>OZ004719.1:39434041-40762729 GCA_963924515.1 Vespertilio murinus
ATTAGACCCAGAAAGAAAGGAGACGGAAATGATTCTGAAAAGGAGCCTGGCCCAGCCTGTACCCTCGCCAGCAGCTCCCCGGTCGCGAGTCCCCCAGGGACCACCCCTTCCCCGCTCAGGACGGACCAAGGGAACCGAGGCCCAGGACACGGGGAGGGTCCCACTCAGACCAGGGAGCGGGCATCCACCCTTCCTCACAGCTGCATCTTTCTGCCCCTTCCTCTGTCCCCTGTTCCTGCCTTCACCCTTCCTCCTCCCTCCCTTGCCTTCCTCTGCTCCTGCTACCTCTTCAGCCCCCCCAACACACACACACACACACACACACACACACCTCTGTTTCTCCCTCTCCTCTCCCTGGCCGCCGCCCCCTCCTCGTCCTCCCTCGCTGCTCCTTGGGGAGACCGCAGGTGCGGGGAGCCGCCTCCAGTCTGGCTGCTCTGCACGCCTTTCGCTTGTGACCTTGGCTACATTCCTGAGCTTTCCTATTCCTTCCCGCCCGCCATGGCAGAACTAAGGCATTTGGCTCAGACTTTGTTCTAAGAGTCAATCAATGGGCGTGAACGTCACATGCGGCCATTAAGTTCTGGTTTCCTTGGAAACCCAGTTCCTCTTCACGCTTTTCCCCTCCATCCAGGAGCCTGGGACGCAGCGTCACCACCCGGCTCCTGCGCTGCCCTCTGCACGGCCCGTCTGCAGAGTTAGCCTCTGCGTCCACCGAGCCCTCCCGTGGCCCCTCGCTGTGTCCCTCTGTTCTCGGTCCCATGGAGGCAGCCAGTGCTCTCCTTTCACGCCGTATTGGTGAGCGACGGCTGGATGCCGGGGCAACAGAGCGACGGGCATTGACACAACACGGAAATAATGATGGATGATAAACAGCAATGTTGTTGGTCCTCACGCAGGCTAAGGGCCTCAGCACACGCCCGCCGTGAATCAGCTCTGGATCAAGCGAGCCGCGTCGTGTCGCTTCAGACTGTGTGAGTTCGGCTGGGCATGAGTGTTTGTTATCTGACAGGCGTCACTCTGGTGACATTTGGGCCCCTAAGTCTGACTGTGGCTGACGGATGTGGGGTTTTCCGTGGAGGTAGTTCACATTGCTGTTATTTCGTATTAGTTTCAGGTGCACAGCCCTGTAGGTAGATAATCAATACTTTACAGAGTGGTCACACTGGGATATTTCCAATGCCCGCCTGGCACCATCCATACTTATTACAATACTAGAGACCCAGTGCACGAAATTTGTGCATGGAGGGGGGGCGCCTCAGCCCAGCCTGCCCCCGCTCCAATCAGGACCCCTTGGGGGATCTCTGATTCCTGGAACAATCCAGCAGTTGAGCATCCCTCTCACAATCCAGGACCTCTGACTCCTAACTGCTCACCTGCCTGCCTTCCTCATTGCCCCTAACTGCCTCCCCCTGCTGACCTGGTCCCACCCAACTGCCCACCCCCTGCTGGCCTGGTCACCCCTAACTGCCCCTCTGTCAGCCGGGTCACCCCCCAACTGCCCTCCCCACTGTCCTGATCACACCTCCCTGTCCCCCTCTGCCGGCCTGGTCAACCCTCACTGCCTCACCCCATCGGCTTGGTAACCACCAACCGCCCCCCGCCCCACTGTGGTCCTGGTCACCCCACACAGCCTGCTCAGTCATTTGGTGACCCCTCACTAGCCCCCCTGCTGGCCTGGGTGACCCATGCAGCATGTTCAGTGGTGATGGTCACTTAGGCTTTTATGTATATAGATTAGTGACTCTGTTCCCTGCGCTGGACTTCACATCTTCATGACTATTTTGTAGAAGGTCTTTTTCTTCTTTCTTTTTTTCTCTTTTCTCCTCTATCGCCCCATTTCCAACTTTAAAAACCAAAGCTCTGTTAACCTGCAATGGCCAGAGCAGCCTGGGGTACTGTGGGGAGGGGTGTCCCCCAAAGTCCAGTTTTTGTTTGTAAACTGCTGTTGCCACTGTGAGTCTGAGCCCATGCCCTCTCGTCGCCCCTCCCAGGCGGCAGAACCTGGTGCGGGGAGTGGCGAGTGCAGTTCAGTGTGTGTGACCCCGAGGCCGACAAGCAGCCCCACAAACACGGACCCGTCACCTGCCTTAGTCACCATCCTTCATCCCCCCTTCACTCGGTTCTCGGGGGGGTGGGGGGGTCCAGAGGTCCTCTGCGGCGTCACAGCCCGAGGCCGGGTCTCCACAGCGGCCCCCAGAGGAGGAGGGCGAGCTGCCAAGGCATTGGGCTCCATCCTGACCACACGGGTCTGCAGAGACCTGCCTCGTCCGCCGCCTGTGGGCTCGGGTGAGCGCACCCTCTTCGTTCAGATCCCAACCTGCCACTGTGGCCAGGTCCTCCCTCCTCTGTGCCTCCGCTTCCCCCTCTGGAAACACCAGCGGAGGCTTTGCAGAAGCATGCCCGTGATTGGCTCCCGCCACTTAGGGCTCGGTGGGAATAGATGTGCTGTTTATGGTCATATAACCATTAAAGGGGTTGTTTATGCCTGGGACACCGCCTGGCACACAGCGGGCAGCATTGTCTTCCTGGGCGAGGGGATGAAAGCCGCGGGACACCGACACCAGGGCCATTATGTGGCTCTCAGAAGAAGGGACAGCAGGGAGGGGCCTGGAGAGCACTGTGCCAAGTGAATAAGCCAGTCAGAGAGAGACAAGTAACACATGGTCTCACCCATATGTGGAATCTAATGAACAAAGTAGATCCAGAGACATAGAAGCATCAAACAGACTATGGCATCTCAGAGGGGAGGGGAGGGGGAGGGAGGAGAGGTGAAGGGAAGGCCTTGTATGCACATATGCATGCCCATGAACACAGGGGTGAGGGCTGGGCCGCCGGAGGGAGTCAGTGGGAGGAGAGGGGCGTTTTAAATGTGGTCTCTGGTGGCCTTCAGGAGTGTCAGCCGTGTTTGTTACTTATGTTGTCCACGAGGAAGGAGGCTGGGCCAGCGGCGGCGGGGGGCTCCATGTGGCCAGTATGGCCAGGGGGTGTCTGCCCCCAGCGGCCAGTGAGCCACGCACCTGGGCCCTGTCCTGGGGAAGGGGCGGTGCGCTCCTGTGTCGAGCTGGGACTGTGAATGTTTCCCGGAAACACTGAGATCTGGGTTTATTTGTGTCTTTTTCTCTGGAGAAGGCCCAGCGCTCTCGTCAGATCCATAAAAGGGTCTGTTACCCTAACCGGTTTCAGACCCTGCATGCTTGACCCACGTGTGGCTCTCATGGTGAGAAGCAAGAATTCAGGAAGGGGGGCTTGTGGTGACAAACGTGGGACCCGGGACCCCGAAGGCAAACATTCCCTGCGTCAGGGATCCGCCCCTGGGGCTTGCAGCCCCTCTGCCTCCTCCCCGGCCTGCAGAGGGGAGCGCTGCCTCCCCTGAACCCCAGCCCTCCGCTCCTCCTGGCCCCTGCAGGCCCCGATGTCCACACGCCGGTCGCTAGCATGCAGAGCTTGCTTACCCTGATTAGTAAGATGCGTGTGTTGCCGGCCGGCATGGCTCAGTGGGGACCTAGGAACCAGGAGGTCCCTGGTTCAGTTCCTGGTCGGGGCACATGCCCGGGTTGCCAGCTTGGTCCTCGGTAGAGGATGTGCGGGAGGCGGCCTATGGATCATTCTCTGTCATCACTGATGTTCCCCCTCTCTTCCTTCCTCTCTGAAGTCAGTAAAAACATAAACAACCAGCAGAGACGCGTGTTTCCTGGGCAGCATGCACCCGGGGCACACTGGGCAGGCCCAGCGAGGCGCTGGTCCCCAGGTCACGACCAGGCGCTCGCCGTGAAATGCTGGCGGAGTAAAACCACAGGCAGTTGCAAAGCACGCTGGGAAATGTCACCTCGATGCCACCTTCTCGCACACCTGCTGGGAGGCGCCTCCTTGAGTCTGGCACCACCCGACCGCCGCACGGTCCACGTCACACCCTGGGGGACTGGAGAGCTGGGACGTGTGAGCCACACGGGGACGTGACGGGGGACCCGGGACACGCAAGAGAAACTGCCAGAGACAGGAGGTTCAGCCGAGACGTGTCTTTAATACACCGGAGCGGCGGGCACCACCAGGCGCTTCACGTGGGGCCCTGGCTTCACAGCACACGTGCTCACGCGTGTGGCGGCGGGAGGATGCGGACAGGCCTCCTGCTCAGGACCCTCTTGGGGGCCCCGCCCCGTGGATGACGCCGCGCAGGGAACGTTCGTACAAACATCCTCGTGAACGTCCTCTCGTCGCTCCTGCCTCGGGGGGCGGCAGCAGTTCCAGCCACGACGACCCTTCCGTCCCGTCCTCCCCTGTCCTCCCCGCTCCTGGCACCGAGGACCGGCCACTGGGAGCCACGCCGGCTTCCCGGTTTATGGAAACGTGCTCCCTTTCGGCATGTCGCCGTCCCCGGGCGGCTTGGAGCTGAGGCGTGTAGCACCCCGCACTAGTGATGAGCGCCTGGCCCCTCCGTCCATCCTACAGACATTGTGTATCTGTGTGTGCACACACGTGCACATACGTGTACACACACGTGCACACACGTGTATACATAATAGATGAACCTCATCTAAATGCCTAGCTACGGAGGTCCCGGCTCAGAGTCCCAGGAGCCCGTGGATGTCACCGGACGTGGCCCCCCGCCCGCCCCCCTGAGGCCGAATCGCTGAGGGAGAAGGCCGCAGCCAGCTCGCTCGCCGCAGGGCCGGGAACGCTGGCGGCGAGGGAGGCTTTCTGATGAGCAGGGACGACTACGTCTAGTGAGCGCAGGCAGTGTGGGCCCGGGCGGGGCGGCACCAGCCCGCGGCCAGCACCCCGGGGGCGAGGGTTAGGCGCACCGGGGGGCCAGCGCCGGGCAGTCCGCCGGGCGCTTGGCCCCTTTCTGCTTCTCGGACGCGCGGCCAGAAGGGTCGGCCAGCTCCAGGTAGAAGCGGGACTTGAGGAAGCGGCGGTAGGAGTCCTTCTCCATCAGGTGGAAGATCTTCCTCTGGGCGTCCTCAAAGCAGCCGGCGGTGGGCGCCAGCAGGTTCCGGCGGGTCTGCTCCCTGGTGCCAGCGTCCAGGTTGACCTGGGGGCGGGGCGGGCGGGCGGTGAGCACGGCGCCCGGAGGCCGGCAGACCTGGGCCCCGCACACGTGAGCGGCGGCCTGCTCTCTCCCTCGGGCTGGGGGGTCGTCCGGACACTCGCTGTCATCGGACAAAGGGCCTGGCCCACCGGCCCACGAGGGGGTCAAACTGGTAGCACGTGGGTCCCGGCTCCTCCTTTTGGGACTCTGGCCGGCAGGGCCGAGGCCAACGCCACCCCAGGGACCCGCCGCCACCAGACCGCTGCGCGACCCACCTCCTGGGCCGCCTGGGCGGAGACGAACTCGGCGAAGAGCCGCAGGGCCTTGGGGCGCAGGTCCGCGGGCGGGCGGGTGAGCCTGTACTCCTCGCAGCGCAGCCAGAACTCGATGTTCTCCTCGCTGTGCTCCGACCGCAGGAACGCCCGGAACGCCGCCAGCCCGCCTGCGACCGAGGAGCCACGCTGTCACCTCGCGGGTGACGAAGCCCAGGCGCCGGAGGGAACAGGCAGGGTTCGAGCCACCCCCACCCCGCCTTTGCCGGGTCACTTGGGGCCCGGTAACCCTAGCCTGTTTGTTTGCATTGGGTCCCAGCTGCACACCCTGCGTCCGGGGGTTTGGGAAGGAGGAACCAAGTGGATTCTGCAGGAAATCTTAGTGTTTGGAGTTTTTTCCTCTACGCTTTCCCCACGGGCTCTGCATGAACCACCCAGGCAGGTGACCGAGCTCAGGGTCACACGCCTAACGGGCGCCTCCCCTGAGTCTGTCGTGTGTTGTGTGAGAGGCACGTATGCAGGTGCCGTGACCCCAGCCCAGAGGGGGTGGTCAGACTCACATTCATGGCTGATCAGGTTTTCCAGCGATTCGGCCCACTTTTTGACTTCCTCTTGGCTCACCCTGGAGAAAAAGAGTTTCAATGCCACCCTCCCAAACCGGAGGAAATGCAGGCCTAAATGCAGCGCAGTTAGTCCCTCCGCCCGAGCCGGCCTGGTGTCGGTTAGAGCACGCATGCGCTCACACACACACACACACACACACACACACACACACCGCCCCAAGGGCATTCTTACTTAACTGGGGCCATGGCTTCCCAGCTCTACCGTGCCCTTTGCAGGCAGCGCCCCCCTCCCCCGCGGCCCTCCGCCCTCTCACCGCGGGCAGACCACCAGCTTGTCCTTCCTGCCGTGGGAGGCGCCGTGCTCACAGGAATCCGACTTCTGCAGCAGCACCCCCAGCCGGTGCTTCATGCCTTTTGCGCTGCACAGAAGGGGGCGTGTTAGCAGCCCTGGATCCGGAAGAGGAGCTGATGGTGTGCAAACCTCCAGGACAAGGAGCCCCTACGTCCCAGCCTGGGACCCAGGAGAGAACCCAGACAGCAGGCCCTTCCTTCCCGGTGCTGGAAGGCCGCCCCTCCGCCACCAGCAGCCTTTCCACCGGCAGCACAAGGTGGGCCTTCCACAGATCCCATTAAAAATGTGGCTCATCTTGGAGATGCAGGAACTGGGAAGCTGCCGGGCCTGACAGAGCCCCTTCCTGTGGTGCCACCTCCTGGACAGCAGTTGCTATTGCCACTGCTGGCCGCTGGCCACTGGCCGCTGGCCCCAGGATGCAGAGGCACCTGGGGGAGGTGGCCTGTGAGTCCTGCCCAGGGAGGTGGGCGGCACCCTGCGCCTGCGCCAGGTGTGCGGTTGGCAGACGGCTGGACAGTGAGCCCCAGCTCCTCCGCTGCATGCCTCCCTGTGCACTCTCCGCACCCGAAAGGGCACTGGGGGCTTCAGAAGAACCCGGAGAAGCAACAGGAACAGGACTGAGAGACAGACCTTCCAGCTCAACCTTGTCATTCTTTAACCAGAGCCCCGGTGCACGAAACTCATGCACTGGGGGAGGAGGGGCCCCTCAGACTGGCCTGTGCCCCTTGGGAAGGTGGAACCCCTTGGGGGATGTCCACCTGCCAGCTTAGGCCTGCCTAAGCCAACAGGAAGACATCACTCTCACCGTCCAGGACCCCTCGCTCCTCACCACCAGCCTGCTCACTGCCCCCCACTGTTCAGCTCTCTCTCCTTAGCGCCGCCATGGAGGTGGTGCTCGTCAGCTGTGAGCCCGGCTTCTGGCTGAGCAGCTCCCCCTGTGGGAGCGCACTGACCACCAGGGGGCAGCTCCTGCATTGAGCGTCTGCCCCCTGGTGGTCAGTGCACGTCGTTCTGGTCATTCCGCTGTAATGGTCGCTTAGGCTTTTGTTCTACGGATTTTCCTTCGCTTGGGTCTCCTTTATTATAAAAGCCCAGCGGTCGCTCTGTAAGAGAAGTGTCACTTGGGAAGAAGTGCGTGGCTGGACGGTCCTGTCAGAGGGCGGGAAGCATGGGCTGAGGAGCTGCGTGTGGTGCCAGTGGGGGTCCAGGTGCGTTTCCCCAGGAATGGGACTCTCGGTGTTCCAGGGCTGCCCCTAAGCGGTGTCCTCTCTCCCTCGCAGGACTGTCCCCCTCTGCCTGCCCCCCTGGTCGCAGAGCAGGCTCCTCCATAATGACAGAAGAGGTCGTCGAGGAGGCTGTGGGACGGAGGCTAAGGGGACCTCTAAGTGGACGGCACTGGCCAGAACGGCCTGCTGAGCTCTGCCTGCACCGGTCACCACACAGTCCCCCCGGTGCCTGACCTACAGCACATGCCACCACCAGAATGAACACCATGAGGGCTCTGTGGCTCACTGAGCCAGGACACCTGCATTTGCTCTGCCCGCACCCTACACACACACACACCAATGTGACCGTGAGCCCAGGCACAGAGCTGGGATGAAGGGCTGGACTAGCTGGTCTGTGGCTCCCGGAGAGGACAGACCAGCAGCTCGCCCTCCGGTGAGGTCCCTCCCGCCCCCCCACACACACATACCCCCCTGCTCCTGGGGGCAGCGCTCCGGCAGTGTTTCCTCGGCGAGCATACTGCCTCCCACCCCGTGCTTTGCAGTTTTCCGTGAGCTGGTGAAGCGTGGAGTCTTGCTCCACTGGGATCAGACATGGGGGGGGGTCACTATCTCACTCTCTGCCGGCCCCTCCTGCTTCCGTCAAACCCCAGGAGCGGGAGCAGGAGCAGGCCGCGCCCCGGAGAGCCGTGCCTGGGATGCACAGACACAGTGCCTTCTGGGAGATTTCCAACTTGAACCTAAGGTGCTGCCATTGGCAGGCAGAGGAGACGAGGGTGCTTTGTCTGCAGACGGCTTCCCGCCCCTCACGGTGAGATTAGCTCCTGTATCACGGGGTTCACTTTCCTTCAGCTGCTAGTCTAGAGAATTCTCTGGAAACATTTCCTTACATCTTCTTAAAGACACTCTACCTGATAAAGCCGTGTTTGTGGGGTGAGACCTCCCACAGGGCCCTGCGCCTGCGATGACCACGGCGTGTGACCACGGCATTCCGGGCGGTCTGGAGCGGCAGGTCACTGTCATTCGCTTATGGGACACAGCGGTGCCGCATGCTCAGCCCACACAGCACAGTGCATCCAGGAGGTGCCGCCCGCACCCTGGGGTGACTTCCCCAGACAAGACCTAGAGTGTCTGCCCTCTGCGAGCCCCGGGCCCTGAGTCTGCAAGCCCCGGACGCTCCACGGCATCCTCACAGCTGAGACAGCGGACCCCACCTCCCTGCTGACTGCCGGCTGACCCGGCCCGAGGTTCAGTCCTCAGAACCAAGGCCGAGCTCAGCAACACCGAGGGGCCCCAATCGGGGAGCACACACTGCTTCAGTCACCGTTTCTAGCTCCTCTTGGAGGAAAGCGGGGCGCGATGCCCCACGGACCACGGGGATCCTAACCCCAAAGCCTGGTCCACAGCAGGCTGGGTAACGGCACGTGTGGCAGGGTCGGCTGATGGGCGTCTTACCTCCTCAAGCAGGAAGCGGGCAGCCCTGCCAGCCCTTTGCACATCTTCGCTGCGGGGCTGGGGTTCGCAGGCAGGAAGGAGACAGAAGGACAGGAGGGGCTGGGCGGCCAGAGAGCTGTAGCCTTGTTGGTCCTGAAGATGCTTTCAGGATCTGCAGCCTGCGGGTCTCATTTAAAGCCCAGCCACGGCCAGGCAGCCAATCAGCGGCGCTGTAACAACGCCTCTGCAGCCAATCAGCGTTGCTGTGACACCCCCGCTTGGGCCTCTGCAGCCTCCACAGAGATTAGGAGGCGGGACGCAGCTTCCACCTCGCAGGGAGAACCCGCAGGAAAGCCTCTTGCACAGCAGAAGCACAGAAAACAGTTCCTCCGTGCCTCTACCCACGCCCCAGGCTCTGAATTTCTAGAAAAGGGAAAAGGGCACCTCGCGTTGCTGCAGACCATGGGGCTCCCTCGTTTTCTGTACAAACGATGCCAAGGGCAGTTGCCCCCCACAAGGAGAGTCCCAGCAGGACTGGGGTTTAGCTGGGGCTGACTCACCTTCCATTTTTTGGATTAGAAGTAGCGGATCGCGTGGTCCCAGCTCTCACCTCCCTGTTTCCAGGCTGGGGTCTGCAGAGGTGGCCGGAGGGTGGCCATGGCCACACCGGGCTGGGAGGCAGCTGCAGGCGGGCCCCGGAGGCCAGGCCACCCAGCTGCTCCGCCTGGCTGTGGATACTCTTCCAGAACTCTGGCTCAGAACAGAATTCGGGCCAGCAGAGACGACCTGTCTGCCTCCAGCAAAGAGCTGCAACACAGCAGCCAGGACCTGAGGAGGGGGAGATTAGCAAATGTGAATGGCTTGGATCCTAATGTCTATGCATTCTGTCTCCACACCGAATCTCAAAATATTGAAAGAGAAAGACAAAGAGAGAAAAGTGTGTGTTTCCTCGCACAGCACAGTCTTCAGAGTGAGCACCGGTGCTTCTGAGCGCCGGCAGCCGGGGCTGCCCCGGACGGACAGCTGCTCCAGGCGCAGCCCCGGCTGCACAGCTGTGAGGGAGCAGGCGTTCGCCCCTGGGCCGGCCGGCAGCTTTCTGAGCAGACAGGCTCCCGGGCACAGGACACATGCGCTGCGCTTTGCCAGTAGGAAGTAGAGACAGCCCTGGCCGGTTTGGCACAGGGACCGAGCACCGGCCTGCGGGCCAGAGGGTCCCAGGTTAGATTCCGGTCAAGGGTCCTAGTCGGGGCTTGTGCAAGAGGCAACCAATCAATGTGTTTCTCTCACATCAATGTTTCTGTCTTTCCTCTCTCCTCTCCTCTCCCTAAAACCAGTGGATTAACAAAACAAAACAAAAACAAAAAAAGCGGAGACACCTAGTGATTAGGGGAAGAGGATGCAGGGGGATGGGTGCCAGTGAGATGTGAAGGTAAGGCTCGTCCCGCCACCTCTGAGACCCAAACACCCCACAGGGACCCCAGCTCGCCCGGCCACGGCAAGCACAGCTAGGAGGCAGGTGGAGGGCCACAATCGCCAGAAGATGCATTCACAGTGTCGGAGAGGCCTCCCATGAAGGTGAAAACATGTATTACCGGTAGGTTGGTCACGGGGCAGCCTGTCCCTGAGGCCTACATGGAGCACATGGCTTCTCTGGGGCATGGCAGAGCGGTGACAGTGCCGTGCCAAATGGCAGAGAGCACCACGCTCCAGGGCAGCCGCTCAGAAATGGTTCCCAAGAGGAGAGGCCATTCCAGGGAGAGAAGGGCCCGGGCCGGTGGCTCCGCTGACCGGAAAGCCATCCTGTACACTGAACAGCCGCAGGTGTGATTCCCGGTCAGGACACATCGGTTTGGGGTTTGATTCCAGAACATCCAGGGAGCTTTCCACACACTGGCTTGGCTTTCACTCTGGGACCCAGCTGCTGGAGGAGGCAGGGACTAGTCCAGCATGACATGCAATATTCCCACCCTCTCTCTGACACACAGAGCATTATCTAATTATTATTTATTCCTTTCAGACATGTCTTTGGAGCACCTATGCTGTGGCAGGTGCTGGGAGTATGAGGAGCAAGCAGACAGAGCCCACCCTGGTGGGGTCACCCCAGGGGGACGGGTCAGAGACAGATAAGTAATTCCAGATCTGGGCCCAGGCCCTCCCAGAAATCCGCAAGTGATGGGACAAGGTGACTGGTGACAAGGGCTCCTGGAGCTGAGGTGATAGGAGAGGCAGGCAGAGAGGAAGAGATGGTGTCAGCCCTGGGATTGGATGGATGTGCAGCAAGGAGCAGTGGGATGAGCATCCTACACAATAATAGACAAACATGTAAATTGCCCATACCTCCACGACACCCACAGCCAATCAGAGTGAGTATGCAAACAAGAAGGCCAATGATGGTAGCTGCCCAGGTGCTCCAGGTGTGGCAGGATGCCTGCCATGAGAGGGAGAGCGGAGGGGTGAAGGGATCTATAGGAGCTGAATGCCACAGCAAAGACAAGACTGCAGAGGAAGATGGCAGACTCTGGCCTGAGCGAAGGCCTGGGTCCCAGGTGCCGGAGGAAAACCGGTGCTGGAATCCAAGGGAAGAAAGGCCTATTACACAAATCTCTTCTTGCAACGAGCCTCCGGTAGGAAATAATATTCCAAATAGCGGTGGCAGCCAGGGAAAGGGCCTTGATCCAATCGGGGCAGAGCAGGCGGGGTGGGGCAGCTGGAGGCCTGAGCATGGGGAGACGCCACAGCCTGCAAAGGACCTACCAGACCCGGAGGCCATGGTCCGGTCCGGAGGCTGGCCCTTCTCAGAGGAGTGGAGACCCACTAGAGAGACGAGCAGGTGCGGGGCACGAGCTGGCTCCGGCTGTGAGGCTGGTGGGCGGCGAGTGGGGGCCTGGAGCAGGCAGCCCTCGGCAGAGCCGGCGGCTGGCCCAGCGCCTGTGCTGATGGGTGTTTATCTGTAAACACGATTAGGCACCGTGTACTCGACATTCTAGGAGGCGCTGGTGACCGCACGTGAGTCAGAGTGGCCTGTGCCTCCAGGAGCTCACACGCACGGGACAGGCCTCCGAGTGACAAAGCGCTGGGCTGGCTGACGTCACTGGAAACTCGTTCACACGGACCTCGAGGAAGCGCAGAGGACGGGGAGAGCCAGCCTGTGGGATGTGGGCTGTGCTCACAGGCCTGCTGACGGGAGCGGGACGGAGTGGCGTGTCCAGAGGAGGGGGGCCTGCGGGCAGGCGGCTGGGGGAGCCCGGCCCTGCGCGTGCCCCTGGCTCCCGCACTCGGTGTGAGTAACGCGCCGGAGCTCCACATCCGCCCCATTACCAAGGAGACGCCAGGCCCCACGTCAGTACCTGAGGCTGAGGTGTACTGACCAGTGGAGACAGGAGCCTCGCAGGTAGTGAGTGTGACCGTGGAGCCGCAGGGGGGGAGAGCAGTGACCTGAAGCCATCTCAGGTCACCGGGAGGTGGGGCGCGGTTATGGTGACCCCCACTTCCGCCGATGAGTGAAGAGTTCAGGCGGAGCGTCTGTCAGGGGTGACTTTTCCCTTTGGAGAAAACAGGGATGAGTTTGCTTCTAGGAATCTTTGAAAAGGAAGTTCACTACTGTTGGGTTAGTCATCTAAGCAGGGACCATCTTATTCTTCGGGAACTCCACTTTCCTGATCGAATACCCTCGGATGAACCGGGGAAGGCAGGAGTGGCTCCTGAGAGGCCCGTGTGGGACCCCTCGGGGTCGGAGCCTTGGGGACGGGCCTGGGCCGGGTCGGAACCAGCACCTGCTCCCACCGCTGCCCCCGGCAGCCTGGAGGCCATTGCCAATAAGGAATCACTGGCAACGCCGGGTCCTGGTCGTGTGGCCACGTCCAGTCCTCCGGCAACCTTGGCTGCTCCGAGATGTGGCCCTCTGCGGCAGGCAGGCCTCCGTGGCCTCCGCTGTCCCCTCCCCAGGAAGCCAGTGGAAGCGCCGGGGCCGGCGGCGGCGGTGCCTCGGAGCTCTGAGGAGGAGGCGATGGTGCTTCACCCCACTCAGAGCTCCCGCAGCGGCCCACAGCAGGTTGCTATGGCAACACTCTCCTGCTGGCTTTAAACAAAAATATCTCAAGGGCAGAGTAATTAGGTAAGTAGAGCACCGAGTCTGTGTAGCTCCACACAGTCATTTCCAGCGATTACCGCTTTGTGTGTAGGCTCCCGGGCGAGGCCTAATATAGCAATTCTCCCTTGGGAGAAAGTGAGCGTGGTGTGTACGTGTGTGTGTGTGTGTGTGTGTGTGTGTGTGTGCGCGTGTGTGGCATATGCAATGTGTTTGTAGGTGTGTGCAATGTATGTCTGTGTGGTGTGCATGTGTGGTGTGTGAAGTGTGTCTGTGCATGCATATGTATGTGTGTACATGTGGATGTGGTGTGTGGGTGCAATGGAGGCTGCGAGGCGGCTGCCCCCGCCAGGCTTGTCAGAGCCCCGAGCCCGGCTCCGAGAGGCGCTCCCGCCGGCCTTCCCTCCAGTCCGGTCACGGCACTCAGCGCGCCTGCTCACCCTCTGACTCAGGCTGTGGCTCCCCCGGGCCCAGCGCCTGGCCCTCCGCCACCCGTGCGCCCGGGGACAGCGGCCAGGGAGGGCCACCTGCGGCCTCCTCTCCTGCCCAGCACACGGAAAAGGTGAGAGGAGCCACTTCAGAGAACCCCACGCCAGGCCTGGCGTCGGGCACTCTGGTCCGTCCCCTCAGCCACCCAGGTGAGACAGGGAGACCCCGGAGCGACCGCACATCTGACTCACTGGTCGGCGCAGAGCCACTCGGAGCTGGGCTGCCCGAGCCCGGCCCACGCTCTCTCCCAGCGCAAGGCTGCCGAAGCCAGGAGGGCACCCGGACTCAGGGCAGAAGCCAGCCACATGGTGAAGGTGCCCGGGCTCAGGGCAGAGGACAGACACGGGTGAAGGTGCCCGGGCTCAGGGCAGAGGACAGACACGGGTGAAGGTGCCCGGGCTCAGGGCGGAGGACAGACATGGGTGAAGGTGCCCGGGCTCAGGGCGGAGGACAGACATGGGTGAAGGTGCCCGGGCTCAGGGCGGAGGACGGACACGGGTGAAGGTGCCCGGGCTCAGGGCGGAGGACAGACACGGGTGAAGGTGCCCGGACACAGGGCGGAGGACAGACACGGTGAAGGTGCCCGGGCTCAGGGCGGAGGACAGACATGGGTGAAGGTGCCCAGACACAGGGCAGAGGAGAGACAGGTGAAGGTGCCCGGGCTCAGGGCGGAGGACAGACATGGGTGAAGGTGCCCAGACACAGGGCGGAGGACAGACACGGTGAAGGTGCCCGGGCTCAGGGCGGGGGACAGACACAGGGTGAAGGTGTCCGGGCTCAGGGCGGAGGGCATGGTGTGGCTGCCCACTTCCGTCTCCTGCTGGCTGTCACCACTGTCTGTCCACCTAGGCCAGCGACTCTCCCCCAGGGTGGCTTTGCCCCTCAGGGGACGGGGGCAATGTCTCAGCCTTTTAAGAGTTACATCGGGGGAGGGGGTGGGAAACCTGCTCTCTGGTGGGCCTGCCAACCCCCTGCCAAGTCTGTAAGCAGACGGGGGGAGCCAGCTGTCTTTCTTTTAAATCCGCAGCACAGGGCGGTAAAAACGGAAACAGCGTAAAAAGAATACCGTTCTTCTCCCTACTTCCTAAATTATTTCTTATTGATTCCGGAGAGGAAGGGAGAGGGAGAGACAGAAACATCAATGATGAGAGAGAATCACTGACTGGCTGCCTCCTGGACGCCCCCCACTGGGGTCAAGCTCGCAACCCGGGCAGGAATCGAACCATGATCTCCTGATTGATAGGCTGACACTCAACCACTGAGCCACGCAGCCAGGCCCTAACTTTATGTTTTGAAAAATAGAGTATTTTCATTGAAAATGTTACTTATATGAATAGTAATGGATTTTTAATTGTTATTCTAAAGGGTTTTTTTGTTTTAATTTCTAAAGTGATAAATATAAATCATCTCCACAAACAAAGCCCTTTGAGGCTTCTGATCATTGTAAAGACAATGAAGAGGTCCGGAGGCCTCGCACCCGTGGCCACCCGGGGCCCAGGGACACGAGCCTCCACAGCAAGGCCCGGCTCCGAGGGTGACAGGAAGAGGCCGCGGATGCCCTGGGCCAGGGGCACGCGGGAGGGAGGCCGGGTGCAGGCGCTGAGGGTTTGGTCCTGGGCCGCAGCCGCCCGGCTGGCTCTGTGTGCCCAGCAGGTGCCCTCCTGCCCCAGGCTGCCTCCCGGGCCCTGGGGTGGCTTCGGCCCAGGCAGGGCATCTGAACCCCATGCAGTGTGTGTGTGTGTGGGGGGGGGGGGGGGGGGACGGGAGACAGGCCAGACATCGCCTTGCAGGGTGCTCCTGGAGCTCCAACCACAACGTGACCTTGGGCGAAGACGGAGGTGTTCTGGCTTTTGTTGGGCACCGCGCTCCCCAAATAAGAGGAAATCCTGCGGGTGCGGACAGAGGAGGGGCCTGGCCGGGCTCGCAGAGGGCAGTCCGTCCAGGAACTGCCGCTGTGCTCCCTGCGACACGGAGGCAGCTGGGCAGACGTGCGCAGAGCAAGCCGGGCGGGCCAGGCACAGAGGGCCCGGGTGGAAAGCCCTGGAAGCCTCGCAAAGGGCAAAGGTAGTGCAACCCAAAGACCTTTTCTCCCTCGAGATAACATCGAGGCCTCATTGCACTTCAGCTCCGGGCCCAGAAAAGCAGCAAAACCGGACCAGTTTTGTCTGGGGACCAGCTGCACTGGATATGACCCTAGCCTGGCGCTGGCCGGTCAGCCCTGGAGACCACACACACCCAGAGAGGACTCACTGGGAGCTGCTAGATCTTCCCCTGAGCTCCTCCCGGGGCCTCCCCTAACGCCTCCGCCCTCAGACCCTCAGGGCGGCCATCTTTACCTCCTCACTTCTGAGCGCCCTCTGTGACTTGTTCCCTAAGCCCTGGTCCTGGGCCTCAGACATCACAGCATAGTTCACAGTTCACGTGGAACTCAGCTTCCTTTAAAATAGGAAGATCTGCCATACTCATGAAGCAGCTGCTTCACACATGGTATTTATTTAATTCACAGCACATACTCTGTACTAATTATTGGAAAATCATCCTAGCAATTGCCTCTGTTCCTCTCTGTATCGTTGCCTTACATTCTCATGTCATTACTGCGCTGTTACCATCCACTCGCTCTAATAAGATTGTGAATGTTTAAGGGCAGAGATCATGACTTGAGCTCGTGTTTCTCTGTCATGGTGCCTAGACAAATACTCCAATGCCATGCAGATGTGAGTGCAAAACATGTATCATTGGCAGGAATCAAACCAGAAAGAACGAGTGTTTCTATTGAGTAGAAAACATTGCTTCAAGCCGGAGAGCATGCAGCCGCGCCTCTGCTTCCCCCTCCCGGCAGCGCTGTGGGTGCCCGGGCGTCTTCCTGTCCCGTGGACTCGCCCCTCCCGGCCTCCGCGGCCTCCGCGGCCTCCATGACACATCGCCCTCCAGCCGTTTCTGCGGACGTCCCGGGCCGGGAAACAGCGAGGACAATTCACGGTGATGACCACGTGAAGCCCATTGCCCTGGAGCCCCCGGCAACCTGCCAGTCAGGCGGCCATCTTTCACAAGCTGCCTTTCCACGGGACCACGTGGCTGCTTCCCTTACATAACTCACAGGACTCTCGCTTAGTATTCGTACTCAACAAATCACTAAAGAAGTCCAGGCTCATTTACAGTGACTGATCTCAACTTATATATTCAAAGGTAATTTTCTCAAATGAGTTTCATAAAATGAGAAAAATGAGCTTCTATTCAGGCAAATGGTGTGCTAGCACCCCTCTTGTTTGCTTAATACTTATAAATAAATGTCATTTTTAAAAATTTATATAATCCTCACCCAAGGATATTTTTTCATTGATTTTTTTAGAGAGAGAAAGGTCAATTGGTTGCCTCCTGTATGCACCCCAACCAAGAATTGAACCCCCAGCCTGGGTATGTGCCCTGACCAGGAATATAACCCGTTACCTTTTTGGTGACAGGACAATGCTCCAGCCCCCTGAGCCCTGGGCCAGGGCGACAAAGGGTACCCCCCTGCCCCCATGGGCATAAAATCACTCTCGTTTTTTCTAGAGGAAAATGAATTTCTATTTTGGTTTTTTTACAGTAATAATTTTTTAATTTAAATTTAAACATTTTAAAGTATTATATATGTCTCCTCCCTCCCCCCATTGACCTCTCCCTGGCCACTCCCAACCCTCAGCACATGCCCTCACCCCGCTACTGTCTGTGTCCATTGGTTCTGCTCATATGCATGCACACAAGTCCTGTGGGTGATCTCTTACCCCCTCACTCCCTACCTTCCCTCACAGGTTGGACAGTCTGTTCGATGCTTCTCTGTCTCTGGCTCTATTTTTGTTCATTAGTTTATGTTGTTCACTATATTCCACAGATAAGTGAGATCATGTGATAGTATATCTTTCTCTGACTTATTTCACTTAGCACAATGCTCTCCAGGTCCATCCATGCTGTTGCACATGGTAAGAGTTCCTTCTTTTTTACTTCAGCGAAGTATTCCATTGTGTAGATGTGCCACAGCTTTTTATCCGCTCATCTGCTGATGGGCACTTAGGCTGTTTCCAAATCTTAGCTATGGTGAAGTGCGCTGCTATGAACACAGGGGTGCATAGATCCTTTCTGATTGGTATTTCTGGTTTCTTGGAATATATTCTAGAATGGGATTGCTGGGTTAAACAGGAGTTCCATTTTTAATTTTTTGAGGAAACTCCATACTGTTCTCCACAGTGGCTGCACCAGTCTGCATTCCCACCAGCAGTGCACGAGGGTTCCTTTTTCTCTGCATCCTCGTCAACACTTGTCGTTTGTTGATTTGTTGACGATAGCCATTCTGACAGGTGTGAGGTGGTACCACATTGTCGTTTTGATTTGCATCTCTCTGATGATTAGTGACTTTGAGCATGTTTTCATATGTCTCGTAGCCTTCTGTATGTCCACTTTCAAAAGTATCTCAGTCTTTTGCCCATTTTTTAAATTGGATTGTTTATCTTCCTTTTGTTAAGATGTATGAGTTTCCTGTAAATGTTGGAGATTAAACCCTTATTGGAGATAACATTTGTAAATATGTTCTCCCATGCAGTGAGCTTTCCTGTTTTTTGGATGGTTTCTTTTGCTGTGCAGCAGCTTTTGTTTTAATATGGTCCCATTTGTTTATTTTCTCCTTAGTTTCCATTGCCCTGGGAGATGTATTGGTAAAGATATTGCTACCATATGTGTCTGAGAGTTTGCTGCCTGTGAGTTCTTCTAAAATTTTTTCTGGTTTCCGCCTCACGTTTAAGTCCCGATGAAGGACACTTGGATTAAAGGGGAAGCTGTCCCTCACGGATGTGTCACTGAGGAAACAAAGGTGGCGTTTGCTGAGCTTTCCCAGACTAGCTTCTCTTCCGGTGCTTCTCCGCCAGGAGCCACATCTCTGTGGGGAGCGCCACGTTCTGTTCGTTTTGTCTGCACCCCACGTCTCCCTCTGAGGACAGCAGCCTCTGCCGGGACTGTGGTCTGGCTTCTTAGGTAGTCCCATGCCTTCAGGTGAGAGAGGGAATTTAAAACTGCGTGTTACCCGATGGGTGTTGTGCTTCTCTCTACCTCGGAGGAAAGCATCACCTCCCGGAGGCCGGCCCGAGGCCTTGCCAGCCCGCACACCCACATGCCCCCCTCGAGCCTCGGCCTCGCCGTGTTCTCTGCCGGAGTTTCCTCTGCTGGGTGGACAGTTCCCGGGGAGCAGAACCAAATGTGAGGTAGACATAGACATCGGTATAGATGTGGAGGTCATTACAGGTACGGGGACAGGGACAGGTACAGGCACAGGTACGGGGACAGGGACGGGGACAGGCACAGGCACAGGTACGGGGACAGGGACAGAGACAGGGACAGGTACAGGGACAGGCACAGGTATGGGGACAGGTACAGGCACAGAGACAGGTACAGGGACGGGGACGGGGACAGGCACAGGGACAGGGACAGGGACAGGCAGGGACAGGGACAGGCACAGGGACAGGTTCAGGGGCAGGGACAGGGACAGGTACAGGGACAGGGACAGGGACAGGGATAGGGACAGGTACAGGGACAGGGACAGGGGCAGGGACAGGGACAGGCACAGGTACAGGCACGGGGACAGGTACAGGCACGGGGACAGAGACAGGTACTACGGACAAAAGGGGCCTCAGGCTAACCTGCCCAGCCCAGGGAAGGCCTGTGTGGAGGTTTTGCAACTCACAGACCTAAAATAGCCACGAAGGATGGTCTGAAATGAAAACTTTAACCGAAGCAGTGATGGTGGGCAGTCACGTCCTAGGCCAGTATGTTCCCTGGCAAAGGTCAGCCTTTACCGTCACTGAGCCTGTTGTCCTTTTGCATCTGCGATGACATGTCCTGGGAATGTCAGTAATGTTCCTTTTCCCGGTCCCCTCAAAGCGCAAATCCCATCACTGTTACCTGGCTCAAATAAATTCACAAAATTCATTTACAGGTTTGAATGTTTTTTATGTTAACAGTACAGATATAAGTACAGGTACAGGTGTAGGTAGAAGTATGGGTATGGATACAAGTCTAGGCACAGGCACAGGCACAGGTACAGGTACAGGTATAGTATAGGTATAGGTATAGGTATAGGTATAGGTATAGGTATAGGTATAGATGTGGTACATTCATTATGATTAAGGAACCAACATCAATGCACATATTAAGTGAAATGTGAGTTCTACTGTCTCCACCTCCACAGAGCGCTAAGGAGCAGTGAGCAGGTGGGTGGTAAGGACTGTGAGTGGGATGTCTGCCTGCCGGGACTGCAAGTGGGCACAGGCCAGGCTGCGTGCCCCCCTCCATGCACAGATTTCATGCACTGGGCCTCTTGTCTACACTAATAAAAAAGAAATATGTAAATTGACCATCACTTCATGATGCCCGCCAGCCAATCAGGAGTGATTATGCAAATTAGGACAAAAGATGGCGGCAGCCACAGAGCCAGCCAGAGTGAGTTGGAGGCTTGGGTTGTCCCTAGCAATGGAGGAAGCCAAGCTTCCCACCTGCCTGGGGCTGGCCTCCAAAGGAGGAGCCTGTGAGTGGAGGACACAGAGACAGCCAGGGCATGGAAGGCTTGGGTCACCCCACCCTTCCTGGCCCCCACTGAAGGAGGGGCCTGTGGCAGTGGCCATGGAGCCGACCTGGGCACGCAGGAGGCCAACCACCGAAGGAGGGGCCTGTGGGCGGCAGACACTGGGCCGGCCTGGGTGCGCGGGAGGCTTGGGTCACTGTCACCCAGGCGGCCACCAAGGGAGGGGCCTGCAAATGGCCCTCAGCCCCTTACTCAAGCTGGCCACGCCCCCATGTGGTGAGGATCCCTGCTGGGGGGCATGGCCAGTCTGCAAACAGCCATCAGCCTCTCACCCAGGCTGGCCAGGCACCCCAGCAGGGACCCCCCACCCTGACAGGGGTGTGGCCAGCCTGAAAACAGCCCTCAACCCCTCACCTAGCCTGGCCATGTGCTCCCAATGGGGACCCTCACCCTATCGGAGTGTGGCTGGCCTGAAAACTGCCCTAGCCCCTCCCCTAGGCCAGCACCATCACCAGTGGGGATCCCACCCCAATGGGGGCATGGCTGGCCTGCAAACCACCACAGGCCCCTTGCCCAAGCTGCCCTGTCCCCCAAGGGAACCTCCACCCTGATCTGGGTCACCCTTCAGGGCAAACCAGCCAGCCCCCACCCATGCACCATGCCTCTATCTATATTAATAAAAAGGTAATATGCTAATTAGAGTGGGAGAACTTCCAGGAGACTTTCCAGACATTCTTCTGGACAAAGCCATGGTGGCAGGGCTGAGGTAGAAGTGGTTAGGGGCCAAGAGAAAGGGCAGTTGTGGGTGATCAGGCCAGTGGGGGGAGGGCAGTTGGAAGTGAGCAGGCCAGTAGGGGAGGCTAGTGGGGGCAAGCAGGCCATCAGTGGGTGTCAGTTGGGGGTGATCAGGCTGGTGGAGGAGGGCATTTGGGGGTGATCAGGCTGGCATGGGTGCAGTTGGGGGCAAGCAGGCCAGCAAGCAGAGTGGTTAGGGGCAATCAGGCAGGCAGGCAGGTGAGCGGTTAGGAGCCAGCAGTCCTGGATTGTGAGAGGGGTCTCAGATTGGAGAGGGTGCAGGCGGGCTGAGGGACATCCCTCACCCCCTTGCACAAATTCCATGCTCCAGGCCACTAATAAAAATGTTGAGCTTATTTCCATGTGATTACCTGTTACCTATATATCTTCTCAAGGAAGAGGTCTGTCCAGATCTCTTGTCCATTATTTATTAGGATTGTCTATTTTCTTGTTGAATTTTAAAATTTATATACTGTGGGTGAAAGTTCTTTGTCAGATACATGTTTTGCAAATATTTTCTCTCAATCTGTTGTTTGTCTTTTCATTCTCTTAATGATATATCTTTCACAAAGCGAATTATTTTAATGGAGTCCATCTTATCAATTTTTTCTGTCATGGGTCATGCTTTTGGTGTTGAATCTAAAATTGTATTACTAATTTCAAGGCCAACTAGATCTTCTCCTAACCTACCTTCTAGAAATTGTATAGTTTTGCCTTTTACAATTAGGTCCATGATTTATTTTTAGTTAATTTTTGTGAATGGTGTGAGGTCTGTCTAGATTCTTTTTTTTTTTTCTTTTGCATGTAATTTTCATTTCTTCCCGCTCCATTTGTCAGAAAGATCATCTTCCTCCATTGAATTGCCTTTTCTCACTTGCAGAAGATCAGTCCAGTGGAGAAGTGTGGGTCTGTTCCCGGCTGTTCTGTTCCTTGGATTTGTGTCTATTCTTTTGCTGCTACCATGATGTTTGGGATTAATTTCAACTTCTTATCCTGGCACAGTGGGCAGTAAAGGTGAACCATCACCCTGACTGTGTGCTTGGTTCACTGAGCATCGTCTTGTGAACTAAAAGGTTGCCGGTTGATTCTCAGTCAGGGCACAAGCCCCGGTTGTGGTTTCAATCCCAGGTAGGGGATGTGCTGGAGGCAGCCGATTAATGTTTTGCTCACATCTCTCTCTCTCTCTCTCTCCCTCCCTCCTTCCCTCCCTCCCTCTCTCTCCCTCTCTCTAAGAGAAATAGAAAAAATATATTTAAAAAGTGAGCAGGGCCCTAGCCAGTTTGGCTCAGTGGATAGAGCGACAGCCTGTGGACTAAAGGGTCTCAGGTTCAATTCCTGTCAAGGGCACATGCCCAGGTTGCAGGCTCAATCCCCAGTAGGGGGCATGTAGGAGGCAACCGATAGAAATGATTCTCTCTCGTGATTGATGTTTCTGTCTTTCTCTCCCTCTCCCTTCCTGTCTGAAATCAATAAGAATATATATGTTTTTAAAGTGACCAGGTCTTGCCGAAACCGGTTTGGCTCAGTGGACAGAGCGTCGGCCTGCAGACTGAAAGGTCCCAGGTTCGATTCCGGTCAGGGGCATGTACCTTGGTTGCGGGCACATCCGCAGTGGTGGGTGTGCAGGAGGCAGCTGATCACTGTTTCTCGCTCATCGATGTTTCTAGCTTTCTGTCCCTCTCCCTTCCTCTCTGTAAAAACCTAATAAAATATATTTTAAAAAAATAAATAAATAGTAACCAGGTCTTAAGTACACAGCTTGGTGAATTGTCACCATATGAACATACCTGTGCAATCAGCTCCCAAATCAAGGCACTGCGCCCCCCACACCCCAGCCGCCCTGGGTGCTTCCTCCGTCTCCTACCCCCCGCCCCCCCCCCCCCTACGGCCACCACCGGCTCCAGCAGCAGGGTCTGTGAGCCTTTATCCCAGGAGAATCCCTCGGTGCGCTGGCCTTGGCTCAGGAGTGTGAGGCGTGTCACACTCGTGCCCATCGCTGCAGCTTCTCACACTGGGCGCTGGCTGGTTTCCAGTTCAGACCATTCCACTCCTGCATGCACCTTCCGGGAACACACGCGTGCACCTGCCCCGTGCAGACCCCGCCCAGATGGCCTGGACTTGTCTAACGGCGCTGCACCCACGTCCTCGTGGCCTCCGCGCGCAGGGCCAGCGCTTCCTGGACGCATCCCCACGGCGAGGGGCGGCCACACCCGAGAACCACTGAGGCAGGGCTGCCCAGAAGCCGGGCGGGCTGCTCCTGGTCCTCTATTCTGCACTGTTTCCGTGTCCGAAGGCTCCACAGGGGAGGACCTGCACCTCCTTCACGTCGGTCACACCCGCCCTGTCTCGTGGGCCTCCTGATGCGTAGAACCAGGTCCGCGCAGCGCCGTTCTCCAGCAGGTCCCAGTCTCCTCGTCCCGCACCCAAACCACCCTCGGCCGTGGGGATGCGGGGCCGGGGCGGGGGCCGCACCTGGGCTGCCGTCTAGAAGGGCCCGAGCACAGGAGCCACGAAACGCCGCCTGAAAGCAGCGCCAGGGTGCGCGCCCTGCGGCTTAGCAACCAGACGGCGCGGTGCAGAGAGGTGCGGGAGGCCCCCGGAGGTGCAGCGTGGACGCCGATCATCCAGCCGGCGCCCGGGACACCCCTTGCTTAGAGCCGCCCCGTTTCCAGGAAGCACGTCCCCTCCTGCAGCAGCCACCTTTGCTTCTCCGAAGGGAACTGGCGAGCAGAAAGGACTCTTCCCACAGCCGCCACTCCCCCGGCGCTTTGAGGACAGAACAGACGGCTTTTATTAAAGAGATGAAGGGGAGGTTTGAGCTGAAATAAGCTGATGGACTAAATTTACAAAACCAAATAGTGCCATTCTAGAACGCGGCCTCTGGTTTTCCGTGTAAAACAACAACACAAAATGCATTTTTATCCTCATGGGCAAACCGTCAGCGGTGTCTGGTCCACACCGCAGCCCCACGGCCGCCCTGTCTGCGGCCAGCGCCTGCCCGCCCGTCTCCCTCTGCCTTCCTCCCTCTGCCTTCCTCCCTCTGCCTTCCTCCCTCTGCCTTCCTCCCTCTGCCTTCCTCCCTCTGCCTTCCTCCCGCCATGCCACCCCGCCGCCGACTCCCTTTCCGAACGTGCGTCAGGCTCCCAGGAGCCGGGGACTTCTCGGTGGTGTTTCCTCCGATCATGGGCTCCCTCCCCTCTTCTCATCTCCGCCCGAGTCTCCCGGAAACCTCCCAGCTCACAGCTCAGCCCTGTCCGCACTGCCTCCGTCTAGGTATTTTGAAATAACATGAAATACTGAAAGACTAGTTGCTAGGTAAGTCTTGTATTCGCCTGCTTTTGTCTGTATTGCAGAAAGTCTGCAACGTGGATTTGAACTGTTGATGGACTGTCTTGTGCTTTTGTTGAAGGTATGTTTCCTGAAAGTGTGCTTAAAATACATTAATAAATGTCAATGTAAGGAATGCTGGTCATTTCCTTTTATTTTATGTGGTTATTATTTGAAATTGAGGCTTATTGAAGAGTTAAAAGTTCAAGGTAAGTTGGGAGAAATTAAATGGTTGTGATAATAGAGGCATAGGTTTAGAGATTGGTTTTTGAAGGGAAAGGAAGGAAATAACTTGTTCTAAAAGCAATTATTTCTGAATGGGTGAAAAATCTTAATTTAAGATTTGTGAAAAAATGTAGAAAGATTCATAAAATGTTGTAAAGGTTATAAAAGTTTGTAAAAATTTTAAATTTATTTTTTAAAAGCATTGCCTTTTCTCTGCAAAAAAAAAAAATAGTAATACAAATGTTATGTATGACCTATATAACACACTTGTGAAATTGTATAATTGCATAACACATACACACACACACACACACACACACACACACACACACACAAATCAAACCTGTAAAGAGTTGTTGTGAGTTTATTTGGGCCAAACTGTCAACAATTGTCAGGAAGCAGAATCTCAATGTATTGGGAAAATGCTCTGGAGAATCACAGTTTCCCACCTTGTCTTGTAAATCACAATCGAAGGAGGAGACGTAAGTGGGTCACATAAACTCCACTGGTGATGGATTAGGGTGGCGGGAGAAAGCAAAGGGGGAGGGGGCGCCTCTGAGATTGGATAAAAAGTAAAGTGATAGACACACACTTCTTTACCGAGGTTGGTGTAGGATAGCAAACAGTCAACAGTTAACTCAGTAACAGTGAGGGGATTTGTGGCCTCTGTCCTGGTGCCAGGCACAATTGGTTGTGCCCCGAGGGGTCCAGGAAAAGGGAAGTTACAAGTTATTCTGACCTTTCACAGGCGTGTTGCCATAGATGCAAAAAGACAACAGGCTCAGTGACGGTAAAGGTTGATCTTTGTCAGGGAAGATACTGGCCTAGGACGTGACTGCCCACCATCACTGCTCTTAGTTACAGTTCTAATTTCAGACCATCCTCGGGGTAACTTTAGGTCCCTTGAGTTTGCAAGGCTGCCAGGCAGGCCTTCCTTGATGTGTGTTTGTCAGTGTATTGTATGTGGTGGATTTTCACCCTCCCTGTGACATTACTAGGATATAATCTTGCACTAGCCTAATTTAAAAAAAAAAAGACATTTTAAATACTTACATAAATTAAGCAGAATTCTGTCAAATTAAGCAGTCTGGACAAAATATTTACTATTAAAACTGTTTTAAGTTTGATTGATGTCTTTAAGAGTTACTACTATTAAAATATATTTTTTATTTAGATTTACAAAGAATTTATGGTATAATCTTTTGGTTAAGCATATTTGACAACCTTCCCAAAGTTTAAATTTTAAGACTTTTTAACTGAGAAATGACTTTGAGTCATTCCAATGGGCCCTGGAAAATAAAGATTTATTTTCTCTTCTTAAAAGAAATATTTTTAAACTAAATTATGCCTATTTAATATACTTGGAATTATGTGAGAAGCTTTGTCAAATAAAAACTAATAATAACTATGCTCTATTTATATACATATTAGAGGCCCTTGCATGAAGATTTGTGCAAGAATAGGTTTTCCTTCCCCTTGCTTTGCTCCCAGCTGCCCGGGAGCCTTTGCAAGTTTTTGCTCCCAGCCAGAGCACTGCTCCTATAGCTCCCTTTGTCCCCTCCCCTCCCCCTCTTAGCAGGTGTCCCTCCCGGCCCTCTGTGCCTGCATATGCAAATTAACCTGCCACCTTTGTTCGGCAAATTTGCATGCTCACACCTGATTGGCTGTTGTGTGTCATGGAGGCACAGTCAATTTGCGTATTTCTTTTTTATTAGTGTTAAAATGAATGTTATAGAAATTGCCATCTGCTCCTCAAGGAACTTGCAGATTCAGAGCCAAGTTCAAACAGGAACCTCTCAGGGGTAGCAGGTGTCCAGTCAGGGATACCAGGCAAGCCAAAGTGATGGTTCCCTGTGGGGCATCTGCCAGTGATACTCTGGGTATTTGCGTTTCACATTTTGGGAGTTTATGAATTATTTTTAATGCTCAGTACACCCTCCTGATAACCCTTGGGCCATGTTTTTAAATCTTACATATTATTTGCTCTTTACATGCTGAAATTATATACTTATTGGGAGAAATAATATCCACTTCTCTGCCTTATTAGATATGAAAAACATTTAATATGGGTATCAACTAATCTTTCCTACCAACTAGACTATGATATTCTGGTTTTCTGCTATGATAATGAAGTTAATGTTCTGTTGGCCACACACTGGTGGTCTTCTACTATTAATATAAGCTTTGGTACATTTTTTCAGGCTGTATCTATTACAGAGAGCCATCCTGGACAAACCCCTCCAAGAACACCTCCCTAATACTTCCCATGGTACCACTGTATATGCATCTAATCTAGATAAGTATTGTCTAACTATGGGAATGGATGAAGCTAACTGCCCAGAAGGAAAATGAGAACTTCTAGATAATGGCAGATACTTGTTCCCCTCAGATCCTTCCCCATCTAGTATTAGACATTTTCTGTTCCTAATCAGTGTTATTGGTTTAGTATTAATGCTTTTGTTCCTGGTATGTAAATGTTACACTAAATGCAGAAAAACAAAACTTAAAATGGGCAGCAAAAAAACTTGGATCACCAGAGGACTGAGAAGGTGGAGCAGTTCTGTATCGTGCTGCCTTCCACTGGTTAAGACCTCCAAGAGCAAAGGCCTACCGAGGTGAGGATGCCCCTACTGTCACCTGTAGAGGGACAGCACTGAGCTGGCCAATATTTGTGGTGGTGCTGCTTCTCCTGGCTCAGGGGAAGCGTTCCACTAAGTCTGAAAGACTAAGACATTGCGGGGACTCTCCGCCACCGCCCGTGACCAGCTCGGCCCTGCCTTTGCGCCACACCCGTGGATCCTGCGGCCTCAACCGCTGCCATCGCCCACTGCCTGCTCTGCCAGGCCTTCACGCGCACGGTGCTGGTGCTGCGCCTTCCGTTGGCAGACCCGGAGAATCTTCTCTCCGCTGCCGCATGGCCACATCCGCACCAAAGAGGACACCATTGAGGGCGGACTCTCCCCATGCAGCCATCTCAGCCCGCCCACAATCTTCCCAGCACACCCACCATGCTGGGAGGGAGATGGAGCGCACTGGTGAGGAAATGGCACGGCGCCTTCCATTAGCCGCCCAGGCGAGCCCTTCCTCCGATGCTGCATGGCCGAGCCGAAGCTCTCGCCACCACCGCCATGTGAACTTTAAAACTACAGTGGTAATTGAACCACAGGAGCGACCGTCAATGTTGCACCTGGCAGCACCACCTACCACTGCCGCCGTGAATAAAGGAAATCCACCAAGAACAGAGCTCACCACACCTTGGGCTCAGGGAGTGGGCGACCTCAGAACTTAGATTCCATGTCTTCAGCTGCTCCGCTCCCACACCGAACCAGACACCTTTGAAGGTGGTCCCCCCTGCCTGCAACCATCTCAGCGCAACTGCAGCTGTCCCAGCCTGCCCGCCATGCTAGCAAGGAGCTAGCGCGGCGCCTCCAATATGCGACCCCAACACCCTAGAGGGGCCATGTGCCCCGGGTGAGCCGAGTGTCCCATGGGGCCGTGTGCCCCAGGTGAGCCGTACCCCCCAAAGGGGAAGGGTGTCCCGGGTGAGCCGAGTGTCCCAGGGGGCCGAGTGCCCCGGGTGAGCCGAGTGTCCCAGGGGGCCGAGTGCCCCGGGTGAGCCGAGTGTCCCATGGGGCCGAATGCCCTGGGCGAGCCGTGAGTCCCAGGGGAAGCAGTGGGACCCAGGGAAAGGGGCGGTGGGGACCAGAGGAGCAGCAGACTCTGGTCGTGTGGTCCTGAGATAGTCACCATAAAACAAGCAGACTGCCAAATGAGGAGCGGACTCTATTCATGGGGTCCTGGGTTGGTCACCATAAAACGAGCAGATTGTCAAATGACAGTGGGGAGGGGAGGGAGACCTGGGGTGGGATGGGAGAGCAACCGAGGGACTGGTATGCATGAGCATAGTTACAACCAAGGAACACGGAACTCTGGGGAGGGAGGGCATAAATGGGAGGTGGGGGGGGGGGGCAATGGTTAGCTATGTACACAAATAATACCTTAATAAAATAAAATTAAAAAAAAAAAAACTTGGATCATGGTGGCTCGAATACTAGAAATGATCCAAGATACTTTTTAACAAGGACATATAGGATCTGGCTGCCTCTCGTTTATTTGCCTTTTATTTTGAATAATAATAATTTGACCTTAAGTGCCATCCAAAGTTATGGTCTTACCCCATCCCCAGTGGTCCACCCTGTTCAGCAAGACAAATGCTGCCACTGAGACTTTCCAGGAATGAGCCTGCCTACCACCGTGGGACCCCATGAACCAACCAGAAGGTTGGTCATCAGTGTATCCTTTGGATTGATTTATGGCCAAAAGGGGGATGTGTGGATGAAAGGGGCCACATGCTAACCTGACCAGCTCAGGGAAGGCCTGTGTGGCGGTCTTGCAAACTCAGAGACCTAAAGTCATCACAAAGGATGGTCTGAAATGAAAACTTAAACCAAGAGCAGTGATGGTGGGCAGTCACGTCCTAGGCCAGTATCTTCCCTGACAAAGGTCAACCTTTACCATCACTGAGCCTGTTGTCTCTTTGCATCTGAGACGACATGTTGCTGGAATGTGAAAGTAATCTTCCTTTTCCCAGAACCCTTAAAGCACAGGCACCACTCTGCAGAGACCACAAGTCTCGTCACTGTTACTGAGTTAATCGTTGACTGTTATCTATCCTGTACCCACCTAAGTAAAGAAATATGTCTATCATTTTACTTTTTATCCAATCCCAGAGGCCCTCCCTTTGCTTTCTCCCGCCTCCCTAATCCATCACCAGGAGAGTTCATGTGACCCACTTATGTCTCCTCCCTCGATTATGATGTGCAAAACAAGGTGGAAAGCCGCCATTCTCTGGAACATTAAGATTCTGCTTCCCGACAATTGTCGACAGTTTGTCTCAAATAAACTCACAAACAGTCTTCACAGGTTTGGATTTTTTTTGTTAACACATATAAGTGAGAGGTTTGAGATGCAACACCAGAAAGGGCCTGGAGCTGAGACATAATTGGCAAAGTGCGCCCTATAAGAGGTACAGTATTGTATAGTAGTCTTTTGTGTCCCAACACCCGTTCCCAATGTGTGTGTGCGGTGGCGGGGGTCCCAAACCATTAACAAACAATTCTCTAGATACAGGTGGGCATCCTCAAGACAACTCAGTTCAAGAAACTGAGCCCAGAGAAGGGGGATCTGGCTCCAGACTTCCACTGGGCCCTGCCACAAGGCGAACCTTCTCTTGACTAACACGATGGGATGTCGTGGAAAGAGGGGACTTCATTGAGAGTGGTGTTGACCTCAGCAAACAGCAATAAAGCAGAAGCAGTTAAAAGCATGTCAATCACATTTGTCCCCAGAGCGTGCGCAGCCTCCTGATGGGTGAGGTGGTGTGGTCCTGCCCCAGCCCACCGGTGCGGGAAGGTCCCGCTGCGGCCGCCTCCAGCCCCGTGGGTGGCGCTGAAGGAGCGGGAGGGGCACGAGGCCGTGGCCCAGCGCAGCACCGTCCGCTGGCAGCCAGAACAGAAGGTTCTCCGGAGTCTCTGCCGATGGGCCCTATGGGCGAGTGTGGCCCCACAAGCTCCTACACTGAAGTCCTAGCCCCTGCCCAGCACATCAGCAAGTGACCTCGTTTGGAAGGAGCTTGTTGCTGCTGTGATGAATGAGGGTGGACTCGTACCAGTAATGACAACAGCATGGGAATCGAAGGCAGAGACTGGGTGATGCTTCTCCAAGCCAGGGAACCCCAAAGACTGTCTTCAAACCAGCGGTGGCGGGGTGGAGGGGTGCGGGGGGAAGGGAGAGGTCAGAGCTGATCCCCCTCTTGCGGGACCAGCACTCGGCCTGGGACTTGTAATCCAGGCCTGAGACAGGAAACGTCGGTTGTTTCAGCCGCTTGGTTTGTGGTCCTTGGTCCCGCGGCTCTGGGAACTGAACGCCGGGCCCCGTTTAATGACTAAGGAGCAGCACCTTGTGGGTGAGAGGTGGGTGCAATGGCCAGAGCTCGGGCTCTCAGCTTCCAGACCGGCTAGCTGCAGGAGGACAGCCGGGGTCCGTCCCTGCACGCCCCCGAGCCGCGGACAGGCCAGCCTGTGGGCCGTCCCCGGCGCCTGCGCTGGGGTCAGTGCTCCTGCTCCTGGACGGCCCGTGCCCACGCCGCTCTCCGTGCTGGGCACGTGTGGCCTGGCACCGCTGTCCCTCACAGATGCCAGCGCCTGCGCCGTGTGGCCCGCTCTGCGCAGAGCACCTCCCCACGCTCCATGCGCCTTCCCCAAGGCCCACGAGGCAGTGATTATTCACATGTTCCACCCAGAGACCCTGAGGCCCAGGTGTTGGAAGCCGACCACAGAGGGGTTTGGGGTAAGAGTGGACCTGGGCTAGAACCCGACCCCACCACCTCCCAGCTCTGCAGCTTTGCAGACATTCTCTACCCTCTTCCAGATCTCAGAGGAAGAATCGAGAGAGGCGTCTCTTGTACCTGGCTCAGACAAACTGTCCTCACGGTCCCGCTGTCACTCCCATGATCGGTAGAGCCGACTTAAGCTCCACCTCCCCGACACGGAGAAGGTGAACCTCAAAACTGCAAAAAGGCTGCAAGATCCAGGGCACCAGGTCCTCACTTGGAGTGAAGGACAAGAAGCGACCCGGCGGCGAGTGGAAGCCGAGCGGAGCGGGTGGGAGGGTCCACTGGAAGCCACGTGCCATCGAGGCTCCCCGGCTCCCTCAGGGCTGGGGCCACGTCAGGGCTCAGCTTCAAAGTCCACTTCCTCTGGGCCTCTGCCACCCCGACAACCAGTCCTGCCGGCTGCTCAGGCCTGCTGCCGCAAAGAGCCCAGCTTTCATGGTCACCTACACCTGCGGCCTTTCCCTCAGCCTTTCCTGTCTCTCCCAGGGGTGAGGATGCTCATGGCAGGCAGCTGACTCCACCATGTTTGAATCCTCATCCCCCAACCCTCCCGCCGGGCTCCATCAGGGCAGTGTCCCCTGGCCTCGCTGCCCCTTCCCGGCCGGCCACGCCCAGGCTCCCCGCGGGGACCCCGCCTCCCTAGCCTGCCCCCTTCATTCTCCTGGCTACTCCCGCTGATGGGCTTCCACCAGGGCGAGACCCTGGTCTAAAGCTCTGAGTCTGCTCTGGGCAGAAGCAAACCCGCTTGTCCGTGCTTCCCAAACCTTTTTTCTTAATGGCTCCCATGGGCTCCGTAAGTGAAGGTATTATAGCCGTCACTCTGCTACAAAAACGCTTTCTTCGCTGTGGTTTGGCTTTTAACATCACTGGAGGCCTCTCTTCTTGCCAAGCAGAGTTTTAAGGAGCTCTTTCTGCCGTCCCACGCGTCATGCGTTTCCACGGGACTCGGCTCCTCTCTCCCCCGGAGGCTGGCTCATTCCAAAGGGGCCAGTTCAGCAGCCAGCGCTTTCAAGCGGAAATGCTGCAAGCTATTTTTATGTTTAAGTCTTCAAACCATCTGCAATGCCAGTTTTATCTCCCATAGGAAGAATGGGGGGATTTATGAAAAATTCCTGAAATAGTTTGCATGTCATTAACTCAGAAAGTTCCGAATACCCTTTCTACGTCTCCATTTTAACATGACATTTTCTAATTAAACAACAAATACACCTTTTATGGTAGGAAATTTAGAAAGCACAGAAAAGTATGATGAAAAAAATAACCAGACAAACAAAACCCACAGTAAGCCTGGCAGTCAGAGACAATCCCTGTTAGTATTTTGGTTTATCTATTTTAGGCACAACTATAATTTTTATAAAACTGGGATTCTACATTTTAAGAGATTTGATTCCTGAATCAAATTATTTAATTGATCCATTGGATTTTACCTCTGTGTCATTCCAGATATATAGACACATGGTCTTAAAACATAATCCTAAAGGGCTATGTTATATTACATTACATTATATAGCTGTAGCATGCTGACAACCATGCCAGCACTTTGGAAATGGATCAATGAAAGTTAAATAAATGGCCGAAACCAGTATGGCTCAGTGGATAGAGCGTTGACTTGTGGACTGAAAGGTCCCAGGTTCAATTCTGGTCAAGGGCATGTATCTTGGTTGCGGGCACATCCCCCATAGGGGGTGTGCAAGAGGCAGCTGATCGATGATTCTCTCTCATCAATGTTTCTAGCTCTCTATCCTTCTCCCTCCCTTTCTGTAAAAAAAATCAATAAAATATATATTTTTTAAAAATGATAATAAAAATAAATGAATCAACAATGTGCACATGAGGAAAGCATCTTCAAATGACTCCTTGATGGGTGAGACAAGTGTCTGCTCCTGCACCTGCTGTAAGCACTCCTCAGCCACCGGCCGCTCGGAGGGAGACCGGGACTGCGATGGCCTGCCCGCCGCGGTGGGCCGTGTGCGCGGGGACAGCCCGGGACCAGTGAGGAAGGACCTGCAGTCCCCGCCGCCCCTGCCCAGAGAACGGAGAGCCTCCCCAGGCTCCCGCCCGCCCGGAACCCAGGCTCCGGGCAGGTGAGACGCCCTCCCTCCCAAGGCTGGAGCTCAGCAGGAGAAGGCATTGATCCATCGGGCCTGGGGCCAAAGAGAAGCTGCAGAGCCCCATCCTCCGAGCACATGGCCGGGGAACCTGGCCGCAGGAGGGCGGAGAGGGAGGCGGCTGAGGGCCTGGGGCTGACACGAGTGGAGTCTCACGCAGGGAGCGGTTTTCTCCGCCTGTGAGTGGGGCAGAGCCGGAGGCCGAGGACGGGCGGGGAGGGCTCTCCGCAGCTCTTCGCACCGACCGGACGTGCCCGGGAGCGGGACGGGCCAGAGACGTGGAGGCAGCTCCCGGGCCGGGCCGAGAGCCGCGGCGCTGAAGTGCAGGCGCCGACCCGCGCTCAGGCCCAGCCCCAGGCCCCGGGCTGGATCCGGTCAGGGCACACCCCCAGGTTGTGGGTTCGATTCCCAGAAGCAGCCAGCCAATGTTTCTCTCTCCCTTCTCTCTCTCTCTCAAATAAATGTGCACATTTTTAAAATGTTATATATTTCAGAGGAAAAGAAGGGATTGTGTGAGAAGGCCTGTCGGGACGTTCTGATGACGCCGGGCCGGGATCGGGGCTTCGGGGCCCCACGTCGGGCGGCCGAGGGGCGAAGGGGCCCGGCCGGCAGCCCCCGCGCCCGGGATTGGCCTCCACTGCCGTGTCAGCCAGCGGCTCTCCCCTTTGGACACACCGCTGGGCTCGGCCCCTCCCTGCCGCATGGAGGGCCTGTGCCGGGCAGGGCAGGCATTGGCCCTGCGGTGACTCCCCTCCGTGTTTGTTTCCGGGAGGAAGGGAGAGGGAGGGGAGAGAAACCACGATGGGAGAGAATCCCGGCCCGGTGGCCTCCTGCACGCCCAGCACTGGGGGTGGAGCCCACAACCCGGGCAGGTGCCCTGACAGGGAATCGAACCGTGACCTCCTGGTTCATAGGTCGATGCTCAACCACTGAGCCACACTGGCCCAGCTGCTATTCCTTTTTTAAAAAATAAAATAGTCATCAAACTATGTAAATGTCAATGAGTATTAAACAGCCATTACTTTAAAAAGTGGTTGTTTGTAGGGTTATGGTTAGGGTTAGAAAAAAAATAAAAATAAATTTTTAAAAATGATTGTTTGGAGCAACAGAAAAGCCATAACTTTCTCACTGACAGTAAACTCTTCTCCCATCAACTCCTCGTACTCCTGGCTTTCCTAGTGGAATCAAGACCCTCTCACGTGGTCTCACCGGCCGCGCAGCCCGATCGTGGCTCTCGCCCTGGTTCCCAAGCCACCCGCCTGCCCCGTCAGAGGGACCCGCCCTGGCGCTGGGCCCAGGCGAGGGACACACTTCCCCTGGGCGGGAGGTGGCACCGAGCTCAGGGCCTGGCGCGTCGTCTCAGCAAGGCCGGGGCGGTGGAGCGCGGGCCCGGGCACGAGGCAGGCAGGGCGCCGGCCGGCAGCAGCCTCAGAGCGGCGGGTGGGCGGGCAGCCTTCAGGTCACAGCCCCACCGGGTCGCGGTCGCGGTGGCGGTGCCGTCAGAGAAGGTGTAAGGACGAAGGGGCGCCAAGCGACAAGAGTCAAGGACGTGGGGACAGTGGCGAGACACGGCGCAGCCACCACACGCCTCCCCGCTGCCACCAGGACGCGGCGGTGGGAGCAGGTGTCCGTGCGTGTCCCTGTCGGGCTGTGTCTCTGCAGCAGAGACCCGGGTCGCCCGCCCGCCCTCGTGCTGTCGGAACCCGCGTGGCCGGCCCTGAGCCTGCGGGCCCGGGGAGACGGGGGGGGGGGGGGGGGGGGGGCCGCGGCGGGGGGCGGGCTGCGGCTCCCCGCCGGCTCCAGCCCTGTCCCCGAGGCTCAGCCCTAAAGCAAGTCCACTCAGCGGCAGTGTGGCCGCCCACCCGCCCGCCCGCCATCAGGGACCTCCGGGCGGGAGGCCACGGCGCTCCGTGTCGCCGCGTCGGTGTGCCCTGGGCCATCGGTGGGCAGGGACGGGCGATGCAGAGAGTGTCAGACACATGGAGACACTGACACCAACAGTCCCTCTCCTCCCCCCTCCCTCCCCGGGGCCTGCCACTGGGCTACGTGCTCCCCTGCACTGGAGTGAGGCGCCCGGGGACAGCCATCTGGTTCTGAGGCCCCGGAGCGCTGCCAGCAGCCCGCGCAGCTGGGAGTCATGCGCTCAGCGAGCATCTGTTGGCCCCGACACCTCCCCCCCGCCCCCCCGTGGGGACACAGGGTGGGGATGCGGGCGCGGGCAGCAGGCAGGACGTGGGCTCTGGGCATGGGGCAGAGTGGTCTCCACCCCCCACCCCCACCCCGCCACCCTGTCCTCCACACACAGCCCCACAGCCACTCTCGGGAGTGGAAAGGCAGCTGGAAGGGGGTGGGTAAGGCAGGGCAGAGGGCGGCCCCAGGACCTCCAGGCCGGGGAACGCCTGCCCGCATGGCCCCTCGCTCTGGGGACGGCCCGGGACGAGGCGGGAGGAGGCTGCGCTGGGTGCGGAGACGCGGGCTCTGGCCGGCCAGCCCGGCCCGGCCTGAGGAAGGCGGGCACCGGGCAAAGGGAGAGGGTGCAGGTAAGGGCCTCCCCGCTCTGCCCCGTGGCCGCTGCACAAACCCCTCCACCAGGGGCTGGGCCCCTCAGCTGCAGTCAGGGTGGTGCCAGCGCAGGGCCGGGGCCACCGCTGACCGGCTTTGCCAAGGCCTGTGTGTGGTCTGCTCTGGGCTGGCAGCTGGCCCCACCGCCCGGGACACGCCCCTGAGGCCGGGACTCTCACGGGCCCCTCTCCCTCGTCTCCGCCGGTCATGTGAGAGGACAGGGGACAGGAGCCCTGCAGCTGTCGGAGAGCGAGCGGGTGGGATCTGAGACCGAACGGCGCCCAGCCTGAGCACAGGCTGTGGGCCGGGGCTCCTGACCCTCTTCCCCACCCACCGCTGGCCCGTGGGGTGGCACAGCTCTGCCGGCGTCAGCGACACGCCTGCCCCCGCCGACCCCGTGGCTTTGGCCTGGAGTTTCTCGGGCAAGGGCTGCTGGCCGACCCTGTCCGTCCAGCCCTGAGGGGCATTGGACAGTGTGTGTAGAACTGACTGCATGGAAACTAAGGATCACACCCTAGTGGGCGGGACAAGTTGCTAATAAGAAGGCGAAGAAGGGCTAATTCCACTGGAGCCCTGATATTTGGGGCTAGGGATCTGAATCCACGCCAGCAAGCTCAGTGTCTTCCTGATAACCCGTAGCGAGTCCCTCTCTCCTTCCCAGACACTGTGCTGCAGGGCCTGTCCTGTGGACAGCGCTGCCCCGGAGGGGCTAGGAACGCGGCACCAGCCAGACCCTCAGGCATGGCTGGAGACCCAGCACCCGGGCCTTCTTGCAAGGCCTGCGAAAAGGACCAGGAGCAGAATCCATGTTTGCGGGACAAAGACCACAGGGAGGGAGATCTAGGGGGCCCCATGGTGTTCCTTCGCTCAGATTTGGGAGGCTGTTCCCGAGTCTGCCCGCGTACTACACAGCGTCCCTCCCTTTCCTCAGAAGCGCCCTGGTTTTCTCTGGTCTCCTGCAGCAGCGGCGTCTGCTGTACAATAAAGGCACGGCGTGTAGTTCGTGCCCGTCTCTCCACGAGAGAGGGCAGCGTCCCACCCAGACCAGCTTTCTGTCTTGTCTCTCTCTAACTCCTTCAGGCTCACCCTTGGCCGTGCTGGCTTGGCACACTGTATGAATGTAAATATCAGAATAGCGGTATGAATTAATACAGCAACCAATCAGAAGCTCGTACTTTGTTACAAACCAGAGGGTGGCTTTCATGTCCCGGTTCTGAGAGGCTCCATAGGAGAGACGGCGGGAGATGCGGGGGCCCAGGCCGGCCTGTGGGAAGCAGTCCCGGCAGGCGTTCCCCTCCCGAAAGCCCCGGGGACAATGGCTCTCACCACCCTGGTGACTTCCTAGTGTAACGGCCAGGATCCCGCACTACTTGCTAAGGAAACAGAATTACTTGCTGTAGGAAAAATAAGTCCAAATCAAGACAATAGAAGTATTCATTGTGGAAAAGTTGTTGAAACAAAAAGCACTGTGTTGTGCTTAGCTTTCAGGAAAATTAGAAATTATCTAGATTAATGATCTGTGATGCTTGCAAAAGGGGAACAAGGGAAATTATCTTCACCCCAGGATTGCAGGAGCTGCGCTCAATTTGAGAGTTATTGTAATTTTCACAGTAGCCATTGTTTCATATCTTTATCTGATTGTTTAAAATAAGGTGTGTCAAATGATAAAGTTAAACTATCATAAAAGGTACTAATATACATTTCATAATAGGTAAATCAATAGAGTGAAATGTATAAATACAGATATAGACCCAATATTATATGCACACTTAATTTAAAAAATATTTTTATTGATTTAATAGAGAAATGGAGAGGGAAAGAGAAATAGAAATATCAATGATGAGAGAGAATCATTGATAGGCTGCCTCCTACACTCCTCTGCACTGGGGATTGAGCCTCAGCCCAGGCAAATGCCCTGTCTGGAATCGAACCATGACCTTCTGGTTCATAGGTCAATGCTCAACCACTGGGCCATGGTGGCTGGACTGCAAACTTAATTTTGAATGAACTTGACATCTCAATTCAGTAGAATTCAGTATTTTTAAAAAAGAGACCAGCATAAATGGATGTTGTTCTGGGAGAAAAATATTGCCCCATCACTCCATTTACTGGTACACAACTAAAATCCAGGTGGATTAAATATTTAAATTTAAATACACATGTATTATTTTATGACTACATGAGTGTTTATATAATAAAAGTTGAGAAAAACAATTAAATAAACAATAGCAGAATCCCCCAAACTATAAAATATTTTATCGCATTACAGACTATAGATGGCATGTCCCGGCAGCTCAGTTGGTTGGAGCGTCGCTCCCACACTCCAAGGTTGCAGGCTGGTCCTGGTCAGGGCACATGCAAGAAGCAACCAGTGAATGCACACATTGGTGGAGCGACAAATTGTGTGTTCTCTCTCTCTCTCTCTCTCTCTCTCTCTCTCTCTCTCTCTCTCTCTTTCTCCTTCCTGCTCTCTCACTAAAAATCAATAACAAATTATAAATGGCAACTCACTATAAATGTAAATCAGAGAAAAAAATATTTGCAACCAATATAGTATACAAGTTAATACCTATTATAAAATGGTGTCTTTGTACACATTGAAAGCAGACAGATAATCAATTGAGAAATTGGATGGACAATACAGATAGGCAGTTACAGAGGGAATACTGCATGGAGTCAATAAAAATGAGAAGAGGATCATAATCAAAGGCATTCAAACTTATTCAAATATAAATTATGAGTTAGTTTTGATTCATCAGATTGACAAATTTACCAGAACGTATTGCTGATGTACACGTGCTGTCCCGTATGTGTACAATTATTGGAGGTGAGGAGGCAAGTGAACTTCGACCAGTTATGACTATGTCTCCATCTAGTGGTGAAATATATTTCAAGTATTTGTGCGTAAGCAAAGCCACATCACCGGAGACGTCTGAAGCGCTGTACAAACAGGAATCACTGTGGCTGTTATGGTGCACATCACCACAGTGACCACAATTTATCTTGCTGCCACACAGGGAGGAAATAGTATTTGCTGTTACATGGTAACTTTATTTAAATTTTACTTGTCTCCTTTCAAATTGGTAGTGTCAAGGTTTGGAAATATTAACAAGATCTTTTCATCTAAAATCTAAAATTCTAATTTAAAAGCATATCTTAAAGGTGCTTCTAGTCCTTATGCATGCGATGGAGTCAATTAACTAGATCAGCTCTGCCTGGACCTCAGCTTCCTTTATACACTGGCCTTCCTAACGCTTCCCACAACTTTGCCAGAGGATACGTGTTTTATGGATCCATCTTCTGATGAAGAAATGTGGTGCTGCAAAGAGATCTTACAATTTACCCAATCTCAATAAACGGATACATGGCAGAGATGAACATTTATCTTAGATGCCCGGATTCCAAATCCAGGGCTTTTTATAAGACCTTCCCCATATGCAATTATGATGAATAAGTGACCTACCAATATTTGTATAAATACTCACATCCAATAGGAACATACATTATTATAAAATTACATAGTAAAGAAGCAATAAGGTCCGTGAGTGTGAGAAGTCTGTGGGGTAGTGAGATCGAAGACTATTTTATAAAAGCTTATACTTTAGGCTGAATTAAACTGACCATCAAAAATAATATCCAGAAATTTGAGAGGCTTCAAAGACATACAATTATACAAATATATATTTTTCTACCTTCCCGTCTTTTTCTACAGCCATCTTCTTTGTCCAGGAGAAGAAGCTGTATAGTCCAACAAACTTTAGTCTATAATTTAAAAATAAATAAAGGGGGGAAAAAACAAGCTAAGTGTTGTGTTTGTTGATTGTGTAAGGCACTCTGTAAGAAGTGTGCATGTGGGAGGCAGAGACCAACTATAAAGAAGAGTGGTATAAGGTTCTTTTTATTTAAAAAGCTCTATTTTTTTCTCTTCCTACACATCACTTTTCTATTCACTCTAGCTCTTTCAAAGGAGTTATGACTTGCATAAAACCACGAGACAACAGGAATGGAGGACAGAGATAAAAGATCTTACATTTTTTCTGTTCCTGTCAAGGTTCTGAACGAGTAGACTCCAAATCCACTTAGAAGTCCACTAATTCTTGGGAACCTTAGAGATCCTCTGAGTATATTCGTGGAATAGTAGATCCTGACCATACACTCTATGTGAAAGAGCTACTGAATCGGGACCTCCGTTTCTCTTAATTTCCGCTTCCTGCTCCCCATCACCATCATCCCATGCGCTCCACTTGAAAATCATGGGATGTAAAACCCAAAGCTGGAATCCCAGACCCCGTCTTCCTTCTCAGCCAGTGTGGTCATTGGCGGGGAGTCCTCCCTTTCCCCACCAGCTGCTTGAGGTTGGGGCTGGGGTGGGAGGTGGGGAGGTGGGATTCTGGCAATGACATGAGAAAAATAATTTTCTGAGTCTGGCAAGGGAGAACGGGTGCCCTTTATTTGGGTGGAGTTAACTCCCTGAGTTTCCAAGGTCCCGTTTCCCTCTGCCCGCTGTGGAAGAAGTGTAGCTGTGGCTTCAGCAGAGGGAGGATTAAAGCCTGTGCCCAGCCCTAGTCAGTGTGGCTCAGTGGATAGAGCGTTGGCCTGAGGACTGAAGGGTCCTAGGTTCAATTCCAGTCAAGGGCACATGCTGGGGTTGTGGGCTCGATCACCAGTAGGAGATGTGTAGGAGGCAACCAGTCATATCTCATCATTGATGTTTCTATCTCTCCCTCTCACTTCCTCTCTGAAATCAATAAAAATATATATATTTTAAAAAGCCGTTCTGTTCGATGCTGGGGTTCAGTCCAACCCAGCACCAGGCAGTCAGTTTGTGCTCCCAGTTGCAGTGAATCAATCCACTGCATGGGGGGCCTCATGGCCAAGGGGCATGCTGCTGCTGGGCCGCAGGGCTATGGAGGAGACACGGGTGAATGCAAGAGAGCCGCACAAGAGCCAAGAGAGCAAACTCCTCTGTCTGGGTGACTAGGTATCCCCACATTTTCATCGACTTGCAGTGGGGCCCATCCACTCCGGCCAATGATCTCGTTCCCAGGTTGGATTGACAGGCACCTTTCCTGTATCACCCCAACTTCACTGCACATGTGCCCATCTCCCCTTTGTCTGGTCCCTCCCACCAGCTCAGCAGGGAATGGACCTGTGGTTCCTGGTGATGGTAAAATTGCAGCCGATTCCTGGTGAAGCTGCCCAAATGGCATGCCTACAATGCCTGGCCTTCCTTTCGCTCCTTTCCTATTACTACTAACTAGTAGCCCCGCGCACGAATTCATGCACCAGTAGCTCTCCACCCACTGCCCCACCCGCCTGTAGCTCTCCTCGGCCCCTCTCCCCCCACCCTCCCTCACAGCTCGCTGCCCTGCCCCCTCCTGCAGTTCTCCGCCCACCCACCTGCTGATCCGAGATCCAGTTGTTACAGTCATTAAGCCTCAGGGCATAACAGATAGTTACATATTCCTCTCTTGTTATATAGGATTAGCTCATTACAGTGGTATCAGTATGACTAAAAAGAGGGGATTGAAATCACTTGTGCAGGTAACCAGGCACACTCAAAACTACCGTATTTGCCGGCGTATAAGACGATTTTTTGGCCCTGAAAAATACGTATTTGCCGGCGTATAAGACGACTGGGCATATAAGACGACCCCCTAACATTTCCACTAAAAATACAGAGTTTGTTATATACTCGCCGTATAAGACTACCCCCCACTTGGAGGCATATTTTTCAGGGCCAAAGGGTCGTCTTATACGCCGGTAAATACGGTAATCAGATTTTTATTTTAGTGCAGACATAAGGGCTAACGAGTACCCAGACCTCTTCCTCCCTATAAATAAGAACAGCCTGATCAACATTTCTCCTGCCCCTGGAAAGGTTCCATTATGTCTGGACAAGTGACTTCCCAATCCAGGTCAATATTATCTTAATTGTTTTTCACAGGCCAACTCTGAGCACGTTCTCCTGCCCGCGACTTTTGAGTTGTGTCTTGAACGGACACCGGGCTGGGTGTCAGGAAATCCGATTCCAGCCGTAGCTGTCACTGATGTTTATGACCACCTTCATACCTACCCTCGGGGCCTTCGTATCCTCACTGAGAACTGAACCAGTTCAAGTGAAGCACCTCAAAGGTTCCTTCCAGCATTAGTGCCGATTCTACTACCATTTAACCAAAAGCTAGAAATGAGCTCCTGACCTTCCTTCAAAAGTCCCTGGAACAGGAATGAGTGATTCTATGAGCCATCCCTGCTGAAAAGTACCTGAAGCAAATCGGCCTGTGTTTTTCCAAGAGAGAATCTCTTCTTCCTTCCTTCCTTCCTTCCTTCCTTCCTTCCTTCCTTCCTTCCTTCCTTCCTTCCTTCTCTCCTTCCTTCTTTCCTTCCTTCCTTCATTCCTTCCTTCCTTCCTTCCTTCTTTCCTTCCTTCCTTCCTTCCTTCCTTCCTTATTTCCTTCCTTCCTTCCTTCCTTCCTTCCTTCCTTCCTTCCTTCCTTCCTTCCTTCTTTCCTTCCTTCCTTCCTTCCTTCCTTCCTTCTTCCTTCCTTCCTTTCTTCTTCCCTTCCTTCTCTCTCTCTCTCTCTCCCTCTCTCTCTCTCTCTCTCTCTCTCTCTTTCTCTTAGAGTAAACTGAAACAGTGATTTTTAAAACTAAGAAAGGAGGCTGAAACCAGTTTGGCTCAGTGGATAGAGCATTGGCCTGTGGACTGAAAGGTCCCAGGTTTGATTCCGGTCAAGGGCATGTGTTGTGGGCATATCCCCATTGGGGGATATGCAGCAGGCAGCTGATCGATGTCTTTCTCTCATCGATGTTTCTAGCTTTCTATCTCTCTCTCTTCCTCTCTGTAAAAGCTCAATTATATATATAAAGCAAAACTAGAACATCTTAAATTTTTAATCTTTCTTTACAGGATGCCTAAGACCACTTTTGATTAAGAAAACTGTAGAAAGTTAGTAACTGCCACGGTCCCCTCTTCCTTTTGGTTTACCGTTTGTTCGCCAGCAGAGCTCACCTGGTTCACGGGTGCCCAGCGGATGGACTCAGCTTCATCTCTCTCAGGAGAGCAGTCATCATTGCTGCTCTTTCTTAGGAAACTCCACTGGAGATTTTTAAATTCCATGGAAATGACAACTATTTGGGGTGGGTTAGCTTTTTAAATTACACTGCTGAGTGTTATCTTTGTGGCCCTTTGGACGCCCTCTCTGAAGGAGGCCTTGCCCAGCGGCTGGAACGTTGCCTCTGCCCTCAGCTTGGCAGCAAGACCCACCATGTCTGTTCTGCTCAGTGCTGAGACCACCTCGCTCCCAAGCCTGCCCTCACCCCTTACTGCTTGCTTCTCCAGCGACCCTGGAACTTTCTGCACAGAGGTTTCCTAAGATCCTGATGTAGAAATCAGGTCCCCAAATAAATCATGCCCCTGCTGTGCCCCCAAGTTTTTCAAATGAGTGCTATACGTCCCTCATTCTCTGTGTCCCCTCCTTAGGAGAATCCTCTGACTATTCATAGCCTCAAGTTTTCCAAATGATCCATTCCTTGGCAGAAAGCAAGAAGTTCCTCCTCCTTTCGGGAAGTCCGAGGCTGTCCCGTTGCATAAATTTCCAGCTAAGCGTCTAGGGATTTTCTTAATGTGAGGAGAAATGGGTGCTTCTACCCCTCCTGAAGTCTCCAGCTGGGAGGTCAACCTGGCCCTTTCCCCCTGGCCACAGAAGCCCCTGAGGAACGCTGCCCTTGGTGGAGCTACAACCAACAAGTGGGGAGTGCTCAGAGCTCCGACGGAGGTCACCTCCTCCTTACAGAAGGGCCCCTCCCCTGCACCCCACTCTGCCCTGGCTCCAGAGCCCGAGCTGCCCCTGGGTGGCCCAATAACAGACCCCAAGAATGCCACCACTCACTGCTTCCTGATCCCCCACTCCCATCCACGAGGCTTTGTTTCTTATGCTGTTTGCTGGAGTTTGTTATATAGTTCTCTGTACATGTTTGTTTAACTGAATTATGATCAATGAAGCAATCTCAAAGGATTGGCTCTAATTTGTCACTTTCCATTTTTAGCTCATTGAAACATGGCTTCTTACAGAAAGTATTTCTTATTGAGATTTTCTATCAGATTAATTGGGGGGGTGTTAAAGTAGCTTACTTTTTGAGAGATTCTTTGCATACTTAAATACTTAACAATTGTCTTCAAATCAAATAAAAATGGAGAAATTTTGTCTTAAGTTGTATGTTAAAGGATTTAAACTCAGCCGAAACCGGTTTGGCTCAGTGGTAGAGCGTTGGTCTGCAGACTGAAAGGTCCCGGGTTCGATTCTGGTGAAGGGCACATACCTTGGCTGCGGGTACATCCCCGGTGGGGGATGTGCAAGAGGCAACTGGTCGATGATTCTCTCTCATTGATGTTTCTGGCTCTCTATCCCTCTCTCTTCCTCTCTGTAAAAAAATCAATAAAGTATATTTTTTTAAAGAATTTGAACTTAGTAAATACCAGCTCTTAGGAAAATTTTAGAAAGCTCCCTTTTCAACAGATCCTTATTCAATGCCATATTAAGCTGGTGTTGCATTTGCTGTTCTGGAGTGTACAAACTAAAATAACATGCTCCATGCCTTATTGACGTACCTTATAATCAAATAAGGAGATCATAAATTCATACACTAGCATCTATCATTCTGTTAGGAACAAAGAATGGGGTAAATAATACATCCAGTAAAAGTTAAAGACTGGGATTCAGAAAAATGTGTTCCTTGAGAACCAATGTGATGCACCTCATATTACTACACATCCATCAAGTCAACACAGGAGACTATACTGACCTTGCAAGTTCCCCTTCCCACACAAAATGATACAATAAATCCAAATTCATTTTTAACATACATAACTGAGCTTGAAATTAAGAATGGAAATCCCCACTTAGGAGAAATGAGTACAGTATTCAAAATCAATGTAGTGAGCAAGCGCTAGCCCCAGTGACCTATAGAGGAGTTCCCTGCGGAAGCCAGGGTTGGGAGCTGAGCTCAGAGTCCCAGGCAACATCAGCCCCTAGAAATGGGCCCTTTTATAAACGTGAGAGCCAGGCCGTACAACGGGAACTGGAATACCCTGCCCTCTAGGCCAGGGAGGCAGCAAAGGGGCAAGGAAACCCACCTCAAACCCTGCCCAATGTGTTGTATGAATTTGCATAAAGACATGCAAAAAAACAGAACTAATCAAACTGAAACCCTTGCGACCGTGGTACATTCTTTTAATCATTTTTCACCCAATGTTTCTGGTTTTATCTGGATGCTCGGTGCTAATATAATAGCCAAACTCGTAGCCCGCAACAGGGGGACCTGCGAAGACCAGTCAACTTAATTCCCATGGAAACAACTCCCACTGAAGAAGAGTTCCTAGTAAAAATGTATAACCACCAAGAGGAGACAGAGAACTAAGGAAGAGACAGAGAAATAAGGTACAACAAGCCAGAGAAATCACATCTGAAGAAATACAGATAATAGAAACATATGAACATGCCATCAGTTAGGGATATTTACAATGTTCAAAGAGAAGTGAAGAGTAGAAGTCATAAGACAAGAACAACACATAAGGAAAAGGACTACATCTGATTAAAAAATGACAAAGCAAATTCTAAAAATTAAAAAAATATGTAGTAATTTACACGTCCATATCTGGCTGGACAGCATAACGAGTGCCAGGCTTGTCCTGCTACCATAAAACACGAGTGAACTGCATTGCACATAGAGAGCAGTTGCTTTCAGACATTAAATAACAGCTGAAGTAGGACTGTGATCCTGAAGGAGGAAACAAATTAGTTGGCTCCTACACTTGCTCTGGCTTCAGGTGGAGACGTGTTTTGGATCAAAACAGAGAGAGGGGCGCCCTCTCAAAAATGCTGATCGGAGCTCAGGAAGTCTGAAGCTGCGGCAGCTGTAGGGTGGCACAAGCAAGTGTGGGAGGAACCTCAGCCCAGGGTGAATTTTTCCTTTTCTGCTATAACACAGGTCACGTGGTTGAGACCTCTCTGACCTTTCACATCACTGGTCATGCATTGGTACTCTCCCCTCACCTTTCCTTCCCTCGCGTTTTGCTGGCCATGCAGTTGACCCCCTTAGAGGAGGAGCAAGAGGCTAGAATAGCCTCATTCTGCTCCACAGAAGCCCTTGCACTACCGCTCCCTGAAGATTCCATTGCGTTTCAGCTCCAAGTCCAGAAAAAGCAGCAAGGTCAGGAGTGACCTCATGGCTGACATCAGGACCAGCTGCAATGACTAATGACCCCTGTCCTGGCACCACCCAGTCAGTAGAGACCACGACCCTGAAAAGAGACAGCTGGAAAGCTGATGAACGTTCTACTAGATCCTCCCCCCGCCCCACCCCCGGAGACCTCCAGATAAAAGCCTTTAAGATGAAGACCCAGCAAGCAAGCATTCTCTCCATCTCTGTAACACATCTGCCCTTCCTTCCCAGCTCCCTGTCCCCCTTCTCCCCTCTCCTCTCCCCAGCGTGCACACAGGATCTCTCTCTCTCTCTCTCTCTCTCTCTCTCTCTCTCTCTCTCTCTCCCCTCCCCTCTCCTCTCCCCAGGGTGCACACAGGATCTCTCTCTCTCTCTCCTCTCTCCTCTCTCTCTCTCTCCCCCACCCTCTTCTCCTTTCTCTGGGTGTATAACTTTGCCTTTCTTTCCCCTAAGCTCCAAGGGCCCTTCTTTTGCCTCTGTAACTCAAGCATGTCAAACTCACGGCCCACAACAAATATTTTTGCGACCCAGCCAATATGACATTTATTAAAATGTTATGTAAGAAACATTTTAATAAAATTTTTATAATTTAATTTTTGTAATATCTTGTTATTCGTAATTATTAAGAATGAACTACCATGTTCACTAATGACTGATTACCATAATCATATTGCATTGATTTCCCTTGCACACCTGTGTTTCTCTCCACTAATACTAGCAGTGAATATTTTAGCAGCCAATTGCCATGTCATTCGTCTTGTACTGACTTGGTTGTGGAGCGAATGCAAGTAGATGACCACTGGAGTTCAGAACAAATTAAAATTTAGGGAGCCTTTGAATAACTGGCCAGCTGACTGCTCTCTCCATGCAGCCCCAAGAGCAGCCCGACCCTTTGTGTCCAACCATATTTATACCCATTCACTACACCAGGACTGCTTCCCATTCTTTTGTGTCTACACTTGAGAGTAGAATTGCTGGAGCATGTAATTCCTTCTTTAACTTTATGAGGAACTGCTAAACTTTTCCACTGTGGCCACCATTTCACCTGCCAATCAGCAGTGCATAGGGTTCTATTTTCATTCTTTCTTTTTTTTCTTTTTTTTGGCCGGGGGTGGGGAGCGAGGGGATATTTTAAGTTGATTTTACAGAAAGGAATGGGGAGGAAGAGAGAGAGAAAAAAAATGGATGTGACAGAGAAATGTTGATCAGTTGCCTCACACACACACCCCAAATGGGGATCAAATCTGCAACCTGGGTATGTGCCATGAATGGGAATCAAACCTGGCCATCTTTTGGAATACTGGTCAGGGTTCCATTTTGTTCACGTTCTTTTAAAAAATATATAATTTCAGTGATATCAAGAGAAGAGGAAGGGAGAAGGAGAGACAGTGAAATATGGTAGCAACCATACTTGGGTAAAAACTGCTGTTTGAATTTTAACCCTGCTTCTGGCTTCTGCGCCTGCTTAAACATTAGGATAGTTACCTCAGCTTCCAGGTGGAGACCTGGAGGCTAAGGCAATTTTCCTGTGCCGGGGACCAGAACTACAGGAGACTGATTCCCACTGACTCAGGAGCTTTAGGGGTAGAAACCGTAGATAACCTTTAGAGATTAACTGCTGAGCTTTGCTTCTGTGTTATCAGCTATTGCAAGATAGGGCCACATTCCAATGTCCAGCAGGATGTGGCTGGGAGTGACCCTGCGGGCTGTTCCTAGCCTTTAGAATTTAGAATTTAGAACAAAGGAAAATTCTTGTGGTTTGGACCTTTAAAAGGATTGCCTACACCTGGAAGCGGTGTGGTCCTGTGGACTCCACCTGTGTGTGGTGCTCTCGCGGCTGTCCTGGCCAGTTCAATAAACCCTTGCCTGCTTTTTTTAACCAATCATCGGCCTCCAGTGGTCTTATTTTGAACCCAGGGTTCGACCCCACAACAGATAGAAGCATCAATGATTATAGAGAATGATCCATTGGCTGCCTCCTGCATGCCCCCTACTGGGGATTGAGCCCACATCTGGGCATGTGCCAGTGACCTGGTTCATGAGTCAATCAATACTCAACCACTAAGCCACACTGGCTGGGCCACTTTTTTTTTATTAAGCTACTTACGTCAATGTAATTTACAAATCCTTCCTGACCATCTGGGAGGAAATTTCATTCCTTCCTTTGCCCTTCAAGTTATGGAGAGACCTCCAGAGAAGACTACCAAGACGCCAGATCAAAATGTATACCTTTATTAACAAATTCGAATCCGGGCTCTCCCCCTACTGTCGCAGCAGTGAGAAAAAGAAAGAGAGAGCCCCGAGCACACAGGAAAGCCTGCTTTTATCCTCTGAGGAGTTTGTTTTGAGACCTTGGCTTAGGCTAGCTGGCAGTTGTTTTGCAACGGTGGGGGGAGGTATAGCTGAGTAGGCAGAGCTCTTTGCCTGTCCTAGGGTCATGATAACCTTTCACACTATGAGCTATGAAAAATTCCACTAGTACAGTAACATGGTTAAAAGTTTGCACAACACCTGGGGCGGGGGCTTATTTTCAGTTTCAGCGGTTTCTGTCTGACCTGGTCTGTTCTGTGTGTGCCGCCTTGCGATAACTTGGAACAGGACATACCGGGGGCCGGGGACTGCAGACAGAGCCAGCCCATGACTAACATACAGCGCATCATGCTACATCATTCCTCCCCTGGGCTGGAGCCCTGCCCCAACAGGGTCCTGCCAGCCATAACATTCACACCTACACCAGGACTGTAATGAAATGCAGGAAGTGGTGCTGGGCCCTTTGTCCACACAGATTACCACTGAAATGTTCTTTGCTGCCATCTAGACCTTCTTGGTTGGCAGCTTTCTCTCACCCCCTTGAGACAAGGGTCATTCTTTTTTTCTTTCTCTCTTTTTTTTTTAACATATTTTATTGATTTTATACAGAGAGGAAGGGAGAGAGATAGAGAGCTAGAAACATCGATGAGAGAGAATCATCGACCAGCTGCCTCTTGCACACCCCCTACTGGGGATGTGCCCCACAACCAAGGTACATGCCCTTGACCGGAATCGAACCTGGGACCTTTCAGTCGGCAGGCTGACGCTCTATCCACTGAGCCACACCGGTTTTCGGCGAGGGTCATTCTTGTAAAGCAGAGAATCCCAAGGTTTGTGAGTTCTCCTCCCCACATGTTGCTTGCAGCCATTTCCCTCTGAGGTTATGTAAGATCCCAGGTCTACCAGATGGCCCATCCTGGTGGCCTGCGGTCTGACCCTTCTCACTCCCTAAAACCATTTTGTTCTCTGGTAGCAAGTTTTAGTGCCCTTTCTGCTTGTTGAAACCCCCCAATTCCTCTGAATAATTTTGCGCATCTCTACATCCTAAAACAAAGACCGGAAATCTTGCAGATAACTTCACTTTTCTGCCAACCACACACTCCCAGAAATGAGGAAGCCCAGGGTCAATTGAGCAGGGGGAGGAAATGGAGAAATTTTAGGAGGAAGGCAGAATTAATACTTCAAAATATCATCCAGACTAGTAAACAGTTAGATATAAAATAACAACATATGCATGCTCATGGAGAAAATTTGAGAAGTGCAGTAAAAATAAAGAAAAAATACTATTTACAATTGCATCACCTAAACTTAACATTTTTAATATAGCCTCCCAGTCCTTTCTCTGAACACAGAAACATACTTTAAACTTTAAATTTATATACATTACCTTTCAACATTTTAGAATTTCCCTTTTTGAAATAACTAAATAAACTATTTTAAGCTTCTATTTTATGTGATTTCCAAATATCAGGTGCCTTTTCTACTAGTTCTGAGAATTCTGAATGACAGACAACCTACTTACATTCTTTTGATCATTTTTCACCCACTGTTTTCTGGTTTTATCTAGATTCTCGGTGTCCAATATAATAGCCATATGTGGCTGCTTATATTTAAATTAATTATATCTAAGTAAAATTGAAAATTCAAGTCCCCAGGCTGGAAATGTTCAATAAGCACATATGGCTATCTTATTGCAGAATGTTCTATCGGATGTCATTGCTCTGGTTCACCCTTGCTCAGCTGAAACCTCCCCTCAGCACCCCCTCACACACCTGCTTACCATTTCCTCTTATTGCCTCGCTCCCACTCCTATATTTTCCAAAACACCAAACCCACATTGCTGCTGGATATTAAAATAAAGGTATTTGCTAAAGGTTTAGCAATAGCAGAGGGGAAAGACAGGAAAAACTGAAAAAGAAATAGCAGGTGTCACTGTTGCCCAAATTCACTAACCTGCAGGCACAGTGTATAAATCCAACCGACCAGTGAGCTGGGCCCCAGTTCTGCACCTGGTGGCTAGAGAAATAATCACCTTTCTATTCAAGTGTTAACAGACTTTGTGTATCTGTCATGTTCTTCTCTTCTAATTAAAAGCACCGTGTAATAACATATGGTGAAAGGTTTAAAAATTAAGATCAAGTACTCTTTATAATAACTGGAGGTTTATTTTCATTTCAGAAGCAACGTCTCCCTAGTGCCTAGACTACTGCTCTGTGGTTGACCTTCCTCTTGCTTCTTTTCTCTTTCTTGCTCAAGGTCTCGAACATTCTATCGTTCAGGGTACCAATGCAAAAACTGAGAACTTGTGGCATGATGAGAAACTTGTCTCTGATTTTTCGAAATCTCTCCTTATCTAGCCTGGCCAATGGCTCTTTCTCAGCCGGGGACGCCCTCCGTCTTTCACAGACAAAGGGCAGCTTCTCCATGTGAAGAACGCTGTCCTTCCTCTAAGATGCTGCCGCAGTCCCTGGGAAATTTCCCGTTCTAACTGGCAATTTCTCTTCCTCCCTCATGCTGCTTTTTGAATTTCCCCATCTTTTCCTTATGATGTTTTACAGATCTCTGTATAATATCTCCTTCATCGATCCTGCTCCACTCAGCTGCCCATGCTTTTAGGTATTTGCATGTTTGGTTTGTTTCCATCTTACTGCAAACTTTGCATGCACTTCTCATTATTTCTCTAGGATACAATCATAAAAGTGAAATCATTTGACCTGTACCAATTTAGTAAATATTCCCCGCTGGCCCACAGGAGAGACGTGTACATCCCTTACCCCTCCTCTCCCGCCACTGATGTGGCCTTGCTTTGGCCAGTGAAACTTTCGCACATTTGACACAACCAGAAAACATAAATATGTGTTTGCGTTTGCCCCACTGCCCTTGGAAAAACTGCCATGAACACCTTTAGATGAGGCCGGGGGGAGGGGGGGGTAGGCTTGAGTCCACCTATAACCTTGAGTTTACCAATAACCTAGGTCAGCTTCCTCCTTCTAAAGTAGAGTCATAGCCAAACTGTCACCAACCTAAGAAGCAGGGCAGGAGAAAACATATTGTTCATGTGGCAGTGAATTGAGGACGGTCACACAGCAGATTGTAGTGTCCAAATAACGCATTTTTCACATTAAGATTGCATTCAGTTACAGGGTTTCCCGAATGTTCTTGTCAAGGGCTCTAGGCGAAACTTAATGGTTCTGTTTCCAGAAAACTCAAAGACACGTTTTTACTGTGACTAAAGAATTTTCTTATATTATTTTAGACTATTAGTTTGTTCTCTCTCTTTTTTTTATTGTTGATACTGTTACCAATGTTCACCACTCCCCCACCTCCTTCTCTCCTCCAACCACTCTCCACCCCCAGCCCCACTAGGCCTCTGTGACGTTAATATCTGTGTTCTCAGACTGTGAACCTGTGAGTATCTGTTCTTTAGTTAATCTCTCTAGTCCCCTCCCACCCCCTCCTCTCTTAGATCTGTCAGTCTGTTCCACGTGTCCATGCCTCTGGTCCTATTTTGTTCATCAGTTTATTTGGTTCATCAGATTGGACATATAAATGAGATGATGTGAAATTTGTCTTTCCCTGCCCGGTTTACTTTGCTTAGCATAATAATTTCCAGGTACATCCATGCTGTGTCAAAGGGTGAGGGATCCTTCTTTTTTTATAGCTGCCTAATATTCAATTATGTAAATGTATCACCTCTTTGTTATCCTCTCATCTACTGATGAGTACTTGGGCTGTTTCCAAATCCTCGAGATTGTAAATAATGCTGCTATGAACATAGGCGTGCATATATTCTTTCTGATTTGTGTTCTGGATTCTAAGGATATATTCCTAGGAGTGGAGTCACTGGGTCAAATGGCAGTTCCATTTTTAATATTGGAGGAAACTCCATGCTGTTTTCCACAGTGGCTGCACCATTCTGCACTTCCTGTGAACTAGGGTTCTCTTTTCTCTACTTCCTCCACAGCGCTTGTTGTTTGTTGATTTATTGATGGTACCATAGTTCCTAGTGTATAAACTTTTTAATGTATTTCTGGATCCAATTTGCTAAATATTTTGTTGAGGATTTTAGCATCTATGCACACCAACAATATTGGTTTGATTTTTTTTCTGTGTAAGTGTCTTTTTCTGGTTCTGGAATTAGGAAAATTCTGACCTCATAAAATGAGCTTAGAAGTCTTGACTGTAGTGAGTGTCCTGTGGGATCCAGTGGTGTAATCTCTTTGATCTCCTGAGCTGGGCGCTGTAAGAATGTCTCTTATGTGGGTTAAGTGGGCCCTCCTGGTAGAGTTGAGTTTTGATTGCTGTTGGCGGGATAATGGGTGGGCTCAGCTCTGGAGTTGACTGATAATGCGGCCCAATCCCGGCCACATTGTGCAAATTGTTGTATAAGTACTGACAGAACAAAAGAGACAAAACAGGATCAAACTGAAAACAAAAGGAAATATAAAAACCACCACTATCAACAAAAACAGAAACAACAATGTATAAAAAAAGAGACACACACACACATAATAAATAAATAAATAAATAAATAAATAAATAACAAAAGATCCAAAAAGGATTAGAGGAGAAAAACAACTGAAATTAAAAAAGAGAGAATATACAAGGAAAAATAAAAGAGAAAAGAAAAATAATAAAAATTTTAAATAAAAACTATTTTAAAGAGTAATAATAAATAATAAAATGTAGAATAGAGAATAGGAATAAAGAGAATAAAAAAGGAAAATTAGAATAAGAAAAGAGAAGTATGAAGTATGGGCTCAGGGATTTTCCAGGCTGAGGGTGGTATATCCCAGCTCCATGGGGACCGGAGCGCCTGCACTGGGAAATCACAGGCCTTGCCTTATGTGTTTCTTCAAGGGGCTGTTCACTTGCATTCTTTTGTAATAACTCAGTAATAGTAAGTTAACTGTTTCCAGGGTCTGTGAGTTGTCTAGCAACTTATAAAACCCAGGAAGAGGATGCTAGGAACCTCAGGTGTGTAGCTATGTCAGTCAGAGCTTGTGGGTACCTGGGGAACCGCTTGTTGCAGTTGTCACCTGAAGAAGTGGGTGGTCTTCCGTGACAGAAGCCTTAGCCTGTGGAGTCTGCGCGAACGAACTCCAGGCAGGCAGTGTTAGAACTGCTTGTTGTAAAAACCACACATCTGGTGTCAGAAGTGTGAGTACGGGAGAGAAACTCACAGTCTGAGTTTCTCCAGACGGTGAGCCTACAGAACTACCTCATTCTACATCAGCGCAGTCCACTAGAACTTTCTACAACGATGGAATGTGCTATATGTGCACTATCCAGTATAACAGTGTTAAAATTTATAACAGAGACCGTAACCGAGACAGGAATTGAGAGGGCCCATGGGAGTAGCTATCACTCCACATGCTGGTCACTAAAGCCCTACAGAAAGAACTTTCTATGGTTTCCACAGAGGTTTACGGTGTAACGGCCCCACCTCTTAACTTCCTCCTTCCATCTACATAAGGGGCTTCCTGTTTTGTTTTGTTTTCTTGGATCAAGTTTATGCATGTGACTTATTAAGTCTGCATGTAGTAGATTATGATCCCTTCTTTTTCCAGATTTTTTTTTTTTGTAATAGAATGCCTAGTTGACTTTATTTTTTGGTTGGCAGTAACCACTAGCCACATGGACTACTGAGGAGTTCAAATATGGCTAGTGTGACCAAAGAACTAAATTTCAAATTTTATTTAATTATCATTAATTTAAAAGTAAATTTAAAAGTTGCATGTGGCTAGCAGCTACCACACTGAAGAGATCAGTGGGAATAACAGGACAAGTATATGGCACTAATATAAAACCAGAACATCTTCTTCCTTCCTTTTTTTTTTTCCACTGTGCATACAGCCAGAATCCTAGTAGGCCAAAGTTTCACTGGTTCCTTTTTTTTAACTCCACCAAAAGAATGAGTTTCATCTCTATTACATATAGGAAAAGGAAAGACCCTAAAATATATAGATCAACAATATTTGCAAAATGAAGCGTTGATTTGTGTATCCATTCCACCTGAAACACTACGGAAGGTATTTATACTAGTGGCAATAATAATAAAGATAATCATAAGATTTCATTCCATCATTACAATGCTTTAAAAAAAAAAACACCAAATTTCTAAATTCCTATTTCTTCCAGAGACTTATATAAAAGAATCTTAAGGTCCCAAAGCTCTGTCTCTAGCATTTTACTCCTTTTAATGCCAAAAAAGGACAAAGCTCTAAGTAATTGATATTATATCTCTCCATCTCATCAAATGTGTTTGTGCTGTTTCCTCATTAAACTCTTTGTAAATATGGCTCTTATTACTTTCTGTTTTGTATTAGCTGTATAACTAATACAAAACAGCAAGAAGTACCTGCCATGGAAGACAAATACACCGCCCTACTGGAGAGGAAGCAATTTGAAGCCAAGGACTGTATTTTTAAAATATATTTTTATTGATTTTAGAGAGGAAGGGAGAGGAAGAGGGAGATAGAAACATCAATGATGAGAGTGAATCACATTGATCAGCTGCCTCTTGCATACCCCACACTGGGAATCTAGCCAGCAACCTAGATGTGTGCCCTAACCAGGAATCTAACTGTGATCTTCTGAAATATGAAATGAGATAAGGTAAATTCATAACTCTGACATCAAGCCTATTGTCAGAGAATCATGAAAATGCAGGAGTGCCTTCCAGCTAAAGTGCTTAATAGATCGGTAATGCAGATGTTATAATTGAACTGAATTTTGAGAGCATAATCAATTTTTTATTTAAGATTGCATGCTAGTACAAGGTTTTGGAAGTCAATATGGAAATTTCTATTAAAAGACTTTGATGTAGCCTTGGCTGGTGTGGCTCAGGTGGTTGGAGGGTCACCCTATGCACCAAAAGGCGGTGGGTGTGAGTCCAGTCAGCGCACACACCCGGGTCGTGGTTTCAACCCCCATTGGGGTGAGTGCATATTGATGTTTCTCTCTCACAGCCAAGTTTCTCTCTCCCTTCTTTCTAAGATCAATAAAAACATATCCTTGAATGAGGACTTTTTTAAAAAGACTTTGATATAATAATTTTGTATGTGAGGTTATATCCCAATAAAATAAATTTATCACTTTATTGAGGTATGATTGACATACAAAAAGCTGCACATATTTAATATATACAGCTTGATAACTTTGGAAATAGTATATAACCATGAAAACATCACCACAATCTGTACCATAAACACATCTATTACCTCCAAAAGCTTCCTTCCATCCTTTTTATTATCTGTTTTGTCTGTGCATGTGTGTGCGTGTGTGTGTGTGCATGTGTGCGTGTGTGTGTGTGTGTGTGTGTGTGTGCGTGCATGTGTGTGAGATAAGGGTGCGTGTGTGTGATAAGATCAAAGACATAAGAACTCCCCTCTAGGCAAAATTCTAAATATACAATACATAATTGTTAACTGTAGTCACTATGCTGTACAGTAGATCTCTAAGACTTATTCATCTTTCATAACTGAACATTTGCATACAATGATTACTACTACCTCCCAATTTTCCCTTAGAATTTACTTAATGTCAATCATATAAAATCTATATCAGTATGCAGTGTGTGATTTGACACTAATTATTTTATCTTTTTTAAAGGTAATTCTGGGACCGAAGCAAGATGGCAGCCCAGGAAGTCTCCTGGGCTGCCATCTCCTCAACAATTTGGGAAAAAACAACAGATAAAATCGAAAGGGATCGCACCAGACCCACAGGAAAGCTGGCGAAATTGGAAGGCTACAACCAGACACAAAGCAGGACACTGCTGCTGCCATGTGGAGTTTAAAACTACAGCGAAACTGGACCTGCCGGAGACGCTGCCGCCGGGAATGAGGGAAGCCAGACCTCGCTCCGCCCCGGGGCCCAGGGAGTGGGCCAGCCCTGCCGGCCGCCACGGGAGCTGATGGGGGCCTACGCCGCGCCTTCGGCTCCTGCCTGGACGAGAAACCCGTGAGTGCGACCTCCCTGCCCGCAGGCATCCTGGCCCTCAGCCATCCCAGCGCCCCTGCAGTGCTGGAGAGGAGCGGGCTCAGCGTCTCCCTGTACCCAGCCAGCTCAGTCCAGCCCCCGCGCTTACTGTGCTGGCGAAAAGATGGCGTAGTGTCTCCCCACCTGCAGTCAGCTCGGCCCAGAAATGGGAAGCCTACAACTAGACACCAAGCAGGGCGCCGCTGTTGCCATGTGGAGTTTAAAACTATGGCGAACCTCCGCGACCGGCTTGGCACTGCCTTAGCGCGCACTAGCGGGGTCTCTCCGCCACCGCCCGCGGCCGGCTCTGCCCTGCCTTAGCTTGCGCCAGCGGGACTCTCCTCCACCTCCCTCGACCGGCTCGGCCCTGCCTTAGAGCCTGCCAGCGGGATCTCTCCGCCACCGCCCGTGACCGGCTCGGCCCTGCCTTGGTGCCACGCCTGCGGATCCCGCTGCCTCCACCGCTGCCGCTGCCACCGCCCGCGGCCTGCTCTACCAGGCCTGCTCTCGCGCTGAGCTAGCGCAGCGCCTTCCATTCGCAGACCCGGAGAATCCTCTCTCCGCTGCCTCATGACCAGGCCAAAGCATCAGACACTGCTGCCATGTGGATTTTAAAACTACAGGGGAAATTGAGCCACAGGAGCTACCATCGCTGCCCCTCCCACCGCCGCCCCCAAGAATGGGAATCCACCGAAATCAGAGCTCACTACGCACCGGGCTCATAGAGAGTGCGGCTTCAGAAATTAGCCTCTGCATCCACAGCAGCTCCACATCCGCAACAAAGAGGACACCATTGAGGGCGGACTCTCCCCATGCAGCCATCACAGCCCACCCACAATCTTCCCAGCACACCCACCATGCTGGGAGGGAGATGGAGCGCGCTGGTGAGGAAATGGCACGGCGCCTTCCATTGGCCGCCCAGGCGAGCCCATCCTCCGATGCCACGTGGCCAAGCCGAAGCTCTCACCACCACCGCCATGTGAACTTTAAAACTACAGTGGTAATTGAACCACAGGAGTGACCGTCACTGCTGCACCTGGCACCGCCACCTGCCACTGCCGCCGCGAATAAAGGAAATCCACCGAGAACAGAGCTCACCACGCCTTGGGCTCAGGGAGTGGGCGACCTCAGAACTTAGCCTCCAGGTCTGCAGCTGCTCCGCTCCCACACCGAACAAGACAACTTTGAAGGTGGTTCCCCGCCTGCAACCATCTCAAACCGGCTGCAGCTGTCCCAGCCTGCCCGCCGTGCTAGCAAGGAGCTAGCGCAGCGCCTCCAATGTGCGACCCCAGTGCCCTGGATGGGCCGTGTGCCCCGGGTGAGCCGAGTGTCCCAGGGGGCCGAGTGCCCCGGGTGAGCCGAGGGTCCCAGGGGGCCGAGTGCCCCGGGTGAGCCGTGTGTCCCAGGGGGCCGAGTGCCCCGGGTGAGCCGAGTGTCCCAGGGGGCCGAGTGCCCTGGGTGAGCCGTACCCCCCAAAGGGGAAGGGTGTCCCGGGTGAGCCATGTGTCCCAGGGGGCCGAGTGCCCCGGGTGAGCCGAGTGTCCCAGGGGGCCGAGTGCCCAGGGTGAGCCGAGTGTCCCATGGGGCTGTGTGCCCCGGGCGAGCCATTTGTCCCAGGGGAGGCAGTGGGACCCAGGGCAAGGGGCAGTGAAAACCAGAGGAGGAGCCGACTCTATTCATATGGTCCTGAGATAGTCACCATAAAACAAGCAGACTGCCAAATGAGGAGCGGACTCTATTCTTGTGGTCCTGAGATAGTCACCATAAAACAAGCAGATTGTCAAATGACAGCGGGGAGGGGAAGGAGACCTGGGGGGAGATAGGAGAACAACCGAGGGACTGGTATGCATGAATATAAGTACAACCAACGAACACAGAACTCTGGGGAGGGAGGGCATAAATGGGAGGTGTGTGTGTGTGGGGGGGGCAACGGTAAGCTATGTACACAGATAATACCTTAATAAAATAAAATTAAATTTAAAAAAAGAAAAATAAAAAAATAAAAGTTGTAGCAGAAAAAAAAATAAAAATAAAGGTAATTCTGACTAACAGAGATGCAGAGGAATAATCAAACTTCTAGAAAGCCTATATTTTGTGAAAAGTGAGAAGGTGGCTTACCATGTCCTAATCCAGATCTTGATTTTGAACAATAGCCTTAAGTGCTCAAGATTTTTGTGTGTAGATAAGAGAGGATTGGTCAATGGTGAGTTCCAAAGTAAGTTCCAAATTGAAGAGTGCCCAAAATATCAATATGTATATACCTATATCTGTATCTAATCTATATCTACATCTATATCCATATTTATTTATTTATTTATTTATTTATTTATTTATTTTAAAGGTGGATCTTGTAAATGAATAAATATTAGCTTTCTCAAGAAAACTAAAGTTAATATCAGCAAAGGGGTCAAGGATATGTTTATATCAATGTAAAGCCTCATGTTCCAGCATAAGTCGTGCCTCTTCAGACCTTCCTGTGATAAAGCTTTGGTTGCTTCCTGCCCAACAGATCCCAGAGTGGTCCGTGTTTGCACAGGACAGAGAGAAGAAAGAAAACAGCAACTGGGGGAAGGGGGTCCGGGCAAGGCCAGCTGTGGCCTGCGGGTGATGTACATCTGGCAACCCATTTGGGACCCACATTCCCACCAATCCACAGTTCATTCTCCAAAGCTTCGCGCCAAGTGGAGAATCAATAAGTATTGACTGAATTAAAAGCATGGGGGGCGGGGCTGAGATTTCACCTGCTCAGATGATTTGTTCTTTACAGTTTTCTTCAGCTGAAATTTGCCTTTTTCCAACAAGGTGTAATTTTAAAGGGTAGCAGCTAAAAAGGAGTTAAAGTTGTAGAAAATATCCAAGAAAGGTATAAACATGGTTTTTTTCCTGGAGGATTTGTCATTTAAAAGCGCAGCTGTTTCTGGTGCCAGGTACCCTTGATGGCCAGCACCTCGTGAAAGCTACGAAGCTGCGGAGAGCAGGGTTCGAGCGCTCCCAAGGGCGCGGCCTGTAGCTTCCCACGAATTCTGGAGTCAAACCTTGACAGCCAGGCCCTGTCTGAGCTGAGTGCACTGCCCTGCCAGGGGGAGAGAGAACTAAGAGGACCTGGGAGGAGACGTGGAGACACTCGGCGGTGTGGGAGGAGGCGACGTCAGACGGTGTAACGGGGAGGTCACGCTCCACGCCCCGGCTCACCCTCACAAGCCACGTGGTCCGGGCTGGTTACACACTTTTCCTAAACACCAGTCACCTCACCTCCCCGGTGGGGGACACTATTTGGCTCACGGTTTTGTATCCACGGACTTACAGGGAATCACAGTATCCTCTTCTCTTCCCACGACCTTCTCCTTCCCCTTCATTCACTCTAATTTGGGGGTCCCCAGGCTCACCCCGTGGGCCTCTTGGAGTTTCTGTTTAACTCTCTCCCTCGGTTACCTCGCTTTCAGCCTCATCACCCCCAACATTTCCCCCTCCTCTGCGCACCTCCCGCAGACACCCTGCTGAGCCGGTGTAACTCCACCACCACCAGCCACGTTTGCCGTTTCTTCCCTACATTCAAAATAGGCCCCGGTCTCACACCCCCCAAGCGCTGAGTCATCTCACCGCCTTCTCCCGTCTTATCTCACCGGCCCCACCTCCTGCAGGTTCCTCCACCCAGCTTTCTCTGATAGGAGCCGGCCTGGAAGCCCGAATGGCTTTCACAGTGGTGTCTGGCCAGGCTGTTTCCTCAATACAGATTTATTCACTTTAAAACTAAAACCAAAGGCACTCCGGGGCTCTCCCCAGGCAGCGTCTTGCACACAACTCCGCAATAAGCTGTGACTCCCCGCCGGAACCCCTCAGCCTCCGAGGCCCCAGCACTGGAGCCGCCCGGTGGGTGCGGCTGCCTCTCCCCCGCTCACGGGAACCCCAGCTCAACCTCACGTAATCCCTTCCTTTCCTGGAAATCCACTGACATTTTCCTGACCCCAAACGTTTGCCATATCATTCTTACTTCTCCTCCGACCTGCCCTGCTGCATGGGCGTGTTTGTCATTGTTTAGCCAAGCCGCCAGACCACGAATTAGCCTCCCCCGCCCTCGTCGGCCAGGCTTCTCTCTTTTCTGAACACCCACACACCACACTGCATTGGTGAGGCATTTCCATAACATTTATCCCATTTATTCTACCTCCCTGGTAGAATTTATTAAAGTAAATTCTCTGACCCAGTTTCTACATGGGGGAGGAGGGAGAGGAGAGGGGGTGAAGGTGGGGTTACATCAACACCAATAAATAATTCTCAGCACTCTGAAACTGAAAAACGCAACCCCCCCCCCCCCCCCCCCGCCTCACCTAGCAGTGAGGAAGCTGGAATTTCTCATTGGCATGTGGCCTGTGGCTGCCCTGAGCTGTTAAAAGAATAAACATCTTTTTAAGAAGGCTGTCTGTCTTATCTCAACTCCCAAGGTCCCCCGTTAGTGATGGGAACATAGCTCTTAAAACCGCTCAAGGCAATAGCCCCAATTAGTGCTCTGAGAGTTATAGCCCCTGAACAGTGCTCTGATAGATAAGAAAAATGGGATATAAGATTACCAGGTGGGACTGTTGACTAAGTGTAGACCCTCTCATGAAACAAGTAATTAATGAGCCCAGCTCCCCTTTTTGGAATTCCTTTGTTCCCTTCTTCCCCCTCCATGTGTAACCCCTCCTATGCCTGACTTTTGCCTATATATGCTTGTAAAATTTTCTGTTCTGCTGCTGGACTCCTCTGCTCCTGTTTGAGTACGAGTTGAGCCGCAGCGCGCTGGAATAAAGCCTCTTGCTGTTTGCATCAAGTGATGCCTCCTGCGGGTGATTGGGTCGCCGTCGATCCTTGAGACAGAGTGAGGGTCTCCTTCTGGGGGTCTTACAAAACTATTAGCCCGACATAGCATGGTATCACACAGGTTAAGAGTTTAGTCCTATAAGAACCACCCCCCCCTCTCTCTCACACACACACACACACACACTACTAACAATTATTTCACACCAGCAGGGTGTCCAAGAAGTCACGTCCATTCTGACACTATATACCTAGAGACAAAGATAGCTTCGAATCCGCCAGTTCAGGACTCAGTGCTACAAGACTGGCCTTCCCTCCAAGCACGCACACTTCGGATGACAGCAGCGAGCCCGGGCTTCTGTGCTCCTGGCCAACTGGCTACAGACTGGAGGTTCCAACAAACCGTCCACTTGAGAGCACCACACGCAGGTGGTTGTCACCTGTGCTTCTAATCAACTGGCCGTAAGTCAGAGAGAGGTTCGCACAACTCCGTCTGTGGGTTCCATTCGTCTGGTGGATCGGGTCAGAACTCAGAGAAGCCTGTTAGTCATTAGATCACTGGTTGGTTGTAAGAGGCTGTCACTCAGCAGCAGCCAGAAGCAGAGATGCCTGGAGTAGGGGCAGAGGGGCAGACGGGATAAGCTCTGTGCCCTCTCCAGGTCACCACTCTCCTGGCACCGACGCGTGTTCACCAGCCCTGAACCTTCCCCGGCCCAGTCTTCTTGAGTTTTTATGTTGGCTTCATTGCAGTTCTGGCTGATTAACTAATTGCCATTGGTAGTTAATTTAACCTCTAACCTCTCTTTCCTGGAGGTCCAGGTGGGACTTAAAATTCTAACCCTCTATTGACATGGTTGGTTCCGTTGCTAACCAGCCCCCATTCCTTTGTGAAGTCTAAAAGCCACCTCACTTAACATAACAAAAAGCAACCTTTTCAGGCCTGGCCGCCAGGCTCAGTGGCTGAGTGTTGAACTATGAACCAGGAGGTCATGGTTTGATTTCTGGTAGGGCACATGCCTGAGTGATAAGCTCAATCCCCAGTGTGGAGTGTGCAGGAAGCAGCTGATCCCTGATGCTCTCTCATCATTGATGTTTCTGTCTCTTTCCCTTTCTGAAATAAATAAAAATATATTTAAAATATTTTTTAAGAAAACAACTTTTTCAGTTTCAATGCTTAAAAAATTCCAAGCATTCTTGAGACCTGCAAGCCAGGAACTGTGGACAAAAACCAAATATATATAAGAAATATGTTGTGGGGTCGAACCCTGGGTCCAAAATAAGACCACCAGAGGCTGATGATTTAAAAAAGCAGGCAAAGATTTATTGAACTTGCCAGGACAGCCGTGAGAGCACCACATGCAGGTGGGCTCTGTACGACTGCGCCATTACAGGTGTAGCTAGTCCTTTTTAAAGGCTCAAACCGCAGGAATTTTTCTTTGTTCTAAATTTTAAATCCTAAAGACTGGGGTCAGCTGCAGGGTCGTTCCCAGTCACATCTTGCTGGACATTGGAATGTGGCCCTATCTTGCGGAGCAGAACTCAGTGGGTAATCTCTAAAGGTTATCTCTAAAGGTTACCTACAGTTTCCATCCCTGAAATTACCGAGTCTGTGGGAATCAATCTCCGGTGCTCCTGGTCCCAGGCAAGGGAAAATTGCCTTCGCCTCCAGGTCTCTACCTCCACCTGGAGGCTAAGGTAAATAGTCTTGTGTTTACTCAGGTGCAGGAGACAGACTAGAAGAGTTAAAATTCAAACAGCAGTTTTTAGCAAAGCTACCATATTTCAAAATATATTTAGATTTTCTGAATGACTCAATATACATTTCTTGAAAGTCACGATTTCTTATATACTATCACAATTAGAGATCCCTGAATGCAAGTACTGGCCCCTTCCTTACAGGCTTTTAAACACTAGATGATCTCCAATTTATTAAAAGCCTTTGATGTGGTCCCTGTATGGCTCCTGAGACGGTGAAAGCTGTGTTAACTCTTATCTGCCAAAAGCATAGACCTATTTTCTATTATTTTTTTAACCTACATTTATCATTTTTGGAATTGGAAAGCTCTACAGAGATTATTTTAGTTCTAAAGTCTTTCTTAACCAAAGTGGAAATGAAACCCTGAGGGATAGGGTGACTGGGCTTAGAAGGCAAGCTAGCTTTTGGTAGATGAAGTCTGAAGACTCAGGTCTATGTACTGCTGACACCAGAAGGAGCTTGCTTCCCAAATCAACCTCCGAAATACCTAATTCCGTGTCCTCAGGCGGAAGACACCTTCGCTGACTGCCCGCAGTAAAAAGAATGCAGTGTGGTAAGTGTAGGTTTGGAATCAAACAAATTGGAATTATACTCTGGCCTGGTCACTTAATGAGCCGCTCCGATTTTGGTTAATTAACTTCTCGGCTTGTTTCCTCATCAATGAAATGTGGGCAATTATTCCCTGTTCATTGAAGTTGTGTTGGTGAAAAGGTAAAATGTATTATATGAAATGATTGAAACCACAAAAATTTGAGGTCATTATTTAAAATAATCCTTAGTAAATTACAAATTTGTATATTTAATGTTTTTTAATAATGCATATATTTTCATGCTAGAAACTTTTTCTGAATTGAGTAAATGAATAGTGGATTTCTCTTTTTTCTTTTGCCCTCGGAATGTTGAAATTTTGGGAGTGGCCAGAAGTGTTACTAAGAATCCACCCAGTTATTTCTCCTAAAAGTTCTTTAAAAAAAAAATATATATATATATATATTATTGATTTTTTTTCACAGAGAGGGATAGAGAGTTAGAAACACCGATGAGAGAGATACATCAACCAGCCGCCTCCTGCACACCACCCACTGGGTATGTGCCTGCAACCAATGTACATGCCCTTGACCGGAATCGAACCTGGGAACCTTGAGTCCACAGGCCGACGCTCTATCCACTGAGCCAAACCGGTTTTGGCTTTTTTCCCCCTTTTCAATGTATTATCAAGAACTACGTGTTTTGGAAAGTGAATGCGTAGAGCAGCACTCAGGGTTGCTGGGGGGCAGAGATAACTTTCTTGACACTTTGCACAAAAGATAAGTCTTCTGACAGCTCCATGGCTGACCTTGACTTTCAGCTCCTTGTCATGAGGCTACCTTGCCTTTCACACCAATTCTGTGAGCTCAGCAGAAACAAGGACATGCTGGCCTGGCAGAAGGGTGTGGTGGCCAGGTCCTGGGGGCTTAGGGAGAATAAAGGAAGCCCTGGTATCACTCCTAAAGCACAGCTGGGCCCTGGTAAACTTGGTGCTTTTATATCAAACTAGAGGCCCAGTGCATGAAATACGTGCACAGGTACGGTCCCTTGTGGCCGCCAGATGCAGCCCTGGTGTGTGTGTCCCCCCCCCCCCCCGCCCCCGTTCCCCTTCCCTCCCCTTCCCACGGTTGGCCAGCCAGCCCCAGCCCCTGGTTGAACTCCTGGTCAAGGGGGAAATTTTCTTTTTTTAAAAAATATGTTTTATTGATTTTTTACAGAGAAGAAGAGAGAGAAGGAGAGAAAGAGTTAGAAACATCGATGAGAGAGAATCATCGATCAGCCACCTCCTGCACACCTCCTACTGGGGATGTGCCCGCAACCAAGGTACATGCCCTTGACCAGAATCGAACCCGGGACCCTTCAGCCCGCAGGCTGATGCTCTATCCACTGAGCCAAACCACTCAGGGCCAAGGGGGCAATTTTCATATTAGGCTTTTATTATCTAGTCTATGAAAGTAAAAGTAAGATGGTTTAATATAAAATGTGGGAGTAACACTAGATGAGGTAAAAGCCCAGCTTCTATACTCAGCATGTTTTAATTCTGACGAGTTTTTAGGGGGGATTACAGGCGTTCCTTTCCTGGGATGCCTAGGGGATCAGTTCAGGCACCGGTGACCCAGGTTCGGTTCAGTGTAAGCAGGCAGGAGTCCGAGGAGAACGCTCCTGCTGCAGTGCCCTTCCCTCCTTACAAAGCGCCCACTGACCCAGAGAACCATCCAGACGCATCTCAGCGGGAGCGCCACGGCCGCCGGACGCATGGCCAGCCCCACTGCTGGCCCAGGGACTGAGGCACGCCCACGCCTGCGGTTTGAGGCGCAGACAGGAGAGCCAGGCCAGGGCCTGCTGGCCACACTCAGGTGAGCTACTGGAGGGAAACCCTGGGGTTCCTGCCCAGGGTGAGCGCCTGGCCTGCACCCGCGTCCCCGTGTCCCCGTGTCCCCTGCCCGCCGGGCCCAGCGGGCTGAGGGCTCTGTGCGTGGCCAGGGCGGTGCACGGCGCCCTCCGCCGGCTGCACGGGGAATACTTACCGCCCGCTCCGGGTCCGAGCCCGCGTCTCCCGTAGGGTGCGGCGGGCACTGGGTTTGTTGTTTGTTTGTTGTTTGTTTGTTGTTTGCTTGTTGTTTGTTTGTTTGTTGTTTGTTGGTTTGTTTGTTGTTTGCTTGTTGTTTGTTTGTTGTTTGTTTGTTGTTTGTTGTTTGTTGTTTGTTTGTTTGATGCTTGTTGTTTGTTGTTTGTTTGTTTGTTGTTTGATGTTTGTTTGATGTTTGTTTGTTGTTTGTTTGTTTGTTTGTTGTTTGTTTTTTGTTTGTTTTTTGCTTGCTGTTTGTTTGTTTGTTTGTTGTTTGTTTGTTGTTTGTTTGTTTTTTGCTTGCTGTTTGTTTGTTGTTTGAAGGGCTCTACTCAGCTCCACGCGCGGGAACCACTGCGCCCGGCTTGGCAGCCCAGGGCGCCCGCGGCCCTTCTCAGGCTCCGGGGGTGGGGGTGGGGGGCCCTCTGAGCCCCAAAGGTTTGTTCACCTGGAAAGGGATCTTGGCGTTGGGAGAAGCACCGCCCAGCAGAGAGAGAAAAGGTCCGAGCCCGGTCCCGGCCAGAGAGGCGGCGCCCCGCCCGCGCTCCGCCCAGGCCCTCCGCCGCCCACGCCCTCCGCCGCCCCGGAGGCCGGTGCCCGGGAGGCCGGAGCCGGGAGGACCCGCCGCCGCCCCGGAGGCCGGTGCCCGGGAGGCCGGTGCGGGGAGAGGCAGAGGCAGCGCCCGGAGGACCCGCCGGCGCCAGAGCGGCCGCGCCATGCGCCCCGCCCGGAGCGGCGCCCCCCGCTGGCTGCCCGCGCCGCTGCCGCTGCTGCTGCTGCCGCTGCTGTGGTGCCCACACGCCGCGCGGGGTGCGTGGGGGCCGGGTCCGGCCCGCGGGGTGACCCCTGGCCTGAGTGTGGGGGGGTGGATTTGGGGGGCAGGGTCTGGGGGTGGATTTGGGGGGCAGAGTCTGGGTGGGTGGATTTGAGGGGCAGGGTCTGGGGGGTGGACTTGGGGGGCAGGGTCTGCGGGTGGATTTGGGGGGCAGAGTCTGGGTGGGTGGATTTGGGGGCAGGGTCTGGGGGGTGGATTTGGGGGGCAGGGTCTGAGGGTGGATTTGGGGGGCAGAGTCTGGGTGGGTGGATTTGGGGGCAGGGTCTGGGGGGTGGACTTGGGGGGCAGGGTCTGGGGGGTGGATTTGAGGGGCAGGGTCTGGGGGGTGGACTTGGGGGGCAGAGTCTGGGGGGTGGATTTGAGGGGCAGGGTCTGGGGGTGGATTTGGGGGGCAGAGTCTGGGGGGTGGACTTGGGGGGCAGGGTCTGGGGGGTGGATTTGGGGGGCAGGGTCTGGGGGGTGGACTTGGGGGGCAGGGTCTGGGGGGTGGACTTGGGGGGCAGAGTCTGGGGGGTGGATTTGAGGGGCAGGGTCTGGGGGTGGATTTGGGGGGCAGAGTCTGGGGGGTGGACTTGGGGGGCAGGGTCTGGGGGGTGGATTTGAGGGGCAGGGTCTGGGGGTGGATTTGGGGGGCAGAGTCTGGGGGGTGGACTTGGAGGGCAGGGTCTGGGGGTGGATTTGGGGGGCAGGGTCTGGGGGGTGGGTTTGGGGGCAGGGTCTGGGGGGTGGGTTTGGGGGCAGGGTCTGGGGGTGGATTTGGGGGGCAGGGTCTGGGGGTGGATTTGGGGGGCAGGGTCTGGGGGGTGGATTTGGGGGGCAGGGTCTGGGGGTGGATTTGGGGGGCAGGGTCTGGGGGTGGATTTGGGGGGCAGAGTCTGGGTGGGTGGATTTGGGGGGCAGGGTCTGGGGGTGGATTTGGGGGGCAGGGTCTGGGGGGGTCTGGGGGGTGGATTTGGGGGGCAGAGTCTGGGGATGGATTTGGGGGTCTGGGTCAGTCTGCGGGACCTCCTCGGAAGATGCGGGCGGTGGCACCGGGAGGGTCCCCGTAACCCTCCGCCTCTACGACCAGCTCCCGCCGCCCCCCCCCCCCGGGGGCAGGAGGCGCCCCGCTCCTGGGGCTGCGTGCGCCCCGGTGCCGAGACCCCAGGCCCGGGGCCGGCTCTGCCTCGGAGCCGGAGAGCCCGCCGGGTCCGGGTCCGGGTCCGGGTCCGGGTCGGCAGCCGCCGGTCGCCCGGGGCTCCGCCTGGACCGCCTTCCCGCCCAGCCGGCCCGGAGAGAGCCGCGGGGCGAGCGGCTCCCCGACAGCGGGCGCGGTCCCCGCCTCCCCGGGGCGCGGGGCGGGCAGCCGGGGCCGTGGGACGCGCCCGGGGCCGTGGGCTCGGCGGTCCGGCCTGAGGGCCGTGCCCGGGCCCCGCTGGGGACGGGCGGAGGGAACCGGCCTCCGCTCAGCTCTCCCCCCGCCAGGCGCCTGCGGCCGCCCCCCCGACGTGCCCCACGCCTCGGCGCAGCCGGACAGCCGCGCGGCCTTCCCCGCGGGCGCGCGGGTCGGGTACTACTGCCACGAGGGCTTCGCCAAAATCCTCGGGAGGCCGAACGCCGTGCACTGCCTTCCGAGCGGCGAATGGACGGAGCTGGCCGTGTTTTGTCAACGTAAGTTCTTCTTCCTTCTTAGAAAAGCGATGGGCCTGGCCGCTGCGGTGTGGCCCGATGGTTTGCGCTTCCTCTGACGCCCCCGGAGGTCCTGGCTGGGTTCCCGGGGGGCACATACCGGGCTGCGGGCTCCATCCAGCAGGGCCCGTGCAGGAGGCAGCTCATTCCGCTTCTCTCTCTCTCTCTCTTGGTGTTTCTCTCTCTGTCGCTCTCCCTTCTCTTCTCTCTAATAGTATTTTAAAAATCAATAAAAGCATATATTTTTTAAAGTTATGGGAATGGAATGTTTCCTGTTAAGTTAATAAAAATCAATAAAAGCATATATTTTTTAAAGTTACGGGAATGGAATGTTTCCCGTTAAGTTAAAATGTACCGCTCTCCCCAGTGACTGGCCATTGGTACTTTTCTGGCACTGACGCCCCCGGACACACGTGTCAGCGCTCCACACGCCGCTGGCTCCGGCCTTACTTCCAGGAGCCCGTCCGCTCCCACGCCGCATCTCCTGACCCGACAACAGAAAATAACCACAGTCACTGTTGTTGTTTAGGGAATAACTTAAATGTAAGCTTGTTGGGTAATTACATTGAGACACATGGCATGGGCGCTGGGTTTGAGATTTGATTTCCTACAGAAGGACTTAACCAAGCACAATACTGGGGTGGCATTTTTAAAATGTCTCTTATCTGTGCCTCAAAACCCATGCATGGCCCTATCGCGCTTCTGACATATACTCGAAGGTATAAAGATAAGAGTTTATTCCTGCCTTTCAGCAAGTTTGGAGCGTTGGGAGCGACGGTGTACATAGAAACTGCCACCACAAGTTTGTTGTGTTTTTTTTTTAATGGGTTTAACTCTTTAAAACCTACCTGTGGTAGGAGGCAGCAGTGGAAGTGCATGAGCCTTTGCACATGTATCCTGTCACAGTTATAAAGCCGCCACCTCCATTACGGCCTTAACCCTCCAGACAACCCCATCGTCCCACAGCCGAGGAAGCAGGTCCTGGAAAGTTAACCCCCTCGAGACGCGCAGCTCTTACGCAGAAGAGCCCAGGTCCACACTTGAGTGTTCTGACAATAAAGCCAGCGGTCCCGGGCCTCCGTGGATCCCTGTCTGCCCAGATGGCTCAAGTACACATCGGCTCCTCCGAGCCTTGCCCCAGGAGGTTGCTGTGGGACTGAATGAGTTTGCTTGCAGAAAGCGTTTAGAAGCGTCCCATAAATATGAGCTCTTGTTGTTACTCTGGCTGTCATTGTCCCCGGCATTAGCCCAGGGGGTGGGGATGTGTCACCTACCCGCTGCTCCATGGGGCAGGCAGGGCCAGGGAACCTGCGTTTGTTTATTGAGTCGGTGCCAGCACTGCGCCAGGCAACTCAAACGGGTTAGAGTCTCCCGGTTGTGGGCCCAGTGACACCTATGTGCCCAACCTACCTCTCAGGCCTCTAGTCACTAGGAAACAAAAGCATATCTTTGAATATGCTTGATACCCTATAAATGCCCTATTGATATTCATACAGCTAAGTGCCGAATGTGTACAAGGAAGGACGCAAAAGGAGGGGATGTGAAGACAGAGGGTTCCAATAATTGAATATAGATTATGAAATAAAGTGATATTACTCTCTGTTGCTGTTGGTTTGGTAATGCTTTTAGGTAGCTGTGGGCTTACACCCAGCGTACTTTATGGACATAAGAAAGATATTTACATCCCAGTGAGTTATCACCCGGCGGGCTTCGTTGTGGAATATGAGTGTAATCCGGGCTACGCGAGGAACCATTCCGTATCAGCGAACGTAACTTGCCTTCAGGATTATACGTGGAGCAGACCAGAAGTATTTTGCTACAGTGAGTATAATTTTAAAGAATATTCTTAAACGTATGATATTTAGGGAAATAGTATTTAATCCTTTATTCATGCTGAAAGTCTGTGTGTATATATTATTATTTGGAATGATTTTTTTTTTAAAAAAAGGATGATTAGAGTCATCTATGTATATAAAAGGCTAACATGCAAAGTGTCCCCTCGGGAGTTTGACCAGGAGTCCGCTCACTCACTCGCTATAACATGCATGACCACCAGGGGGTGACAGAGAATGAGGGAAGGCCCCAACCAGCAGCCGGAGGCCCTGATCACCAGCCTGGCCTAGGGACCCAACCCGCGCACTATCTCCGTGCGCCTGGCCTCTAGTTCTGTTATAATTAGGCACACTAAATACTTGAGAGAGAGAGGAATAGGAATCGATGCACAGACTTCACATTTAATTAGTTTAAGATTACCTTAAATGAAATGAAAGAAGTATATATTCCTAAATAGGCTGCTTCTTTGAAACTTATAAAATGACTGTGGGATTTAATCGGTCTCAGGATAAGAGATTACCAGTGATTCAGATGATGAATTTGCATAGATGTGCCTAATAACTTAATAAAATATGTTCTACTGTCTTCTAGAAAGATCATGCCCTGATCCTGGAAAAATAGAAAATGGTCATATCATTATACCAACTGACACATTATTCACCTCATACATCTACTTCTCATGTGACCCAGGGTGAGTTTTGCGTGCTAACCACTCTCTATTTAACAAGCGAAAACACAAATTAGAATTTAAGATGGAGATTGCTAGAAGTGTGGACAGTGTTCACAAGCTGGTAGCAATAAAGCAAGCCCTCTGCTCAAAGCTTTTCCTCATGAGCTTATCCAAGTTAAATGCAGAAAGCTAAGAAAGGAGGGTATTTTATACCACCAGATCCTCTAAATTCTTAGGTTTGAGTACATATGGTTCATTATAAAAATTTTAATGTCATTAATAAAGGGAATTACTTGCAGAAATTAAATCCAAGAGTTAAATGAAACCAGTCTTTAACTTACCTAAATAATAAATTTGCATATTTTTAGCATTTATTTATTTTTTTCTTTATTGATTAAGGTATTAGATATGTGTCCTTATCCCCTCCACTACCCTTCCAGCTCCCTAAGTCATGCCCTCACCCTCCTGGCGTCTGTGTCCATTGGTTAGGCTTATATGCATTCACACAAGTCCTTTTGTTGATCTCTCCCTCTTACCCCCACGCTCCCCTGTCTTTTCTCTCAAGTCTGATTAATGTTTCTCTGTCTCTGGATCTGTTTTTGTTCATCAGTTTGTGTTCATTATATTCCACAAATGAGTGAGATCGTGGTAATATGTACTTTATATGCAAACAATCTGTAACATGTACTAGTCCTAGTGTTACAAGATCTCTGGCCTAAGGCCTTTTACAAGGTCTCTAGGTAGAGAAAAGGCCTCACTCATTGAGTGTTATCAGTGTCTCAGCTACTGCTGAAAACTTCATATTCATTTTCTCATTTAATATCTGCAAATTGAATTATGATATTTTACTCTGTGTGTATGTCCATTTTTTATAAAACAATATCAGTATCACTTATCTCCTATACTAAACACAGATATTTAGGTCATTAATATAAAATCTGGAAGTACTTTGAACCCTTTAAGTGTAAGTGTATTCTATTATTCTATGAAGCCTGTATTGATCTTTGAGAGCTCAGAAATAGAAAATATTCAAGCATCAATATAATTTTAAAATCTTTTAAAAACACTTTAAAATTTTCTAAAATGTGACCCACCCAAATAAGAAATGTTTTGCATGTCTTATAATAGTTTATCCTTTGGATGTCACTTTTTTAATTTAATTTTTTCTTTTTCTTTAAACTACCATACAAACTTTTATCAACTATTGTTTTATCTCCATCTACGGATCTAGTGAATATTTTAAGATGATATTCTGAAGAATTTAAGAGAACCTAACTTTTCTTGTCCTCTCATTGTTTAGGTACAAATTAGTCGGTATAAATTTTACTTCCTGTTATTATGAAGGAAATGATATGATTTGGGATGATCCATTTCCAGAGTGCCAAGGTAAGACTAAAAGAATCTAAGAACTCACATTGTGGGGCTAAATTATCAATGACAAATTACTTTCTGTGCATTAAGAATTGTTCACAGTGTATATTTGTAGTACCCTTGTCTTCTGTGTCTGAGCTAATTTAATGACCTTTATTGTAACTAGTGACCAGGTTCATGAAATTCATGCACATTCAAAGGGGATTAATTAGAGAAAATAATTTAATATTGCTATTTGCACTTTCTCTATAATAGAAGTGTCAGAGACGAAAGAAAATTAGTAAAATGTATATGAAAACTTTCCTCCTGTCAGAGTCTGGAGCTCACCAAGGGACCCAGACTCTAGTCCCCACATACCCACATGCACCTCAAAATCACGTGAGACCCAGACCCGTCCAGCCACCCCCGCCATTGGACCAGATCCAGACCCCACCAGTACCACCCATGTCAAGCCCTGCCAAGCAGGGGATGTACCCTGAGGTCCCCTGGCCCAGCACCAGGATGGGGGGCATGGCCTGAGGTCCCCCAGCCCAGACCCGGATGGGGGTGTGCCTTGGGGTATTCTGTCAAGCCCCGCTGGGTGGGGGGCATGGCCTGAGGATTCCCATCAAGCCCCACCAGGGCGGGGGGAGGGGGGGAGGAGGAGTGCAGCCTCCTCCAGCACAACACCAGAGGGGGTGGTAGCCTCAGGTCCCCTGTCAAGCCTGGCTGGGTGGGGGCACAGCCTAAGTTCCCCCAACCCAGCACTGGGGTGTACCTTGAGGTCCCCCATCAAACCCTGCTGGGTGAGGGGTGTGGCCTGAGGTTCCCCGGCCTGGTGCTGGGGCAGCAGCCTGAGGTCCCCTAGCCCAGCACCAGGACAGGAAGTGCACCTTGAGGTCCCCCGTCAAGCCCTCCCGGGCAGGGGGCATGGACTCAGGTCCTCTGGCCTGGCACTGGGGCACAGGGTGCAGTCTGGGGTCCCCCAGCCTGACACCAGAGTGGGGTGCATGGCCTGAGTCCCCTGTCGAGCCCCACAAGGATGGGGGAGGACGTAGCCTCAGGTTCCTGCTGGTTGCTCGTTAGGGCTCCTTATGGGAACTTGGCCTCAGCTATGGGTGCAGCCATCTTTGTGATGGAGTGATGGAGTGATGGTTAATTAGCATATTCCCTCTTTATTAGTTAGGATTCTCCTTAATTTATTACCTTTGGAGATAAAGCATTAAAAACAAACTAAAATTTGTGTTGTGGTTGGTCATTTATTTATCTTGCCATTTCTCCCACGTGACAAAATAGGATGGGGGAGGAGCCCCCAACGGACTCTTCCTGTCAGCCCTGAAGATTCCCTATCTAGTGGAGAGAGGCACCCCGAGGGGGCCCAAGCATTGCCTTTTAAAGTGTGGGAGCTAGGGCAGGAGCTCCATTTGCCTGAGTTCAAAGGTTATACTGATTCCAATGGTCTCCAACCTTCATTCTTGTATTTTATTACTGTTTCATCTATGCTCTACCCAGAGTTATCCCTCTGAAACACCAACATGACTTGTCTTTCCCTTGGATAGTTGGTTGGGGCTGGCCAGCAGACCCTGAGTGACGGGTGAGTGATTGCTCTGACTGGGTGGCTGTGAAAGAGAGGGCTAAGGGGCTTCCGGCTAAAGGAACCAGACAGCCTCGGTCGCCTGCCTCGTTATGCTTTTATTGTGGCAGCGGTTTGAGATACAGTTTATCTTTTAGATACAATCAGTAGTAAGTAATCTTGGGAGGAGGACACATGTGTTTGCAGTGTCCTTTAAGCAAGGATACCCAAAGATTAAGCATAAGGCTTCCAGTAAACACCCGGGGGTCTGCACATGCACAGACTTGTTTGGGAAGGTCAGGAATAATTAGGGGTGCCATAAACAGGCCACCTTCAGCACACTTCCCTTTTCTCAAATGTCCTCCTTACAAACTTTCCAACCGAGTCTCATGTGCTCCTCAACATAGCTTCGTAGTGTCTCCTGGTCACTTACAGAGTCCAAGCTTCTTGGTGTAATGTACAGGCTGGGCGTGGTCTAACTACTTCTCCACTCTCGTGTCGGGCCCTCGAACTTTATGCTCTGCCCACACAGACTACAGTAGTTTTCTCTGTACCTCATGCTCTCCATGTCCCCACAGCGTTCCTTATACTGCTAACTCTGCCTGACATGTCCCTTCTTTGCTTGATTGATTGGGTGTGTTTTTTCCTTCTTGGTATGGGTCTGCTCTGATTGTCCTCCTAGAAGCTTTGTGTTACCTTCCAAGCTGGTTAACAGTCCTCTCTTTCCACGCCACTGTGCATACTTTTCTGTTAACCCTCACCATTTTGTATTGAAATTATATCTTTAAATCTTTTCCCCTACTATATTTGAAGACATATGAATGATATCTTATTCTGTTTTGTACTTCTATATGCACGACAATGCTAGGTGGGTCCTCAGAAAATGTGTGAACTGAACTGATGTGACACGGTGGTAATTACATACCTTAGCCTATTGTAAATCAGATTACCCCTGATTTGCTCCTTGCTTTGATTAATGACCTAAAAGGAATTTATAACGTTGTTAGTATTCTCTGGGTACATAAGGACATTTGGTGTTCATGTTCCCTATAGCACTATTGAACAGACTGCCTTTATTTTTATTTAGTCTTAATCTTTATTGTTGAAAGCATTACACATGCCCCATTTTTTTTCCATATTGACCTCATCTGGTCCCCCCCTCTCTCCTCCCCGCAGGCCTTCGCCACCCTGATGTCTGTCCATGGGTTGTGCATATATGCATCCAAGTTCTTTGGTTGATCTTTTCCCATCCGCCCGCCCACCCCAGCCTTCCCTCTGAGATCTAACAGTCTGATCCATGCTTCTATGTCTCTGGATCTATACAAAATGAACAGACTGTGTTTAACCGATTGTATATCCTTGCCTCCTTTTTGTAAATTAATTCACTGGATTAATGAGGATTTACTTTGGGGCTCTCCATTTTATTCCATCGCTCCATATATCTGTTTTTAGGCCAGAATATATTGTTTGGTTATTATAGCCTATGCCTGGTGTACAAAATTTGTGCACTCAGGGTGTTCCCTCAGCCCTTGGGAGATGTCTGACTGATGGCTTAGGCCTGTTTCCTGCAGGAGTGGGCCTGAGCCGCCAGTTAGACATCCTTAGTGCTGTCTCGGAGGCGGGTGAGGCTCCTGACACCACCGCTGTGCTTGCCAGCTGTGAGCCCAGCTTCTGGCTGAGCAGGGCAGCTCCTGCATTAAGCGTCTGCCCCTTATGGTTAGTGCACATCATAACAATGGGCTGTTCCTCAGTTCAGTCTATTTGCATATTAGCCTTTATTATATAGGAATTATAGTATAGTTTTATATCAGAGAGTGTGATACCTCCCACCTTGTTCTTTCTCAAAATTTCTTTGGTTATTTTGGGTCTTTTGTGATGCCATATAAATTTTAAGATTAGTTGGAAACTCAAACAAATAATAAAAGCACAAAGTCGCAAAAATGTAAAACATGAAAATACAAGAGAATATGAAGAGCAGTGACAAGGGTAAATGAATTCTGATAGGACACATGCAGCATCCTGGGGGGTTGGATTGTATGTGGAATACAGACATACAATAGCAACAAACCGGCAGCCAAGAAGGGGGGGCGTCGATGTAAAGGCCCCCAGGTTCCCGCAGTACTAAAGAGTGGTAGAAGAGCTAACCTGCCGAACTGACTCACAGTCTAATACTGCCATCTCTAGGGTTGTCCTGAGAATGGTAATAAAAGAATATAAAAATTACAAACTAGCAAAGCAATGATAAGGAATATCTAATCCAAAAAGCAACAAGAATGAAGGAGAGACAAAAAGCAACATAAAGTAAGTCCTGGCCAGATAGCTCAGTTGAATAGAGCATCATCCACATACACCAAGGTCGCAGGTTTGATCCCCAGTCAGGTACACACACAGTCAACCAATGAATGCATTAGTGAGTGCAACAACACACCTATGTCTCTCTCTCTCTCTCCCTCTCTCTCTCTCTCTCTCTCTCTCTCTCTCTCTCTCTCTCTCCCTCTCCCTCTCCCTCTCCCTCTCCTTCTCCTTCTCCTTCTCCTTCTCCCTCCCCTTCTCTTTCTCTCCTAAATATCAATTCACAAAGGGAGACAAAAAGAAATGGATGGAGTAGAATACTGACAGTAATATGTTCAATCCAAACCTAATTGTGTCAGTTAATTACATTGTGATTTGACTAACATTGTCAGACTAGATTAATAAAGTAAAAGTTAACTATTTGCTATTTATAAGAGCCTCAGTTTAATGATCAGAATACCGAAAGTTAAGGATGGAAAATATGCTATGCAAACAGTTACCAGAAAATAAAAAGCTGGTGCAGCTCTATTAGTGTCCAAGCACACTGAATCATCATAGTCACATCTGTGTGCCCTTGAAAACTAGCGTCAGTCTATGTATAGCAGAGATGGGGAGAGAGAAAATAGACAAATCCACAATTATAGTTTGAGAATTCCACATCTTTTTCTCAATTGGTAACCAAAAGTCAGAGTATAGAAGACACGACCAACAATTAAACTTTAAAAAAATAACTGATAAGAGTATAGAGCCCTAAAGTGTTGTTTTAAAATGTACCGGGAATACTGCCAGTATGCTGGGCTCTAAAACACCATGCATTTAAGAAGATAGAAATTCCTCAGAGCATGCTTTCCGACCCCAGTGCAATGAAAGTAGACATCCAATAAAAAGATAACTGGAAAAGTAACTTCCAGGAGATTTAAACTGCAGTACTACAAAGTCCTTTGGGTCAAAAATGAGAACTTGGAAGAACAAAACAAATTGTACCTATGATGGCCTTAGATGAAAAGTCCATGTGAAACTTTGCTTACCCTAATAGTAAAGCCTCTCACTTCCTGGGTGCCTGCTGAGAGCGTTACCTGTGTGCATTTCACTTGTTATCCTGGCAGGGTGGGGACCTCTTACTGCCACGGGCCATTTGGATATTTATAACACCATTCACGGCCCTCACAAAATTATCAGCTTTAAAATGAGCCCGCTGCACTTGGTCAAACGCTTCATTAACTCACCCCTAAGTCCCTGGCAGGCCAGGCCAAATCACTCCCTGGGCCTTATGGGCCTGCAGGCGGGAGTCCCCACCCCTGAAGCAGCGTCCCATGGGGCAGTAAAGGATGCAGCGATCTGTGACACCACCTCTGAGCACCTGCAGCAGGGTGCGTGCTGATGCTGTTGGTGGTAGTCGTGCTGGGTGATGTAAGATGTGGCTTCAGAGACCGACTGTGTGACATAACTTACCCAAATTATGCCCCGGATCCCTTACAGCGAGGTAACACAGCTGCCCTGTTTGTACCCTCACTTTATATGCAGGAAACGGAAGTTCAGAGGGATTGGAGAACTCGGTCTCTAGGATGCGGTGAAACAGGCCTAAGCACGACTCAGCACCACCTTAAGAGGACGAGGGCATTTGCATATGCAATCTGGAAAATATTATGCTAAGTGAAATAAGCCAAAGGGAGAAAGACAAATACACATGAGCTCACTTATTTGTGGAATTAATGAACAAAAGGAATTGTCCAGCAAAATAGGACCGGCGCAGGGGAGCCTGGGACAGACTGACATACCTCGATGTGGGGGTGGGGACAAGAAGAGATAAACCACAAACTTATATACGTACATGCTTAGCCCATGGACACAGGCAGTAGAGTGGTAACGGCCTGGGGAGATGGAGGGGTTAGGAGGAGGGAGGAAAGGAGGAGAAAAGAGGAGATATCTGTAATACTATCAAAAATATATTTACAAAACAAAGAGTTAAATGGTCTTGAAGACCTAAAATTTTACTCTGTTGTTATTTGTGATTCTCAAGAATAAGATCTTAACTGAAGTTGTACTTTAGACATTTGTTAGCTCACCTGATACAAAAGAGGAATAATCTAATGTGTATAAAGTTGGTAACCAGCACAAGAGAAACAAGGGGAGTTGTTTTATTCTGTCTGGTTTTATTACTTTAAAAAGGAAGTGAAACGAGACATTTCAAGGTCACTGGCGTGTCCTGAGAGCTGCAGAAAACAGAACCCTGGGATGATCTCTGCTGTGATTATCTCTTTTGGCCCAGCATCTGCATCCTGCTGCTCTTCGGTCAGGGCAGGAGCAGGAAGAGAGAAAATATCTTTATCTGGGGTGTGTCACAGAATGAGGTCACTGCCAGCTCGGACTTCGGTTTCCTTTCTCCACGCAGAGAACAGCTTAAGCACCTCACTGCTTTGGTGTATTTAGTTGCCTACGGGTATAATTTCTGTTGAAGCATTTAGATCCTTGGGGAAATACTCAAGGCTTGGATTACTAAATGTCATGTTTAGGTGTTGTGGGGTGAGAAAGAGAAGAGTCATTAAGTTAGCAATGGGTTCCTAAGTCTGAAGAGCATTCCTTTGCTAACGTTTTAAAAACATTTTCCTCCACAGAAATTCCTACAACTCCTCAGAAACCCACCGCAACGGATGCTCAAGGTACCAAAGCCCCGTCAGCTCCTCCAAAACCCACCCCTGTAGCGGTTCCAGCTCCCAAGCCCCCATCACCCCCTCCAAAACCCACCACGGCAAACATCCCAGCTACGGGAGGCACACCAGCTCTTCAGAATGTCACTACAAGAAGTTCTTCAACTACAAAAGCCCTGCTAACTCCTCAGACACCCACCTCACCTGTGCTGGCTATGGATGCCCCACCAACCTCTCAGAAACCCATCCCAGCCAGTGACTCCGCCACCATAGCCAAACCATCTCCTCCCTCAAAGGCTCTGTCTGCAGAGACCCAGCTGACAGTCCAGACTGTCCTCCTGACAAATTCTTCTGCTACACGAGCCACACCAGAACCCCAGAGCTTCCCAGCAGCAAAAGCCTCACGTGCCCAGAGTCTTCCAGTAACACAGAAATCCTCTACTGCCCACGCCCCAACGACTGAGGGTCCCCATACAACCCAGAGACTGACCTCTGCTCATATTGCAGCAACACAGAATCAAACTGTTTTCACGCCACAAAGCACCTCTGAAGGAAATGGACTCCTTAACCCAGGTGAGCTGACACTGCTCGGGTTCCAGAGTACACGTGGATCTAATGTGCGATGGTGGAAACTGTCAACCTGACCAGGATTATGTGGTTAAATAATCTGGGATTCGCTGCAGTCAGAGTTGTTTGCATACTAATGTTTTGGACTTTCTTCAGAGGCAGACTTGGATTGTGGTAGGGCAAATCTTTAAAAAAGGAAACATTTTTGCAATAATATAGAAAAAGATGGCCCCACAAAAAACAATGCTGGGTTAAGGTTGGTGAAAAAATTCTGTTTTCTATGTTAGCTTTAGGGAGTCGTTGAATTTTTCAAGACTCTTCAAAGAACCAAACGTATGCCATCCTTGAAGCTGATTTCTGGGTCTGGTTCGTTGACAGAGACCCATCCTTCAAGCGTGTTAAGAGATCTCCCCAGAATCCCTAGAGTTGCTAATTTGGTAAAGCCCCTCAACAGTATCTTCTAAGTAACTGAAAACACAGTTCTTCGACATAGTTCATATTAATGCAGGGCTCTGGAAGTAGAATGTGTTATAGGCTTTAGGACTGCCTGTTGAGTGACTACATGAAACCCATCTTGCTAATTAATGCTGCTTCGGACCACTAGGATTTCTTCTTGTCCCACATCTTGCCTAATGGACAGCCATTTTTATGTGCCTTCTTCTCCAATAGGGTACCTATTTTATTCTATTTTATTTTTATGTTGTTCCTTGGAAAATCTCAATAGAACTGAGCCAGGAGATAAGTTTGAAAAACATTATTTTAACATTTTTATTGAAGTAACGGTCCATGCAGAAAACACACGTGTGTTTAATAACGTTTTTTTAAAAATTACATTTATTGAGGTGACATTGTTTAATAGGATCACATAGGTTTCAGTGTGGCTTTCTGTCACATGATTTGTGCATTGCACTGTGTGCCCACCCCCCAAAGTCACATCCCATCCCATCACCGTGTACTAGCCTCCCTTCACTCCACTCCTTTGGTCTGGCAACCACCACACTGTGTTCATGAGGATCCGATTTATAGCCCACATATGAGTGAAATCATACGGTTCTTAGTTTTTTCTGTCTTGACTTATTTCACTTAGCACAATATTCTCAAGATTCATGTATGTCATCACAAATGGCATACTTCATTGTTTTTATGGCTGAGTGGTTTTCCATTGTGTATATGTACCACGTGTCTTTTTTCAATCTTTGACACATTGGCTATCTCTGTGACTTGCCCATTGTGAATAATGTTGCAATGAATAAAGGGTGCATGCATGTTTTTGAGTTTGGGGTTGTATCCCCAGGAGAAGGACTGCTGGGTCATATGGCAGCTCTAGTCGTAATTTTCTGAGGAACTGCCATGCTGTTTTCCGTGGTGTCTGCCCCGTGCGCCTTCCCACCAGCGGTGCGTGAGGTCCCTGTCTCCCGCCTCGCCACACTTTTACTACTTGACTTGTTGGCAATGGCCATTCTAACAGGTGTGAGGTGGCATCGCGTTGTATTCTGATTTGCATTTCTCTAATTGTTGGTGAGGTTGAACATATTTTCATATGTCTGTTGGCTGTTGGTATGTTTTCTTGGAGGAGGTGTCCATTCAGATCCTTTCAGAAGAGTTTTTTAATATATGTTATATATTAAACCTTTATGGGAGTTATTGTTTGCAAATATCTCCCATTTGGTTGGATGCCTCTTTGTTTTGTTGTCTTGTTCGTTTGTTTTTGGTTTGTTTGTTTGTTTTTGTTTTGTTTGTGTGTTGTTTTGTTTTTTGTTTTTTTGGGTGTTTTTTTTGCTGTGCAGAAGCTTTTTAGTTTAATGTAGTCCAATTCATTTATTTTTACATTTACTTCCATAGCCTTTGGGGTCAAATTCATAAAATGTTCTCTACGACCGAGGTCCATAGTTTGGTACCTATGTTTGCTCCTATGTAATTTATTGCTTCAGATCTTTTTTTAAAATATATTTTATTGATTTTTTACAGAGAGGAAGAGAGAGGGATAGAGAACTAGAAACATCGATGAGAGAGAATCATTGATCAGCTGCCTCTTGCACACCCCCTACTGGGGATGTGCCCGCAAACATAGTACATGCCCTTGACCGGAATCGAACCCGGGACCTTTCAGTCCGCAGGCTGACGCTCTATCCACTGAACCAAACTGGTTTCGGCCTATTGCTTCAGATCTTATATTTAGATATGTGATCCATTTTAAATTAATTTTTTAACATGGGGACAAACTATAATTCGGTTTCATTCTTTTGCATGTGACTTCCAATTTTCCCAGACCATTTATCGAAGAGAGAAATTTATTAATTATTACAAATATATTTATTTGAAAGTAATTTTTGCAATGCCTCACTCATATTCATTGAAAGGTTTAAATAATAAGGTGATGCAGTAATTTAAGTTTTGATAACGTCTGCTGAAAAAAACTTTAGTTTCTGATAGTTTCTTGATCATAGGATCAGATCAGTAGTTACTATTAAAGCTTTTGAACTTGTTCCTTATCATCAAATTATATGACCAAATTTACATGGTGTTTGCTTCAGTATTCAGTAACTCTTCATCATGTTTCCTGTTTGTAATGTTAACTTGCTGAATAGAAGTAGGGACTGGTGTGTATTTTGATTGTTCATAATTTGTAATTATTTTCATAAATTTATTTATAATTATTTATTTTAGTTATGAAAATCTGAGTTACTTGTGAACTTTCAAGTACAGTTTATATATATATTAAATTTGTAGCAAATAAATGACATTAGTAATCTTTTTTAATTTCCTTCTTCTTTAGTGACGACCATCATTGCATCTGGTAAGTCTGACTCCTTGACGTTAGAAGAAATTGTCATCACTGTAGTAGGTTTATTCCATGTTATTGGAATAGAATATTGTCTTATAACTGTCTTAAGAATACTGTTAAAAGGGTGTGTACAAGGACGCAAAAGAGAAAACAGGTAAATGTATTTCCTGGTCATATTTTGTGGACACCTTTAAGTACTCGGTATGTTTCTAAGTACTATTCCCAACCATGTTCTTGTTCCAAAGTAATGTTAGGAGCACTTCACACCACCGGGCCATGCAGTCAGGTGTTGTTACATGCCTGTCTCTAGGGGCCAGGGAATGACAAGAAAAGATAGTTATTAACACAGTTTCTATCCTCGAGTATTTTACAATTAATCAGAAATTACTTCTTGTTATTTTTAATCTTTATGGTTGAAAGTATTACATATGTCCCCTCCCCCGACTCCACTGACCTGTAAGAAGGTAATTCTTGACCATTTCTAGCTTTCTGTCCTACCCTCATATAAAATGAAGATTACATGTTCTTTCTTTCCCCTTCCCTATCAGTGATTGAAAGCAAAATTATTTTTTTTAATATTCTGTTACTTTAGGCATGAGGCCAAAAACATCTATCTGTGTTACCATTTATTTTTGTATTTGATCCGGTCCTTTATTTTATCCATAAATATATTATTTAATGTTATATATTAACAATAAGATTAATAAACTTCCAAAGAAGATGCAAAGAGAAATGTTGGTTAAGAAGCAATACAGTTAAATTTGCATATTGATAGGTAACATTCAATAGAAAATACACTCTTGTAAAAAAGTGAATATTTTAAAATTATATCTTTATAATCTGGAGTCTTCTGTCTTATGTATGTATGAATTAGCCAAGGGACTAAAAAGCTGAAAACAGGTATTGTGAAATTATTTTTAAAAATTATTTATGATAATTTTTTTATATTTTGAATAAATGTCTCCTAAAGTTTAAAACTAAAAGATTTGTTTTGAAAGATTATGTCAGAATTCAATTTATTTTATATTTTAAATAGAAATAAAATGTATAATAAATGAATGTCATGATTTCATGGTTCAATGTTGACAACAGTGATGTGTTTAATAGATGAGGTGTTTTACACCTGCTAAGTGTTGTTCTATAAAGATTTGAATTGATTATTACTTTCTTTTGAAATTCCTAAAATATATATTTTGTGATTTCCCAAAAAGCTTTTTTTTAGGGTTAGTTGTAATTCTAAATTATCCTTTTAAAAAAAAAAGGATTTTTTTCTCATTTTAATTAGACATATAGTAATATTTTTATTTTGATCCTATATTTGTAAAATATAAACCTGAAAATTTTTATTTTATTTACAGTGACATTTTTAAAAAATCATTATATTTCTTTTTTTAATATTTTTTATTGAATTTTTTCAGAGAGGAAGGGAGAGGAATCGAGAGCTAGAAACATCAATGAGAGAGAAACATCGATCAGCTGCCTCCTGCACACCTCCCACCAAGGATGTGCCCGCAACCAAAGTACATGGCCCTGACCGGAATCGAACCTGGGATCCTTGAGTCTGCAGGCTGATGCTCTATCCACTGAGCCAAACTGGTTTCGGCTATATTTCTTACTTTTCATTTTCAGTTGACATATAATATTATATTAGCTTCAGGTATACAGTAATTAGACATTATGTAACTTACTAAATGATCACTTGATAAATCTAGTACTCATCTGACAACAGACATAGTTATTAAAATATTATTGAATATTCTTTAACTACCAATTTATACTTTTCAATCACATCACTATTTCTCCAAACACCCCTCCTCCCTCTGGCAACTATCAAAATGTTCTCTGTATCTATGAGTCTGTTTCTGTTCTGCTTGTTCAATTGTTTGTTTTTTTAGATTCTATATGTAAGTGAAATTATATGGAATCCATCTTCCTTTGATTTATTTCACTTAGCACAATGGCCAGATTTCATTCTTTTATATGGCTGAGTCATATTCCACTTCTGATATTCCTCTATTGATCAACACTTAGTTTGCTTGCACATCTTGGCTATTGTAAATAACGCTGTAATGAACACATGGATGTAAATGTCTTTTTCACTTAGTGTTTTAGGTTTCTTTGGATAAATATTCAGACATGGGTCTCCTTTGTTTAGTTTTTGTTATATAACCTATATTTTAAATTCTATTTTGCCTAGTATAATTATTGCTACCCCAGCTTTTTTGTTTGTTTCCATTTTTATTTTTTTAAATAAATCTTTATTGTTCAGATTATTACAGGTGTTCCTCCCCTGCCCCCTTAGCTCCCCTCTACCTGATTCCCAATCCCACCCCACACCCTTGCCCCACCACTGTCTTCACCCATAGATGTAAGATTATCCTCCAGTCTCTTCCCGCACCCCTCAGACCCCTGTGAATTGTTAGTCCAATCCCTTTCCTGTCCCTGATTCTATTATATTCACCAGTCCATTTTGTTCTTCAGATTTTATTTTATTCTCTTGATTTTTAGATTTGCTTGTTGGTAGGTATGTATTTGATGCCTTTTCGCTGTTCATAATTTTTTACCTTTACCTTTTTCTTTTTCTTACTCTTCTTAAAGAATATCCTTCAACATTTCATCTAATCCTGGTTTGGTGTTGATGAACTCCTTTAACTTTTTCTTGTCTGTGAAGCTCTTTATCTGACCTTTAATTCTGAATGATAGCTTTGCTGGGTAGAGTAATCTTGGTTGTAGGTTCTTGTTGTTCATCATTTTGAATATTTCTTGCCACTGCCTTCTGGCCTGCATAGTTTCTGTTGAGAAATCAGCTGACAGTCATATGGGTACTCCCTTGTAGGTAACTAGTTGTTTTTCTTTTGCTGCTTGTAAGATTTTCTCTTTGTCTTTTACTCTTGGCATTTTAATTATGATGTGTCTTGGTGTATTCCTTCTGTTTGGGGTTCTGTGCGCTTCCTGAACTTGTAGGTCTATTTCTTTCATGAAGTATGGAAAGTTTTCTGTCACTATTTCTTCCATTAAGCCTTCAATATTCTGCTCGCTCTCTTCTTCTGGCACCCCAACAATCCGGATGTTGGTACGTTTTAAGCCATCCCAGAGGCTCCTTATACGATCCTCACACTTTTGGATTCTTCTTTCTTTTTGCCTCTCTGGTTGGGTGATTTTTGCCTTCTTATATTCCAGTTCTTTGGTTTGATTCTTGGGGCATGTTGATCTATAGTTGGGTTTCTGTATATTCTTTATTTCGGACTTTGTATGCTTAATTTCTGGCTGATCCTTTTCCATTTTTTTGGTATTCTCATTAAGGTCCTTGAAGGTCTCACCAAGCTTCTTAGAGGTCTCATCAAGTTTCTCAAAGGTTCTAGAAGATTCTTGAGTGATCTTATAAATGTGATTCTGAACTGTGTGTCTTCCAGTAGCTTACTCTCCTCCACCTCTCCCATTCGTGTCATGCTTTTGTGTTTCCTCATTTTGGCTGTCTCCCTGGAGTGGCTTTGTGTGGTTGGTGACCTATAGGGGTCAGTAGCTCAGCTTCCCCAATCACCTGAGGTGGTAGCTTTTGCTATATCCTTTTGTGGGCTTAGTGCAAAGTCTTGGTGTAATTAAGCCTTGATTGCTGTTGGTACACTGAGAGGAATTGACCTCCAGGCCAATTGTCTGTGAGGATCCACTGTGTCTATAAAGGAAGAACTGCTGCACTGGAGACAGTGGGGCTTTGATGCTCACTGTGACCGTCTCCCAAATGTGTCACTTATGGGTGTGAGGGATTGAAACTGAGCACTAGAACTCTGGTTTCTGGGTCTCAATGAGGTACAGTTCAGCTACTGTCTGAGGCCAGTACTGTCACAGAAGTGATAGTGTGAACCCCAGTCCTGTCCTCCTTGTATTTGTTTGCCCAGGTTGCAATTTTTGTTAAACTGCAACAGAGAGGGCCATTCATATGCAAAGTCCGCTCCTTGAAGCGTGGCTGTGTTGTGAGCGGTGGAGTCTCAGGGCGGAGTCTCAGGGTGTCACTAGGCTGGGGCGTGGCCAACAGCAATGGCTGCTGGTCCACTGCCTCTGGGATGGCATCCCCGCCTCTCCCTGCGTCTGGCACTACAGCACAGTAAACAGTCCCAGTTCTGCAAGCAACGTGCCTCACTTTCTGACCCGATGGCAGACAGTCTAGCCTCTCCCTAGAAACTGGGTTTCAGAGAGATCGGGCGCTCGTCTCTCCCCGGGTTGAAGAAAGCACCGCCCTTCGCCAGCCTGGATCTGCCACCAGCCCTTATCGTATCCACACCCTCCCTACCTCAGTTTTTCAGCGCTTGTGTCCTGGATTCTCCTCTTCCGTTTCAGTCTAGATGTAGGGCTTCCTCTCAGCCAGCTTTTGTTTGGTTCCTGGGAGATAGACGTTTGATTTTTAGTTGTTTTCCCTTGGACTTGTGCCCAGCAGCTGTTTAGGAGTGTTTACCTAATGCCGCCATCTTGTTCCTCCCTGTTTCCATTTTTATAAAATATGTTTTTCTGTCCCTTTACTTTCAGTCTGTCTGCATCATAGAGATCTTGTTTTGTTACCCATTCAGCCTTCATATGTCTTTTGATTGGAGCACTTAATCCATTTGTATTTAAAGTAATTATTGATAGATATGTATTTATTGCCATTTTATTCTTTATATTTTATTATCTTTTTTCTTCTTAAAGAAAACCCTTTAAGATTTCTTGCAATATGGGTTTGGTGGTGGGGAACTCCTTTAGCTTTTCTTGTTTGGGAAACTCATTATATATCCTTTTCTTCTAAGTGGTTACTTTGCTGGGTAGAGTAATCTTGTTGGTAGGTCCTTGCCTTCATCACTTTGAGTATTTCTTGCCAATGTCTTCTGGTCTCAAAGTTTCTGTAGAGTAATCAGCTGACAGTCTCATGGGAGTGACCTTGTAGATAACTAACTGCTTTTCTCTTGCTGCTTTTAAGATTCTCTTTGTTCCTGACCTTTTGCATTTTATAGCTGTACTAGAGGCCCAGTGTATGAGATCATGCACTGGTGGGGGGAGGCGTGTCCCTCAGCCTGACCTGCACCCTCTCGCAGGTCAGGAACCCTTGGGGGATGTCCGCCTGCCGGCTTAGAACTGCTTCCCCGAGGAGTCCTCAGCACTGCCACAGAGTCAGCAGAGGCTCCCACCACGGCTGCGGTGCTCACCACCCGTGAGCCTGGCTTCTGGCTGAGCGGAGCTCCCCCTGTGGGAGCACACTGACCACCAGGGGGCAGCTCCTGCATCGAGCATTTGCCCTCTGATGGTCAATGCGCGTCATAGCGACTGGTCTTTTGCTGTTTGGTCGATTTTCATATTAGGGTTTTATTATATAGGATAGTATTCCATTGTGTAAATGTACCACAGTTTTTTTATACACTCATCTACTGATTGGGCTGTTTCTAGATATTAGCTATTGTAAGTAGTGCTGCTATGAACATAGGGATATATAGTCTTTCTGATTGGTGTTTCAGGATTCTTAGGGTATATTTCTAGGAGTGGGCTCACTGGGCTCAAGGTGAGTTCCATTTTGAATCTTTTGAGAAAACTCCATACTGTTCTCCACAGTGGCTGCACCAGTCTGCATTCCCACCAGCAGTGCATGAGGGCTCCCTTTTTATTGTGTCTTAATACCTGTCTATGGATGACATACTTAAATCCCATTATAAAGTGACTTCAATTATCTCCTTATCATTCCAGATTAAGAAGTCAGATAATCATATAACTTTTTAGTGATCTTTTTGGTCTGGAAAGGAAAGTGTGTGGATTTTTATTAACATTTTTGAAGAAATACAGAGGCACAGAAAATCCAGTGCTATAGCAAGATCCTGTAGATGTTGCTGAGGAAGGTGTGTTGAAACCTGACTTATAAATTTGAAAATTGAAGGTTTTCTCAAGCATATTTTTTTCTCTTCGGCAAAAGTCTCTTTCCAGTGTGACCTCACTTTTCCACAGTTGCAATCTCTTTATCTGCTGCATCACATGAGATTGTAAACAAAAACTGATCTACCCACAACTTTCTTATATTTTAGAGCATAAGGAATACGCTTCTACTTTATTAGATGTAAGTGAGACCTTTTGAAGTGACTGGGTTAACCTGTACTTCTTCATAAAAGGAGACTAGTATTATTTCATTAATACAAGATCTTATAGGTAGAATTCTGATTCGGATTTTTCAAAAATAAAGATGATACTCTGTATATTGCTTCTGTTTGTTCATCTGCAGAAAATAATATCATTCAATACAATTTAATAAATATTTATAGTCACTTTCTACTATTTTCCAAGCACTGTGCTAGTTATTGGAGCTAATCAAATGATGTAACAGGTGGCAAACTGCTTTGCAACACTTTTTTAAAAATTTAATAAATTTTTATTGTTCAGATTATTACAATTGTTCCTCTTTTTTCCCTCCATAGCTTCCCTCCACCAGGTTCCTACCCCACCCTCTGCCCTTACCTCCCCTCCTCTGTCCTCATCCATAGGTGTATGATTTTTGTTCAGTCTCTTCCTGCACCCCCCTCACCTCTTTCCCCCTGGAAATTATCAATCCACTCCTTTTCTTTGCCCCTGATTATATTATATCCACCAGTTAATACTGTTCATCAGATTTTTTATTCCCTTGGTTTTTAGATTCACTTGTTGATAGTTATGTATTTGTTGTTCATAATTTTTATCTTTATCTTCTTTTTCCTCTTCTTAAAGAATACCTTTCAGCATTTCATATACTTCTGGTTTTGCAGTGGTGAACTCCTTTAGCTTTTTTTTATTTGTGAAGGTCTTTATCTTGCCTTCAATTCTGAATGATAGCTTTGCTGGGTAGAATAATCTTGGTTGTAGGTTCTTTCTAAAATATATTTTATTGATTTTTTACAGGAGGAAGAGAGAGGGATAGACAGTTAGAAACATCAATGAGAGAGAAACATCGATCAGCTGCCTCCTGCATACCCATCACCGGGGATGTGCCCACAACCACAGTACATGCCCTTGACCGGAATCGAACCCGGGACCCTTCAGTCCACAGGCCGACGCTCTATCCACTGAGCCAAACCGGTTTTGGCAGTTGTAGGTTCTTGCTATTCATCACTTTGAATATTTCTCACCATTCCCGTCTGGCCTGCATAGTTTCTGTTGAGAAATCAGCTGATCATCATATGGGTGCTCCCTTATAGGTAACTAACTGTTTTTCTCTTCCTGCTTTCAGGATTCTCTCTTTGTCTTTTGCCCTTGGCATTTTAATTATGATGTGTCTTGGTGTGGTCCTCTTTGGATTCCTTCTGTGTGGGGTTCTCTGTGCTTCCTGGACTTGTAAGTCTATTTCTTTCATCAGGTGGGGAAAGTTTTCTGTCATTATTTCTTCAAATAGGTTTTCAGTATCTTGCTCTCTCTCTCTTCTTCTGGGACCCCCATAATTCTGATGTTGGTTTGCTTTAAGTTGTCCCAGAGGCTTCTTACGCTATCTTCAACTTTTTGTATACTATTTGCTTTTTGCTTTTCCAGAGGAGTGTTTTTTGCTTCTAGGTATTCCAAATCTTTGACTTGATTCTTTTCTTCTTCTTTTTTTTTATTAAGGTATTATATATGTACATATCTTACCATTGCCTCCCCCCCTGCTCCCATACATGCCCTCCCTCCACAGAGTTGTTGTTTTTTTGTTTTGTTTTATTTTTTACTTGATTCTTGCAATCCTGTAGTCTGCTTTTAGGTTTCTGTATAATATTTTTTTTAATTTCAGTCATGTATGCTTAATTTCTAGTTGATCCTTTTTCATATCCTTGAGGTTCTCATTTAATTTATCGGCCTTTAATAGGAAATTCTTGAAAAATCTTATAATTGTGGTTTTGAACTCTATATCCAGTCTTTTGCTTTCCTCCATTTCCTTCAATTGAGGCCTGCTTCTTTGTCTCCGCTTTTTAGCTGCTTCCCTAAGTTGATGGAGTAGCTTTGTGTGCTAGGTGTCCTCGCAGGGCCCAGTGGCTCAGCCTCCCCAGTAACCTGTATTGAACCCTCTTGGTGCACCCCTTTGTGGGCTGTATGTGCAGTCTTGTGGTAGGTAAGCCTTGATTGCTTTGCAACATTTTAAACATTGTAAAAATATTTCTACATTTAGAGACATTACTAAACACTACCTTTTCTTGGAGAAAATCATTTTTAAAGTTAGGTAATTTTTCTACCTCAGAGCTCTTCAATTAATGACTAGGAACACTGGAATCACAATCATAATTTTATTAATAATCCATAGTTTCATTTATCCCAAGTTGCATAAATATTAAATTGATTCTGATTCACCTTTGGAATAGTTTTCTGTAGGTACCAAGTGGATTTTAACATCATAAATTATTGACATTGTATCTTAAATTATTTTCCTTCTTTCTAATTTGTGAGATAATACTCCATTGTCAATTTATGAAGCAATCATTTATGTAGATTTGTTTCTCAAACTTCTGTATTTTGCTCTGGTTTTTTGTTAAGCCATCAACCTTCACATAGTTTCTTCTAGAATTACATATATGTACTAATTCGAGTTCTAGAAATAGCCTTTTACTTTCATCACCTAGCTATTTTTAAAATATATTTTATTGATTTTTTACAGAGAGGAAGAGAGAGGGATAGAGAGTTAAAAATATCAATGAGAGAGAACCATTGATCAGCAGCCTCTTGCACACCCCCCACTGGGGATATGCCCACAACCAAGGTACATGCACTTGACCAGAAACAAACCTGGGACCTTTCAGTCTGAAGGCTGATGTTCTATCCACTGAGCCAAACCGGTTTTGGCATCATTTAGCTATTTTGGATCACTCTAAATTTCTATATTCATTTATCATTCAAATTGAAAATGGAGGTTTTTGCTACATTTGAAAATAATGGGATTAATGAAATGTGGTAAATGGGGAAAGAAAAAAACCTCAAAAAATGTTGAGGAGCCATGATTTGTTTTATGAAAATGATATGGTGCTAGGGCATAAGTTAAAGAAATTGGGTGAAGTATTATAAACACTCACCTGTGGTGGAAATAGCTCGGGGTTTTTAAATCATTTGTCCACATGGTAGAGCAATGGTGCGATATTTACATGTTGCTGATTTGGAACACTCTTTGGACACATCAGCTTCAGTTTGCTTTTCGAGTATCATCTCTCCTTTCCTTTGTGGTACAAATCAGAGAGTGGGGGGTGGAGTGGGGAGGAAATGTATATATGAAAGATAAATGGTCAAATCATTTAAAATTAAGCATTATGGGATTAAATACTTGATAATCTTCTTAAACCTATCAAACTAATTTTATTTCACCATTATAATACTTTATTTCATTTTTCTTTGAAATAAAAGAGAACAAAGGTTAAATAATATGCAATTTTTACTCTTACACTCGTAACATATAGAAGCCATATGCGAAAACATAATTTCTGTCTTTTATATTTTGTTTAATTTGCCTCATACTATTGCCTCACAATGTCCTTATGAAATTACACTGTATATATAATTACTTATGTGTCTATTAACTGTGTTACCATATTTTCCCCTCTCAAGGACTTACTGTTGCTGCTATAATAACTGCTCTTACAATTCTAACCAAAAAATTTGGGAACTATGGAAGATCAAGGTGAGCTGAGATTCTGATGACTTAAAACATTTGCTCTTAGCTTCTTTCTGGTAAAACTTGATATCTTATCATGAATAGATAATTTTCCTCACTTAATTCTCTTTTTGGACATGTATCTCTTTATTCCTTTTGTCTCTAATGACTACCTTGCATAAACAGGCTTTGTGTGTGTGTGTTTTTAATTTTCAATATATTTTAAAACATTAACAACATTTCAAAGGAAAGTGATTTGAAAGCCAAAGCCTCACTTTGCCGTCTATTAACCAATTGCCTTTCCCTTAGTACATACAACCTATGGTAGCATACTAGCATGTGTGTTGCACAAAACCAAAGAAATCTAGGGTCGGGGGGAGCCAGTCTCTAACATAGCACTAAATCGCCTATAATTAGGCCTGTCTTCGAGTTGCATTTATTGCTGCATCTGGTCCAGCCCAAGATGACACGCTCTGGCATCTGCCTGCATGACTCCATCCTGTGTCTACTGCCCATGCGCCGTGTAAGCAACTTCACCTCTGTGCCTCAGCTTTCTCATCTGTAAAATGGGGGGACAGATAGCCTATCGTATGGGATTGTCGTAAGGATCAAATCAGCTTCCACCTGTGAAGAAGTTAGAGCATCACCGGCACATAGGAGGCCTTCGGATGGTGGAATGGTAACACGTAGGGGAAAGCCACAGTCTGATCTGGAACCCTGGCCTGCTCGAACATTCCTGCATGAAGTACATTGTCAGGGTGGCTCTGGCATGTTCTGCGGACAGGGGAGAACTTACATTGGCTCTTCTGGCCTCTGGGCGGAGGAAACAGTGTGTGCAGAGGCCGGTCTGAGAAACAGGAGGTTTTAGCTCCTTAAGCCTATGAACACGCATGATGCCTTAAAAACATACACACAAATACATAAATGACCCTCTTCTGTTATCTTGTAGATTTTATTGTTCAGGAAACTAATTATGGAGTTCATATACTCTTGAGACATTTCCGTACTTCCCTCATGCCTCCACTGCCACGCACTAATTAAGAACAATCATGCATGCTGTTACTAAATGCCTGCCTCCGTGCTTTGACAGATGTGAGCTGTCTGCTTTTAGCCCATTGAGCACTTTCCTTTCTCCTTAAATTAACAAATATTGCTACGTAGTAGAGTTAAGCCCATTATAAGCTGAAGTAAAAGTATGAATGTTCTTTAAATCACTAAATGGTTCAGTATTTAGCCAAATATTAGACCATTAGGTCCTGGATTTTTAAAATAGGTTTTCTTGTTCATAAAGTGGTCTTGAGGCTATATTACTCAATGCAGTAAAATATAACTCTCTCTTCAAGATTTTCAGGAACTTTTAAGAATGGGCTTTAAAGCCAGCCAAACACAAGTCTAAGTCATTAACATGAGCTGATAGAGGCCCCAGCAAATCTGCTCTGGGAAACAGCAAACCAGCCGCCTTGTGCTCTGCCTTCCATTCGTCCCGCCTCCTCCTTATCCATTACCTTCCAAAGCCAGGGCCAGGACCCCGCAGACGGGAGAGGTGGAAAGTGAGGCGTGCAGGTTGCCAGCTCTCAGCTGCCCTCGTGTCTTTACTTGGCGGAGTCACGGCCACGATGTGTCTGACGGGACGACGCGTGTGGAACCATACGAGGAGGAACTATTTGTTTCCCTAATTCCTCTCTTTCCGAATAAGAAGAAATTCAGGCACAAACCCCTAAGAAAGAATTTGCCTTTTTTATGTCCCCTTTAATCACACTCCACTTGCCTTAACTGAGAAGTAAAAGCTGTTGAGAGTAAGAGCTAACTTTATTCATCCCCGTCATTCTCCTAATTCATATCACTTTTAACACTTTCGTATCGATGTAATTAAAGCTTTGATCTTAATGAGGACAGGGCAAAGAGTTCATGAGTCTGGAGGTGGTAGTGTACCTTCCCCTGCTGGTCCTTGTGTTTGCTATGAAAGGATTTACCTCTTTTTGAAGTGTGGGTTTGTAGGATACCTTTGAGCTCATAAAGAGGATGTGGTTGTAAGCAACTGCTGGTATACTTTTTGATTCAGGTAAGAGTTATATAATTCAATCAGTGTTTTCCCTCTCTACCATTCAGCTCTTACTACCCCCATGAGAACAGCAAAGAATTCAATGTTACGTTGCATGGTTTAACAGAGACTGGTGATGCCTCAGAAGTGTGGCCGTCTGGTAAATGACAAAAGGTATATAGTTCTATAAAGTCGCATTTCTTGTAAAATGTCCATCAATACTGTTGGCTCAGGGTTTGTCCGGTACTAATAACAGATATTAGAGGCTTCAACCTCTATTATTGTCAGACCTCCTTCTCTTTTTGTGAATGATTGACTCACATTGAATCTCTAATTAGTATGACATGTCATCAGTTCTTAACGCTTCAGCAGTATGCACATCATCTCATCCTGTTTGCACTCAGTTTATTATAATGATTAGATGCTAGCAACGGCATAAATATTTGGGGGGGGAAACAAAAGGTTGATACATTAGGTCTACAAATAAGAATGCCTTTATTCTAACTATTTGCATCATGAGATGATGGGCTTATATTGTATTTGTTTCTCTTTTTTGCTTGGTGGCTTTCAGAGTTTCCAGTGTTTAGGAAATATTAAAATTTGGTGTACAGTATATTTAATAAGTCCTGTTTATGGATCTGATAAGATAGCTCTTTTATGTTGTCACGGGAAATTGTTACGCAAAAACAACTTCATGTTAACGTATCTGTGAAACTGTCCAGGTGTCTTCTTCTTGGACAAAACTTCCCTCTATTTCACGTGTAGTAGCCAAGGGGTTCTCACTGACTTTTAACCTGAAAGTATCTTCATTGATTCTACCTCGACCACTTAATCTCAAACCCTATTTCAGTTGGTGTTGGCCATAGTACTATACGCTAGCTCCACAGTGGCTGAGGTTGTCTATTCTGTATAACTTACTAATTTTGCATTGTTTGACACCCCAAGTTCTCCATTGTTTATCATATCATAACTTCACATTTCATGTTTAACACCAATAAGTAAACTTACATTGATTTTAACTTTTTATTTTTAACTTTCAGGACACACATTTATGACTTTGACAGTTTTGCTTATGATGCCGGTAGCATTGGCTACCCGACTTAGCCAAAGAAGAGATAAGAAGAAAGTGCAGACAAGTACACAGAATATCCTAGTTTTTATGAGTTTCTGGAAGCATGGACACAATATATGCAGCAATGCTCTTCATCTTGCACGTTATCAGTGTCTTTAAGGTGTGCAACAATGTTAATAAAGCGAGAAAAAACTAATCTGTCCCGGAATCACATTCTCAACATTTCTAAGCCTCTTGAAAATGGAACAACTCACAGACTGAGAATGATTATGTGTCTAAAAGTGTAGGTATTTGTGAGCATGAAGAAAAGGAAATAAGTTATTTTTTCTCATTAGATTTGTAATGTTATGTTTACTTACAAAAAAACAGAAACATTAATTGGAAATAGAAAACAAATGAAAAAAACATTGCCCAGTCTCTTCTGAGGAAAATTGCCAGAGAGAGATGAACCACATTTAAAATAACCCTCATAGGCTCTCAGGCATTTTTATCATTCCTTGTTCCACTCAAATGAGCTTGAAAGGCTTGGCAAATGTTTTAAATGAAAAACATGTTAATGACTCAGAGTGTCAAGTTTCTTGGATTAGGTGGTGGCAAAGGAGAAGTATAGAAGGAAGAAATAATTATTTATTTTCCATATAAGAACAAGTAATTAACAAGAATTTAGCTCCTGCCAAAACTGGTTTGGCTCAGTGGTAGAGCATCGGTCTGCAGACTGAAAGGTCCCGGGTTCGATTCCGGTCAGGGGCATGTACCTTGGTTGCAGGCACATCCCCGGTAGGGGGTGTGCAAGAGGCAGCTGGTCGATGTTTCGCTCTCATTGACGTTTCTAGCTCTCTATCTCTCTCCCTCTCTGTGAAATATCAATAAAATATATTTTAAAATAATAATTAAAAAGGTTTCCTTTAAAAAAAGAATTTAGATTCTTTTTAAAAATATATATTTTATTGGTTTTTTTATAGAGAGGAAGGGAGAAGGATAGAAAGCTAGAAACATCTTCAATCAGCTGCCTCCTGCACACCTCCCACTGGGGATGTGCCCGCAACCAATGCCCAGAATCAAACCTGGGACCCTTCATTCTGCAGGCTGACGCTGTATCCACTGAGCCACACTGTTTTTGCCATGAATTTAGCGCCTTTTAAGATGGATCCGTGACAATTTTAATTTTATTCTTAGGACAGTCTTTTTTTTTTTTTTTTTTTTTTTTTTTTTAAGAATCCTGTGAAAGGATGGAAGGTGTCAACTCAATGTCTTATTGATATTTTACAGAGAGGAAGGGAGAGAGATAGAGAGCTAGAAACGTCAATGAGAGAGAAACATCAACCAGCTGCCTCTTGCACACCCCCTACCGGGGATGTGCCTGCAACCAAGGTACATGCCTTTGACCGGAATTGAACCTGGGACCTTTCAGGGTCGACCCAGGCTGACACTCTACCACTGAGCCAAACCGGTTTCGGCTATTAACTCAATGTCTTTAAAAGTATCCAGAGATATTGTAAGATTAACATGAAAATATTCCATATTTCAGAAGTGATTCTAAATTATACATCTTATTTTTTGTGATAGTAAGATTATTTATGTATATTAGTGAACACACTGGTTTTACATGTATAACAAAAAAAAGTTCAAGAAGATAAGTAAAGAAAAATTTATTTTTCCTAAATGAAATAATTTATCACATTTTTTTGGTCTCATGTAGTATTTGAAATTTACTTTCTTAAATAGAAATAATTTATCTCTAAATAACATATTTCCTTTCTGCCTCCCATAAGTAGTTCACAAAGATATCCTTTTGGTTATCCTAAATGTTTAGTGAAACATTTTTGGTTACTTTTAAATTATACTATATTGTACGGTACTTTCTTAAGCATGCCATAATCCTCTCAGAGTATTTTACCACTTGTTACTGATTTACCTAAAGGCAATCACATTAATTTCTAGATTTTTAATATATTCTTATCATCTTACATTTTAACTTATAGACTAGACTAGCATATGCACATAACTAAATTTAACAATAATTATCTGTCACATTACATCATCTGCTTTGTTGTTGAAGTATTTTTAAACTAACTTCCATATACAACATGGCATTTCACTGTAAATACTTCAATATGTGTTTCTAACAATACAGATTTTTTTTTTTTACTTAACCACATTCAGTACAAGTAACAAGACTTAATAATTTGCCAATAGTTTCTAATAATTGGTAATTCATTTAACTCTCCTAAAAGTGCCGTGAATAGGTACGTACCCACCTGCTAGTTCATTAGTTTGTTAACTAGGAGGCCTGCTCTGCCTACTCTGACCACCTCTGGGGTAGTGGCAAGGACACTGATTCAGTGATTCAGGAACATACCTGTGTACCTACTATGTGCAAGTTACCATGTGCTACTGGCTGGCGCTACCAAGATGACAATGACAGTGTCTGTACTCAGGGTGCTTATATTCTACCACAGAAAGACCAAAATTATACTTTACTGAGAGAAAGAATGTGGAGTTACAAGTGTAACAGTAGTCACCTGTGCAGCGTACAGAGGCTGCCTCAGCTGCCTTTGCTGGGTGGATGGGTGCTGGGCAGGGACAGGGTGTGAACTAAGAAAGGAAAAACAAGGAGGGTCACGCCGGACTGGCTACTGCAAAGGGCATCACATGCTCGAGGGAGAAAAGGCTAAGAGAGAGTACTATAGTGTGTCATTTGCTCAGTGTGGAAATAAAAATTATAAATATCTTACTGCACCTTGGTCAAATTAAAAGTTAGAAACAATGGACACAGGTTTATAATAGCAGGAATTTTAAATATTAGGAAATATTGAACTTTGACAATACAGTACATTGAGTTAACCTTTATATTTTAATATCAGTTAGGTAAGTGTAAAAGCTAAAAAAAATATTTAACAGCTTTCTTAAAATAATAATAATGGGGCTTTCTTATATGATTTATAATTACTTTGTATACTGTTATCATGAAGTTGAATAAATTTTCCCAAGGTGAGTTTTATAAGACTGTACTTTGGGTGCAATGATTATCTTGTCTTTACACGAGACCAATGCTTACTTGTTGTAAAAAATTATACTTGCTTAAGCACAGAAATCTGTTGCTTTATATTATTTAACTTCCTATGTTACAGCGTTTAGAAATGGGACCAGTGGGAAATAATTAAGATTAGATGAGTTCACAAGGTTGGGGCCCTGGTGATGGTATTAGTACCCTTACAAGAAGAGACACCAGAAGCTCACTCTCTCTCTCTCTCCCTCCCTCTTTCCTTCCCTCCCTCCCTTGTGAGGACACAATGAGAAAGCAGCCATCTACAAGCCAGAGAGTTCTCACAAGAAGCTGACCATACTGGCACTCTGATTTGGGGCTTCTGATTTCTGTTGTTTAAGCCACTCAGTCTATGATATTTTGTTTTGGCAGTTTTGTAAAATAGCTCAGTCTATGGCAGTTTTGAGTTAATACTATGGCTAAATATAGTGCTACCGTATTGTTAGTTTATAGAATTATTGGTAAATTCACTTTATATTTTAAAGATACACTTTATATATTAATTTTTAAACTGAAAGTATACTGAGATCTTTAGCACTGTGATTTTGTGCAAGATATTTAATCTCCATGTTCCTTAGTCTACAAAAATTACAGTAGAATGTCAGTATTTATAGGATGCTTAGAATAGTGTCTGTCACATAATACACTATGTGTTCATTAAATGAAATGTGAGTAAACAAAATATTGCATGTTTCTAAAGTTATTTATCTGCATTTATATGTTTTTTACTTTTTAACATAGGGACTTGGCTTCTTGTACTTAGCATAATGTTTTTTAGGTTCATCTAATTTGGGGCCTATATTAGTACTGTATTCATTTTTACAACTAATAGTCTCTTGTATGGATATACCACATTCACCATCTTAATGTTGAGGGACATTTGGGATGTTTCCACACTTTGGCTGTAATGAATAATGCTGCTGTGGACACTCATGTACAAGTTTTTCTGTGAGTGTTTATATGTTTTAATGTTTTCTTTTTACTACAGAAAACAGTGCAGGCACCATGCCTCCTCTGTTTTTCTCCTTGGGCCTTTTCATGACTACTAATTACTTTGCTGTTGCTATTTAACATATTCTATTCCTCTATGTTGTAATTCAACAGGGATACTGAGGACTTTAAATCATAAATTTCAATTTTCCTCTTCCAAAACGTCTTAAAGAATAGAAAGTTTTTAGACTAGAAAAATATTTTCATTAATAATTTAGATCTTTCTTTTCAGGCATGTGTATGTATTTTATTTCTCCCCTTATTAGAGTTTAGCCAATGATGTTATTACACAATTTTTTAAAAATATATTTTATTGATATTTTACAGAGAGGAAGGGAGAGAGATAGAGAGCTAGAAACATCGACCAGCTGCCTCTTGCACACCCCCTACTGGGGATGTGCCCGCAACCAAGGTACATGCCCTTGACGGAATCAAACCCGGGACCTTTCAGTCCGCAGACCAACGCTCTACCACTGAGCCAAACTGGCTTCAGCTGTTATTACACAATTTAATAAGTCAATATTTTTATTTGGAAAGCAACTCTTTCAAATAGAGAAACATATTCAGACTAGGTCCTCTGAACATTAATGCCTTGATCCTGTATAAACAATGGTTGCCTTTGTAAACATAATGACGGTGAGACATGTTCTTCCACTTTATTTCCATTTTATTTTTTCATTTTTTTATTTTTTATATAATAAATCTTTATTGTTCATATTATCACAGGTGTTCCTCTCCGCCCCCCACAGCTCCTCTCCACCTGATTCCCCACCCTACCCCATGCCCCTATCCCCTGCCACTGTCTTCATCCATAGATGTAAGATTTTTGTCCAATTTCTTCCTGCATCTGTCAAACCCCTTGCCCCTGAGAATTGTCAGTTCTCTCCCTTTCTATGTCCCTGATTCTATTATATTCACCAGTCTATTCTGTTCTTCAGATTTTTTACTCACTTGATTTTTAGATTCACTTGTTGGTTGGTATGCATTTGGTGTCTTTTTGTTGTTCATAATTTTTACCTTTACCACCTTCTTCTTCCTCCTCTTCAGCATTTCATGTCATACCCTTGAATACCCTTCAGCATTTCATGTAATCCTGGTTTGGTGGTGATGAACTCCTTTAGCTTTTTCTTCTCTGTGAAGCTCCTTAACTGACCTTAATTTCTGAATGATAGCTTTGCTGGGTAGAGTAATCTTGGTTGTAGGTTGTTGCTATTCATCACTTTGAATATTTCTTGCCATTCCCATCTAGCCTGCATAGTTTCTGTTGAGAAATCAGCTGACAGTCGTATGGGTACTCCCTTGTAGGTAACTGCTTTTGTCTTGCTGCTTTCAAGATTCTCCCTTTGTCTTTTGCCCTTGGCATTTTAATTATGATGTGTCTTGGTGTGGTCCTCTTTGGATTCCTCTTGTTTGGGGTTCTGTGTGCTTTCTAGACTTGTAAGTCTGTTTCTTTCACCAGATATGGATAGTTTTCTGTCATTATTTCTTTCAATAGGCCTTCAATATCCTGCTCTCTCTCTTCTTCTGGCACCCCAAAAATCTGGATGTTGGTACACTTAAAGCCGTCCCTGAGGCTCCTTACACTATCCTCACACTTTTGGATTCTTCTTTCTTTCTGTCTCTGATTGGGTGTTTTTTGTTACCTCATATTCCAGATCTTTGGTTTGACTCCTGGGGTATATTGATCTATAGTTGAGTTGCTGCTGTATATTTTTTAAATAACTATTTATTGTTCATAATATTACAAATGTTCCTCATCCCCCCCCCCTTCATTGCTCCCCTCCATCAAGTTTCCATCCCTCCCTCTGCTCTTTCCCCACCCCTCATTGTCCTCATCCATAGGTGTAGTTAATGTTCAGTCTCTTCCCGCCCCCCTCTTTTCCCCGAGAATCATCAGTCCATTCCCTTTCCATACTTCTAATTCTATTATATTCACCAGTTGATATTGTTCATCATGATTTTTACTTCCCTTGGTTTTTGGATTCACTTGTTGATAGTTATGTATTTGTTGTTCATCATTTTTATCTTTATTTTCTTCCTCTTCCTAAAGAACCCCTTTTAGCAATTCATATAAATCTGGCTTGGCAGTGATGAACTCCTTTAGAATAAATTTATTTGTGAAGTTCTTTATCTGGCCTTCGATTCTGAGTGATAGCTTTGCTGGGTAGAGTATTTTTGGCTGTAGGTTCTTGCTAGTCATCACCTTGAATATTTCTTACCATTCCCGTCTGGCCTGCATGGTTTCTTTTGAGAAATCAGCTGACGGTCATATGGGTGCTCCTTTATAGGTAACTACCTGCTTTTCTCTTGCTGCTTTTAATATTCTCTCTTTGTCTTTTGCTCTTGGAATTTTAATTATGATGTGTCTTGGAGTGGTCCTCTTTGGATTGCTTTTGTTTGAGATTCTGTGTGCTTCCTGGACTTGTAAGTCTATTTCTTTCACCAGGTGGGGGAAGTATTCTGTCACTATTTCTTTCAATATGTTTTCAGTATCTTGCTCTCTGTCATCTTCTGGGACACCCATAATTCTGATGTTGGTTCGCTTGAAGTTGTCCCAGAGGTTTCTTACACTATCTTCAACTTTCTGGATTCTCTTGTCTTCTTGCTTCTGCGGAGGAGTGTCCTCTGGCTCTTTGTGTTCCAAATCTTTGACTTGATTCTTGCAATCTTTCATTCTGTTTTTAGGACTCTGTATAATATATTTTATTTCAGACAATGTATTCTTTATTTCTAGTTGATCCCTTTTCATATCTTCATAGGTCTCATTTATTTTATCGGCCTTTTCTAGGAGATTCTTGAACAACCTTATAAGTGTGGTTTTGAGCTCCATATCCAGTCACTTTTTGTCTTCCATTTCCTTCGTTTGTGATCTGTTTCCTCGTCTTGGCATTTTTGCTACTTCCCTGAGTTGGTAGGTTGGGAGGATCAGCTGTGTCTATGCCAGGAGACAGCCTTATTCCACTAGACTTGGAAACCTGCAAAAGCCTCTGTGTTCAGCTTCGATGGGGCAGAGTTTCAGGGTGGAGCTTACAGCCTTGGCTTCCAGTTAGCCCCGCCTTCTAAGGTTCCTGAGTCTCAGTGTACCTCAGTGTCCTTTGGTATTCGCTGCAAGCACCTCTGAGAGAAAGGTGTCCTAGAGTTTTGCCCGCTCCCAGACAGCCAAGTCTCTCCCCCACCGAACCCGAAACTGGGGTTCAGTGCAGTTGGAAGTGGGGTTAAGAGCAATCTGAAGCTTATGTCTCCTTCCCGCTAGGGCAATCCAGTGGCCCAATCAACCGTCTGCCCTCTGTGCAAAATGTGCTCGACTCAGGGGCTCTGCATTTTGCCGCTCCCCTGAGCTTCTGCCTTACAGTCTAGATTCCCTCTGTATGAGGCTGGGACCCGACTGGGGTTCAGTGCAGTCAGAACTGGGGCTCAGTACAGTCCGGAGCTTTTGTCTCCTTCCCGTTAGGGCAAAACAGCAGCCCAGTGAACTGTCCGTCCTCTGGGTGCAAATGTGCTTGACTCCGGGGCTCTGCCTTTTGCCGCTCCCCTGAGCTTCCTCCTTACAGCCCAGATTCCCTCTGTATGAGCCTGGGACCCCAAGATATCGCCCAGAACCGGGGTTCAGTGCAGTCGGAGTTGGGGTTCAGCACATTCTGGAGCTTTTATCTGCTTCCCGCTAGGGAGCATCAGCCAGGTACTCAGCCTCCCCTCCTTCCAGCTCCATCCTCTCCCCACGCGCACACCGTGTCTCCGTACCTTAGGCTTTTACAGCTCCTCTGATTTTTCTTCTGGTTTTCTCTTTCCTTCTATTTGTAGAATTCCCAGTCAGTCAACTTTCCTGTAGTTCTGGATAATGTCCACTTTATATTTTAGTTGTATTTTTTGAAATTGTTGAGTGAGGTTGCAGTTAGGTGTTTACCTCTGCCGCCATCTCGGGTTTTTTCTCCTCTGCATATTCTTTATTTCAGACAGTGTATGAGTAATTTCTAACTGGTCCTTTTCAATTTTTTTGGTATTCTCATTAAGGTCCTTGAAGGTCTCTTCAAGTTTCTCAGCAATTTTTATAAGATAATTGAGTAACCTTATAAATGTGATTCTGAACTCTGTTGTTGTCCACTAGTTTACTTTCCTCCATCTCTCCCATTCGTGACATGCTTCTGTGTCTCCGCATTTTGGCTGCCTCCCTGTGTTGATGGAGTGGCTTTGTGTGGTCGGTGACCTATAGCTCAGCTTTCCCAATCACCCAATGTGGTTGCTCTTGATACACCCCTTTGTGCGCTGAGTGCAAAGTCATGGTTTAGTTAAGCCTTGTTTGCTGTGGTGCAGACTTGTTTCAGTGGGGCTTTGGTGCTCACTGAGTCCGCCTCCCGAATGTGTCACTTACAGATATAAGGAGTTGAAATATGGTGTCTCACACTGACCACTAGGTACACTGGCTTCTGGATCTCCAATGGGGTGCAGTTCAGCTACTGTCTGAGGCCACCCTGCAGGAGCTACAGCGAGAACCACAGTCCTCTCGTTCCACTTGGAGCTTGGAAGCTTTGGAGCTGTCTGCACTGGGTTGCATGTTTGCTGGATTAAACTGCAATAGGAAGGCCATTCATATGCAAAAGCCTCTGCTTGGAGCTTAGATGTGTTCTAGATTGTGTGGGGCAGAGTCTCAGGGTAGAGTCTCAGGGAGGAGTCTCAGGGTGTTACTAGGCTAGGGTGTGGCCAACAGTGATGGCTGCCGGTCTCTGCCTCTCTGACCAAGTCCCCGTGTCTCGCACCCCAGCACAGCAAACAATTATTCTTGCACACAGCTCTGCAAGCAAACCATCCTCACTTTCCACCCCGATGGCAGACAGTCTGCTTCTCCCCAGAAACTGAATTTCAGAGAGATTGGGAGCTTGTCTCTCTTCAGGTTGAAGAAAGCAATGCCCCTCTTCAGCTGCCACCAGCCCATATTGAACTCATGCCCCTGTACCGCGGTTTTTCAGCGCTTGTGCCCTGAATGCTCCTTTCTCTTTCAGTTTAGTTGTAGAGCTTCCTTTCAGCCAGCTTTCCCATGGTTCTGGGTGATAAAATTTTTATTATTATTATTAAAGGGATATCTTTTTTTTAATTGGCCTTGTTTATTCCTGTGTTATTATTTTTTAAAATAAATCTTTATTGCTCAGATTATTACAATTGTTTCTCCTTTTTCTCCTCCAAAGCTCCCTAAAACCCAGTACCCATCCCACCCTCTGTCCTTTCCCCTTCCTCCCCCATTGTCCTTATCCATTGGTTATTGGATTTTAATCCAGTCTCTTACTGCACCCCCACCCCCTTATCCCCCTGATAATTATCAGTCCACTCCCTTTCTTTGCCCCTGATTCTATTATATTCACCAGTTTATTCTGTTCCTCAGATTTTTTTCTTCTTCTTCTCCCCCTCACCCCCCGTATTTGAATTTCAAGTGGAACACTCTCCCATTTGTTTTTGTAGGGTATTACAAGAAAGTGTTCTGTAGCAAATGGCTGCAGACTGTCCAAATTTCTCAGGACCACATGAATAGAATCCACTCTTTCTCCGGTTGACACCACCCCTCCGGGACACACGGCTCCTCCAGGTCACATGGCTCCCCCGAGTCTCACAGCTCCCCCGGGTCACATGGCTCCCCCAGGTCACACCACTCTCCTGGGTCACACCGCTCCCCTGGGGCACATGGCTCCCCTGGGTCACACGGCTCCCCCGGGTCATACCGCTCCCCCAGGTCACACCGCTCCTCCAGGTCACATGGCTCCTCCAGATCCATTGATTGATGTTTTCTTATCCTGGATCCCCCGGGGCCCGGGCCCGCTGCTGCCGGCGAGCAGGAGGATGACGAGGGGAAGAATGGGGAGGCTCCGGCCGACTCCACCATAGTAACCGCCACCGCTCTCATTTCACACGTTCAGGCTTTCAGAGTCCCCCGAGTTTAGGTGTTTAGAGTCCCAGGCCACAAAGAGTGTTCTGGGTACAACTTCTCGGCCCTCCATCACACTCCATGAGGTCTGCTCTGCCTTGGCGCTTACTCTCGGGGGCTCGGCCGAGGCTCCGGCAAGGCCCGGCTGCGGGGGCCGGACAGGCGAAGGGCTCGCTCAGGCCAGAGCAGAAGGCACGGCCAAGGCCCTGCGCTGGCTCCCTCGCTAGCACGGTGGGCGGGCTGGGAAGGCTGCGGGCACGGAGGTCAGGCTCCAAGGCGGCCCGCTCCCTGGGCCCGGGGTGGGGCGTGCTCCGCTCTCTGTGGGCCTCCCTCACCAGTGGTGGCGGTGGCGGCTCCGCTGCGGCTCTAAACTGAGCATGGCAGCGGCAGCGCTTCTCCTTCTTTCTAGTTGTAGATATCCATTTCGCCGGCTTTCCTGTGGTTTTGATTAAATCTTTTTTGATTTTAGTTGTTGTTGGTTTTTTTTTAATTGTTGATGAGGCAGCAACTCAGGAGACTACCTAGGCCGCCATCTTGGTTCCTTATTATTATTTTTATATATTATACTGATTTTTTACAGAGAGGAAGGGAGAAGGATAGAGAGTTAGAAACATTGATGAGACAAAATCATTGATCAGCTGCCTCTTGCACACGCCCCCCCTGGGGATGTGCCCGCAACCCATGTACATGCCCTTGACCGAAATCAAACCTGGGACCTTTCAGTCCGCAGGCTGATGCTCTATCCACTGAGCCAAACCAGTTTCGGCACATTTTGTTTTTTAATTGCAGTTTTGAAATTGTTGTGCACAGCAGCAGTTTAAGTGTATTTACCTAAGCCGCCATCTTGGATCTCCATTTTCTTTTCCTTTTAATATGTTTTTATTGATTTTAGAGAGAGAGAGAGGAAGGGACAGGGAGAGAGAGAGAGAAACATCGATGTGACAGAGAACCATCCATCTGTTGCCCCCAACCAGGAAGGAACGTACCGTGTTTCCCCGAAAATAAAATATACTCCAAAAATAAGACCTACTTATAGGTTTCCTTCTGAGCGAAATATAAGGCATCCCCCCAAAATAAGGCCCCCAGGCTCTGTCTCAGAATGAAAATTAATTTACCGTAACTGGTCGCTAGGGCCGCCCCGACTGGCCTCTAACAACCAGTGACATTACGCGGAGTCCTGACATCACTGCTGTGTGGAGGCGGAGCGGAGGTCAGAGTTAGCGGTGAGCACAGGGCGGGAGAGAGGAGGAGACTTTTGCAGATTCGTGTAGAAGAACAGGAGGATTAGAGCAGATGGGATGCAGCGAAGGTGGTGAGTGCTGGTCTGTCTCTGGTGACACTACCTGATGCTCGCGGCCACCTTCATGATGACTGAAGGTTCTCAGTCAGTGGCAGACCCTGCTCCAGCCCAGATCCAGGCCCCTGAAAGCCCTGTGACAGTCCCCAGGTAGGCCCCAGGGGGTAAATGTCTGATAAAGGGGTAGGGGGGATGTCTGGTAAAGGTGTTCAGTGGCACTGGGGTGGGGGAAGGGGAATCACTTTAAATGACACAGGAGGATCAGAGGGGACAATCAAAATGACACAGGAGGATCAAAAGGGGTTACTAAAATGGTAATCCCCCCCTCTGATTCTCCTGTGCCATTTTGATTCTCCCCTCTGATCCCCCCTGTGTCATTTTAAGTGACCCCCCTCCCCCCACCTTGATACCCCAATTCCTTTTTTTTTTTTTTTTTACCCCTAGAAATGAGCACCAAAAGAAAAAGCTACTCCGTGGAGTACAAGAAAGGAATCGTGGAAGACTCTTGGGCCAAAATCTTACTGCTTTCTGCAAAGAGATGATGTTGAGTATCCGATTGGTCTGAAAATGGCGAGCAGAGTATGGTAACCTCATTGAACAAGTGGACAAGGGAAATGCTAAAAAGCGCAAGTGTGGATCAGGTCAGCAACCATTATTTCCAAGCTGGAAGACCTGTTCTGTGAATGGGTTGTTGACAGGAGAGTGAAGGCTTTGGTTGTGAATAGGGCTCAGATTCAAGAATTTGCCCTTATAATGGCACCACAGTTTGACATAGCCCCCGAAGACTTCAAAGCACCACAACACTGGCTGGATAATTTCCTTCAGCCAAGTGAACTGTCTTTAAGAAGATCTACAACATTGTTTAGGTTGGAAGATACTCAAGTTATTAAACAAGCACTTGCATTCAAGTCTTTTATTGATGATGCTGACTTCTCTAAATACAATCTTTCCAACATGATTACTATGGATGAAGCTGTTTATGGGCCAATCATCTCAAACAACAATTGAACAGCAGGGTGCCTCCTTAGTGTACATTCCCTCTACTGCTTATGAAAGTGCACGTGTTTCCTGTATTTTGGCAATTCATCTGAATGGCACTAAAATCCCACCTTTAATCATTTCTAAGGGCAAGAAGGAAAAAGATTGAACATGTTTTGGGCGTTTTTATTCTTGAAACTGAAAAGGCCTGGGCCACACAAGCAGTTATAAGGAAGTGGGTCGATTTAATGATTTAATGCTGCTGCTTGTTATGCGAGGGAGCCAAAGAGGTCGGCTAGTCTGGGATGCAGCCAGCACTCACCACGCTAAAGACATGAAGACATTTCTTCATGAAAGAAAAATAGATCAGATAATGATTCCCGCAGGAATGACGGCCTATCTCCAGACTCTTGATATTGCAATAAAGAAGCCATTCAAAGATAAGTTGCACATGGAAATTAATGACTACATTGAAAATAGAATGGAGAGAAATCAGCGTGGAAACTTTGTGAAACCTAAACTGCAAGAAGTTGTGACTTGGGTGAAGAATTCATGGGAGAAAATCACTGACAGTTGCATTGCAAATGCACTGCAAGCAGTCTACCTTGACAAGAAGTACTCATTTCAAGACAGTGTTATTGCTAAACATGAGAGATTTGGTCCACTGATTCTGAAAGAAATGGAGTCACAGAAATTCACCAGGAAATTCAGGAATTGGATTGTTATGATGATGTTCCAGAAGACGATGGCATGATTGTCATTGAATAAATGAGTAAATTCTTGATACTGCAGGATTCACAGTTTGTCTGGTTTGTGTTGACAACTACCGTACTACTGTATTGTACACAGGTAATAAATGTCCTTTATTTTCATTTAACAATAAATGTGTACCATATTCTTCTTCATGGAAAAATAAGACATCCCTTGAAAATAAGACCTAGTGCATCTTTGGGAGCAAAAATTAATATAAGACACTGTCATCAACTGAGACAGTGCGGCAAGGGGGGCGGAAGAGGAGAGAATACAAAGAAGGCCAATATAACAGCAGCGGCTTTTAGAGGCTCAGGATCCCAGACAGATCAGCAAGGGAAGCAAGAATACAGGCTGGGGAAAAGGAAGAGTGAGCCTGAGACAGACCGTGTGCCTATTGTAAGGAGACAGGACACTGGAAGAATGAATGTCCCAAAGGACAAAGTAGGAAGGCTGGGCCCCCTTTTCTGCCCAGTCGCTATGATCCAGACCACCTGAAGCAGATCTCATTGGGCCAGCAATGGCTGCTTCCGACTAGGACAGACCCGGCTCTTTTCAGCTGGGCCCCCACGAGCCCATGGTCAGAATGAAAATTGGGGGCCAGCTGAAACTGGCTTGGCTCAGTGGTAGAGCATCCGTCTGCGGACTGAAAGATCCTGGGTTCGATTCCGGTCAAGGGCATGTACATTGGTTGCGGGCACATCCCCAGTAGGGGGTGTGCAAGAGGCAGCTGGTCGATGTTTCTCTCTCATTGACGTTTCTAGCTCTCTATCTCTCTCCCTTCCTCTCTGTAAAATATCAATAAAATATTTTTTTTAAAAAAAAAAAAGAAAGAAAATTGGAGGCCAGACTTGGACTCTATGGTTGATACGGGAGCGGAGCACTCAGCAGTCACACAGAAAGTAGCGCCAGGGAAGGAAGTCACCATTATTGGAGCTACTGGGGACCAGACTCATAGACCATTCTGCCGCCCTCGCCAACGCCAACTTGGTGGTCGTCAAGTAATTCATGAATTCCTGTACTTGCCAGACTGCCCAGTGCCTCTCATGGGTAGAGACCTTTTAGCCAACATGGGGGCAGACATCACCTTTGCTCCAGATGGCCCAGCACAGCTGCGCCTAGCTGAGGAGACCTCCCAATGATCCGGTCCCTAGCAGTGCCCGGGAGGAAGAATGAGACTTTATGCCCCCCAGTCAAAGGCCTCACCACTGGAACCTGAATTACAGGAAGAACTCCCGCTGGTCTGGCGGGAAGGAATCCTCCAGGCCTGGCTAAGGGCCACGCCCCGGTGCTGATGGACTGGAAGCCTGGGCACAGCCTGTCCACAGCCGCCACTCAGACCTGCTGTTCCCGTGGGGACTTGTCCAGTGACCCAGGTCTCCGTGGAGCACGCCGCTCTTGCCTGTCAGAAAGCCCGGGGCTGATGGCCACCGCCCTGTCCAGGACCTACGGGCTGTTCTAACCCTGCATGTCCACGGGGCCATCTACAGTATAAGGAAAGGGGGCTCTTGGCGGCCAGGGGGAAAGGAATCAAAAAGTCAGAATGAGATTTCAAAGTCACTGGAAGCCCAAGGAAAGAGCCGTCATCCATTGCGAAGGTCACCGGAAGGGGAGACCGGGTCAGAAGGAAGCAGCGTGCTGACCCGCAGCCACGCTGGCTGCTAAAGAACAAGCGGCACCGTCACGGACCGTGTTGGCCCCGGATTACCGGAACCTCCACAGGACACTCGCAGGAGGAGGAATGGCCCGGCAAGAAGGGGCAGGAGAAGGAAGGAGGGCATCATAGGGTCTCTGTCCCCGAAGGGTCAGCCCATAAGGTGGTCCTCCAGCAGCATGGACTCACTCGCTTAGGGAAGACGCCCTAGGAGCTTTGTCCGGCAGATACTACCTGATCGCCCACCTCCCCTCCCTGCCTGCCTCAGTCTCTCTGCATTGCTTCCTCTGAGCGCAGAGCAATGCCCAACAGGGTCCTGTGGGGCCGATAGGAGGTCAGCGCTGTGGGCAGCTCCTTTTGAGGACCTAGAAGTAGATTTTACAGAAATGGGGCCTGCTAGTCTTTGTTTGCACCTTTTCAGGCTGGGTCGAGGCATATCCCACTGGCACTGAAAAGGCGAGAGAAGTCACTAAAGCATTTCTGAAGGACATAATTCCGAGGTATGGAAGGCCTCTGGCCATGGGGCCTGGTAATGGCCCGGCCTTTGTAGCAGAAATAGCCCAGCAGGCAGCCAAGGCTTTAGGGACCAGATGGAACCTACCTACAGCCTACAGGCCCCGGGGTTCAGGGGAGGTAGAGAGCATGGACCAGACTCCAGAGCAGGCAATGGCTAAGCTATCCTGAGGACAGCCTTACCCTGGACAGATGTCGTGCCTCTTGCACTCCTGTGGGTACACGGAGCCCCGAGGGCCAGGGTAGATTTCTCTCCCTTTGAAATTCTATACGGTAGACCCCTTCCCGTAAGTCAGCCAAAGGGAGATTTGGGGGGAATGGGAGACTTAGAAATCCAGAAGCAACTACAACGACTTGGAAAAACTGCCTTTGAGGTCCACAGATGGGTTACTGCCCGACTACCCATCTCTCTAGAACAGCCGTTCACCTTGTAAACCTGAGACCAGGTCTGGGTAAAGGCCTGGGAAAGGGAGCCCCTCACCCCTGCCTGGAAGGGACCCTGTCCAGTCACACCAACCACCCCACAGCCCTCAAGGGTGCAGGACTGAACACCCACACTCCCGGGAGAAGGCAGCCCACCAGCCGAGTGACGCCCAGCCTGCGTGGAAGGTGACCTCTGAGCAGAAACACCCCCTGAGGATCACTCTCAAGAAGACAGCGGATCTGGCCAATCAGCCTGCTCCAAGGAGTTCAGAAACGTCCTGCTGAATTCTCCCTAATGCTCATCTTCCTTAAAAAAAAATTATATATATATATATATATATATATATATATATATATATATATATGTGTGTGTGTGTGTGTGTGTGTATATATATATATATATATATATATATATATATAGTATTGATTTTTTTTACAAAGAGGAAAGGAGAGGTATAGAGAGTTAGAAACATCAATCAACCACCTCCAGCATACCCCCTACTGGGGATGTGCCCACAACCAAGGTACCTGCCCTTAACTGGAATTGAAGCTGGGACCTTTCAGTCCACAGGCAAGCACTCTATTTACTGAGCCAAACCAGTTAGGGCATACTCTTTCTTATCTCCTAAAGGTAATATGCTCTGATATTTCTGGATAATCATTGGTTTTATCTTTCTAATAATTCTCATTTTGTCTTTTTATGAGTGCCGCCAAAACCCGAGGCTAGTACCAGGAGGAGAGCCCATCTGCCCTTGCTGAGACACAGAAGCGCCATAAATTACTGCTTCCCACACAGCAAGGAAGCAAAAACTCGTCATGGGTTGCTGGACTGCACTTGTCATGCACCCTTGGCTGCTTCTGCCCGCAGGAATGGCCATGATACTGCTCTTTGTCCTAGCGCAGGGGTGGGCAAACTTTTTGACTCGAGGGCCACAATGGATCTTAAACTGGACCGGAGGGCCGGAACAAAAGCAACCTGACCATGCTGGCACTCTCATCTTGGGCTGCTGGTGAAGGAGCGGAGGGGAGAGCAAGAGAACCCTCCACTCTTTTGGCACCACGGGCTGGATAGAACAGCTGAACAGGCCGGATTCGGCCTGCGGGCCATAGTTTGCCCACGGCTGTCCTAGCGGTTCACTGTTGTGGACCCCACTGAACAGAAATAGCGGGAATAGCATGCTCCCACTAACAATATTAGCGAGTACATACTTGCCTCCCAGAGGGGCCACTGCCACGTGTCTGTGCTTAGAAACTCCCTACCCAAATATGCTAGACCGGGTAGCCTATGGGAAAGCCCCCTCAAGCCAGATGTTTGTCAGCCATACTTGCCAGCCTGCGGCATGTTAACGACTCCACTACCAAATGCACGTGGGGAGGGGGTGGAGTAGGCGGGATAATATTGGATGGAAAAAATGATAGGACCTGTCCCGGCCAGTGTGCAGCTAACTAATGTCGCTCCTATTCGTTTCAGCAGCACCCAGGGCCAACGCCCAACAGGTGGCCACCCAGAAGAACTATGCAACTCTACCCCCAAGGCTGAAGACACCGCCTTCCCCATGCTCCCTGGAGGAACACTACGTGTGTGGGGCGCTGCTTACCTCCGTCTGCCTGCAAGCTGGACAGGAATGGCTTCAAGCTTCAGAATTCCCTGCAAACCCCTCACGGGATGCTAACCCTTGTCATCGACCCTTTCCAGCTGGAAGCAGTGAAGAGCAGTCATCGTCCATGTTTACCATAAAATCCACAAGGCTAAGAGAAGCTTACGGGACAGGGGGGACGGGGGGATGAGAAGGCTAAAAAGGGCTAATTCCACTGGAACCCTGATATTCGGGGCTAGGGATCTGAACCCACGCCAGCAAGCTCAGTGGCTTCCTGATAACCTGTAGCGAGTCCCTCTCTCTTTCCCAGACACGGTGCTGCAGGGCCTGTCCTGTGGACAGCGCTGCCCCGGAGGGGGCTAGGAACGCGGCGCCAGGCCAGACCCTCAGGCACCAGCACCCGGGCCTTCTTGCAAGGCCCGCGAAACGGACCGGGAGCAGAATCCATGTTTGCGGGACAAGGACCACAGGGAGGGAGATCTAGGGGGCCCCATGCGTGTTCCTTCGCTCAGATTTGGGAGGCTGTTCCCGAGTCCGCCCACGTACTACACAGCGTCCCTCCTTTTCCTCAGAAGCGCCTTGGTTTTCTCTGGTCTCCTGCAATGCTAAGAAGCCTGTGTGTAGTTTCTGTAAATTTCTCCGCTTCAGAAAAAAACAACCAAGATGGCGGCAGAGGTAAACGCATGCCGAACTGCAGCCTCACTCAACAATTTCAAAAAAAATACAACTAAAATATAAAGTGGACATTATCCAGAACTCCAGGAAAGTGACTGACTGGAAATTCTACAACTAGAAGGAAAGAGAAAACCAGAAGGAAAACCAGAGGAGCTGTAAAAGCCTAAGGTACGGAGACACGGTGTGTGCGTGGGGAGAGGACGGAGCCGGAGAGGAGGGGCGGCTGAGTGCCTGGCTGGCGTTCCAAAGCGGGAAGGAGATAAAAGCTCCAGACTGTGCTGAACCCCAACTCCGACTGCACTGAACCCCAGTTCTGGGCGATATCTTGGGGTCCCAGGCTCATACAGAGGGAATCTGGGCTGTTAGGAGGAGGTTCAGGGGAGCGGCAAAAGGCAGAGCCCCGGAGTCAAGCACATTTGCATCCAGAGGACGGACAGTTCACTGGGCTGCTGTTTTGCCCTAACGGGAAGGAAACAAAAGCTCCGGACCGTGCTGAACCCCAGTTCTGGGCGAGACCTTGGGGTCCCAGCCTCATACAGAGGGAACCTGGACTGTAAGGCAGAAGCTCAGGGGAGCGTCAAAAGGCAGAGCCCCTGAGTCGCACCCAAATTTCTCGCAGAGGACAGATGGTTGATTGGGCCACTGGATTGCACTAGCGGGAAGGAGACATAAGCTCAGGACTGCTCTTAACCCACTTCCACCTGCACTGAACCCCAGTTGCGGGCTCCTTGGGGGAGAAGCTAGACTGTCTGGTAGCGGATGAAACTCTAGGACGCCTTTCTCTCAGAGGTGCTTGCAGTGAATACCAAAGGACTCTGAGGTACACTGAGACTCAGGAACCTTAGAAGGCGGGGCTAACCGGAAGCCAAGGCTGTAGGCTCCACCCTGAAACTCCGCCCCATCCAAGCTGAACACAGAGGCTTTTGCAGGTTTCCAAGTCTAGTGGAATAAGGCTGTCTCCTGGCATAGACACAGCTGATCCTCCCAACCTACCAACTCAGGGAAGCAGCGAAAATGCCAAGACAAGGAAATAGATCACAAACGAAGGAAATGGAGGACAAAAAGCGACTGGACATAAAGTTCAAAACCATGTTTATAAGGTTGTTCAAGAATCTCTTAGAAAAGGCCGATAAAATAAATGAGACCTATGAGGATATGAAAGGGATCAATAAGAAATAAAGCATACATTGTCTGAAATAAAAAATATTATACAGAGTCCTAAAAACAGAATGAAAGATTGCAAGAATCAAGTCAAATATTTGGAACACAAAGAGCCAGAGGACACTCCTCCACAGAAGCAAGAAGACAAGAGAATCCAGAAAGTTGAAGATAGTGTAAGAAACCTCTGGAACAACTTCAAGCGAACCAACATCAGAGTTATAGGTGTCCCAGAAGATGACAGAGAGCAAGATACCGAAAACATATTGAAAGAAATAGTGACAGAATACTTCCCCCACCTGGTGAAAGAAATAGACTTACAAGTCCAGGAAGCACACAGAATCCCAAACAAAAGGAATCCAAAGAGGACCACTCCAAGACACATCATAATTAAAATTCCAAGAGCAAAAGACAAAGAGAGAATATTAAAAGCAGCAAGACAATGCCGAAACTGGTTTGGCTCAATGGATAGAGCATAGGCCTGGGGATTGAACGGTCCCTGGTTCGATTCCAGTTGCGGGCACATTCCCAGTAGAAGGTGTGCAAGAGGTAGCTGATCGATGATTCTCTCTCATTGATGTTTCTAACTCCCTATCTCTCTCTCTTCCTCTCTGTAAGAAATCAATAAAATATTTTAAAAATAAATAAATAAATAAAAATAAAAGCAGCAAGAGAAAAGCAGGTAGTTACCTATAAAGGAGCACCCATATGACTGTCAGCTGATTTCTCAACAGAAACCATGCAGGCCATAGGGAATAGTAAGAAATATTCAAGGTGATGAATAACAAGAACCTACAGCCAAAAATACTCTACCCAGAAAAGCTATCACTCAGAATCGAAGGACAGATAAAGAGCTTCACAAATAAATTTATGCTAAAGGAGTTCATCACTGCCAAGCCAGAATTATATGAATTGCTAAAAGGGGTTCTTTAGGAAGAGGAAGAAAATAAAGATAAAAATGATGAACAACAAATACGTAACTATCAACAAGTGAATCTAAAAACCAAGGGAAGTAAAAATCTTGATGAACAATATCAACTGGTGAATATAATAGAATCAGAGGTATGGAAGGGGAGTGGACTGATCATTCTTGGGGAAATGGGGACTTGGGTGGGGGGGGCGGGAAGAGACTGAACATAAACTGCACCTATGGATGAGGACAATGGAGGATGGGGAAAGGGCAGAGGGTGGGATGGAAACCTGGTGGAGGGGAGCAATGGAGGGGGGAAAAATGAGGAACATTTGTAATAATATGAACAATAAAGATTTATTTTTTTAAAATAAAATAAAATAAAAATAAAAAAATTTCTCCTCTTCATAGCCCAGAAGTTTGGCTTCCAGAGCAAGGACTTGACTCAGAGAGGAAGTAGCCGAAGGAGGCCCCCACCCCGCCCCTCCGGGCAGCATCACCGCGGCTGACACAGGGGCCACCGCGGCTGACACACGGGCCACCGGGGCTGACACAGGGGCCACCGGGGCTGACACAGGGGCCACCGGGGCTGACACAGGGGCCACCGGGGCTGACACAGGGGCCACCGGGGCTGACACACGGGCCACCGCTACAGGGAAGGGCCACCGCCGAGAGGTGCGTCAGAGAGCGGAGCCTGGAAGCCACGGAAAAGTAAGAAATACAGGCCACCGGCACCGAACACAGCCGAGTGGACCAGGGTGCCGCCTTCGGAAGTGAATCTAGAGGAGTCCAGAGGTCGCCGGCTGCAGAGCGCTGGGCCCGGAGGAGGTGCGGGCCAGGCTCTGGACCGGGGCGGGAGCCCGGCTCTCGCAGGGCCGGGACGGACGGGCCGCAGCACAAACGGGGCGGCCCGGAGGCAGGGCCGCTCCGGGTTTGCTCGGTGAGGAGACGGCCGAGCCCGGCGGTTTGCAGGGTCAGCCTCCTGCCGGCGGCCTCGGGCCGAGCCCTCGGCGCCTTTCCCGCGGGGCTCGGGCCGTGCATGAGCCCATTTAGCTCCTTCCACTCCGGACACCTGGCTCTGACCGCCAACACGAGAAAGGCGCGGGAGCAGGCAGCCTAGTTTTATCCTTTAAAAGTGTTTCCTAACTTTGACAGAAAAAAATAGCTTCAGCTTCACTGGCCGAAAAACAGTGACGACCGATGCGGGTGGGGCTACACGCGGAGGAGAGAGGAAGGCAGGGCTGCCGCTCCCACCGGCAGTCCTGGCTCCGCGGCCGCCGGGGAGCGGTGCTGAGCGCCCCCTCGTGCTTCGCTCGGGAACGACAAGTGTCGCTTGACCTCCACCTGGACGAGCCCACTGGGACCATCACTGCTCTCCCGCCGGGCTAGTCCTGCGGCCCGGGGACCTGAGCTCCAGCACAGGCCTGAGCGCTCTCCAGTGGCTTCGGAAAGACTCCTGCCCTGGCCAGCGGGCTCAGGGGTGGGCGCGTCATCCCGGACACTGACCGGTGGCAGGTTCAATTCCCAGCCAGGGCACATGCCTAGGTTGCAGTTCAATCTCTAGTTGGGTTGCATATGGGAGGCAACTGGTCGATTTCTCTCCATCCTTCTCCCTCCCTCTCTCTCTCTAAGATCAATAAACATATCCGAGGGAGAGGATTAGAAAGCAAAGTAGAGCCAGTGAACTGGCCGTCGCTCTCACCACCATCATCATCACAGACCATCCTCCCTCAATCACACAGGTGGCCACAGGTCTGGGTGTTTCAGGGTGAGAGCCCCTCACTCACTGACCATGTCACTGCCTTCATCCTTGTCTTCAACCCCGTCCCTGTCATAGTTGAATCATGGTCCCAAAACTACCCGCGTCCTCACCCCTGGTCCCCGGGAGTGTGGCTGATCTACAAATGCAGGCTGTGCGGCTGGGAGGGGTTTAAGATGAGTTCATACTGAAGGAGGGCGGGTGCTGTCCTTGGAAGCGGAGAGGGGCAGAGACCGGCCTGATGCAGCCATAGCCAAGGAGCATTGGAACCACCGGAAGCTGGGAGCAGTGAGGAAGGTCCCCGGGAGGCTTAGGAGCGAGTGTGGGCCTGTCAGCACCTTCACATCATACTTCCAGCTCCAGATCCACGAGAGAATAAGTTCCTGGTTTTTTAAACCACCGGAGCGATGTCAGGAGTGGCCTGTGAGAGCGCACCTTTTCCTCTCCCCCTGAAGTGTCAGCAAGTTAACCAATATAATTAAATCAAGAAATCCCTGCTCAGCACACACCCGAACTGAAGCATCTACAGGTGCGGAACCCGGAGTAGCCGGGGGACAAAAAGAGAGGAAAGCATGACGCCCGCAGACGCAGCCCTCGGCCGGGAGAGGGGAGAGAGCGGTGGCAGCAGGCACTGCCTTTGGCCAGGAGGGACAGCGAGCTGTGGGGGGCAGCCCAGCGGGGTGAGCGGCAAGAGCACGAACAGAGTCTGAGTCAGCAGACGCCTGCCAGAGCACAAGGTTCTGCCCAGAGGCTCCTCTGTGGGGGCAGCACTGGCGTTCAGACAAAGAAGCGGAACCACAGAGCCTGCCGCCACTGGGACTCCCAAAACTCAGCTCCCGTTGCCCCTGGAGTCGGGTCCAGGAGCAGATCATCTGTAAACCAAGAGCTGTTGAATAGAACCACTGTTTGCTCTGTAACTGACCCCCAGGAAGGGTGCTTGGGTGGAACCCCATGGAGGTCAGGAGTCGCCATTCCAGTGAGGGCAAACAAACCCTACCTCCAAGCAATGTGGCAGTTCGGTCTTATAGAAACCAGAGGTTCAGGACTGGGAGATGGCAGAGGTAAAAAAAAATCTTGCAATTCAGTGCCATCTACAGGAAAATAATAGAAAGTTCATCAGAGATAAATGTGTAAGCAAAGGAGGACAGCAAATACTATGAAGGATCACAGTAATGAGAATGACCAGGAAGAAAATGAAAAATCCCTGGAAAGCAAGCTGAAACAGATGGAAATGTGTGTATAAATGACAGAGATTTCAAGGTTGCAGTTCTGAAAATACTCAACAACATGTAAGAAAATACCCACAGTGCCCTCAGAAAACACATGAACGAACAAAATGAGTAAATTTACTAAAGAAATTAAACTTTAAAAAAATAACCAATCCATAATCTTGAAAATGAAGCATGCAATTAAGGAGATTAAGAGTGAACTACTGTCCTAACCAGTTTGGCTCAGTGGATATAATGTCGGCCTGCGGACTGAAGGGTCCCAGGTTCGATTATAGTCAAAGGCTGTAATACATCCCCAGTAGGAGGTGTACAGGAGGCAGCTGATCTATGTTTGTCTCCATTGATGTTTCTAACTCTCTATCCCTTTCCCTTCCACTCTGTAAAAAAAAAAATCAATAAAATATATTTTTTTAAAAGAATGAACTACTGCCAAGCCTATTTGGCTCAGTGGTTGAGCATCAAACTATGAGCCAGGAGGTTATGGTTCAGGGCACATGCCCAGGTTGCAGGTTTGGTCTCCAGTAGGGGGCATGCAGGAGACAGCTGATCAATGATTCTCTCTCATCCTTGATGTAACTATCGCTCTCCTCCTCTTTTTTCCTCTCCAAAATCAATATATATATTTTAAGAATGAACTATTGAGAGGGAGAAACCAAGATGGTGGCCTAGGTAAGCACCACAATTTCTTTTTTAAAAATTTTTTGAATATATTTTTATTGATTTTTTTTTACAGAAAGGAAGAGAGAGAGGGATAGAGAGCTAGAAACATCAATGAGAGAGAAACATCGATCAGCTGTGTTCTGCACATCACCCACTGGGATATGCCGGCAACCAAGGTACATGCCCCTGACTGGAATCGAACCTGGGACCTCTCAGTCCACAGGCCAATGCTCTATCCACTGAGCCAAACCGGTTTTGGCAACAATTTCAAAACAATAACTAAAACACAGAACAGACATCATCCAAAACCACAGGAAAGCTGGCTGAGTGGGAAATCTACAACTAGAAAGGAGGAGAGAATCTCACGGATCAGATTGGGAGCCGCAAAGCACTGAGGTAGGGAGACTCACACACAGAGAGGAAGGGTGGCCAAGTGCCTGGCTGGTGGGAGGGGAAAGGAAGCCCCTGGTTGCACTGAACCCTTTCCAACTGCACTGAACCCCATTCCTGGCTGAAACCCCGTGGACCCAGGCTCACACGGGTGGAGTCCAGACTGTAGAGAAAGGCACCCAGAGACTCAGAGACTGGGAGACTTGGGGAGCCAGGAGCCGCAGCAGGTAGGGTCTACAGTCATGCACAACTGAGTGCGCGCAGAGAGGTCTGACTGCGGAGGTTGCTGCGGCCTCTCCATAGCGGAAGGAGTCAGAAGCTCCAGACTACAGAGACCCAACCCAATTCTGGGCGAGCCTCTGGGACACCCAAACACAGGGAATCCTGACTGTCAGGCGGAAACTCAGGGGAACCGCGGGAGGCAGAGGTCTGAGGCTCACACACAGGGGCAGAGCTGATGGGAAGCCAAGACTGTCAGCTCAGCTCTGAGACTCCACACCATCTAAGCTGAGCACAAAGGCTTTTGCAATTTTGCAAGTCTGGTCCTATAAGACTGTCTCCAATACAGAAGGTATCCTGGAGTAGACACAGCTGATACTCACATCCAATTGGCCTGGAGGTCAATTCCTCCCAGTGATACCAACAACAATCAACTACAATAAGGCTGTACACGCAGTCTACAAAGGGGAGCACCAAGAGTGTCTACCTCAGGTAACTGGGGAGGTTGACCCACCGGGCCATATAGGACACCAAACACACAAAGTGATTCTTCCAACTCTCGGAAGCAGCAAAAATGCTGAGACAAGGAAATAGATCTCAAACGAAAGAGATGGAGGAGTACAAAAGATTGGATATAGAGTTCAAAACCATGGTTATAAGGTTTTTCAAGAATTTCCTAGAAAAGGCTGATAAATTTAATGAGACCCTCGAGGATATGAAAAAGGACCAACTAGAAATTAAACATACACTGATTGAAATAAAAAATATTATACAGAGACTCAACAGCAGAATGGAGGAACACAAGAAGAATCAAGTCAAAGATTTGGAATACAAAGAGGGAAAGGACACTCCTTTGGAGAAGCAGGAAGAGAAGAGAATCCAGAGAGTTGAAGATAGTGTAAGGAGCCTCTGGGATGACTTCAAACATACCAACATCAGAATTATGGGGGTGCCAGAAGAAGAGAGAGAGTAAGATACTGAAAACCTATTTGAAGAAATAATGTCAGAAAACTTTCCCCACCTGGTGAAAGAAATAGACTTACAAGTCTAGGAAGTGCACAGAACCCCAAACAAAAGGAATCCAAAGAAGACCATACCAAGACACATCATAATTAAAATGCCAAGGGCAAAAGGCAAAGAGAGAATCTTACAAGCAGCAAGAGAAAAGCAGTTGGTTTCTCAACAGAAACTCTGCAGGCCAGACGTGAGTGGCAAGAAATAGTCAAAGTGATGAATAGCGAGAACCTACAACCAAGATTACTGTACCCAGTAAAATTAGCATTCAGAATTGAAGGGCAGATAAAGAGCTTCACAGATAAGAAAAAGCTAAAGGAGTTCATCACACCAAACCAGTATTACATGAAATGCTGAAAGGTATTCTTTAAGAAGAGGAAGAAGAAGAAAAATGTAATGATAAAAATTATGATCAACACATATATATCAACAAGTGAATCTAAAAATCAAGTGAAGTAAAAATCTGAGGAACAGAATAAACTGGTGAATATAATAGAATCAAGGGCAAAGAAAGGGAGTGGATTGATAATTATCAGGGGAAAGGGGTGTTGGGGGTGCAGGAAGAGATTGGATTAAAATCGTACACCTATGGATGAGGACAATGGGGAGGGAGGGTAAGGGCAGAGGGTAGGCTCGGAACCAGGTGGAAGGGAGCTATGTGGGAGGGAAAGGAGAAACAACTGTAATAATCTGAGCAATAAAGATTTATTATAAATAAATAAATAAATAAATAAATGCTTACTTAAAAAAAAAAAAGAATGAACTATTGAGCATAGAAAACAGAGCCAACCAGAGAGAGGAAAGAATCAGTGATATCAAAAGTAGGCATCTAAAAATGATGCATAGGGAAGGAGAGAGAGACCCGAGCATAAAGAAAAAGGAAAGACCTCTATGAGACCTATATGACTTCATCAAAAAAGCCTATTAGGGTGATAGGTATTAAAGAGGAGGAAGAGAGGGAGCACGGGATGGATAGTCCATAGAGGAGGAACTTTTTGGATTGAGTAAACTAGTTGTCTGCTTGCTTCTTGAATTCGAGTTTCCGGTTCTTTCCATAGATTTCAAATTCAAGAAGCAAGCAGAACAACTAGTTAACTCAATCCAAAGAGGCCCTCTTCAAAGCACTTGGTATTGAAGCTGTCAAAAATTAATGACAAAGAGCCAAAACCGGTTTGGCTCAGTGGATAGAGCGTCAGTCTGTGGACTGAAAGGTCCCACATTCGATTCCGGTCAAGGGCATATACATTGGTTGCAGGCACATCCCCAGTAAGAGGTGTGCAGGAGGCAGCTGGTCGATGTTTCTCTCTCATTGACGTTTCTAGCTCTCTATCCCTCTCCCTTCCTCTCTGTAAAAAATCAATAAAATATGTTTTAAAAAAATTAATGACAAAGAAAAAATTCTCAAAGCAGCCAGAGAAAAGAAGGAGGTGACTTATGAAGGGAAACCCATCAGAATTTTACCTGACTTCTCAGCAGAAACTCTACAAGCCAGAAGAGAATGGAACCAAGTATTTAAACATCTGAAAGAAAGAAATTACCAGCCACAAGTAATGTATCCAGCAAAATTTTCCTTTAAATATGAAGGAGAAATAAAGACATTCCCAGACATGCAGGAACTAAGAGATTTTATCACCAAAAAAAACCTCAATTGCAGGAAATACTCAAAGGAGTAATTTTACCTAAAACAAAGAACACAAGGTCACAACACTACAAGTAAGATCACAAAAACATTTATAGCATAAACAGGGATAATTTGTGCAACAAAAACATAAAGGGGAGAGGGGAAAGGTCTAAACTGGTAAAAAAGATGAAGATCAGATGGACTCGAAAGAAAAACTCTATGATATATATGTGTGGGAGCATATATATATATATATATATATATATATATATATATATTTATATATATATATATCCCAGGATAGTCAGGCCAATGGGAGCTTCATTGTCGATACACCAGCATGGCCAAGAGTGCTCTGAGCACGAGTCTAATAGGGATGCCCAAGACTCAGATGCCATAAACAGATGCGAGGCCACAGCGATCTCACAGAACTCTGTGCCGTTCCGTAGCAAAATGATTGATGTCACTGTTGGCAGTTAGACTTCTGTCTCTGGAGTAACATACCGGTTACTGACTAGAGAGGAGAGGGAGCTCAGAGAACACAGAGAATGCAGCTCCTGTGTGTGCGAGAGAGGAGAGCTCAGACGGGGCTGAGAGCTGCTGCTGAAACGACGTAAGACTAAGGGCTCAGAGAGAGCTCGGAGGTAGCTACTATGTGAGGCTACAGAGACCAGCCAGTGTGCGGGCAGGGGAGGCGGGAGCAGCCGCCGAGGCAGAGAGCTGAGGTATCACTCGATAATAGCTGTGAGCACAGGGATTGTTACGGCTTTGTGGGAAAGAGGTACATGCTAACCAATCGGTGTCTGGCTGCCTGCCTGTATGGACTTTGCTGTAAAGAACTGTTTTGTCTGATGGCGATATGGCCATGGCTTCTGCAATAAAAACTCATTCTTATACACCCACAACCTCTCATGGCTTCTCTGACTGACCGCCCCACCAATGAGAACTGACCTGTCTCTGACAATATGCAACTTAATTTTTCATAAATCTAATGGTAACCACACATAAAACATACAGCTTTAAAAAAAGGAAACAGGAAATGTATATGGAATACCACCAAAGAAAAACAACAGACAGAAACATAAAGGGAAAGAGCCAATGGAGGCAGAGCTATCAGAAAACAAAATAAACTGCCCGGTTTGTGGGACCCTGCTTTGGGGGCCCAGGGACGCCCGTGTCAGGGGAGGTGGATATTGACCATGTAGGTGGGGCAGACATGGGCGTGTCACCATGGAGACGGCATCCTGTGCAGCAGCGTCAGGCACAGGTGGGGCGTGTGGAATGCAAAAGCTGTGTACTTTCCCCAACTGCTGAGAGAGGGAGGGCGAGGGAGGGAGGCTGAGTCCGCCGTGGTGTTGTCCAAACACCCATGACCGGCCTGCATCTTACCTGAGCATGTTCATTACTGACCCAGGGGGACAACCTGCCCCTGATTCTGGACGTCCTGTGACTGCTGCCCTGTGGCTGCTGTCTGGGCTGCTGTCCTGTGACTGCCATCGGTTTCCCCGCCACCTGGCTGTCTCACACGTGTTTAAGCACTTACTATAGGAAACGTAAAACATTGCCAATTTAGGAAAAATCGCCTAATAAACCCTTCGGTGCCAGGCCCGGGTTCAGGGGGACCATGGTGCCCCTTGCAGGCACTGTGCACATGGCAGTGCCTCTTCTTGGCTGGAGAGCTTGGGGGCGGACACTCCCTCCCTGCACTCCGCCAGGCCTTCAGGCCGGTGCGATGGTAAGGACCTTTACTAACAGAAGCCATTATCCCAACCACAACTCCACAAGAACACTCGTAATGAAAAAACAAAAACAAAAAAACAAACATTGAAACCAGTAAAGAATTTTTGTGAGTTTACTTGAACCAAACTGTCAACATATGCTGGGAAGCAGAACCTCAATGGATTGAGATAATACTCCAAAGAATGGCGGGTTGCATTTCTATTTATACACTGAAATCAAAGGAGGGACACAGGTGGGTTACACGAAATTCCTTGGTGATGGAATAAGGAGGCAGGAGAAAGCAAAGCAGTGGGAAACCCCTGGGATTGGATAAAAAGTAAAATGATGGACGTGTTCTTAGGTGGTGTAGGAACAATTAACATGATAACGAAGGAATCTGAGGCATCTGTCCTGGTGCCCACCACATTTGGTTGTGCCCCAGGGGCTCCAAAAAAAGGGAAGTTACAAGTTACCCAGACATCTCACAAATATGTTATCTTAGAGGCAAAATGGCAAATGGGCTCAGTAAAGAAGATCTAAGTTGATCTTTGTCAGGTGAAATATTGGCCTAGGACATGACTATCCACTAAAACCTGTTTGTAGTTAAAATATTTAATTTTCAAACCATCTTTTGTGGTTACTTTAGGTCTCTGAGTTTGCAAGACTGCCATGCAGGCCTCCCCTGAGTTTGTCAGGTTAGCATGTGGCTCTTTTCCTTCACACATTTCCCCTTTTGGTCATTGATCAATCCAAAGGATGCATTGATGACTAACCTTTTGGTTGGATAACAGAGTCCCATGGTGCTAGGGAGGCTCATTCCTAGGACGTCTCAGTGTCAGCATGTCTTGCTGTCTAGGTGGACCACTGGGGATGGAGGCAAGACCATAACCTTAGATGGCATTTAAGGTCAAGTTATACATATTTTAAAAAGGCAGGTAAATGGGAGGCAGTCAGATCCTATATGTCCTTATTAAAAAGTATTCTGGATCATTTCTAATTTTTGAGCCACCATGATCTGAGTCTTTTTGCTATTTGTCTTACATTTTGCCATTTTGCATCTGACATAACATTTACATATAATGGACAAAAGTAACAATAGTAAACCAATAACAGTGATTAGGAACAGAAGATGTTCAATACTAGACAAGGAAAAGTCTAAGTAAGGGGAACAAGCATCCCAGCCAACCGAAAAACCCTTTACATGTATTATCATATTTTTTATCAAGCTAATTATATGTTTTCCTCTTTCATTCACTGTCATTTGTACCTTATGATGTTTGGCCAGATGAATTAAGACTCTCTACTATTTCATTATCTAGAAGCTCTAATTTTCTTCTGGCCAGTTAGTTCCCATAAAACGGCTTCATGAGGAGGAGTTCAATTTCCCAACACATTGGTTCTTCAGTATCAATATTATCACAGATTTTATGGACATCAGGCAAAGTCATTCTGCCTATAATTTTAGTATTACACCTTTTTCTAGTATTATTTAATGTAAACTTGGTGATATTACAGTAAAAATTGCTTTTAACCGTTCCCAGCAAAAATGCTCCTTTGCTATATACTATATTGTTATTTTTGGGGGTAGACACAATAGGCCAGGATTGGGTGAACTCAGTATTCATATGGATTGGAGGCATAACCATTCACCTTTCCAATTTTCACAAATAGACAGTGAGATGGGTTCACATAGTTTATTATTTTTAAATATGGCCCATCTACTTCCCACTCGAAGTATTCTAGTATTATTGAGGATGGTTCCTATGCCGGCCAGTTGAACTACTGGGAATTTAAGCCTAGGATTTAACCGTGGCACCTGGGCTTTTAAGACACAACGTCATAGAACACATTTTCCATTTTAAAATTTTCCAGATTCCTGGGGAGCCATATGAGTCCCATAAGTGTCTGGCCTGGGCTCCTGCAGCCATTATAGTTGGCCAGTTTCATAGCCACTTCAGATTCCACTAGCAGTTGAGTTAGGGCACAGGCCTGTTCCCATTGTTGGGTTTGGGCATGAGTTTTTGTAGTCTGTCGAGTCTGTTCTATCCATGAAACTAAGACTTTATTGTATTTCCATGCTGCTTCCCACCCTTTTCCTTCTTCCTGAAATAGCATTCCCTCTATATGACCTATTTGAGATAAAAATCCTTTTCTAATGAATGACTTTCTTCATTAGCTACAACTTCAGCTTGTCCCAGGATACCAAGGCCAGCCCCTACTCCTCCAAGTATTCCCCTTTTTCTTCTTTTAGGGGGCCAATGTTGTTGGATCCACCAGGAATGTTGTTGCCATTGAGTAGCTATGGCTTGGGAGAAATTAAAATATACTGAGTGGATCCAAAAATGTTGACTTTCCCATGCCATAGTTAAGTGGGTGGAGATGACTCCCAAAATGAGCTAGAGTTTGTGTCCATCCAGGACACAAGAATGGTGGGATAGTTACAGACATATCTATACATATCTACCCACTGAGTGATGTCAATAATTTCTGAAACGGAGACCCATTGATTTCCTTTTTATTTCACAGACATCAGCCATAAGAATATGGCTGGTGAGTCCGAGGACAAGATATGCTATGACAGATAGGACAGGCTGCTGCAAGCCTTTTGCCATCATATCCAGGTGTTTTCCTTAGCTTTTCATCACCCATCTCTATAGCTATACAATATTCATCAAGGTTATATCCATATATAATTCTACCAGAGGAATTACCAGGGAAATATTCTTGGAGGTATTTGCCTAAGGTGAGTCCTTTATAATAGATAGAGCCAGAAAACAACAACAACCAAAGGTTATATTGATGGAAGAAGACCAATGTGTGGCTAACAAAGCATGAATTTCACTATCATACCTGATAATCAGAACATCATTGCATACTAGGTGGGAAAGATTAGCAAGTATCCAAGTTAAAATTTTCATATCTAATAAGGGAGGAGGTCTGAGGAAGCAGATATTGTCTCCACTAGGGAACCATAAGGATAATAATAATAATATGAAAATCATTTTATATACATTCAATCAATAACAATCAGATGATATAAAAACAAGGTTCAAGCAGTATCAGTTTGTGAGCATACAGGCCTTGTTAGCATAGTCTTGGGGTAGCTGTCTGCCTCTGTGATCACCGACTTCTGGTCCTCGAAAGTTCTCAGCTGTTTCTTGTCCTTGAAAAATCTTTGATCTCCCCTGCTGACGGAGATGGTGTCAGAGAAGGGAGTGGACATCCATTCACAGACAGGTGCCTTTTTAAAATGAGAAATGTGAATCCATGAGCTAACTCCTTTAAGTTTAGCTGCACATGGGTTAGTTAGTAATACCTGGTAAGGTCCCCTCCAACAAGGTTTGAGTCTTTTATTTGATGTCTTTTCCAGGACACCAAATCTCCTGGTTGTAAGCCATGATCTTTGAAATCTTCGTCTCCCAGGAGTGCACTGTGAAATGAATCTGTTACCAATTTGTTAGTTCTTACAATGCAGAGTGTCTGCTCTTTATTTTTCCCTATATTCGGGAAACAAAAGATTTAAAAGTCAATAATTATTTTAAACAGAATCATAAGAATAATTAACCTCAATTCATTTAGTCCCATAGTTGTTTTTGTTTATCTTGATTATTGGCCAGTAGTTTCTGAATTCAGTTATACCTTGAAATTCTATAAATCTTCATCCAGTTCAAAATATGACCTACTTAGAAGCCTGCAAGTTAGAATAAGTCTGAGTCCTTATCATGGATTTTTCTAGACATATGTACCTGCAAATGCATCAGAATAAAGCTGTCCACAAATGACAAAAATTTTAAAGTGGCATGATTATAGATTTGATAAAAACTTTGCTCTTTATAAAATATAACATTCCAAGATAACAATTTCTTTGTTAAGTAATAGTCCCTGTAAAATATGATATAGAGAATAATATAAAATTTATATACCTTTAGATTCAATTATAATTTCAACATATAAAGAATAATATGTAAGATTTTAAAATGAGGCACATGACTTAATGCAAGCAGTGTTTTGAGCATTGAAAATAATTAATAAACTCTCAATATGTGAAAACTCAAATATCCAGAATATCACTGGCAGATACCGCCACAGGGAATCATGACACTTGGCTTGCCATGTCCCTGACTGGACACATGCTACCCTCCTAAAGTTTCCTGTTTAAACTTGACTCTGAGCCGAGGCCGGTATTGCTCAGTGGATAGAGCCTGCAGACTGAAAGGTCCCGGGTTCGATTCCAGTCAAGGGCATGTACCTTGGTTGTGGGCACATCCCCAGTGGGGGGTGTGCAAGAGGCAGCTGATTGATTTTTCTCTCTCATCGATGTTTCTAGCTCTCTGTCCCTCTCTCTTCCTATCTGTGAAGGAATATATTTTCAATAAAATAATAAAATATATTTTTCAATAAAATATATTTTTTTCCTTTTTTATTTTTTTAATTTTTTTCTAATTTATTAAGGTATTATATGTGTACTTAGCTTACCATTACCCCCTCCACCTCCCATACATGCCCTCCCTCCCCAGAGTTTTTTGGCTATTGGTTGTACTTATATGCATGCATACCAGTCCTTCGGTTGATCTCTTATCTCCGCCAGATCTCCCTACCCTTCCTGCTGTCATTTGACAGTCTGCTTGTTGTTTTACAGTCACTATATCTATCTTTCTGTTCATTAGTTTATAATGTTCTTTATTATCTGTAAATGAGTGAGGTCATATGGTGTTCCTCTTTCATTGATTGGCTTATTTCACTCAGCATGATGTTCTCAAATTCCATCCAGGTTACTGCAAATGATGAGAAGTCCTTCTTTTTTATGGCAGCACAGTATTCCATTGTGTAGATATACCATAGTTTTCTGATCCAATCATCTGCTGATGGGCCCCTAGGCTGTTTCCAAATCCTAGCTATTGTAAATTGTGCTGCTATGAACATAGGGGTGCATATATCCTTTCTGATCGGAGTTTCTAGTTTCTTGGGATATATTCCTAGTAGTGTGATTACTGGGTCAAATGGGAGTTCCATTTTCAGTTTTTTGAGGAAGCTCCATACTGTTCTCCACAGTGGTTGCACCAACCTGCAATCCCACCAGCAGTGCACGAGGGTTCCTTTTTCTCTGCAACCTCGCCAACACTTGTCGTTTGTTGATGTTGGCCATTCTGACAGGTGTGAGATGGTACCGCATTGTTGTTTTGATTTGCATCTCTCAGATAGTGACTTTGAGCATGTTTTCATGTGCCTCTTGGCCTTCCTTCTGTCTTCTTTTGAGAGGATTCTATTTAGGTCTATTGACCATTTTTTAATTGGCTCATTTATTTTCCTTTTATTGAGTTGAATAAGCTGTCTGTAGATGTTGGAGATTAAACCTTTATTAGTGATATCATTTGCAAATATGTTCTCCCATACAGTGGGTTTTCTTGTTGTTTTGTTGATGTTTTCTTTTCCTATAAAAAAGCTTTTTATTTTGAAGTAGTCCCATTTGTTTATTTTCTCTTTAGCTTCCATTGTCCTAGGATTAGTATCAGTGAAGAAGTTCTTTAGGCAGATGTCTGAGATTTTGCTGCCTGTGGATGTCTCTAGTATTTTTATGGTTTCCCATCTTATGTTTAAGTCCTGTATCCATTTTGAGTTTATTTTTGTGTATGGTGTAAGTTGGTGATCTAGTTTCATTCTTTTGCATGTATCTGTCCAATTTCCCCAACACCATTTATTGAAGAGACTGTCTTGACTCCATTGTATGCTCGTGCCCCCTTTGTCAAATATTAATTGAGCATAGTGATTTGGGTTGATATCTGGATTCTCTAATCTATTCCATTGATCTATATGTCTGTTCTTGTGCCAGTACCGGGCTGTTTTGAGAACAGTTGCTTTGTAATACAGCTTGAAATCTGATATTGAGATCCCTCCTACTTTACTCTTCTTTCTTGAGATTGCTGAGGCTATTTGGGGTCTTTTATTGTTCCAAATGAATTTTTGGAGAGTTCTTTCTAGGTCTGTGAAGTATGCCGTTAGTATTTTAATGGTGAGTGCATTGAACTTATAAATTTCTTTGTGAAGTATGGACATTTTGATGATGTTGATTCTACCAATCCATGACCATGGTATGTTCTTCCACCTGTTTACATCTTCCTCTATTTCTTTTTTCAGTGTCGTGTAGTTTTCTGCTTATAGGTCTTTTACCTCCTTAGTTAAGTTTATTCCTAGATATCTTAATTTTTTTGGTGTGATGGTAAATGGGATTTCTTTTTTTAGTCTCTATTTCTGTAAGTTCACTATTGGTGTATAGAAATGCCAAAGATTTCTTGGCATTGATTTTGTATCCTGCTACATTGCCAAATTCATTTATTAAGTCTATTAGTTTTTTTTATGGAGTCTTTTGGGTTTTTTATGTACAGTATCATGTCATCTGCAAATAAGGATAACTTTATTTCTTCTTTTCCAATTTTGATGCCTTTTATTTCCTCTTCTTGTCTAATTGCAATGGCTAGTATTTCCAGTACTATGTCAAGGAGGAGTGGTGAGAGTGGGCATTCCTGTCTTGTTCCTGTTCATAGAGGGAATGGTTTTAGTTTTTGCCCATTGAGTATGATGTTTGCTGTGGGTTTATTGTATATAGCTTTTATTATGTTGAGGTATGATCCTTGTACTCCCATTGTGTTGAGAGTTTTTATCAGGAAAGGGTGTTGGATTTTATCAAATGCTTTTTCTGCATCAATTGATATGACCATATGATTTTTAACTTTCAGTTTGTTTATGTGATGTATCACGTTTATTGATTTGTGGATATCGTACCATCCTTGCATTCCCGTAATAAATCCCACTTGGTCATGGTGTATGATCTTTCTGATGTTCTGCTGGAGCCTATTTGCTAGAATTTTGTTGAGGATTTTGGCATCTATGTTCATGAGGGATATTGGCCTGTAATTCTCTTTCATTGTGTTGTCTTTCTCTGGTTTTGGTATTAGGGTGATGCTGGCCTCATAGAAGGAGTTTGGAAGTGTTCCTTCATCTTGAATTTTTTGGAAAATTCTGAGGAGGATAGGTTTTAGTTCTTCCTTGAATGTTTGGTAAAACTCTCCTGTGAAGCCATCTGGCCCTGGGCTTTTGTTTGCTGGAAGCTTTTTGATGACTGCTTCAATTTCTTCCAAAGTCACTGGTCTATTGAGATTTTTAGATTCTTCCTGATTAAGTTTTGGAAGGTTATATTTTTCTAAGAATATGTCCATTTCCTCCATTTTGTTCAATTTGTTGGAATAGAGTTGTTCATAGTATTTTGTAACAATCCTTTGTATTTCCGCGATGTCTGTTGTTATTTCACCTCTTTTGTTTCTGATTTTGTTTATTTGGGTCTTCTCTGTTTCTTGATTAGCCTGGCTAGAGTTTCGTCAATCTTGTTTATTCTTTCAAAGAACCAGCTCTTGGTTTTGTTGATCTTATGTATTGTTTCTCTGGTCTCTATGTCATTTATCTCCGCTCTGATTTTTGTTATTTCCTTCCATCTGCTTACACTGAGCTTTTCTTGTTGCTCTTTTTCTAACTCTTTTAGAGTTAGATAAAGTTTTAGAGTTAGATAATTTGTTACCATTTTTTCTTGTTTTTTACAATAGGCTTGTAGAGATATGAACTTACCTCTCAAGACTGCTTTTGCTGTGTCCCATAGATTTTGGATTGTTGTGTTTTCATTGTCATTTGTTGCCATGATGTTTTTAATTTCTTCCTTGATTTCTCTGGTAAACCAGTTCTTGTTCAATAGCATGCTATTCAGTCTCCATGTGTTTGATTTCCTTGGATTATTTTTTATTGTAGTTGATTTCGAATTTTATGCCACTATGATCTGAGAAGATGCTTGAATATGATTTCTGTCTTCTTGAATTTGAAGAGATTTTGCCTATGTCCCAACATGTGGTCTAGCTTTGAAAATGACCCATTTGCACTTGCGAAGAATGTGTATTCTGTGGCTTTGGAGTGAAATGTTCTGAAGATGTTGATTAATTCCATCTGGTTTAGTGTGTCATTTAGGGTTGATGTTTCTTTGCTGATTTTTTGTTTAGATGATTTGTGCAAAGGTGACAGTGGGGTATTAAAATATCCTACTATGATTGTATTGCTATTAATCTCTCCCTAATGTCCTCCAGCAGTTTTTTTTTTTTATGTATTTGGGTGCACCTGTATTGGGTGCATATATGTTAACCAGGGTTATTTCTTCTTGTTGGATTGCTTCCTTTAGTATTATGAAGTGGCCATCATTTCTCTTGTTATGTCCTTCACTTTGAGATCTGATTTGTCAGATATAAGTATTGCTACCCCAGTTTTTTTTTCATTTCCATTTGCCTGGAAAACCTTTTTCCATCCTTTCATCCTCAGTCTATGTGCATCTTTTTTTCTGAAATGGGTTTCTTGTAGACAGCAGATATATGGGTCTTATTTTTTTATCCAATCTGTTACCCTATGTCTTTTGATTGGAGCATTTAATCCATTTACATTTACAGTTATTGATAGGTACTTATTTGATGCCATTTTTAATTCTGTACCCCTGTGTTCCTTCTTCGCTTCCTATTTCTTTCTGTTTACAGTAGACCCTTTAGCATTTCGTGCATTGATGGTTTAGTGGAGATAAATTCCTTTAGTTTTGTTGTTGTTGTTTTTTTTGTTTTTGTTTTTTTTGCCTGTGAAGCTCCTGATTTCTCCTTCAATTTTGATTGATAGCCTTGCTGGGTACAGTATTCTTGGATTCAGACCCTTCCTTTGCATGACTTTGTATATTTCATCCCATTCCCTTCTGGCCTGATGAGTTTTTGTTGAGAAATCAGTTGCTAGTCTGATGGGGGTTCCTTTATATGTAACTTTCTATCTCTCTCTGGCTGCTTTTAAGATTCTAACTTTGTCATTGGTGTTTGCCAATTTAATTATAATATGCTTTGGTGTCGGTCTTTTGGGATTCCTTTTACTTGGGACTCTGCGAGCATCTTGGATTTGTGTGGGTTTTTTCTTCTCTATTTCAGAAAAGTTTTCTGTCATTGTTTCATTAAAATGAAACACATTTTCCATGTCTTCTTCAGTTTCCTTTCCTTCTGGAACCCCTATTATTCTAATATTGTTTTGTTTTGTATTGTCCCAAAGCTCCTGTAGGCTCTCCTCCTGCTTTTTTATTTTTTCTAATTTTTTTTATTAAGGTATTATATGTGTACATAGCTTACCATTGTCCCCCACCCCCCCACCTCCCATTCATACTCTCCCTCCCCAGAGTTCTGTGTTTGTTGGTTGTACTTATATTCATGCATACCAGTCCTTTGGTTGTTCTCTTATCTCCCCCCAGGTCTCCTTCCCCTCCCCGCTGTCATTTGACAATCTGCTTGTTTTATGGTGACTATCTCAGGATCACATGAATAGAATCTGCTCCTCATTTGGCAGTCTGCTTGTTTTATGGTGACTATCTCAGGACCACACAAATAGAGTGCGCTCCTCCTCTGGTTCTCACCGCCCCTCCCCCTGTTTCCCCTGGGACACACGGCTCGCCCGGGGCACACGGCCCCCTGGGACATATGGCTCACCCAGGGCACACGGCCCCCTGGGACACATGGTTCACCCGGGACACCTGGCCCCTTTGGGGGACACGGCTCTCCCGGGGCACACAGCCCCCTGGGACACACGGCTCACGTGGGGCACAGGGCCCCCTGGGACACACGGCTCACCCGGGGCACACGGCCCCGCTGCGCCATCTCTTTGCCAGCATGGTGAGCGCAGAGGTCGGGCCGAGCCAGCTGCGGGCAGCGGCGGCAAAAGGACTCACGGGGCCACAAATGGAAGGTGCCGTGCCAGCCCCCCACCAGTACGGCACTCGCGGAGACCAGACGGAGCCGGCTGCGGACTGGGAGACGCCGCACCAGCTCCTCACCAGCAAGGCGGGCAGACTGGGACAGCTGCGTGCCGGGATGGTTGAGGGCAGGGAGGCTTCTCGTCCAGGCAGGCGCCAAAGGCGCGGCGGAGATCCCGTATCAGCTCCCTGGTTCCCATGGTGGCCGGCGGGCTGGCCCACTCCCTGGGCCCCAGGGCAGAGCAAGGTCTGGCTTCCCTCATTCCCGGTGGCAGCAGCTCTGGCAGGTCCAGTTTCGCTGTAGTTTCAAACTCCACATGGCAGCAGCGGCACCCTGCTTGGTGTCTAGCTGTAGCCTTCCCATTTCGCCAGCTTTCCTGTGGGTCTGGTGCGATCCCTTTCGATTTTATCTGTTGTTTTTTTCCAAATTGTTGATGAGGTGGCAGAGTAGGAGGCTGCATAGGCCGCCATCTTGTTTCAGTCTCCTTTCCTCCTGCTTTTTAATTTTTCTTTCTAGAAGCTACTCTAATTGGGTATTTTTTTTCCATCTTGTCTTCTAGCTCACTGATGCAGTCCTCTGCTTCTTCTAGTATATTCTTGATGCTTTCTATTGAGTTCTTCATACTAGCGATATAATTTTTCATTTCTTCTTGGGTCATCTTCATTTCTTCTTGGTTCTTCTTCATTTCCTCTTGGGTCTTACTCATATTGTCAAATTTTTCTTCCATTCTTTTTAGCCATCTTATGATCATTACTCTGAATTCTTCCTCTGGTAGGTTGCTTGCCTCTAACTCATTTACTTCCTTTTCTGGTGATGCCTGCTTTTCTTTCATGTGCGGGCTATTTCTTTGTCTCCCCATGTTTTCTCTTTTCAGGGTGTCTGGTTATGTAGTTCTCTTTCTCCTTTCCATGGGTGATTGAAGAACTTCCTTGAATCCACATGCCTGTGCCGATTGGGGCGTCACAACTGCTCGGTGGACTCCACTGTTGTCCTTTTTCACAATAAAATATATATTTTAAAATAAATAAATAAAAAATAAACTTGACTCTGAGAATCTTTGCAAGTTCCTTTCTGAAGCAGAGTGCTTTAACAATGCACGTGACCTGTTTTTTTGCTCTTGATTGGAGCACAACCACACAGTCTTTCCCGGTTGGCTAATTCAAAGGGAGGGGTTGGCCCTTGCTCTTTCAATGGGAGCAGCAAGCCATGCAATCATGGCGACTGCCAAGTCACATTCCAAAATGGAGGCTATCTAAACTGTTCTTTGACAGAAAAGGTGAATTTGTTTATTCTCACAATAAATAAGGAAAGAAGAAACTGAAACCCTTAAAAGATAGAAAGCCACAATTATACTGCAGACAAACAGACAGAAATCTCACTCTCTATTTCTGGAGGAAGAACCTTGAGAGAGAGAGCAAGAAGAGCCCCCAAGATAAAGAATTTTTGGCATCTGCTGGGACGTTCTTGTAACCTCTCTCAAGTTTCCAACCCCACCACACACAACTAGGCATCCCTAAAGTGGGACTTGCCTCTTCTTTCAACAAATTAAACAACAACAAAGAGACACAAAACATCAACACTCATATACAAGCACACAGAACACACTAAAAGTTTACACCAGAGAATGTCCAGCATTAAAGTTTCCAAAGCAGTGTCTTTTGTCCTCAGTTCAGGAATTGCCCCTCTATAGAATTTCATATATTCCCAATGGACTATTCAAAAATGGGTTGGGGTCTTTTCTTCTTGTCTCTAAATCAGAGGCCTGCTTCCTACCAGGCAAAACAGGGTGTAGACATTTATTAACTTCAGAATAGTTCTCAGACAGTCTCTAAATTTTTATTTTATTAGTTTCTATCTCATTGGAAGAAAAAATTTTTTCTATGCTTTTCTTTAGAAGCTTCTAGTTTCCAAATCAAGATGCACTTCCCATATACTCAATTCAGTTTAATTTCAGAGCCGACATTTTCTAATTTTTGCATGCAAGATATTAACATAGGTACCACAAACAAACTGCATTTTTGGCCATTCATTTCTCAGTTAATATTTTCTAGTTAAATCTTCTCATTTCTGTACAGTACTTGCAAGTAAAGGCTTCTTATCAGGAGTATTAAATGAGGGTTGGGGTCTTGGGAGCTTCTAGCCTTGGAGGCACAATTTCCCGTGTTAATTTTATTTTTATTTTTTGATATCTGTAGCCTGAGCAACTTTAGATATGTTATGTAGTGGGTCAAATGTGGCTTCAGTTTCTCTCCCGGCTGTCTAAAACCACAGGAAAGGTTCGGGGCCCGGGCAGACCAAGCCTTATGGTGGCCCCCAAATAAGCCATTTAGTTAACAGTTGCATAAGGACTTCCAGATGGGGCTCCTGAATTTCTAACACCTCCACAAAATTCTTAGTCACTTAAGAACACCCCAGAATTGGACTATTCTTAGAAAAAAGAATTGCCGCTTTATCTTAGAAGCTGAATGAATTCAGATCATTTATACGGCAAAGGTTATTTTTGCTGACTCAGCAATTCCAATTGAAAAGCCAAAATCAAAACCAGCCACCCATTTATTTCCTCCAGTTCCGCCATAGCCTGGGTTCTGGCAACCCTTAACCTGGGGTTCTGTCAACCCTGGTTCCACCTCGAGGATTTTAAAACACAGCTCAAATAAAGTGAGACCCTCTACCAAAGCGAGGGAAGGTCCTGGATCCAAGAGACAAATCACCCACGTTCACCCTTTGGGCGGAGAACCGGCGAGCTCAGCAGGCCCTTGGCTGGATCCTAGCTCCGAGCCCGAGTCCAAGGGATGATCCCGGGTGAGTTTTTCTTTGGCATCCTGCCATGACTACGTCGATTAATGTTAACAGAAAAACAACAACAACAACAACAAAAATTAAAACCTGTAAAGAATTTTAGTGAGTTTACTTGAACCAAACTGTCTACATATGCTGGGAAGCAGAACCTCAATGGATTGAGATAATGCTCCGGAGAATGGCGGGTTGCATTTCTATTTATACACTGAAATCAAAGGAGTGACACAGGTGGGTTACATGAAATTCCTTGGTGATGGAGTAAGGAGGCGGGAGAAAGCAAAGCAGTGGGAAACCCCTGGGATTGGATAAAAAGTAAAATGATGGACGTGTTCTTAGGTGGTGCAGGAACAATTAACACGATAACGAAGGAATCTGAGGCATCTGTCCTGGTGCCCACCACATTTGGTTATACCCCAGGGGCTCCAGAAAAAGGGAAGTTACAAGTTACTCAGATATCTCACAGATAGGTTATCTTAGAGGCAAAAGGGCAAATGGGCTCGGGAAAGATCTAAGTTGATCTTTGGGAAAATATCGGCCTAAGACATGACTATCCACTATAACCTGTTTGTAGTTAAAATATTTAATTTTCAAACCATCTTTTGTGGTTATTTTAGGTCTCTGGGTTTGCAAGACTGCCACCACGCAGGCCTCCCCTGAGCCTGTCAGGTTAGCACGTGGCTCTTTTCCTTCACAGTCTTCTACCCGCTTCTCCTTCCACTGTCCCCGCTGTCCCCCAGGCAGGCGGGGGGAGCCGGTCTAAGCGAGCTGCTCTGGTCGTCTCTCGGAGTACTGGTTATGGGCTTCACCCGCCCCTTTGCCATTGACTTGTCAGAGAAGCCAGACCACCGGTAGGAAGGCCCAGTTCAGACCTGCTTCCTCAGCTCATCCGGGCACTCCCCCAGCACCTGTGGCACCTGTGGCACCTGTGGCGGGCCAGACGCCAAGGTCCGGTGAGACTCGGTGGCGCGGGCTCAGGCGGTGCTCTCCGGCTCTCGCTGTGGGGCGGCTGGTGCTCTCCCCTCGGGGACTGAGTCTGAGGGTGGCTGTGAGCGATGTCCGTGAGGCCACGGGACCCCCCTCCCGCCCCACCACGGCCCTGGGTGCCGGGCCCTGTGGCCTCCTCAGAGGCTAAAGTGACGGCTTTCCTCTGTCGTTCATTCCGGACCTGGCCCTTGAAGACCAGGGGGCAGACCCTATGCTCCTGGCCACGTGGCTCCCCTGAGCCCAGCTGGCACTGAGTCGGGTCCCACGTCATTTAATCCCTTCCTCCCTGGAGGGGAGGGGGAGGGGAGCCGCTCGGCCACTGCGACCTCCAACCCTGGGGTCCTTGGTTCCGCGTCCTCCTCCCATCTTCCCAGCACGGCCCTCTGAGCTTGAGGACAGGAGTGTGTGTGTGTGGGGGGGGGGGGGGGAGGCAGGCCCTTCCTGATGAGCAGCACCCTGGTCATCCCCAGCCGCCCCACCGTTTTCTGCTCTTAAACCCTAAGAGCCCCCTGAGGACGCTCGCCTGCAGCCCGCCCTCGGGCTGCCGTTTCTGCGCCTGCCCTGGGCCAGTGTGACCTCGTTGGACCTGGCGTCTCCCGGAGCTCTGCCCCTCCTCCGGCCCCCTCCTGCCAGCCGGGAGCCGGGCCCTCTGCACCCGGGGCTCGGCCCACTCCCTCCGCGTCACCAGCACAGGCTCTCTCTTCCCTCACACTCGGAGCCCTCTGCGAACCTGCCCGGCCCCTTCCTCTAGGGTGGCACGGGGTGGCGGGGAGTGACTCTCCGGAGCCCTCCTAGCTGTGCTCAGCTGCGGGCCACCAAGTGGGCATGGGCTGCTCTGTGGTCCTGCCAGGTCCGCCAATGGGGCGAGGTGCCCTCCGGCTGGTGGTTCTCCTGAAACCCGGGCTGGCCAGGCCTCGGCATTCTGGAGGAGAGAGGAGGACGCTGTGGGAAGGGCAGAGGAGGGAGCGCTCCCCCCTGAGAGAGCAGCCCCCCGCGATCTCCTAAAGCCTGAGTGAGGGGGGCCGGACTGAGAAACCCTGTGGGACATTCACCTCTTGTTCTCCGATGTCGCCCCAGGCAACACCCAACAGGTGGCCTGGCCTCCATTGTCCCTGCAGTTTCCTCTCCGGCTCTGGGGCTGCGCTGGGGAAATCTTACCATTGGCACTAAACTGGGGGACACGGTAGGAGCTTGGGGGTGAGTGGGCCCTCCCGCCCCGCAGACAAGCACAGACAGAGAACAGGCATCTCCGGGCCTGCCTGGTTTCCCAGGAGGAGGAATGGGATAGGAGGGGGGCAGGGCAACGCGGAGGCAGAAGGCGGTGTGAGCAGACATGCCCGGCTTCCACTCTGGGCTCCATGGACACGGGGGACAGGAAGGGGCGGGGCCTGGGGGAGGGGCGCGGACGCTGGCACTTAGAGCCTGGGCCAGCCTGCCAGGCAGCCAGCATTCTGCCAGCTTTGAAACATATCCCGCTGGCCTCACCCCCACATCAGACCCCTGGCCTCACCCCCACACCAGACCCCTGGCCTCGCTCCCCACACCAGACCCCTGGCCTGGCTCCCCACACCAGACCCCTGGCCTCACCCCCACACCAGACCCCTGGCCTGGCTCCCCACACCAGACCCCTGGCCTGGCTCCCCACACCAGACCCCTGGCCTGGCTCCCCACACCAGACCCCTGGCCTGGCTCCCCACACCAGACCCCTGGCCTGGCTCCCCACACCAGACCCCTGGCCTGGCTCCCCACACCAGACCCCTGGCCTGGCTCCCCACACCAGACCCCTGGCCTCGCTCCCCACACCAGACCCCTGGCCTGGCTCCCCACACCAGACCCCTGGCCTCGCTCCCCACACCAGACCCCTGGCCTCACTCCCACACCAGACCCCTGGCCTCACTCCCCACACCAGACCCCTGGCCTCACTCCCCACACCAGACCCCTGGCCTCACCCCCACACCAGACCCCTGGCCTCACTCCCCACACCAGACCCCTGGCCTCACTCCCCACACCAGACCCCTGGCCTCACCCCCACACCAGACCCCTGTACCCCAGAAGCGCAGAGGGAGCAGCATCCTCGTGGGAGCCGCGCTTGCAGGTAAGCGCTGCTCGCCTGGCCTGCGGTCCACAGCGGCTGCCTAGGTCCCCCGGGGTCCTCTCATCTCCCCGCGCCCTGGCCGGACCTTGCCACCACGTGTTATGGACGGAAGCCCACTCCCCCAGACCCAGAGGGAGATCTGTCCCTGTGTCAGTGCAGGAGCCCGGGGGTGGGCACACAGGAGGGAGAAGTCGCCCTGGGCTTGGACCTCAGGGTCCAGAGGGAGGAGGGCGGTTCTGGGAGGACGAGAGGCTGAGGCCCAGGGGGCGGTGCCCCGCCCGGCAGGTCTGCGCTCGGGACCAGCAGGCCCCACTCTTTGACTTTTGAAAGGTTGATTGTCCCCATTTGGCTCCCAAGTCACCAGCCTGAAATCCCCCTCCCATGGGAGCCCTTCCTTCCCAGAGCAGCTGGCACAGCCCCTTACTGCCCCGGAGCTGCGGTGTGAATGAATGAATGAAGGTGTGAATGAGTGAAGGTGTGAATGAGTGAAGGGGTGAATGAGTGAAGGTGTGAATGAGTAAAGGTGTGAATGAGTAAAGGTGTGAATGAGTGAAGGGGTGAATGAGTGAAGGGGTGAATGAATGAAGGGCTGAATGAATGAAGGGGTGAATGAGTGAAGGGTGAATGAATGGAGGTGTGAATGAATGGAGGTGTGAATAAGTGAACTAAGGGAGCCCCTGAGCAGAACCCCGAGGAGGAAGGAGGGATCCGGTGGGTGGCAGTGCCTTCTCCACAGACAGCCCTGCTTTTCTTCCCCAAGTCCTGTGTGCGCCCTGACCTTACAGCGTGTCCTTGGGGGGGGGGGGAGAAGGCGGTGGGGGGCTCTGCCATCTACCCCACATTTCTGGCAGAGGCAGGCTCAGAGGAGTGACCGTCCCCTCCCTCCTCTGGGTCCCTGGCATCTCACTCACCGCAGAGCAGACTCCCCACAGTGCCACTCCTCCCACAGGCAGCCACGGCCGGCCCGCTGGGCGAAGCCAGGCCAGGCGCCCACCCGCCGTGCCGGGGTCTGCTGTCGCCTGGGAGGGCATGAGGGGGACGGAGGGGCACGCGGTCCGGGCGCCGCTGCACAGGCAGTGGGACCTGGAGAGGAAGCACGCCAAGCAGGCCGAGGCCAGGCTCCGCCAGCACCTGCAGAGCCTGGAGCGGAGCCGCCGGTGCCAGCTGAGGCTGCTGGCCTGGGAGCAGCGGGGGCTGCAGAGGCAGCTGCAGAGGCTGCAGACAGGTAACCCGGGGGGGGGGGGCTGGCACCAGGCTCAGGGCCAGGCCCTCGCAGCTCCTGGAACGCCCGGACCCTGACCTCAGGCTGAAGCCAGGACCCCCTCCCCCGACACCCCCTCCTCTCCGCCTTTCAATTCTCTCCTGCTGGAACCCTCTCTCGCTTTGTTCTTTGTTCTGCTCTCCTTTCTCACTCGGGTTGAGTGGGTTTCACCTCTTTTCACAGCGCAGGGTGGGCGTGAGGGCACCTCAGGGAAGGGGGTCAAACCCGAGCCCAGGGTCCTGCCCGCTGAGTGGACAGGGCGTGAGCTTCCCCAGCTCTGCCCGCCGCCCGGCCTCCCGCGGCCTCCGCCCGCACAGCAGAGGCCGGGACGCTCCGCCGCCCTGCACTGAGTCCACTGGGCTTTCTCGCTCTTCCTGAGCCAAGGGCAGTGTTTCTGTCACACACACACACACACACACACACACACACACACACACACACACACACTCACACGCCTCTTCCCGTAGACGCACACCCAGATCTCTAGTCCCCCTTCCCAAAGGCCGGTCCCCCAGCACCGCCCTCCCCAGGTTTACCCACGCCAGGCAAACCGGCGGGCGCCTGGTGCCCTGGGTCCCTCTGAGTCCTGGCCAGCTTCCCTGCCTCCCCCGGCCCTGGGTCCGGGCGTCCTCCCCGCAGCCAGGGCCTGGACAACTGCCCGGCCCCCGGAAGGCGGGCCCAGACCCGGCCAGGCCGCCCGCTGGGAGGGAGGAGCCCGGCAGCCCCCAGGCCTCCTCCCTCTCGTGTCCCGTCTCCCCTCATGCGTCTGCTCCCGTCTCCCGTGTGACGGACACAGTCCCATCTGACCAGGGGCCCTGGTGCCCTCATGGCGCCCGAGCGCCTCCTGCTGACGGCCACAGGCTGCCCATGGTCAGGGCTCGAGGGATCAGGTGTGGCACACGATTCAACCCATAACAGGCCTTCATCTCCTCACAGCAGCCGGCGAGGCCAAGTGCGCCTCCCACGCCGGGACCCGCGATCGGCAGAGACCAGGAGGCGCGCCCGCAGCGGGGAGGGGACCTCAGGGCCCCCCGGGCCGCCGGAGCCAGGTGAGCGCCGTGCCCACCTGGGCGCCCGCCCACCTCCTCCCGCGGTCCCCGCCAGGGCCCCTCCCGACGACACGGGCCCCGGGGCAGCACGGCCCCCACCCCGGGCTGACTCCCCGTGTGGGGCGTGGGCCGTCACACATGGGCATCGCGTGGCTTCAGAGAACCTTCCTCCCGCCCCTCCCAGAGCCCCAGCCACCAACGCAGCCCGGGAGGCTTGGGGGGCCTGGCCCCGGGCCTCCCTCCGCCACGACGGCCCCGAGGGCCCGTGAGCAGCCAAGAGCAGTCGCCGCCAAAAAGCCATGTGACCTCCCACCTCACCGGGAGACGCCGCCCGACCAAGCCATCGGCCCGGCTCCACGGCCCGCGGCCCGAGGCCAGCCCGGCCGGTGACGATGGCGGCCCAGCTGGTGACCGTGGCAGGGCCCTCGGCGAGGCCAGCCCGGCCAGTGACGATGGCGGGGCCCTCGGCGAGGCCAGCCCAGAGGCCACCGGCCTGCAGCCCGCCCTCAGCGCCAGGGAGCACGTGTCCCCAGGGGCCCCTCCCTCCGCGAGGAGTTGGCCAGGGCCACCAACGCCCACCACCTGCGGCACCGGGTGCCCCCGAGGCAGAGCGGCCGCTCAGCATAGGGGTCCCGGGACCCCACGCAGGTGCCTGGAGGTCACTCTCCGACCCTGCCATCCCCTCAGAGGAACACGCCAGTCCCTAGAGGAACGTGCGCAGCTTTGTTCCCGGCCATCTCCCCGTCCCCATCGGCAAGGCCGGCTAAGAAAAGCGTGAGAGCCGGAAGCACCGCCTTCGTGGCCAAGGTGTCAACATCCGCACCTGCTGGAGGAGACGGCGCCGCCTGTTCTGGGCTGGCAGTGCCCGCTGCTAGCCAGAGGGCACCGCCCTGGGTGCTGGGCCCGAGGGCTGGACTTGCGGCCTGTGCAGACCGCCTTGGGTTGGTTCCCCCCTCCCACCTGCTCACATCAAACTGGCGACCGAATCGTGAGCAGCTGGCAAGCATGTGCTCCCACCAGCATCTCCTTCCCAGCAAACCGGTGGCACCCGGGCGGCTGGAATGCAGACAGAACTCACTGGCCGTCTGGAGGCTGCGGCAGGACGGAGGCTGCGTGCACACCGCCAGCCCTCGCCACTCGTGCCTGTCTCCTGGAGCGGAGTTCCCCACTTAGCATGGGTGTTTCTTCTGCAGCCACAGCCCGAGGCCAGGGGACACGCGTGGCACTGCTGGGCCTGAGGACACCTGTCCCTGGTCTGTGGACAGACACACACGTGCACTCCCCACATCGAGCTGCCTCCGCACCTGGGCACACAGACCTGCCGGAGTCCATGTGTCCAGATACTCATGTGGTGCCAAACTGGTGTGTTCACCCTGTGCCTGACCTGTCGCGTCTAGCCATGACATCCCACCGTTTCTAATAAAATCTTTGTCGCCGTTCCAGAAAATGCCTCCTTCCTTCCCTCACGAACATCATTACGCTCAACACTCCCGCTCCCACGGGCAGAGGAAGCAGACACCGCCCCTGCACGCAGGGACCTGGGTGTCCGCCAGGCGCTGCTGCCCAAGCCAGCCGGACCTCAGGTCCACTTCACCCTCCGCCACAGGGAGGGCCAGCCTCAGTTTTGCCTGCAGAAGGTTTAACTTTATTGAAAATATCTTTAGCAATAAAATTAGAGAGATTAGAACAAAACTGTCATACTTCAAAATGTATGGAAATTATATTTATCTATAATTTTTCACTGTTACTGACTCATCTGAAACTTCACTCACTTGACTGTGTCCCAGGTATCCTATCTAATAAAAGAGTGATATGCAAATTGACCATCACTCCAAGACACAAAATGGCTGCCCCCATGTGGACACAAGATGGTAGCCACAATTGGTCTGAAGGGGAGGGCAGTTATGGGCAGTTAGATGTGACCAAGCCAGAAGAGGAGGGCAGTTGGGAGAGACCAGGCCAGCAGGGAGGGCAGTTAGGAGTGACCAAGCTGGCAAAGAAGAGCAGTTGGGGGTAACCATGCCAGCAGGGAGGGCAGTTGGGGGTGACCAGCCCTGCAGGAGAGTACAGTTAGGGGCAATTGGGCCGGCCGGGGAGCAGTTAGGTGTCAATCAGGCTGGCAGGGGAGTGGTTAGGTGTGATCAGGCTGGCAGGCAGAAGCAGGCGAGAGGTTGGGAGCCAGCAGTCCTGAATTGTGAGAGGAATGTCCTACTGCCTGTTTGGGACCAATCCTGTTGGGATCTGGCTTAAACTGGCGGTCAGACATCCCTCAAGGGGTCCCAGATTGGAGAGTTTGCAAGCTGGGCTGAGGGACACCTTCCCCCCGCCCCATGCACGAATTTTATGCAGAGGGTCTCTAGTTGGTTATATTTAGGGTAAAAATGCCTAAGCATTTCAGCATTTTGTCTTCATGTCATGGAAACAAAGTCTGAACTGACTTCCGACCACTGCCTCTGACCACTGCCAACAGCAATAGCTCAGCTGGAAAATTTTATTGAAACATAAAATGTGAGTAAATCATTTGCCCAAGTTTACATCCATTAAAACATGGGCGTGAAAATGGGCAGGTGAGTAACAAACAGATGTGCAGATGGTAAGAGTCAGGCCCATGGTAACGCGGGCTAACCTCAATGTCAAGACCACACTTTTAAAATACGGCAAGAAAGCCCGGTGGTGTGGCTCAGTGGTTGAGTGCTGACCCATGAACCAGGAGGTCACTGTTGGATTCCTGGTCAGGACACATGCCCAGGTTGTAGGCTGAGTCCCCAGTAGGGGGCGTGCAGGAGGCAGCCAACTGATGATTCTCTCTCATCAGTGATGCTTCTATCTCTATCTCCCTCTCCCTCTATGTAATCAATAAAAATATATATCTTTAATTGTCATCTTTAATTTTTTAAAAATTGTAAGAAATAACTTAGGTGGCCCCGGCACACTGCGACAGCCACACGGCACCTGAGGGGAGGCCAGGCGGGGCCGGCCCAGTAGGAGCGGGGGAAGAATTCAGGAAGATGCTCCGGGACAAGGGGCACAGCTGAGCTTGTGACTCCGCGTGGCCGTGTCTCCTGCCAGGACTGGCCACCCGGAGGACCGTGTGCCCGCGACGGCTCCTCAAGGCCAGGCTCCCGCTGGCGGGACAGGAACCCGACGGGAGGTGGCGGCTGGGGCTCTGGCTGAGCTGGCTGGGCCACCACTCGGGAGAACAGCCAGGTGACTGTCACCTGAGAACCTTTCCCATGAGCACGCCCAGCTTGCAGAGCACGCGGGACGGAACGGAGACGGAGTTTCCTTCATCGCAGACGACACGGCCCCCGCGCCAGGAGCCCCTGCAGGGAGCACGGGGGCAGCTCGGCTAGTCGGTGCTCAGAAGGGTGGCCCGCAGGCGCCTCTCCAGCTCCAGGAGGCGCCGGTAAAACTTCTCAGCAGTATTTTCATCGAGGTCCATCTGGAAGGGAACGGAAACGGGTGGCGGGAACGACACAAACACCTCCGGGAACAGGCAGGCGCTCCCCGACGGGAGGACTGGAGCAGGCCAGCAGGGAGCGGCCACGGCCTCCCGGGGGGGCAGCCCACCTTCTCCGTCGTCACGTAGTTCCTCCCGAAGCCCGTGGTGGCGCTCAGATACTTGGTCAGAGGGTTGAGGGACTCGGGCTTCTGGTGGAAGAGCCACACCTGGGGAGAAAGAAGGGGCGTTGGGCTGTCTGGCCGCGGGCGCAGCCGGTGGGGACCAGCTCGGTGTCACCGCTCCATGCCCGCTGCTGGGACAGAGGGAGAAGGGCAGCCGCTGGGCAGCATCCTTAAGAAAACACCTGCAGCGAAAGCCGCTCCTCGTAATCCCCAAAGCCAAGTTCACGGCCAGAGACGGCTCCTCCGCGTCGGCGCCCACTCGCCAGGGTGACTCACAGACCCAGCGTCGCCTCAGTGACACACCACTCCGAAGCCCGCCCCTTCCCGCGGCCGGCGGCCTTCTCTGGTCCCCTCTCTGGAGGCAAAGCCCACCAGCATCTCCTGTTCACCCAAGACCGCGTGTCTGCTGGGGGCCGGGCTCTCCTCGCCCTGGCGGAACGGACCCACTCCGCATCTGCAGACACCGGAACCAGGGTAAGCGGCCGTGTCCTCCCTCCCAGTGGCCAGCACTCCGTAATCCGTCTCCGTGGACGGGTGCTCAGTGTTTGCTGTCACAGCCGCACTGTGCTGAGTGACAGCCGGCGTCGCCCGGAGCCTGCGCCCACAGAGAAGGTGGACACCGAAGCCGGGATGGCTGTGTTGGCGCATTTCGCGTGTTGGCTGGTCCTGCCGGAGCCCATCTACCCCAGCGTGCCAGAGCCAGCGCCCCGAACGCCCTCATCTCCGCCACCCGGAGCTGCAAGGGGGTTCCGCGGTGACTTTGGTCTCATTTCTCAGTGAGACAGCGTCGCCTCCTACAAATAACACGGTTTAACGTTCTGTGGTGGCCTGCGCTTGTCCTGAAGGGGCGCTGAGTGAGGGACGGACTCACGGAGTGACCAAGTGGAGGACTTCGCCCAGACGGCACGAACAGAGGGTGCAAAGGGCACCTGGCCACCCTGACCCGGCAGTGGAGGGCCTCGGTGTCCGGCGGAAACGATGACTGCAGCCACGAGCAGCGCCGGCCCCAGCGCCGAACGTAAACGCACGGGTTTCCCACTGTAACAGCTCGGCTTGGGCGTGAACGGAGGAAGGAGCATCTCCGTCCCAGGAAGTGGCCGGGGCTTGGCTGCCTCCACGCGCCCACAGGACCTTCCCGGGAAGCCCCGCCCGCCGGCCCCGCCCGGACACCACGTACCAGGGCCTCGGCTCCGTTGTACGGCGTCAAGGTGAAAGCGTTTGCAAAGAAGCGGAGCTGACGGAGAGAAAACGGGCGTCATCGAGGCGGTTTAGGTCCAAAGCAGCATTCACGGCACGTGTAAAGAACAGCCTGCCCGGATCCCACAGCCTTACTAAGCCCCAAAATGAGGAAGTCTAAAAAGAGAGGTCACCTCCTCCCAGCCCTCCAGCCAGCCCCTCGGAGCAGAGGCTACTCCTCGCGCCTCTCCGCCCTGGCGACGAGGCGTGCTTTCTGAGCTCCACGTGGAAGGACAGCTCCTAAAGGAGCATTTCTATGGCTGAGGCACGTCCGAGAGAAACTCTCAGCACGCAAACCTGAAGAGCCGACCTGTGGCTCTGCGGCCGTGAGCGCACGCTCGGCCTCCTGGGAGCTGTGTGCACAGGAAGTGACCGCACCGAGCAGGAAGCCGGGAACTACCATGCAGCCGGTTCCCACAGGACGCCTAGGACCCCCAAGCCCACGGAGCACGCTCGGGCGCTCTCTCCAGAGAAGGGGCGGCAGTGTGGGGTCAGCTGGTGGGAAGCAGAGGCCACTGGCCATGCCTTCAGTCCGCCAGGGACCTGAGATCCTGCCACCTCCCGATTCAATTTCTGAAGTCACTTCCCAACCCACGAACACACCCTTGATCCCAAGTCGAACAGCTGGCCTCCAGGGAAAGGGAGCGGTGGGCGGGGCGCACTCACCAGCCATATGATTGGCATCATCAGCGTCCACACGAAGCGGGGCAGGATTCCGTAGGTCAGGTTGGTCAGCATGGTCCCCGGGCACACCACACTGGAGAACAGGCCCTGGGGGTGCAGGGTCGGGGCAGAGCTGAGCCCGGGGTGCTGACTCAGCCCAGGACGTGCCGGCCAGTCGAGGACACGCACCCGCGCCAGGACAGGCAGGAAAGGCCTCTGCTCCGAGCGGTCCTGGCCGCGGGGAGACCCTGTCCGTGGAGCTGGGGCTGAGGACCCGGAGGGACGTCCACAGGGGCAGAAAATGAGTGAGACGCCTCTCCTCTAAGCTCGCCGGGCGAAGAGCGGCCACGCCCGAACTGGAGAAAGTGGGCCGGCACTGAGTCCCCGGGGGGCTGGGTCAGGGCAGGTCAGCTTACCCCCCCAAAAGCACTGGAGACAGAAGGACACCCAGGGGTCTCTGCCCTGTGTGTCTGCCTCCCCGCGGGTGCACAGACCCAGACTCCAGTGCGGGGGCGGGCACAGCGCTGTGCGGCCGGGCCACAGGACGCCCTCCGCCAGGACGCCCGTTGTAGGGCCCGATAACACGGCTCATGGACCAGAAGGGGGCGCTGTGCAGTCTGTCCGGGCAGAACTGCCACTTGCTTTACTAGTGAATCTGTTTAATTTTTACCTTTGATATTGACCATTTCAACGCATATTGTTATTACTTTTCATCTTATCTTTTACAGGGAACACTGCAGTTCCCGTGTAACAGGGCCGCGGGGCAGAAAGCACCGGCGAGGTTTCTGTTTTGTCCGGGGCGGTGAGGCCCCGGGGCGCACACTGACCACCAGCCCCAGGGTCCCCGCGTTCGCTGGCCTCCCAGACCAACCGCTCCCCCCAAGGAAGTCAGTTTCCCCCGAGACAGACAGCACGGGGATCTGCTCTGGGAACAGTCAGGGCTCGTCAGCGAAGCCGTCTGTGAACTAGACCTTGAAGCTGAGCAACAGCAGAAACACGCAGGGAGGGGCCCCGCCACGCCCGCGCCCACGGGAACCACGGACGGCACGGCCACAGCCGGGATGTCACCACGGACGGAGCTGGGCGGGAGCCTGGGGCCAGCACACGTCCCTCCGCTCTGGAGGGGGCCTTCTTCCCGCTGTGCTCGGGCAAAGGCCAGGCCCCCAGGCTGAGCCGCAGCGAAGACCCGGCAGCGGCAGCCTCAGCCACGTCTCCCTCTCTTACCCTCGTCCAAGGACATGTTTACTCATTTTAGAGAGAGGGGGGAGGAGGGGGAAGAGGGGAGAGGGAGAAGGAGAGGGGGAGAAGGAGGGGGAAGAGGAAGGGAGGGAGGAGATGGGGGGAAGAAGGAGAGGGGGAGGGGGAGGGAGAGAGGGGCATCGATGTGAGAGAGGAACACTGACCAGTTGCCTCCTACATGCATCCTGACTGGGGATCGAACCCACATCCTAAGTACATGCACCCTGACTGGAATTGAACCAGGTCAGGACGAAGCACCAACCCACTGAGCCACACTGGCCCGAGCTGTAGGATGAAATCCCAACCCTTACTCTGGGGGTGGGGCACGCCTGGCCCCGGGGCCGTAGGAGGCCTGCGAGGTCACCGGGTCTGGCCCTGCCAAGGCGGACTGGAAATTCAGTCACTCTGGGAGCGATTTCCACAGCAGCGTCCACTCACGTTTAGGGAGCGACAGGAATGGATGAAGTTACAAACACCAGGTGGACTGGCCTCGCTTGCTTGACAACCAGACCTCACTAGCCCAGTGACAGATGAGCCCGCCACGCCCGCCTGCCCCACGGGGCGGGGGGCTAGCAGTTGGGACACGCTGTCATCGAGAAGCCAGAGTCCCTCCACCGGGCCAGCACGCTGGGCTCCAGCTGCAACGCAGTGACAAGAACAACAAGAGCCCACACACGCAGACCGTGTGCACACCCCAGCACACCCCTGTGCACACCCACAGGCACGCTCTGAGCGCGAAGCACTTCGGACTGCTCCAGACCCACCCTCGCGCCCTCCCAGGAGGCGGGAGCCATCACTGTCCCTCCTGGCAGGCGGAGCTGAGGCCGGGCGGGGAGCCCGGTGCCGGAGGTCACAGGTGGGCGGGCCAGGGCCGCCCAGAGGCAGGACTGCGAGGGGCAGGCTTCCGCTCCGGGACAGAGCGGGCCCACACCCTCCTGGGAGGCCGGCTGCTGTGGCTAAGGCACCACCACAGCTGCTCTTCTGCCCTGGCCAGTGCTCTCGGTGGGTAGTGTCTGCCTCTGCACCAAAAGGTTGCAGGTTCGATCCTCAGCCCTGGTTGGGAGGCAACCGACTGGATGCTGCTCTGTCACAATGATGTTTCTCTCTCTCTAAAAAGTAAAAGAAATCACTTCCCCCTAACCCTCTCTCTCTAAAACATAAAAAAAGTAAAAGTGAGTGGGAAAAATCTCCACTGGTGAGGATTCACACCCCCAACAAAAGCGGCCCCCCTCGGGCACGTGGTGTCACGGTCCTCTCGTAATTTCTCCTCCTCTCCCGCCCCAGGCCGGCCCCGTGCCCCAAACACGGAGACCGTTGTAAATATTATAATTAAATTGCTCCAAGCCTCTCCTCCAACCACAGAAAAAGGCCACGGAACGACAGGAGAAGCTGACGTCTGAGACATGCAAGGACGCAGCACGCCCAGACCCCGAGGCTGCAGGAAACAGCGTGGCTGACAAGGGTGCCCTCCAGAGAAGCACCCTCCACCCGGGTGCTGACAGCAGAGCGCGGGGCTCACCAGGGGCCCCTCGCCGGCGGGACACCAATACGAACTCAGGGCGGCGGATGGCTTGGGGGAACCCGGGCCACAGAGTCAGACGGCCCGGGGCCCACCCTGAGCTGCACCCCACTGGCTCCTCACTTAACCTCTCCACGTCCTCAGGGGAAGGGGGACGCTGAGACCTGCCCCCCGGGGCGGGAAAGGCGGGAAAGGCATGGGCAGAGCGAGCACCTGAAGCCCCGAGCTCCCCGCACAGGGGCCGCAGCGTGGCTCTGCCAGGAATCGCGGCCAAAGAAGTGCACCCCTCTGCCCCGGAAATCAGGACCCCGTTACTTCTGCCCTGAAACGCTCCCGCACACCCGCACCGGCCCCGCCCAGGCGCCACCCTGCCGAAGGAACGCGGCCCGGAGAGCGGAGCGCCCCCCCGGGACCGGCGCTCAGCCCGCCGCCTCACCCGCGGGTTGAAGTGCCGGTTCAAGGCCACGCTCAGCAGGTCCAGCGCGTACTTGGAGGAGCTGTAGGGCTCCCGGCCCCGGCTGTGCTGGAAGTCCTCCAGGCTGAAGTTGGCCCTCCGGGCGCTGCGGGACGACGTCCAGATGAGCCGGGATGGGCCGTCGCCGTGGCCGAGGAGGGGCGCCAGCTCCCGGACCTGCGCGAGGAGAAGGAAGGAAAAGAGAGCCGGTCACAGTCAGGAAGCACTGCCCTGTCTGCTGCACAGGGGCAGGTTGTCCCTGGGGGTGAGCAGGGAGGGGCCCCCATGCCTGCGTGGTGCTGCATGGGAGTGAGCACAACAGCACGGACTCGTGTTCGGTCAGCAAGATGCGGATGGTTACGTGGAAACACGTACAGCTGTGTGCACACACCTGGGCTGGCACACACATGCGCATCCCCTTGCTGCCAGCAGAGGGCCCAGAGCACCTGCTGCCTCAACAAGCACCGGTTTTGGTGTCTGATGCCCCTCGAACGAGGGAGCCAGCTCTCCTCAGAGGAACGGCCTGTCCTCGTCTCGATGTTTCTCTCTCATTGACGTTTCTAGCTCTCTATCTCTCTCCCTTCCTCTCTGTGAAATATCAATAAAATATATTTCTTTAAAATAAATAAATAAATAAAAAATAAAAAAATAACACATGGGCCAGTCCTCCAGGAGGGGGGCCCACTTTTCAGGGGAAACAGGCTCCACGTGCAGACAGTGGCCGTGAACCTGGCGCAGAGAAGCAGGCTGCACGGGCACAGCGGCCGGAGGAGGACCTGACGGGCAGTGGTGAGCCCCGGACACACCGGCGTGAGCATCAGATGCTAACGTCACCGGAGCTGAGCCGGGGCCGAGCGCGGAGCAAGCTGGACCAGGCGACTGTGCCGGACCGCAGCGCGCAGCTCGGGCTGGAGAAGCGGTGACAGTCACGTCAGTAACGGCTTCCTGCTGCCTCCTCTGAGGCCAGCCGGCTCTCAGACCACCGAGCATTCTCTGAGGGCCCCTGTGAGTCCCTTTCTGCTTTCCCTCTGCTCTCCAGAGCTGGTGCAAAATGAAAACTAATCTCTCAAGAGGCTGCTGCAGGGCGGTTTGCAGAGGAGCCACGGACTTAATACCCAGAGCGAGGCCCGCCCACGCTCCTGCGCCCCAGAGCAGAGCTGTGGCCCAGCCTTCGGGACCGGCGCTGAGTGAGGCCTGATGGCACTTTACCAGGACAAAGTGGCCAAAGACGTTGGTGGCAAAGACCTCCTGGAGCCCGTGGGCGGTGACCCGGTCGTCCTGGGTCAGCAGTCCCTCCGCGGTGGAGAACACCTGGATCACCTTTCTGAAACAGCAGAGAGAAGTGCGTGGCTTCCCAGAGCGCCTGCCACCGGAGCCACTGAGGAGACCGCCCCGAGCCCTCCTGCCCCACCTCCAGGTCTCGGTTCTGTGCCGTGGGAATGAGAACACCAGTTCCTCAGACTGGGGCTGTGCTAAATACAATGCAAGATGGCGGAAACCAGTGTGGCTCAGTGAATAGAGCCTCGGTCTGCAGACTGAAAGGTCCCAGGTTCAATTCTGGTCAAGGGTATGTTCACTGGTTGCGAGCACATCCCTGGTAGGGGGTGTGCAGGAGGCAGCTGGACAATGTTTCTCTCCCATCGATGTTTCTAGCTCTCTATCCCTCTCCCTTCCTCTCTATAAAGATTCAATAAAATATATACATTAAAAAAAATACAATGTAAGATGTCTCCTTTCCCCACGAGTGCTCACATGCCCACAGCATCCGAGCCGCGAAAACCCTCGTCACCTCTTTCTAAACCAGAACACAGGTCACGGGGACAACGGTGAGGCCGATGCTGAGAGGGGTCCCCGCACACAACTCGGGGAAATGCCCACAGCCAGGCGCTGGTGCTCACTGGTCATTCTCAGAGCACCGAGCGCCCTCTGACAGCGTCTGCCGCAAGACCAGTCTTGGGTCAAGGCCCGTGTGGGGCTGAGTGTGTGTGTGTCCAATGGAGGAGAGTAAAACAAAAGCCGAGCAAGAACCTCTATGAATGAGCCCGCGAGGTCACGGGTAAGACTGCTTCCCACCTGCAGGGGGAGAGCCAGGCACAGTCCTGAGACTCCGCAGGGAGACAGCGAGCTCTGTGCGCTTCCGGCCGCTGGTCAGAGCCCTGGCCCGCGCTGCCTCCGGGGCTGACCCTCCCTCTTCCGAAGGCTCACCGCAGACATCTCGGACCACAACACGGAATCGGGACACGCGGCTTCCCCAGAGACCAATGCTTTTCTTCCTCCTGCCGTCCTTCTTCTCAACCCCCTTCTGCCACCCACTCCGCACGCCCCGGGCAACGCCAGGCGAAGCAGGCACCTCCCTGACACAGGCCTTACCTGGAGAAGAGGCTGGAGAGCAGAGCGCGGAGGTTGAGGTGTGGGCTGGGCATGATCCCGGCGTTGAGGTACACGCAGTCCAGCCTCTGGAACCTGCGACAGACGCCAGACACAGGGTCAGGCCCGTGAGCCTTCTTTTCCTGATGTCGGCTTCCAACAGGATTTGGGAGCGACAGCGGGCTGTGCAGTCAGACCTCTCTGACTCCTTAGCTTCGTCCCCCCATTAGGCCCTGCAGCTACCCTGTCTATCAAACAGCCCTCCTTTGGTCTGGGGAAGGTTGGGGCTTTATTTTCTTTCCTTAGATTCACATCCTCGCTAGGTGAGAAGTGAAATTTATATAATAATAACATTCACCTGATCTGATCTGTCCGGACACAGTCATACTCCCGAATTTGCATCATGACAACCATCTAGTCTGCGCAACCCCACACTCCTCTGAGCGCTGCTTTGAGAATTAAATAAGGACAGCAATGCTGCACCCCAAGCTGTGGGCAGCTGACCACTCACTGGTTACCTTAGGGCTCCCTTCTCTCCCGCGGCCTCACTGCCTTAAGTTTGGACTAACTCACTAAATATCTTACTTGATACAAAATTACTGATCTGCACTCACTACAAGTCCTCTCTGAAGAGCCAGGGAGGAGAGCCGGGCTCCAGGACCCCCGGGGAAGAGTCCTAGGACTCTGGGGCACTGTCTGCGGCTCTTTAGGTCAGTGCCTGCTGACCTATTTTGCACCCGGCCAGCAAAGACGCAGAAAATGCTCTCAGGTGTCACGGAGCTCACTCCCTAAGGCGCCGCGGCCGCCGCACGCCAGGGCGCGCTCCTGGGTTACTCCTCATGAAATAAGCATGATCGGGGGATGCGGGGCAGGGCTTCCGGGTGACACCGCAGGCCCTTTCTCCGGCGTCGGCTGCCGGGGGCACAACCACGGGGAGGACCCACCTGCTCCGGAGCTCCCGGGCGGCCCGCAGCACCGAGCGCAGGTCGGAGACGTCCACCTGCACGGTGCTCACCTGGGCGCAGGGCCGGGCGGCCAGCAGCGCGGCGCGCGCGGCCTCGGCCCGGCCCCGGTTCCGGCAGGCCAAGCACAGGTGCAGCCCGGCGTCCTCCTCCAGCAGCCGCTGGCACAGCGCTCGGCCGACGCCACTGCTCGGACACAGAAACGGAGTGAGCACCCGGCCCCAGCCCGCCGCCGTCCCCCCGCTCGGAGCCCGGCGGACAGGAGAGAGGGGCGCGGGCGCGGGCGCCGGGCCGGGCGCGGGGCCTCACCTGCTCGCCCCGGTGACCAGGACCACCTTCCTCATCGCGGCGCGCGCTCGCCCCGCAGCCCACCGGACGCGCAGCCCGAGCCCGCCGGCCCCGCCTCCCACGCGCGCCGTCCAATCAGGACCCGGTGACACAAGACGCCACGCCCAATCCCCGTCCTCCAATCGGGTCCCGGGCCCGATGCCCCGCCTCCCCTAGCGTCACAGACTCCGCTCTGGGTCCTCCAATCGCAGCCCGCCGGGTGCCCTCTGCCCCGGGCCCGAGGTGGGGTGAGATAGGCCGAGGGGCGGGGCCACGGGACGCCCGGCCCCCAGCCAATCCGCGCCCTCCGCCACCGGAGGACCCCAGCCTCCCCCCTCCCCTCACCCCGACCCGGGCCGCCCGGTGAGTCCCGCCTGGCGCGCTCCCGACCCGCGCGGCGCTCGCACCGCGTCCCTGCCCGCACGCGGGGGCTGGGCAGCAGAGCCCCTCCTGGTGCAGGGAAGCTCGGGTCTCGCAGCTGAAGTGGGGGACCGGACCGCCCCTGCTGCCCTACCCCGCTCCTCAAGTCATCTTCGGGAGTGGGTTTTGTGGGGAACTATGTGCAGAAACTGCAAGATCTGCCGGTTTCCAAAAACTGGGCTGCAGTGGTCCTGGAACTTCACGGAGCAGACCGGGCACTCTGTGGTCTCTGGCTGCTCTGAGTTACACCCAACCCCTCATCACCCCTGGCCTCCCACCCCTCATCCCCCCTGGCCTCCCACCCCTCATCGCCCCTGGCCTCCCACCCCTCATCCCCCCTGGCCGTCCATCCCTCATCCCCCCTGGCCTCCCATCCCTCACCCCCCCTGGCCGTCCATCCCTCATCCCCCCTGGCCTCCATCCCTCATCTCCCCTGGCCTCCCACCCCTCATCTTCCCTGGCCGTCCATCCCTCACCCCCCCTGGCCGTCCATCCCTCACCCCCCCTGGCCTTTCACCCCTCATCTCCCGTGGCAGCGCCGCTAAATGTGACCCGGAACTCAGAACAGTAAGAGGGTGAACACATTCTTCAGGGCAAGCAGGAAGCGTGCTGTTGGGGTGGGCTCATGCTAATCTCTGCTACAGAGCAGGAGTCAGCATTCCGGTTGTTCACAGCTTTTGTTGCTCTTTGGGGGGTGGGAGGGCAGCCCAGCCAAACCGTGTTTGGATTTAGGAGGGACTTCCGTCAAGCAAGCACTTTTGTGACAAGGATCCCGGCTAATTTCAGACCGAATCTCCGCCAGCCGGACCACCTGACGGCACAGAACCCCAGTCTCTGGTGGGTTTGGACATGCCAGAGGCCAAGATTCTTCTCTTCCAGCAAAGTCAGCTCGTCTAAGAAGCCTGGGTCAGCAACCCCCTGCTGAGCCCGCCCCACAAACGGTCCACCCCACCCCCACCGGCGCCCATCGCTTCTCCAAAAAGGCCCAAGGCCCAAGGGGAAGAGTGATAAGGCTCAAACCCATCAGTAGCATGTTTCTTTAATCATTGTTATTTACAATTTATCATTATCAGACTTACAGAGAATAAATAAAGAAGAAAATATACAATTGGTATCTCGTTCTTTTTCTAATACAGAGAGTTCTTCATGCTCTATTTTGGGATGACTACAATAGTTTTAAGCACAAATTAAGTCAGTTTTCTCTTTACCCCTGGACAAGGCACATGGCCTCCCAAGTCCGCAGAGCCGCCCTCCTCACAGGAAGCCTGCTCTGATGTGCGGCAAAGCCACCGGAAGGGACGGGCGGCGTGGACTGTGAAGGCGGAAGGCAGCTGGGCTGACGGCAAACTCCGTGTGTTTGTGGGAATGCTCACACCTTGCGTTACTTCCAACCCTCTTCAAGAAATCACGTTTCCACCCCGACTGAAAACTATCCCTCAAACCTCTGCAAATCCTCCCTGCGCTGGTTCCCGCGGGTGGGTCCTGAATGCCTGCAACTTCGGGGCAGCTCGGGGCTGACTCGCCCTGCTCCTTCAGAATCCCCGGAGTTATTGACAAGACGTCTGCAAATCTGTTTCAAGAGGGCTGGATGTGGGCCCGAGCCTGGCGCCTGCTCTGGATGGGGTGCCTTACACAGAACGGCCTTGAAATGCTTCTAAAGGCTCGAAGAGGAAGGTACACACAGGAAGTACACAGATGGAGGCTGTTCGCCAGGTAAGGTCTGGCCCTTTCTACTCTCTCCTCAGTTAAAACCAGCCCTCTCTAGCTCAGCAGAGCAAGTCTCCCTGAGTCACCAGGCACGCAGTTTGACAAGTTCCTGTTTCTATATTCGATTCATTCAAAAACAACACTGTAGGCATGTATGGGTGCCCGGCAGGTGAGCCTGGGCCAGGAGCTTTACGGGATGTGGGACGCAGTGGGAAACGAGGTACAGTCTTGTGAAGTCCCACACAGGGCACTTCAGACACCGCCACAAACCTCGCAGCTGGGAGCCACAGAGCTGGAGCCCCAACACCACCCCCCGAAATTAGTATTTAACTTGGTCTACTGTGGTTTATTTCATTTCAGAACAGATATGTAGGCAAATGAAACCTCTACTATTCTGAAAACAGTTTCTGATCACATTCAGGGTCTGTGCCACCGTGCTCCGTCCCCCCACAGGGGCCTGGGCCCGTCGCTCACGCCGCCTACTCCTCGGCTGTTCACGCTGGAGCGCTCTCTCCACATTACATCCCTCCTTGCTGCAGATTTCCCTTTCACCTAGATTTCCCCTTACGCCTGACTAGAGGCCCGAGGCGGAATTCTGTTAGAGCAGGCCTTCCTTCCCTGGGCTGCCGGCACCGGCTTCCGCTGGCACCGGCTTCCGCTGGCACCGGCTTCCCGCTGGCACCGCCCGGGCTTCCCCCCTGAAGGTCATCCGGAAGGACGTCCAGTCTAGTCAGCATGTTATGCTATTATTATTATTATTATTATTATTATAGATTCTGTAGCCAGCAAGCCATCAGGTCTTCTCTGTCCTCTGTGTTGCCCGGTCCTTCCAAGTTGTTCTGGATTGTTCAGATGCTAAACAGCCAAGCAAGGTCAGCTGATGCTGCACCCGCAGGCCGGGCAGGAGTGCTCACTGATAAAGGAACAAGCGAGTTTGTTACATTCTCCTTAAGAGTCTGCACATTTGTATCCAGATGGCGTCTTTCTCAAGGCCTCTGAGCAAGGCCAGGTTACAAACCAGCAAGGGTTAAGCCTATCCAGAAACGCAATCAGTGCGGGTGAAAAACTGGCGAAATCTGAATATGGTCTGTGGTGCGTTCATATTAGACCAGGGCCAGTTTTCCGGCTTTGGAAAGCGTGACGGTTCCGTAAGATGTCGCCAGGGGGAGAGCCTGTGTTCGGGGGAGGCCAGTCTTCTCGCCGGTTTTGAAATAACTAGTTTTAGGAAGCATTGCCTACAAGTAGTGAGCTGATGGTAGCAGAGAGCTCAGAGTGCCAGCAATCCAGGCGTCCTTAACCCCTCCGCCGCTTCCCGTGTCGGGAAGCGTTCCAATGCATTTGCCAAGCGGAAAGGACATTCATCTGCTTCTGTGAAAATGTTACATTTCAGTTCCGGAGGATTCCCCAACATACACCAGATCTGTAACTCCCAGAAGCATTGCAGGAGTTACAGATCTGCCAGGCCACAAGTCAGAGGTCAGAGGTCAGAGGTCTTACAGAAAAGGCGTAGAAGCAGGACTGCAAACTCAACTTGGGATCAGGGACTCAGCAGTCCTATTTGAAGACTAATTTAAGCCTCAACTGTAATTTTCTTCACTTTTCATGGTTTTGGGCAAAACAGATGCTCCTCTGTTTTAGAATGTCTCCTGGAACTTCTTCTCTTCCCCTCTTCTCTGTCCTCCTCTGGCACAAACACAGGCTGAGCTGCTCCGCCATGCGAGAGCCGGAGGGAGGGAGAGCGACCCGGCCTTTGCAGCTGAGAACACAGGCGCCCACGCCTCCGTCACCTGCTTCCGTGGGAGCGAAGGGCTCCTGCCGGGCACCGAGGGCCGCGCCACGAGGACTCCTCTCCGAGGCTCTGACAGCTCCTCTGTGCACACTGCCCCCGCCTCCTCTCCTCATCCACATTCTGTGCTCGCCACCGTCCATCCGAGGTTCCTTCTCCGCATACAGTCCTCCTCTCGTCCTCACGACACTTACTTTTTCTCCGTCTCCAGAACAGAGTCTTGCCCTCGCCAGTCTGTCCGGCTTCCCAACCTCCCGCAGCTACCTGTGCGAGGTCCGCGCTCCTTCCTGCGGCCTCTTCCCCCGCCGCCTCCCGCTCAGCCGCTCGCACGTCCATTCACCACCTGCCGCCCTCCGCACTGTGCTCACACCATCTGCCGCCCTCCGCCCTCCGCACCGTGCTCGGCCACCCCTCGGGCACCTGCCGCTTCCCGCCCAGCACTGACACGCAGCCCTCCGCCGCCTGGCCAGGCCCCTGAGCCGGAGTCTGGGCCAGGGCGGGCCTGGCCCCCTGCACGGCGACCCGCCTCCACAGACACTCCGTCCGACTCCACGGCCACCCTGGACGGAAGCATCCCAGACAGAATAACGGCCACCTAGAAAGGGTAACGGACGCCCCTGGAGCCGGCGACCTCCCCCACGGCCTGGAGGCCCAGACACCCCACATTCCTGCTACGCAGGAGGGCTCTGGGCTCAGGAGAGGCGTGGGCTGAGGCGGGTGTGGAAAAGAACCAGAGGAGCGCGTGAGGCACCGGCCAGAAGCACCGCCCCCGCCCCTCCGCAGTCCTGGCGGGCCGCTGGGCCCCGGGGCGGCTCGGGCCCCTTGAATTCTAGAGAAACATGGTGACCGGCCTTCCGTGTTCACCCCCTGGCCCCGTGGGGCCCTTGGCGTTGTTCGGTGCCTGAGCTGCTTCCGGTGAGATGGGCTGCGGCTGCTGGACTGAGGAGGGCAGAGGCCTGTCCAGTGTGCGGGCCACCCACTCGGGTGAGGATTCGGATGAAGGAAGGAGTCCACTCCGCCTGCAGCTGGGCTGACTCCTCAGCCTCCTCCCGGACTGGCCCCGGGGGTCTGTCCTCAGAGGCCACCACGGTCTCCTGGGGCCTCGCTCGGCCTTACAAACGAGGCCCTGAGCCGGCTCCTTTAAAGATCAGGAAGGCGTGTGCCTCCTGTCCGCTTGCCTCCGGGCACTCTGAATAGGACGTGACGCTCACTGGACCTTGGACGCCGAGAGGGGCAAGCCCCACGGTGTGAGGCGTGGCCAGCCTGCTGTGTCCGCTGGGAGGACGGCTGGGCGCACACGTGGCGGTGTCGGCGCAGCGGCAGCGCTCCCCGCAGCTGATGAGCAGGTGCCCACGAGCACGGGCACCTCGGACCGGGAGCCCTCGCGGCCACGCTGCAACGCCAGGGCACGTCAGGTGGCAGGAACGTCCAGATGGCACAGCGGGCCCAAAGCACTGTGTCCAGCTCCCTAAGCATCGTGGTCCTGACTCCCACCTGCGAGCCTCGGTTCATCCAGGGAGACCGAGTCCCAGGACATGGCGGGGAGGGGGGAGGGGGAGTTTGCCCTGGGGGGTGGGGGTGAGGCATCTGCCATGGCCTGGAGCAAGGCTGGGGGCTGAGCAGGGTGCAAGCCGTGTCCTCTGCCGTGTCCTCTGCCGTGTCCTCTGCCGTGTCCTCAGCCGTGTCCTCTGGCGTCCTCGCTCGTGTCTCCTTCGCGGGAAGTGGGGCTCTTCACTGCCGTCCACTGCCTCTGGGGGCGGGGGGTGGGGTCGGGGGCTTGGGTGCTCTGATTTCACTGGGTATCTGTTGCCACAAATTTGGAAGCCAGACCCCCTTCTTTCTCTCCATCACGCTTGACCTGTGCAGAGGGTCACCCAACACCATCTCACCCACCACTGCTCTGGGGTCCACGTCCACGAATGTCTCCCCTAGTTCTTCAGCCCACTCATCCGTTAAAACAGGCGGCGGCGTTGAGCAGATGACAAAGGGCGGAGGGAAAGCTATCGGAACACCAGTTTCTTCGGACTCAGAGGGCCTCACCGACACACACCGAGCTTGTTGGCAAAGGACGCCCCGGCCCACCACACAGTCTTCCGAGCAGCCTCCGCATCCCAGGCACAGACGCGACCCCGAGCCCACGGCGGAGAACAGAGCGCCATCCCACAGAGCGGGGCTCGAACGCGCTCAGCCACCCGCCCGGAGAGGAGCCGGGCTAGGAGGCGGACCCACCGGCGAGGCCCTGAGCTGTCCGAGGCCCTGACCTCGTCTCGGGTCCCTAAAACAGGAGGACTCTTCACGTTTTTATTTCTGAAACTGTTTTTAAAGGCAACGTGGAAAAGTGCTGTGGAGCCTGCACATTTATAAACATAAGCACATTTAGCCTTTATAAATTACCTACGTTATCTAGCCTCGGTCCGCAGCTCTTCGGCAATCAATGAAGATTTCCTTACTGGGTTGTATCTACCCTAGCAGGTTTTTTTTTGTTTTGTTTTTTGTTTTTAGTTCTTTAACGTAAAAAACAAGTATATGTGGGTCAAGGGTGGACAGTGGGTGGAGCAGTGGAAACGAGGGGCAGGAGGAAAGGAACGCCTGCCTCGCGTGCCCTGGCGTCCGTGGCGCGGCGTGGGCGTGGGCGTGGGCGCGGGCGGGGGCGCGGCGTGGCGGCCTGGCCCTGAGGCGTCACTCGTCCCCCTGCTGGAGGAGCAGCAGGTGTATCTCCTGGAACGAGGGCCGGTGCTTGGTGTCCCTCCTCCAGCAGCTCAGCATCAGCTTGTACACGGAGTCGGGGCAGATGGCGGGCTGCGGGAGGTACGTCTTTGGGAACAGAAAGGAGACGTTAAGGAAGGGGGAAGGGAGAGCTGCCTCGTCGGCACTGACTGTCCCTCAGCCCACTTCTCGAAGGTGATCCCTGAGTCCCGGGGGGGCCACGCCTGCTGGCCCCTCCCCCTTCGTCTCTTCAGCCGGACTTTCTGTTCTGGGGTCCCTACCACCACCCCAAGGGTCAGGCGGCAGCGAAAGGACATCTCCGACTGGAGACAAGTGGTTAGAACCTGGGGTCCGTTTAGACCGCGAGCCTCCAAGAAAAGTGCCCTCGGAAAGTCGTCACCATTTGTTAGGCTAAGCTGAAAACAAAGATGTTAAGCACTTTTATTTTAAGGATTGAAACGACTGCTATCTAGGCTTCTGTGCCCTTTCATTGGAATGCAAAGGGTTTAAGGTTTGCCCTGAGTATAAAATTCCTCCTAGAACCCATGTCGCTGAGGTTTCCTGAACGGCCCGTTGTGATGGTGACGGTGCCGTCGGAAAAGCACAGGCAGGCCTGCGTGCGGGCTGCACGGCACCGGCGGGCGGGAGGGGGGGGGGAGAAACGCCCGCACTGCGCGCCAGCCCAGACTTTCACAGTCACAACCGAAACTCTACCTATAAAATGTAAAGCAGCAAAGTAGGAATTGTAAATTAATATCCCCTATCTATCCTAACAAAAGATTAATATGCTAATTAGACCAGGACAAAGCTGGGGCTGTGAGGGAAGCTGGGGTTCTGGGTGCCAGCGGGAAGCCAGCCGTGCCGGCAGCCGGGGGAGGAAGGCCTGCTCTAGCACGAACTTTGTGCATCGGACCTCTAGTATTTACCTAGTAAAATGTACTAATATAAAATAATAAAATAGAAATCTAATAAATTACATTTAGTATCTTAATGTGTTAAATAATTTTTTTCTTTTTAGTTTATTAATTTTAGAGCGAGAGGAAGGGAGAAGGAGAGAAACATCCACTGGCTCCTCCTGCACGCCCCGACTGAGGGCTGACCCTGAAGCCGGGGCATGTGCCCTGACCTGGAATTGAACTGCGACCCTTCCGCCCGCGCACAGGACAACACCCAACCAACCGAGCCACACCAGCCAGAGCAAATTTAATAAATTTTTATTGAACATTTAAATCTGTGCTTAGCGGCTTACTCAGAACGGGGCGGTGATACGCGGCTTTGGCCTGGGCTTTTGTCAAATATTTTACTTCACTACTCAACCACTGGGCATTTGATCAGAATATATTAGTTCAGCCAAAACTGGTTTGGCTCAGTGGATAGAGCGTCGGTCTGTGGACTGAAAGGTCCCGGGTTCGATTCCGGTCAAGGGCATGTACATTGGTTGAGGGCACATCCCCAGTAGGGGGTGTGCAAGAGGCAGCTGGTCGATGTTTCTCACTCATCGACGTTTCTAGCTCTCTATTCTCTCCCTTCCTCTCTATAAAATATCAATAAAATATATTTTTTTAAAAATAGAATATATTAGTTCACTACCAGTGGTGGACTTTTTACACTGAACATTTTAAAATGAGTAAAAAACTGCCATTTGACCCAGTGATCCCACTTCTAGGAATATATCCTAAGAAACCTGAAGCACCCATCAGAAGGAATGTATGCCCCCTATGTTCATAGCAGTGCTATTTACAACACTGAGATCTGGAAACGGCCCACGTGCCCATCAGCAGACGAGTGGATAGAAAGCTGAGGGACATTTACACCAGGGAACACTGTGCAGCGGTATTCCCTTTGAGACATGCTCTCACCCTTTGAGACAGCACGGAGGGGCCTGGAGAGGACTCTGCTCAGTGAAATGGGTCAGAGAAAGACATGTATCACGCGATCTCACTCACGTGTGGAATCTAATGAGCAACATAAACTGATGGACGGAGTGGATCCAGAAACATGGAAGCAAGGAACGGAGGCGGAATCTCGAAAGGAAGGTGGCGAGTCATCAACCAAAGGCCTGTGTCACCATGCATGGCCCGGGCACAGACAATAGGGCTGAAGCCCGAGGGGGGGCACGGTGGGCTGGGGGGGCCAATGCGGGGTGGGGGGGGGGGGCGGACATATTGTTGAATTATTTTAAAAAATAATAATAAAATAAAATGAGTAAAAAATCCCAGAAATTGAAACTCTGTTAAATGACAAAACTATTATGTCGTGAAACTGAATAGCATAACATGTAAGTAACCATGTTTGCAACCTGAGAGCTACGGCAAAGCTATTTGACACGTGGACCTGCGCCCGGGGCAGCACGCTGGCTTCTGCAAGCTGTTTTGATCCGATTCAGCCTCAAGGACACACTTTCCCTGTGAGATTCCAGTCCCCAAACCGGAAGCTGAGAGACAAAAGGTCACCATCTTCCCCCCTTGTCCATGCCCCACCGGAGCCAGCCTCTTCCCAGAAGCCCGCTGGGCAGGCAGTGGCGCACTGCTGGCCCGGCCTTCTGCCTGTGCTCGCGTAACCTGCCCTTTGCCACGGAGGGAAGCTATTGCCTCACAACAAGAGAGAGAACTGAAATCCCTGCTCCACAAGCCCCAGGACCAGGTAAATCCAGCCGCCAGCCCTCCGGCGGGCAGCCTGCGCCCTCATCATCCGCCTGGCTGGCCCGCCTCCGCCCCCAGCGCCTGCCGGGCCTCCGCCCCAGCTGGCCCACGGTCAGGCCCGGGCCCTGCGGGAAGCCACAGAGGCAGCGCCGGCCTGGGGGCATCCGCAGGGGCGGGACCGGGGGCGGACCTGCTTGTCCTGTCCTGATGGGCAGGACGGCGGAGGTGGGGTCCAGGGCACACCTGATTGTCTCGGGATGTGGACGTCTAGAAACACTGCCAGGAGGTCCACACGGATTTTTCGTGAATGCGAATATGTCACTTCCTTTCAAGCGTCTCTTTGTCAACCAGGGAGACAAACCTCACAGTTTAAATCAAGAGATAGCTCATCCTGAGAGCGAGGATTTTATTTCCTGGAACGTCTGGCTGGAGAGGAGCCTGACCGGCCCCTCCTGCCCCCCAAGGATCTGGGCAGGGGGTGGGGGTGTGCGCGATGCCTGGCCAGGGGCTGGTCTCCCAGTTATCTGGATGATTCGAGACAAAGGACTGCATCCGGTGGCCGCCTCCCAGCCTGCCTGTCCGCTGAGTCAGGCCCTCTCTCTCCCCGACAGGGCGCCGCCCCCGCCTCACCTGCCGCCCTTGGTCCCGGAAGAACTCGCCGGTGTTCTCGATGACCTGCTCATCCGACAGCTGGGAGTAGGGCTGCTCCTGGCAGAAGGTGAAGGCCTCCCACAGGGTCACCCCGAAGGCCCACACGTCGCTGGCCGTGGTGAACTTGCCCTGTGTAATCGGCAGGAGAGGAACTCAGACCCCTGCCCGCAGGGGCGCTGGTCTCCCAACCTGAGGGACCCCCCAGCCCCCCACCCCACCCCGGGCTCTGGAACTGCGGGCGGAGGCGCCGAGCGGACCGGAGGTCCCCGACACCCTCGTGCCTCACTCGGGGCTGCGTCCCCTGGACACGGCTCAGGGCCGATGGTCGGAGCAATGACATTTGGGAAGAAAAGTCTCTTATCCACCACGGTCCAGAAGACCAAGAGTTAAATAAAAACTATAAAACAAAGAATGATGAGCTTAAAATAAAAAGTAAATGGTGATAATCAGAGATCAGTGTAAATAATGAATTAGAGCTGAAACCGGTTTGGCTCAGTGGTAGAGTGTCGGTCTGTGGACTGAAAGGTCCCGGGTTCGATTCCAGTCAAGAGCATGTACCTTGGTTGTGGGCACATCCCCAGTAGAGGGTGTGCAAGAGGCAGCTGGTCGATGTTTCTCTCTCATTGACGTTTCTAGCTCTCTATCTCTCTCCCTTCCTATCTGTAAAATATCAATAAAATATATTTTTAAAAAATAATGAATTAGAAACATGGTTATGAAATTAATTCAGAAGAAAACTATTTTGTGTGGATAGCATTTCTTTAAATGGTTTTTAATTCCCTAAACTAATTAAAATCACGCAGTAGGTGGGAAGGAGAGAGGGAAAAAAAACACTAAATCCCTTATCATCATGGGTCTATTTTTACCCTTTTCCCCAAATTTCCTACAGTGAGCACGTCACGTTTACCAGCAGAAATGGGCAAGTCACCATGAGCACTCAGAGCCGGCCACCCCACCCGAGCAGACGCCAGGCCGGCGGCCCCCGCTCACCAGCAGGATGCTCTCCCAGGACATCCAGCGGATGGGCAGCACGGCGCGGCCCTGGATGCGGTAGTAGTCCCCGCTGTACAGGTTCCGGCTCATCCCGAAGTCGGCGATCTTGATGGTGTAGTTCTTGCCCACCAGGCAGTTGCGTGTGGCCAGGTCGCGGTGGACAAAGTTCAGGGAGGAAAGGTACTTCATGCCGGAGGCAATCTGCGTCGCCATGAACTTCAGGTTGGCATAACTGAGGAGAAACAAGAGGGAAGTTGCCTGTGGACAGAGGAGCCGTGGCGCGTGACATTCCTCACGGTCCCAGACACCGGCCCCACGCGGCTCTGCTCTTCCCCGGCAGCTACTCCCCACGCCAACCCCGCCGGCCGGACTCAGCGAGCGGTGGGGTCCCTGCTCCCCGTGTGTTGACGGGGGGCCGTGGCGGTTACCTGACGGTGGGCACCTGGCCGGGGGTGGAGCCGGGCGGCTCGTGGCGGGAGAGGAACTGGTTGAGGTCGCCGTTCTCCATGTACTCGGTGATCATGCACAGAGGGTCGTCGGCGATGCACACGGCCAGGAGGCGGATGATGTTGGCGTCCTTGAGCCGGGACATGATCTTTATCTCCTTCAGAAAATCGTTCCTGGGGAGAGAGACACGTGGATACGCCCAGCGAGCAGAGCCAGAGTCGGAGGTGAAGGCGGCACCGCGCCCGCCCTCCCCACGGGGGTCTGTTCCCAGACGGCCTTCGGCGGACAGGGCACCCGCGGGCTGCCTCACTCTCACCCCGGAGCCGGGCCCGGCCGCACTGTGACCTTCTGAGAACCAGAACTGTGACCGTCACGTCGCAGCCTGCCCACGGAGAGTGCCCACAGGCGTGTGCCCAGACCCCTTCACGGGAAATCGCACCGGACACGCACAGCGGCTCGCCCCCTGGACAAGCCCGGCAGCCGCTCTGTTAACAAAGCACAGAGCCCTCGGTCCACCCGGAATCCTGCATCTCCTCCTGCCGGCGCTCCTCACACAGGCACCGCCAGGGCGTCCCAACATCCACACAGCTTCCTGCCGTGGACGGGGCAGCCGTGGGGTCATCCCAGAGGAAGTGCTCACTGGACCAGGACAGGTCACTGTCCCTGCACTTGGTGACAGCGTGTTTGGGTGGGTGCGACCACCAGCCCACACTCCCCAAGTTACTGGGGCAGATCGGAGAGTCTCCTGGGAGTTTTCTAGGGAAATTCTACCCATGGACACCCCCAAACCACGTCAAGTACAACAACCCCAAACGGGCTCCACGGGCCGTGGCCACCACTGCTCAGTGGGCGTGGGCGCGGTAAGAGGTGCCCTCGCTGGATGAGACCCAAGGGGTCATCTGTCATTCGTACTCTGAGCTCTCAGTTCCAGTCCTGGGCCCCTCAGGTCTCCTCCCTGGCTTTTCTTCTTCATCCCACACCCTGCCGCTCGCAGGACCTTCCTGCACCCGACTCGCCGTGTTTGGAGTTCACGGTGTTTGAGGAGCAATCGGAAACTCTCCCACTCTGAGTCTCAGCGAGACGAAGAGGCCAACACAAGTGGGGGAGCACCTGGTCCCCGGGGAGGGGGGGGGCTCCTCAGCAGGGTCGTCTGCAGAAAGGTTGAGGACAGTGGAAGGGTGGGGACTGCGATCTATTGGGGGGGGGGGTCCCCGTGAGGGAAACTGCTAAAGGACCGTGGATCCTTCGCTTTGAGGTCCATGGTCCTTTTCCGAGTGGAGGCAGCTTCTCACAGGGGTTGCTGGACATAGGAGAGAAGGAGCACAAAAGGGGAGGATGAGGAGGTAATGGGGGGGGAGCAGGGTGAGAGGGCTGGGCGGGAGCGTGTGGCGGCGGGAAGGACACGCGGGGCCTCTGTGGACAATGGCCACGTGTGGGGGGGAACAGGGAGCGGGTCCAGTGGGAAGCGTGCTTTGTCTGGGAGGGAGAGGGAGAACAAGGTGAGGATGCTGGCCCGGAAGAAGACGGCGTGTAACCACGGAGACGTGAGGAGGCTCACAGACCTGCCCCCGCCAAAGAAAAGCTTGCTCGGAAGTTTCCCGGTGTCCCCGACCTGAGGGTGAGACGCATCAGGGAAACTCAAAACACAGCCACAGACCTGGCGTTCTTGTTGGCGTCCGCCCGCAGCATCTTCACGGCCACCAGGACCGGCTCGCTGGCGCTGGCATCGACGGCAAAGTCTTTGCCTTTGAACCTGTCCATCCCCTCCACTTCGCAGAGGTGGACCTGGGCGAAGGCACGCGTCTCAGCACCCGCGGGCGCCTCGGGGAGGGAAGCACCCTCACCGCACACGTCCCACAATCAGACAGAGAGGGTACATGTGACACGTCTACCACCCACATACACATACAGACAACACGCCGTGTGCCCGCCTCACACAGGAAGCGTCCACGGACCGGAACACGGCCCGTGTGAGCGAACGAATGTGCAGCAGCATTCACCACAGCACTCTCCACGCAGCGAGCCACTGTAACTGCTGAACCTTCTGGGTTCAGACAAAGCGCCAGGAATGTTCTAGCTGACCCTTCACACAGGCGGCATCGCAAGTGCGGGATCCTCTGACAGCCCGTGGGCCGGCGTCTTTACCTCGGGCAGGAGGACAGAGCACGGACTCCTGCACGTCCTGCAGCCCCAGCCCGCCAGGGCAGGAGCGCGCCTCGCCTTCGAGCAGCCCCACCCTCCTGGTGCCCCGGTGCCCCGACCTCGGGAGGGAGGCGTGGTGAGGCCAGGACTCGGCCTGCCCGGAGGCGGCGCCTGGGCGCTGGGAGACACAGGCGGGGAGCGTGTGCGGACCCTCGTACACGGAACTCCCGTGGAGGGGAACCACGTGGCCGTCGGGAACGGGACGGGACAGACACGGAACTCCCGTGGAGGGGAACCACGTGGCCGTCGGGAACGGGACGGGACAGACACGGAACTCCCGTGGAGGGGAACCACGTGGCCGTCGGGAACGGGACGGGACAGACACGGAACTCCCGTGGAGGGGAACCACGTGGCCGTCGGGAACGGGATGGGACAGACACGGAACTCCCGTGGAGGGGAACCATGTGGCCGTCGGGAACGGGACGGGACAGATACGGAACTCCCGTGGAGGGGAACCACGTGGCCGTCGGGAACGGGACGGGACAGACACGGAACTCCCGTGGAGGGGAACCACGTGGCCGTCGGGAACGGGACGGGACAGATACGGAACTCCCATGGAGGGGAACCACGTGGCCGTCGGGAACGGGACGGGACAGACACGGAACTCCCGTGGAGGGGAACCACGTGGCCGTCGGGAACGGGACGGGAGAGGGTCTCCGCCCTCTGTCCCCCTGACAAATGTGGACAGAATGGCCGCTCGCCCTCAGGGTAGGAGAGCCGGTGCTGTGTCTGCGCTAACACTCCCACAGAAGCCAGCGCCAGGTGAGGGGAGCCACACCGTCTTCCTGGGAGACCCGCAGGCCGGTCCGCCTGGAGGGCCCGGGGGGCACTCACCTCCCCGAACTGGCCCTGCCCCAGCTTCTCCTTGAAGGCCAGCAGCCTGCGGGGGAACTCCTCCACGGCCACGTCCTTCCCCGAGAGCAGGTCCATGGTGAGCGCGGGCACGGAGTAGGTGTTGCCGCCGGTCACGCCCTGCAGGTTCACGATGTCCGCCTCCGCGTAGTGGGGCGCGCCCTCCGCGCCGCCGGCGGGCGGGCCCGGCTTGGCGAGGCCGCTGCAGCCTGGAAGACGGGGCGGCCGTGAGGGGCGGGGAGGGGCCGGCCCGGCCTCCCCCCACGCTGGGCTCCCAGCGGCTTCCTCCTGGCCCACCGGCCCTCCGCCTTTCTCGGACCACAGGCCGCAGCCTGCCCTTGGGTGGCCTTGGCCACCATCCCAGGCCGTGGCCTAGACAGGCGCTAAGGCCAGAGCTCTCTCTAGCAGCATCCCCTTCGTTGTGAGGCCCCACCCTGGCTTAGACCTCGCTCAGGTGTCGAATGCTTTCTGGCAAATTCACAGGATCTAGCCAGACACCTCCTCACTTGGAGGAAGCATTAAATCGTGAGGGGTGTTAGCCTCCGGAAGCCAGCTGCGCGGCTCCAGCCCGGGACGACTCTGGTTCTGTCCTTCCCCTGCGGCCTGTCTGCACCCCGAGGCCAGCACCCCTCAGTGCGGCCTCCGAGTCCCTCTCTTCCTCCGCGGGTGCCCCACGGGTCTGTCGCCTGCCCTCCCCGCCCCTGAGCAGCGTCCCCGCCCCCGCGGGGCCCGGCAGCCCCTCTGTGTGGCACCACGGCCATTTTTAAAAGGACCCTGGGGTGTGAGCCCGCCAGCACTGCTCTACGAGCGGAGCTTTTCCCAAAGAAAGGCAGCGATACGCTCATAATAAACCTTGCGTGACCCCAGGAAACCTCACCAAAGAGAGAGCTGAATTGGGGGAGCCGGTCTGGGTGGGGAAGCGGGGTGCCCAGGCCCCGCAGCCTCGCCTGCCCCTCCTCCGGGGGACCCCGCAGACGTGGTGCCGGGAAGTCCCTTCTCTGGGCACTCGGCCCCCTGTCTCCGGAGGAGGCCGGCGGGGTGGGCGTTAGGCCCCCGGGCAGAGGCCTCAGTGGCCCCCCCCCCCCGTGCACTCGCTCCACCTCAGAGGGGGGCTGCCAGCGTCTGCTCGGGCAGGCGGAGGCGCTGGGCGCTCGAGCTGCCGCCCGGCGGCGCCCCCCTGGGCCACGCTGCCCGCAGCTCTGCGCCTCGGCCAGCCTCACCCGGCTCCTCGTCCCCGGGGGCGAACTCCGGGAGCTTGCGGATCAGCCTGGAGGGCTCCTGGTAGTCGGGCCGCAGCGGGAAGATGCGGTCGTAGGTGGAGCCGGAGCCCTGCTCGCTGGGCGGGGCGGAGTGGTGGCTGTGGAACATGCTGGACTGGCTGGGCAGGGACAGGCTGACGGTCATCTCGTCGTCCAGCATCCTCCGAGAGGCCTGGCGGGCGGGGCGGGCGGGGGGCTTGCTGCTCAGGGGCCTTCCGGCTCCTCTTACCTCCCCCTCCCCCTCCGGCTCTCCCGCCCCCTGCCCGGCCTCACCTCGAGTCCCCTGAGGCCCAGACGCCATCCACCTGACCCGCCCAGAGCTCCCCGTCCCAGCTCGGCTGTCCTCCCAGCAGCGGACTGGCCCGGCTCCCCGCGCTGCTGGGCAGCCCCCCGGCGCCGGAGCAGAGAGCCGCACTCACCGACCCCTGCGCCCGCCCTGCCAGCGCCGAGCGATGGACAGCAGGGCTGCGTGCCAGGTGCACCCGCTTCAGGCACAGCAGCTGCCGGGCGTCCTGCCCCGGAGAGCACCCTGCGCCGGCCGCCGGCCTCCCCGCACGGCGGTGTCTGTCCATCGGAAACGCAGACGCCGCCCCGCCCCACCCGCCCGCCGGTCCCTGGGGCAGCAACGTCCTCACACTCGAGCGGAGCCCGGCGCTGTGGGTTGCGCGGGGTGGGGGGCAAAGCGTTCGTTGAACCTCAGAGACAGACCGCTCACACCGTGCCGGGAGCCCCGGAACCACAGCCGAAGCTCATGCGGTGACGCCGGCACGGGGTCTCCCCGCGGCATTCCCACGGGCTCGGGGTCCACGGGAGAAGAGCTTTCCAAGGACCAAGACAGACAGCCCAGGGCCAGCGCTCTCTCCTTCGTGCCTGGAGCCGTCAGCATCCGCTCGGCCCACACGGTGGCTTTGGAAGCGCGGCCCAGGGGAGGGGAAAGCCTGGCTCTCAGAGAGCCGCTCTGGAGTGGGAGGCACAGACCGCCCCTGGGTCCCAACCTCAGCTCTACCGCCCGCCCGCAGCCTCAGTCCACGGACCAGCGCCTCCACCCGCCCCGACGGACGGCAGACGCAGGTCGGGCGTCAGCCTGCGGGGGCCTCCTGTCCACCTCGGTGGCTGTTTGTGGTGAGGCTTCGCCTCAGGGAAGTGCACTCAGGCTGCGATGGGGGCCTAAGCCAGGGAAGCACGGCCTCGGCCTCCGCGCTGTGAAAGGCTGCGGCCGGAAGCCCAGCGCCAGCCTCGGCCATCGCAGACGCTGCCTGGGCAGCTCAGTCCGGAGCCCCGTGCCGTCCGGCCTCTCCCGCCTCGCCCCACCCCGCCCCGTCCCTCCCCTCCCCGTGGGCACTGGTCTCGGGGGGCCTCCTGGCCTCACCCCCCCGCCCCGCCCCTCCCCTCCCCGTGGGCACTGGTCTCCGGGGGCCTCCTGGCCTCTCCCGCCCGCCCCGCCCCTCACCGGCAGTGCCAGCCCCACAGCCCACGTCCACAGCAGCTCCCGGCCCAGGATAATGTCCCTGGCCAAAGGTAGGAACTGTTACTCCTCGGAAGAGCCTGAGACACTGAGCAGTCGTGTCCAGAAAACTGGCCTCCGGCCCAAGCAACCACGTAAGCCATAGCCAGTCCGCCTGCAGGGAGCTGAGCACGTTTTGGAAGAAAATAACAACCTATTTCCAGACTGAAAGAACCTAGAGACCGCGTGTGAGTTGTGTGAGCACGTCACGCGTTGTCACGAGAAGGGCCGTCAGGCACAACTCTGCCTAACTCGCCGTCCCTCCGGGAGGGCCACGTGGAAGTCCGTGTGATGTAAAGCGTGACAGATGTAGTGACAATTACTCAGATACCGTGGCCCGGACAGGAAGCTCTGAGGAGGGCCAAAGGCATGGCCAACTGTAACTTGGTGCCAGCAGAGAGGTAGGAATAGGACTGAGAGCTTGGCTTGGATATTAGTGAGGCCGGTTGTTCACACACACACACACACACACACACACACACCAAAAAATAAACAGCAAAGAAGAGGACAGCATTGGCAGAGATTTTGGGTAGGTATGAGTTGTCCATCAGAATCACTTGTTAGTTTTTTTAAATTGTGTTTTAAGAGAGAGAGAGGAAGGGAGATGGAGAGAGAAATAGAAACATCGATGGAAGAGAAGCATTGATCAGCCGACTCCTGCACATCCACACCCTGGGCATGCGCCCTGACAGGGAATCCAACTGTGACCTCCTCGGCGTGGGTCAGTGCTCAGCCACTGAGCCGCACCAGCTAGGCTCCTGTTAATGTTTCATATAAATAAGTGTATGTGTATTTTTTATTGACTTCAAAAAGGGAGAGAGAGATAGAAACATCAAGGATGAGAGAGGATCATTCAGCAGCTGCTCCTGCACGCCCCCCACTGGGGATGGAGCCTGCACCCAGGCCTGTGCCCTGACCGGGAATCAAACCCTGATCCTGGTCGATGCTCGCCCACTGAGCCACGCTGGCTGGGCCTCCCGTTAACGATTTTTAACGCGCGTGCCTGCACTCCCTCTCACCCAGGACCGGCCTCTCCACGGCGGGCGGACCGAGGTGACGGTGGGGAGGAGCCCTCTGGGAGGCCCCAGGCTCCACTCGGAATGAGGCCGTGGGCTGGCCATCCCCTCCTGGCGCCCGCCTGCCTCCCCCGTGCTCCCAGGCCGGGCGAGCTCCTCGGGGCAAACTCTCCAGCCCGCCCTGGTCCTGGGGCAGCCGCGCGCCCGGCGCCTCCTCACCTTCTCCAGCATCTTCTGCCAGAACTGCCTCCAGAGGATGGTGACGATGACGGCCAGGAGGATGAAGATGATGGCCACCAGGCAGCCGATGAGGATCCGGGTGTTGCTGTCGTCGACTTTCAGCATGGGGTCTGCGCCCAGGAAGAGAGAGGGAGAACGCTGTCATCGCGTGGGGCAAGGAAGAGGAGGGCCTGGGCCAGGGGCGGGGCCTCGGGGCAATCCCTCCGGTGCCGCCCTGGCACCTGCCGCTTCTCCGCCTGCTACCCGGTCCTCTCACTCCTCCTCCCGCGTCAGACTGGGTCACGGACAGCTTCCCAACGGTCCCCACTCTATCAGGTGGCCGGGTCCACGGGCCCTTGTCACCCCCCACGAGAACCGGGGGAGGGTCCGGCCTGCCCTCGCTGAGGGCCACGCATTTCCCAGGCGGCCGGCTCCTGTGGCCAGTGAGTGTCCGGAGCACCGGACACAGGTCTGCACATTTATCTCCGATTAGAGAGACCGGGTGGCCTCTCAGCGTCCACCGTCCATGGAGACCCCGGGCCCCCGCTCTGCTCCGGCTTCCCAGCTTCACGAAGCGCTGGAGGCAGGCCGCCCGCCTGGGCGAGCACGTGTGGGCAGGGAGGAGTGGGCGCGGGCCTCCCCACGGGGGCGCTGTCTGGGCAGAGCCACCCGCGCCAGCGCCCCCACGGACAGCACGTGCCGTCCCCGCCCCAGGAGCCCCCTTCCCCGGGTGCGAGGCCGGCAGACTCACCGTAGGTGGTGGGTGCCCCCGGCGAGGCGGGCGGGGCCCCCGAGGTGTTGTACATGGCGGCGTCTGCGGGAGACAGGCTGGGTCAGAGCGCGGCAGACGGCAGCTGTCACGGAGGGCGGCCCGGCCCGGCCTGGCCCGGTGAGACCAGCTCGCAGCCTGCCGCTCGCCTTTCTAACCATGGATTCATGTCACACATTGAACAAAACGTCACCATTCGCCTGTGCAGCCGGCGCAGCGCCGCGGCCTGGCACTCACCCTCCTCCACCCACTGGACGCCATCAGCGTCTGTAGACGCAGGAGGCGGACCCTCCCCACACGCCACATGCGTCCATGAAATAAAGCTTCCCCTAAGTGCCAGCCCTGACCAACTTTAAAATCATTTTCCATGAAAATTTTCAGCTGAAAATATTCAAGAACACCCAGATTGTGATATATTTATAATATTCGTTGCAAATTGATTTTTTAAGTTAAATTCAAGATACCATGGTGTGTGGGGATGGTTTCCATTTTGGATGCATGGCAGTTAACTGGTTAAACATGAAATCATGGCTTACATTCAACAAAAATATCACCACTCATATATTTAGTAAGCACAACTTTTGTGAAACTATTGTGTAAGTTATTTATATACTAGGCGCCATGATATGAGAAAGAAAGAAGCAGTGATGTGGCCCTGGCCCATTTTGCTCAGTGGTTAGAGCGTCAGCCCACAGACTGAAGGGTCATGGGTTCAGTTCCGGCCAAGGGCACGTGCCTGGTCGCAGGCTCCATCCCCAGCCCTGGTTGGGGCACACGTGGGAGGCAACCAATCGTTCGCTGTGTCTCTCTCACATTGATGTTTCTCTCTCTGTGTCTCTCTCTCACTCTAAAAATTAATGGGGGGAAAGTCCTTGGGTGAGGATTAAGAAGGAAAGAGAAGAAGGAAGGAGGTAGAGAGAAAGAAGGAGGGAGGGAGGGAGGGAGGGAGATGCGGAGAGCGGTGACCACATCATACCATGAAGCTCACCCGAAGTCAGACAAGGCACAGAGCACGGTGAGGGGCTTCGGTCCCGGCAGGAAGTCCGGCCGTGCGCCCGAAGGGCTCTCACCGGCCACCGGCTGGCCCGGCTGGTGAGCGCGCCTCATCCTGGGACAGAGGGCGGCACCGAGAGCTCCGGGAGGCCGCAGCTGCAGGACCGGACCCGGGATGGGCCAGACTGGCGTGGGCACTGACGCTCCCCTGGGTGTCTGGTCGCGGGGGCAAGAACTGGACCTGCCCTCTGTTCCTGAGCCGCCTCTCTCTGCACTGCCCGCCTCTCCCTCGCTGCACGCTTCACACGCGTGCACGGTGCTGGCCCTCCAGGACGACCGGAATTGGGGCCTCGGGGTCCAGTGAACACGGGTGTTACTGTGACGTGGGACCCAAAGCTCAGGAGGCCCTGGAGCAACTCTCCGCCCAGGCTGCCACTAGCTGCACGGGGCCGCCGCGGTGCACGCCCTGCGCGTGGACAGCAGCCCGCGGTCCCCGCCACACCCGTAAGCGCGTGGGACATCGGCCCGTCTGCTCTTCACAAACACTTCCCGTGGATGGCCAGCCATGGCCTCCCCACGGAACCTCGCCCCAGGGCATCGCGCACAGGCCTGGCTTTCTGAGCGGCGCCTCCTGCGGGCGATGCACCTTGAAGTTTCTGCTTTAAAGCCAGCGCAGGAAGGCCCTGCTCTCCCCGAGCCGCTCTCCCTGCTGCTTCTCGCCACGTGTCCTCTGGCCTTGGGCAGCGTCCTCTCCTCTCCTCCGACCGCTGATTGCCGGTCCCTCAATGCCCCTTGGCCTCTCTGACCCCGCGGTGACCTCTGGACATCACTCCCACCGACGGCAACCAAGCTCGCCGGAGGAAAGGCTGCCCCACCCCTGGGGCGGTGGACACTCAGAAGGGCTTGGGGCACCTGTTCCTCTGACACGGCTCCCCGCGGCTGCGGGGCGCGGGCCGGGGCAGCTCCCCGAAGCGAGGTCTGAGCATCAGAAAGCAGAGGCGCCGCAGTGACTCACACTGAACGCATAACGAGCAGGGAAACCAGTGCGCAGTGAGCCCAGACAGACAAGGACGGGAGCAGCCAGCTCACTGGACGTCCGTGAAGGCGCGAGGGCACCTGCCCCCCTGACAGCTGACGGGGGAACCCGGGTGCAGGAGTGCCGGTCAGAAGGCGGGCGCTGGTGGAAGCAGAGGAACGCACGAGGCGGAGGCCCCCTTCAGCACCCCTGAGGCGCCGACTGACAGGCACGGGCTTTACGGGGGTGCAGGCGCGGGGGTCCCTCTCCCTGTCCGAGAGCGCTCCCAACATCCCAGCCCAGGCTCGACCTAAAGCACTAAGCACATCCCTGAGGTTAAACCTGCTGACTTCCTGGCCCGGAGAAGTTCTACACACTCCCAGGTTACTCACAAATAGCCTTCAGAAAAGAAACTAGGAAAAGACTAAACGTTAGGCAAGTCTACTGTTGTTACTGCTTGTCCCTTTAAAAGCCATTTCCTCAGGGGTCGGGAGGGGTGAAAGCTCTGGCAGCTTAATTAGGCAAAAGTTTCCCTAATAAAACAATCAGCCCTGGCCAGTGTGGCTCAGTGGATGGAGTGTAGGCCTGTGGATTGAAGGGTCCCAGGTTCGATTCTGGTCAGGGGCACAGGCCCGGGTTGTGGGCTCCATCCTCAGTGTGGGGCGTGCAGGAGGCAGCCAGCTGATCAATGCTTCTCTCCCATCATTGGTGTTCTATCTCTCTCTTCCTCTCCCTTCCTCTCTGAAATCTTTTAAATAAAAATAAATAAAACAATCAGTCTCCCCTCCCCACAAAAAAAATAAATTAAAAAATGCTCAAAGCACCATCTAAGAAGAGCCATTGACAAAAATAAATATGGAACCAGAATCGAAATCGTCTGAGGGATGAGCCACCAGCCAGACCAGAGTGCAGTTTTTAAAAGGGGCTGTTTCCGATTAAAAGAGACATTTGGCAATGTAATGAAGGAAATGTCCCACCAGCCAAGTCAGAGACAGCAGGAAGAGGGGCGGGCCTCGGGGACACGCAGGACGGCCGCGCTCACTAATACATGTGGCTGATGCCACGTGGCGTGTGCACGTGAAGACCGTGCTGTGTTCTGAGCGGCCCTGCCGTCTTTAGTACCGAAATCAGCCAGTGCCTTAGATGTGCCCTAAAATCCTGTGGCAGGGGGAGAGCAGAGCAGCCGGTGTGAGGGTCGGAGCGGGACCGCGGGCTCCGGGTGCTCCTTCCTGTGCGTTTAGAGAGTTTCCTCCAGACGTTTGGGCAGGGGCGCGTGGCCTCGCCCACGGCTCACTATGGAGCGCCCCCACGCCGCAGCCTCCCGCTCCAGCCCCCTCTCGGCTCCTTCAGACACGCCGTGAGGGCCAGCAGCGTCCTTCCCGACGGCCCGGCCCTGAGCCGGGGCAGCGGGGCTGGAACCCCCAGAGGCCGGCGCCGGCCCAGCCCACCTGACTGGAAGGTGATCTCGCTGAACATCATCCAGGTGTCGGCGAAGTGGTACTGGCACTTGAGGGCGCTGGCCATGCGGTGCTGCAGCGGCACGGTGACGAAGCGGGCGCTGGGGTTCACGTCGTCCAGCACCAGCGGGAAGGTCACGGCGTGGGGCTCCCACTCGCCCGCCTCCGAGCGGAAGTAGCACTGCACCTCCCTGAAGGTCTTCACGCCCTTCTCGAACATGTTGTTGCAGTGCACCTGGGAGGGTGGGGGGGCGTGACTCTCCCGCTCACACCCCGCGCCCCACACCCCACACCCCGCACCCCGCACCCCGCACCCCGCACCCCGCACCCCTCACCCCGCACCGACCACGGCCCCTGCATGCCAGGCCTCACGGGGCGGGCGGAGGCCACCCGTCCTCGGACAGAGCCCCCGGGGTCCCTGCAGGGAAAGGCTGAGGCTGCCATGGGGGGGGGGGGCCGTGACTCTCCCGCCCGCACCCCGCACCCCACACCGACCACGGCCCCTGCATGCCAGGCCTCACGGGGCGGGCGGAGGCCACCCGTCCTCGGACAGAGCCCCCGGGTCCCTGCAGGGAAAGGCTGAGGCTGCCATGGGGGGGGGGGTGGCGAGCTGGTCACGGGCTCTCCAGGGCCCCTTCCTGCCCGGAGACACACGCTGGGCGGCGGCTGGGGCAGCCTGGCCGCTCTGAGGGACTGAGCCCGCCTGCTGAGTGCGGCCAGAGCCCACGGGTGGCCAGAGCCCGAGCACACCCCTGCCCGGGGCGGCTGGCTCAGGCTGGGGCAGGCACTGGTGCAAAGTGGTTCAAATGCAAAGCCCCGTCCTGTGCGGAGTGCCCTCCTGGGTGGGACGGCCCCTGGGTGGGACAGACAGCCCCCTCCTGGGTGGGACGGCCCCTGGGTGGGACAGACAGCCCCCTCCTGGGTGGGACGGCCCCTGGGTGGGACAGACAGCCCCCTCCTGGGTGGGACGGCCTCCTGGGTGGGACAGACAGCCCCCCTGGGTGGGACAGCCCCCTGGGTGGGACAGCTTCCTGGGTGGGACAGCCTCCTGGGTGGGACAGCCTCCTGGGTGGGACGGCCTGCTGGGTGGCACCTCCCTGCATGGGGTCGCCGCCCAGCCTGGCACTTGTGCCTCTGGGGGCCCCTCCTCCCTAACGAGATATGAACTCAGTTGTCACGGCTGCGTTGTTAAAAGGGGAGGGTAATTTTTGGCCTCAAAGGTAATCGTTTTTTTCTGATATTTAAAGGAGTTAACCATTCTCGCGGGCCTACAAGCACAGTGAGCCCCGGAGACCGCTCGCTGTGCCGACGGGCGCTCCGGCTCCACGCGGCCCACGCAGCGAGGCAGCACCCGTCCGCCTGCAGCCTGCCTACAGGGAGGAGGCGCCAGGCGGGCCGGGGCCAGGCCGCACGTGGCCGGTCAAGACCGTGTGGGCGGCCCGCCGGCCGCGCCCGCTGACCTTCATGGTGGTGAAGTTCCTGATCCGGTCAAACTCAAACACCATCTCGATGTAGCCATTGGCGACGCTCTCGTTCCTCCAGCCCACGTAGTCGTAGCCGGGCCACACGTGGTACTCGTGGGTCTGGGTGAAGTCGTCCAGGCCGGCCACGCCGTCCGTCAGCTGGCCCAGCCCTTCGGTCATGCTGCACACGGCGAGGGGGACAGAGGCCCGAGTCAGCCCAGCTCCCCGAGCGCGCTCGCCGGCCGCCGGCTGAGGCAGGTTATGAAACCCCGACACGGCTCGCCGCATCGGCTCCTCCACCGCATCGGAGCAGCATTAGGCTTCATACCGAAAGCCCAGGCCGGTGTGGCTCAGTGGATAGAGCATCGGCCTGCGGACTCAAGGGTCCCGGGTTCGATTCCGGTCAGGGGCATGTACATTGGTTGCAGGCACATCCCCAGTAGGGGGTGTGCAAGAGGCAGCTGATGGATGATTCTCTCTCATCGATGTTTCTATCTCTCTATCCCTCTCTCTTCCTCTCTGTAAGAAATCAATAAAATATATTTTAAAAAAGCTTCACACCGATGCATTTGCAAAACATTTGGTTTTGATTCCCTTTCAGCAGCCAAGCTTTTAAACAATATTTTATCACTTTCTATGCTCTGTTGTGTCCTTACCTATCCGTATACACTGAACTAGCACGTCTTGCTATAATGACCCAATGTTATCAAAGACGTTGGACTAATGAATCCACGAGAGCGCGAGAAGGGACACGGGGAGCCGACCGCGGCCGCCCGTCCCCTGTGCTGGTCCCTGAGCTGGGGGATTGCTATTCGGGGAGTCAGTCCCAGGAAGCCAGCCGCACCCCAGCACCCCATCCGACACCAAACTGGCCACTGGCCCTTCCGCCCCACCCCGTGCGAGAGGCCAAGGGACCGAGAAGGGCGAGCCGCGGTCCAGGAGTCACGGCCCAGGGGCCAGAGCCATGACCGTGCGGAGGCTGCGGACGGTGCCGGGGGCGACTTCCTGAGGGGCCACTGGGTAAATGGTAGAAATGTCTCCTTGCTATGCTTATGCTGTACACCGCCCTACTGTGCACTCCGGGCCGCGGCTGCCTTCCGAGAGCGCCTCAGGCCGATGGGTGAGCAGACAGGACTGAAGCCTGGCACTTCCCCGGGCCGGGCCGCCGGGTGCCTGCGGGGGCGGAGGCCGCCGGGGAGCGCGGGGCAGCGGGGCAGGAGTGCCCGGAGCAGGAGGCTGGGTCAGGGCGGCAGGGAGCCGCCTGCTCTCCCCTCGGCTGTGGGCATGGACCTCACGCTCCGGAGTCTCCACCTCAGAGCTCCACCCGGCCGCCCTGAGGGCTGCCTCCGCAGCCTCCACTTTGGCCAGTCATCCGAGCTGAGCGGCCGAGGTGGTGACGTGGGCGGCAAACGGCCGGGTGTGGTGGCACCTGGGGCAGGTCTTACCAGCCCACTGCCCGCAGGCCGCATGGACTGCACACCTCACAGGTCCGCTCCAGGCCGTCCCTGCTCCAGCTCCGGGGCCCTCAATTTCCCCTCCCCCCCCCGACCCTCAGCTACAGCTCCTGTGCCCTGCATCCTTGTCCCCTGCCCCCCCCCCCAGCTCTGCTCCGGGGCCCTCACCCCCCCCACACACACACAGGCATTCTTATCCGCACTGCACACCCCCCACCCCGCCCCCAGGCTCCAAGGACCAGCCCATCCTCAAAGCCAAACCCGCCTTGTCTACCCTAAGCCTTTCCTCCCGCCCGTCTCTTCACACACTCCAACGCTCCTGTGGCTATGGGGCATGCTGCCTGAACCTCTCAACCTGTGCCGCTCGATAGCGGCGCCCCATCCCCTCGGCCGCGCACGGTGCTGCTCGAGCGTCTCACCCGATGTCTGCCTCCAGGGGAGAGCACGCTGCGCCCTCGGCCCCGGAGCCGTCCCGTTGGCGGTTTTCCCGCCATTGCCCAGTCCTCCCAGCGAGGCCCCGCTTCCTGGTGAGTAAGCTACCCGTTGGCATCACCTGAATTATCTCACAGTGCTCAGGAGAGGGTCTGAAGGAACACGGGATGGTTGATTGATTGATCGATTGATTGATTGGTTATTGATCCCAAACCATGATAAAATAGTTCTCTTTTAGTGGCCATTTCCCATTCTGAGTCTCCCAGAGTTCACCCGTACCCTACAGCCCGTGTCCCGGGGTTCACCCGTACCCCACAGCCCGTGTCCCCCCACAGCCCGTGTCCCGGGGTTCACCCATACCCCACGGCCCGTGTCCCGGGTTTACCCGTACCCCACAGCCCGTGTCCCGGGGTTCACCCGCACCCCACGGCCCGTGTCCCGGGTTTACCCGTACCCCACAGCCCGTGTCCCGGGGTTCACCCGCACCCCACGGCCCGTGTCCCGGGGTTACCTGTAGCCCACGGCCCCGTCGTAGACAGAGTCGTTCAGGTAAATGACGGCGCCTCCGGGGAGCACGAACTGCTGGCCGGCCGGCGCGTTGTAGGACACCAAGCCGTCTGGAGGGGAGCAGACGGTCAGCGCCGGGGCGGCCGGCCCCGAGCCCCGGAGGCTCCCGGCCGCCTGCACTCGGGCCCTGGACGCCGACCCAGGCACAGGAGCCTGCTGCTGAGTCCACAGAGCAGCGGGCGACTGAAGCGATGGGACCCCACCCCGGACGGGACCAGCGCCGGTGAGCGATGCCCTTCTCTCCTCTGACCGAGGGCGGCACTGCCCTGGCCGCTCACCGGCACCGGCGCCGCCGCGGCGCCCGCAGACCTACCGAGCCAGACGCAGCCGTAGAGCTCCACCCGCATGCACACGTTCATGGAGTGGTCGGTGACCGGGACGAAGCGGACGAACCTGGCCACGACGGGCGGCTCCAGGTCCGTCAGGAAGATGTCGTAGGGGTTGCTGCTCCCGTCCAGCACCTGAGCGAGAGCAGAGCCAGTGGGACGGCCGACCCCTCGGACCCCCCTCCGGGCTCCTCCGGGGCCGGTGTCCCCCACCTGCTTCCCGTGCCGGTTCCGCCAGGAGATCCAGCGCGCGCCGTCCCGGCTGTAGTGGAGCCTGAACATGGGGGCGAACTCGATGCCGTGGCCGCCGGCGTGGCGGCCCTGGGTGCCCACCAGGGTGATGAAGTGCAGGGAGCGCAGGTCGATCTGCAGGAACTCCTTCAGGTCGTCCGGCTCCACCGGGACCTCGGGGCACCAGGCTCCGTCCCCCTCCTCCGAGTCCAGCCTGCGGCCGCGGGAGAGGGGCCCGTGACCCCGGGCAGGCTGCTCCGGGCAGCACTGCACCCCGGCCCCCGGGGTCCGGCCCTCCCCCTGGCACCAGGGACCCAGAGGACAGTCACCCCGGGCCCCGGGGCACAGGGAGGCCTGATTCCAGATGCGGGACCTCAATGGAGGGGCCGTGCCGTGACGCCCCCCAAAGTCACAGCCCCTGCTGCCCTGGGTGGCAGGGAGGGCCTCAGGCTCCGCGTGGCAGTGGCCGCCCAGCAGGGGGACACGGTGGGGGGGGGGGAGGAGAACCGAGTTATCTGGCCCTCACAAGCAGAGGCACCCTGGGGAGCAGGGTGCTCCCAGAGCAGGCCTCGGGGGACCGTCTCTGAGCGCAGGTCCTCGCTGACCTGCACTCCCGCATCTGCCGCCCAGCCACTCCCGCTCTCCCGGTGAGAGGCCGGCCAGCCGCTGCGTCCGGCGCCCCCTGTCCCGGGCCTGGCCTCTGCGGTCAGGACGCCGCTGCCGGACCCACCCCAGCGGCCGAGCCTCGGCTCTCCCTGGGCACACGTGGCGGGAGCCGGAGCCCGCCCGCTCCCACGCGCCCCCGCCGAGCGCCAGCGGTGCCGGCAGCGGTCCCGCCGGAGGCTGCCCGGCCCCTGGGGCCCGCCTCACCCGCCTCACCGTCCGTATCTGGCCGCGGTGGACTCTGACCACTGGCTGGACGCGGTGATGTCCTCATCCGGAATGTGGCCTCCCGACATGCCCAGGGGGTAGCGGCACACGGCTGGACCGAGAGAAAGCAAAGACAGGAAGTGGCGTTTCCACGTGCGGAGGCCCCGGAGAGCCCAGTGGTCACTGGAGGGAAAGGCGGCTGCACCCTCAGGGTCACTGCGACCAGCTTTGCTCCCGTGACGCCCAGCCCTGCCTCCCGGTTCTGCCCCCAAACCCATGACCACACCATCTCTGAGCGTTGACCCTTGACCCGCAGCCAAAGTACCGATTGGTCCAAACGCTGACAAGGACTCTAACGCGAGTTATCGCTCCCCCCCCCCCATACACACACACGCTCCCTGCTAGCAGGGTTTCCCCACAGCCCGGGGCGCGGCCCAGAGCACCCTGCCTCCGGGTGGCTTCCTGCAGCTCTGGAGCAGCCCGGAGTCCCGAGTGCTGAGCACGCCCGGCCATCGGCACCGGAGGACCCCGCTCAGTCCGGAGCCTGAGACGGATCCTCCACCCGAGGGAGGGCGGTGCGCTCTCCTGGTGAAACAAACACAGAGGAGGACGGAGGTGGAAAACTGCGTACAATACACTGAGCATCAGACACGGGACAGCGCCCCTGAAAGGAAAGGAGGCGACGAGCCCGCTCTGCACCAGCACCTGCTGCCGATCGGGGCTCAGGAGCCAGAGCCCTGGGGACAGAGCGGAGCCGGGGGACAGGACAGAGCGGAGCCGGGGGACAGGACAGAGCGGAGGACAGGACAGAGCGGAGCCGGGGGACAGGACAGAGCAGAGGACAGGACAGAGCAGAGCACAGGACAGTGCGGAGCACAGGACAGAGCGGAGCACAGGGCAGAGCGGAGCCGGAGCACAGGACAGTGCGGAGCACAGGACAGAGCGGAGTACAGGGCAGAGCGGAGCCGGAGCACAGGACAGAGCGGAGCACAGGGCAGAGCAGAGCCGGAGCACAGGACAGTGCGGAGCACAGGACAGAGCGGAGGACAGGACAGAGGGGAGCCGGAGGAGAGGGCAGAGCGGAGCCGGAGGACAGGACAGAGCGGAGCCGGAGCACAGGACAGAGCGGAGCCGGAGGACAGGACAGAGCGGAGCACAGGACAGAGCGGAGCCGGAGCACAGGACAGAGCGGAGCCGGAGGACAGGACAGAGCGGAGCACAGGACAGAGCGGAGCCTGAGCACAGGACAGAGCGGAGCACAGGACAGAGCGGAGCACAGGACAGAGCGGAGCTGGAGCACAGGACAGAGCGGAGCCGGAGCACAGGACAGAGCGGAGCCGGAGCACAGAACAGAGCGGAGCCGGGGCACAGGACAGAGAGGAGCACAGGACAGAGCGGAGCCGGAGGACAGAGCGGAGCCGGAGCACAGGGGCAGAGGAAGTGCATGTCTCCCAGCTACACTTACATTCCAGACAAAAACAAATACCCTGAGCTAACCGTGTAATTAGAAAAAAACAGTCATGTAAAGAAGCAGGGAAATAGATCCTTTAAGGAGAAAAAATCAACCAATTGCAACTCATTCAGAGCTAATATAGAATGAGAGTTGGGAAATCAAATAGTAAAACAGAACTGTGTTGCATGTATTTGAAACGTAAAGAGAGCTTATATGATACTAGTGACCGGGTGCATGGATTCGTGAACGTTGAAAGGAAATTAATCAGGAGGTGGCCGGCAGGGTGGGACACGCCCTGGAGCCAACCTCCCGTGGGCCCTCCCCGTGGCCACACTGGGGTGGCACTGTGGCTAGAAAGCCATCAGCCAGGTGAGCGGCATCCCTCTAGCAGGTGGGATCCCTCGGCCTGGCCTGTGGGGATCGGGCCGAAACCAGCTCTCTGACAACCCCCGTGGGGTCCCAGGGTGTGAGAGGGCACTCTGCAAAGGTGCTGTGGTGCAGGGCGTGGAACGCAAACACAAGTGAGCAGTAACCAGATCCGGGCCGACAGCGCCCCAGCAGCAGCATAGCCCACGGCCGAAGGTGAGATCCCCGGCCCCACGAGGAATCGGGCCCTCCTCTCTGGTTCCAGGCGCATCACCCGAGAACTGCCACTTCCCCCTGGTGGTCAGTGCACATCATAGCAGCTGGTTGGACGGTAGGAGGGACACCTAGCATAATAGCCTTTTATATATATAGACTAGAGGCCCAGTGCATGAAATTCATGCCTGGGTAGAGTCCCTAGCAGCTGCCGGCTGCCGGCTGCCGGCAGGGCCTCCCTTCCCCAGCTGCCAGATGCCAGTCAGGGCCTCCCTCCATTCTGCAATGCCCCCTTGTGATCAGCCCGCGTCATAGCGAGCGATCGAACTCCTGGTTTAGAGAGGCGTTTAGAGAGAGAGAGAGAGAGATAGTAAATTAGTAAATCAGGTTTCTGGAGATGAGACTTGAACGTGTGAGATAAGCATGCTGGATGGGATTACAGACCAGACATCAAAGAAAAGATTTATGAACTTAAAAACATCAATGGAAACTATCCAAAACAAAAAATGATTGAAAATCAATCAATCAATCAATCAATAGAAGTAGAGCCTCAGTAGGATATGGGAATCTCCAGGCCTCCTGGACTCAGACCAGTGGGCCCCGTGAGGGAGAGGGGGAGGGGGGGGAGGGCAACGGCAGGCGCATGTAATACTTTCAATAATCAAGATTTATTTTTTTTAAATTTGATGAAAAGTCTAAACCCAAGAAGCTCTATGACCTAAAGCACGAGGAGCATGGAGAAAACCGTGCCACCGGGTCCTCCTCCAACTGCTTAGAAACGGCCCAGAGGCACCTCCAGCGGCCGAGGAAAGGGACCCGCTGCGACCGCGACTTCCCGTCCAAACGGCCGCCCATCGGGACGCCGAGGAGGAGGGGGTGGTATTTGCAGCTCTTTAAGGGCAAAGGCCTTTAAACAAAAGCAATAATGAATGTGGCTCACACCGTACACAAGTAAAAGGCATCATGGCGACAGCATAGGCCACAGGCGAGGAGGCGCTGTCCTCCGGGACGTGATGTGAGACCCCACGGACGGATGGACAGGCAGACAGAGGCACCGGCTGCGAGCCGCTCCGGAGCAGCGCGGGGGAGGGCGCGGGAGGGCTGTGGGACACCTGTGCCACCAGCCACCGCCTGGGGGCGGTCTTTGCATAAATAAACAAAATCATTCCAAAATTCACAGGGCAACGCAAAGACCCAGAACAGCCTAGCAACCTGGAAAAGCAGGTCACCGCCAGGCCCCCTTCTGAGAGTTCCCACACGGGCACAAGCTCAGCCGGGCCGGCGCGGGAGTCGGGGCCCCTCGGCCGCCGGGAAGGACCTGCTGGGAGCCCATGCGCACGGCCAGGGCCAGGAGGGGCGCGGGGAGGGGCGTGGGCCTGGCACTCAGGCAGAGCGCGGCTCCTGGCTCTGCTGCCAGGCTGTGCTGGTGGTTCCCCAAGCTTCCGCTGCCCGCCTCCTGGAGGAGAAGCCGGCTCCCCGAGTGGAAAAGTACCAGCGCGGGGCCCGGGCCCGGGGTGTACCCTCAGCCTGCGTCCGGCGGGCTGGGCGGGCCGGCCCGGGAGGAGCAGCTGCCCAGGAACCACGGGCGCCGGTGCTGCCAAGGTGGAAGCCTCAAAGGGGGCTTGTTCGCGCTGTTTGCTGTCTGGCTGCGAGTCCCAGGCTCGGCTCCCGGCAGTGTGAGTCCTATTGCGCTTCCAGGAAACGCAGGGCGCACACGAGGCCCCTCCGGGCACAGGGAGGACACGAGTGACCGGGAGGGGCGCTCAAGGCGGCCGGTGGTCCACAGGACGCCTGCAACCTGAGCCTTCAGAGCCAGGAAGGGCCTCCAGGAGACAAGCCCCACGGCGGCCCCGGAGCCGGAGCGGAGGCGGGCGGGCCAGGGTGCAGTGGACTCACGTGACCGGGCCGGCCCGTCGACCCCAGGCTACCACTGTCCAGCTCTCCCGAGTGCAGAGAGGACAGGGTGACCAGTTAGAGAAGCTGAAACACGTCCCCCTGGCCCACCTGCAGCTCCGCCAGGGCAGCGTCAGGGGTCCTGCCGGCCACGGACCATGCGGGTTTGCTCCAGGGACAGGAGCTGGGCTGCCGGGACCCTTTGCCTGCCTCGAGACTCCCCTTGGGAACTGCCCTTTGGGACCACAGTTTCCCTGGAAGACCCAGAACTCTCCAGAAACAGCCCTGTGAGCTCCCGGAGTCCAGGCACTGCACGAGGGTCAGACCTCCCCTGGCCACAGAGGCAGAGGCTGCACAGTGCAACCACGCACCTCGCCGCCAGAGGGCGCTGCACAGCACGGCGGCTGGGAAAGGGAGGGAGGGAAGGAAGGAAGGAAGGAAGGAAGGAAGGAAGGAAGGAAGGAAGGAAGGAAAGAAGGAGGGAAGGAGGGAAGGAGGGAAGGAGGGAAGGAGGGAAGGAGGGAAGGAGGGAAGGAGGGAAGGAGGGAAGGAGGGAAGGAGGGAAGGAGGGAAGGAGGGAAGGAGGGAAGGAGGGAAGGAGGGAATTCCCGGAGGGAAGGAGGGAAGGAGGGAGGGAAGGAAGGAAGGAAGGAGAGAGGGAAGGAAGGAGGGAGGGAGGGAGGGAGGGAGGGAGGGAAGGGAGGAGGGAAGGGAGGAAGGGAGGGAGGGAGAGAGAGAGGGAGGGAGGGAGGGAGGGAGGGAGGGAAGGGAGGGAGGGAGGGAGGGAGGGAGGGAGGGAGGGAAGGAAGGAAGGAAGGAAGGAAGGAAGGAAGGAAGGAAGGGAGGAAGGGAGGAAGGGAGGGAGGGAAAATAGAAACTATAATAAAGGGAGCTTATTTCAAATTAATATCCCAAACACATTGCATTTGGTTCTGTATATTTTGCTAACGATGGGCCTCAAATTGGGCTCTGAGCTTCCTAGCAGCCAATTCAAAAGTAAAAGTAATCAGTTCGCCTGACTCACAATGGCCACAAGGTACAAGTTTGTTTAGTCCTGTTTTTGGTGGGATGGAGGAGCTGGAAGGAACCAGCGCCCCCTTGAGGAGAAACAGAGGAACCGATGAAAGCTACAGATGATCTCTGAGGACACCGGATCCTCCCTGAGGTCGGAGAGCAGAGGGCAGACAGGAGGCAGACCCTCTGCGGCCACTTCAGCTGCTGGTGGGTTTGGGCAGGGGGTGGACTACGGGCTCCGCACAGGCAGAGGGTTCCGAGCTCCCAGAGACGCCCCTGGCGGCGGCCCCTCTCACTCGGCACGGTTGCTGGGTGTGGAGACAGCAACTTCAACACTTAGGGAGGCTGAGCTGAGTCCTGACCAAGCCAGATGGGAGCTCAGGACCCACGGGGGGAGCTGCAGACCACACAGGCCGTTTTAACTGCCGGCCGGCCGGCCGTGGGCTCACATCTTCCTGAGAGAGTCGAAGACCCAAGCACCTTCTAAAGAGAGGAGCCAGCTTCCCGAGCCAATGGCTGCCCACAGGCCAGGCACCTCAGCGGCTGTGACAAGGCGAATGTGCTCACGTGGGTCTAAATCTCTCGCTCCTGGCATTTCAAGGGGGAAATTCAGATCCATCCCCATAAGAGAAGTTAGGGGTCCATTTTACCTAATCACAGACAATAAGCGAAGATACTATATGCTGTTGCTGTCAGCATTAGTAGTTTCTAAGTAAGCTGTCACTACTGAGCAAATTCCTCAATGAGGAAAGCTGTAATTAAGTCTTAAGTATTGGCCTAACCCCTAAAAGCAAACAAATTAAAATCACAGCTTTCTCATGGTGCCCTTACCCTTCCCCACACCCAGGCTCCGGTGCCAGATGGACCTTTGCTTAAGTTTGCTTGTGCTTAGGACCCAATGCACCTGTTAGACCTCAAGTCCTGACTGGGGGGGGGGGGGGAGAAAGGGGGAGGAAGGCTGGGGCAGGGCCCCAGCAGGGGCACAGGAGGCTGGGGCAGGGGCACAGGAGGCTGGGGCGGGGCACAGGAGGGGCACAGGAGGCTGGGGTGGGGCCTCAGCAGGGGCACAGGACTCCCGGGTCCCCTCTGGCTAGCCCTCTGTGCTCAGGATCCCCGCCCTTTACTGTAAAGCGATGATATCCCCACAGGACCCTCTCTGCTTCCCATCCTCTCGTGAGGCCATGTCCCACGTGGATAACGTGGGTCCTTTATACAGAAGAACACAGGAAGCATGGGAGCCCCTGGACTTCCTTCTGCCTCACCCCCCCACCCCCCCCACGCCCCTCACTGATGGGAGCAAGCGGCAGGAGGCGGGCGGCGGGCCAGGAGCTCGGCCAGGGTCGGTGGCCGGGTCATGAACTCTGGGAAGCAGGAGAGCCACAGGCTTTTAAACTGCTCACCACCTCCTACTTAATGTACCCCCACCCCCACCCCCACCTCACTGTTTGTAAAGTCAAACGTTTACTTTACTGCATATGTGTCCAAACCACCAAAAAATCCTGGGCGGCTACCCTGGCTGTGTGGCTCAGTGGGTTGGGCATGATTCCAGGCACCAAAGGTCACCAGTTCAATTCCCTGCCAGGCACATAACCGGGTGTGGGCTCCATCCCCAGCTGGGGTGCCTGTGGGAGGCAGTTAGTCAATGTTTCTCTCTCACATGGATGTTTCTCCCTCTCCCTCTCCCTTCCTCTCTCTCTAAAATCGATTTTTAAAAACACATTTTTAAAAACACGCTGGGAGGCCAATCTTACACATCCACGCTTCTCTGAGGCCTGCTGGTCAGACCAGGAGCTAAGTCAGCAGTCAGACTGTTCTCCCCAGAAAAGCCCACTCAGGGGACACACTCGGCCTGGCACAGGCCCGGGCCCTGCATTAGGGCGGCCAGCGTCCAGGGGTGGGACCCGCCCCCACCCCCGCCCCCACCCCCGCCCTTCCCCCAACACACACACGCACACACACATACACACAACACCCACGCGCACATACATACACACACAACACGCATGCATACATACACACATGCACACACATACATGCACACACACACGCCCCAAAGGTCCTGAGTCTCATCGCGGTCACTGAGGTCTTTGCTTTCCTCCTCCCTCAGCTGCTTGGCAGAGGATAGTTTCACGCTGTCCGAGGGTTTCAATGCCTTCCTCTTCCATAAGCAACAACCCCCACCCGGCCGCTGGTGGGGAGTCACCCTGTACACGGAAAGTGTACCCACACTTTAGGTTCAATCCCCAGGTGGGGTGCACGCAGGAGGCAACCTACCCATCTCTCTCTCTCTCTCTCTCTCTCTCTCTCTCTCTCTCTCTCTCTCTCCCGTTTCTCTCCCTCCCCTTCCTCTATAAAAAAAAAAATCACAAATCCAAAAGAGGCAAATCCCAACCCTCGATATTTGCGTGTGACTGTCCAAAGCCCCGCTGTCTCGCCGGGCTTCCTGTGCAGTGCCGAGTAGCGATTTCTGCCCATTTCATAGGTGAGCATGGTGAGGCCCCACGACCCACCCGAAGTCACAACGCTGAACAGCGATGGAGCCGGAGCTGGCACGGAGACCTCCTGACTCCGTGGCCGCGGGGAGGCCACAGGCTGTGTCTGCACGCTGCCGCCACCACGCCCCCCACCGCGTAGCGTGCGCCTCGGGGACAAGCAGAACGGAGCTGCAGCAATGCGGACAGAGCCGGAGGGCGGCTGCCCGGCAGCTGGCATGTGTGGCCAGACACCTGCGTCCTGCTCCAGGCCGAGGTCAACACAAACACCGCTGCATCTCCACCGACCAGACCACCAGCAAGAGAGACAGAGAACAAGCCCACTCGAGTTGTGTCAGAAAGAATTAAAGGGCCTGCAAACAGACTTAACCATGGAGGGGAAAGACCCGTATGTTAAAAACTACACACAGCCGAAACCGGTTTGGCTCAGTGGATAGAGCGTCGGCCTGCGGACTGAAGGGTCCTGGGTTCGATTCCGGTCAAGGACATGTAGCTTGGTTGTGGGCACGTCCCCAGTGGGGGGTGTGCAGGAGGCAGCTGACTCACAACTCTCTCATCGATGTTTCTGACTCTCTGCCCTCTCTCTTCCTCTCTGTGAAAAATCAATAAAAATAAATAAAAAACAAACCTACAAACAGATCTAACCGAAGACCTGTGTGTTAGAAACGACATGCAGGGATGACAGACATTGACGAGGACACAGAAATGGGGAGATAGCCCATGCTCGTGGGGCGGGGAGCCCAATACTGTCTGAGTGTGTGTACGTCCAGAGCCGTCTGCAGATTCCGTGCAGCGACGGCCACAGCAGATGGAGAAGGAGGCCGCCGGTGCCCACCAATGGCTGGCCGGACTGAAAGCTGTGGACACTGCACGATGGGATGCTGCAAGACCGAGGGAAGGAGGAAATCTAACCACCTGCCACAGCATGGGTGGACCTAGTGGGTAATACGCTAAATGCAAGAAGTCAGAGAAAGACAAACTCCACGATTTCTCTTAAATGTGCGATCTAAGAAAACACCACCACAGAACACTCAGCTCACAGAGACAGAGAGCCGATGGTCAGTGGCCGGAGGCGGAGGGTGTGAGGGATGGCTGAAGGGGTAGAAATTTATTGACAAACTTTAAAATAAAATAAAGAATCTAATTTTAAAAAACAATGGAGCCTGCATTCTGGGAGGGAGAGCGAGGTGTGGTATTCTGTTGCCACAGGGAAGACGGAGCTGTTGACCCGACTCTCGTCACCTGCTGAGGACCCAGAACCTGGCACCCCTGCTCCCAGCGCCACCCACGGCCCTCCCTGGTGCCCCGCGCGAGAGCCACCGCCCCACTTCCCGTGGGGCCTCTGGGCCGTGTTCCAGCTCCGATGCTCTCCTGTCCTTTGCTCGCCTGACCTCCCAGGCCCTTCGCCTGCTCCCTCTCACCCTCCGCCTCTCAGCAAAACGACCTGGAGCCCGCTGGGAGCTGCCGGAGGCGGAGCACAGAGGTCAGGACCAAAGCGAGCTGCCTCGTGAACAGGGCGAGCTTCCCCGTGGGCGAGCTGCCCCGTGGAGGGGGGCGAACTGCCCCATGGACGAGCTGCCTCGTGGACGGGGGCGAGCTGCCCCGTGGACCGGGGCGAGCTGCCTCATGGACGGGGGCGAGCTGCCCCGTGGACCGGAGCAGGTGCGGTGGCTCCGGGAAGCATTGGGGCTCAGGGCCTGCCCGCCGGCCTCTCCTGGAGCGGGCGTCCTCGCTTTTCTGTCCGGCACAGTCCAGGGCCGAAGGGCGGTGCATCTCCGAGGTCCGTGGAGCGATCCTTTCCCGGGCAGGACGGACCGAGCCCCTCCGGGCGGACGAGGCCGCAGCACTCAGCAAGAGCCAGCCCGCACGTCTCGCGTCACCAGGAGAGGAGTTCACCGGGCTCTCCTCCCAGCATGGCAAGTCTGCACACACAGTGCACGCGCACGCACACGCACACGCACGCGCACACACACAGATTCCGTGTTCCTACGCAGACCACTGTCAGAAACGGGAAGCGCTGCCGGTTATGCTCCTGCTCCCGCCGCAGCCGCGCCTCCCTCCGCCCGAGGCTGCGCCATGTCCGCGTGGCGCCCGCCTGCCCGCGCCTCGTGAGCGTGCCCGTGGCAGCACCGTGCTTCGCTCACAGCGGCCCCTCCTGGAGGCCAGAGCAGGGACGAGGACACAATGACAGCAGCAGGCCTGTCTGATGGAGGGAGAGAGGGTGTGTGGCTCAGACCCGGCCACAGGGCTCCCAGCACAGCCAGGCTGAGCGTGTCCTTGAGCATGAGGTGCGTGGGTGACCCTCCCGGTGGCACAAGCCCTTCCCGTGGAGGCGGGATTTCCTCCAGGAGAAGGGCTGAGCGTGCTCACAAGTGACTCCGGTGCTACGTGAGGGGACACCGTAGAAATGCACTCTGGGGGGGAGAGGGGCCGGGTAGGGAGGAGGAGGGAGGGGGAAAGAGGGAGAAGGGAGGGGGAGGGAAGGAGGGAGGGGGGAAAGGGAAGGGGAGGGGAGGAGTCAGGGAGGGAGAGGAGGGAGGGGAGAGGGGGAGAGGCTGCAGAGGGGGAGGGGCCGAGGAGGGAGGGGTGAGGAGGGAGGAGGGAGGGGGAGGGGAGGGGCTGCGGAGGGGGAGGGGGAGGGGAGGGGCTGCGGAGGGGCACGGGGTAAGTGGTGACGGCAGGGGTTTGACGGGCCGTGAGGACACAGCACAGAGGACAGACGGTGTGTGGTGGGATTGTGCACCTGAAACCGGGTGACTGCTTAGCCAGTGTCACCCCAATAAACTCAGTAAAAAGGAAAGAAAATGAAAGCGCTCTCAGGTCCCAGTGCGGGCGGAGCAGAGCCTCACGCTGCGCAGCCGGAAGGGGCAAAGGGTCTGGGAAACCCCGCGGTCGGGCGAAGGGTGGGGCTGCGTCTGCACCGGCCGCCGATGGTTCTGTCTGTGAGCGAGTGTTCTGTGGTGGTGTTCTTTTAGATCGCACATTTAAGAGAAATCAGATGGTGTTTGTCTTTCTCTGACTTCTTGCATTTAGCGCAATACCCGCTAGGTCCGCCCATGCTGTCACAAACGGTTAATGGCCTCCTGCCCTCGGCCCCGCGGCATTCCGCCGTGCAAATGCTCCACAGCCTTGCAGTCCGGTCAGCCATCGCTGGGCATTCGTGGCTCCCTTCTCGCTGTTACTGTAATTGTCGCTGCAGTAAATCTGTCCACGGCTCTGGGTAGTACAAATACAAATGGCCCGGGCGACACACAGCCAGACCGTCCACGCTGAGCCGAGCGCAGGAGAAGGAGGGCCCTCGGTCACGGGAGCTTCCCTGAACAGCCCCACGGAGGGCCCTGTTCCCCGTGGCCCGACACACGACACGCAACACGACGGCACGACAGCCCCACTGCACTCACGGCGACAGCAGACCCTCGGGCGGGAGAGCCAGGCACACGGGTGCCCTGAAGGCCTGACGGGCGCGCGCAGCCGCGAGGAGGCGCGGGCGGGGGCGCGGGCGGGGGGCAGGGGCGTGCGGCTGCTCCCTGACCTGGGGCCGAGGCCCGGGCACGGGCCATCGATCGGGGAGCCGCTGCAGGCTTGCTCTCCTGGGTTTGCATCGGCCCAGGGCAGACGCAGCCCCGATCCTTCGCACCCCAAACGGATTCCGTGCCCTGGCCCTCGACCCCGGGCCCTTGACAGGATGGCCAGGCGATGCCATTTCCACTGCAGTGCACCCTCACCAGCTGGGGCACAGCCCGCATCCTGTGCCCAGAGCCAGGCCACGGAGACGGGCAGTGCCAGCCGGCCCCGGGTCGTGGGGGACGAAGAGCAACTCAAGTGCCAAAACCGGTTTGGCTCAGTGGATAGGGCGTTGGCCTGCGGACTGGGAGGTCCCGGGTTCGATTCCGGTCAAGGACACGTACTTTGGTTGCGGGCACATCCCCAGTGGGGGGTGTGCAGGAGGCAGCTGGTCGATGTCTCTCTCTCATCAATGTTTCTAACCCTCTCTTCCTCTCTCTAAAAATCAATAAAATATATTTAATAATTAAAAAAAAAAGAGCAACTCAGAGAACGGTCCATCCAGGCCCGACTGCCACCCTGCCCAGGAGCCCAGGCAGCATCACCGTGGTGACAGGCAGAGAGACGGCGGTCCGTCCGTGTGAGGCACAGCACGGCGGCTAAGCGCTTCCCCCGGACGTCTCTTCCCCAGCACGCCGCCGCGCAGGAAGGCGGACGGGCCGCAGACCCACCGGGAAAGCGAGGCCTGAGCCGGCCGTGCCGCCGCCCCCCCCCTCACTCTGATAGGTCCCCCCGTGCCTCTCCCCAGCGGGGAGGGCTCCCCTCGGCTCCTGCTGTACCCCCCCCCCCCCCGCCCCCGGCCTGCCTGTGGGGCCCAGCCGAGCGACGCCGTTACCTGGGTTGACCTGAGCTCTTGCAGAACTCAGGATGGGCAGCAGCAGGAGCAGCACGGAGGGCATCCTGGGGGGCGGGGCCATCTCAGAGGCAGCGAGGGACCTGCAGCAGCCCGTGGCGGGCACAGAGAGAGGAGAGCTGTGAGTGAGCGTGCCCGCACGAGGGCTCCGGGGCCCGCGGCTCACGCTTCCACGGCGCTGGTTTCCATACTGAGAGCTTCAAACCGCGAGCTGAACGGGCACGCGATGGTCACACGGTGAGACTTTCACACTGTTAGTTTGCACGCTCCTGGGACGGGGATGCCCATACTATAGGCAGCAAGCAGAGCTGCCCTAAGGTTGATACTTACCCAAATGGTGAGTGATGAAACAGTGAAACTTACACTTACAATATTTTCATAATTCTGACACTAAACAAACAAACAAAAACATTCCGTGCTGCTGTCTGCCTCTGAACCAATGTGAGGCCAGCCCTGCCCTGAGCCGGGGGCCAGGCCGGGCCCGGGACACACCTGTCCCCAAACGGCCAGCGGGAGGGTCGGAGCGGAGGCGTCAGCACGAACCACGTCCACCATGAGGTGTTTGTGGACGTGGACGCTCGCGGGTGGTACGCACACAGACGTGCCCTCCTCTGTCAGCTGACAGGGCGAGGAGCAGCGGCACCCCAAAATCCCGAGCAGACCTGTGTGGAACACCATCGCCGGCTCTGGGCCGGGGCAGGAGGCGGACAAGACGAGCCCGGAGACTTCTGGTGTCGGAAGCTGAGGGAGCCACACTCACCACGCGAGGGGGTGTCCAAGGGGCCAGAAACCACGGAAAGACTCCCGACGGCCAAAGAGGGGACCATATGCACAGCGAGGACACCAGCTCTCCAGGACCCTGCTGTCTCCTCGGCACCCGGGGACCAGCAGCGGCGAGCAGGGTCCGTCTCTGTGACTGGCTCACGCCGCAAGGTGCCGAGGTCCGCGTGGACAGCGTTCGGCTGCGCGGACACACACACGGCCCTCACCCGTCATGGCGGGACAGGCCGGCCACCGCGTGGCTGTGGGGTGCCTGGGCCACGTGTGTGCAGCTGCCTCCAGCCCTCGTGCTGCCACGTCACACAGATGCCCACGAGGGATGGCTGGGCGCCCGGAGGTTTTGTTTTATTAATTCGTTAGGATCTTCCTACTGTTTCCATCGAGGCCGGGGCCCAGTGGTCTTCAGAAAGGAGCCAGGACGCGAGGGAAGGCCAGGCCGGGCCACGGTGCTGAGAGAGCCAGCCCTGCTCCACGCGGACCGGCTGCGAGCGGAAGCCGGGAACTGTGAGACCGTTAGACAGAAACAGGCGGCAGCTCGGGGCAGTGGTCTTGGCACTGACCTGATCGATTCACAGCAAACGCACAGGCAACAAACCAAACAAACCAAAAGCCTCTGCCGCACAGGAGCCACCAGCAGGCGGAAAAGCGTCCCCAACCCAACCCCGAAAGTAAAAGCAAAGGGCGTGGGCTCAGGAGTTAGGCGTGTCTCCAGGAAGACACAGGAATGGCCAGCCGGTGATGCTAGGTGCTCAGCATCGCTAACCATAGAAAATGCAAGTCCAAACCACAGGAGACCACCCCGGCCTGGCCGGACAGCTGCTGTTCACACACAAGAGATGGCACGAGCGGCGAGGGTGTGAGAGAGCGGAGCCCTGAGCGCTGCCGGGGCAATATTTTGTAAATGACGAAACTTGGGGAGATTTTTCTTAGTGAGCCCCCACCCTGGGACTCAGGGGAGGGGGGGGGCAGGGGCGGTGCTGGGCACCTGGGAAACCCAGGCAGGCTGTCTGTCTGTCTCACACAGTTGGTGTCTGTGCGTCATGGCGGCCGTGAGCGCACCGGAGCGAGCGGGGCGGCTGAGGCCTGGGGGAGAGGGTCACAGGCGGGTGGGGGAGAGGTCACAGGCGGGTGGGGGAGAGTGTCACAGGCGGTGGGGGTAGGGGGCAGCAGAGAGGTGATGGCCGGCGAGGGGTGCTCAGAGGGAAGATGGAGGCTGGCGGGTGACGGAGGTGGAGGTCTAGACGCACAGGAAGGCGCTGCAGGCATAGCTGTCAGAGTGGCTTCCTGTATTTGCAGAAGCAGCGTGGGGGCCACTCGACGAGCACGGGGAGAGGATCGCGGGGCCTCTGTCCTAACGGACGGGAGCCGGGCCTCGGCGCCTCCCCCCGGAGCAACGCCCCGGGCACGGCGCTCCCCCGTCCGAATGTGAACAACTGTCTCCTCTGAGCCGAACCAGGAAACAGCCCCCCCACCCCACACACACACACACACACACCCGTCCCCTCACCTCACCTCGCCAGCCCTCAGTCCTCAGGGACGGCCTCCACGCAGCACATGTCACATCGCACGCACAGTGCTCCCGTCTGCTCACCCCCATCAGGGAGTTGCCGTGTCTCCCCCACTCCCATCCCCCCACAGCGGACAAGTCTCCACTTTCCCCAGGACCAGGCGGTACCTTCCAACAGCGGACCCTCCGGGACTCCAGGCAGGAGCGCCCAGCCAGTGCCCTCCCCAGCAGGCTGCCCGCACGGCTCTGCTGGGCTCCCCAACCCCGGGGCGGGGCCAGAGAGGAAGGGCTGCCCTCCAGGAAGGTCGTGTGGCCCAGGGGGCGCCACCTCCACCAACGCCTCCCTGAGGAAGGGGCCTCGAGGCCACGGAAGGGCCGAGTCACTGAGTCAGAAGCGGAGCCCAGGCCGTGGCGGGAGGGCTGGGGGAGGGGAGGGGGGGACATGTCCCCCTCAGGCGTCAGGGTGTGGCTTTCCTTTCTGCTGAGTCATTGTCGTTTCCGATTCAACCACGGGAAGCGGAATTAGTACTCCGCCAACAAGGGTGCAGATGTGGGCCGGGGTTTGGCAGGAGACAGCCCCCAAACACACACGCACGCACACACGTGCACACACATGTGCAAACACCCATGCACATGTCCCATAGCTGCCCCTACACCCTCACGGTGTTTCTTGCTTCTCACGTGTGTGAGGAGGTCTCCACTCCAGCTCTCCCTGGAGGCCCGGCCTGCTCTGGTGTCCAGGCCGGACAGCTGGTGGCCCGGTGACCCTGGTGTCCAGGCCGGACAGCCAGTGGCCCGGTGATCCTGGTGTCCAGGCCGAACGCCCGGTGGCCCGGGGACCCTGGTGTCCAGGCCGGACAGCCGGGGGCCCGGTGACCCTGGTGTCCAGGCCGGACAGCCGGTGGCCCGGGGACCCTGGTGTCCAGGCCGGACAGCCGGTGGCCCGGGGACCCTGGTGTCCAGGCCGGACGCCCGGTGGCCCGGTGGCCCTGGTGCTCGGGCGGAGCAGCAGCCCCGCTGCCCGTGCTGCCCTCGGTCAGCTCTCCGTCTGTGAGACGCAGACACGGGAGCCTGTGTGAGCTCCGCCTCTCCCCCTGGCCGCGGCACCGGCACCCCACGCCCCGGGCAGCGGCGCAGACAGGCGGGGTGCCCTCTGCTGCGTGCGGTCCACACGGAAGCACAGGGGTCACACCAGCGCCCTCGCTGAGGAGGGGACGCACGAGGACAGCGGCCTTTTCCAAGCAGAGCGACCTGCTGCCTGCGCTGCGGCCAGTGTCCAGGGACCGACGGCCACTGGGCCTCGCTGGCCAGCATCCTGGCTCCTTCCTGAACACTGTGCTCCGTCCTGGACTGTCGCCGGCCCCGAGCCCCGCCCGCCCGCCCATCACTCCTGGCCCCACAGGCCCCGGGCCCCGGGCGCCCCCGAGCCAGGAAGTCGGCAGAGGGGCTGCGGTCAGCGCGTTTGGCGATGGTGGAGGAGGGATGCCCGTCCCCAAGGCCAGAGAGGGCACCGTGGGAGCTGGGACGGACCGAGAGCCCATCTGCTCAGTCTGGTCCAGTCCAAGGTGAGGCAGGCGAGGGCCAGAGGCGGCGGCCGGCCTGTCCCCACCCCCCCCCCCCACCGTGGCCCTGGGCACGCACCCCCCTTAGGCCTGCTCGCCTCGGTAATGGCTTCTCTAGCCCCGAGGGAGGTCCCGGGCCCAGGGTGGCTGTCAGGCAGGTGCACACTCTGGAAGCAGCCGTCGAGCCCGACAATTGGATCCCCACTCCACCCCCATCCCCCACCCCCTGGCGCCGACAGGCACGGCCGCGCGCCGCCTCGGTGACGGGCTCACGCAGGTGCTGCCACGCTGGCCTCCCAGAGGCAGTGCTCGCCCCCCACCCCCACCCCCACCCCACACCCCGCTTCCATTTGAGGGAGGCGCCCAGGAGCCAGCTGAGGCCCAGACAGCGTGGCCCTCAGACTCCACGTGGTGGCACGTGGCCCCCTGGGCCGGCCGGCCCTCAGGCTGCTGGCTCCTTGGCTCAGGCCTCGTCCCCAGGGCTCGGAGCCGCTCGGGGGCCTGGCGACGCCTCTGTCACCGAGACGCGTGAACCCGCCAGAGCCTCAGGGGGGCCTGCCTCCTGTCCCCGCAGGAGGCCCACGGAGACTCCACGGGACCCGCGTGGGCCTCCTGGAGGCCAGGGTCGCCCAGCGCCCGCCGGGGCCACGACAGGGCCCCTCGTCTGAGGCGCCGCGGACGCAGGCTGGGGCTTCCGATGGCAGTGCCACTCCCTCCCTCGGGGGAGAGCGCTTCCTGCAGCGTCCTGCAGTGTGCGGGAGCGGGCACCGGCCAAGGGCCACCTCTGCACACTTGTCTGCTGAGTGAACTGGGTGGGCACCGGGGAAGGGCCGCAGCTATGGTGAGACCGCAGCCAGGCGCTGTGGGGGCCAGAGGGCAAGGCACAGGGAGCGGTGCCGCCCAGGCGTGGGACGGAGCGTCCCGGGGCGCGCAGGGGGCCTGCGTGACGGAGGCTGGGGCCTGGGACTGGGACAAGCTGGAGGCCCCTTAGTGGGGATATAAAATGGCACACGTGGTTGGTCCAGCTTCCCGGGAGGAGAAGCCACCGACCCCGAGGTGGCCTGGCCACACCGGAGCCAGCGTCGTGTGGCCACGCGCTGGGCAGGGAGGGAGCGTTGTGTGGCCACGCGCTGGGCAGGGAGGGAGCGTCGTGTGGCCACGCGCTGGGCAGGGAGGGAGCATCGTGTGGCCACGCGCTGGGCAGGGAGGGAGCGTCGTGTGGGAGCATCGTGTGGCCACGCGCTGGGCAGGGAGGGAGCGTCGTGTGGCCACGCGCTGGGCAGGGAGGGAGCATCGTGTGGCCACGCGCGGGCAGGGAGGGGAGACCGGTCACTGGGCACAGAGGGCAGGCCACGCCCAGGCTGCAGGAGCCTGTCCTCACTCCGGGCACACGGACAGCTGAGGAGTCCAGCGAAGGCCTCAGGAGGAGGAGGCCGGGCCGGCCGGGCCTGGGAGGCATCCGCACTGTTGGGGAGGAGCCGTGGGCAACATGGAGGGCACAGTCGCCCTCGGGGTCCCCACGACTGGCGGTCTTCAGGGCAACTGCCGCCCCACAGGCCCCGGCAGCAGCGTCTGTGCCACTCGGCTCCCCTGCAGAGCCCCCTGGGCCCTCACACTCTGGGACCGGCCTGACCGCGTGGGGCCCCCGCAGGCATCCTGCAGTGTGAGCTCTGGATGAAGGGCCGTGTGCTGCCCCCACAAACCTAGTCCCACACTCAGCGCCTGGACCCTCGAGGAGCCTCTGAGGGAGGGCAGTGGAGACACGTGACAACATTGTGGGTTTGACAGCTCTCAGTTCCTCCCGATCACATGTCTGTCAGACGTGTACTCATGAACACACATGCACACGCCCCACGTGGGCACGCACACACATGCACCTGGACAAGGGCAGGAAGGCCTGAAATCAGTGCAGGCCCCTCCTCCGCGGTGAGTGTGGGGACGCCATCCTGGCAGGGAGCCCCCAGCTCCCAGGGGTCAGAGACATGGGCAAGGCTGGGGCTGGGAGGAGGGACGTGAGCGCTGGGACCCGCACACCTGGGGCACCTGGTCCACAGCCCAGGCCTGTGGGGACTGATGCTGTGAGCACCTCAGACCACCGCACCGAGCAGAGGGGGGAGCGGAGGGAGAAACAGAGGGAGGAAGGGAGGGAGGAGCGGAGGGAGGAGGATAGGGTGGAGCAGAGGGATGAATGGAGAGAGGGGGAGTGGGGAGAGGAGCAGGGGAGGTGCGGGGAGAGGAGAAGAGGGAGGAGCAGAGGGAGGAGCAGAGGGAGGAAGGGATGGAGGAGCAGAGGGAGGAGCAGAGGGAGGAACGGAGGGGGGAGCGGGGAGAGGAATGAAGGGTGGAGCAGGGGAGGAACGGAAGGAGGAGGAGTGGGGAGAGGAGGGAGGAGGAGAGGGAGGAGCGGAGGGAGGAGCAGAGGGAGGAAAGGATGGAGGAGCGGGGAGAGGAATGAAGGGTGGAGCGGGGGAGGAACGGAGGGAGGAGGAGTGGGGGGAGGAGGGGGGGAGGGAGGTGCGGGGAGAGGAGAGGAGGGCGGAGGAGAGGGAGGAGCAGAATCGAGGGCCGTCTAGTGCGCAGGCTCTTCCTTCAGCTACCACCATCTCGGTCCCAGGAGGATCTCAAGCAGACGGTAGCTGTGGGGCAAGTGCACCACACGTGGCATGTCTGGTGGTCAGAGCCAACCATTTTCCACCCGGTCCCTTCCGCACTCACAGCACGACCCCCCACGGGGACTGAGCAAGCACTCCCACCCCCACCCCAGCCACCCCCCTCCCGCCAGCTCCTCACCGCGTCAGTCGCCGGCCACCGTGGACCGACACGGCTCAGCCCCGTCCGTCTTACCCGCTTGGCAGTCGCCGCAGTCGCAAACACACTGGCCGGGCCTGGGCCGCCGCCGCTGCAGGGACCGCAGCACCCAGCGTGGCGCTCCACGCGCCGGGACCACCTTCACAGACACCCAGCTCCATCCCGAAGGCCTCACGATCTCTCCCCCTAAACACATGCCCTTTCCGGAGGAGCGAAGGCTACACACACGCGGCAGCCGGCAGCCACCGACCTTCGCACGCCAGCAACGTGCTGGCGGCAAAGAGGAAGTAAGTGTGCACACATGTCACGTGCAGGCACACACCACACTCACATGAGCACACCCAAACAGGCACATGCATGCACACGCAATGCAGACGTGCAGACGTGATCCATGCACACGTGCACACGTGATCCATGCACACACCATGGACCAGAGATGCCACCCTCGTCCCTTTCTCTGCCAGCTGAGAGCTGGGCGGAGACAGCTCAGAGCAGCTGCTCCTGAGGGTGGGTCCGCGCACCCCCCCCCCCCCGCCCCGGCTCCGCGGGCCCGAGGGCTGCAGAGCCTGCAGGCCCACCCCGGGCCACGGGCAGCGGCGCCCCTGACTAAACCCACAGCAGAGAACAGGGGGTCGGGGTGAGAGGAGGTGGCGGGAGGCTGACGGGTTAGGAGGCAACATCTGAACTGCAGGTCAGAGCAGCTCCTCCGTAGCCCCATAAGCCACGTCACAGGCGGGCGTGGGGCCCGGGCGGGGCTCGCAGGGCCGGAGGCCTCCCAGCTGGAGGGAAAAGGCGCCTGAGAGCCCGTCTGCTCCAGCGAGGGGAGAGGCAGACAGCCCGAAGGGAGAGGGAGGGGCTGGCCCCCGGGAAGGAGGGGAGAGCCATGACCCACAGGAGCCAGCGGCGTGCGGGGAGGCCGGAGGCGGGCTGTGCTGGGAGGGACGCACGGCACCCCGCCATTCCCGGTCGGCACGCCGACACGGAGCGGCCACGCCGCCTCGGTTCCGGGCACGTGTGGTCTGGCCGGACTCTGTGGCCACGTGGCCGGTGAGGACAGCGCTCTCTGCAGCGCCCCTGCTCCGGGCGGCGCTCAGCTCCCGCGGAGTCAGAGCTGGAGGGCAAACCATCGCCTTCCCACGCGCTGCAGCCAACAGTGCGGCGGCAGGAAGCACAGCCTCCTGGGGCCGGGCATGGAGCCGCTGCCCAGGCGTCCACTGCGCCAGGGAGGCGGCCGTGTCCGCGTGCTCCCAGGGCCTGACCCAGCCCTGGTCTGCCTCGAGCAGGAGCAGGCGCTGATGCTGTCCAGCGCGCGTCCCGCCTCGTGTCCTGGCAAATGCGTGGGAGACAGAACCCGGAGGAGCCGTGGCCCAGGGCCCGCCACCCCGCTCGCCCCCGCTCACCCTGCAGGGGAGGCGAGGACACGGCCGCCCTGACCGCGGGGACCGCGGCCGCTGGCTGAGCCTCGGAGCCGCCTTTTCTCAGGAACACGCCTTCCAGCGGCTGTCACACCCCCCAGCATGAGTCCTGGGCTCCCGTGCTTCTCACACTTTGGAGAGAATGTACATTCACCCCACATGGTGCACGCATTCGATGTGCAGCCAGCGATGCCAGGAGCACAGCCGAGGGCGCTGAGTCTCCATATCGTCCGGAGCCCCAGGTCCCCAAGTGTGAGCCCCCAGAACGGCACCCGAGTGGCTGCACGATGCCCACCCGGTCCCCAGAGAGGAATGTGGCACAGCGAGTGTCTGCCACAGCGAGAGGCCCTGCTCAGGCTGACACCGCCCCACGGTGGCCTGTGGGGTTGTGTCCTGGGCAGCCAGGGCGCCCGGCTGAGGTCCAGCGAGGGCCCTGCTGGGCTGCAAACAGCCGGGCCCACAGGAGGGAGGGAGCCCGCAGGAGGGAGAGAGCCCGCAGGAGGGAGAGAGCCCACAGCAGGGTGAGAGCCCACAGGAGGGAGGGAGCAGGAGGGAGGGAGCCTGCAGGAGGGAGGAAGCCCGCAGGAGGGAGGGAGCAGGAGGGAGGGAGCAGGAGGGAGGGAGCCTGCAGGAGGGAGGGAGCCCGCAGGAGGGAGGGAGCCCGCAGGAGGGAGGGAGCCCATAGGAGGGAGGGAGCCCGCAGGAGGGAGGGAGCCCGCAGGAGGGAGGGAGCCCGCAGGAGGGAGGGAGCCCGCAGGAGGGAGGGAGCCCGCAGGAGGGAGGGAGCAGGAGGGAGGGAGCCCATAGGAGGGAGGGAGCCCGCAGGAGGGAGGGAGCAGGAGGGAGGGAGCCCGCAGGAGGGAGGGAGCAGGAGGGAGGGAGCCCGCAGGAGGGAGGGAGCCCGCAGGTGAGAGCCCACAGGAGGGAGGGAGCCCACAGGAGGGAGGGAGCAGGAGGGAGGGAGCAGGAGGGAGCCCGCAGGAGGGAGGGAGCCCGCAGGTGAGAGCCTGCAGGAGGGAGCATCGAGGAGCTGGTGAGCGGCTCAGCCAGTGCCCCGGTCCCGGGCGGACCCTCCTTGGCCGTGGGTCCGGGCGTGGGGCAGTGCTGTGTGGACAGGCCAGGCTTGCCCTCGGCCTGACACCCGAGCAGAGGCGCCGGCGCTCAGTGGGGAGGAGCCTCTCTGAGCGCTCGCTGCGCATTCGCAGACGAAGCTTCTCCTCTGAGCACGTGCGCCCAGCAGGGAGCCAGCCTGGCTTTGTGTGGACAAACTCGGGGGAAACAGTACGTGACTCCGTGGAGAGGCAGGAAATGGCCTCACGGGAGTGAGCTCTGGTTGTGTTTTCTGCTCTGAGTGAGCCGAACAGACATGGGCACCGGAGCCAGTGCCAACCCCACCGCGTGGCGGGGACCGGCCCGGCGAGGCCTCCGGCCAGTCTGGCAGACGCGCCTACCCGTGGGCAAGCCCACGAGGGAGCCAGCGGCTTCGGGACACGGAAGCCGGTGTCCGCACAGCCGCACCTCGGGGCCGGCAGCACGTGAGACCACTCAGGACCCGGCGTGGGCTCCTCGCTCTTCCAAAAGCTGCGTCCGCCTCCGCATCCTCTCAGCGAGCTCAGCCGTCCGGGGCTTGGAGGTGCTCTGCCCCCACCCGTCCCCTCGGAGGTGGGAGCAGTGTCCGGCCGCCAGGGCGGGCGGGGCCAGCGAGCGTGGAGAGGGCACGGGGCTCTGGGGACACCGACGCCAGGAGCCTGGCAGCTAAGTCAGGGCCTCAGGTCCAGAAGTCAGACAGGCGGGCAGGGCAGGCAGCTGCAGACTCTGGGGAAGAGGAGGGGAAGGAGGGAGGGGGTGGGAGGGGGGAGAGAGGGGGGAGAGGGGGGAGAGGGGGGGAGGGCCTCCCTGAAGGCAGTGGTTTGGGCCCCACCCCGAGGGCGGGTGGGTGGCCAGCTGCTGTCCGGCTGGGCCTGGGACGGTGCAGCCTGGCGCCTGGCAAACGGCCCGACTGGCTCTTTCCAAGCCGCCTGCGTGGCCGTGGCCACCGGGATGCAGGCCGGGGCTCTGTGGGCCCTGAGCCCCTGAAACGGGCCCCGAGAAGGAAGCCGAAGGGAAGGAGCCCAGCCAACAGCACACGGGCCCAGCCCACGGAGCGGCCAGGAGGGGCGGCTGCTTCCATCCGCCTCCGCGGCCGTCCGAGGGGCCCGCTCCGGGCGCTCTCACCGCCACCAGACACCGTCCGGGGCCTCCCGGGAGCCCATTCCACTCGGTGATGGAGGTGAGGTCCATACACACGCACACGGCTGTGCCTGAGCCCCGCGTCCCCACACGCACAGCTGTGCCCGAGCCCCGCGTCCCCACACGCACAGCTGTGCCCGAGCCCCGCGTCCCCACATGCACAGCTGTGCCTGAGCCCTGAGTCCCTAACCAGCTGCCCGCAGTGGCCTGTCCCCAGCAGCCATCCTCAGTCTTTGCTGCCCCCGCTCTCCGGTGGGCATGTCGACCACAGGGCTGATCCCTGTCTCCCGTGACACCCTCGCCTCACGGCGTGCCGTGGCCTGCACCGTCGGGGCAGCCTGCCATCTGGGGTGACTGTGGCCATGAGGGCAGGTCCCACTCCAGAGCCCCCGACCATCGACAGCTCGAAGCCAGCCCGGTGCCGGCTGGCCGCTCAGTGGGCAGCGGCAGCGCACACGGCACATCCAATGGGCTCGTGGGCGTCGTCGGTTCAGCCACGTGGCGGGGCGCTGGACGTGACCCTCACTCTGTCTGAGCAGAGACGCCTGGCCGTGGCCCCCTGCAGAGCGGCGGACACCACGAGACACGCAGATCCACGGCCTCTGGGCTGCGTCCGGAACCGCCACAACAGAGCACGTGTCGGCAGGACATGGTGAGACCCCGGCTGGGCCTCCATCCCCAGGGGCAGCAAAGACACCAGGTGCCAAGCCACCGACGAGAGCGAAGAAGTCCGTTCCCTGCCGGCACCACGGGCACCACGGGCACCACGGGCACCACCGGCACCACGGGCACCACGGGCACCACGGGCACCACGGGCACCACCGGCACCACCGGCACCACGGGCACCACGGGCACCACCGGCACCACGGGCAGGGGCAGAGCTGAGGGCACCCTCTCCAGCCGGTGTCTGGGGCCACAGTGGCCCAACCCGGACAGCCTTCCCTGACCGAGGCCAGCGCACCCTGGCCGCCCTCCTGCTGAGTCACGGCAGAGCCTCCCGACGGCCGTCCCGTTCAGACCCACGCAGCTCGCGTTGCCCAGAGTCGGGCATTGTGCCCCCCACACTGACACCGAGGCACACACAGGCCCACGTGCCAGCGCGCCTGGCTCCAGCTCCAGCTCCAGGGCAGAGGCTGCTGGTTCACGCCTCGCGGAACCACCGTCCCCTCGTGAGACACGGGCCTGGGAGCCTCGCCGCCTCCTCAGTGAACACGCCACGCCCACGGCCGGCGAGGCGGGAAAGGCCACACGCTGCTCTCACGGAGAAGCACGCTGGTCACGCTCACCGGCCCCAGCATCAGCCACGCGGCACATCCAAAGCCAGGGCCTCTCCCGCCCTCTTCCATTCGCAGACACGGACGCCTGGGGCCACGGACGTCCCAAAATAGGCCCCGCCCCGGCAGCGGGACACTCTCCTGCTGGGAGCCGTGGGTGCGGACCAGTGCTCACCTCCACGGTGGACATAGCCCCTCCACACCCCTGAGAAGAGCCCCCATCACCCTCCAATGCTTGGTATGTGCACCCCAAATACACATCATTCACTGTGGAGTCCGGTATGTAACTGAATAGGACCAGCGCAGATAGATGATAGATAGATCAATCAATAGATGATAGTGATAGAAAGATAGAGATAGGTAGGTAGATAGATAGATAGATAGATGATAGATAGATAATAGATATGTAGGTAGATGATAGATAGATAGATGATAGATAGATAGATAGATAGATAGATAGATAGAAGATAGATAGATCAATTGATAGATGATAGTAATAGAATGATAGCTAAATAGATAGATGATAGACAGATGATAGATAAGTAGGTAGATGATAGGTAAATAGATAGGTAGAAGATAGATGAATTGATAGATGATAATAGAAAGATAGATAGATAGATAGATAGATATATTGATAGATTGATAGGTGGTTGATTATAGATAGATAGATGATAGATTGATAGATAGATTGATTGATAGATGATAGATGATAGCAGGCCATTAGCTGGCCATGCACAAATATGGAGCACACGCTCGGTGAATCGAGTCTCCTCACCTCCTCACCCCAAACGCCACGGGGAACAAGAGCAGACCCTGGACGGTTCTCCCCCCCCCCCCCCCCCCGGCGTCCTGAGCCCCGCGGCGCCTCCTCCAGGCGGGCGGGCTGCACGGGTGAGAGGCGCTCGCTGCAGGGCGGCCTGGCATGGCCGGGACCGCTGCCTCCTCCCGAGCCGGCCCCCGGGCAGCTGCCAGCCCAAAGCCGCCCAGAGATCCCCCCCCCCCCCCACACACACACACACACAAGCTCGAGGGAGGCAGCGCTTTTCTCTGAGGCAAAGACTGAGTGTCCATGTCCACAAATGAGCGCCTCTGTCTCCGCACAGAGCCGCGGGGCGTGCGAGGCGGAACGAGGTGACGGTGGCGCTGTCCTGGAGCCAGGGTCCGGCCGGCACTGCGCCCAGAGCTCCCGCACAGCGGCCAGTCTCCGAGGCCGGGTCAGGGTCAGCCTCCGGCCGTCAGCGTGCCGCCGGGCGCAGGACCGGGAGGCGAGCACGTCAAGGTCTCTGTCCGGGGCAGCTGCTCTCCGGGAGCTTGGGAGCCGACCCCTCTGCCACACGACGAAGGGCCGTGCCTGTGTGAGTCTCTCACTGAAGCATCATCAAAACACGGGGCCCCAGAAAAAACCAAGATGGCAGCCTAGGCAGTCTCCTAAGCTGCCGCCTCACCAACAATTAAAAAACAACAACTAAAATCAAAAAGAACTTCACCAAAACCTCAGGAAAGCTGTTGGAGTGGAATATCTACAACTAGAAAAAAGAAAAGAGGCTCACGGATCGGACTGGGAGCCGCAAAGCACTGAGGTAGGGAGACGCTCGCACGCAGAGAGGAAGTGCGGCCGCCGAATGCCTGCCTGGCGGCAGGAGGGGAGGAATTACCAATTGCACGGAACCCTTTCCGACTAACTGTACTGAACCCAACCCCAGCCAAAACCCTGATCCCAGGCTCATACGGGTGGAGTCTGGAATGTAGAGGAAGGCACCCAGAGACTCAGAGACTGGGAGACCTGGGACCAGGGAGCTGCAGCCGGCAGGGTCTACAGTGAGTACAGGCAGAGGTCTGACTGTGGAGGCTGCCGCTGCCTCTCTGTACAAGACGGCGGCCTCTCTGTAGCGGAAGGAGTCAGAAGCTCCGGACTACAGAGACCAGCCCAAGTCCAGGTGAGCCCCTGGGGCACCCACGCTCTTGCAGGGAGAACCTGGGATGGTCCAGCGGAAGCTCAGGGAAGCCTCGGAAGGCAGAGGTCAGGCGGAAACTCAGGCGAGTGCACAAGGGCAGGGCTGACGGGAAGCCAAGACTGTCAGTTCAGCCCTGAGACTCTGCCCCATCCAAGCTGAGCAGAGGCTTCTGCATTTTTTCAATTCTGATCCTATAAGACTGTCTCCAATACAGAAGTTATCCCAGAGTAGACATAGCTGATACCCACATCCAATTGGCCTGAAGATCAATTCACAACAATAAAGACTTAGCTACAACAAGGCTGTGCATGCAGTCCACAAAGGGGAGCACCAAGAGTGTCTACCTCAGGTAACTGAGGAGGCTGACCCACTAGGCCATATAGGACACCAAACACACAAAGCCATCCTACCAACTCTGAAAAACAGCGAAAATGCCGAGACAAGGAAATAGATCTCAAACGAAAGAGATGGAGGATATAGAGTTCAGAACTACGGTTCTAAGGTTATGCAAGAATATCCTAGAAAAGGTTGATAAACTTCATGAGACCCAACTAAAAAGTATACATAAACTGACATATACATATACATATACATATACATATACATATACATATACATATACATAAATTGGAAAACATTATGCAGAGATCCAACAGCAGAATGGAGGAACACAAGAATCAGGTCAAAGAGGCAAAAGACACTCCTCTGGAGAAGCAAGAAGAAAAAAGAATCCAGAAAGTTGAAGATAGTGTAAGGAGCCTCTGGGACAACTTCAAGCGCACCAACATCAGAATTATGGGGGTGCCAGAAGAAGAGGGAGTGCAAAATACTGAAAACATATTTGAAGAAATAATATCAGAAAACTTCCCCCACCTGGTGAAAGAAATAGACTTACAAGTATAGGAAGCATACAGAACCCCAAACAAGAGGAATCCAAAGAAAAATACTGCGAGACACATCATCATCAATATGCCAAGTGTAAAAGACAAAAAGAAGATCTTACAAGCAGCAAGAGAAAAGCAGTTGGTTTCCTATAAGGGAGCAGCCATACGACTATCAGCTGATTTCTCAACAGAAGCTATGCAGGCCAGAAGGGAATGGCAAGAAATATTCAAAGTGATGAATAGCAAGAACCTACAACCAAGATTACTGTATCCAGCAAAGTTATCATTCAGAATTGAAGGGCAGATAAAGAGCTTCACAGATAAGAAAAAGTTATAGGAGTTCATCACCACCAAACCAGTATTATATGAAATGCTGAAAGGTATTACTTAAGAAGAGGAAGAAGATCAAGTGAATTAAAAATCTGAGGAATAGAATAAACTGGTGAATATGATAGAATCAGGGGTAAAGAAAGGGAGTGGATTGATAATTGTCAGGGTGAAAGGGGTGTGGGGGTGTAGAAAGAGACTGGATTAAAATCGTATAACCTATGGATGAGGACAATGGTGGGGGGAGGGGGTAAGGGCAGAGGGTGGGGTGGGAATCGGGTGGAAGGGAGCTATGGGGGAGAAAAAGGAGAAACAATTGTAATAATCTGAGCAATAAAGATTTATTTTAAAAATATTTAAAAATTAAATGGAAAAAAAAAAGCACGGGGCCAGTTAATTAAGAAGCAGTGTGTGCGGGAATCTGTGCGTCATGACATGTGTCCGTGTAACATGCATGCAGATAACAGATCCCTGCCGTGTGGGGGGCGTGGAAGGACAGCATGGCATGTGCCTTGCAGCATGTGGGGTCCAGCCACGAGGCTATGGGTGGCTCGCACACATGACCAGAAGCCACCAGAGCGGGCCCGGCAGAGGCCAAGGCAGACAACCTGCTCGGAGGTTCTGCGGCCTCAGGCGGGACTGCACTGGCAGAAGACGTGGCCCCGCAGGCAAGTGTGGCCGCCAACCGGCAGCCTCAGGGACGCCGGCCGCTCTGCCAGGCCACCGCCTCTGCCTCCACGGCCGGCCCAGCACAGACCGGAGCGGTGTCTGTGGGTTGCGGGGCTGCGGTCGGAGGACACCCAGCTCCGTGGGCGCACGGACGAGGGGCTGTTACGAGGATGGCTCTGGGACCCGGGACTGTGCAGGCCGGTCTGTGGGGACTGGTCTGCGGGGACCGTGTGGGCTGGTCTGCGGCGAAGGGCGGCTTCCGGATGCAGCGTGGCTGTGATGCCCACGCCCTTGGAAGGGTCCACCCCTTCGTTCCTTCCGCCCAGGACAGCAGCAGCGCGCGGTGAGCGAACGGGAAAGGTCAGAGCTGAGCGACCTGAGGCGGTGCCCACTTTAACTCCCTCCCGCGTCCTCTCCCTGGCGCCTCCGCACCGCCTCTGCGTCCACCTCCACGGCCTGCCCTGCCCAGCTCCCGCCTCGCCTCGCCTCGCCCTGGGTGACCCCAAGCAATGCTCGGCTTCCTGGGGGGGGAGGGGGGGGACTCAGAGCCTTCTTCCACTCTCCCCCCTCCTGCCTTCTCACCCCAATTCTTCTCTGGTTATTGTGCCTCCCCCGCTGCCCCGCAGGCCTTCCCCGGCCCAGGCCCACCTCTGTGTCACCCCCTCCCCTCCCCGACCCCCACTCGCTGGCCAACTGTCCCTGCCTCCAGAGCCAGCAGTGCAGCCCCGCCCCAGCGCCAGGCGCCTGGGTCCCCCCACCCCCACCGGCCCTGCTGGTGCCCAGGGCAGGGCACCGGCCACTCTGCTGTGTCTGTCCTCCTGCAGGAGACGCGTGTCCGTCCCCGGGTGGGGAGCCAGAGCGCCTGCACAGCCTCTGGGCACGCGTGAGCCAAGGAGTCCACGTGAAGGGGTCCATCCCGTGCCTGGCGTGTGTCTTATAAACCCCAAAGCGGCTCTACTGCATTTCCCTAGATATTCCTCAGACACGTAAATCATGACGGGTCCGCCCCGTCTCGGCTGCAATATTCCTACAAATCCACGAGGTGTCTGCTGCACCCAGACCACCCATGACCATCTAGCAATGTTGGGGTGCATGTGTCCCCCGAGGATTGGTTGAGCAATGAATGAGCGGTCATCGGCTCTGACCACAACCGCAGACCCGAGTGCACTCTGCCCTCGGCGTGCATCGTTCCCAGCTCCGACACCTGCCTGCGTGTGGCACCAGAGGGGGTTCCAGAAAGAACTGCAAAGATGAGCTGGCAAGATGCCAAAGATGCCAGCCTGTAAGCAGCTCAGGCGCCTCTGCAGCTCGGGAGGAACAGAAGGACGCGAGCGCTCCGGGCAGCGGCAAACAGGGACTCGCCCTCCCCGTGCCTGGCCCCGGCGCGCTGCATCCTCGGCGTTCCCAGCGACCCCTCCTCTAGCGGCGTGGACAGAGGGCATGTGGCGGAAGGAGGAAGAGGAGCCGGTAGGCACTGGAAGGAGAGGAGGCCGCGGTCGGGAAAAGAAATCCTGAGACTCGGAGAGCCGTGAGCTGAGGCGGCGTGGCTCCCCGAGGCTCCCAGAAACGCTGTGGACGGCCTCTGGGCCCTCGCCCTGCAGAGCCCCCAGGCTGGTGCCAGAAAGTTTGCACCTTCTTCCCCGACATTTCCTTGATTTCCCCACGGCGCTGAATCCTTATTCAAAGACTACCCGTGGGCCCGTGGCGTGTGCGTGGTTCTGATAGGAGGCGGTGTGAACGAGTGGCCCATGGACGGTGCAGTGGCTGCGGCTCGGAACCACTGGGGACACATCGCGGCAGAAAAAGAACATGAGCGCCACAGGCACCGAGGCCGGTGCAGACAGGCGGACGGTGACGGAAGAGTCACCAGCTGCAGAGCTGCAGGGAGCTGTGGCAGCTGCTGTCACCTCCCTTAGGCCTCAGTGTCCACCCAACACCACCCGCCTGGCGTGGAAAGGGGCCCCGGCCCGCTGGGCTGGGTGGAGCGTGCTGTCCCTGGGCTGAGCAGAGGGTCAGAAGCAGGAAGCTGGGCCCAGGTGGAGCGTGCTTCTGAGGGGCTCTGCCTGAGCAGACAGTGCGTGTGGCAGGGAAGCCAGACAGTGCAATGGGGTGTGAGTCTAACAGATGCTGACGGCCCCGGGAGAGCCGTGTGCCCCAGGGGGGGGGGGGGCATGTGCCCCGGGAGAGCTGTGTGCCCCAGGGGAGCCGTGTGCCCCGGGAGAGCCGTGTGCCCCAGGGGGGGCCGTGTGCCCCAGGAGAACCATGTGCCCCGGGAGAGCCGTGTGCCCCAGGGGAGCCGTGTGCCCCGGGAGAGCCGTGTGCCCCAGGGGGGGCCGTGTGCCCCAGGGGGGCCGTGTGCCCCAGAGGGGGCCGTGTGCCCCGGGAGAGCCGTGTGCCCCGGGAGAACCATGTGCCCAAGGGGGGCCGTGTGAACCGGAGGAGGAGTGGATTCTATTCGTGTGGTCCTGAGACATTTGGACAGTCTGCAGCCATTAGCTACAGAACACTCTGTTGTATTTCCCTACAAAAATAAATGAGAGAGTGTGTCCCACTTGAAATTCATATACGTAAAAAAAGGAAAAGAGAAGGGAAAAAAATCTGAGGAACAGAATAAAGTGGTGAATATAGTAGAATCAGGGGCAAAGAAGGGGAGTGGACTGATAATTATCAGGAGGATAAGGGGGTGGGGAAGCAGTGAGAGACTGGATTGAAATCGTATAACCAATGGATGAAGACAATTGGGGGGAGAGGGGGTAAGGGCAGAGGGTGGGAAGGGAACTGGGTGGCAGGGAGCTTTGGGGGAGAAAAAGGAGAAACAATTGTAATAATCTGAGTAATAAAGATTTATTTTAAAAAATAATTTAAAAAATAAATAAAAGATGCTGACGGAAAACCAAGCATTTAGTTCTCCACTCCATGTAGGTGCCCGAGATCCACGTGTCCCCGAGATCCACGTGTGCCTGATCCACGTGTGCCTGAGAGAGATCCACATGTGCCGGAGATCCACGTGTGATGAGCAGAGCGCGAATAGCAGTTTTCGTGCCCAGGAGCAGACTGGCGTGTGGTGATGACTCCGCTGGGAGCCGGACAGACCTTCCAGGAGCAAAGAGCTGCCGAGTCCTGGAAGAGAAGAGCCCCTTTCATGGAAGTTACACTTCTTTCCTTCCGATCGTGAAGGCGCGCAGCCAAACCTGGCTGACCCTGGGCCCGCAGCCTTCGAGGTTTTTCTCTGCATTTGTACGTAATTGAGTGAACGCCTTTGTACAACTTGGTGACTTGTACCTTCGGGGAGCAAACTGCAGCATCTGAAATCCTCAGCACCGTCATTTTAAAGCGGAGACTGTTCTTCCCCCGCCCGGCGTCTGCTCCACCCGAGGCCGTGGCGCACGTGGTCCCGTGGGGAGTGTCTCCTCTGCAGAGACTCCGAGCAGGGAGACCCTCTCACCACATGGACGGGGCTCAGTCACTGAGCCACAGTTCTGGGCCGTATTGCTCACATAGAATTACCAGAGTCTATTAAATGCAAGGCGTTTCTGTTTCATTGATGTTTCTTTAGTTACAAATACATTTTCTCTTTGAAGAAAAGAAAATTCTCCATAAAATTCAACTGTGGGGAAAAGACCTTTACTCCTGCCTGCAGAGAGGCCAGCTCCCTCCTCCGGCCCCACCCGCCCCCCCCTCCCCACCCGCCCCCACGGCCGGCCCAGCCGCCCAGCTCTCTGGTCATCAGTCCAGCCACTTGCTCAGGGCTTGTCCGGTGTTTCCTCCTGAAGGCAGCGGCTTCCGCACTGGCCCGGGGCTCTGGGAAGTCAAGTTTTACAACGAAAACATGATCAGCGCTTCTTTTTTTTTTTTTAATATACTTTATTGATTTTACACAGAGAGGAATTGAGAGGGATAGAGAGTTAGAAACGTCTATGAGAGAGAAACATCGACCAGCTGCCTCTTGCACACCCCCCACTGGGGATGTGCCCGCAAAGGTATGTGCCCTTGACCAAAATCGAACCTGGGACCTTTCAGTCCGCAGGCCAACGCTCTATCCACTGAGCCAAACCGGTTTTGGCTGGTCAAGCGCTTCTTGATGCTCTCGGCTGGCCCGGCCTCCTCCATGGCCACCGGCACAGATTTCAACTGAGGCTTGTGCAGCGACGACCACGCTGTCTCCTTCCCCGCCAGCCTGAGGGCCCCACTCTGAGACAGCAGACACTCAGTCCTCAGTCCCAGCCCCCGCGCGGCCTCCCACCAGCCAACCTCTGGACCCGTGTCCACCGGGAGACGTGGGCACAGACACGGTGCAGTGGTGGCTCATGTGGGAAACCCTGAAGCCCTTCCTTTCACGGAGGAGCTGGCTCGGCAGCACTGCTCACGGGAGCCACCCTCCAATGGGGGGAGAAAGGGTGACAGGTGGCGAGGAGACAGAGATTCAAACCCGCAAAGAATGTTTGTGAGTTTATTTGAGCCAAACTGTCGACAATTGCCAGGCAGCAGAGAGAGTGCTCCGGAGAATGGAGGTCTCTCCTCTATTCTTATACATGGCAATCAAGGGAGGGTCATGGTGGGTTACAGGAAATCCACTGGTGACAGACTAGAGAGGTGGGAGAAAACAAAGCCATTGGGGGGGGGGGAGAGGGGACCCCTGGGATTGGATAAAAAGTAAAATGATAGACACATACTTGGGTGGGCTTCGGAACAATATCAATGAAGGAATCTCTGGTCTCTGTCCTGGAGCCCAGCACATTAGGTTGTGCCCCAGGGGTCCAGGAAAAGGGAAGTTACAAGTGACCCGGATGTTAGCAGAGATGCAGAAAGACAGACAGGCTCAGTTAGGGCAAAGGCGGCCCTTGTCAGTGGAGGTGCCGCCTGGGGCGTAGCTGCCCCCATCACTGCTTTAGTGAAAGGCCAGCCTCAGACCGGCCTTTGTGGTGGCTTCAGGTCTGCGTCTGCCGGACGGCCACGCAGGCCTCCCCGAGCTGTCAGGTCAGCATGAGACCCCTTCCGTCCACAGAGACACAAAGGAAACGGGACAGGATGCCGGAGGGAAGGAGGTGGCACTGAGCTGAGCCGGAGTCCCCGGGCCCTGCTAACATCCGAGGGCCTGGGGGACGGTTAGGAGCTCAGTGCTGGGGCCCGGCAGAGCCCCGCCAGACAGGACGGACAGAGAGCCCCGCTGGACAGGACGGACAGGATGGACAGGACGGACAGAGAGCCCCGCCGGACAGGACGGACAGGACGGACAGAGAGCCCCGTCCGGAGAGGATGGACAGAGAGCCCCGCCGGACAGGACGGACAGAGAGCCCCGCTGGACAGGACGGACAGGATGGGCAGGACGGACAGAGAGCCCCGCTGGACAGGACGGACAGAGAGCCCCGCCGGACAGGACGGACAGAGAGCCCCGTCCGGAGAGGATGGACAGGACGGACAGAGAGCCCTGTCCGGACAGGATGGACAGAGAGCACCGCCGGACAGGACGGACAGAGAGCCCTGTCCGGACAGGATGGACAGGACGGACAGAGAGCCCCGCCGGACAGGATGGACAGGACGGACAGAGAGCCCCGCCGGACAGGAAGGACAGAGAGCCCCGTCCGGAGAGGATGGACAGAGAGCCCCGCCGGACAGGACGAACAGAGAGCCCCGCCGGACAGGACGGACAGAGAGCCCTGTCCGGAGAGGATGGACAGGACGGACAGAGAGCCCCGCCGGACAGGACGGACAGAGAGCCCCGTCCGGAGAGGATGGACAGAGAGCCCCGCCGGACAGGACGGACAGAGAGCCCCGCCGGACAGGACGGACAGGACGGACAGAGAGCCCCGTCCGGAGAGGATGGACAGGACGGACAGAGAGCACCGCCGGACAGGACGGACAGAGAGCCCTGTCCGGACAGGATGGACAGGACGGACAGAGAGCCCCGCCGGACAGGACGGACAGAGAGCCCCGCCGGACAGGACGGACAGGACGGACAGAGAGCCCTGTCTGGACAGGATGGACAGGACGGACCGAGAGCCCCGTCCGGACAGGACGGACAGGACTGGCGCAGAAGCCGACCCCCGAAGGGGCTGAGGCAGGAGGCGGAGGGCGTGGGGCGGCGGCCATCTCAGCTTTACCGCGGGAGCTCCAGGCAGAGGCTGACGCTGTTGTCAAAGACACGCACTCTCCTCGCTCTCGAGAGGGACGAGCCTGGGTCCGCGACCAGCAGGCCCAGGGGCTCCCCGGGCACTTCCCGGCCGCGGGGCCACGGGGCTGGACCAGGCTCCGGGCCTGGACAGCACGGGAGTGATTTCTGGAAACAGCCACCACGGAGTGGCCGGGTGGGAAGCAGTGACAGTCTCTGAGGGTGCAGAGGGACAGACAGTGAACGGCGGGAACTCCCGTGGAGCAGGAAGCCTGCAGGGACTCCGGGGAGTGGGGAGCCGTAGCTACGACTGTTCACTCGGAAGAGCGTGCCACGGGGGCTCGGCCACGACCGCTAGCCGTGCAGTATCCGGAGCTGGGGGGCGGGAAGCTAGGGAGGGAGAGGGCAAAGGAGAAAGAATTCCTTTCAAGGACTCGAAGATCCAGGACGAGGGCACCTGGATATCTTCTCCACAAGGTGGCTAAGGAGCCCTAGGGGTGGGCAAACCCCTGAGAGTGCTGACAGCGAGGAGAAAGCCCTGGGGACTCAGCCTTCCCCCACGAGCTCGCAGCCACTTTGACTCTTCGCTCTGAAAACTGCAGAAGCTGCGGAGAACCAGACCATCCGCCCCCCCCCCCCCCTCTGCCGGCCGGAAGGAGAGGGCTACCCCCTCCGGTACAGGTCCGGACTCCGGACGCCCGGACCAGCTCAGTCCCAGCATGCACGCGGGCCCGCTGGCTGGGCCCCAGCACTGCACACTCAGCCTGCTGGCTGAGCCCCAGCTCTGCACACTCAGCCTGATGGCTGAGCCCCAGCTCTGCACACAGGCCTGCTAGCTGAGCCCCAGCACTGCACACAGGGCTGCTGGCTGAGCCCAGCACTGCACACGGGGTTGCTGACTGAGCCCAGCACTGCACACGGGGTTGCTGACTGAGCCCCAGTACTGCACACAGGGCTGCTGACTGAGCCCAGCTCTGCACACGGGGCTGCTGGCTGAGCCCAGCACTGCACACGGGGCTGCTGGCTGAGCCCAGCACTGAACACAGGCCTGCTAGCTGAGCCCCAGCTCTGCACACAGGGCTGCTGGCTGAGCCCCAGTACTGCACACAGGGCTGCTGGCTGAGCCCCAGCACTGCACTCGGGGCTGCTGACTGACAGTCCCAGACGCAGACCGACCCCTGACCTGCTGCCAACAGGAGCCGTGGTGACACGGAGCCACGGTGACGTGGTGACACGGAGCCACGGTGACGTGGTGACACGGAGCCACGGTGACGTGGCGACGGAGGGGTGTCCCGGCTGCAGGAGAGGCCGGGCCGGGCTTCCTAGGACTGAGGCCTCTGAACCTCTCGAGGCTCTGGCTGTCGTGCTGCTGGCGGTAGATCTGTGAGGTATTTCCCCTCAGTCTCCTGACGTTACTGCTGCAAGGTAGCATTTTAAAGAAAGGGCATCACGATGTCAGCAGAAACCCAGACGGATCCAGGAACCAGAGGGCCAGGCAGGTCCTGAGCGACAGGAGAGGCCCCGGCAGCCTGGCCACACCGGCCGGGCTGTCCCCCTGCGCTGGGGACCCAGAACTGACCTCTAATCGGGGTGGCCCGGGGCCTGAGACGGGTGGAGAGTAAGCATTCAGCCTCGGGTTCCTGCACTCGGGGCGCCAGGCACAGCCCCGGGGCCCGGGACCCAGCTTTCCTTGTGACCCAGCCAGGCCAGCGGGGGCCTGAGGGCCATGTGGGACCTGGTCCCCTCCTGCCATCAGCCCAGCCTCCCACGGACAGCGCCGGGCCGGGCCTCCCGTCAGCAGGCGCGGGACGTGCTCCGAGGACAGACTCCAAAGGAAGGCTGGCCTCGGTGCTCCTCACGCCGCGGCTGCTCCACCTCGGCCACAGGCCTCGGGAACGTTCTAGACCCCTGAAGCCAGACCGGGCTCGGTGCCTCATCGCGAACTCGGCCTCACTCCCACTTTCTTCCCTTTGACCTCACACCCACCTGGGCCCACAGGCCGTCCAGAGGGCTCTGCTCATGTGTCATCGATTCGGAAGCAGACACTGAGGACTGAGAGGCCATCATTTATGAATTCAGTGCAATGACAATTGCGTGTTAACACAAATAATGACTTTTTCTAAAAATACGTCTTTTCAGAAGTACTTAGTGAGAAGGGCGGCCCTGGGACAGTCTCTGCTGCTTCTGGATCCAATTTGCTGCGAGAGCGAATGTCACGTCACTGAGAGCCAGTGAGAGTGAGAGAGAGAGAGAGAGAGAGAGAAGAGAAAAAAGAGAGAGACAGAGAGAGACAGAGAGAGACAGAGAGAGGAGCAAAAGCACCTAGTGCTGCTATGAGAACAGCAGTGACCTGTGGGTTCCCCGGGAGGGTCTCGGGGACACTGGCCCCTGCTCCATGAGGGACAGTCGCCCTGCGGGTGTGAGAGGAGACCGGGGCAGGCGTCAGACTGGCTGACTCTGAAGCATCACTCGGACTGTGCCCGTTGTCTCAGAGAGGGACCATTTCTGTAGCCGAGCTCTCGCCAGACCCCACCTGCATGGACGGGGCACGTAGAACAGACCCTGCAACAAGGAGCAGGTCTGAACGTGGCGAAAGGAGGATGAAGGCGGCCCGGGGCAAGCAGAGGGCAGGCGGGAGCCAGGGGCACAGCCGGCAGAGTGAGCAGAAACGCCACGTCCACGCAACTCCTCTCCAGCCACGGGGTCCGCACCTGGCTGGCTCCGCCGCCCCCGCAGGACAGGCCGTGTCCGTGCCTCCTCGGCAGACGGAGCTCCGGCCCCGGAGCCGCGACGGTCTGCCAAGAGAGGTTTGAACTTGTGTCTCTGGATTTTCCAAGGCTCTGGCCAGAGGCGTGTCCTTCCCAAGACCACACTCCTCGCTCAGAGCCATTCTTTTTTTTTCTTTCAATTTTTTTATTAAGGTATTATATGTGTACACATCTTACCATTGCACACACACCCCCCATTCATGCCCTCCCTCCCCAGAGTTCTCTATTCGTTGATTGTACTTATATTCATGCATACCAGTCCTTCGGTTGTTCTCTTATCTCCCCCCAGGTCTCCTTCCCCTCCCCACTGTCATTGACAATCTGCTTGTTTTATGGTGACTACCTCAGGGTCACATGAATAGAATCCGCTCCTCATTTGGCAGTCTGCTTGTATTATGGTGACTATCTCAGGGCCACACGAATAGAGTCTGCTCCTCCTCTGGTTCTCACCGCCCCTCCCTCTGGGTCCCACTGCTTCCCCTGGGACACACGGCTTACCCGGGGCACACGGCCCCCTGGGACACATGGCTCACCCGGGGCACAGGGCCCCCTGGGACACACGGCTCACCCGGGTCAGAGCCATTCTTGAGATGAAGACAGAACACCGTTTGGCCCTCAGGCCCCCAGATGCAGGCAGGACATCACCTGTCACCCAGGGATGCATTCGATCCGGCGCCCTGTCACCAGGCAGAAACGTCCATCTTAGCCGTCGGGGTGGAGCCTGGGATCTGCCTGTTTACAGAGCTCGCAGGGCCTGTGATGCCGACGAAGGTGGAGGCCCAGCGGGCAGATATGGGCAGTGAGGAGGTGCCCAGGTGTGGAGGAGGAGGAGGAGGAGGAAGTGCCCAGGTGTGGAGGAGGAGGAGGAGGAGAAGGTGCCCAAGAGGAGGAGGAGGTGCCCAGGAGGAGGAGGAGGAGGGATGCCCAGGTGTGGAGGAGGAGGAGGAGGGGGGGGTGCCCAGGTGTGGAGGAGGAGGAGGGTGCCCAGGTGTGGAGGAAGAGGAGGGGGGGTGCCCAGATGTGGAGGAGGAGGAGGAGGGTGCCCAGGTGTGGAGGAGGAGGAGGAGGGATGCCCAGGTGTGGAGGAGGAGGAGGAGGAGGAGGAGGTGCCCAGGTGTGGAGGAGGAGGAGGGGGGTGCCCAGATGTGGAGGAGGAGGAGGAGGGTGCCCAGGTGTGGAGGAGGAGGAGGAGGTGCCCAGGTGTGGAGGAGGAGGAGGAGGAGGAGGTGCCCAGATGTGGAGGAGGAGGAGGAGGAGGTGCCCAGATGTGGAGGAGGAGGAGGGGGGTGCCCAGATGTGGAGGAGGAGGAGGAGGAGGGGGGGTGCCCAGGTGTGGAGGAGGAGGAGGGATGCCCAGATGTGGAGGAGGAGGAGGAGGTGCCCAGGTGTGGAGGAGGAGAAGGAGGAGGAGGTGCCCAGGTGTGGAGGAGGAGAAGGAGGAGGAGGTGCCCAGGTGTGGAGGAGGAGGAGGGATGCCCAGATGTGGAGGAGGAGGAGGAGGTGCCCAGGTGTGGAGGAGGAGAAGGAGGAGGAGGTGCCCAGGTGTGGAGGAGGAGGAGGGATGCCCAGGTGTGGAGGAGGAGGGATGCCCAGGTGTGGAGGAGGAGGAGGAGGAGGGATGCCCAGGTGTGGAGGAGGAGGAGGAGGAGGGATGCCCAGGTGTGGAGGAGGAGGAGGGGGAGGGATGCCCAGGTGTGGAGGAGGAGGAGGGGGAGGAGGTGCCCAGGTGTGGAGGAGGAGGAGGAGGAGGTGCCCAGGTGTGGAGGAGGTGGAGGAGGAGGAGGTGCCCAGGTGTGGAGGAGGAGGAGGGGGAGGAGGTGCCCAGGTGTGGAGGAGGTGGAGGAGGAGGAGGTGCCCAGGTGTGGAGGAGGAGAAGGAGGAGGAGGTGCCCAGGTGTGGAGGAGGAGAAGGAGGAGGAGGTGCCCAGGTGTGGAGGAGGGGGTGCCCCGGTGTGGAGGAGGGGGAGGAGGGGGTGCCCCGGTGTGGAGGAGGAGGAGGAGGTGCCCAGGTGTGGAGGAGGAGGAGGAGGGGGGGGTCCCCAGGTGTGGAGGAAGAGGAGGAGGGGGTTCCCAGGTGTGGAGGAGGAGGAGGGGGTGCCCCGGTGTGGAGGAGGAGGAGGGGGTGCCCAGGTGTGGAGGAGGGGGTGCCCGGTAGTGTGGGGTGAGCACACACTCAGGGGCCCCCTGCTCTCACCCACTCCGGGACCTGGGAGAGGCCGGGTGCCCTGCTTGGGGAAGGGTGGGTGGTGGCAGGGCAGGGTGCGGGGTCTGAGGAGGAACGGCGCTCTGGTCGCCAGGCTGTCCCTGCATCCACCGCCAGGAGCGGCGGCAGCCGGCCGCCCCGGGCTGAGCAGACCCGGGCTTTGTGGTGAAGCCGCGGGGACTGTGGAGGCCTCAGGCCCAGGCCCGGGTGCGCTGTCCCCACGCCCGGCGCCGGGCTGTGCGGGGAGAGCAATGCCCAGCGGGCAGGGAGCTCCTGGTCTCCGGCGTCCATGTTTCCATACTTTTTGGAACCAAATGTCAACAATTCTCCGAAAGCCACTGGCGGTGCCGGCGCCTCGGACCCCTCAGGCCCTGCGGGCCGGGGCGCGGGCGCAGCGGGGAGGGGGGGGCCACGCCAGCCCCAGGCTCATAGAAACCTGGGGACACGGACCGCGAGCAGGGACGGCTTCCATCAGGGAGGTGGCCACGGAGACAGGCCACCCTGTCAGTCACACGCCCCCGTGCCCCCTTGGGCCGGCACCCCCCCCCCCCGCCTGCTCACATGACCACCCACTGGACTGGGGTGCGGGCGCTGCAGAGCCTTCAGAGCAGCGGCGCCAGAGGCCTCTGCCACCGCCCGGACCGGGTCGGCGGGAAGCGCGGCCCACGGAGCCCGCGGCTCTCCCGGCGCCCGGCACGGCGCTCGGCAGGACACGGCGCTCTCGGGCACCGAGCACGAGCCCCGCAGCAGGCCTGAGTCCTCCCCTGCGAGGACAGGGCCTTCCCCTCGGACAGACATGCGGCGTGAGCGGTCCCGGCAGACACCAGCCTCGTTCCTCCCCCTGCTGTGCGGAGCGCTCAGCCGAGAGGAGAGGAGAGGGCGACCGCAGGGACGGCTGTCACGTCCAAGCGGCTGGCCCGCGCCCCCGCTGCCCCTCCCGGCCGCCACCTGCAGAACGCGGGGCCGCGACCACGGCGCTCTGCGCGGAGCCGTGGCACCGTGAGCACTTGGGGGTCGCTGTCTTGGGTCCACACACAGCCCAGTGCACCCACGGACACCAGGCCCCACGCGCGCCCTCAGCACCCTGCTCGCCGACGGTGTCTATGCGGCCGCAGCAGCGCTCCGCGGAGGTGGCGGAGGGACTCCCTTGGGGCGGGAGCGGCCCCGCTCAGACAGCTCGCCCCCCACCCCGGGGCGAGCAGGTGACACCAGCGCCTCGCCCTCTCCTGGGGGGGCATCTTCCCGAGGGCGCTGCGGCCAGGCCGACAGCAAAATGGTGCTGAGGCCCTGCGCCCGCCCGGCAGGCCTCCCGCCCGAAATGGCTGGCGGCGTCCAGCCCTCGGACACGCTCCTTCCCGCCGAGAGGACTCCGGAGCCTCGGCCACGACTCAGCGGTCCCACCGCCAACAAGGCCAACAGCCCACGTCCTGGGACAAAGGGAGCGCCAGGCCGGCCGGGGCCCAGGAGGCAGCGGCTTCCCACCCGTCCACGCAGGCCCCACGCACAGAACCTGAGGGCGAGGCACCCCTCTGCCCCAGGTGCCCCCCAAACAAAGCACCGGGGGGCATCCTCTCAAACTGGGGCCTCGGAGGCCGGGCCCGCGGCTCCCGCCCAGCGCCTCGGCCCGCCAGGCTCCGGTCCAGGCCTGCGTCCCGGCCGCGGTCCCTGCCCTCCACGCAGCTCTCCCTCTTCCCGGAGCGAGAGCCCCGGCGGGCGGAGGCCTGTCCCCGGAGCCGCCCGCTGCCCGGCCCCACCTGATGGAGCCTGGGGCCTCCTTTGTAAAGTCTTCCCGAGGCGCCAGAGGCACGGCCAGAACTTCGTGCGCGGAGAAGAAAGAAAACGAAGGAAAGAAAAACACGCAGAACTTACGCTCATCCAGGAGCGCGCTCCGTGGGCAGGGCGGGCGGAGCGGGCGGAGCGGTGGCCGGTCCGGGGGGCCGGGGAGCCGGTGAACGCCGTCCCGCTCGGCGGCGGGCCGCGGCAGCGCGCGTCCACGGGGCTGATGCAAGATGCCTTTGCGAGAAACCTCACATTCTGAGGATTCCTGGGCCGGCGCCAGGCTCCCAGCATCCAGCACGCTGCACATTTGGTTTCAATTAGGAAGGGGCTGGGAGGGCCGCGCGGGCACCAATCGGAGCGGTTTCTGTTTGGAGACCAGCTCTTCTGGCCCAGGGGACCACAGCAGAGCTGTAATTTACAGCAAAACCCATTCACAGGGAGAAAAGTATGTGTGACCACGGCACAGTCTTAAAGACACAGCTCTCTTCCGCCCTGTCCCCCACCCCCCCGCCCTGGTCTCCCCGGTGACCCCGCTTGGTGGAGCTCGGGGCACAGCGCACGGTGGGACTCTCTCACCCCCACCGGAGCCCCCGGGCTTGGGGTCCCACACGGCGCTGAGCACAGAGCTGCTCCCGCCCCCGCCCCGCCCGGAGATCCGGCTCCACGGTCCTCCCACGGCTCCCACACAAACACAGGCTCCAGGATTCCTCTTTCCTGCTCAGCTCCCGGGAGGCCGGGCCCAGAGGCCGTGCAGCCTGCACTGGGCAGCTAAATGAAAACACTCTGGGGAGGACTTCCTAACTTATTGGGAAGCCACCCCACCCCACCCTCCCCCGCCACGGCCAGAGGTCACGGGGAAGGGGAGGGGCTGAAGCTAGGAGCCTCCCTGGGCTCCTAAATGACAAATGGCCATCCTCTGCCTCCACCCCTGCTGGTGCCTCCACCCTTCAGAGCCCAGATCCCCACACTCGGGCCCCGGGCGCAGGGCCCCAGGGTGAGGGAGCCCCAGGTCACAGGACCTAAGGCACCTCAGAGACAGCTCCAGAGACACCGCCTTCCCCCAGGCTCCCAGACCTCCGCCTCCTCCGTCCAGCGTGGCAGGCCCCGGGTGATGGCTCAGCCCCGACCAGCCAGGCTGGGGGCGCACAGGAGTGGGCAGACCATGGAGGGGCCGACCCTCAGAGCGACTTCATCAGAGGAGTGGGAGCGAGGAGCCCACTAACGCTCCTCAGAAACAGGCCGCTGTCCCTGGACCCCGCCGGAGGGCGACAGGCAGAGGGCTCGGGAGGCAGGACTCGTTCCCTGGCCGCCACTCGGCTCTCTGCACGGCCCAGCTGCCCTGCAAACACCAGCTCTCAGCTCCAACACAGCGCCCGCCAAAGAGGAGGGAACGTCAACGCCACGGCCCTTCCCCGCACGGCGGCCGCCGGGCCCGGCACACTCTCCCGCGGGACACAGGCCAGCCGCGTGAGTGCCGCCGCGGCCGCGCTCCGGGACGGGCCGGTGGCCACCCGCCGTCCAGCCTCCGCTCCGGCCGGGGGACAGAGCGAGGGCCCTGCTCCCCGAGCGCAGGTGCCGGGCCCGGGCCCCAGCCCTGCACTCGCCGCCCAGCGCCCCACGCCACCGTCCAAGGTCCCAGCACACTGCCACTCTCCAAACCACCATGCAATCGCACAAAATGCTTTTACTTTAAACAGGTAAGAGGTTTCAGGCCCACAAACCAAACAGGAACCTAAGCCAGGGACAGCCCGGCCTGAGGCGGGCGTGGCAGGTGGCTGGATGTGGTCGGCCTGGCCTCTTACTGTGTCTGTCTCTGGGTTACCGGTTAGGATGTCTCCTCTTCCACTTACAGTTTTATTTGCGTCTCTTCTTAGTTTAGCTAAATGTATGTCAATTTTGCTTATCTTTTCAAGAGACCAACTTTTAGTTTCATTGAATTTTATTGTTTTTCTAATCTTAATTTCTGTTCTAATCTTTATCTCCTTATTTCTGCTAATTTAGTCTTCAACGTTTTTCTTTTCCTAAATCTTTGGAGTGTATTTTTATCTGGTTTTCTTTTTCTGGTTTAGGCTAATTCCCATAAACAACGTATTCTGTATTGTGTGGGAAACTCAATCTATTTATATTTATTGAGAGTATGTAGCTGTTTTATTTATTGTTCCACCTACCGCCTCGCTTTCTATCTGTCATCACCAGGTCCCCCTGCCCCGCTGGACGCCCAGGACCCAGCTTCCTGTGCCGCGGCGTCCTCTCTAAGACGGGCTTTGCGCCTCTCCCCGGGGAAGCGTCAGGAGGTGTATGCCCGTCTCCTGCAGGGGAGCCGCGTCTCGCCCAGCATCAGCCACCACCACAGCCAGGGCCACCATCACAGAGGACCTCTGGAAGCCTGCCAGGCGCCGGGAACAGTCACCGGAGGGAAGGAAGCGCCACAATTGTTTAGTGAAAGGCAGAGAGTAAAGACAGCCCCGCTTCCCTGACATGTAGCTTGGAGGTTGTTGTGAAGACTAAATGACTAATAAATGTAAAGCAGTTACAACAGTATCCGCCTCAGCAACCACTGGGTACATGTGAACCAGACACAACAGAGGCAGGAATACACATAGAACGGAACACATAGGAAGCAGACATCAGAAAAGGACACCAGAAATGTTGAAAGCACGATGAGTGAGGCTCAGATGTACAACCAGAAATATTTACCGGAGTCACAGAAAAATACACGTGCAGCTCATTGAGCCAAGTCCTTCACAAGCACGCGCGCGTGCACACACAGACACACACACACACACACACACACACACACACACACACACCCTGCTGCCCTCTGCAGGCGAGGAGACGTAGCCAGAAGGAGGTTCGTCACAAGGCAGATGAGAGGCCGGTGTCCGCCCCTGACCCATCCCACAGAAGATGCTGGTGAAGGCGAGAAGCAGTTTACAAAAGAACACCCGGAGCGTTAATGGGCGAAGGCTGCTGAGGGCCAACTGCATCGGCCTGGCTCCCAGCTCTTCATCTGGGTCCTCGGCATTTCAATTTCTATTTTGAAGTTGGTTGAAAAGACAGGGTCTCTAGAAATAACCCACGAAGCCTCCAAATCTGAAACATAATATTACGTAATCATATCCCTAAAATGTACATTTGAAAGTAATGTCTCAAAGAAAACAGAAAAAGTAGAAAAGGCAACCACACAAAAAACATCTTATGGAATGACAAAAATAGGATATTGGTAAGACTTCCAATTTTTCACTTTCAGTGTTAAATGATGTAATCTGGGTGTGTCCTCCTGTCCCAAGGTCCCGAGTCTCGATGTATATGTAAAGCCAGATGAGGAGGTCTCGCTAGGAGAGGGCGATACATTATTTGCAGATACACTGAGGTCTGGTTACCACCAGGTCAGACTGTGTTCCTGGTTAAACAGCTGGTTAAACATGGACTTCAACCAGCACCACAGCACCAGCTACTGTCCAGTCTCCACACGGAGCCATCACTGGAGAAAAGAAAGGAAGTGAGTTTGGGAAATAACATGAATAAATGTAATTTGTAGTTTTCAGAGAAAAGAACCCAATGAAAATAAAATTGGTGTGCTGAGTTTGAGGCTCTAAACAGGCTCCATGTGAAAAAGAAATCGATTATAGAAATGTAAAACTATCATAATCTCAGTTGCACACTTGGAAAAAATAAGAATGTCTAAAATAGAACGGTGTTTTTGGCCTGCCAACTGAAAATTGACATTTTCATTATGCTTTGGGTCAAGGGTTGATTTGTAAATACTAGGAAAGCTCCACTCCAGAGTTAAAAAGAATTTCCCATATAAACCTTCTGAGAGTGAAAAAGTAAGAAAATGTCCCCAGGCATTCTTTAATGGCAGCAGGGGTGGCCTCTGCGTGTCCTCCTCTGAATGCTGTAAGGGCTTAGCCACGTTCTGACATTCTGGGTCCGAATAAAACAAAGGACTTTTGTTAGAGGGAAGAGTGGGAGAGCATCTATCTATATATCTATATCTATATATCTATATCTATCTATATATATCTATATCTATATATATATAGATATAGATATATATAGATATATACACACCGTATTTGCCGGCGTATAAGACGACCCCTTGGCCCTGAAAAATATGCCTCCAAGTGGGGGGTAGTCTTATACGGCGAGTATATAACAAACTCTGTATTTTTAGTGGAAATGTTAGGGGGTCGTCTTATACGCCCAGTCGTCTTATACGCTGGCAAGTACGTATTTTTCAGGGCCAAAAAATCGTCTTATACGCCGGCAAATACAGTGTATATATATATAGGCTAATATGCTAAGTATCCCTCCACCCATCCGACCAGTCATTATGACACACACTGACCACCAGGGGGCAGACGCTCAACTCAGGAGCTGCCGAGCTGCAATGACTTGGCAGTGGTGGTTCTCGGGTGACACACCCGAAACCAGAGAGAAGGGAGCCCGATTCCTCACAGAGCTGTGGGCTATGTTGTAGCTGGGGCACTGTCGGCCTCAAATCTGGTTACTGCTCACTTGCGTTTGCATTCCACACCCTCTTGCACTCCGGGACCTCTCGGGGGGATGTCAGAGAGCCTGTTATGGCCTGATGGCCGCAGGCTAGGCTGAGGACCCCACCTGCTGGAGGGGCCCCGCTTACTCTGCAGACGGCCTTCCAGCCACGGCACCACCCCAGGTGCAGACGGCCAGGGAGAGACTGCGGGAGGTTGGCTCCAGGGCGTGTCCAGCTCATCTCACCCAGACCCGCCGACCACCTTCTAATTAACTTCCTTTCACTGTTCACGAATCCGTGCACCAGGGCACTGTATAAAATAAGAAAACTTTACTAATTTCTACAATTTGGATCTGGACCCGGCCTAGCCTTCCCTTCCTCATCCTCCTCTGCAGTTCCTACCCTTGTATCCACACTTCTACCTTTAATTACTCTCAGTGAACTGAAAGTCCTCAATTCCAAGTCTGGCTGACCTAGACTCTAGTCTGAACTTTGTCACTAGCCACAGGACTTTGAGGGGTCACTTCTCTTTGGTCCTTGGTTGTCTCATATGCAAAACGCTTAGACCACGTCACCTGTTGTCCTTCTGGGATGCGAGTGCTGACAGCAGACGGTCTGTACCTGCTGAGCAGGGAGCAGGGGAGATGCAGGTGTGGGCCAGGAGTGGGACGTGGGCCTGGGGTACGCACAGACCGCAGCATTCTGGAGCCTCTGGATGGAGCTTCCTCCTAGTGCCTGAGCATTGCAACTGCTGCCCCTACTGCCCAGACAACCTACAGGAAGGCGGCGAAGGCCACCAGGCCGAGCAGGTCGGACAGGCCTGGGAGCAGCCGGCTCACAGGCAGCTGTCCGCACTCAGGAAGTGTGTGAAGGACCGGCGGGGCTCTGTGACAGGGCTCCGGTGCGACCTCCTGTCCTCGAAAGGCTTGCTCCCTGCAGCACCCACAGGCCAGGGCTGACTGAGGAGGACATGCAGGGGCCATGGCCACCACGCCCGGGGCCCCGAGCGGCCAGCGGACCAGCACTGTGAAGGTCAGTGAGTGCAGAGGCTGGGCCCCCGGGAGGCAGACAACGCCCTTCCTAACAGACGCCGATCGCAAGAACACCTTGGGCCTTCGGTGTGGTCGCCACGTGGACGTCTCACCTCTGACTGAGACAAAGTCCCCGAGCGAAGCAGCCCGACGCCTGCCTGTGGGTGCGTTTCCCACTCCACCTGCACCCCAAGGCGCACAATGTAGGGTGTGGGTGTTCTTCTCACTCCCAGAAGCATGCTAGCAAGGCCCCTGCCCCATGACCCACAGCACGGTGCGCGGAAGAAAGCCCATGTAGTGCTCGGGCCCTTTTCTCTGCAGCCACGTGCCCGGGCCTCAGCATCCCTTCTGAGCAGGGGAGAGTGCAGACTGCAGTGAGGGGTGTCTGAAGACAGCCCAGCTCTGGTCTCAGACGTGGATTAGTAATTCCCAGAATTGCTTGGCTAGTCCCTGTAGCTACACGCACACTCGTGCACACCCACAGACACACATGTGCACGCGCACCCGCGCTCTTCCTGTAAATGCGGCAGTGAGTGTGGCCATCAGTTGCCCTTCACACCACCTGGCATGGCCCCGGCGGCAGCATCGCATCATGACCTCTGGTCTCTCGTGGCGCTGGTGCCGCTTCCTCCTGGGGGCTGCAGGCTGGCTCACCTCCGAGCACCTGCCTCTCCCGTGGGCTGCTCGGCCCGGGTCTCTCCACCCTCCGCCCCTCGGCTTCCGAAGGGCCGCGCTGTCCGGTGCCTCCACTCCTTTGTGGCTGCGCCCGTGCCCGGCGCCCAGAGCGCTCTGGGTGAGAAGACGTGGCAGGGCACACAGCCTCGAGGGCAGGGCTGCAGTCGGGACACTCAGCTGCCAAGGCCTCTAACTCCCATTTCCACAAGTGTCCCCCGGTTGTATTTTCTGACTAGGGCTTGTGCAGGAACAGACAGCTAGCACCGCACACCCAGCCCCACCTCGGTCCTCGCCATCACACCCGTCCGGCCAGCCATCGCGGCGACCCAGTGCGGAGGGGCAGCGGGGACCCCAGGCAGAGGTGGGTCAGTCCTCACAAACCTCACAAATCTTTTTGAGAAATGGGATGGAAAAGAGCAAAATCGGGCTGTTAATGAGATAAAGCAGGAAATATGCTAAACACATGGTGTAGGCCCTTCCACAGCAATGAGCTTAGACACCAGGATCACGTGCTAGAACCAGGCCCGAGACCTCCGCTTCCACACCCGGGCCTCCTCAGCCCGTCAGGGGAGAGGAGACCCATTCACTGCTTCCGAGGCAGATTGTAGGCTTTTCCATTTATCCAGCCGCTAATTTTATGCGTGTGGGCAATAAATGCTTTGTATGTATTAAGCTCAATACTTCCATGCAAATCTTACTTTAGACACCAATCTATGGTCCAGGTTTCAATGACCACAGCGCTAATGGGACGCGGTGTTTAACCTGCCAGAGGCGTGCCGTTCTCCACCGGAGGCGCCAGGCCAGCCCCGCCCTCTGCCCCCAGCGGTGCCACCCACGTGCGCCCAGACCAGCCAAGCGCCTACGGACCAGTCCCTGCGAGGACTGACCGGGGCCCGGCACTGGGTAGGACGCCGTGTCTGCCGTTTCCCACAGCGGCAGCCTGTGGTCTGCATTATCCCAAGTTCCCTTTTGCCAATGGAATGAATTCCTCAATGTTCAGAGACTAAAAGTTTATTTCCCTGTCCCATCATTTTCTTTATAAAGTTTAATTTTTGACAAAGTAAAACCAATCTTCAGTACCATAGAGCCCTTCGCGTGGACAAGGCCCATTCTCTGTCCACTGCGAGGGGCCAGCCCGGCCAGGACGCAGCCGCGCCCGGAGGACAGCGCAGAGTGCTGGAGCACGGTCCTGGCCGGGACGCCCACACCGGGAAGACATAAATAAGACGCCAACGAGCTGGGAGTCGTGAAACCGCCGGAATCGTCCACAGCTCCGGGAGCGAGCGCAGCGCGGGCAGAGCAGCCTGAGGGCCTGTCGCCAGAAGCTGCTCTCGCTGCGAGGGCCGCGCCGGCTCACAGCCCGTTCTTCACCAGCTCGTGGGCCCCGTGCTCGTCGATGATCAGAGGCGCGTGGAACTCTCTGTGGGCCACGAGGCTCTCCAGTCCCTGGCGGAGGGCGAGACACAGCAGGTTAGGGAACAGCGGCAGCGGCTGCGGTCAGCTTCAGGGAGTGAGGACAGGAGCCGGGCAGGTGCAGAGGGGAGTCAGTGAGAAGGATCGGGTGCACACCTTTTTCCTTATTACAGTACTGGTTTATGTGGTGGCCTGTGTGCCCGTAGTTCAGTCTTATGCCATGAGAGAATTTAAAATAAAACCCAAAGCTTAGTAAGAAAAAGTCAGCACAAGGTCAGAGGATTAGGGGCCTGATTAAAGTTGAACATACAGCAGTCAGGGGTCCTTTCTCTTTCCAAGTGCCACGATTCCCAGCCCCCCAAGAGCACCAGCCTGGCATGTGCCCATTCCGAGGAAGCCTGTGTTCACTGGCCTTCAGTGCTTCCAGGCTGTCTAACAGAGCCGGTGGGACCCTGAGTGACCTGGCAATTTGTTGGCATCAAATCCCTTTAAACCCCTGCAGCTGACGCGGAGAATTGACAGTTGTTTTTTGTTTTTATTTTACATCTGATCATCTTTTTAATCTTGATTAGAAGTATTACATAGGTCCTCCTTTTCCCCCCATTTACCTCGTCCAGCCGCTCCTGCCCCATCCCACCCCTTCACCGCCCTACTGTCTGTGTCCACCGGTTATGCATATGCGCACAAGGTCTTTGGCTGGTCTCATCCCACCCACCCTCTCCTGCTTTCCCCCTCAGGTCCCACAGTTGTCCCTCTCTCTGTCAAACTGTTCACCAGTTTATCTGGTTCATTTGATCCCACATGAAGGCGAGATCGTGTGACACTTATCTTCTCAGACTATCTGGTTCACACTTTAAACTGAGCTTAATGACCACTTATAACAGCATGAAACAGACAACACACAGCAAAACCATTCTGATTATAATGATATCTCTAAAGTTAGTAAGATGATGCTCATTCTTCCTTTAATCGTCCCCAGTGTGGGTCACTTGCTAAGCATGGGGGCGGGGTGGCTGCCTCCGATGGCTCTCTGGAAAATACGTCCCACATTCGAAGAACCAGCTCCCTGGGTCTCAAAGCGAGAGCACTAGGTTTGTGAACAAAAAAGACCCTTCATGTGGCTCAGTGGTTGGAGCATCGGCCTCAGATTCAATTCCTAGTCCCGGGCATGTACTTGGGTTGCAGGTTCGATCCCACCCGTCGTGGTACGTGTGGCAGGCAACCAGTTGATGTGTCTCTCTCACATGGATGTTTTCCTCTCTTTCTCCCTCTCTTCCTCCCATTCTCTCTGAAGGGCAATGGAAAAGCATGCTCAGGCGGGGACTACTAAAAAACAAGTGAAGGAAGAGGGGCCGTGGGGCCACCCACGTTCTGAAGAGCCCGCTGCGTCTCAGGGCCAGGGAAAGGCGCCGAGGTGGGTGTCTCCGTGGGAACAGGCTCGTGGGCCCCGCGGCAGAGCCGGGGCTCCGCGGGGAAAGGGCGAGAGCAAAGGCGGCCCTGCCAGGACCGCTCCGCCTGTGAGGGCAGCTCCACGGAACGTGGCGGGCAGACTCCAGCTTACCGGAGCGGGAAGGCCATACTCACCTCCCCGGCGTAGGAGCGGAGCGGGGAGACCTCACACTGGATCGGGTCATCGCTGGCATCCTTCAAGCTGGGGAGAGACCACGGGTGTCAGACTCCCCGCGTCACAGGCAGGGGAAAGGACAGAGCTTTCCTCTGAGAAGCCTGTGAGAACAGTTCTGCTGTTACAGCCCCACGACCACCAAGCGCCAGAGGAGGAGGTTCGGACACGGTCAGGGTCAGCCAATGCTGGCGCCCACCTCTCGCCCGCGGGGGCAGCAGCGCCCCCCGGAGACCTCACTGTTGACACTTCCAAGTCTTACAGACAAGAAGGGACAACGGACTAAACAGACATGTTCCGGGTACGTCCAGGCACCTCAGTCCTTCCCACTTCACTTTACTCCTCACCACCCCGAGAGCGAGGCACCTCGTGTGCCAAACGCTCACGATGAACCGTACAGCAGCCACGCGCCACGTAGGCACTCACACTTAACTCCTGGAAACTGTAAAACTGAATCTTAATTTTAAAATTCAATTCCCATCACAATGACCGAGTTCCAAGTGCCTGTAGCCACGCATGGCTGCGACAGCAGGCCCGTCACCAGTGCCGCCTCCAGGCCCCGCTCAGCACTGGCAGCACCTGCAAGCCTGCGTGTCTCCACCACCTGGCAGAGCCACAAGCAGTGTTAAACCGGACTTAAAGCCATGGCACCTCAGAGTTTTCGCCGTTTCAAGAGCTTTGCAGCAGAACCCAGAGTGCATGAAAGCCTGCCTCCCGCTCTAGTAGATCCCTCTCCGCCCTGTGCTCACACACACCCCTCTCCATCCTGTGCTCACACAGACCGCTCTCCATCCTGTGCTCACACAGACCCCTCTCCATCCTGTGCTCACACAGACCCCTCTCCATCCTGTGCTCACACACACCCCTCTCCATCCTGTGCTCACACAGACCCCTCTCCATCCTGTGCTCACACAGACCGCTCTCCGCCCTGTGCTCACACACACCCCTCTCCATCCTGTGCTCACACAGACCGCTCTCCATCCTGTGCTCACACAGACCCCTCTCCATCCTGTGCTCACACACACCCCTCTCCATCCTGTGCTCACACACACCCCTCTCCATCCTGTGCTCACACAGACCCCTCTCCATCCTGTGCTCACACACACCCCTCTCCATCCTGTGCTCACACAGACCCCTCTCCATCCTGTGCTCACACACACCCCTCTCCATCCTGTGCTCACACAGACCCCTCTCCATCCTGTGCTCACACAGACCCCTCTCCATCCTGTGCTCACACACACCCCTCTCCATCCTGTGCTCACACACACCCCTCTCCATCCTGTGCTCACACACACCCCTCTCCATCCTGTGCTCACACACACCCCTCTCCATCCTGTGCTCACACACACCCCTCTCCATCCTGTGCTCACACAGATCACTGTGCTCACACGTGGCCCAAATGACAGCCCGCCCAGAGCCAAGCCCAGTGGGCTCGCCAGGTCTTCCTCTGCAGAGCCCTCAGCTGAATTCATGGTGCTCGCGCTCATGTCCTGCTCCCAGGACCCCATCTGCCACGCCACTCTGGGTCATTCCAGGTCACACTCACCAGCTCCTGTGACAGCTCACCGCCCAGCCTCTCGATCATCTCAAGCCCACCTTCCCCTGATGCTACTCCCCAGGGCCTGCCCTCCTTCATTTACTCAGCAAAACCATGCTTCTCCGGCATCCGCTGTGGCCCAGCGCTGCGGCTCAGCCGGTTGGATTCCTGCTCTGGTGCATAGCTAGGTTGGGTTCAACCCGGGTCGGGTATAAAAAGAAGGCAGCCAACCGATGCTTCTCTCTCACATGGAGGTTTCTCCCTCCCCTTTCAAGTCAGCAAGCGCATCCTCAGGTGAAGGTGAAGACCCACACGCACTGGGACCCTCCCGGGGCTGCAGGCAAGCTTGCTCTCCGCACGGGCCCTGTGGCACCTGCACACACCGACAGCATCTGCGGCCTGAGTCGGGGTGGCTCTCGGGCTGATGGGAGGAAAGATGCTTTAAAGGTGGGGCGCATGGCCCTGCAGACCTGTGTCAGGTTCCATCTCAAGAGACCCCGAGATCTGGCGCAGAGCCCTGGGCAGCTCAGGGTCACATACGCCAAGTGGAAAATGAAGTTCCCCCTGAACCTGAGGCCCAGGGACTTGGTTTTGAACTCGAGGAACACACAGCTGGCTGAACATGACCTCCGTCTGTACCGCAGAGCACTAAGGGAACGGGGAGAAAAGTGCTGCGCAAAGGGAGGACTTTAAAACTTTGTATCTCGGCTGAGAGCTGGAGGGTGTTTGCAGCCACACAATTAGGAAACGCTCACTTCTCGGGGTCAGAGCTGTGTGGCTCAATGAGAAGGAAATTTAGGGTCGCAAACTTCTTAAATCATAAAGACAGCTGCGTCTAGACACTGCCCCTCGTCTCCTGGTGTGAGGACGGCCGACCGGGGGCTCCCAGAAGATGGAGCCGGCTCTGGGTCCCCTTCCTTGGCACAGCCACGCAGGGCGAGGTGAAGGGCAGGGGGCAAGGCCCCAGACCCTGCCCGGCACAGTCCCCAGGGATCTCAACAACCTGCCCCCCAAACCAGGCCTGCCCGCGCCGCCGGGTGCAACAAGCATGTGCCGCTCTCTCTAGCTACGCAGACTCTGGCTTTCCAGACGCTGCCAGCACCCGGGGAGGGGGGGAACGGGACATGGGGTCCTCCAGCCAAAAATGACCTGCTCTTAGAAGACACTTTCTTAGGAGCAGGACAGCAAGTGACTGACATTAACCCAGAGAGACGGAAATGGGGAGCTATCAGCTTGAGAACAAGTCACAGAACAGTCTGCCCCTCGGGCCTCAGGCATGACCAGCCCAGGAGACACACCTCACAACACACTTGGTGTCGCTGTGCGGGTGCTCCCAGCCAGCCCCTGGGCCAGGCCTTACCTTCACTTGCCAATGCTCACTGCGGCTCAGACGCCTGTGGGGTCTTAGTACGGCATGCTGCCCGTGCCCAGCATGCACTGCGCTGAGTTAGTGTCCAGACAGATGCCTGCCACCAAGGAAGCAGCGCCCACCGCAGCCCGCCCCGCCCCGCAGTGCTACACTAGCTCAGGGAGAAGCGCAGCCCACCGACCGCATGCTGCAGGAGGCGGGGATAGTTACTTGTCCGCGACCCCGGCTGTGACGGCCTCGGGCTGTCCGTGCGCAGCGGTGCTGGGTGGGAATAAAGAAGCGTTACTGGGCGAGCAAACCAAACACAACGAGGAGGAACTGCAGACTGCCAGCCTGGAGGCAGGGTGGATGGTAAAGGAGATGGAGGGCTGAAAAACAAACTCAATGGCCAGGACGAAGCAGGACAGCTGACTCGCCCACAGGCTCGCTTGGGTGGCAGCCAGACCAGCCGCCCGCCGGGTCTGCGCGGCCGTGCTCAGCAGCTCCCAGCCAGACACTCCGTCCGCGAGGGCGCAACTGACTGGCAGGACATGCTTCGTGAGCAGACCAACGACAGCGGGGCTTCCGGGGGCCAGTGGAGTTTTACCATAACATGTGAAAGTTAGTCTAAAAGGACTTTTTGTCCAGCTGAACAGCTCTTCACAATCTCCTATTTCAACGTCCAAAATCCCTAACATTTCTCAGGCTGGGACTCAGGACTTGGTGCCATTCATTTCCCTTCCTGGCGCCTCTCTGATGACCTGAGGCTGCTACGGTGCCCTGTGTCTCATAGGAGTGGGGGTGGCGGGAGTTTTGGGGGTCCCCCAGATGTACAGCTGCTGCTGACAGCCAGACCCGGAGGCACACCGGAGCCGTGTGTGACCACGAGGGCATTCCCCACACGAGGCAGGGACGCTCAGCCCGTGGAATTCGCAGCGGCAGCAGAGAGGCGGCCAGGAGGCGGGCACACTCACCGGGGAATGGCGGGCAGGCGGCAGCCGTTCTCGTCGATGAAGTGGCCGCCGGCGTTGAGCACCCAGCAGTGGTGCAGGGACATGAGGGCGTGCCGGGCCGTGGTGGGGTTGTCCTTGCCGTTCTGGCTGTCTGCGTTCTTCAGCGGGGAGAACTCGTCCTCCCGCAGCACCTCGTACACCACAAACTTCCTGCGGGCGAGAACGAGCGGAGAAGCTGCTCCCCAGGGAAGCTGCCCGCTGCCGGCCCCAGGGCCCGCCTCACTCCCCACCGGTCTCCGTGCGCCCGGACAACGGCTCCAGGAAACAACTGGTCACAGAGACTGGAAATCTTGGTGCACAAAGACCCCACTAGTGTCTGTTCTGGGGAGGAAAAGGATGACTAAGGAATGTATTTGGTGAGACGGCTCTTGGCTAATGTGCCTCCTGCGTTTTCTCACTGGTCAGTCCAGATTGCCGGGTGAGCTACGGGCTCTAAGAACACTCGCTGTGACACCTGCTCTCAGGCAGGGAGACGCCGGGACCCAGGCCAGCTCTCTAGCGGGCCTGGTAGCCGCTGAGCCAGAGCAAGGGCAGGAGAGCCAGCCTGCTGAGACCTGACATGAGGAACAGCCTCCGGGCAACTCGACACACTTGTGGGCGGGGTTCTGATGCCATCACAGCGCCTGGCACTGGCGTCAGTGTGCAGAGGCGGCGTCCTGCCGGGGAGGGGAAGGCAGGTTCGAGACCCTCGGCCCACCCCTCCTGCTGGCTGTGTTAAACCTACTTTGCAAACTGGAAGATGTCGAAAACGAACTTTTCCATCTTTATTCCGTTTGGCTTGTCGGGCTCCATGAGCTGCCCCCGGGAGTCCACGTACGGGATCTTCTTCTGAGCCACGTGGTGCTGCAGCTGCGGCTCGTGGACACTGGGCAGGAAGGAGCGGGCACTGTGAGCGGGAGACGCTCAAGGCCCGTCGCCAAAGTGCGGCCTCACACCCCCCGTCACACCAACGCCTCCCCAGGCCGCCACCGCTCATGAGCGTTCTCCTCTCTGCCCAGCTCCCCCCTGGGGGCCCTCCAAGGGGGGACGTGGAGCACCAACAATCAGTGCGGAGGAAGGAGCGAGGCCACAGCAGCCCGGGGCCGGGAATCGCTGGGCACTGAGTGGGTGGCGAGGGCCAGGCTGACGGAGCAGCCTCCTGTGCTCTTCGCTCTACAGCCCGGCAGGCAGGCAGGCAGGCAGGCGCTCCGCCTGGCCGGCTGCCCTCACTCTCTAAGGCACCAGCTCCCGTGACTGGCACCCCCTCTGCAGGTCCCGGACACTGGCTTAGCAGCTGCGGGACAAATGCGTCTCCAAAGTGCCCTGCTGTGGGAGAGATGGGGTGCGTGTCTGTCCTGCGCCTCACCAAGGCCTAGCACGCTGGCAGGAGGGAAGAGAAGAAAAGGGGCGACTGTGCCCTCAGCTTACGCCCCGGGAGGGGGTCCTATGACCAGCTCTCTGACCGCCAGAGCCAGGGATGTTTCACTGGGCAGAGGTGACCCCAGGAAGTGGACAAATTCTACAGGACTGGACTTGGGGTTATCTCCCGACTTCTCACACAACCAACAATCCCAACGCCCACGCTGCCGTACTTGACAATGTCCCTCAGAAAGGGCACGGTGAAGAAATGGTTGGCGATGTTCCCCGCGTTGAACAGCAGCCGTCCGTCCGGGCCGCGCCGCTGCGCCGTGGCCAGGGAGATCTCGCTGTACTCCACCACCTGGTACACCCCGTCCACGCGGCACACCACGCCCACCGGCTCGGTGGGGTTCGTCTTCTCCACCACCTGCCAGGCAGACAGCACGGGGAGACACGCCCTGCTGCATGCCCACTGCCATTTCCACAGCCCGTGCCCTGGCCCTCACCAGGCGGGGGTCGCTGGCTGCAGGCCTCACCGACCCCTGCAGTCTCGGACAGACTCCCTTCCGCCTGCCCGGGAGGCCCATCGCTGACTGCCAGGCCCGGCAGCTCGGGCCTCGGCCTCTGGCTGCGGGAACCGAGCCCTCGCTCCGGCCTCCAGCGGCAGTCGGCGCTGGCCGTGCTGACTCAGCAAGTCAGTTGCTGGAGAAAAGGTGTAACTTGACTGATCTGACTTCACCTATACTGAGCAGAGACTTTTCAAACCGGGGACACATTTCAGGAATCTCCGAACTGGGAATAACTGAATGAGAAGCCTACGTCCCCCAAATGCCTTTATGTTTAACATTTAATGTATCCTTAACCACACTCAGCTACTTTGAGGATACATGGAATGAAATTCCTCTGAGATTCACCAGACAAAATGTAAGGCCTTCTGCCTCTCATTTTATATTGCCCAAATCAGCATTTCATTTGCAAAAGGCTTTTTCCCCCGTTTTCATCCACGGAAACGGCATACTCCTTGTTTTGAGGGATGTCGCTGGGAGCCGGGGCAGCGGGCAGGTGGAAGGCCCACCCACTGATCTGTGTCCCACGCTAGGTTTTGTCGGAAGAGGTTCTGTGCTTTAAACAAGTTTGCAAACCAGCTATGGACCTCTGTCAATGGCTCCAGGCTGGGAGCTGAGAGAAAGCGGGGGTGAGGAGAGATCAGAGGGAGATGTGGAAGTATTTAATTAAAAACACCTCCCCGGTACTTCTGACCCCGCCACCCCAACCCCACCACGCATCTAAACGCCGCACTTGTTCAGGAGACAATGTGAGCGACCTGCTTGGAGGTCCGAGCCGATGACACGAAGGGCCCGGAGGGTCGCTGTAAAGAGCAGTTGAAGGGGCTGCGTGCTCTGCCTGTTCACCAACATCCCAGCCTGCTTCCAAGCACTGAGGAAAGTGCGTCCCCGGTCTGAAATTGTGCTCAGTATAGATGAAGTCAGATCAGCCAAGTGACAACTTTTCTCCAACAACTGACTTCCTGAGTCAGCACGGCCAGCGCTGACGGCCGCTGGAGGCAGGAGCGAGGGCTCGGTCCCACAGCCAGAGGCCAGAGCCGCTGCGGGCTGCCCGCTGCGTCCTTGTACTATTTGCCCTAAAGGAGCACAGGATTCGGTGAAAAGGAACTTTCTACCAGGAAGGGGTGGAGCTGGAGGGGACGGCAGGGCCTCTCGGCGGTGCTCCCCTCCATCAGCCCTGCCCACAGCGGGCAGCTCCCTACCTGGAGTGGGAAAACAAACGTGCACAAGGTTTGTCTCCCAATCCCCTCGGCCCCTCCCACCGCACAGCAGCAGCGGAAGCTGCACACTGCACATGCCAGGTGTCCACCTCGGGGAAGGTTTCCTTCCAGGACAAGACCGACCTCCAAGGACTGGAAGTCTAGACGACAAAGAACCATCTTACACTGCACAGGGGAGGGCAGCGGGCATTTTTCAGAAAGGACAGTGCAGAATTCAGAGTGCGCTGCGATCACAAGCCAAACCCTGAAAGCCCAGCTACAGCGTCAGCCTCCGGGGGCCGGTGCTCTTTAGAACACGCGTGGGGTGAGGGGCTGACGCCGGACAGGGGCACGGCCACAGGAGCGCCCCGGCGGCTCGGGCTCACTGAGAAGTGAGAAGAGGGGCCTTGGGAACAGGCTCGGGGAGCTGGCCCAGGACAAGCTGTTGCTGCCCATTGCTCCCCTGGTTGCAAGTCTCGTGGGGTCCCTTAAAGGGTAGGAGATGGGTACCTAGGGTGGGGGCGGGAGTACAGGCTTGTGCTAGAAAATGATCTTTAACTCACAATGGTCTGCCCTTTCAGCTTTGTGCAAACCACACCACCCTATAGTGCCGTGGTTGGCAAACTGTGGCTCGCGAGCCACATGCAGCTCTTTAGCCCCTTGTGTGTGGCTCTTCCACAAAATTACCATGGCCTGGGTGAGTCTATTTTGAAGAAGTGGCGTTAGAAGAAGTTTAAGTTTAAAAAATTTGGCTCTCGCTGAAACCGGTTTGGCTCAGTGGTAGAACGTCGGTCTGCGTTCTGAAAGGTCCCGGGTTCAATTCCGGTCAAGGGCATGTACATTGGCTGCGGGCACATCCCCGGTAGGGGGTGTGCAAGAGGCAGCTGGTCGATGTTTCTCTCTCATCGACGTTTCTAGCTCTCTATCTCTCTCCCTCCTCTCTGTAAAAATATCAATAAAATATATATTTTTTTTTAAATGTGGCTCTCGCCCTAACCGGTCTGGCTCAGTGGATAGAGCGTCAGCCTGTGGACTCAAGGGTTCCAGGTTCGATTCCGGTCAAAGGCATGTACCTTGGTTTCGGGCACATACCCAGTAGGGAGTGTGCAAGAGGCAGCTGATTGATGTTTCTCTCTCATTGATGTTTTTGACTCTCTATCCCTCTCCCTTCCTCTCTGTAAAAAAAATCAATAAAATATATATATATATTTTAAAAATTGGCTCTCAAAAGAAATTTCAATCGTTGTACTGTTAATATTTGGCTCTGTTGACTAATGAGTTTTCCGACCACTGCTATAGTCTATTCTCAAGGCTCTCATTCCTTAAAAAGCTTAACTCACAAGACAGGAGCCTGGTTAGAAAGTACTGCAAAGAATGCTACAGCTGCAATGTGACCCTCCCTAACTCAGGAGGCTTTTACAACTATGTCTTGATTTTACCACAAGGAAAAGGGTGGAGAACAGCTTAGTAAGTGGTTTCGGATGCCTCTAGGAACTGGACACACAGCAGCCCAGTCCTGTTTGGTTCCAGACACAGACCTGGGGCATCGAGAAGAGTGCTGTGAGGCCAGCACACTCATGGAAGTCAGGACACCAATCACAGCTCCTAGCTACCAGCACACGGAACTACTGTAAGGGGCTTGCTTTTATAACGTGACATGAGCCTGGCTGGTGGGGCCCAGTGGTTGAGTTATCTATGAACCAGAAGGTCGTGGTTTGATTCCCAGTCAGGGTACGTGCCTGGGTTGTGGGCTCAATACCCAGTGGGGAAAGTGCAAGAGGCAGCCGATCCATGATTCTCTCTCCTCATGGATGTTTCTCTCACACTCTCCTTCTCCCTTCCTCTCTGAAATCAATAAAAAAATATGTATATTAAAAATCCTATATAATAAAGATGTAATACGCAAATGCTTGTTACACAGTAAAGCGTAACGACCAGATGACAGATCTGCAGGAGGGTGAGGCAGCAAGCTACAAGTGGGTGGCTGAGAGCTATAGGAGGGGGCAGGGCAGCAAGCTATGTGGGGAGGAACAGAGAGTTGGGGCAGCGGGAGGAGAGCTACTTTAGAGCAGCAGGGAGCAACTGGCGCACGGATTTGTGTGCAGGGCTACTAGTATATATAAAATGTGACATGATACCGTGTTTCCCCGAAAATAATACATCCTCCGAAAATAAGACCTACTTACATGTTTCCTTCTGAGTGAAATATAAGGCATCCCCCCCCGAAAATAAGGCCCCCAGGATTCACAGTTTGTCTGGTTTGTGTTGACAACTACTGTACTACAGTACCATATGCAGGTAATAAATTTCCTTTATTTTCATTTAACAGTAAATGTGTACCATATTCTTCTTCATGGAAAAATAAGACATCCCCTGAAAATAAGACCTAGTGCATCTTTGGGAGCAAAAATCAATATAAGACACTGTCTTATTTTCGGGGAAACAGGGTATATGGGGGTTGGAGGGGGGATGGGGGAGAAGGAAGGGCCTGTGCTGGGGGGTGGGGGAGGCCGGGGAGAGGTCAATGGGGGAAAGGAGACTTATGCAATGCCTTAAACAATAAAGAATTTAAATAAATAAAATTATTCTACCTTTTTTTCTAACATTTCGTGGAGGCCCACCCTCCCAAGTGCTGACTGCAAACTCTCACTTCGATGGACCTGACTTCTGGACCACACGCTGCCACGTTAGGAAAAGAAGTGCCCTGGAGAGAGGGACGCTTCTACAACACTCCAGCCCCCAGCAACTCTGGTGGGACTCCTGCGCGCGGTGCTGGCATGGGTCCGGGCCTCACTGCAGAGAAGGGCTTACCTTGGCGCCACAGTCTGCTCCCTGCTGAACGCAGAATCCAATGAACCGGGGGTCGGCCACTCTCACCAGGATATTGTCAACGCAGTAGACGTGAACGCTGCTGACACCCCTGCGCTCCATGTCGCCCACGATGTCCCAGGCGGCCAGAGCGCGGTAAAGGCCCCCGTTCCCGTCTGGGAAATGAGACAGCCCTTAGCGCACGGCAGACCCATCTGAAGGTCACCCGAAGGCCACTTAGTGTGGGCCCGGGACACACGCTCAGGGACAGTCAGGAGCGGCACAGCGCACGAACAAGGCAGCCCACGGGCCACGCTTTCCTTTACCTGCCCATAACCATCTAGCCGGAAACACACGGGGAAATACAAGATCATCCACCACACATGATGACCCACAGCTTCCGCGTGTTATTACTGTCTCTGTGATTGGCGCTGACTCTGCATGTGCAGCCTGACAACGTCATCCATGTCGGAGAGAAAATCACGTGGAACTTCATGTCAAGTCACATGAAGGTGGGTGGTGACCTAAGCTCGGTGCTGGGAAAGCCCCTCCTCTGCCCCCTGCTGCCCGCGTCCTGTCAGCACCCTCCGCCACACCGGACTTCGTGATGCGGCATTAGACAGCACAGGGGGCTCCTTCCCCGACTGCAAAGAATTAGGAAGAGAAAAGAAGGCAAAAGCCCCCTGAGGACACCGCTGTCTCCTTACAGCCCCCTCCCCTCCCCGCACAGGTCAGACAGGAACCTGCAGCCTGGCCTCCAGCTACCAGTCACACAGGTCCTGGCTCTGCGGCCGCTGCCGAGCGCCCTGAGCACAGCCTGGGCCTGTGCGAGGCGGGCTCCGAGGCACTGTGTGTGCAGCTGTTTCCCGTTCTCCGGCTTCACCTACCGAGGCTGTTCCTCCCGGCCATGCAATGTCTCCTAACGCTCATTCCAATGCTCTTTAAGAAGCAACAGTACAGCCGAAACCGGTTTGGCTCAGTGGTAGAGCATTGGTCTGCGGACTCAAGGGTCCCATGTTCGATTCCGGTCAAGGGCATGTACATTGGTTGCGGGCACATCTCCAGTAGGGGGTGTGCAAGAGGCAGCTGGTTGATGTTTCTCTCTCATTGATGTTTCTAGCTCTCTATCTCTCTCCCTTCCTCTCTGTAAAATATCAATAAAATATATTTAAAAAAAAAAAAAAAGAAGAAGAAGCAACAGTACAGACAAACCCTAACTCAGCCTCTGACTTCTTAAACTGGGGGCTCACAATTTTCCTCTCGGGTAAGCCCCTGCGGAGGGCGCTGCTGCAGAGGGACCTGAGCTCCGAGTGCGTGCAGGCTCTCTCCAGGTCAGACACTCCCAAAAGGGTCATTGTATTTAAAAGGAAGTTAAAACTCAATCACGTATGCCACTGCCATTCCGCGTCACCACTCACAAGAAGGGCACAGACCTGGCGCCATGGACACCTTGCTCTTCTCCTCCAAAATGATCTTGCCGTCAAAGCTCATGGCCGGCAGCATGCCCTGCTGGAAGAAGACGACGTTCTCCGCCTGCAGCCCGAAGTGCCTGTGCTTGGCGAAGAACTCCTCCGTGGCCCGCATCGTCCGGCCGCTGGTCATTATGTACCTGAGCAGGAAGGGGCTGTGAGGCCGGCCATCGGATTCGGGCAGAAAGCCTGGCCCGGGCCCTGGGCTGAAGGAAATCTTGAGAGCACGTGGCCGTTCTCAGGGGAGCCTCGGCCACCACCTCCCCACCCTCGGGTAGGGCATGCTTCTCCACACCTCTGGCAACAGAGCCTGCAGCCAGGTCAAGGAAGGAGCTGGGAACTGGGGAAAGTGCATTTTAAATTAAAAACCTGTGGACAGCCAAAACCGGTTTGGCTCAGTGGATAGAGCGTCAGCCTGCGGACTGAAATGTCCCAGGTTCGATTCTGGTCAAGGGCATGTACCTTGGTTGCGGGCACATCCCCAGTGGGGGGCATGCAGGAGGCAACTGATTGATGTTTCTCTCTCATCGATGTTTCTAATTCTCTATCCCTCTCTATAAAAATTCAATAAAATATATTTAAATAAATAAATAAAAACCATGTTTCCCCCAAAATAAGACATCCTCCGAAAATAAGACCTACTTACAGGTTTCCTTCTGAGTGAAATATAAGGCATCCCCCGAAAATAAGGCCCCCAGGCTCTGTCTCAGAATGAAAATTAATTTACCATAAACTGGTCGCTAGGGCCGCCCCGACTGGCATCTAGCAACCAGTGAGGTTACGCAGAGTCCTGATGTCACTGCTGTGTGAATGGAGAGAAATCAGCATGGAAACTTTGTGAAACCTAAACTGCAAGAAGTTGTGACTTGGGTGAAGAATTCATGGGAGAAAATCACTGACAGTTGCATTGCAAATGCACTGCGAGCAGGCTATCTTGACAAGAAGTACTCATTTAAAGACAGTGCTATTGCTAAACATGAAAGATTTGGTCCACTGATTCTGAAAGAAATGGAGTCACAAGAAATTCACCAGGAAATTCAGGAATTGGATTGTTATGATGCTGTTCCAGAAGATGATGACATGATTGTCATTGAATAAATGAGTAAATTCTTGATACTGTAGGATGCACAGTTCCCCTGAAAATAAGACCTAGTGCATCTTTGGGAGCAAAAATTAATTTAAGACACTGTCTTATTTTCGGGGAAACAGGGTATGATACATTCTAGTGACCTCTAGTGGTTTCCTGCTAAAATTCTGAATGGCCTGTGGGCTCAGTCGCCTTCATGTGACATCAGGGAAGTACAGGTATACTCTTTGCTGCCACAGGAACCCCAGCCCAGGTAGCAGAGGAGGAAAATCTGAAACCAGCACCCAGAGGACACACTCAACTAAGTGACACCTGTTGAGTGAATCAATGAAGACCTTGGTGGCATTCCCACCGCAGTAGGGATCTGTCTCTTTAACATTGTGAACTCGGGCACAAGGGCTTGGGTGTGATCTAGAAGGTGGTAAAGAGAAACACAACTTCAGCTGTGCCTGGGCGGGGAGTCCTGCTGGCTCTTAGCACACAATGTCCCTCTAAAGCCCCCACAGGGACCCGCAGGAAGCGGCAGCTGTGTGGGGAGACCTGGGGGGTCTGGGAGGAGCACGGAGCCCGTGGGAAGCAACTCTGGCCAGACTCCACCGCAGGACTGGAGGGTCCTCCAGGGGCCTCCTCCAGGGCGGCCACGGCCAGGCAGAAGGGCAGAAGCCAGCAGAGCCTCTGCTTGCCATGTGGGGCTGTTACACGATTAGGGACCTGAGGAAACTCACACCCACTGCGGGTCACCCCACAAGACACGCTAATTCCAAAGCTGAGGAGAAAGACGGAGGAGCTAATCAGCACCTCCTAAGGAGCAGAGCAGACGCTCCACATGGAGGTGCTCAAGCAGCCCAGCCCCAGCCCCGAGGGGCCCACAGCAGAGCAGTCAGTGGAGCTTTCAGCCAGGGGAGGGGGAAGTGCGGAGGGTGAGGGGAGGGGGGTTCAGAAAGGCTAGATAACCTAGTACTTGAGAACACGAGTTCCTAGACTAAGAGAATCCACTGAAAATAGAGCCATGCCATGTCAAGAAACTTCAGATACTGAAGATAAGGAGAGACCCTAAGTGCTCTCGGAGGAAATCTCTGAATTCTGAAGATTCAAACGTTCAGACATTCGAACCACCAATGAGGAGGAAGTTCCCAGACAGAGAGAAGCCCCTGCACCCAAGGGACTCAGGCGAGGGTGCAGAGGCCGGGGGCGCACTCTCCTTCAGGCCGCAGTACGCACCTTCCTGGCTGCTCTGCGTGTCCCTTTAACACATGTGGTGCTGACAGCTCCCAGTAAAACCAGCAGAAACGCACTGTCTGCTTAGGAGTACAGCTCTCGTGCATTCTGAGTATCTTAAACCTGCACATGTTGGGGCCCACAATGAGCCTCTTACCAGGGGATGGTGCATCTGTTGCCATGGCGCTTCTCAGCTAGCTGCTGAAGCTTCAGGATTCGCTCTGCTTGAAGCTGGAAAAGGGTCTTATGGGATGGCAAGCCAACATCATACATCCCCTTGGGGTATGTGACCCCGAGCCGCGTCCCCTGCCCACCAGCTAGAAGAAGAACCGCCACTCTGTTCTGAGAAATGTGGAGAAGTCCTAGGAGAGAAAACGCTCGAGTCAGGAAACCTCTAAACATCAGCACTTTAGGGCCAACCCCTGAGGTCACCCTCTGCATAACCAACGAGGACTCCACACTAATCATGGCAACTCTTGTGTAATAAAAACAGTTTATTATTATAAAAAATAATTTATACAGCCTGAACCTATTTGGCTTTGTGGATAGAGCATCGGCCTATGGACTGAAGGGTCCCAGGTTCGATTCCGGTCAAGGGCATGTGCCTTGGTTGAGGGCACATCCCCAGTAGGTGTGCAGGAGGCAGCTGATAGATGTTTCCCTCTCATCAATGTTTGTACCTCTCTATCCCTCTCCCTTCATCTCTAAAAAAGCAATAAAATATATTTTAAAAATTAGTTTATACAGACACCCAACCAAAGACCAAACACTTGGTTCATAATATACTCTAATGAACCAATGGTCGTCTTTCTGATCACTGGAAGGTGACAACCAAGAGATGTTACAATGTTTTCCAAGTGCTGACTGCTCAGCACGTGGAGAGAGGATAGAGCGGGAGAGGTCTAGGCTCCAGGGTGAATGGTGACGCTCTTCAATGACCTCCAGCATATAAATCAATAAATCAATAAATCAGCATCAAGTAATTAGTTCACCAATGAGCATGCTAATGTCCTAGGCAAGCTATCATGCCTCACATGTACAGGAAAGCAGCCCGTTAGGAAAGCGTGTGCAGTGCAGGGGTAAGAAGCCAGGCTCTCAAGTCAGGACCCGGGCCTGAACCCACCGACTGGATGAGCTCAGGGCGTGCCGGCGGCAGACCGGACGCTGGGTGATGGACGTGTTCTATCTTTGGACAGAGGTGGAGGTCACGTGGGTGTATAAATTTGTTAAAACTCCTAAGAGTAGTATGTTAGTGTATAACTTACACTTCAATAAAATGAATTAAACTGCCTTTTTAATGGGCCATCCACAGCAGCAGAATATGAAACTAAGTCTTTTTGCTGATTTATTTCTGCTGTTGGAAGCTTGTCCATTTTCACTAGTTGAATGTTCAGCAACCCTATATAATAAAAGCCTAATATGCTAAGTGTCTGGTCATTCATCCAACTAATCAAAGTGTAATATGCTAATGATATTCTAAGGCCGCTCAACCGCTTGCTATCATGTGCACCAACCACCATGGGGCAGACAGTCGACATGACAGGCACTGACCACAGGAGGGCATTACAGAGCTTTTTAAAGAAAAAAAGGTAGAACTGAGGCCCAGCACAAGTATTTTCTTTTCTTTTCTTTTCTTTCCTTTCCTTTTCTTTTCTTTTTAAGATATATTTTATTGATATTTTACAGAGAGGAAAGGAGAGAGATAGAGAGCTAGAAACTTCGATGAGAGAGAAACATCGACCAGCTGCCTCCTGCACATCCACTACTGGGGATGTGCCCGCAAGCAATGTACATGCCCTTGACCGGAATCGAACCTGGGACCTTTCAGTCCGCAGACCGACACTCTACCACTGAGCCAAACCGGTTTCAGCTGTGCTACTTTTAAAGTAAAACAAGTGTGTTAAAAATGTCACTGAAGCCCTGGCCAGTGTGGCTCAGTTGGTTGAAACATTGTCCCATACACCTAAAGGTTGCATATTCAAACTCTTCCCCTCCCCGCCGTGTCCCCTTACCCAGTCTGGGCACATTCAGAAGGCAACTGATTGATGTTCTCTCTCACATCGATGTTTCTCTCTCTCTCCTTTCCCCTCTCTAAAAGTCAGCACTTTAGGACTAACCCCTGAAGGTCACCCTCTGCACTAAATCACAGAAATTGTTGAGGGGCCACCTTCTGATCACACGTCTCCAGACAACATGCCCACTTGCTACCACAGCACGCATGGCAGAGAGCCACCCTTAAGATGAATTTTTCAAATGTCTCACAGGCAAAAAAAGCTGATACCAAATGCTAACTTGCCAATATAAGGTAACACTGGACGCTTCTTTTGTGCTTAGGATAAGCAGGGGTTTATTTAAAAACGAAGGGGCGGTTTACTGAGCAGATGTGCTTCCCCAGCGATTCTGGTGAAGCCCCGCCCTCTGTCCAGGCTCCTCTCCTCACACCTGCCTAACCTACAGCACCCCCTCTGGCCCCAGCAGCACGTGGCATCATGCACACACAGAGCCTGCAGAAGCATTCTCCCCAGGACTGCACGCCTGCACATGGCACAGAGCAGGCGTGTGGGACCACTGCACCCTGCCTCCACCTGCCCATTCCTGGGGAACAGTGATCTTTCAGACACTACCAGGACCCTCTATTTTCCAAACATGGCATCACACTCCTCACAATGGCGGTCTCTTCCCGTGACAACTGCCTGCGGAGCCTCACCTTGCATGACTGCATACGTGGAAACTGCTGGCTGAGGGCAAAGGATGTAAGGTCAGTTAGCGTCTCCTTCTCCACCCCTCCTGCTGAAACCACAAGTAAACATTGTTCCCTGACATTAAGCCAAAAGGAAGTTTGCTTTGTACCTTCTTATACTAGGCTAGGTTATCTTCATTAAAGGAAACGTCATCAGTGTAGACTAGTTTCACAGATCCCAAGAAGGTTGTCAAAAAAGACTCAGATTACAAGAAGCCGTGTCAGTGCTCATGGTCTCATCTTACAAGGCCACAGCTCTGCACTTCCCGAAGACTTCATCCCAAGATCCCCCCATAAAACTACCCAGAGAAGCCGAAACCGGTTTGGCTCAGTGGATAGAGCGTTGGCCTGCGGACTGAAGGGTCCCGGGTTCGATTCCGGTCAAGGGCATGTACCCTGGTTGTGGGCATATCCCCAGTGGGGGGTGTGCAGGAGGCAGCTGGTCGATGACTCTCTCTCATCAATGTTTCTAACTCTCTCTCTCCCTTCCTCTCTGTTAAAAAATCAATAAAATATATATTAAAAAAAAAAAAAAACTACCCAGAGAAGAGTGGCCCTGGGACACTCGCAGGCACCGAGGCTTCTGGCTGGAGTAGCCAGCCTGGAGAACGCAGGCAAGCAGGAAGCCTGGCAAGCCCAAGGAGCAGGGCTTCCGGGACCGCTCTGGCTCCAGGATCTCTGCAGAGGGCCGTACGGACGCCACTCCCTTGGCCCGGAGCGAGGTTAGTTGCAGCCAAGCATTCCTTGCAGCTTGCCTGACTGTTGTCAATGTTTTTTCATCTCTAACTCCTTTTAAATAAAACTCATGCACAGACCAGACACATGGAACAGGTCAAGCAGAACTGCTCGTAGTGGGAGGTGAAGGGGCTGGAGACACAGCTGGTTAGACTCTGCTTCCCACCCTATATGACACAGGAGACAGTTTCCTGGGTGTGGAACCCCTGGGGCCCTTTGGAACACAATTTGAAAATCAGGTAATCTGTAAGCCCAGAGAAAGATAGAGAGCTACACAGAAGGCACACTACTATTGTGTGGGAGGAACAGGAAGTGCCAAAGAATGGATAAGAAAAACAGGCGTAGTGTGGTACCAATATGGACTGTAAAGTTATATCTATAATATTACTGCACATCGAGAAAAGTAAACGTGGATACCATCAAGCACAGGATGGTGGTGGGAGGGAGTAAAAACAGATCTGCTGAGGTCACCGACCCTTTCCCTATAGTATCCCTGTTATTTTGAGTGACTTTTGCAGTAAAGTAGTTTGTTAGAAAGGAAGGAACAGACCCAGGCCAGTCTGCTCAGTGAGAAAACGAGGCCCACATCTGACATGTAACACTCAGGCCTGGGCCGCAAGGCTCAGCCATCCTTTCCTTACAGAGAAGATCCTGAAAGCCACAGCTCTTAACTCCACCAAAAAGGCAGCATCTGAGCTGCTTTGTCCTTCTCAAAAGCATTAACTAGTACTACTTATGGGACGGGTTTCATGATCTGCTTTAGAAGAAAAAGCATTGGGCAATTCAACAAACATTCCCAACCAACCCATCACTCAAAGCCCCGTCCTAAGTGCTGTGTCCTGCCCAGCAGGAGCCCACGTGCGGGGAAAGCGGCAGGCGCTGAGAGCAGGCGAGCTGAGGGTAGAGAGGGCGAGAGCTCCCCGCAGGGCTCCAGGGATGGCCTCACGGCCCGAAGGCGGCACCTCAGGCAGGACCGCGGGAGCAGCGGCTGGGGACTGACCACCAGGCCTGGCTGGCACGTGCGGCGGCAGCAGTGGAGGACAAGCGGAGACAGGGCTGCAAGTGAGCACCAGGCCAGTGGGGGGCGGTGTTTCGTTCAAGCGGCATGAACATGTACCTTGAGCTTCAGGAAGGGAAATCTAGAAGTATGAAAGCTGAGGAGGAGCCCAGAGGCATGTAAGACTTGAATGAGAAGAGGCTCGGATTCGGCACCAGAAATGAACAGAGACTGCAGAGACCCACAACGGGGACACTGCATAGGTCTCCGCAAAACAAGCCCCATCCGTCCCTTTCTGCGGTCGCCTGGTAGAAGGTCGTCTGAGAGTCGCAGTGTCAGAGCGCTCGACTTTCACAGGCAGCAGAGCTCACCTACACCTCAGAGCAAACCATCGCACCAGTACCTTCGCTCTCCCAGGCCTGGAGCTGGTCTTGATCTCTAGTGGCACTGCCCAGCGCCTCCCTGGGGACAGGCTCCATCCGGGCATCCACCTTCTCTTGCTGGGAGGACTGGCTGAACCCTTCAGTGGCCTTCCGGAAGAAGACGTTCAGCTCCTCAAAGTTCATGGCCTGGAGTTCGGCATAGAGCTCAGCCTGCTGGGCTGCTTCCAGCTCATCCCAGAACTGCAGCAGGTGCTCCTGCCCGGCGCGCGACAGCCGGCGTCTGAGCTCACTGACATCCATGACGCCCGGCGCCAAGCTGTGTGGAAATGGGTGATTTCTGCACCTAGAAACCTGCAAGAAAAAAAAATCAGCAGCAGGTCAAAGTCCAGCCATGAAACTGGTAGGTTTCCCCTGTGATAAACAAGTGCATTAAACACAGCTGATGGAAAAGACATGAACTTCGGCCTCTGCCTCAGGAACCTGTAAGACCCCGAAGTGGTAAGATAGCACTGAGCGTCGCATGCGGGCACCGCACTGAACACTTCACCACATGGACTCACTCGGGTGGCGGAGCTGGGACAGGAGCCGACACTGACTCCCGGCGCACACGCTACCCTGGTTACCTCTGTATGGTTCCTCTGACCACTCAGCCATCACCGAGAGGGCCGGACAGCCTAATATGTCGTGTCCTCCTTTTCTCTCTAGTGACGGCAATAACTCTATTGTATCAAGAATACAACAAAATCCAAGACAGGACCACATATAATCAATTTTATATCAATCATAACTTCTGCAAAAAAGAGATAAAAACGTGTGCATTATCTTTACTAATAATTGAACCTAAGGGGACAAGCAATACACACAGAACCACCAATGGGTAAATGTTCTTGAGAGCACTCGGGGATGATACAGAAAAGCGTTAACCGGCACAGCACTGGGGAAGGAGGAAGGAGGAAGGAGGTGACCTCCTCACCTAACAGCTGTGCCTGGGGGGCTGCGCTGAGGGCACGGGTGAGAGCAGGTACAGGCACAGCTGGTGGCCAGCGGAAAGAGGGCGTCTTACGTGGATGATGGGAGGGATGGGGGTTGGGCTACCAGGAAATGCAAAGAGCCCGGAAAACAAGTAACCAGAGCACCTGGAAGCCAACAGCAACTTCCTGAACAGGCGGCGCTGCCTCTGCAGAGAACCAAGGAGCAGAGGCAAAGGGGGCACCCCGAGCAGGGCCACAGGGAAGGCCACACAGGCACAGGGGACCAGGCGGCTAGCGCCAAGGACGCACGGTGCTCTGTAAAGGCCTCCCTGGGCAGCGGCTGCTCAGCTGGAAGGGAAGGCACCAAGGACACAGCCCGCGTACCCACTGTGAACGAAAACAGCCACTTGCTGACCTGATGAGCTCAGGGAAGGCCTGCGTGGCAGTCTTGCAAACTCAGAGACCTGAAGTAACCACAAAGGATGGTTTGAAAATTAAATATCTTACTTCCAACAGGTTATAGTGGGCAGTCATTTTCTAGGCCAATGTTTCCCAAACAAAGATCAGCTTTGATCTTTACTGAGCCCATCTGCCTTCCTGCCTCTAAGATAACCTATCTGTGAGATGTCTGGGTAACTGGTGTAACTTCCTTCTTACCCCGGACCCCTCAGGGCACAACAAATGGCCCCAAGACATTCTCTCATTGTGACTGTTATCAAGTTAATTGCAATGTGTTAATTACGTTAGAGTATCCTGTATCCTTCTCTGTAAAAGAAGCTCATGCCCATCATTTTACTTTTTATCCAATCCCAGGGCTTTCCCACCGGCTTGCTTTCTCCCTCCTCCTTACTCCATCACCAATGAATATTCATGTAACCCACCTGTCCCTCCTTTGATTGCAATGTATAAATACAGAAATGTAACCCGCCATTCTCTGGAGCATTATCTCAATCCGTTGAGGTTCTGCTTCCTGGCAATTGTCGACAGTTTGGCTCAAATAAATTCACAAAAAATTCCTTTACAGGTTTCAATGGTTTTTTTTTCGTTAACACCACCATGGAACAGCGAGGCGCCGTCCACGCCACTCCAGCAGTGCCTGAGCAGCTCCCGCACTCAGACACCACGTGCCTAGCCCAGGGGTGGGCAAACTTTTTGACTCGAGGGCCACAGTGGGTTCTTAAACTGGACCGGAGGGCCGGAACAAAAGCAACCTGACCATGCTGGCACTCTCATCTTGGGCTGCTGGTGAAGGAGCGGAGGGGAGAGCAAGAGAACCCTCTGCTCTTTCAGCTCCGCGGGCCGGATCCGGCCCAAGGGCCGTAGTTTGCCCACGGCTGTCTAGCTGCTCCTCAGACACGGGCCTCCAGTCTGCAGGACGACTGCAGGCACTGCTATGGGGCTACTTTGCAGGAAGAAAGAGAGCCACAGAGACGTCATGCCCAGGGCCCCCACCGGTGAAAGCTGGGATTCCAACCTCACAGACAAGGTGAGGTTGGAATAATGCCTGTATTCATTGAAAGAGCTCTCAATCCATGCTCTTCACCGTCTAACTACACTGCCCGTCGGGGGAGAAAAAAAAGACTGTACGTGTGTGAAAGAGAAAGGTGGCAAGAGAAACACGTTATTCATATGGCATTTATTCAGAAATATAGACATAACTGATGTTCTTATAGCTGACTTACTTTACAAAACGGCAATGAAACGGAGGAAGGAAGAAAAGGCGCAGGACAAGTGGGTGAGGGACTTATGGGACAGTGTGAGGGAATGAGACCCGCTGTAAAACACTCTTTCCGAGTCCCCACTGATTTGCGACTACACTGAGGCGTGACCGGGAAATGAAAATGAAGGCTTGCTAGCTACCATTAGATGCAGCTCTACCATGCTATGCCCTGACACCCTAACCACCCGCCACTTGCTTCCTTCAGCTCCATCTGCCGGGAGCAGCCGCCCTCAGAGGTCCCTCACACACTTCAGGCTGAAGAAAGTCTTTGAGTTAGGGAAGCAAACAGACCTACTTTTATTCCTGACTCTCTTGCTTGGGCCAAGGAGTAGATACATTTAACTCTGGTACCTTCATTTGTAAAATAGGAACAATGAAATTTCCTTCGCAAAAGTTCAAAGGCATAAATAAAGTAATCTTTATAACAGATGAGAAAATGAGGCTCAAAGAGGCTAAGTATTCTACCCAAGGCTCCTTACCTCATAGACAGAACAGAAATTCTAACCCAGAATTTTAACCCTGACCCTAATGCTTAAGATCTTTCCACAACTGGCAGCATCTATACTAGTAAAAGGGTCATATGCTAATTACACCAGACATCCTTCCAGACATCCTTCCAGACAAAGCGACGGTGGCAGAGGCCAAGGCAGAGGTGATTAGGGGCAATCAGGCCAGCAGGGAGGGCAGTTAGGGGTGATCAGGCTGGCAAGCAGAGGCAGTTAAGGATGATCAGGCAGGCAGAGAGAGATGAGGGGCTATCAGGCAGGCAAGCAAAGGCAGTTAGAGGTGATCAGGCAGGTAGGCAGAGGCAGTTAGAGGGAATCAGGCAGGCAGGAAGGCGAGTGGTTAGGAGCCTGTGGTTCCAGATTTCGAGACCAGGCCTAAACTAGCAGTCAGACATAGCCCGAGGTCTCAGATTGGAGAGGGTGCAGGCTGGGCTGAAATATCTCCCTCTCCCCCTCACCCTCATGCAAGAATTTCATGCACCAGGCCTCGAGTCTCTCATAAAAGCAGAGGAAATACTAACCACTCAACTGAAGATCTCATGTATAGTTGCAGGTATTAACCAGTGAGCTCTGGGGTCAGACCGAATGGGGTCATGCCCCAGCTCCACTATCCTCTAACTGTGACCTTGAGCAAGTGACTTAATCTTCCTGTGCCTCCACTTTCCTCATTTACAAAGTAAGGATGAGTCCTCACCTGTAAGGTGCAGAGGATCAACGTGTCAGTACAATGCTGAGCACGGAGCCTGCACAGGCACCCAGGACGCCCTGTCTCCACGCTCTCCCAAAGCATGGTGTGCGCCCAGACCAGAGTCACAGCCTCCTGAGCGTGAGGATGGCCGCTGTTGGAGTCCGGCTTTGGAGGATGAAGTTTGTCAAGGGCACAAGAGCTGAGAGAGCAGTCCAGTCAGTGAGAGAACGTGAAAATAGCCCAGTGAATAAACACACTCCAGGAGCGGGCGCGGGCTGAGGAAGGCTGCTGCTCCCCGTGTGCCGCTGCTTGGAGGACAGACGAGGGCCAGCCACCTCACCAACGTGCATGGGCAGGTTCCTCTCCAAGTTTCCTGGAATATGCAGATACAGCGGGAGCCTTTCAGAAGGAAAAACTATGGGCTTTCATTGCCATTAGTTCCTTCAGCAAAGCTATCATGAGCGTGGTGCTCACAGTCAGCCAAATGATGGGCACAGCAGTGGGAGAAGCAACTCTGTGCATGCCCACACCCAGAGAGGAAGATGGACAGGTGCAGTGTCAGGAGTGCTACGAGGCAAGGGCTACGAAGAAAGAAAAACAGGACAGCAATACTACAGAGCGGAGGGGGCTAAAGAGCTGGGGCCGGCGGTACTCGGCCATGCGGTCAGCAGGGCCTCACTGAGACTTCTGCCAAGACACCTTGGGAGGAGCCTCCAGCCGGGGCGCTCAGGACAGCGCAGGCTGATGAAGCTGGAGCCCCTTCACTGGGGCCCGGACACCTGGGTCTGGGCAGCCAGTGGGGGACTTGCAGCAGTGCGGTGTCTTGGTCTGATTCGGGTTTTCAGGGTCCCGTGGCTGCTGTGTGGGGAAAGTGGCCAGCAGAGTGGCAGGGAAGCACCGCATCACCTGGAGGAGACGGCCAGGGCGCGGCGCGAAGGCAAAGGCGTTTCTGGGCAGGCCCACAGCACCCGCAGCGACGCCGGCAGGTGGCGTCAGGGTCCTGAGTGGGGACACCCAGGTCAGGCGCAGGCATAGGGATGTGTTCAGAGTGAGAACCGGTCTCCACTCCATGGTCGGTCTGAGATGGGAGTTCAGAGGTCACCAGCGCACAGGACACGAGCTCCGGGCTCCATGAGCCCGCAGGGAGGGCAGGAGGAAACTAGAGCAGGGGCAGCAGACAGAGCTGGGACTCGGGTTTGAGAAGGCCTTTCTATGGATATACCATTGTAATGCCATATTTAACTTGAAGATCACCGTATTAAAAAGACAGCTGAGCGGAAACCGGTTTGGCTCAGTGGACAGAGCGTCGGCCTGCGGACTGAAGGGTCCCGGGTTCGATTCCGGTCAAGGGCATGTACCTTGGTTGCGGGCACATCCCCGGTGGGGGGTGTGCAGGAGGCAGCTGGTGGATGATTCTCTCTCATTGATGTTTCTGACTCTCTATTCCTCTCTCTTCCTGTCTGTAAAAAAATCAATAAAATATATATTTTTTAAAAAAGACAGCTGAGAGACAGGTTTCTATGAAACTATTTTCCAAGCAATGCAGTCTTTCCTAAGGCTGGGCGAGCTCAGCAGGGAGCCAGGTAAGGAGACCAGGAGGTCCTCACCCTCAGCCCCTCCCCACTCCTGGGCCCTTGCAAGTCCCTTCCCTCCCTGTGTACACACTTCAGACAACACCAGCCTGTTCCCCTTCCTCCCAGTAACGTCCACAGGGAGAGGGCTCTGCCTACTCAGTGCGCAAACAAAGATTTACACATTTTAAGATATAAGTCAAACTTTTCCAGAAAGCCCTTAGATACCTCCCACCTTCCAAAGCTTGGGAAAGTGAATCCTCGCAAATAAGACAACCCCGATCCTGGCCTAGACCTCCGTGCCTGCAGCCCAGAGGTAAGCTTCCCCGGTGGCAGGCATCCCTGAGGTGCGGACAGACTGATGCACGGGGTCCTCGGAGCGGGACGCCATCTCCGCCTCTAAGTCGGAACCCACCTACACAAGCACCCACGTCCCTCGCGTGGAGCAGACACAGCGGCACTGAAGTGAAACAGTAAAAAAGATTCCTGACCTTTACTTGTGGTGAATAAATAATTTAAAAAACATAAAGCACACATGTACAAACGTCGAAATGACTTTTTTTACCCGAGGATGTTTTCCCATGGGTTTTCGGAGAGCTGAAGGGAAGGGGAGGCGGAAAGGGACACACGGGCCGGCTGCCTCGTCCCAGACCGGAATGGAGCCTGCAGACCAGGTCCAGGCGCGGCCCGGACCGAACCAAAGCCGGGACCTTCAGGCCGGGCCGCCCTGCCATTGCGGTGAGCCCCAGACCAGCACGACAGGCCGCCAGCCGAACCTTCCCGCCGGTTCCGACCCGCGGCCGGGCGCCTCTGCTCCGAGCCCCGGCGCACGGCGGAGCCGCGCGGAGCCGGGGCACAGCCGATGCCCGCGCTCCCGCCCGGCGGGTCCCGGCCTCCGCGGCCACGACCCCCGCCCGCCGCCGCCCCGCCGCCCCGCCGCCCTCCCCGCCAGCGCTGCGCGGCCCGACCGCGGCCCCTGCGACCCAGGGCCACCCCGGCGGCACCCTCTGGCCGCTGCCACCCGCTCAGGACCCGCTCGGGGCGCCGCCACCCCGGTCACGGCCGCCCGGCCGGTCCACGTGGGGCCCAGGCCCCACCCCACGCCCGGCTGCCCCGCCCCACCCGGCGCTCCCGGCGCTCCCGGCGGCGGGCCTCCCGGCGACCAACCTGGGCGCGACGGCGTCCCCGACGGGCTCCGCAGCCTCCGCTCCGGCTTTATACCGGTCCGGGCGGGGGCGGGGGCCCGGGGGCGGGTGGGGGCCGGGCCGGGCCGGGGCCGGGCGGGGGAGCCGCCCGCCTGCCCGCCCCGCAGGCGCCAACGCGGCCACGCGGAGGAGGAAGCGCCCGGAGACACGTCAGCGCCGCGAGCGTGGGGCGGGGCCTGCGCGTCACTCCCCGCGGACCAATGCGCCCGCCACACGCGGCCGCGCCCCTCCAAGCCCCGCCCCTCCCCGTATGGCCCCGCCCCTCCCTCACCGCGGCCCCGCCCCTCCCTCGCCACGGCCCCGCCCGCGCCGCGGTGGGGAAAGCCGCGGACTCCTCCTGGTCCCTGCGGGTGGCCCTGGCGCCGCGGGTGCCGGCCGCGCCCTGAGGGCCTGTCCTGTGCTTTTAGCTCCCAATGTGTGAGGGCAGACCCGTTCACTTTTGCACAAACAGGCAGGAAAGGAGCCGGACACGCAAGCATAGAGATTAGGTAAACGGAGGCAGTGAGCGCCTCTGGCCTTCCCCTCCTGGGGCTGAGCGGCCCGAGGTCCTCGTGGGCCCGTGGGCATGACTGCTGTGCCCTGTAGGGCCCGTCACAGCCTCACGTGCGGGGCCGTGCCGGCTGCTGGCTCAGTCCTGGCCCTCAGAAGCGCCCGTGACCTTGGGAGCTGGGTTGCACTTCGCACAGTTTTGCAAGAAGTCCAGGACCATTGGGCTGAAACACCGTTAGATTTAACACTGCACAAAGAATCCCAGGCATTCGGTAATTCTTTGCTGAAGCAGGCCTGTATTCATTGTCAATTGCAAAACCACACACTGTATCAAAGAAACAGGAAAATTCGCCCTGGCCTGGAGGGTCCTCCCTCAGATTGCTGGATGGGTTCCCAGTCAGGGCACATAGCTGGGTGGTGGGTTGGATTCCTCATTAGGGGCATCTGGAAGCAACCAATCAATGTTTCTCTCTCTCTCCCTTCCTCTTTCTCAAAATCGGTGAAAACATATCCTTGGATTAAAAACACACACACACACAAACAGAAAAATTGACACTGGGTGAGTAGGGCCGGTAAGTTTACACTCAGGAAGTTGAACACGCTCATCTGTCAGGATCCCAGACCTTGTCCCATGTATCTGTCAAACGAAGGGGTTGAGAGCAGGATCTGCAGAGTTCCAGCTTCGCTACTGCTGTGATCCCTGATAAGTTAATTAACTCTTGTGTATCAATATCCTTATCTATAAAATACAAGCAAAAATAAATTGTGAGGATTAAACCAGGAAACGCAAGTAATGAATATAGAACAGAATAAATGCTAAGTAAGTCTTAAGTTTTGATGGTTGAGTGCTTCCTCTTGTGTCAGGACCTCGATACCCTCAGCATTTTCTGGATCCCATGAGTAACACCTCTCTCAAATCTCCAAGGATGACTGGGAAGAAACAACCACGGTGTGAAGGATGCCCAGGTACCGTGCAGAGAGACCTAGAAGCCTGCCCACAATGTCACTGACCATTGTCACTTTCGATGAAGGGGGGAGTTTAAGACAGTTGCTTTCTAAAATATATGCTGATTGTTACTCTTCCTACTCCTTGAGAAAGTTATGTATGAGGGCTTAGAAAAATTAAAGCTGGGAAACATTTGAAATCACAGTTCAACCCTTATAAGGAGTGTCATTTAACCTTGCTAAACCCCAATTGCCTCCTTTATAAAGTGAGGATAATGTCTACTTCACGTGGGTGTAGTAAATGTTTAATGAGAAGGAATTGAGAGAAACCAAGGTGGCGGCATAGGGTAGACACCGAATGCAGCCTACCACAACAAATTTGAATTTAGAACTGGAAAACAGGGGAGGCATTGCCCTGAAGCACCAGACGGCTAGCTGAGAGGAGGCTCTGCCATCTGGGAAGGAGAGAGAAGGCGCCCTGACCCTCAGAAACTGTGAAGGTACAGAGAATGTGCATGCGAAAAGGTGCTGGCTTAATCCCAGCGCAGTGGCCGAGAGGGAGGGCCGGGCAGAGATTGCTGCTGCCAGACTCCCGGTGTGCAAAGAGGGCGGACCGGGCTGAATTCGCTGCTGGCTTACTCCCGGCATAGAGAGGGCAGTCAGCTAACGCGCTGCTGGCTTTCTTGTTGGAGAGGAAAACAGAATCACCCTATTGCTCTGACAGACGGCCCAGTCAGGGAGAGGCCAGACTGTCAGACAGCAGGCAGAGATCTCCCAAGGTGTGTGAAGCTAGGGACCATTACTGTGGGACTCAGGGAAGAGCCGACAGGAAAACAAAGCTTGTCTGCACCAACCCGAGACTCAGCCCCATCCTAGCTGAGCACAGAAGCTCTCCCAGAGGCTGGCTTTCTCTAAGGAGGGATTGGCCGGAATCCAAAGTTTATCTGCGCCTTTACCAAAGAGGTGCGTGTGCCTGCAACCAATCTTGTGAGACTCACCAGGAACAGGATTTTTCTAAGGCGAGACTGACAGGGAAGATTATCTGTGCCACCCCGAGACTCCCCCCCATCCAAGCGGAGTACAGTAGCCCTCATAGCTGAGACACTGCTGATCCTCACAGCCAATTGGCTTGGAGATCAACGCTTCCCAGTGATAACAACAATAAGCAAGGCTTAACAACAAGACTGCACACACAGCCCACAAAGGGCTACACCAAGACTGTCCACCTCAGGTAACTGGAAAGGCTGTGCTACTGGGCTCTACCAGAACACCTAGCACCCAAAACTATTCCATCAATTCAGGAAAACAACTAAAATGCAGACAAGAGGCAGGACACAAAGGAAGGAGATGGAGGAAAAGAAAAGAATGAACATTGAGTTCAAAACTACAGTTATAAGGCTTTTCAAGAATATCCTAAAAAAGGCTGATAAAATAAATGAGACCTATGAGGATATGAAAATGGATCAACTAGAAATAAAAAGGGATCAATTAGAAATAAAGAAAACATTGTCTGAAATAAAAAAATATTACACAGAGTCCTAAAAACAGACTGGAAGGTTGCAAGAATCAAGACAAAGACTTAGAACACAAAGAACCAGAGAACACTCCTCTACAGAAGCAAGAAGATAAGAGAATCCAGAAAGTTGAAGATAGTGTAAGAAACCTCTGGGACAATTTCAAGTGAACCAACATCAAAATTATGGGCGTCCCAGAAGAAGAGAGAGAGCAAGATACCGAAAGAATACTGGAAGAAATAGTGACAGAAAACTTCCCCCACTTGGTGAAAGACTTAGACTTACAAGTCAGGAAGCCCGCAGAACCCCAAACAAAAGGAATCCAAAGAGGACCACACCAAGACACATCATAATTAAAATGCCAAGAGCAAAAGACAAAGAGAGAATATTAAAAGCAGCAAGAGAAAAGCAGGTAGTTACCTATAAAGTAGCACCCACATGATTGTCAGCTGATTTCTCAACAGAAACCATGCAGGCCAGATGGGAATGGCAAGAAATATTCAAGGTGATGAATAGCAAGAACCAACAACCAAGATTACTCTACCCAGCAAAGCTATCACTCAGAATTGAAGGCCAGATAAAGAGCTACACAAATAAAATAAAAAGCTAAAGGAGTTCATCACCGCCAAACCAGAATTATATGAATTGCTGAAGGGGGTTATTTAGAAAGAGGAAGAAGATAAAGATAAAAATTATGAACAACAAATATGTAACTATCAACAAATGAAACTAAAAACCAAGGGAATTAAAAAACCTGATGAACAATATTAACTGGTGAATATAATAGAATCAGAGGTATGGAAGGGGAGTGAACTGACGATTCTTGGGGAAAAGGGGAGTGGGGGTGCGGGAAGAGACTGAACAAAAACTGTGCACCTATGGATGAGGACATTGGAGGATGGGGAAAGGGCAGAGGGTGGGGTGGGAACCTGGTGGAGGGGAGCAATTGGTGGGGGGGGGAGGGAACGAGGAACACATTTGTAATAATCTGAACAGTAAAGATTTATTTTTTTAAAAAAAGAGAAGGATTTGGTGGTAGTGTCTGCAGTACTATTGGCATTCTATAAATCATTTTTAAAAATTTATATTGTAAAGACAGAAAAAGGCTTTTCTTTTTTTTCTGTGGCCTTTATAATTTACTAGTGGTCCAGTGCATGACATTCATGCACATTAAAAGGGAATTAATCAGAGGAAATATTTTAATATTTCTATTTGCCCTTTCTCTATAATATAAGTGTCAAAGATGAAAGGAAATTAGTAAAATGTATATGAAAATAATATATAAATTTATTAATAAACAGTAACGTTATGATATAACAATAAAGACATGATATAAAAACAAAAGCATGATATTAAAAACATGACACAAAAACCACAGGGATGCAAACAATGACTGATAAAATGATTAAACTTATTCTACTCTCTGGTCAGCTGCCTCCTGCACACCACATTAAGAGTAACAACACTTTCAGAATGCTTGACTAATTTCCCTTGGGATGAAGTATTTACAACTTTAACTTTAACACCATATGCTCTTCGAACTCGAGAGAAAGCAACATATTACTTACTGTTGTGTGTAAACAGGTTCAGGTAGGAATATGCCTACTCTGTCTAGAGTTTGTCCTTGTGGTTTGTTAATAGTCATCACAAATGCTGGCATCACGGGAAACTGTCTTCTAATTCATTTAAATAGGAGGCCAGTGTCAGACTGGAACAAATTAATTCTTGGAATCAGAACAACCTCTCCTTCCACAGGTCCTATTAGTACTTCAGCTTCAATAATGTTAGGTCACAATCTTGTGATAATAAATCTAGTACCATTACAAAGACCCCATTTACTATTAAGATTTCTCGGTAGCATGATGATTGCACCCACTTTCAATTTTAATTTATGACACAGCATTCCTGGAAGGAGTAATACTGTTAAGAAATTCAATGGGGCCCTAACTGGTTTGGCTCAGTGAATAGAGCATCAGCCTGCGGACTGAAGGGTCCCAGGTTCGATTCTGGTCAAGGGCATATACCTTAGTTGCAGGCACATCTCCAGTAGGAGGGGGGGGGGGGGGTTGTGCAGGAGGCAGTTGACCAATGTTTCCCTCTCATTGATGTTTCTAACTCTCTATCCCTCTCTCTTCCTCTCTGTAAAAAATCAATAATTTTTTTAAAAGAAATTTGATGGGAAATTTTCCTTTTTGGCATAATCCATTGAATCAATGGAATCATCACTCAAATATGTGTGAAAATATCCATTGAGTGTATCCAAAATTTCTTCATTTAATTTTGAATGTGCTCATTTTTTAGACAAAGAATTGCACACTTATATATATTTATAATATTATCTATAGCTATACTATTTCCAAATGTAGCTTCAATAATAGATCTGTTACAAATCATTTCTCAGGGATTTCAATAATATCCATTCCTAAATGAAAACTGCTATCCAGTTTGTCATCTCCAAGTTTTACTAACCATTCACTATAAGCAGAATCCTCTGATCTCATATTTGTTTTAAGAGACAACTTTCTGAAACATTCCCAAACAGTACAGTACTTTAAACTTGTCTGTACTATGGCTGATCGCATAGAATGCGGCACAACACGGAGACATTGTAGAAAATCCCCCCTGAGAAGGAGAACTTTCCCACCAAATACAACGTTCAAATTCACAATTTCACTTAGTAATCTGTCTATGGTGTTTATAGCATGACTGGATGCCACGGAGCATTCATCAATAATGAGAAATTGGGCCTTTTTAATGGTTTTAGGAACTTCACTGTTTATATCAAGTCTAGAAATTGAAGTTTCATTTGATGAAATTGGTCATTTATATTGGGAATGAAAGGTTCTTCCACCTAGAAGTAAATTTTCAGCAATTCCTGTAGATGCTGTGGTTAAAACAGTACCATCACGACCTCTAATATACTGTATTAAACTTTATAAAGATATGCTTTTCCACTACCACCTGGACCATCCAAGGAAAAGCATTTGGGGTGTACAGCTGGATCTTCGATGGCTGAAGTTACAGTCTGAAAGGCAGCTTCACCTCAGTGCTGGGCGGGACAAAGCACTGGGCAGGCCTGGGAGAGCCTCCACTGGGGGTGGAGTGTCCCCCGCCCGCACCCCGTCTCCCCCACTGAGCACCAGCTCAGGCTACCAAACACCATTAGGACCAATGAGCATATTACCTCTCTATCTCTATCTCTATCTATATAATCTATCTGTATCTATCTATATCTTTATATATATATATATATATATATATATAGAGAGAGAGAGAGAGAGAGAGAGAGAGAGAGAGAGAGAGAGAGAAAGAGAGATGAGAAGCACCTGGTAATCAAACCATAAGATTGTTGGTTCCTCTGATCCAAACCATTGGACAAGACAAGATAAGCTCCTTTCGAGGCTACAGTCTTGTATCCCCTGCTCCCTGCTCTTCTCACAACTTAGGGATAATTTGCACCAAGGAATCTCTAGTTAGTAGAAAGTACCCTCTCCCCCACCCCTTCAAGCAAAGCTCTTTTGAACGCTTTATAACTTTTACTCTAAGCATGTTTTACAGACTTGAAAAAAAATACTGATAAGACACTGCCCTATGACATCTGTCTCCTAAAAAGCAAACAAACTACACCGGGTTAAGACTCTCTAGTGTTTGTTCAATTTTAAGCCGATCCCTCCTTCTTCCCTTGTCACCTGGTAACAGTGAAATTGGTTTAAAAGTGGAAATCTTTTTTGTTTCCTGTCCTGAGGTGACAGGCGGTCCTTGGCCTTCCCTTTCTTGGGAAGGAAAACAAACCTCCTCTCAGCATCTCTCCTTTCAGCTGTGAATTCTTCCACAGCCCCGTCACTGGCAAAGTCATTATTACAGAGCTTTTTTTTTCTTTTTTTAAAATATTTTTTATTGATATTTTACAGAGACGAAGGGAGAGAGATAGAGAGCTAGAAACGTCGATGAGAGAGAAACATCGACCAGCTGCCTCTTGCACACCCCCTACTGGGAATGTGCCCGCAACCAATGTACATGCCCTTGACCGGAATCGAACCTGGGACCTTTCAGTCCTCAGACCGACGCTCTACCACTGAGCCAAACCGGTTTCGGCCAGCACAAGTATTTTCAATAAACAATTATAAAAATCAAATTTTTACTTTTACCCTTTTTTTATAGTGTTAATGTAAAAAAATTCAAACCTGTGAAGAATTTCTGTGAGTTTATTTGAGCTGAACTGTGGACAATTGCCAGGCAGCAATATCTCAAGGGGTTGGAATAATGCTTCAGAGGATGGCAGTTTCTAATCTATTTTTATGCATTGCCATCAAAGGAAGGGACCTGGTAGGTTATATGTGTGGACGGAAGGGGCCGCATGCTCACCTGACAGCTCAGGGGAGGCCTGCATGGCCATCTTACAAACTCAGACCTAAAGTCACCACAAATAATGGCCTGAAATTAAACTTTAGACGCAGTTATGGTAGGCAGTTACATCCTAGGCCGGTATCTTCACTGAGCCTCTCTGTTTTTCTGTATCTATGATAACATTCTTGAAATGTCTGGGTAGCTTGTAACTTCCCTTTTTCTGAACCCCTGGGGACACAACCTATTGTGCCTGGGGGGCAGGACTGACACCACAGATTCCTTAATTGTGATGTTAATTGTTCCCAAACCCACCCAAAACAGAGCCAGGACTGTGCCATTAAAGGAGGCATCTCAGACCACAAATTCAACTCTTTAATAAATGGAGACAGGTGGGTAGCCACTTGGAACAAGATAAAGCCAGACCCGTATTTCACACCAGTCATAAGAACAACTTCAAATAAAAACAGATCTAGTGTGGACCCTGGATCACACAAGCACTGGAGGAAAACGGGATGCCACATACCTGCCAGCAAGAAGGAGACTGAAGTGAACTTGCGTGGAGTGTCTTCAGGAGATATTGTTAAAGGAAATGTGAACGAAAACAGCCATTTGCTGACCTGATGAGCTCAGGGAAGACCTGCGTGGCAGTCTTGCAGACTGAGAGACCTGAAGTAACCACAAAGGATGGTTTGAAAATTAAATATCTTACTTCCAACAGGTTATAGTGGGCAGTCATTTTCTAGGCCAATGTTTCCCAGACAAAGATCAGCTTTGATCTTTACTGAGCCCATCTGCCTTCCTGCCTCTAAGATAACCTATCTGTGAGATGTCTGGGTAACTTGTGTAACTTCCTTCTTACCCCGGACCCCTCAGGGCACAACAAATGGCCCCGAGACATTCTCTCATTGTGACTGTTATCAAGTTAATTGCAATGTGTTAATTATGTTAGAGTATCCTGTATCCATCTCTGTAAAAGAAGCTCATGCCCATCATTTTACTTTTTATCCAAGCCCAGGGCTTTCCCACAGGCTTGTTTTCTCCCGCCTCCTTACTCCATCACCAATGAATATTCATGTAACCCACCTATGTCCCTCCTTTGATTGCAATGTATAAATACAGAAATGTAACCCGCCATTCTTCGGAGCATTATCTCAATCCGTTGAGGTTCTGCTTCCCGGCAATTGTCGACAGTTTTGGCTCAAATAAACTCACAAAAATTCCTTTACAGGTTTCAATGGTTTTTTTTCGTTAACAGAAACAAAGAGCAAGCGAGGGTTCAGACGTGAGAGGCAGGGCAGTGAAAAAAGGATGCTTCATCTGCTTCTGTCTGGTGGTGAGGTGTGGGAGTTTGGGGCTGGGGGGCTGGGGAGCAAGAAGGACAACCCAGGCACCTCGGTAGCCCCTAAACTTCAGTGGGGGGGGCAGGCTTTTTCAGAGGCTCCAGCTGGGGTCACCGCCAGGCCTGAGCTCCCATGAGGTCGCGGCTTCCCGGAGACACATGGGTGGAGGGACTGGGCGGGACTGTGAGGGTAGGAGTACCTCATTCTCCCAGGAGATGGCCCTGACGTGCGGCTCAGGGTGTGTTCTGAAATATTGTGAAATAACGAATACACCCAGGGAGATGAGTTTTCTTTCACTAAAGTACAGCCCCTTGAAACCGACCGTCCAGTAGTCCCTCCTTATATGCAGTTTTGATTTCCACGGTGACCCACTGTCAAAAATATTAAATGGAAAATTCCAGAAATGAACAATCTGAAGTTTTAAGCCGTGTGCTGTTCTGAGAGCGTGATGACGTCTGGAGCTGTGCTGCTCGGCCGGCCCAGGACGTGACTCATCCTTTGTCCAGCACGCACGCTGCACACGCTCCTCGCCTGCTAGCCCCTCAGTAGCCGCCTTGGCTGCGCGATCAATCATCTCAGCATCTTGGTGCTTGTGCTCCAGTCACTGGCTTAATAAAGGCCCCCGCAGGGCGAGAGTGGTGACTGTCGTGCCTCATGCCACCGGGAGCCACCGGGAGCCACTGGGAGCCACCGGGAACCACGGCGCTTCATCTCGGGAGCGGTCTGTGCCGGAGAGCACCGCCAGCACAATCTCCGCTCTGCCCGCAGGTCCGGGCACCTACCGGGATCTGGGCGTGTATGGCCACACAGCCGGGCCGCTGGGACTTGGGAAGAGCATGAAGAGCGGAGAGGGAGGGCCTGGAGAGAGCAGGGTCGTGGGTGAGAGGTAACCGCCTCCGCTGCCTGCCGCGGAGCATGCCTTTCTGGGGAGGGAGAGTGACTTAGATCCCACTCCCTGCCACGGGCTAGTGGTTGTCTGGTCCACCCCTAATTCAGATGAGAAAACGGTATCTCCCCCAAATGAAGGGGTTTGCCTAACGATGGATAGGTGTCTGCGACCAGCGCTGCGCCACAAGGCCTCAGTGCAGACTCTCTAGGCCCAGTGTGCCCTCTGCAGGGCAGCCCCTCGGAAACCGAGCCCCAACGGAAGCACACGTGCACCTCCTCACCGAGCCCAGACGGAAGCACACGTGCAACTCCTCACCGAGCCCAGACGGAAGCACACGTGCACCTCCTCGCCTGCCTGCCTGGCGTGCTCAGCCATAGCATGTCCTCCACGCTCCTGCAAGGCCCACATGTTTGAGCTCAATGTGCCCAACTCAGCCGAATGCCACACACAGGACTGCGGATGGAGACACCTCTCGTCACCTTTCTTGCCAGATCCAATCCTATCTAATAAAGAGGAAATATGCTCATTGACCGTCAAACCCTCACAAAGATGGTGGCACCCAATAGCCAATAAGGAGGGGATATGCTAATTGACTGCCACACCCAAAATATGGCTGTGCCCACAGCCACAAGATGGCGGCCCCAGTCTTCTCAGCCCCACTGGGGTGGCAGGTGTGTGGCACAGCCAGGTCCACCCCCAGGTGGCCTGGCCATTCCACTTACCTCCTCCAGAGCCCCCAGTCTCCTCAGCGCCTCCAGCCCTGCAGGGATACTCGAGGCACCCCCTGCCTCCACCCATCACACCCCTGCCTCCACCCATCACACCCCCTGCCTCCATCCCACCAATCAGGCCCCTGCCTCCATCCATCACACCCCCTGCCTCCACCCATCACACCCCCTGCCTCCACCCATCACACCCCCTGCCTCCATCCATCACACCCCCTGCCTCCATCCCACCCATCAGGCCCCTGCCTCCACCCCACCAATCAGACCCCCTGATTCCACCCATCACACCCCCTGCCTCCACCCATCACGCCCCCTGCCTCCACCCATCACACCCCCTGCCTCCACCCATCACACCCCCTGCCTCCACCCGTCACACCCCCTGCCTCCATCCCACCCATCAGGCCCCTGCCTCCACCCCACCAATCAGACCCCCTGATTCCACCCATCACACCCCCTGCCTCCACCCATCACACCCCCTGCCTCCACCCATCACACACCCTGCCTCCACCCATCACGCCCCCTGCCTCCACCCCACCCATCAGATCCCCTGACTCCACCCACCCATCAGCCCCGCCCCCCGCCTCCGCCCCGCCTCTGCCCCGCCCATCAGGCCATTCTCAGGGACATGGCGGCTTCAAGAATCTGTGTGATTCCATCAGCCATCTGCTCCACGCTCTCCTGGCTCTTACCTCAGAGTGAAAAAAAGGTCCTACAGGACCCCCTCACCCCCCACATTCCTGCTTAACCCCCCCCCCCATGTCCTCACACCTGCCTGTCCTCAAGCCCAGCCACCCGGAGCTCTGAGCTCACGGAGAGCACCAGGCCTGTGTGACGTGGGCCCGACGGCGCCACAGCTGCACCCGCACTGGCGTCCACAAGCTCGCGTGAGGGTGCTGCCCGCGACAGCACAGGGGGGCATGCGCGGCTCCTTGTACCTTTCTGTTTGTGATGAAAGATTAAAACTCAAAAACCAAAAACTTTTTCTTTTAAAGTTTTGTCTTAGTTTTTATTATTATTATTATACTATAAACATTAAAATTGGAATGTACATCTAAAACTGGTTTGGCTCAATGGATAGAGCATCTGCCTGAGGACTGAGGGGTCCCAGGTTCGATTCCGGTCGGGGGCATGTGCCTTGGTTGCGGGCACATCCCCAGTGGGGGGTGTGCAAGAGGCAGCTGATCGATGTTTCTCTCTCATCGATGTTTCTAGCTCTCTGTCCCTCTCGTTTCCTCTCTGTAAAAAAACAATAAAAATATATTTTTTAAAAATTGGAATGTACAGAAGAGAGCAGGAAGGAAGGGGACGAGAGGGAGATGGAAAGGCAGGTAGGAGGCAGAGGCAGGGGAAGGAAGTCACCCGTGGGCGGCCACGCAAACTGCTCCCATCAATGCTTGTGTTTCCAAGTGCCTTTCGACCACCCCAGGGAGTGGGAGCAGCCTTCTCGGCGAACCTGACTCACCAGCCCCAGCCTGGCTGAGGTCACCCCACACCACAGCTTCAGATGAGGCATTCTGGGGACCTTCTGGCGTTTCACCCAGATTTGGCTGAGTTCATCTTGGCCATACTTTTTAAGAGATTCTGGAATCTTCTCTGGAGAGAAACAGACAGCAGTTGGATGGGGGGACCGAAACAAGATGGCTGCCACCTCATCAACAATTTGGAAAAAAACAACAGCTAAAATCGAAAGGGATCACACCAGACCCACAGGAAAGCTGGCGAAATGGGAACTAGACACAAAGCAGGGCACCACTGCTGCCATGTGGAGTTTAAAACTAGGGCAAAACTGGACCTGCCGGAGCTGCTGCCACCGGGAATGAGGGAAGCCAGACCTCGCTCAGCCCTGGGGCCCAGGGAGTGGGCCAGCACGCCGGCCGCTGTGGGAACCAGGGAGCTCCTGCCCGGACGAGAAGCCTGTGAGCTCGGCCTCCCTGCCCACAACCATCCCGGCCTGAAGCTGTCCCAGCCCGCCTGCCGTGCTGGTGAAGAGCTGGTGCGGCATCTCCCGGCCCGCGGCCGGCTCGGCCCGGCCTCCACGCACGCTGTTCTGGTGGGGAGCTGGCACGGCGCCTTCCGTTTGCGGCCCCGGCGAGTCCTTCCTCCGCCGCCACATGGCTGGGCTGAAGCTCCCGCCACTGCTGCCATGTGAACTTTAAAACTACAGTGGAAATTGAACCACAGGAGCGACCGTCACTGCCGCACCTGCCACCGCCACCCACCACCGCCGCCGCGAATAAAGGAAATCCACCGAAAACAGAGCTCACTACGCCCCGGGCTCAGGGAGTGGGCGGCCTCAGAACTTAGCCCCCGTGTCCACAGCTACTTTGCTTCCGCACCGAACGAGACACCTTTGAGGGCGGTCTCCCCGCCTGCAGCCATCTCAGCCCGCCTGCAGCCGTTCCAGCCTGCCCGCCATGCTAGCAAGGAGCTAGCGCGGCGCCTCCAATTCGTGACCCCAGCACCCTAGAAGGGCCGTGTGCCCCGGGTGAGCCGAGTGTCCCAGGGAGCCGTGTGCCCCGGGTGAGTCGTGTGTCCCAGGGGGCTGTGTGCTCCGGGTGAGCTGTGTGTCACAGGGGAAGCAGTGGGACCCGGGGGGAGGGGCGGTGAGAACCAGAGGAGGAGCGGACTCTATTCATGTGGCCCTGAGATAGTCACCATAAAACAAGCAGACTGCCAAATGAGGAGTGGATTCTATTCATGTGATCCTGAGATAGTCACCATAAAACAAGCAGATTGTCAAATGACAGCGGGGAGGGGAAGGAGACCTGGGGGGAGATAAGAGAACAACCGAAGAACTGATATGCATGAATATAAGTCGAACCAACGAACACAGAACTCTGGGGAGGGAGGGCATGAATGGGAGGTGGGGGGGGGGGCAATGGTAAGCTATGTACACATATAATACCTTAATAAAAAATAATGATAATTAAAAATAAATAATAAGATAAAAGGAAAAAAATAATGGGGAAAAAAAACCCAACAGGAAGCAGTTGGATGTCTCCGTGGCAGTTACAATGGAGGTGGTGACATGAAGAGCACCTAGGCGAGAGCAATCCTCCTTGCTGCGATGGGCATACCAACTCTCTCGCCAGAAAGTGAGCACTCACTCTCCCCAGAGGCCCATGCTGCCTCCCTCCACAGATGGTTCCATCCAGAGCTACTAGAGGCTGCTTTAAAATTGGACACCCCAAATCTCACACGATCGGGTTCCCTGGTTTCTTCTTCAGAGCTTCCATCTAGACCAGCGGCTCTCAGCCTGCGTGACCCTTTAATACAGCTCCTCATGTTGTGGTGACCCCAAGCATAACATTATTTTCGTTGCTACTTCATACCTGTAATTTTGCTACTTTTATGAATTGTAATGTAATTATCTGATATGCAGGATGTATTTTCATTGTTACAAACTGATAAATGGGGCACACGGCTCTCCCGGGGCACACAGCCCTCCTGGGGAGCTGGGGTCGTGAACGGAAGGTGCCGCGCCAGCTGCTCACTAGCACGGCGGGCGGGCTGGGACGGCTGCAGGTGCAGAGGCCAGGCTAAGATGGCTGCGGGTGGGGAGACCACGCACCAAGGTGTCTCGTTCTGGGTGGGAGCGGAAGGTGTGGCCGAGGCCTGGCATCAGTTCCCTCGCTCCCATGGCAGGCAGACCGGGAAGGCTGCGTACGCGGAGGCCAGGCTCCGAAGCAACCCACTCCCTGGGCTTGGGGTGGAGCGAGCTCTGCTCTTGGTGGGCTTCCCTCACTCATGGTGGAGGCAGTGGCGGCTCCGGTGGCTCCGGTTCCACCGTAGTTTTAAACTCCACATGGCAGCAGTGGCGCTTTTCTTTGTCTCTAGTTGTAGCCATCCCATTCCGCCAGCTTTCCTGTGGGTCTGGTGTGATCCCTTTCGATTTTAGCTGTTGTTTTTTTCCAAATTGTTGATGAGGTGGCAGCTTAGGAGACTACCTAGGCCGCCATCTTGTTTCCTGAAGCTATATTGCTACATTTTGCTACATTATGTGTAAAAAGCCAACATCAGTGCGAAGGCTGAGATCCCTTGTTTCTCACCAGTTCAGAGAATCTCAGGGCAGTATTTGCAGGAGCACAACAAAGATCATCTTCCACAACAAGTCTACTTCTGTATTTAGACTTGATAACCAACAAGCTGGAAAACTCCATTTCAAAAGATATGTTGTTGGAAATGGAAGAAGGCGGCACACTGCCGCCCCCCTCCCAGGTCACATGGCTCCTCTGGGTCCCACCGCTCCCCCAGGGCACAAGGCTCTCCCGGGACACATGGCTTCCCCAGGTCCCACCACAACCCCAGGGCACACAGATTTCCCTGGGTCCCACCGCCCCCCTAGGTCAGTCTCAGTCTCAGACAGAGCAGGATATGACTGCAAACACATGATCCAGAATTTTGTAACTGGCATTGTAGAGAAATCAGCTCTCTCTGCATTGCTGTTAGTAAGTTCAATGAACTCCTCTTGTGTTGTGTCAGGAACATTTTCAACTTTGACTGTGAATGGGTTTCTGGCAAGTGCAAATGGGTGTCAGGTAGATTTGGAAAGTACAATAAAATTTCGTCTGCAAGCATGTGCAAGTGTTCTTTCACAGAAATTATCGTTGTAATCCTTTTGTCTGGCTCAATGTCATGTTCCTCAAAGAAAGCAGATAAGGTAGGCAACATGTAAATTTTATTTTCATCCAATTTTTTTTGTCAAAGCTGAAGTTTCATTTGCAATGATCAGATCTTTTCATACAAATCCAGGCATGTTACATTTGGTTCTTGCAGTGATAAATTTAACTCATTCAAGAGGGCAAAGATGTCAACCAAGTAAGCTATTTTCTGAAGCTCACTTTTGTCGCTGAAAAGTGCTTCGGGGAAAAAAAAGTGCTTCGAACTTCGGTCTTGCTTTCTGACTAAAAAACGTTTGAGTTCATCACGAAGCTCAGAACACATTTAAAACTTTTCCTCTGGACAGCCATCTCCCTTCTGTGTGAAATAGCATCCAACTCGTTGCACTGTTTCGAAAACAGTCCACCGTTTAAAAGTGCTTGCCTTTACAAAATTGACAGAACTTAAGACACTTGTCATTACTTCTTGTAACTCTTGTGGCAGCATCTTCATTGCTAATATTTGCCGATGAATCATACAGTGAGCTCTGATGACTTTTGGTGACTCATTCAGTACCAAACGTTGAAACCCAGATCGACATCCTAGCATAGCTGGAGCACCATCTGTGCAAACACCACAAACTTTTTCCCAAGAGGTCTTATGCTCTTTCAGAAATGAACCATGTCAAATACATCACATGCAGTAGTTGTCATTTCAAGAGGTTTGCAAAAAATAAAAAATTCATCTTTAAGAGTCGCCATCATTAATATACCTCTTGTAAACCAGTAACTTCGAACAATTTGCAACATCTGTAGATTCATCAAGCTGGATACTAAATATTGGAAGTGGAGCAGATTTAATTTCCTGGATTACCTGATCAAGAATATCAGCAGACATAAAAAAAAGAATATCAGCAGACATGTCATCTATTCTTCTGCAGACAGTGTTGTTAGATAAGGAAACTGCACTCAATTTTGTAACAAATTCGTCTTCTAGCATAACTAGAACAATGTTTTGGCTGCTGGCAACAGTAAATCCTCAGCAATGGTGTGATGTTTCATAGCTCTGGTGATTCTGAGTGCCACCAAATGTGAAGCTTCAAGGGCTGCTATGTTTTGTTCGTGGTACTTGCCACCAGTGCCAAGCCTGGCTTTCTTGGGTCCAGCAGCTTTGCTTCTAAACTAGTTGGTATCCTTGCTGGCAAAGCTTGGATGCTTGCTATCAAAATGGCATTTTATTTTTATTGTATTTTTAAAAATATATTTTTATTGATTTTTCACAGAGAGGAAGAGAGAGAGATAAAAAGTCAGAAACAAACATTGATGAGAGAGAAACATCGATCAGCTGCCTCCTGCACACCCCCTACTGGGGACATGTCCACAACCAAGGTACATGCCCTTTACCGGAATCAAACTTGGGACCTTTCAGTCCGCAGGCTAACGCTCTACCCACTGAGCCAAACCGGTCTTGGCCTCACTATATTTTCTTTCTATTTATATATATAGATATTTATTATTGAGGTATTATATGTGTACATTGCTTACCATTGCCCCCCCCCCCCAACTCCCATACATGCCCTCCCTCCCCAGAGTTTTGTGTCCATTGGTTGTACTTATATGCATGCATACCAGTCCTTTGGTTGATCTCTTATCTCCCCCAGATCACCCTCCCCTCCCCGCTGTCATCTGACAGTCTGCTTGTTGCTTTACTGTCACTATATCTATTTTTCTGTTCATTAGTTAATAATGTTCTTTATTATCCATAAATGAGTGAGGACATGTGGTGTTTCTCTTTCATTGACTGGCTTATTTTACTCAACATGATGTTCTCCAATTCCATCCAGGTTGCTGCTAATGATGAGAATTCCTTCTTTTTTATGGCAGCATAGTATTCCATTGTGTAGATGTACCACAGTTTTCTGATCCAATCATCTGCTGACGGGCACCTAGCCTGTTTCCAAATCCTAGCTATTGTAAATTGTGCTGCTATGAACATAGGGGCTCCCCTGGGTCCCACCGCACCCCCAGGTCACACGACTCCCCTGGGGCACAAGGCTCTCCCAGGACACACAGCTCTCCCGGGGCATACGGCTCCCCCAGGTCCCACCCCTCCCAAGTGGCACACAGCTCTCCCGGGGCACATGGCTTCCCCGGGTCCACCGCACCCCCAGGTCACAGAGCTTGCCCTGGTCCCACCACTCCCAAAGGGCACAAGGCTCTCCTGGGGAACATGGCTCTCCCGGGTCCCACCACAACCCCAGGGCACACAGATTTCCCTGAGTCCCACCGCCCCCCCTAGGTTACATGGTTCCCCCTGGCCTCACCGCTCCCCAGAGGCACACGGCTCCCCCAGGGCACAGGGCCCCTCTGGGGCTCACGGTTCTCCCAGGGCAGACAGCTCCCCTGGGTCCCACCACTCTCCCGGGGCACACGGCTCCCCCGGGTCACAAGGGCCCCCCAGGGCCACACGGCCCCTCTGGGACCGTCGATTGATGCCCTCCTATCCTGGATCCCCCGGGGCCCGGGCTGCAGGCGAGCAGGAGGATGACGAGGGGGAAAAATGGGGAGGCTCCGGGTGACTCCACCCTAGCAACCTCAGCAGCTCTGATTTCACCAGTTCAGGCTTTCGGTCCCTCGGGTTTAGGTGTTTAGAGTCCCAGGCCTCAGAGTGTTTTGGTACTACCTCTCGGTCCTCCGTCACGCTCCATGAGTATGCTCCGCCTTGGCGCTGGCTCTCGGGGGCTCCACAGAGGCTCCGGCCAGGCCCAGCTGTGGGGAGATAGATGGGCGAAGGCCTCGCTCGGGCTGCGAGCAGGAGGCGAGGCCGAGGCCCTGCGCTGGCTCCCTCACCAGCAGGGCGGGCGGGCCAGGAAGTCTGTGGTCACGGAGGCCAGGCTCCGAGGCGGCCCGCACCCTGGGCCCGGGGCCAGGCGTGCTCCGCTCTTGGTGGGCCTCCCTCACTGGCAGCGGCTGTGGTGGCGGCGGCTGTGGCTCCGGATCCACTGTGGCTTTAAACTCCACATGGCGGCCAAAACCTGTTTGGCTCAGTGGATAGAGCATCAGCCTGCAGACTGAAAGGTCCCAGGTTCGATTCCGGTCAAGGGCATGTACCTTGGTTGCAGGCACATCCCCAGTAGGGGGTGTGCAGGAGGCAGCTGATCGATGATTCTCTCTCATCGTTGTTTCTAACTCTCTATCCCTCTCTCTTCCTCTCTGTAAAATATCAATAAAAAATATATATATTTTTAAAAACTCCACATGGCAGCAGCGGCACTTTTCCTCAGGGGCTCAGCAGAGGCTCTGGTCCGGCCCAGCGGCAGCAGGACAGACGGGCGAAGGGCTCGCAGGGGTCGCAAGCAGAAGGCGCGGCTGCACCAGCTCCCTCGCTAGCATGGTGGGAAGGCTGGGAAGGCTGAGGGCGCAGAGGCCAGCTCGAAAGGCTGGGGGCGAGGAGACCGGGCTCCGAGGCGCCTCGCTCCGAGCGGAGCAGAAGGTGTGGCCGTGGCGCAGCATCGGTTCCCTCACTCCCACCCTCGCTATATTTTCTTTTCTTTTTTTTTTTTTTAAATATATTTTATTGATATTTTACAGAGATGAAAGGAGAGAGATAGTTAGAAATGTTGGTGAGAGAGAAACATCGACCAGCTGCCTCTAGCACACCCCCTACCAGGGATGTGCCCGCAACCAATGTACATGCCCTTGACCGGAATCGAACCTGGGACCCCTCAGTCCGCAGACCGACGCTCTACTACTGAGCCAAACAGGTTCTGGCTATATTTTCTTAATGTTCTTCTCTACATGATTCATTGTCATGGTTTTCTAATGAAAAGAATATATAACAATAGCACTAATAATACAAAAGATGATACATGGCATAGTTTAGGCAATAGTTCTTTAAAGTTTCCTATGATTTACCATTCTCTGTGCTATTGTTTTATAATAAATCTTTATTGTTCATATTATCAAGTGTTCCTCTTTTTCCCCCTATAGCTTCCCTGCATCTGATTCCCCACTGCAATCCATGCCCTTAGCCCCCTCCCCCCGCCACTGTCTTCATCCATAGGTGTAAGATTTTTAAAAATAAATACATATATTTTATTGAATTTTTATAGAGAGGAAGGGAGAGGGATAGAAAGCTAGAAACATTGATGAGAGAAACATCGACCAGCTGCCTCCTGCACACCCCCTACTGGGGATGTGCCCGCAACCAATGTATATGCCCTTGACCGGAATCGAACTTGGGACCTTTCAGTCCACAGACCAACGCTCTATCCGCTGAGCCAAAACGGTTTCGGCCATAGGTGTAAGATTTTTGTCTAGTCTCTTCCTGCACCTCTCAGACCCCTTCCCCCTGAGAATTGTCAGTCCACTCCCTTTCTATGTCCCTGATTCTATTATATTCACCAGTCCATTCTTTTCTTCAGATTTTTTATTCACTTGAAATTTATTTATTTATTTATTTATTTATTTATTTAATTGATTTTTAACAGAGATGAAGGGAGAGATATAGAGAGCTAGAAATATATATTTTTAAATTTTATTTTATTAAGGTATTATCTGTGTACATAGCTTACCATTGCCTCCCCCTCCCATTTATGCCCTCCCTCCCCAGAGTTCTGTGTTTGTTGGTTGTATTTATGTTCATGCATACCAGTCCCTCGGTTGTTCTCCTATCTCCCCCCAGGTCTCCTTCCCCTCCCTGCTGTCATTTGACAATCTGCTTGTTTTATGGTGACCATCTCAGGACCCCATGAGTAGAATCCGCTCCTCATTTGGCAGTCTGCTTGTTTTATGGTGACTATCTCAGGTCCATATGAATAGAGTCCGCTACTCCTCTGGTTTTCACCGCCCCTTCCCCTGGGTCCCACTGCTTACCCTGGGACACACGGCTCGCCCGGGGCACACTGCATCCTGGGACACTCGGCTCACCCAGGGCACTCGGCCCCCTGGGACACTCGGCTCACCCGGGGCACATGGCCCATCCAGGGTGTTGGGGTCGCACATTGGAGGCGCCGCGCTAGCTCCTTGCTAGCATGGCGGGCAGGCTGGGACAGCTGCAGTTGGGCTGAGATGGTTGCAGGCGGGGGGACCACCTTCAAAGGTGTCTCGTTCGGTGTGGGAGCGGAGCAGCTGCAGACATGGAGGATAAGTTCTGAGGTTGCCCACTCCCTGAGCCCAAGTCTTGGTGAGCTCTGTTCTTGGTGGATTTCCTTTATTCTCGGCGGCAGTGGCGGGTGGCGGTGGCAGGTGCAGCAGTGACGGTTGCTCCTGTGGTTTAATTACCACTGTAGTTTTAAAGTTCACATGGTGGTGGTGACGAGAGCTTCGGCTCGGCCATGCAGCATCGGAGGAAGGGCTCGCCTGGGCGGCTAATGGAAGGCGCCGTGCCATTTCCTCACCAGCGCGCTCCACCTCCCTCCCAGCATGGTGGGTGTGCTGGGAAGATTGTGGGCGGGCTGTGATGGCTGCATGGGGAGAGTCCGCCCTCAATGGTGTCCTCTTTGGTGCGGATGTGGAGCTGCTGTGGATGCAGAGGCTAATTTCTGAAGCCACACTCTCTGTGAGCCCGGGGCGTAGTGAGCTCTGATTTCGGTGGATTCCCATTCTTGGGGGCGGCGGCGGGTGCGGCAGCGATGGTAGCTCCTGTGGCTCAATTTCCCCTGTAGTCTCAAAATCCGCATGGCGGTAGTGTCTGATGCTTTGGCCTGGCCATGCAGCAGCAGAGAGAGGATTCTCCAGGTCTGCCAACGGAAGGCGCAGCACCAGCACAGCGCGCGTGAAGGCCTGGCAGAGCAGGCCGCGGGCGGTGGCAGTGGTGGAGGCCAAGGGATCCGCGGGTGTGGTGCAAAGGCAGGGCCGAGCCGGTCGAGGGCGGTGGCGGAGAGTCCCCGCGATGTCTTAGTCTTTCAGACTTAGTGGAACGCTTCCCCTGAGCAAGGAGAAGCAGCACCACAAATATTGGCCAGCTCAGTGCTGCCCCTCTACAGGTGACAGTAGGGGCATCCTCACCTTGGTAGGCCTTTGCTCTTGGAGGTCTTAACCAGTGGAAGGCAGCACTGTACAGAACTGCCCCACCTTCTCAGTCCTCCGGGAGAGCTAGAAATATTGATGAGAGAGAAACATTGACCAGCTGCTCCTGCACTCTCCCTACCAGGGATGTGCCTGCAAGCAATGTACATGCCCTTGACTGGAATCGGACCTGGGACCCTTCAGTCCGCATACTGATGTTCTATCTACTGAGCCAAACCGATTTCTGCTTCACCTTATTTTTATTTTTTTTATTTATTTTATTTTTTTAAAATATATTTTTTATTGATATTTTACAGAGAGGAAGGGAGAGAGATAGAGAGCTAGAAACGTTGATGAGAGAGAAACATCAACCAGCTGCCTCTTGCACATCCCCCACTGGGGATGCGTCCGCAACCAATGTACATGCCCTTGACCGGAATCGAACCCGGGACCTTTCAGTCCGCAGACCGACGCTCTACCACTGAGCCAAACCAGCTTCGGCTTCACCTTATTTTTAGATTCATTTGTTGGTAGATATGTATTTGATGTCTTTTTGTTGTTCATAATTTTTACCTTTACCTTTTTCTTCTTCCTCCTCTTCTTAAAGAATACCCTTCAGCATTTTAAAAATATATATTTTATTGGTTTTTTACAGAGAGGAAGAGTGAGGGAGTTAGAAACATCGATGAGAGAAAAACATCGATCAGCTGCCTCTTGTATTCTACTGGGAATGTGCTCACAACCAAGGTACATGCCCTTGACCGGAATCTAACCTGGGACCTTTCAGTCTGCAGACCAATGCTATCAGCTGAGCCAAACTGGTTTCGGCACCCTTCAGCGTTTCATGTAATCCTGGTTTGGTGGTGATGAACTCCTTTAACTTTTTCGTATCTGTGAAGCTCTTTATCTGACCTTCAATTCTGAATGATAGCTTCGTTGGGTAGAGTAATCTTGGTTGTAGGTTCTTGCTGTTCATCACTTTGAATATTTCTTGCCACTACCTTCTGGCCTGCATAGTTTCTGTTGAGAAATCAGCTGACAGTCATATGGGTACCCCCTTGTAGGTATCGTATTTGCCGGCGTATAAGACGATTTTTTGGCCCTGAAAAATATGCCTCCAAGTGGGGGGTAGTCTTATACGGCGAGTATATAACAAACTCTGTATTTTGAGTGGAAATGTTAGGGTGTCATCTTATACGTCCAGTCTTCTTATACGCCGGCAAATACGTATTTTTCAGGGCCAAAAAATCGTCTTATACGCCGGCAAATACGGTAACTAACCATTTTCTCTTGCTGCTTGTAAGATTCTCTCTTTGTCTTTTGCCCTTGGCATTTTAATTATGATGTGTCTTGGTGTGGTCCTCTTTGGATTACTTTTTTTGGGTTCTGTGTGCTTCCTGAACTTGTAAGACTATTTCTTTCACCGTGTAGGGAGTTTTCTGTCATTATTTCTTCCAATAGGCCTTCAATATCCTGCTCTCTCTCTTCTTCTGGCACCCCCAAAATACCGATATTTATACACTTAAAGCTCTGTTCAGAGGCTCCTTACACTATCCTCACGCTTTTGGATTATTCTTTCTTTCTGTCTATCTGATTGGGTATTTTTGGTTTCTTCATATTCCAGATCTTTGGTTTGACTCTTGATCTACAGTTGAGTTTCTGTATATTCTTTATTTCAGACAATATATGCTTAATTTCTGACTGGTCTTTTTCCATTTTTTTGGCATTCTCATTAAGGTTCTTGAAGGTCTCTTCAAGCTTCTCAGTGGTTTTTAGAAGATTCTTGAGTAACCTTATAAATGTGGTTCTGAACTCTATGTCATCCAATAGTTTACTTTTGTCCATCTCTCCCATTTGTGACATACTTCTCTGTCTCTGCATTTAGGCTGCCTCCTTGTGTTGATGGGGCGGCTTTGTGTGGTAAATGACCTATAGGGGCCAGTAGCTGAGCTTCCCCAATCACCCGAGGTGGTCACTCTTGGTACACCCCTTTGTGGGCTTAGTGAAAAGTCTTGATGTAGTTAAACCATGATTGCTGTTGGTACACTGGGAGGAATTGACCTCCAGGCCAATTGGCTGCGAGGACCCACTGTGTCTATAATGGAAGAACTGCTGCACTAAAGACACGCTTATGGTGCAGGCTTTGTTTCAGTGGGGCTTTGGTGCTCACTGAGTCCGCCTCCCGAATGTGAGGAGTTGAAATCTGGTGTCTCACACTGACCACTAGGTACACTGGCTTCTGGATCTTCAATGGGGTGCAGTTCAGCTACTGTCTGAGGCCACCCTGCAGGAGTTACAGTGAGAACCACAGTCTTCTCCCTGCTTGGAGCTTGGAGGCTTTGAAGCTGTCTGCACCAGGTTGCAAGTTTGCTAGGTTAAACTGCAATAGAGAAGGCCATTCATATGCAAAAGCCGCTGCTTGGAGCTTGGGTGGGTTTGTAGATTGTGTGGGGTGGGGCCTCAGGGCATCACTAGGCTAGGGTGTGGCATACAGCAATGGCTGGCAGTGAGCTATCTCCGGCTCTCTGACCATGTCCCCTTATCTTGTGCCCCAGCACAGCAAACAATTATTCTTGCATACAGCTCTGCAAGCAAGCCACCTTCACTTTCTGACCCGATGACAGACAGTCCAGCTTCTCCCCAGAAACTGGATTTCAGAGAGATGGGGAGCTTGTCTCTCTGGGGGTTGAAGAAAGTAATGCCTGCTACCAGCCGGGATCTACCGCCAGCCTGTATTAATTGTGTGACCCAGTACTTTAGCTTTTCAGTTCTTGTGCCCTGAATACTATTTTCTCTTTTGGTCTAGTTGTAGAACTTCCACTCAGCCAGCTTTCCCGTGGTTCTGGGTGATAGACGTTTTGTCTCTTAGTTGTAGTTTTGGAATTGTTGTGCTCCGCAATTTAGATGTTTACCTATGCCGCCATCTTGGGTCTCCTCTGTGTTGTTGTTTTTACATATCTGATACTATCACAAGGGGGTAGTATTCACATCAACCACAGCTGAATGTAAAAAGATCTATCAGCATCCAGATTAAGTTTCCATGATACAGATTTTTTTTTGCAGTTCATGATTTTACAGTACATGATTTTACATTTACCCAGTAATTATAATTCATGAAGTGTTATTTTACCTCCAATACTGCTGCTTTCCACACAGCAGCTGCTTTCTACACAGTAGCTACTCTCTACACGTGTTACTAGTCCGAATAAGTACATTATGGCACCAATCCTGTCACATACACCTGTATCTGTACAGGGTATGTGATGGGGATGGCGTGGTGATGTAATCACCCCGGGTGCTGGTATGTGGGCATATCTGCATGTGGGCGGACCCGCCTGTAGAGGGATAGAGGAGCAGTGTCTCGGTTCCTAAGACCATTGGAAATATGTGTTTTCCGACGGTCTTTGGCAACCCTGTGAAAGGGTCGTGCGACCTTCAAAGGGGTCTTGACCCACAGGTTGAGAACCGCTGATCTAGACCCTAATGGTCCCATCTAGAATGTTTTTCATGTGGTGGCCATTTTATTAGGAGCGATGTCTTTGGGCAGGGAAGTTTAATTACATATGAAGTGCAATTCACTGGGCTGGAACAAGGCTAGTCACCCAGCAGGCTCGGCTGCTGATGTGGTCAGCAGCTGCCCCTGCACCTGCCCGGGGGCCTGGAGATGGTCACTGTCCCTCCCTCAGCTGGAGCTTTCCCTACACTGTGTGTGAAGCTGCTCAGCGGGCAGAACCAGGAAAAGGGCTTTGAACTTGGACAGCTGAGGGTGCAATGCAGCTCTCAGATTCTATTCATGTCCTGAGATCAGCTTTCTAACCTCTTCATGTACTTTCATCTTCCCAGCCTCTGTGCGGACCATCTAGGAAATGCTGCTGCCTTGTTGAAGCCAAATGTGAAGAACACAATTAAAGAGAGACTTGCGGCTTGGAATTCTGGCTACACTGGGACAGGCTGTGTGAATCAGGCCCTGAAACTACACCTGGCCGGTGAAACAGCCTCCGAGACGGGCCACACCCATGTTAACAGACTCAGCCTGTATGTTAGCCACAGCCCCGCACTGGGCTCTCACCCTCCGGGAACGCCTCTCGTCATGCAGAACGAGGCCTCGCTCGTCCCAACCAAAAATCCCACCCAAGTCTTCCCTCGGGCATGAGGGGCAGCTGCACGGAAGGGAACAGTGACCGGAGTAACTTCTTAGGCGACCAGGCAGGTGCTGAGCACTTAACTTTCTGCCACAGCGGCAAAGGGCAAGGGAAAACCGTTTCTATTTACCGTATTTGCCGGCGTATAAGACGATTTTTTGGCCCTGAAAAATATGCCTCCAAGTGGGGGGTAGTCTTATACGGCGAGTATATAAAAAACTCTGTATTTTGGGTGGAAATGTTAAGGGGTCGTCTTATACGCCCAGTCTCTTATACGCCGGCAAATACGTTATTTTTTAGGGGCAAAAAATCGTCTTATACGCCGGCAAATACGGTAATCACTTCTCAACAGGTGTGAGTCCAGGACAACACAGGAACAACACGAAGGGAGACAGAAGCCTGCAGGCACGTTTGAGTCCACACCTGTAGCTGGTGGCTTTCCCTTTCTTGCAAATAGAAATGAGTTTTCCAGATGTGCACTCATTAGGAAGAAAAACTATGGATTTTCCAGAAAAACCCTGCTGTTCAGGACGGTCTTCCCACGGAGCACAGTCAGGGTGAGTGCAGCAGCACACGGGGTCCGAGGAAAAGCAAGCTGAGGGCCCGGCTGGCACGCGGTCCTCACCCCTAACTCAGCAGCCAGGGACAGGAACCGGGACGGCCTCTTCCTGCGATGCCCGGCCGAGCTCAGTCATACCCCGTGATGCAAAGGCAGCTACTGCTGCGCATGGGGAACCCACAAGGAGCTGAGCAGCTTGCGAAAGTCACATAAGGGATGCAATGAAGTCATGTGACCCTTTGCCACTCACTCAGCTTAGGTCACCGCCACCTCCGCCCGCCCCAAGGTCCCCTCTGTCTCTCTCACACACAGGGGGTATCTGACCATCTGTCTTTGGCCCCAGTACTGCAGCCTTTGTAGGCTGGCAGAGGCCCCGATGCTCTGAGGAAAACCATTAAAAAGAAGAGGCAGGGAAAGGGAAAGACCCTCTTTCCCTTGCCCTGACTCTATCCCCGGGACACCAAGCAAGGCTGCCAGACCAGGCCGGCAGGTCTCCCCTAGCCTTAGGGTCAGCCAACCAGCCGACTCCCGGCCTTCCGTGGACAGGAAGAAGGAAATGACTGTGTCACCAGCAGGAACAGTGCACGCATCAGTGCACGGGAGCTGTTCTGAGGAGCAGATTCCTTCCGCCAAGAACACAAAGGCAGGCCCTGGCCAGAGCCCCAGCTCCTGGCTGCTGTCACCGGAGCACAGGCCCCGCGTTGCCTGCTGGGAGCCCTGGGCCTCAGTGCTGGGGACACAGTGCCTCTGGCCCCACCCTCCCCGTCACTCACTGACTCACTCCGGAACAGAACTGACCGGTCACACCGGAGTGACCAGCATCGGCAACGCCTGCGCTCGGAGGGCCCGTCCCCCCCAGGGCTGCGGTCAGGCAGCGTGTGGCCGCTGGGCACCGGGCTGCACTCTCTGCGTCCCGTCCGTGGACAGGCCACACCTGAGCTCCCCGGACGGCTTTGCCTCAAGCAGGACGGGAGACAGAGTGTCTCAGCTTCCTCCTCCGGCAGAAGTGGGCAGAAGTGATGTGGCTTTCCTAACAAGCATCCTCTCAGCGGGAGGCAGAGCCGGTTGCACTTGGAGGCCCCACAGGCCGAGGGCTGCGTAGCCCCGGGGCACTTTGAGCCGGGCAGCCGGCTGATTCTCAGAGCAGGGCCGACCACCAGCGGGGAGGGATGGCGGGGAGGCCCTTGAAGGAGTCTGGTAAACGCTGGAAGCGCCTGGAGTGCTTGTTTAAAAACCCTGGTGGCCAGGTCTCCCCACAATGCACTGAGCCGAAGGGAGGAGTAAGCTGGGAATCTACCTTGTTCAGCAGCCCCGGTGACTTCTGGCCAGGGAAGTTTGGGGAGCACCACCTCCACCTGGGGAGCCACTGAAGCTTCCAGAAGGGGAGGGCATGTTTACCTGGGTGGGCAGAGTGGAGCCTGAAGGCAGGGAGATCACTGCGACCCTTTAAGCAGGAGACCAAGATGCTCCAAAAACGTGGCTGGCAGTGCTGGCGCACCCGGCACGCTGGACATGGGGTGTGTGTGTGTATTGGGGGCGGCGGGCGGGATGTCACCGACTACATGCGAGTGGGTGCGTGGTCAGGGGCTGAGGCACCTCCTCGGGTTGCCCCTGTAAGCACTGTCCTCCCCAGAGGAAGAGGCCATAGCGATCTGCACGGCACCTTCACCGCTCTCACCGCCAGGCCCAGAGCGCTGCGGCCTCCCCTCCTCGTGGGGAGCTTCACTGTGGCGCAGAGTGGTAGCAACAGGAACAGCAGCCGCAGGAAGGGGACCGACAGCACTGACAGCAGGTGTGACCACAGCACCAGACTCCGAAAGAATCTGAGGGCAAGCAGCTTCGCGATTCCCGGGTCCTCTCGCCGTGGAAAGCTGGCTTCACAGCATGCGCCCCACCTGTGCCCTCCTGCCCGGCGGCCCTGGCTGCCCCATCCAGCCAGACTGCCGTTCTCCGCAGGCAGGACTGGCAGCAGACGGGGTCTGGGCATGAGGCTGAGGCACCTGCAGGAGTGGGACATGCAGCAGGAAGTTTGAGAGTTGTTTTATACGTTTTTATTGATTTCTGAGTGAAGAAGGGAGAGGGAGATAGAAACATCAAGTATGAGAGAGAATCATTGGTCAGCTGCCTCCTGCATGCCCCTTGCTGAGGATCAAGCGCACAACGGGAGCATGTGCCCTTGACCTTGACCGGGAATCCTACTTTAACCTCCTGACTCATAGGTGATGCTCAAAGGAGCCAAGCGGGCCAGGTGTGAGATTTTTTCTTTGTTTTGTTTTGAATATTTTATTGCTTTCCGAGAAGTAGGGAGATAAGAGTTAGAAATACCAATGATGAGAGAGAATCACTGATTGGCCACCCCTGCATGTCCCCCACCGGATGGAGCCCACAACCTAGGCACATGCCCTGACCAGAATCACACGGTGACTTCCTGGTTCATAGGTCAACCCTCAACCACCAAGCACACTGAGCCACATCAGGCTATTGTGGTGCACACAGGCCCAGCTAGAATGAAATACTTGCCCAAGTTAGAATGATTGTCACTCAGAACGTGAGAAAGGACAGAGAAATACAAGTCACAACACCAAAACGATTCTGAAGGGAAGTGGACTTGTTATTTCTGAGGGAGCAGAAATGACCTTCTGCTTTTGGCTAAAACATAAAACAGATTTCTTCCCACCTCCAAAAGGTCTGATTAAGGTCTGCAAACATCTAATTACCCTGATGACACATAATGAGCGATGGGACTGTCAGCGAGACCTCCACATGCAAACTGGACAGCATTTGACAGGGAATACTCACCAGCGGCCGGTGGCGGGGCGACCACACCCGCTCGGACACCTCACCAGTCAGTGGCGGCTGGGGACCCGTCCGGGCCACTCCCAGGCGTGTGCTAAAAAGCATCACTGGCCATGGAACTTCGGGTAATAAAGTTTATTTTTATCAAGAACCACCAGGACATCTGTCAATTATGATGGTTCTTTGGATCCTACTTGCCCTTCCTTTTCCTCTTGAAGTCAGACATTCCAGTAAAACAGTTTCTTCAAGTTCCGGCACTGATGCCTACGCCATTTCAGCATGCCAACCCTCTGCCCTCCCTCCCCACCCACAGTGACATAAAAAGAGGGGAGGGAACATGATGTTTTTGCAAATTTTTATTGAGCATGGAATTAATAGGAAAAGATGTAATTAGAAATGGAAAATTTTAAGAATCTACTATGTCTGTTCATTGTTAGCAAGTGACAGGCTCTCCCTGAGGCAGTGAGCCCCCGCCTGGCTGGCATGCACAGGCTCCCGGGACCACTGAGGCAGGATGGCACACAGCCAGCACCGCTCCCTGAGGAAACCCTGTCTAACCCAGTGCTCACACCTGCTGCATGGCCAAAAAAGGGGCACATCTAAATACACAGCCTAGGCTAGTTTTCCCCAAACTGTTCTGTGTAACACCAGCACCCCACGTTCCACAGATACTTTAGGTATAAGTCCTGCCTGGGCGCTGGGCGCTGGGCGGGGCGAGGTCACGGCCATGGAGACAAGTGAGAAGCGTGCCTGTGTCTGTGCTGGGACTCTGCGTCGGTGCCAACGCCAGGCTGACAGGGTGGTGACAGGACACTGCGCCCAGGAGAGTCCACCAACATCTGCCGGTGTCTGCAACTTTCCGAGGCTCGGGAAAAGCTTACGCTGACTTACGTCTGTCCGTAGGCAGAGGGCGCAGGTGTGCGTGAGGCCGCGCTGAGGCCTGGTGGAGGCGGGTGCCGGCGTGCTGCCGCCAGCGGGGCCCCCCCTCCCCCCGTAAGCAGGCTTCCGTTCAGGCTTCACAGCACCCCGGGGAGCAGAATTCCCACCCGCCTCCCCAAGCCTCTCTCAGCACCGCAGGCCAGCACACGCCTCCAATTCCAACTTGTTCCATCTCTGCTTAACTAAACTTTCACTTTCATTCTTAAAGATCAGCCTTCACATGCTCGATCCTTCCTCTCCAAACATCTTCTGTGACATACAGTTAAACTACGGGTTGCCTTTCTAAGTGAAAGTAACTACGGATTAGTCTCCCGACTGCCAACTGCACAGGCTGCGCCCCGCAGGCGGCCCAACCTGACCGAGACCTTTGCAAATGGCTCGCTTCCACCTAAAAGGCAGTGAGTGTCCTTTTCGTGAGCTTCACCTTCAGAAGGCAAAAACTCCACGTCAGTTTCCCTCATCTATCGCCGAGCTCTCTTCAAGGCTGCGATCCTGCAGCGGTCACAGCTGCTCTGCCTGGTGGGTCTTTTCCAACAGGAGCTCAAAAATGCCCCACCTTACCATCAACCTCAGCAATGCCCCACCTCACCATCAACCTCAGCACGGGGCGCAGCCGCATCCCGACTCCCAGGTCCCCCTCCAGCCACATCCCTTCAGCTCACACTTAATGCACACCCTTCCATGACCACTGTCCCGTGAACCGGTGCGAGCAGTATTGCTATTTCACATGTAAATGAAGATACTGAAGCACACACATGGACATCATATGTCACATCTCACACATTATGAATTACACATGCAGCTACGAAGCACTGAGTGGCCACGCACTGCAGCCCCGCCTGCCCGCCCCACCTGCTGCGGGGCTGAGGACAGAGGGCAGGGCCAGCCGGGGAACCCCGCTCAGCGGGTGCAGGGCCGGTGCTCACGCTGCGAAGGGACCCAGGACTGCAGTTCTTCAAGTCACAATGTTACACCGGAGAAGGAATTAAAAAGCCAATTTCTTTACTTGAAGGCCACATAACCTTTCCCAGAAACGATGTGCTGAATCTTTAGAGTCCAAAGAAAGAATCTAACGTAAATACTTACACTAAATACAGAAAGAGTTGAAATAACGAAGCCACTCCTTTATTTTTAAGCTTTATTTTACCACCCTTATCAAACAGACATCAGAAAGCATATCAACAGTGCATCTCATGGTGCGTCAGTTTACAACAAAACTGAACAAGGCAATTGTGTTCACAAAAGTTGTCAGCAAAACTACACACAAGACACTCAACGGCAACACAGAGCCCGTATCCGGTGCGTAGGAAAGTGGAAAGAAAGGCTCTTTGCTACTCAGCAAGAAAGCGGTTTTAAGACTCGAGTAGAATGATGTAGGGATCTGAGGAAGTAACTTCTCAGCACCGATCCCAGCGACATTCAGTCCCCCTCCGTCTTAAAAAACAACTCAGACAGGCGTCACCAGGAACAGAGACCCGCCCGGACCCACCACGCCGCTTTCCGGCAGCTCCCAGCGAGGGCCCATCCACAAGCTTTGAGGGCGGCGCCTGCCTCCCCACCCACACCCGGCAGGCACACGCGCTGGGGGAGCGCGGCAGGCTGCTGCAGCAGGCACACGCCGCCAGCACCGCCTCCCCAGGGGCCGAGGATGCCCAGGGGCCCCGCTGGGGAAGCCCGCCCAGCCCGGGGGCAGCTGTGGGGAGCACATAGGATGGTCAGGGCACTGGATGTCCCCACGAGCAGGTGTGCGGACGTGCAGCTCAGCTTTCTCCTAATGCGCAGACACGCTCCCTCCCACCTGCCCACCTGCAGGGGAGCATGGGACCGGCCGTCCCGGGCAGTCTGTCCCTGGCTTACAAGAGCGTCCTGTGCACTAAACGCACAAAAGCTGGACTCCAACTATTTATTTTAAAAATGAGGACAAACTGAACAAGGCAGTCAACCTGGTTCCACACACGCGTAAAAGAATGTTCTGGGTGAACCGTAGAGGAATGTGCAGGAAGGTAACAGACTATGCTACCAGCCCCAGACCGGGACCTGAAAGAAGACACCTGTCACACACTCCATGGAAGGTCACGGACCCCAGCCAGGCAGCCGCTGTGCCCTCAGCACTGTCGCTGCCTCCTTCCGTGCTCTTCCTCAGCAGCTGTGGAGCCCACGCACAGTGACGGCTGCAGAGCACACCACCGTCCTGACATCGCACTGTTTTGGGGATCACCTCGCAGCAAATTCCAAACTGGGGTACGAAAGTGCCTACAAATAATTCTCTTGCCGACAACCCAAGTTTCTGATAACAAACAGCTCTAGTGTTTACACAGGTTTCCCAAAAAGGAACAGAGGAATTAATAATTCAGTTTGGGCTTTTCACTTTATTCCAAACGTGACTTAACTTTCATTAACAAAATAAGCTCCTTTCTGCACGAGGATTAATGGTCATACGGCAAATAAGACAGAACGCTTCCCTTTGCCTCGAAGCCAACGTGCTGGAACCCCTCATAACGCACGCGTGGCTCGGACACAGAAGGCCCACGCAGGCAGGGGTTCCCCAGGAATGCCAGCATTCACGGTGCCACACGCACATCTGCCACGAGTGTGACAGCTCTCTAACAAGCACAAGTAAAGCAAACTGGAAACATCGTGCCGGGCCAGCCAGAGCGCGGAGCTGCAGGAAGACGCAGACTCCCTGTGAGAACGCAGGCCGGGCCTGTCACCTGCCCAGTGGAAGCCCTCAGGGCTCTCTGGCTTACGGGCCATTTTTTTAGAGCACTGCTCCTATGAACTTGCAGCAGAGATAGTTAAAACTGCTCTGCCTTTTAAAATACAGCACTTGTCCGCTGTGCACCACTGTTATGAATCTACTGGTCACTGTGCAATTTAAACAAGTCAAAAGATAAAGCAGGAGCTCACAGACGGGCGCACCGGGCAGGGGAAGGGAGCTGACCCACCAGCAAAGCCCTCGCTGGGGCGCGGGCGCTGCAGAGCCTGAGGCCTGTGGCCTTGCTGCCGAGAGGCGCTGCGAGGCTCGTGGCTCCGTGAGGAGGTCAGAGACAGCAGCAGTCACACTCGCGTGGAAAGACGACCTCTGGAGATGAAGGGGTTCCCTGAGCACCTTGAGAAAGATGCCTCCCAGGCTGGTGTGGAGGTGCCCCCTTGATAAGAGCTACGTGAGCTGCATCAGAGCCAGCAGGCAGGTCGGGGAGCCCGATGGAGACCGGAACTAGACCCGAGAAGATTCAGATCCCACCCCGAGCTCCGGCTTCCTAGCAAGTGTGCCCTGGGGCTAACGCACACGAGGGAGGCCAAGGGAACTGTGGACTTTTTACTGACTCCACCCAAAGGCTCTTCCAAGGAAAAGCCAGGTGCCACTCCCTGTCACCGGCTGGGGAGCTTTCGCCCAGTGAGTGTCAGTGTTTCCAGGAACAAGGCACTTGCTTAAACCTCTGACACCTGCTCACCTGCAGGCCAAGTGACCTATGTGTGCCCCCGAACAGCCACCGCCGTTCCCAGCATGCCAGCCTGGTTCCGGAGCGAGGCTCCCCCACTCTCTCACCCGGAAACAAACTGTTAGCAGTTACAATGGTGTTGGTTTTCACTGACTTACCAAAACAACATGCCCCTGCGGGTGTGACTGGCACAGAAATTGTAAGAGGGGCCTCCCACTGTAAGTGAAAAGTAAGACGAAAGGGAATGTGCTGCCCAGCGTCAGGGGCCTGCATCTGGTAAGTCCAGCCCTGAGCCAGGGCGGCGTGCCTGCCGGAGGGAGAGGTGGCCAGTGCTCGCAGGTGAGAGCCGTATCAGAGGAACCGCCTCGGGCAGGCAGTCTCCCCCCCTCGCAGCATTCCTTAAAATAAACCTGCTCAGAGGTTAACTATAACCCAGTGCAATGGGCCTTTACAACAATGGTGAAAGCCAGCGTGCCAGCAGCTGGCAGGGTGTGCTCCAGGCGCAGCTTCGACGGGGGCCCAGCAGAGGGAGCTCTCAGGGCCGCGGGGAGGACAGACTCAAGGGGACCCCAGGCCCACAGGCACCTCCACTTGGGAGCCTCCAGCCTCCTTCAGGGCGAGTGCAGCCTGGCTCTCCTCCTCTTATAGACGCTGCAAAGCTGGGAAAGTGCCATCTGCCAACTCCAACATCTCCTGCCAAACAACGCCATAGAGGAACCCAGGTCTTTGGGCAAAATGCACCTTGAAACCATGAACAATGAAGATGAAACTGGGGGGAGGGGGAGGAGAGGAAGAAGGACGGAAGCACAGATGCTAATTCAGCAAAGAAAAACTACCTGAGATCAAATTTTCCCAAAAGGGTCGGGTTAAGTGACATAACCCCTCACCTTTCAAAAAGAAAATTTCTAGGTTTTTAATAATTTCAAACGATCTAAATTCATGCATATATCTCACCCTAAAAGAATCATGAAAAGGGCATCTTTGAAAACATTTGGTTGCGATTTAAGAAGATCCTAAGACTGGATTTCCGGTCCTGTGAGAAGAGAATGCCTTTGGTAGTAATGGGCTAAGGGCTAGGAAAGACTTAAAGCACAGGAGGAATCTTTTCCAATTTTGTGGCTGTAATACAGAACATTTAATTCAATCAAGGGTGCTCGGGCTCACCAAGTTCTCCCTCAGCTCCCTTACAATCTAGCCAGCATCTTCTGCAGCGGCCCGCGTGTCAGCCACCACATCAATGTTTGTGCGCACAGCACTGAGAGGAGAAGGAGGAGCGCTGCGGGGTGCAGTGCGGAACCAGAGCCACTGCCCGAAGCCACTGCAGCGTTGATGCTAAGGACTTGGGTTTTGGTGGTCGGGATGGGGAATGTGAGGTTCAGTGCTCACCTAGAAAAGAATTCTCTGTACTCTGTTCATCAGCACCTACAGAAGCACCAGGCTTTTCACCACCAGGGAAGCTGCCACCCGCACAAACACTGATATCTTAGGGCCGCGCAGGTCCCACCGCACAGGTTACATTCTCTTGAATTAGTATTTGAAGTCAAGCCGATAGTCGGCCTCTGCAAGGGCACAGGGAAGAGTTCCCCCTCCAAAGGGAAGGGCCGTGCTGACTGCTGACTTCCCTGGACCAGATAGCAGCCTTTGCGGTTCTGCACCAGGGCGCACACTAAGACAGCTGGGCTCAGGGCACACACTAAGACAGCTGGGCTCAGGGCACACACTAAGACAGCTGGGCTCAGGGCACACACTAAGACAGCTGGGCTCAGGGCACACACTAAGACAGCTGGGCTCAGGGCACACACTAAGACAGCTGGGCTCAGGGCGCACACTAAGAGTCGAGACAACTCCGTAACTAGTAACTGAACCGTGGAGCAGTCACTGCTACAGGGTCTGAGATCTGAGCTGCCCCGGGGCTCTTGGTGGCCTGCACAGCTCCAGTGGAAAAGACACACAAAAACATTCATTAGGGGAAAATAAATAAATAGCAATTTCATTTAGGAAAGAAACAAAAAAGTCATACTCTGTACACTACTACTTTTTGTATAATCAGTGCTTTATAAAGGGTTCCTAAGTTTAATCCTTAAAGACAATCTAAAGTGACAGGAAGCCCGTGACCCCGTGTCCCCGATCTCAGTGCAGTTGTCCTTCCTTCCCCATCCCGCCGGGCAGCTCCCCTCTTCACTCTCCTGACCTCCAAGCCATTCCCGGCCAGGCAGGAGGGAGCAGGGAAGAGGGGCAGCAGGACAGAGGACCCTGACACCCACCCTGTGCCTGCTGCTGCTTCTTTTCCTTCCACTGAACACCGAGTTCTTTCTTTCTGACACTTCAGTTTTCCGCCAGCGGGGAGAACTCTGAGGGAGCTAGCAGTGCTCATGAGACTCAGCACAGGTGAGCTCACCCGAGTCCAACGCAGATGGAATGAATGAGGCAGCCACTCGAGGCAGAACGTCCCCTGATCCAACCATGAAATTAAGAGATTTCAATGGAACCCGGTCTGGACTCACTTGTTCTGACCCTCCCAGGAATGTTCTCATCCACCTTCTATCGGCCAGGCCGACTCAGAAAGCCAACATCCTGACGTGACAGGTGTGATGTGTAGGGAATGGGCTGGCGTGGACGGGATCAGCTCACGGGAATCACAGGAAAAGGACCAACCAGGTTTTCTCTCTCCCACTTGCACTCACGCGAGCACATGCCAGACGTCAGGCTGTGCACCATCAAGCCTCAGCTTGCCAGCCTAAAAGCCGCACGTAAAAGCCTGCGGCCAGGCTCCCTGCAGGCTCCTTAAAGGAACATCGCGCTACAGGACTTCTGGGCCGATGGTAACTCAGTGTGGACAAGGAGGTAACGTCACGGAGCTCCCAGCACCCGCCAAGGCCATGGACGGCACAGGAGTGCTGTGCAGGAGACATCACCGCTCCAGCGGCGTCCCCGCTCCCTGGGCACGGCGTCACATGCAATAATGAGTGAGGAAGCAGCAGGGACCCTCCTGGGATGGGGAGAGGCCCGTCCTGCGCGGGGCCCGTGTCTGCAGTGCAGTCAGTGCTTGAGCAACAGCCGCCCGTGAGCAGGTGAAACAAATGTACAAGGTGCCCCCTCCCAACGGGCAGGGGTGCTCCTGCTCTGGGTGGAATACAACCACCCAGGGGGTGGAAGAGGAGACACAGGAATCTCCCAAGGTTGCTGATTAAAGCAAGGTCTGGTACAGGTACCCCCTCTTGTAGGCACTCAGCGGGTAGAACGTGGCCACGACAAACTTCCCGTCGAACCTCCTTCCCGTCAGCAGCTTCTGAGCAGCTTTGGAGTCGCCAGCATTCGCGTACTCGACAAAGACCTGTGGAGACAGAACACACTGTGGAGACAGAACACACTGTGGAGACAGAACACCCTGTGGAGACAGAACACACTGTGGAGACAGAACACACTGTGGAGACAGAACACACTGTGGAGACAGAACACACGGCCGCGTTCCCACGGGGGCTCGGGCACGGCTACCAAGGCCCCGTGTGGCCACCAGATTCTGTTGGTCCACAATTTTGAGCAGCAATTTTAGAATGCTCCCTTAGAAGTCAGTTAATTCAGAAAACCCAACCAACACCAGTTGGTGACAACGCGCAGCCTCTTGCCCAGTCCGCAGAGCAGAGCTGGGCAGCGGGGGCAGCAAAGACGGGGCGCGGGCCGGCGCTCCTCAGCATGCCCACGGCGGCCACACTTTCAGGGAGCGCAGGATGGGTGGGTGCCAGAACTGTAGGAAGGAAGGTCACTTCCTTTCCCAGAGCATCTGAGAGCCCACCTCAGCCTGGTGCAGGACACAGCAGAATAGCTCACAAGTGCTGTCTGATCTAAAGCGACGTCCCAGGGAGAAGAAACGACCTGCAATGGCGTGTCCGGTCGCCAGGCGACTAGGACCAGCCCTATCACTAGCACCGGCACGACACAGACTTTCCACAACGACAGTGGAAGGAAATCAACGTCTAGGTTCTCACCGTTGACCTGCGCCTTTTCCTAAAATCAGGTCTACCCAGAAGGTCAGGCAGAAGCCAAGGACAGAGCAACACTCCGCAGGGCGGAGCCGCCTCCCGGCAGGGAAAGAGGAGGAGACTCCACCCAGAGCTGCTCTGCCTTGGAGGCCGGCTCGGAGCGATTTCCTTGTGCAAACAGCACAGGCCCTTCCACGCACCTGGATGCACAGCCCGCACCCGGGCTGTGGGCACTGCAGGCACCCGTGCCAGTGTAAGTGTTCGGCACCTGAACACATCTGTGCACAGGAAAGGTCAGTTCAAGTCCCGTGGAGAGTGGTGCACCCGGGCAGGCGCTGAGCTCGCACCAGCCTGCAGGACGCCTCCTCCCCCATGGTTAGAACGAGAACACAGAAGGTGTCCATGCTGCTCCATGTGCAGGGGTGTGGACTGGAATAACTGGGAATATCGCAGGAACTGGCGGGTGGGCATATATCACCTTCAAAGTGACTGTCCGGAGGAAGGGAGAGGTGGCCTGAGAGTCAGTAGGAATAAGAAATCAAGATAGAGCTGGGCCAGTGTGGTTCAGTGGTAGAGCATCGACCTATGAACCAGGGGGGCACAGTTCAATTCCCTGTCAGGGCACATGCCCAGGTTGCAGGCTCGATCCCCAGCAGGAGGCAGCCAATGCATGATTCTCTCACATTGACGTTTCTATCTCTCTCTTCATCTCTCTGAAATCAATAAAAACGTATTTTAGAAAAAGAAAAAAATCAGGATGGAGCCCTGGTCAGGCGGCTCAGTTGGGTGGAGCGTTATTTCATACACCCAAAGGTAACGGGTTTGATCTCCGGTCAGGGTGCGTTTAGGAGGCAGCCGGTCAATGTTTCATCTCACATCACTTTCTTTTCTCTCTCTCTCTCCTTTCTCCCTCCCTTTCACTCTCTAAAATTCAATAGAAACATAGCCTCAGAGGAGGATTGTTTTAATTAGAAAAACAAACAAGGGTGGAGGGGAAGGACCCGGCACTGCCAGCAAGGGGTCTGGTGACTGTGCTGGACTTGTCCCGCGAAGGAACTCTGTGCATAAAGCCTGAGAGGGTGTAGGATGGAGGCTCAACACCCGGACTTGGAACACTCGTTTGGGGCCTGCCCTCGGCCGGAACTGACGGCAGACGTCAGCGGGAGCACAGTTCACACCACTGCAGCCGGAGAGGGTTCCCAGCCAGGGGCAGGCTCCGCACGGCCACAGGAGCGCGCACTGAGGTGGCAGTGGCGGAGGGGCTCCCGGGCCTGGCCTGGTGCAGGGTGTGGACCGCGGAGAGGGCTGCGGCACCTGTGAGTCTGTCCGTTTGGGGGCAGGCTCCTCTGGGCTGAACCAGGTCAACAACCCTTCTCAAAAAACCGAAAGGAGTGAGACCTGGGATCCAGGCTACGGGTGACTGTCACTCCTCCCCACGGGCATTCCAGGGAAGCGTCACCAAAGACTTCCTCCTTCCAACCAGCTTGGCGCTGGACACCCCTGGAAACGCTCCTCCTGACCAGGGGCTAATGTGGAGGTGGACCACACTATCCTCAACTAAACCTTCAGCCCTCCCTCAGCAGCCTGCCAACCCACACCGCTGTGAGCACATCGCTCTCCCACTCCCACTGAGGTCGCACTGACCCTCACACTTGCCAGCGCCCTCCACGGGAACGCTCTTTCCCAGTCTGACTGCTCCCACACCCAGTGGAAGACAGCCCAGTGTCTGGAACAGCCCCGGGCACTGGACGCCCCAACGGGAACTACCCAGAGCATGTTTCAAAGATGTCAAGGTGGGCCGAAACCGGTTTGGCTCAGTGGATAGAGCGTCGGCCTGCGGACTGGAAGGTCCCGGGTTCGATTCCAGTCAGGGGCATGTACCTTGGTTGCGGGCACATCCCCAGTAGGGGGTGTGCAAGAGGCAGCTGGTCGATGTTTCTCTCTCATCGACGTTTCTAGCTCTTTATCCCTCTCCCTTTCTCTCTGTAAAATATCAATAAAATATATTTAAAAAAAAACAAAACAAAACAAAAAACAAAACAAAAAAAAACACAAAGATGTCAAGGTGGGAAAACTGAGATGGTAAAACAATATTCTGTTTTCCAGAAAATAAAAATACTACAGACAGAAGAATTCTCCTATCTTCTTTGCCATATAATTTAATTTAAAACCACAGTTTCAAAAGAAAACTCTGTGATCCTAGGTTTAGCCCATACATCTCATAGATAAAAGAAAACCTAAGAATTGCCGCAAAGTTAGTCACACTGAGACTGGAACTCAATGGTAATTCTGTTATAATCAGAACATAACATAAATGGTTTTCTAACTCTACTTACTGAGAACAAAATCGGGACAAAATATTTTTGTACTGAACCTGACCCAGAGTTGCACATGCTCCTGTTGGTGTCACCGTTTACAATGGCTCAAAAGCACATTAATACTTTTTAAAAACCAATACTAACTGGTAAATGTACGCATATTATAGAACTTGGGGGGAAAAAAGGAAAAAGTACAAGAAAATAAAGCCTCCATAATGAAAACTTTGTAACCTCTAGCAGCGCTGTTGTCTGCATTTTCGTCGGAACTAAACACATGGAGCGAATTCCATCCAGTCGTCTCTACGACGAGTGAGGAGGCGCCGCTCACCTGTCCCCGGCCAGGGCTCTCCTTGGGAACCAGCAGCGACACCACCGGCCCGTACTTCTGGCACTCCTCCCGCACGTCCTCCACGGCATCTGCGTCCAAACACAGCCCGCCACGCCATTAACAAGACCGTCATTCAAAAGCGTAACCACCAAAGAATGCAGGAATCCATATTTAAGTAACAAGACCACTTTCTACAGCTTTGAAAATTAAGCTTAAGTATATAAATTCAACACATTTAAAAGTTTTCTTTTTATATTTTAACACTCTGAATAGCTAATACATCCGAATGATTCAAAATCCAGAATCCGGAAATAGCAGTCTTTCTCCTCCTTCCCGACTTCCATTCCGGCCCTTCTTCATTTTACTGTTTCTGGGTTTTGTAATCAACTTGTAAGAGGCCTTTCCTGCTCCAGGAATGTTATTTTTAAAAACCTCCCGTAACTTTTAAGTTAATTTTTTGCTTTTATTCCCACCTGTCTTCCTTCCCTCCCTCCTTTTCCTTCCAGCCCTGTTCTATTCCTTCCTTTAGTTTGTCTTATGTTTTGTTTTGCTTTTTAATATTTAGTCTTCACTTGATTGAGAATTTATTTTGGTCTAAAGAGGAAGATTTGAATCTCACTTTCTTAACCAACCCCACCAAGATGACAAGACTATTCCAACACACGATAACTAAGCAAACTCACCTCAAACTAATTGAACGTAATCTAACGATGACCCTCTAATCAAAACAAAGGCTTTCAGGAGAGACTCTTAAACACTAAGACTCAGTATCTACATTCAAACATTAACACTTCAGAACCAGTGCACCCTGAGGGCCTGACTAAAGCAAAGCTGAGGCGTCCTGAAAAGTCGAGGCTACAGGTACTAACAACCATCACAGGTTCAAACAAATTACCTTCGTTTCATTCTCAGATAACTAAGCAAAGCCCAGGGTTGTCAAATGATTTACTTGCCAGGAAACAGGTGGTAACGTAGCCCTGCCTGCAATGGCCTGACTGTCGACAGAGACAATGACATGTGGAGTCTGCTCTGGTCAGCCCCCTCCCCGCGGTGCTTCCCGAACGCTTGTTCGGAAGCGCCAGCCTGATGCCCTCCTCCCAACTTCTGTAACGGCTCCGGCCTCGTTCAGCAACGAACAGGGAGCGCCTGGGCCTGACCCACATATCTGTCAAGCTTATGTTCCAAGGCTGCAACCTCAGGGATAAAATTCAGGTCCTTCAACACAGCAAACTGCTCCCCAATAAACATCCTACGACGCAGCCACACCGAACAGCTGGCCACTCTCTGAACACGCCACACCTGCCCTTAGCCAGGTCTCTGGCTGCTTCTCATCCTCATCCTCAGCCAACTCCTGGTGGGCTCAGGTGCGGCTCTGCCCAGACACCCAGTCACTCATGCTCCGCCCTCTGAATGTCACCTGCCTTCAGATTCACTAAAACTAACTCCAATTCCCAATGCTATCTATCACATTGCTACATGGACTCTGGGGAGGGGGGGGGACATACCCTATAACAGGAATTGGAAAGGGAGAGCATTTTAAACCACAGAATTTAATATCCTCACTGTGCAGACAAGGAAGCTGAGAATGCTGGGAGAGATGTCTCCGGCAGACCTCTTAAGGAAGATGTGAACACCCAGCGGAGGTGGCACTGACCTTCGTACCCCTCCTCACTCTCGAGGTAGTCACCGTCCAGCACATTGAGCAGCCTCAGCACCGGGGTGGGGAGCATCACCAGGTCTTCGATGTGGGGGGCTGTTGGGGTTTGTTAAGACATTGTCAAATGTAAGCTCCCCAAATAAATCGATGAACACCAGGAAGGGGAGCTTGAAATATACATTAGTTCAAACAACCCCAGAAAGGAACAAAGCCACGCACAACTCACCGAAAGGAATGCTGAAGAAGGGGCTGCACAGAGCCACGTCGGCAGGAGCCCTCTGGCCCGGGTCCTCGTGCAGCATGCTGAAACACAGAGCACAGTCAGACTCCTGAAAACGCTAACACTTAAGACCACAAAACCAGTGCACCACAGCACCAATCCCCTGAGTGCGACTACTGAATCCTTCCTCTGTGAAAACGGAGATGCTACTTATTAACAAACTATTGACCCGGTGCACAAAATTCGTGCACATTAAAAGGGGATTAATTAGAGGAAACAATTTAATATTGCTATTTGCCCTTTATCTATAATTGAAGTGTCAGAGATGAAAGAAAATTAGTAAAATGTGTACGAAAACCTTCCTCCTGTTAGAGTCTGGGGTACACCAAGGGACCCAATGTCAAGTCCCTGCCCACCCACATGCACCTCAAAATTGCATGAAACCCAGACCTGGCCAGCCACCCCAACCCCCATTGGGCTAGATCCAGACCCGGCCAGTCCCACCCTTGTCAGTCCCACAGCCCAGACCCGTGCGGGGAGTGTGCCTTGTGGTCCTCCATCAAGCCCCGCCAGGTGGGGACACGGCCTGAGGTCTCCCGTGAAGCCCTGCTGGATGGGGGGCATGGCCTGAGGTCCCATGTCAAGCCCCACAGGGGTGGGGTGGGGAGGGCGTAGCCTCAGGTCCCTGCTGATTGCTCATTAAGGCTCCTTATGGGAACTTGGCCTCAGCTGTGGGTGCAGCCATCTTTGTGATGGAGTGATGGTCAATTAGCATATTCCCTCTTTATTAGATAGGGTGGTTTAATAAATCATGATAAAAACCTAGAGCACAATATGTTTCTTTCTTTCTTTTTTTAAATATATATTTTATTGGTTTTTTATAGAAAGGAAGAGAGAGGGATAGAGAGTTAGAAACATCGATGAGAGAGAATCATCGATCAGCTGCCTCTTACACACCCCCCACTGGGGATGTGCCCGCAACCAAGGTACATGCCCTTGGCCGGAATCGAACCCGGGACCTTTCAATCCGCAGGCTGACGCTCTCTATCCACTGAGCCAAACCGGTTTCGGCGAGCACAATATGTTTCAATTTAAAATGTTTTTGTTTAGGTTAATAAATACATGAGAAAGTGATCCACACTTCATAATGTTAAGTGAAAGAAAAGCTAAACAGATTGAATAATACAAATTAAAAAGGATAGTGGTGAGGTGGTTTTTGAATACTGTCAAAAATTGAGCAACTTGATAGCAATGACAACAATATGGAACAACCAACAAAACTAGGTGACCTTGATAAACACCAGCATACAGAGGCAAAGGGCAAAACTTCCTATGGTGAGACTCCCACCGCTGGCACCTTTGTGGAAGGCTCGCAGAGAAGCACCCGCTGACCTGGCGAACCAGAGAAAAGACTAACCCAACAGAGCCAACAAGTCCCAGAGGCAGTGTCCGAGCAGCGAGGACAGGACGCAGTGCCATGTGACCTGCTGGTGCAGACACAACTGCTACTGCAATGGGGGAAGGACGGGAATGCCCAGCACACAGAGCGCTTTCAGCAAAGCTCCGAGAATAATGGCTGTTCTTGTGCTCAGGCTGCTTTAGCCGTCCCATTAGTACACAAAGCAAACGAGTGGTTAAAAGGCATTCTAATTCTGCATCCCCTCTGTGTTAGAGCCAGCACTGGTGACCAAGAAGAAAGGAGATAGAGATGTAAAACAAAGACATCATTGGTTGTCCTGCGTATGAACTATCAATATGACCTCTGTCCTTTTAAAAGGCCGACGCCACGCAGTACCAATGAGTATACCTAATACCCAGACTGTGATTTTAAAATACCACTCCCTCCTAAAAGAAACCATGCTTCCTGGAGAAACGGCTACTTCCAGGTCTGGGAAGGACATGTCAGAGGTGACTGGGAACAACCCGCCACAGCACGGAAGTTGTCAGAACATAACGAGGTCGGTCCTCCAGAGCCCACCCTCAGGGGCACCTGTCCCTCAGACAGGACACAGCTCCGACGAAGAGAAGACTGCAAGTACACATCAGCTGTATTTGAACCCACTCGTCAATAATGATACTTTTAAGTTCCAAACAAGGCGTGCTTTTTTTTTTTTTTTTTTTTTACACTTGTGAAGCTCTTTATTTGGCCTTTGATTCTAAGTGATAGCTTTGCTGGGTGGAGTAATTTTGGCTGTAGGTTCTTGCTATTCATCACCTTGAATATTTTTTTGTTTGTTTTGCTTTCATTTATTTATTTTTAATGTATTTTATTGATTTTTCACAGAGAGGAAGGTAGAGGGACAGAGAGAAACATCAATGAAAGAGAAACATCGACCAGCTGCCTCTTGCACACCCCATACTGGGGATGTGCCTACAACTAATGTACATGCCCTTGACCGGAATCAAACCCGGGACCTTTCAGTCCGCAGACCGACTCTATCCACTGAGCCAAACCTGTTTTGGCTCATCACCTTGAATTTCTTGCCATTCTCATCGGGCCTGCATGGTTTCTGTTGAGAAATCAGCTGGCAATTGTATGGGTGCTCCTTTATAGGTAACTACCTGCATTTCTCTTGCTGCTTTTAATATTCTCTTTGTCTTTTGCTCTTGGAATTTTAATTATGACGTGTCTTGGAGTGGTCCTCTTTGGATTCTTTTTGTTTGGGGTTCTGTGTGCTTCCTGTACTTGTAAGTCTATTTCTTTCACCAGGTGGGGGAAGTTTTCTGTCACTATTTCATCCAATAGGCTTTAAATATCTTGCTCTCTTCTTCTGGGATTCCCATAATTCTGATGTTGGTTCGCTTGAAGTTGTCCCAGAGGTTTCTTACACTATCTTCAACTTTCTGGATTCTCTCCTCTTCTTGCTTCTGCGAAGTGTCCTCTGGCTCTTTGTGTTCCAAATCTTTGACTTGATTCTTGCAATCTTCTATTGTTTTTAGGACTCTGTATAATATTTTTTTTTAATTTCAGACAATGTATTCTTTATTTCTAGTTGATCCCTTTTCATATCCTCTCGTTTATCGGCCTTGTCTAGGAAATTCTTGAAAAACCTTATAACCGTGGTTCTGAACTCTATATCCAGTCTTTTGTTCTCCATCTCTTTCGTTTGAGATCTATTTCCTTGTCTCAGCATTTTTGCTGCTTCCCAGAGTTGGTAGGATGGCTTTGTGTGTTTGGTGTCCTATATGGCTCGGTGGGTTAGCCTCCCCAGTTAACTGAGGTAGACAATCTTGGTGCTCCCCTTTGTGGACTGCATGTACAGCCTTGTAGTTAAGTCTTTTTTTTTTTTTTTTAAATATATTTTATTGATATTTTACAGAGAGGAAGGGAGAGAGATAGAGAGCTAAAAATGTCAATGAGAGAGAAACATTGACCAGCTGCCTCTTGACCGGAATCGAACCCGGGACCCTTCAGTCCGCAGACTGACGCTCTACCACTGAGACAAACCGGTTTCGGCTGTAGTTAAGTCTTGATTGTTGTTGGTATCCCTGGGAGGAATTGACCTTCAGGCCAATTGAATGTGGGCATCAGCTGTGTCTACTCTGAGATACCTTCTGTATTGGAGACAGTCTTATAGGATCAGAGTTGCAAAATTGCAAAAGCCTCTGTGCTCAGCTGGGATGGGGCAGAGTCTCAGGGCTGAGCCGACAGTCTTGGCTTCCCATCAGCCCTGCCTTGTGTGCTCGCCTGAGTTTCCGCCTGACCTCTGCCTTCCACGGCTCCCCTGAGTTTCCGCCTGACCTCTGCCTTCCGAGGCTCCCCTGAGTTCCTGCCTGACCGTCCAGATTCCCTGTGCAAGAGCATTGGTGCCCCAGGGTTCGCCCAGACTTGGGTTGGGTCTCTGTAGTCTGGAGCTTCTAACTCCTTTTGCTTTGGAGAGGCCGAGGCGACCTCTGTGGTCAGACCTCTCTGCAAGCACTCACTCGCGGGCGACTGTAGACCCTGCCTGCTGTGGCTCACGGCTCCCAGAGTCTCCCAATCTCTGAGTCTCTGGGTGTCTTTCTCTACAGTCTGAATTCCACCCATGTGAGCCAGGATCCAAGGGGTTTCAGCCGGGTTGGGGTTCAGTGCAGTCGGAAAGGGTTCAGTGCAATCGGGGACTTCCTTTCCCTTCCCGCCAGCCAGGCATTTGGCCACCCTTCCTCTCTGAGTGAACGTCACCCTACCTTAGCGCTTTGCAGCTCCCAATCCAATCCGTGAGCCTCTCTCCTTCTTTCTGGCTGTAGATTTCCCACTCCGCCAGCTTTCCTGTGTTTTTGGATGATGCTGGTTCTGATTTTAGCTGCTGTTTTGAAATTGTTGTGCGAGGTGGCAGCTTAGGTGCTTATCAAGGCCGCCATCTTGGTTCCTCCTCATCACAATTTTCTTTAGCTTCCAAATTTAGTATTAGTTGTATAATTTAAAAAACCGCAGTCAATACTAGAACTTAGATGATCTGACTTACAAGCAAGAACCCTATCTAATAAAGAGGGAATATGTAAATTGACCACCACTCTGTCACAAGTCCATAGCCACAAGATGGTGGTGCCCAGTCCTCTCAGCCCCACTGGAACAGCCTAGTCCTTTCAGCCCTGTTGGGAAAGTGGGAGGGGAGAGGGCAGCAGCTGCAGGCGCACAGTGCTGCCAGACCCACACTCAGCCCCCCATTGTGATTGGATCTCAGGAATCAGAAACACTGTTCTGTTCCACAGTTTTCAATGGTAATGTTTAAAGTATAGTAATGACCTCACCTGAACCCTCTTTTTGGTAGTCCAAAACAAACTTAGTCATCAAGTTTATAAAGACTCTCTTTAAGTACATAGACCAGCCAGGGCTATAAGAGGCCAAAGACACACAGCCCATCACCTGTTTCTCTGCAGGAAGGCCTGCTCCCTAGGACTCCTCATGAACAAAAGAATGTCCCTTTAAAAATAAATTTAGTAAAAGACTTGCTCAGTTAGTTTCTCATAAGAAGCTGGCCTGTATAGAAGGTTTCAAGTAGGTTTTATTTCTAAAGGAGAATACCCTCTACATTGTGGAGAGCGACTACAGCGTCTGGACAGGTCCCAGCCTCGGCCTAATGAGGGGGCACGGTCCTCTCATGGCAAAGCCATGTGCAGGTCCCAACTTGGAGGGCAAAGCCCTCCCAGCACAATTATAGCCAAAGGCTATGATGTAAGCTGGACTTTGTGGTCCGAACCTGTGGTCCCAGGTGGCTGAGGGATGTAGGCTGCAGGAGGTTCGGCAAGGAAACAAAGCTTGATCAGGTGCATGTAACTGAGTAGATTACAAACCTGTGAGAACATTGGAAACATCTTGACCCTTACTTTATCTCATGGAATCCTACCTAATAGAGGGAATGATAATTAACCATTATCCCATCACAAAGATGGCTGCACCCACAGCTGAGGCCAAGTTCCCATAAGGAGGCTTAACGAGCAGGGACCTGAGGCTGCACCGCCAGCCCTCGGGTCAGGCTAGGGGAACTCAGGCCAACCCCACCCCCAATCCCAGCCCAGTGCCAGGCCAGGGGACCTGAGGCCATGTCCCCCACCCAGCAGGACTTGACAGGACCTCAAGGTGCGCTTCCCATCCTGGTGCTGGGGTAGGGGACCTCAGGCCACACCTCCCGCCCCAGCACCAGGCCAGGGGATCTGAGGTTGCACCCCCCACCCTGGCTGGGCTTGACAGGGGACCTCAGGCCGTGCTCCTCACCCAGTGGGGCTTGATGGGGGACCTCAAGGTGCACCCGTGCTGGGTTGGGGGAACTCAGGCTGTGCCCCCACCCAGCCAGGCTTGACCGGGGACCTGAGGCTGTGCCCCCCTCCTTGTGCTGGGCCAGGGAATCTGAGGCTGCACACCCCTTCCCTCCCCGTCTGGCAGGGCTTGACAGGAACCTCAGGCTACGCCAACTCAGCGGGGCTTGACAGGGGATCAGGCCCTGTTCCCACCTGGCCGGGCTTGATGGAGGACCTGAAGGCACACCCCCGCCCAGGCCTGGGCTGAGGGACCTAAAGCTATGCCCCCTGCCTGTCAGGGCTCGACAAGGGTGGGACTGGCTGGGTCTGGATCTAGCCCAATGGTGGGGGTGGCTGGGCAGGTCTGGGTCTCACGCAATTTTGAGGTACATGTGGGTGGGCAGGGACTTGATTCCATGGTGAGGCCCAGACTCTGACAGGAGGAAGATTTTCATATACATTTTTACTAATTTTCTTTCATCTCTGACCTTTCTATTATAGAGAAAAGGCAAATAGCAATATTAAATTACTTCCTCTAATTAATCCCCTTTTAACATGCACGAATTTCCTGCACCAGGTCACTAGTCTGGCTATAAAATAAAGACTCGGCTTGCAGGCCGTGGCACTGTCTCTCCATCCGAGAGCAGCATCCCACCTAGCCCCAGCTTTATTCTCACCTGCCTTCTTTAATCCTTCTCTGCTCCCCCTCAGGCTCACCCCTGGCCATGCTGAGCACGGCACACTACATGATCAAACAAACCACAAATAATAACTAAATTTCTTCAGTGAATAGCAAAGTTGAAGTAAAAGTGACACACCTTTTGATAAGGTCTCTCAGGTGATAGGCTGGGATTGCAGCATTCACCACCGCCTTCCTGGCAAATATGTGATCCACGATAGCAGAACTGTTTGCCTAAAAGGAGGGAGAAGAGTCTTCCTTTGGTTACTTAATCCAGTCAGTATTTCCTAACATACCAGCACTAGCTGCTAAGTCAAACCCAATAGGAACCCCCTCTTCCTCGAGCTCCCAATCTTAAGAGATGTTGTACAGCATTATTTCTGTCCTGGCCTCAGCACCTGGCCTGCTACCAGCACCAACCGATGGGTGAATAAGCAAAGAAACAGCCAAGTAACCACATGAGAATGCAGCTCATCGCAAAGTGAGAAAATGCAGGGGGGCTGGGGAGCCTGTGTCTCAGTGACAAGTCTGCAGTTGGTTTCAGATAGAAATAAATTACCCAGAAGAATAAGGCATGATTTAAAAACTGCATTTGTTATATTATTCACATTCTATATCCCTGTGGGGCGTACTATTTCTCTGAGTACCATGGAAGTACCCTATATACAGGAGTAAAAAGACCTGACAGCATCATGTTCACTAAAGTTTCTAAATGTCCCATAAGCACACACGTTAAGAAGTAGGCATTTCTTTTTAACCCCAATACTCTAATGAGACATATGCCTGGCCTACGGGGATCAGGTAAAAACTGATTCTCCAATATCCCCCGAAGAGTCCGGTTTGCTAGAGGGCGCAGGCCAGCTCAGGGACTCCACTGGTGCCCAATCGGGCTGGGGAGGGACCACAGGAGGGCTCCAGGGCGTGTTCTGCCCGTCTTGCCCAGTCCCAATCAGCCAACCTACCGGACAGAGTGTCTGTCCCCTGGTGGTCACTGGGCATCATAACAACTGGTCAAATGGTCAGACACTTAGCATATTAGGCTTTTATTATATAGGGCTAGAGGCCTAGTGCACAAAATTTGTTTACAGGGGGAGGGGGGAGTATCCCTCAGCCTGGCCTGCACCCTCTCACAGTCCGGGAGCCCTCAGGGGATTTCCAACTGACGGCTTAGTCAAATATCCTTAGTGCTGCTGTGTAGGTGGGAGAGGCTCCCACCACCACCTTTTGGATCCCGTTGCAGTGCACTGGTCACCAGGGGGTAGCTCCTGCATTGAGCATCTGTCCCCTGGTGGTCAGTGCACATCAAAGCGACTGGTCATTCCACCATTCAGTCTATTTGCATATTAGCCTTTTATTATACAGGATTATCCTCATTTTACAGGAAGTGAACCATGGTCTCTTAAGCTTAAATAACTAGCTTAGTAAGAGCTAGAGGCAAGATCATACCACTCCAGAACCTATGCTCACATTCACTTGGCAATTTTGCCTTCAGAGAAAGTAATGAAATATGTAATGACATTTTTATCCAGGAAGTGAATACTGGGGATTCCATTAAGTACACATAATGCCTCCAAATTTCACCACAAAATGCCCAACTATGGCCCAGTCTGATTGGTTCTGGCCCACGCAGAACCAGTCCAAAGGCTCAGTGGAAGCCCTGGGAGGACTGATCTGTCAACCAGGGAAGGTATCTGGCCTCTCAGCTGCAGGGAGCACCAATGATAGAGAGTGATACTGGCTTTACTCGCCTGCAGCATGTTTTTGGCCAAAAGTAAGCAGTTAGTACACCCACTAGATGATTAAAACATTCCTTCCAAGAGCTGCTACTCCCGAAGGCCCAACAACCACACACTCGGTATCAGATGTTTAATATCAAAACCAGCAATTCCTATACATTGTACTATTTACCAAACCTCTAGCCTGAAGGATACTAATATCATCACAACATTAAAGCCCCAGAATGTGTTTAAAGCCATACTGAGTTTAATTCTTAACTTGTGAACACACAGAAAATTCCCTCCTGTGTCAGAGGCTTGGAACTCAGTCCCTGTCCCCACAGAAAGTGCACACATGGTGGACGAGCAGGAAGGTGTGCAGGACAGTGGACAAAGCCCGAGGGGGGAGGATAGTCAGATGACCCGGAGCCAGAGGTTTTCCACATCCGAGCCTCTGGTTTATATGAACAGAGTAGTCAACATCTCTGACATCCTCACAGCAATGTCAAAATTCAATGAGGCTGTGCATTAAAATACTTCACCTGCATTAACTGTAAGCATACTGTAAAGAACAGCATTTAACTGACAATATACTACTGTATACTGCAGTATAACTAAATTACTAAACAAAAGAAATCCCTTTTGCTACTTCAGGAAAAGGCCTTTGTGCCAGCACTGACTCCACGCCACAGTGAGCACAATGCTGAGCAGCGCCTGCAGCTGTGGGAGGAGCAGCAGCTGTCGGGAGCCACAGTGCAGAGTGGGGGAGGAGGGCGTGAGGCAGAGTCCTCACCAAGAATCACTGTAAGCCTCAAAGTCTCAAACTGGGGCAAGGGACCCCAGCCAAGCACTGGCACGGTTACCTTCCACTCCTGGGACCTGATGGTGTGTTTCAGTTTCACGCCTGAGAACATTTCCAGTAAAATGATGCCGAGGCTCCACAGGTCAACGGCCGAGGTGCACTCTGTGTCGCTCTGCAGGCCAGCCTGGGCCATGCAGTTCTGAAGTTCTGCTTCTGGAGCCCGATACCCGTCTGTCTGAATATACTTCACATCCTAAAGATGAGTAAACATCACAACCTGTAAAAAGCTGCTCCCGTTCCATCCACCCACCCACCTGTGCACTGTATTTGCTGGCAGCTGAATGCAAAACCATCAGTCCTTGGCTGCCCCCATTCTCCAGTGCACAGGGGGCACGCTGCAGCATTTCCAGACAGCTACTGGTTTCTGCAGGCTCCTGCCCGCTAGCCACTGCTAATAAACAAGGGCCCTGTGCAAAGAGCTGACAAACCAAAATGAATGGGGGGGTTGCCAGAACCCACACGTGTTCTCCCAGGAGCCCCAACACTGCAGACACCAATAATTCAGCAAGTAACCAAATGCTCAAAGAATAAAAAAGCATTTTACAGGTGAATTACTCCTAACACTAGTTCCCCCGACCTGACCTAAACATATGTATGGCCTTTCTTTCATGCTGGCAATGAAATTTTTTTTATTTGCTTCATCCCCAGGAATATCATCACTAAAGTTAGAAAGTATCTTTTAAGCAGCTACTAAACCTACTAAACAGCCTCTGCTATTTAAAGACATTAGCTTAGACCAGCCGTGGGCAAACTAAGGCCCTTGGGCCGGATCCGGCCCATTCGGCTGTTCTATCTGGCCCGCAGAGCCGAAAGAGCGGAGGGTTCTCTTGCTCTCCCTTCCGCTCCTTCACCAGCAGCCCAAGATGAGAGTGCCAGCATGGTCAGGTTGCCTTTGTTCTGGCCCTCCTGTCCAGTTTAAGAACCCATTGTGGCCCTCGAGTCAAAAAGTTTGCCCACCCATGCCTTAGACTGTGATTGGGGGGGGGGGAGGGGGGAGGCAGAACATATTTCTTACTTGATTGCCTTCTTTGAAGCTAAGTCCAAAGTCAATGAGTTTAAAACATTCGTTCTCTGCACTCCACAGGATGTTCCGTGGTTTGAGGTCTGCGTGGACATAGCCCTCCCGATGGAGGAAAGCGAGGGCCTCCAGCACGTCGCGGGCGCAGTGCTGTATCATCCACATGGAGCAGCCCTGCTGGCTGGAGTACAAGAGCAGCTCTGAAACGCTGACGTCCAGGAGCTCAAGCAGCAGGCAGCGAGACGGCACGTTTGGAGAGAAATGGATCGTAAAGACTCCATACAAAGTGACTATGAAAAGAGACAAATTGTAACGCTTTACAAATCTGGCAAGGAAGCTTCTACTGTAATAAGGTTTTTGAGTAATTGGGTTATAAGATGATAAGACTTTCAGCAGCTGATTACTATTCAAAGATATTAAATGTGGCACAATAATTCCAGTTGTATATCACTAAGCACTCAGTGAACACTGAAGGTACCAAGCAAAAATGATCGAAAGCAAAAAAAAAAAAAATTAAGTAAAAATCCAAATATTAAGTACTACTCTTTTTTTTAAAAAATATATTTTATTGATATTTTACAGAGAGGAAGGGAGAGAGATAGAGAGCTAGAAATGTCAATGAGAGAGAAACATTGACCAGCTGCCTCTTGCACATCCCCTACTGGGGATGTGCCCTTGACCGGAATCGAACCCGGGACCTTTCAGTCCACAGACCGACGCTCTACCACTGAGCCAAACCGGTTTCGGCGATTAAGTACTACTCTTAAGATGAATGTTGCAGTGTGAAAAAACAAATTTTGAATATTGGCTCTTGATCCAAAATAGCACTCTATTACCTAAATGTTAAAAGAAGAGACTTTTAAAGATGACATTTGCATCTAATCTTTCAGACTCAACAAGTCCTTATGTTTGTTCAAACTGGAAAAAAAAATTCACTCTTAAAGACCATGGGCATGGACAAGATGCAGCCTTAAAAACAAACGCAATATTAAATTATTCTCCAAAAAGGTAAAAAAAAAAAAAAAAAAGGCCAGTCTTCAAACGAGGCTCACCAGGAAGTAAACATGGATTAGGCAAAGCCCTGAGTACTCAGCTCAGTGGGGCAGCGACACCGGGGCCGTTCTCACAGGCCGGTCACCGGTGATCGGCGCGGACCTCCCATTCGGCGTCTGAACCACAGACGTAAAGCCCGGTGCGCACCTCTCCCACTGGCACAGGACGCCGCGAAACACTGAGTCATTTCTCCCCCGCGGCCTCCGTACGGACCGAGGGGCACCTGCGGGTGTCGGCAGGCGTGCCCCAAGCCTAAAAGCATTTCCCGTTTTTTTCACCGCTGTGCAATGGCGGCAACTTTCCTAGCAACACCGGACGGTCCAGCAAAGACGCGGCCGCCGTCCCGGGAAGGGACCTCTCCGCGCCCCCGCCCAGCGGCCGCGGCCGGCGCGGCGCCATTACCGATGTTGCGGTGGCCCTGCAGCTGCTCCAGCGCCGCGCGCTCCTTGCGGAAGCCGTACTCGGCGGCCGAGGCGGCGGCCCCGGAGGCGCCGGGCGGCAGGAACTGCTTGAGCGCGCCGGGGGGCGAGCCGGGGGTGCCGCAGCAGCGCACCCGGTACACCGACGCCGACGACCCGCTGCCCAGGCGGCTCTGCACCTGCCACAGCCGCCCGAAGGCCTCCAGGAACCGCGGAGGCTCGGCGCCCCACGCGCAGCCGGACGCCGCCATCCGCACGGACTGAAGGCGACACGGAGCCGACGCGCCGCCCGGCAGCAGGCCGCCCGCGGGTCACATCGCCGCCGCCTCCGGCCGCTCGCAGGGAGGGGCCGCCGCGCACCGCCCGGCTCCGGTCGCCATGAAACCGGAAGCGCGCCCGCCCTCCGGAAGCCGGAAGCGGGGACCAGGTCAAGCCTGCGCCTGCCCGGAAGGAAGCCGGCAGGAAGCCGACGCCAGGGTGGGTCTGGTTCCTAGGATGGAGGCCAGAGGTCCTGAACATAAGTTTCTATCTAAGCAGGTCATAGTAGGTCCTCAGGTCCTACGCTGCACCTTCCTTGAAAAACGTCAATCTTTACCTTAAGTGACCCCTCCACGGCCTGGCATCTCGGATAACCCACCTCTGGGAGGTGAGAGCCATTTTCCCGGTCCCTGGAAGGCACAACCGCAGGCTCCAGAGCTGGGAGCCTAGCCCGCCATCTCCCCACCCTCCTCCACCCCCGCCACCTCCCCCACCTCCCTGTTACCCGTCCCCACATACTGTCTCCTTGAGCTGCATATGTTCACTATTCTTACCTGCCCATGTGAAAGAAGTATGTGTTTCCTCATTTTGCTTTTCACCCAATCCTTGAAATTTCCCCACTTTGCTTTCTCCTGCCCCATTATTTACCAACAAAGGAGGGTTTCATGTAATCCTCCGTACATCTTTTCCTTTGATTCTCACATCTATCTATCTATCTATCTATCTATCTATCTATCATCTATAAACAAAAGCCTAAGCAACCATTAGTACCCAACCACCTGAACAGCCAGTTGACCAGTCACTATGAGGTGCACTGACCACCAAGAAGAAGATGCTCAACATACGAGCTGCCCCCTGGTGGTCCGTGCGCTCCCACAGCCAACCTCCCTCAGCCCCTCCCCCTGGCTGGCCTACCCCACCCATGCACATAAGCTACAAAACTGCCATTTTGCAGAGCATTTCCTCAACCCCTTGAGATTTTACTTCTGAGCACATCCTCAACATTTTGCTCAAACTCTTATAAGACATTTCTAAAGGCTGGACATTCCGCCAAGAGGCAGGGGTGCTTATGTAGTGCAAAGTGCAGAGATCAGGAGCCATCTGCTTCTCAGTATTGTCACTCCTCACTGTGTCTGGTTGCCAGAGTGGATGAAAAAGGAGCCACATCTAACCTGACAAGCTATGGGAAGGCCTTCCTGGCAGCCTTGCAAACTCAGGAGACCTAAAGTCACCACAAAGGATGGTCTGATGCCAAAACCGGTTTGGCTCAGTGGATAGAGCGTCGGTCTATGGACTGAAGGGTCCCAGGTATGGTTCTGGTCAAGGGCATGTTCACTGGTTTCTGGCACATCCCCTAGTGGGGGTTGTACAGGAGGCAGCTGGTTGATGTTTCTCTTTCATTGATGTTCTAGCTCTTTATCCCTCTTCCTACCTCTCTGTAAAAAATCAATAAAATACATATATATTTTTTAAAAGGATGGTCTGAAATTAAAACTGTAATTAAAAGCAGTGATGGCGGACAGTCACCTCCTGGGCGGGTATCGTCCCTGGCAAAGCTGAGCCTGTGGTCCTTTTGCATCTATGGTAACATATCCTTGGAACGTGAAAGTAACTTTCCTTTTCCTGGACCCCTCAAAGCACAAATCTCCTCACTGTTACTGAGTTAACTGCTGACTGTTATCTATCCTGCACCCACTTAAGTACTGTGTGTCTATCACTTTACTTTTCATCCAATCCCAGGTTCACCTCCTTTGCTTTCTCCCGCCTCCCCAATCCATCACCATTTACGTCTCCTTCCTCAATTGTAATGTATAAAACAAAGTGCAAAATTGCCATTCTTCAGAGCATTATCTCAATACTAGAGGCCTGGTGCATAAAATTTGTGCACTTAGGGGAAGGGGGATGTCCCTCAGCCCAGCCTGTGTCCTTTCACACTCTGAGAGCCCTCGGGGGGTGTCCAACTACTGGCTGTGGGACATCCTTAGGGCTGCTGCGGAGGCTGGAGAGGCTCCTGCCACCGCAGCTGCGCTCGCCAACTATGAGCCCAGCTTCTGGCTGAGTGGTGCTCCCCCTATGGGAGCGCACTGACCACCTGGGGGCAGCTCCTGCATTGTCTGCCCCTGGTGGTCAGTGTGTATCATAGTGACCAGTTGTTCCAGCATTCAGTCGATTTGCATATTAGCCTTTTATTATATAAGATGTTGAGGTTCTGCTTCCTGGGAATTGTCAAGAGTTTGGCTCAAGTAAACACAAAAATTCTTCACAGGTGAATGTTTCTTACGTTAATATTACTTGATGTAGTGTGGAAGGATTCCAAAGAAGCTCACCCTGGACCACCCCTCAGATCCTGCAAAGGACCCATTGGGTGAACTTGGGTGAGTTGTCTCTTGGATCCAGGACCTTCCCTTGCTTTTGGTCTGGCTTTATTTGAGCTGTATTTTTAAATCCTTGGCATAGAAATAAGGAAGAACCCAGGCTAAGGCAAGACAGGAGGAAAAATGGGTGGCTTGTTTTTAACTTTGGCTTTTCAATTAGAATTGCTTTCTGAGAGTCTGAGCAAAAAAAAGTTGGTGTATAAATGAGAGCTGAATTCCTTCAGCTCCGAAGATGAAGGAAAACACCTCCCTCAGGTGTTCTTAGGTGACTAAGAATCTCTGTGGCTGTATCAGAGGTCCTTCCTTGTGAAGTACGGAGCACTCTCTCTTCCAACCCCACTGTAAGTGAACGAGCAGGTTCCTCTGGGGAGTGCTCATGGGCTCCATCTGCCAAGCCCGTGGGTTGTGTTGGGCAGCCAGGCGCGGGTTCAATGTGACTCGAGTCGGGAGAGGCTCACTGAGCTCAACCCATAAGCAGCCCACTTCGACCTACTATATAATATCCCCAGAAAGTTTGTTCACTCTCTGTAGATATCTAAGAAAACAAACAAAAACAAAAAAACTGTAGAGGGCCCCCTGGGAATGCACATGGATATTCTTTTTTAAAAAAATAAATCTTTATTGCTCAGATTATTACAATTGTTTCTCCTTTTTCTCCCCCATAGCTTCCTTCCACCAGATTCCCACCCCACCCTCTACCCTTACCCCTCCCCCCACTATTGTCCTCATCCATAGGTTATACAATTTTAATCCAGTCTCTTTCTGCACCCCACACCCCTTTCACCCTGATAGTTATCTATCCACTCCCTTTCTTTGCCCCTGATTCTATTATATTCACCAGTTTATTCTATTCCTCAGATTTTTAATTTACTTGATCTTCTTTCTCTTCTTAAGTAACACCTTTCAGCATTTCATATAATATTGGTTTGGTGGTGATGAACTCCTTTAACATTTTCTTCTGTGAAGCTCTTTATCTGCCCTTCAATTCTGAATGATAACTTTGCTAGATACAGTAATCTTGGTTGTAGGTTCTCGCTATTCATCACTTTGAATATTTCTTGCCACTCCCTTCTGGCCTGCATAGCTTCTGTTGAGAAATCAGCTGATAGTCTTATGGGTGCTCCCTTATAGGTAACCAACTGCTTTTCTCTTGCTGCTTGTAAGATCTTCTTTTTGTCTTTTACCCTTGGCATATTGATGATGATGTGTCTCGCAGTATTTTTCTTTGGATTCCTCTTGTTTGGGGTTCTGTATGCTTCCTGTATTTGTAAGTCTATTTCTTTCACCAGGTGAGGGAAGTTTTCTAATATTATTTCTTCAAATATGTTTTCAGTATTTTGCACTCCCTCTTCTTCTGGCACCCCCATAATTCTGATGTTGGTGCGCTTGAAGTTGTCCCAGAGGCTCCTTACACTATCTTCAACTTTCTGGATTCTCTTTTCTTCTTCCTTCTCCAGAGGAGTGTCTTTTGACTCTTTGACCTGATTCTTCTGTTCCTCCATTCTGCTGTTGGATCTCTGCATAATATTTTCCAATTTAGTCAGTTTATGTATACTTTTTAGTTGGGTCTCATGAAGTTTATCTAGCTTTTCTAGGATATTGTTGCATAACCTTAGAACCGTAGTTCTGAACTCTATATCCTCCATTTCTTTTGTTTGAGATATATTTCCTTGTCTCGGCATTATCACTATTTTTCAGAGTTGGTAGGATGGCTTTGTGTGTTTGGTGTCCTATATGGCCTAGTGGGTCAGCCTCCTCAGTTATCTGAGGTAGACACTCTTGGTGCTCCCCTTTGTGGACTGCGTGCACAGCCTCGTTGTAGCTATGTCTTTATTGTTGTGAATTGACCTTCAGGCCAATTGGATGTGGGTATCAGCTGTGTCTACTCTGGGATAAATTCTGTATCGGAGACAGTCTTATAGGATCAGACTTGAAAAACTGCAGAAGTCTCTGCTCAGCTTGGATGGGGCAGAGTCTCAGGGCTGACCTGACAGTCTTGGCTTCTGCCCTGCTCTTGTGCACTCGCCTGTTTCCGCCTGACCATCCCAGGTTCCCCAAGCAAGAGTGTGGGTGCCCCAGGGGCTCGCCCGGACTTGGGCTGGTCTCTGTAGTCTGGAGCTTCTGACTCCTTCCACTATAGAGAGGCCGCCACCTTGTACAGAGAGGCAGTGGCAGCCTCCACAGTCAGACCTGGAGCTTCTGACTCCTTCCGCTACAGAGAGGCTGCCACCTTGTACAGAGAGGCAGCGGCAGCCTCCACAGTCAGACTGGAGCTTCTGACTCCTTCCGCTATGGAGAGGCGGCGGTCAGACCTCTGCGTGTACTCACTGGCGTGCACGTCTGTAGACCCTGCCAGCTGCGGCTCCTGGTCCCCGGTCTCCCAGTCTCTGAGTCTCTGGGTGCCTTTCTCTACAGTCCAGTCTCCACCAGTATGAGCCTGGGACCACGGAATTTCGGCGGGGTTTGGGGTTCAGTTCAGTCGGAAAGGGTTCCATGCAATCGGGAATTCCTCCCCTTCCGCCAGGCAGGCATTCGGCGGCCGCACTTCCTCTCCACGTGCGAGCGGCTCCCTACCTCAGCACTTTGCGGATCCCAGTCCGATCCGTGAGCCTCTCTCTTTCTTTCTAGTTGTAGATATTCCACTCCACCTGCTTTCCTGAGGTTTTGGTGAAGTCCTTTTTGATTTTAGTTGTTATTTTAATTAAATTGTTGATGAGGCGGCAGCTTAGGAGACTACCTAGGCCGCCATCTTAGTTTCGGTCCCCCCCACATGGATATTCTTTATTTATTTGTTTAAAATATATTCTTTATTTATTTTTCACAGAGAGGAAGGGAGAGGGACAGAGAGCTAGAAACATCGATGAGAGAGAAACATTGACCAGCTGCCTCCCGTACCCCCCTCCCCCCAACCGGGGATGTGCCTGCAACCAAGGTACTTGCCCTTGGCCAGAATGGAACCTGGGACTTCTCAGTCTGCAGGCCGATGCTCTACCTACTGAGCCAAACCAGTTTCGGTGACATGGATATTTTTTAAATTGATGTCAGCTGAGTCCGAGGTGACTGGCATGGCCCTTCCCCGGAAAAGGCCTCCCCCAAATGGCGGAGACTTATCAGTACTGACTTCTTTTTAAAAAATATATATATTTTATTGGTTTTTCACAGAGAGGATGGGAGAGGGATAGAGAGCTAGAAACATCAATGAGAGAGAAACATCGACCAGCTGCCTCCTACACACCTCGCACCAGGGATGTGCCCACAACCAGTGTACATGCCCTTGACTGGAATCGAACCTGGAACCTTTCAGTCTGAAGACCTATGCTCTATCCACTGAGCCAAACCAGTTCTGGCTGTACTGACTTCTTATCTCTATTCCTGTGCTGGGAATGAGGGAGTGAATAGGACCTTGGCCCACACAGGCCTTGATGTGTTAAATTCCTAATACTGGGAATGAGGGAATGAATAGGACCTGGGCACATCCAAAACGCCTTTGATCCTAAGCTTTTCAGGGAAACCCCCCTTTGTTCTTTTGGAAATAAATAAATGTGCTGCGTGGCTCAGGCCAGCTCTGTCTCGCCAGAAAAAAGGGCAGCAACCCACCGAGGACCCAGCTTTGAAACTATTTCTGTGTCGACTCTCTTTATTTCATATATTTCTCAATCCCAGCTGCCTTTTCCAAGAACCTGTTTCATCTCTCTTCCAGTGCTGGACGGGGAGAAGGGAGATCCTCCCCAACTCAGGCCCCTCAACAAACAAGCAAACAAACTAAAATTGACGAGAAATTGTGCCTCCCTCGAAGGCTAGATACTCCCAGATCCTAGCCCTCATTAATGCTCCTGATAGGAAGCCTTTACTTGCAAGTGCTTACAGAAATGGGACAATTTAACTAGAAAATATCAACTTAAAAATGGCCCAAATGCAGTTGTCCTTGGGTACCCACATTAATATTTTGAATGCAAAAATTAGAAAAATGCAAGTCCTACAATAAATGAATAAATAAATGGAAATCATACCTTGATTTGGAAATTAGAAGCTTCAAAGAAGAAGCACAGATACATTTCTTTTAAGAAAATTAATAAGGAATTTTAGAGGCATCTATGAACTATTCTGAAGCTAATAAACACCTACACCCCATTCTTTCCCCTCTGTAGCTCCACTAAGTCCTCTGCTTCCTGAGCTTCCTTGTCCAGACTCCTCCTTTCCCCTCCCTTCTTCCTCCCCCTTTTGTCTCTTCTACTACCAGGACTTAGGGAACACAAGATAGGAATTCTAACAGCGCCCTTTGGAAAAAAGCTGGTCTCAGCTAGAGAGGATCCAGCAATTGTCCCCAACGTTATCCAGAATCTTGATGGGCTCACAGAGACATTTAATTGTTAGAACATGTAATCCTGGCTATTCTGACCCATTCCAGTTCATGCACCTACAGCAAGCAGGTCAAACGTTGCGGCCCATGGCTGCATGTGGCCCACAACGAATATTTTTGCAGCCCAGCCAATATAAAGGTATGTAAGAAACGTTTTAATAAAAAAAAAAATTGTAACTTAATTTTTAAGAAAAATATATTTTATTGATTTTTTACAGAGAGGAAGAGAGAGGGATAGAGAGTTAGAAACATCAATGAGAGAGAGTCATCGATCAGCTGCCTCTTGCACACCCCCTACTGGGGATGTGCCCTCAACCAAGGTACATGCCCTTGACCAGAATCAAACCCGAAACCCTTCAGTCTGCAGGCTGACGCTCTATCCACTGAGCCAAACCGGTTTCAGCTGTAACTTAATTTTTATAATACCTGTTACGCATAATTATTAATAAGGAACTGCAACATTCACTAATGACTGATGACTATAATCGTGTTGCATTCATTTCCCTTATCTGACTTACGCGCAGGTGCGCCATTTCTCTCCACTAATACTAGCAGTCAACATTTTAGCCCATTTCCACATCATTAGTCTCGGACTGACTTGTTCGGTGTGCACAACAGGAGATATTTTGCTTTCAGAGAACAAGAAAAATAGGTTTACCAGTGTCTGGTAAATTAATGTTCAAGAAAAATATTAATTTTTATTAAAATGCTCTATTATTTTATGTGAATAATGACTCATTTATTTCAGCCCTTTGTATTCAGCACGTCTCTATCGACATAAGCCTACGTTTCTATGAAAATTGAAGCTTTTGGTTTTTTGCGGCCACATACACATAAACCTTGTTTATTTGGCCCATGCTAGCCTTTGAGTGAGACATGCTTGATCTCTGGGTTTCCGAGGGCAAGGCCACAGGTACAGCCAGGGCTGCTGGACCTGCAGAGGAGCCTTTGCCGTAAGAAGCCCGGCGCCATAAGAAAGACTGAAAAGAGCCTGAAGGGCGATTTACTGAGAGACACAGAAGCGAGCACAGGGCTGCCCAGGACCAGGAGGGGTACTCCCTTCTCCTTCCCGACTCTTTAGAGAAGCTGAAATCACCGTAAGAGGGAGCCACTGAGGGCCTTGTAGATACTGGGGCCACTTACTGACCCTGCCCGGGCAAGTCTCCCTCTGCCCGGAGTGAGGCTCTGCACAGGTGGTAGGCACCTGAGCCCCCACGGCTGCTTTAACATCAGAACCGGCCCCCTTTCAACTAGGCCCGTTAACGGACAACATCTGTTTTACTGGTCAGATCGGCCCCAAGTCCCCTGATAGGGAGAGGTTTCTAAAGTCACTGATGCCCACGTATGCTTTCCGCAGAAAGGTAGCAAGTATGTAGAACTAATGAACCAGATACTGAGCCAAAAGGGAAAACGATGATTTTAAAAGAACCGCCCAAGAGGAAACTCACCTTGAGACAGACTGCCGTTTGCTAACCACCTTTCTTCCGGATTGGCTTCCAGGAGAGCCTGAGGGAAGGCTCACCAGGGACCCGCCCGCAGAGTGGCCCCAGCTGCCCAGAGGCGAGCAGAGGTGCCGCCCTCGGCGTGCCGCTCGGGCCACTGTGGACGGGAACCTGCCACAGGGCCACACAGTCCCCTTTTGGGTTACATACTCTGCCAACTTGGAATAAATTGACTCTGGTTCCCTCAAGAAAAAGGCTAATCTTTTGTCACATGGCCTGATCCCAATATAGAGCAGACAATGGAGAGGTGGCCAGTTAATGGCACCATTAATTTCTTCTTTCTTGCAGCCGGGTGCTGTTTTATCATTCCCAAGGAAAATGGGCAGAGGTTCCATATATGTGAAAGCTTTCATGGCCCTCAGAGCTCCCCTAAGCTCCGCGTTTTCTGTAAACTAGAAAAACATCCCCGAATGGGAAGAAACATTCCAAAACTGGGTGAATGGACTTGTCAGTCCATTGTTGAGATAAACAAACAAACAAACAAACAAACAAGTCCTATATAACAAAGAGGGGATATGCAAATTGACCTTCACACCATCACAAAGCTAGTGGCATCCATAGCCACAAGATGGCAGCACCCAGGCCCCTCAGCCCCACCGGAGTCCCCCAGTCCTTTCAGTCCAGCCAGGGGGTGGCAGGAACAAGTGCGGCCAGACCCGCACTCAGCCCCCCCAGATGCCTAGGGCCGGCCTGAGGCGCAGGCAAGCCTCAGATGTCAGCTGCCCAGCCACCCAGGGCCACCCGAGGCTCAGGTAACCAGGGCTGGCGCGGCCCAGGCTCACACTCTCTGCAGTGGCAGCAGCAGAGGTATGATGGGGGTGTCGCCTTCCCCTGATCGCCTGGTCGCCTCCCACCCCTGAGGGCTCTAAGACTGTGAGAGGGGGCAGGCTGGGCTGAGGGCCCTTTTCCCTACAGCACATGAACTTTCACACACTGGGTCTCTAGCAAATAAATATATAAACTGTTCTTGCTTATTTAATTATTTTTAAATCTTTATTGATGGAAGTATCACAAATTTCCCCCTTTTTCACCATTGACCCCTTCCAGCCCGGTCCTCCCACAATCCCAGGCCCTCAACCACCCCATTGTCTGTTTCCATGCGTATATGCACACAAGGTCCTTGGATGACTACCTCCCACCGCCCCATTCTCCCCTGCCTTTCCTCCAAGATTCCGCCTCTGTTCCACGTTTCCAGCCTCTGGATCCACTCCGTTCATCAGTTTATTTTGTTACGTAGACTTCACATATCAGTGAGATCATGTGATACTTGCCTTTTTCTGACTGTCTTATTCCTCTTAACACAATACTCTCCAGGTCCCTTTATGCTGTCTCAAAGGGTAAGAGATCCTTCTTTTTATTGCTGCACAGTATCCCGTGGTATAAATGTCCCACAGGTGGGAGGTAGTCATCCAAGGACCTTGTATGCATATACGCATGGAAACAGACAATGGGGTGGTATCCAATAGATGGAGTATCCACTCATCTATTGATGAGCACTTAGGCTGTTTCCAGATCTCAGCTATTGTACATTGTGCTGCTACGAACATAGGGGTGCATTCTTTCTGATGGGTGTTTTGGGTTTCTTAGGATATATTCCTAGAAGTGGGATCACTGGGTCACATGGCAGTTCCATACGCTAAATGTAGGATCTTCCATGATGTGCACTGACTACCCTGTTTCCCCCAAAATCAGACAGTGTCTTATATTAATTTTTGCTCCCAAAGATGCGCTAGGTCTTATTTTCAGGGGATGTCTTATTTTTCCATGAAGAAGAATACGGTACGCATTTATTGTTAAATGAAAATAAAGGAAATTTATTACCGGTATACGGTACGGTAGTTGTCAACATGAACCAGACAAACTGTGAGTCCTACAGTATCAAGAATTTACTCATTTATTCAATGACAATCAAATCATGTCATTATCTTCTGGAACAGCACCATAACAATCCAATTCCTGAATTTCCTGGTAAATTTCTTGTGACTCCATTTCTTCAGAATCAGTAGACCAAATCTCTCATGTTTAGCAATAGCACTGTCTTGAAATGAGTACTTCTTGCAGTGCATTTGCAATGCAACTCTCAGTGATTTTCTCCCATGAATTCTTCACCCAAGTCACAACTTCTTGCAGTTTAGGTTTCACAAAGTTTCCACGCTGATTTCTCTCCATTCTATTTTCAATGTAGTCATTAATTTCCATGCACGAATTGTCTTTGAATGGCTTGTTTATTGCAATATCAAGGGTCTGGAGATAGGCTGTCATTCCTGCGGGAATCATTATCTGATCTATTTTTCTTTCATGAAGAAATGTCTTCATGTCTTTAGCACAGCGAGTGCTGGCTGCATCCCAGACTAGCAGACCTCTTTGGCTCCCTTGCATATCAAGCAGCAGCATTAAAACAACCAACTTCCTTATAACTGCTTGTGTGGCCCACGCTTTTTCAGTTTCAAGAATAAAAACGCCCAAAACACGTTCAATCTTTTCCTTCTTGCCCTTAGAAATGATTAAAGGTGGGATTTTAGCCATCCAGACCAATTGCCAAAATACAGGAAACACATGCACATTTGTAAGCAGTGGAGGGAATGTACACTAAGGAAGCACCCCGCTGTTCAATTGTTGTTTGAGATGATTGGCCCACAAACACTGCAGTTTCATCCATAGCAATCATGTGGGAAAGATTGTATTTAGAGAAGTCAGCATCATCAATAAAGGACTTGAATGCAACTGCTCACTTAATAACTTGAGTATCTTCCAACCTAAACAATGCTGTAGATCTTCTTAAAGACAGTTCACTTCGCTGAAGGAAATTATTTAGCCAGTGTTGTGATGCTTTGAATTCTTCAGGGGCTATGTCAAACTGTGGTGCCATTGCAAGGGCAAATTCTTGAATCTGAGCCCTATTCACAACCAAAGCCTTTGCTCTCCCATTCACAGATTAGGTCTTCCAGCTTGGAAAATAATGGTTGCTGACCTGATCCACACTTGCGCTTTTTAGCATTTCCCTTGTCCACTTGTTCAATGAGATTACCATACTCTGCTTGCCATTTTCGGACCAATGGGATACTCAACATCTTCTCTTTGCAGAAAGCAGTAAGATTTTGGCCCCAAGAGTCTTCCACGATTCCTTTCTTGTACTCCACGGAAGTACTTTCTTGTACTTTCTTTTTGTGCTCATTTCTAGGGGTAAAAAAAAAGGAATTGGGGTGTCAAGGTGGGGGGAGGGGGATCACTTCAAATGACACAGGTTGGATCAGGGGGGGAATCAAAATGGCACAGGAGAATCAGAGCGGGGAATTACCATTTTAGTAACCCTTTTTGATCCTCCTGTGTCATTTTGATTGCCCCTTCTGATCCTCCTGTGTCATTTTAAGTGATCCCCTCCCCCCACCTCTGTGCCACTGAACACCTTCACCAGACATCCCCCCCCCTACCCCTTTATCAGACATTTACCCCCTGGGGCCTGCCTGGGGACTGTCACTGGGCTTGCTGGGGCCTGGATCTGGGCTGGAGCAGGGTCTGCCACTGGCTGAGAACCTTCAGTCATCATGAAGGCAGCCGCGAGTATCAAGTAGTGTCACCAGAGACAGACCAGCACTCACCACCTTCGCTGTGTCCTGTCCACTCTAATCCTTCTGTTTTTCTACAGGCATCTGTGAAAGTCTCCTCCTCTCTCTTGCCCCACACTCACCACTCACTCTGACCTCCGCTCTGCCTCCACACAGCAGTGACGTCAGGACTCCACGTAATGTCACTGGTTGCTAGACACCAGTCGGGGAGGCCCTAGCAACCAGTTTATGGTAAATTAATTTTCACTCTGAGACAGAGCCTGGGGCCTTATTTTCGGGGGATACCTTATATTTCACTCAGAAGAAAACCTGTAAAGTAGGTCTTATTTTCGGAGAATGTTTTATTTTCAGGGAAACCCAGTATCTTAAAATAAACAGTACCACCGATCTGGAGCCACAAACCAATCTTCGGCTTGCCCCAAGTGGAACACCACCACTCCAGAGTAACACCCCGCCAAATCGCAGCCAATGATGCCAAGACTCCAAAGCGCAAAATGCAGCCCATGCCCAGCACAGCCCAGAAATGGTTGCTGTGGGCACCAAGTAATGATGTCACATAGCAATGCCCAGCTTCCTCTTCCTAGCAGTGACTAGCCTCCTTGGAGTTCTTGAGCCCAGGAACTCAACCTGCTTTATAGCCACGTGCAAACATTTTACAATTTAACCAAATGTTTGTGAATCATTTCCCCATGCCTCATCTCATTTGATCTTTACAGAAGTCCTGAAGTAAGTAGCCAGGCAACTTTGTAGAATCCTATTTTCTTTTCATTAGCTAGAAAATGGAGATTTAGAAAATTTAAAAACTCGACCCAACTGAAAATAATAAGAAATGGTGGACCTTGAAAATGACTTCAGGTTTTCTCACTGCGCAGAATATAGACAAACACTGTTGCAATTAAATATTTTACCCTTTATTCTCCCTGCATGGTCTACAATAATAATCTGATTCATGTTGATATTTACTGCTGTGCTGTTGACAATTACCTGAAAGGGAATTTGGGATGCTTAACTGGGCTGGAAAAAGCTTAGTTAAATCAGAAAGCAAGTCTAATTAAGCAAGTTTATCTATATACTAGAGGTGCATAAAATTTGTGCGCTTGGGTGTGTGTGTGGGGATTCCTCAGCCTGGCCTGTGCTGTCTCGCAGTCCGGGACCTGACAGGAGATGTCCAACTGATGGCTTAGGCCTGCTCCCCATGGCAGTCAGATATCCTTAGCACTGCCACAGAGGCAGGAGGGCTCCTGCCACTGCCACTGTGCTCACCGGCTGTGATCCTGGCTCAGGGCTTCTGGTGTTGAGCGTCTGCCCCTTGGTGGTCAGTACATGCCATACCGACTGGTTGTTCCACTGTTCAGATGACTTGCATATGAGCTTTTTATTATATAGCATATAAAGCTCTTGCTGGCACCAATCGCATGCGTGTGTTTCGATATGTCATTGTTGGTCACTTCTATTATAGAGAAAGTGTGAATAGCGATATTAAAATATTTCTTCTAATTAATTTCCTTTAAGTGTGCACAAATCCATGCATTGGGACACTAGTTGAATAAGACACTAGTTGAATAAGAGTGGTGAAAGTGGACATCCCTGTCTTGTTCCTGTTCTTAGGGAAAATTAGTTTAGTTTTTGCGCATTGAGTGTGATGTTGGCTGTAAGTTTGTCATATATGGCCTTTATCATGTTGAGACATTCTCCCTCTATCCCCACTTTGCTGAGAGTTTTTGTAAAAAATGAGTACTAGATTTTGTCGAATGCTTTTTCTGCATCTATTGCCATGATCATGTGATTTTTGTCTTTAAATTTGTTTATGTGATTTATTGCATTTATTGATTTGCTAATATTGTACCAGCCTTGCATTCCTGGAATGAAATCCATTTGGTTATAGTGTATCATCTTTTTAATGTATTCCTAGATCCAATTTGCTAATATATATATTTTAATTTATTTTATTTTAAAAAATAAATCTTTATTGTTCATATTATTACAAATGTTCCTCATTTTTTCCCCTCCATTGCTCCCCTACACCAGGTTCCCATCCCACCCTCTGCCCTTTCCCCATCCCCATTGTCCTCATCCATAGGTGCAGTTTATGTTCAGTCTCTTTCCACACCCCCCCACTCTCTTTTTCCCCAAGAATCATCAGTCCATTCCCCTTCTATACCTCTGATTCTATTATATTCACCAGTTAATATTGTTCATCATGTTTTTTACTTCCCTTGGTTTTTAGACTCACTTGTTGATAGTTACATATTTGTTGTTCATAATTTTATTTTTATTTTCTTCCTCTTCCTAAAGAACCCCTTTCAGCAATTCATATAATTCTAGCTTGGCAGTGATGAACTCCTTTAGCTTAAATTTATTTGTGAAGCACTTTATCCATCCTGACCCGGCTTTTGTTTGCTGGGAGTCTTCAATAAATTTCCACCTTTGCTATGAATTTCCCTTTTTCATTTTGATTACTGCTTCTGTTTCCTCATGTGTTATTGGCCTATTCAGATTTTCTGATTCTTCTTGACTCAGTTTTGGGAGATTGTATTTTTCAAGGATCGTGTCCATTTCATCCACATTGTCCAGTTTGTTGGCATACAGTTGTTTATAATATTTCCTTACAATATTTTGTATTTCTGGTGGTGTCAGTGGTTACTTCTTTGCTTTCATTTATGACTTTATTTGGTTCCTCTTTCTTTATTTCTTGATAAGTCTGGCTAATGGTTGATCAATTTTATTCTTTCAAAAAACCAGTTCTTGGTTTTATCCTTTCAAAGAACCAGTTCTTGGTTTCATTGATTTTTTTTGGGTATTTTTTAAGTCTCTATGTCATTTATTTCTGCTCTAATTTATTTATATATATAATTATTTATATATATATATATATATATAAACATATATATGTGTATATATATATATATATATATATATATATATATATATATATATATGTTTCTATTGATTTTATTTTTTTATCTTAAATCCTCACCCGAGGATATTTCTCCACTGATTTTTAGAGAGAGTGAAAGACAGAGAAATATCAATGTGAGAGAAACACATCCATTGGTTGCCTCCTCCACATGCCCTTCTGTCTCAGGCTGATGTTCTATCTACTCTGCTTTAATCTTTATTATTTCCTTCCTTCTACTGTCTCTGGACTCTTCTTGTTGTTTACTTTCTAGTTCTTTAAGTTGTAGGGTTAAATAATTTATTGTCAATTTTTCTTGTTTTTTTTTTTTTGTTTTTTGTGTTTGTTTTTTTTAATAGCAAACGTGGAAATTTATTGAAGAGCAAGCACAGACTCCCACGTGGGGAGGGGGAAAGAGTGCTCGATATTTCTTGTTTGTTTTTTTTTGAGGTAGGACTTTAATGCTATGAACTTCCCTCTCAGGACAACTTTTGCTGTGTCCCAGAGATTTTTGGTTGTTATTCTGGGTTTCTTTCAGTTGTTTCCAGGAAGTTTTTGATTTCTTTCTTGGTCTCATTGGTAACCCATTCATTGTTTAGTAACATGTTACTTAGTCTTCATGGTTTGAATGTTTATGGGTGTTTTTAGTGTAGTTGATTTCTAATTTCATTCCACTGTGATCTGAGAAGATGTTTTGATATGATTTCAATGTTCTTGAACTTGTAGAAACTTGTTTTGTGTCCTACCATGTGGAATATCTTTGTGAATGGTTCATGTGCTCTGGAGAAGATGTATATTCTGCAATTTTGGAATGAAATGTTCTTTACATGTCAACTAGAGGCCCAGTGCATGAAAATTCATGTACTGGAGGGGCGGGGGTCCCTCAGCCCAGCCTGCCCCTTCTCATAGTCCGGGAGCCCTCAGGGGTAGGAGGTGATCCAGCAATCAGGGGAAGGTGATGCCCCATCACACCTCTGCTGCTGCCATGCCAACAGCATAAGCCTCAGCTGGCCCTGGTTCCTTAGCCTAAGGCAGCCCTGGGCAAATGGGAAGCTGTCATCAGAGGCTTGCCTGTGCCTCGAGCTGGTCCTGGGTAGCTGGGTGACAGAGTGGACTGGGGACTCTGGAGGTGAGTGCAGAGTGGCTGGACCCACCTGGACATGGGCCCAACCATACTGCACGCTTGCCACCCTGGGAAGCCTGAGTGGACTGGCGCCACCATCTTATGGCTGTGGAAGGCAGCACCGTCTTTGAGGGAGTGGTAGTAAATTAGCATATTCCCTTCTTATTGCCTGTGGGTGCAGCCATATTTCTGATAGCACGACGGTCTATTAGCATATTCCCTCTTTATTAGATAGGACTAAAGCCATCTGATCCAGTGTGTGCTTTTTTTTAAAAAAAATATTTTACTGATTTTTTAGAGAGGAAGAGAGAGGGATAGAGAGTTAGAAACATTGATGAGAGAATCATCAATCAGCTGCCTCTTGCACACCCCCCACTGGGGATGTGCCCCCAACCAAGGTACATGCCCTTGACTGGAATCAAACCTGGGACCTTTCAGTCCACAGGCCGACGCTCTATCCACTGAGCCAAACCGGTTTCGGTGTAGTGTGTTCTTTAGGGTCAATGTTTCCTTGTTAAGTTTTTGTCTGGAAGATCTATCCAGCGAAGTTAGCAGGTGTTAAAGTCCCCTACTGTGACTGTATTAATATTGATCTTTCCCTTAATGTCCTCTAGAATTTATATATTTAGGTGCTCTTATATTGGTACATATCTGTTACCAGGATGATATCTTCTTGTTGGATCAATCCCTTTAGCATCATGTAGTGACCTTTGTTTTCTCTTGTCATGGCCTTCATTTGAAGTCTATTTTGTTGGATGTGAGTATTGCTAGCCCAGCTTTGTTTTCTTTTCCATTTGCATGTAAATTTTTTTTCATCCCCTCATTCTTTTTAAAAATATATATATTTTATTGATTTTTTACAGAGAAGAGGGGAGAGGAATAAAGAGCTAGAAACGTCGATGAGAGAGAAACATCGACCAGCTGCCTCTTGCACACCCACTAACGGGGATGTGCCCGCAACCAAGGTACATGCCCTTGACTGAAATCAAACCTGGGACCCTTCAGTCTGCAGACCGATGCTCTACCACTGAGCCAAACCTGTTTTGGCATCATCCCCTCATTCTTAACCTTTGTGTGTGACTTTTCTTCTGAGGTGCCAGGAGGTGGGTTTCTTTTTTCCCAATATATTTTATTGATTTTTTACAGAGAGGAAGTGAGAGCAATAGAGAGTTAGAAACATCAACGAGAGAGAATCATCGATCAGCTGCCTCTTGCACACCCCCTATTGGGGATGGACCCGCAACCAAGGTATATGCCCATGACCGGAATCGAACCCAGGACCTTTCAGTCTGCAGGCCGAGGCTCTATCCACTGAGACAAACCGGTTTCGGCTAGGAGGTGGGTTTCTTTAACTAAATCCAGCCAACCACCAGGAATGAATAAGACCAAAAATGCACATGATCTCCTTTGTCTTGACCTTTAGTAAAACTTCCTGGTGTTTGGTGTATAAAATGAATGTGCTGTATTGGTTCTGGGTCCCTGTCCTGATCAACGGGCAGTGGTCCTACCTGGCCCCAGCCTTTTCCTTCCATCTCTGTGTCTGTCTCTTTCTTTCATTTTTCTCAATCCCCCAGCAGCCCCTACTCAGGAGCCAGATCACTCTCTAGCCACGCTGGACGTGGAAAAAAGAGAAATGCGTGCACCCACCAAGTCCTTTTAGTATATGTGCTGCCAAAGCGAGCACAAGTCCTTTTACTTTCCCTGGACTTCTCCTATTCATGTCAAGAGGCTTATAGATAATTAGAGTTCTAGTGCATAAAATTCATGCACGGGATGGGGGTGCAGGGGGTGGGAGGGGGTGGGAGGGAGGTACCTCAGCCCGACCTGCACCCTCTCCAATCCGGAGCCCTCAGGGAATGTCCTACTGATGACCTAGGTCCACTCTCCATGGTTCTCTGCTCTCTGCGAGGCCTACCTGCTCCACACCATGGCGACAGCCAAGCAGGCCCTGCTGTCTGCTGTCAAACTGCACAGCCGCCCTTGCCTCCCAGGGCTGGCGATGGTCCCAGGAGTCTGCAGGCATGGCTTGGCGAGGCTGCCCTCACCTCCGGGGCAGTGATGGTCCTGGGAGGCTGCCGGCTTGGCACCCGACCCTGGGTCTCAGGCTGCTTGATGCCTGAGTATGCAAATTAACCCACTATCTTTATTGGGTTAATTTGTATACTCACTCCTGATTGTCTGATGGGAGTTGCAGAGTTACAGTCAATTTGCATCTTTCTCTTTTATTAGTGTAGATTGGCTTCCTGAAACCAAAGTCCCAAGACCTTTGAAATGCAAATTCCAAGAACTCTCGTGTGGGCCATTTTTTTGGGGGAAAAAAAAAATACAAGTCTCTGGAAGGTAAATCTTATGAAAATAGAAAAAGCCATAGCCACTTAAGCAAATCACTTTAATTTATTTCAACTATTCCTTTCTTTTTAAAAAAATTTTTAATTGATTTTTTACAGAGAGGAAGAGAGATAAAGAGTTAGAAGCATTGATGAAAGAGAATCATCGATCATCTGCCTCTTGCACACCCCCTTCAGGGGATGTGTTCACAACCAAGGTACATGCCCTTGACTGGAATCGAACCTGGGACCTTTCAGTCTGCAGGCCAACGCTCTATCCATTGAGCCAAACCGGTTTCAGCTCAACTATTCCTTTCAATTTTAGTTAATTTTAATTAAAGTTATTGAATATATAGATAACATGAAATACTGAAACATTGATTTCAAGATAAGTCTTAAGTTTGCCTGTTGTTGTCTTTTTATTGCTTAAATTCTGTAAAGTGGATTTGGAGCTGTTGATGTAATGTTTTGTCCTCTACTGGAGTATTTCTTAAAAGTAAGAGTGTGTTCATAAATGTCAATCTAAGGAATGCTGGTTATTTACTTTTTTTTACTCTTTTTTATTGATTATAGTATCACATAATTGTCCTTATCCCCCCATTCCCATCCCAAACCCCTCCCTACATATTCCCCCACCCTCCTGTTGTCCATGGCCACTGGCTATGCCCATGTGCATGCACATAAGTCCTTTGGTTGATCTCTTCCCCTTACCCTTACCCTCCCCTACTTTCCCTCTGAGGTTTGAGAGTCTGATCGCTGTTTCTCTTTCTCTGGGTCTGTTTTTGTTCATCCATTTATGTCGTTCATTAATTCCTCTAGATGTATGAGATCATGTGATCTAATAAATACCCTTGTAAGAACCTAAACTGCGACAAGCCATAATGGTTATGCTGAGAGGCAAATGAATTAGTCTGTAGTGAGTTCCTTTCTGGGCCAACAGTTCTTTTGAGTCCCACTTTCAACATCAAATAGTTCCTTATGTGTACATGTCAGCCATGCTATTTCAGATCTGGTTGGTGGACAAATGGTGGTGATGCAGGTCCAACCATCTCTGGTTTGGTCCTGGATATCCTTCAGTAACACGCAGCTGCTGTCTGTTGGTATGGTGAGGCGTCGTCAGCATCTTCCATCTCTGAATTGTGTCTCTTCTGTCTTCATGTCTGGAGTATTTCTGCCTATTCCACTCTGTTACAGGATTCCAGATGGTCTTGGAGTTGTTTTCTGAAAATATACAAACATTCTCGACCAAATGTTAATAAAGGGATATTTTCTTTAAATTTGACTTGGGGATCTTTTTCATTTTTTTTCTCCCCAAATAATTTTCCTCTGGCTTATTTTGACACCATGTGTGTATGTTGACACCATGTGTGTATTTTCATCAATGTTAGCATTTTGAATGAAGGTTAATTTTCTAAAGTACAAATTTTTTAGATGTAAATTATTCTCAGGATATTTTTCCTTACATGATATTCTTCCACTGTCACCCCATTTTTTAATTTAAATAACAGGAGACTTTTGGAAATTTTATAATTTAGTCTTGATTGCTTTTACATTTTAATTATTTGTGCTACACTATGACTGCTTTGGGTTCATAACATGTTGTGCAATTTTACCATGAGACACTCTGCCAATAAGAATTTTTGTTAACACTTTAGGAACAGCTTTTTGTACAGTACTATCAGGTTTTCTAGAATATTCATTTATTTCCATTAGCCACATTAATTTCCTCTGAGAAATTGGCTACTATTCATCTGTCAGACTCAACACTCTAGCAATAATCTTATTTACCATGTGTGTATTAGTGGAGTTGATTATTTGCCTTCTTGAGAAGGGCCTGAGCATTCCTGCTACTAGGTTGGACTTGGAAATTAAAAACCCACTTGCCCACCCCATGGTTACAAGACCTCTCAAACATGTCTTGTTGCAGGGAGAGGGAAGCTGCTGTCAGCCAAGTCTCTGTCAGTTACCTGGGTCCCAATTTGAGCTGTGCATGGGAAGCGAAGCAGCCATGGGGGCAGGAGACCTCCCTCAGAATGGGAGAAGGTTCAGGCGCCTGCCAGGTTGCAGGAGGGGTGGTAAGGGTCTGTGCCCCACCTCTGTTGACCCCCAAGTTCTCTCCTGATGGCCCCTTGCGACTGTGCCTGTCTTAGGTTGTTCCTTCCCTGAGGAATCTTACCCATCTCTGGCTAACCAGCCATCCTCCGGGGCCAAGCAGGGTGATGTGAGGTTTAGTTCTGTCTCCTTGGTGACCTATGCCCCCATGGGCTCCACACCCAGCACCTGCTCGGGAACCCCTTACCTGCTGGTGAGGCCCGAGTGTTGATCTCATATTTTTGGGAACCCATGTTTCTTCTCCAGAGAGGGCCCAGCTCCCCCCACTGGGAAGGCGAGAGATCCATGGTACCAGCCACCATGGTGCTTCAGCCTCAGCATGAACTGAAAGGTCAGGCAACAGTTGTGGGCACTTGGACCATGATAAGAGGTTCATTTTTGGCCATAAGGGCAAGATGGGCCAATATAGAATGCTCAGGTGCCTTCTGAGGAGGCCTTCTACACAGTGGAAGGGATAAAGTTCTTTAATGTTGTTTTTAAATTGCTGCCAGACATTCAAAGGATTGGTTTGTATGTTTGTTTGGGATAATTGTACAATATGCTGTTGTAATTCTAAAATATCTAGAGCTGTGTTAGCTTTGTCTCTAAGCACCAACATATATATATATATATATATATATATATATATATATATATATATATATGATAAAATAAATGGTTTTTTAATTGATACCACATGGTAGGAGGTACTGTTATAGGTAATGGGGATAACCCAAATCTGGGAAAAATTATAATAACCTTGTAGAATAATATCATGTAAGGATATTCTTTGCTTTAGGCCATGGAAATTCCATTTTAAACTGGCTGTCAATTTCTTTTTGTATAGACAATGTCTTTGTTTCATTTTCTATACCTCTTCCAAGAGGAAGTAGTGATGGTCCCTTCCTATGGTGTCCACGCAAGCCAGAAACCTCTCTTTAATTTTACACACAAAGAAACAGTGGTTTAATTTTGTGTCATACAGAAGGGGAGCTGGGTGGTGACCCCTATGTAATTATACTTCCTTGTCCCACCTGTGGTCCTCCTGGATGGCCAAGGTGTTTGGTATCACAGTGACTGCTTTGGGCAGGAGGGTCAGCCAGGTAAGGGCTCCCACCCGTGAAGGATTAGGAACATAGGTCCAGAAGTACTTACCCAATAGCCCCAGGTTATATTACCGTACAGCTGGTGCCTGCTAGCATGGCAGTAAAGGCGTTCTCAGGTGTTCTTGGGGTTCCTGTTACTTCACACTTTATTCTCTCTCTCATTATTATTATTATTATTATTATTATTTTACATATGTGTTCTTATCCCCCCTTATCCCCTACCCTCCACTCATACTCCACTCCCATGTTATCTATGGCCATTGATGAGGCTCATATGTATGCCCACAAGTCTCTTATTCCCAGAAATCCCCTCCTTCCCTGGGGTTTGAGGTTCTGATCAATGTTACTAAGTTCTTTTCTTGTTCATCAGTCTATGCCATTCACTATATTCCATAAATGAGTGATATCATGTGATGTTTATCTTTCTCTGCCTGGCTTATTTCACTTAGCATAATGGTCTCCATCTACATCCAGGTTACTGCAAATGGTAGGAACTCTTTCTTTTTTACTGCAGTGGAGTATTCCATTGAGTAGATGTACCACAGTTTTTTAATCCACTCATCTGCTGATGGGCATTTCGGCTGTTTCCAAATCTTAGCTATGGTGAATTATACTGCTATGAACATAGGGGTGCATATATCCTTTCTGATTCGGGTTTCCATTTTGGGGGGATATATTCCTAGAAGTAGGATCATTGGGTCAAATGGGAGTTCCATTTTTAGTTTTTTGAGGAAATGCCATTCTGTTCTCCACAGTGGCTACACCAGTCTGCATTCCCACCAGCAGTATAAAAGAGTTCCCTTTCCTCCGAATCCTCGCCAACACTTGTTGTTTGCTGATTGGTTGACGATAGCCATTCTGGTTATTTACTTTTTTGATTATCACTGGATATTGAGGCTCTAAGAGTTCAAAGTTCAAGTTAAGTTGGAAGAAATTTATGGTTATAATAATAAAAAGCATGAGGTATGGAGATTCATTTCTGAGGGATGGATGGGGTGACCAGCTGGCCGTGCTGAGCAAGCAGAGTGGACAGAAGAAAGAGATGCTGCAGGAATGTGATAGAGGCAGGACAGACCCCAGCCCGGATTCAGGAAAGTGAGTTTGTACTGGGATTCTCCTTAGAAACTGACATTATTCTGAACTCTTCTGTGGTATGCTGACCGCACTTGTATCCTGCTGAAGAGAAAGTCACTAAGAAAGGTAGACGTAATAAATCAAAAGGATAGGCAGACACAGATACTTGTGACCAAGGGGACAGGCAGACACACATACTCATTACCAAGGGAACAGGCAGGGTCAGATACTTGTGACCAAGGGGACAGGCAGGGACAGACACTTATTACCAAGGGGACAGGCAGGGGCAGATACTTGTTACCAAGGGAACAGGCAGGGACAGATACTTGTTACCAAGGGGACAGGCAGGGTCAGATACCTGTTACCAAGGGAACAGGCAGGGTCAGATACTTGTTACCAAGGGAACAGGCAGGGTCAGATACTTGTTACCAAGGGAACAGGCAGGGACAGATACTTGTTACCAAGGGGACAGGCAGGGTCAGATACCTGTTACCAAGGGAACAGGCAGGGTCAGATACTTGTTACCAAGGGAACAGGCAGGGTCAGATACTTGTTACCAAGGGGACAGGCAGAGTCAGATACTTGTTACCAAGGGAACAGGCAGGGACAGAAACTTGTTACTGAAAGGTTCTCCCCCTCCCAAACTGGTGGGTGGAGCTAACAACATGACTGGCACCTGCCACAGAGACATCTCCAAGACACTGAACCACCAATTAGCACGGGCCAGAGTGCCCTTGGGGCCCATCCCTTCCTGTTCCACCCTGGGCTCAACCCCCTCCCTTTCTGTCCTTTAAGAAGGACCCCAAGCAATACACGTGCCGCTTTTGGATGTGGACCGCCATCAGCCCGACTGGGCCCGATTTCCTGTCTCCTCTCCCCCCAATTCTGATCTTTACCTCGGTGATGGCTTCCTTCCATTACCGGGGAATAAACTCTACTTTAAAACTCCTTGTTCTGTTTCCTGTTTCCTTTCAAACCTAACATGTTGGTGCCAAAAGGAAACAGGAAACAGAACAACAGGGAGTTTTAAAGTAGAGTTTATTCCCCGGTAATGGGAGGAAGCCATCACCGAGGTAAAGATCAGAATTGGGGGGGAGAGGGGACAGGAAATCGGACCCAGTCGGGCTGATGGCGGTCTACATCCAAAAGCGGGCACGTGTCTCACTTGGGGTCCTTCTTAAAGGACAGAAAGGGAGGGGGTTGGGCCCAGGGTGGAACAGGAAGGGATGGGCCCCAAGGGCACTCTGGCCCGTGCTAATTGGTGGTTCAGTGTCTTGGAGATGTCTCTGTGGCAGGTGCCAGTCATGTTGTTAGCTCCACCCACCAGTTTGGGAGGGGGAGAACCTTATACTGGTCATGTGTTAAACTCCGCCCACCAGTTTGGGAGGGGGAGAACCTTTCATTCCAGGCTCTTTGATTATATTTAGAAAAAATTGAAGTCTGGGTTTTGCCTTGCTTGGAAATTCTGGGCAGGGGGCATGTCTCTGGGCCCCCCAGCCTCAACCTAACAGTTACCAAGGGGACAGGCAGGGACAGATACTTGTTACCAAGGGGACAGGCAGGGACAGATACTTGTTACCAAGGGAACAGGCAGGGACAGACACTTGTTACCAAGGGAACAGGCAGGGACAGATACTTGTTACCAAGGGAACAGGCAGGGACAGACACTTGTTGGATGGCCTCAGCCCCCTCAGCACATCACTGACAGGCAGACAAAGTTGAGTCCCTCAGGCCCAAGTGCCAGGCCAGCATCCCGTCCAATGTCCGCCACCATTGTCACACGGATCAGGAAGACCCTCCAACTCCACTTGTTCAACAACTATTTATTAATTAGTTAATTTAGTATTCTTAATAATTCTTTATTGTTGAAAATATTACATATGCCTTCCTCCTCCCCACCCCCCCCCCATTGACCCCCCTCCAGCCCACCCTTCCCCTGCCTCAGGCCTTCAGGATCGCTCAGTGTGTCACTGAATAGATACATCATAATTTATGCATAACCATACACTTAGGTTACTTCCAGTTTAGCCCAACGGACCACTGTGATGGCTGTTAGCACTTTGATTTACATCTTTGCAGGTTCATCCCTGTCCTTAGGATAAAAGCTGAGCTGGTACTGTTCACGCACTGAGCAATCACCACAAAATCTTGTACTGCTGCCGTCAAACTCATGTCACACCAGAGTCCTCTTTCCAGCCTTCCCATCCCAGCTGGAGACCTCATGCAGAGGTGGGTCAGGGGCCTTGGAACCCGTGTTCCTCGCATCTTAGCGGGTGGCGGTTCCCAGCATAACCGGGAAGCAGGCACTCAGCGCGCCGAGCGCCAGGAGCCTGAACACAGGACTGCAGGAGGCCGTAGCCAGCCTGTTCCCCGTGGCCCTCCGCGGTCCAGCAGCAGGCGAGGGACATGTTCTGTCGGATGCCAAGACCAACCATAAAAGCAGCAAGAGCCAAAAGAACTTACATGCGATTTGATAGTAAAGCAAAAATAACGCCCATTCACGGGCGATCTTTACCTCTTCATTGAGGTACTGGGGACACAAAGTAAACGGCACGGAACGGTGCGTGTGCATTTGTGTGGGCCACAGCCACCACCAGCCCGGCCACGGAGGGCCAGGCCCACGGGCCAGCGCTGCTTTCTGCCTCAGCCTGGATCCACGCAGCAGGTCTTCCTCCTCCTCGCCGAGGGGGCTCCCTCCCGGCAGGCCACCACTTCCTGACGTGCACATGTTGCGTGTTTACCCACAGTCATCACTCAGCCGTGCTCTGCGTGAGGTCCAGGAGTGCAGCGAGGGTCTGGAGCCCGCCCCTCTCAGTTTTCTCGAGTGGCCTGCACAGCAGAAGCCACATGGACTTCTGTGGCTCCACCTGTGGACTTCTCCCACAGGAAAAAGTGGGGGTGACTGAGTCATGTGTTCGGGGCAGGTTTAATATTTCCTAAAAATGACCAAGCTGCCCTAACCAGTTTGGCTCAGTGGATAGAGCATCAGCCTATGGACTGAAGGGTCCCAGGTTCGATTCCAGTCAAGGGCATGCACCTTGGTTGCGGGCACAGCCCCAGTGCGGGGTGTTCAGGAGGTGGCTGATTGATGTTTCTCTCTCATCAATGTTTCTAACTCTCTCTCTCTCTCTCCCTTCCTCTCTGTAAAAAATCAATACCATATATTTTTTAAAATGACCAAGCTGTTCTCTAAAGTGACGCATTCCCGCGGGCCGGGTGAGCTCTGACGGCAGTGCCACTCTCGCTTTGCCCCCTTTTCCATTTCTGCCATCCGAGGGCGCAGCGGCGCTGCCCTGTGGCTTTAGTTGCGTTTCACTCGTGACTCATGAGACTGAGCATTTGTTCACATGCTTGTTTGTCACCCATGTATCTCCTGCTATAAATTAATTGTCTGTTCAAATATTTTACCCAATTTAAATTATTTTTGTGTTATTTTCTTGTTGGGTCTTGATGGTTCTTTACCTGTTTGGGATGCTAATTCTTCATGAGGTAGTTCTATTCGTAGACATTTCCTCCCATTTTGTGACTTATCTTTCATCCCCTTCACAGTACGTTTCGAAGAACAGAGGTTCTCAATTTTAATGGAGACCAATTCTTCGTATCTAATATCATATCTAATACATCCTTTCCTAACTCCCTTCACAAAGACTTTCTCCCAGAGGGTTACAGTGCTATGTGCCACGTCCTGCTTTTATTTCAGCGTCGGGGCAATGATGGAGTCGCTCGCTGACGATGTAACGGAGGCTGTGTGACAGCTGGCTTTCACAAACCACCCCACCGGCCAAGTGCCACATCGGAACCTGGTTCGGGCCCGACTTGAACAGCACTGCCGTGAGGAGGCCTCTCTCTCCTCAGACCCCGGGGACTGGAAGGGGCCACGTGTGGACCAGAACCATGGGAACCTTCTGTTGCTGGCTCTGATCTGGGGACACCACTGGTCTATTCTGGCCTCAGGAAACCCCACAAACAGGACGGGAGCCTGCAGCCCCCAGGTAGTCAGCGACGAGGCCTCCTGTCCGCCGGGCTGCACGGGGTCTGGCTTTTCAATTCTGCCCAGAGGCCATTTGATCCTTTGGACTGTTAACGAAAATAAACCATTGAAACCTGTAAAGAATTTTTGTGAGTTTATTTGAGCCAAACTGTCCACATATGCCAGGAAGCAGAAGCTCAATGGATTGAGATAATGCTCTGAAGAATGGCGGGTTACATTTCTATTTATACATTGCAATCAAAGGAGGGACACAGGTGGGTTACATGAAATTCATTGGTGATGGAGTAAGGAGGCGGGAGAAAGCAAAGCGGTGGGAAACCCCTGGGATTGGATAAAAAGTAAAAATGATGGACGGGTACTTAGGTGGTGCAGGAACAATTAACATGATAACAAAGGAATCTGAGGCATCTGTCCTGGTGCCCACCACATTAGGTTGTGGCCCAGGGGCTCCAGAAAAGGGGAAGTTACAAGTTACCCAGACATCTCACAGATATGTTATCTTAGAAGCAGGAAGGCAAATGGGCTCAGTAAAGAAGACCTAAGTTGATCTTTGTCAGGTGAAATATCGGCCTAGGACATGACTACCCACCATAACCTGTTTGTAGTTAGATATTTAATTTTCAAACCATCTTTTGTGGTTATTTTAGGTCTGTGAGTTTGCAAGACTGCCACGCAGGCCTCCCTGAGATTAGCATGTGGCTCTTTTCTTTCACAGGACCGACGCAGGGAGGAGGGTCTGTCGGATACGCCGAGCCTCAGAGCAGTGTCTGAGTCTCCTGTGTCACATTCTGCAGCCTCCGCACCTTCTCTGCCGGAGCGCCTCGCTCAGCGGACCCGCATCCCCTGGCGGCCAGCGCCGTGGCGGGGTGGCAGCCCCGGCCACACAGGAGCTTTCTTGTGCGAATTGCTCAGCTGGCCTGTTCCCTAAATTCTGGTTGAATTACGTAGCCAGCAGCTCCCAACTCACCCAGGAACCGGACACAATCCAAAGCTCCGCCTCGGCTCTGGAGTACAGCACACTGCCACCTTCACGGGCCGCACCACGACCTCTGTGGGTGGCACTGCCGCCTCCATGGGCAGCGGTGCCCCTGAGCAGCAGGAAGGCCCAGGCGCTGTCAGTTACACCCACTGAGCGCGGGAGGCCCAGGGGACAGCCAGGCCGTGGAGCTGTGAATTCCCTCCCAACCCCTGGCTGCAGCCCGGACCTCCCGCCTGAACTAGGTTCCCGTTTCAAAATCTCCATCTCTTTCCAGTTGCTACAGACAGACAGGGAGGCAGGCAGTCCCCTTTGGGACCCGTGAGTAGTGCTGTCGTTGCCCACGAGATGTAACGGCAGGTGTGACCTGGGATTACACAAAATTACACAAAAACAGCTTTGCCTGCACTCAGCACATCTTCATGGAGAAACATGGACATCACCACACAGAGGCACGGACTTTGTTACCGAGCTCCTGGAGCAGCTAAAGGCAGGGAGGCCGACCGGAGCCCCAGACCTGAGATGGGCTGTCCAGAGGAACGGGAGCAGCAGCACCAGTGCGGCTGGTGTGAACAGCCGGTGTGAACAGCCGGTGTGAACAGCCAGGGCTGGTTCTCAGGAGAGAGACACACCCTGGTTCCTCCGGTCATTGTGCTCTGGGCTCCAGTCCAGCCATTGCCAAAGAGAGGACGCAGGGTGAGCGGGAGAGGCGGGTGGGAGGGTGAGCGGGAGGGGCGGGGTGGGAGGGTGAGCGGGAGGGGCGGGTGGGAGGGTGAGCGGGAGGGGCCGGTGGGAGGTGGGGAGTCGGGTGGCTCCACGGTGAATGAGAGCTGTCAGGTGGCTGCCTCGGGGTTTCTTTCCTTTTCAGGCTCACCAAGCTCAGCAGGTACTGTGTTTACTTCTTTTGAATTTGCTTCCCTGGGTCTGGGAGAGAGCAACACGGACATCACTGAATCTTTAATTACCAACAGAGAACCTGGTAGTCCCCTTTCTGACGTTTGCATGCAGATGTTTTCCTGCATGTTTTCTCCAAACCTGCAATGCCCATGTTCATGGTGTGGTTCTAGAATTGACCATGATCGCCAAACACACACAGAGACAGAGACACACACACAGACACACAAGGACACAGATACACATAGACACACAAGAACACACACATACACACAGATACACAAGGACACAGAATCACAGTTTATTTATTTATTTATTTAAAAAAAATAGGGATAGAGAGTTAGAAACATCGATGAGAGAGAAACATCGATCAGCTGCCTCTTGCACACTCCCTACTGAGGATGTGCCCGCAATCAAGGTACATGCCCTAAGACCAGAATCAAACCCGGGACCTTTCAGTCCGCAGGCTGATACTCTATCCACTGAGCCAAACTGGCTTCAGTCACAGTTTCTTTTGCTAAAAAAGGGACATTATTAAAACAACTGATGGAATTTGAACTAAGTCTGTAAATCAGTCAATAAAAACGTTGCATCAAGATTATTCCTATCTGTGGTGTCATGTGGATAAATAAAGTTCTTGCTTTAAAAGACAATCTGACATGTTAGGGTTAAGGGGATGTCGTATCTGAAAATTACTGTCAAACATTGTTTAGCCTTGGCTGGCTTTCTCAGTGGGGAGTGTGGGCGGGTCTGGTTCCAGGTCAAGGGCATGTACTAGGGTCGCAGGTTTGATCCCTGGCCCTGATCAGGGTGAGTGCAGGAGGCAACTGATGGATGTATCTCTCTTACATTGATCTTTCTCTCTTTCTCTCTCCCCTCTCCCTCCCTGCCTTCCACTCCCTCTTTAAAAAATCAGTGAAAAAAATATCCTCCAGTGAGAATTAACCAAAAATATTTTTCAAATTTAATAAATCTTTATTGCTCAGACTATTACAATTGTTTCTCCTCCTTCCCCCCATAGCTCTCTTCCACCCAGTTCCCACCCCACCATCTGCCCTTACCCCACCCCCATTGTCCTCACCTATAGATGTACGATTTTAGTCCAGTCTCTCCCTGCATGCCCACACCCCTTTCCCCCTGATAATTATCAATCCAATCCCTTTGCCCCTGACTCTATTATATTCACCAGTTTATTCTGTTCCTCAGATTTTTAATTCACCCGATTTTTAGATTCACTTATTGATATTTATGTATTTGTTGATCATAATTTTTATTTTTTCTCTTCTTCCTCTTCTTAAAGAATTCCTTTCAGCATTTCATGTAATCCTGGTTTGGTGGTGATGAACTCCTTTAGCTTTTTTTTTTTTTTTTTTTTTAATCTGTAAAGCTCTTTAGCTTACCTTCAATTCTGAATGATAACTTTGCTGGGTAGAGTAATCTTGGTTGTAGGTTCTCACTATTCATCACTTTGAATATTTCTTGCCACTCCCATCTGGCCTGCATAGTTTCTGTTGAGAAATCATCTGATAGTCGTATGGATGCTCCCTTATAAGTAACTAACTGTTTTTCTCTTGCTGCTTTTAATGTTCTCTCTTTGTCTTTTGCCCTTGGCATTTTAATTATGATGTGTCTTGGTGTGGTCCTCTTTGGATTTCATTTGTTTGGGGTTCTGTGCACTTCCTGGACTTGTAAGTCTATTTCTTTCACCAGATGGGAAAAGTTTTCTGACATTATTTCTTCAAATAGGTTTTCATTATCTTGCTCTCTCTCTTCTTCTGGCACTCCCATAATTCTGATGTTGGTGCGCTTGAAGTTGTCCCAGAGGCTTCTTACACTATCTTCAACTTTCTGGATTCTCTTCTCTTCCTGCTTCTCCAGAAGAGTGTCCTTTGGCTCTTTGTATTCTAAATCTTTGACTTGATTCTTGTGTTCCTCTAGGCTGCTGATGGGTCTCTGTACAATATTTTTTATTTCAATCAGTGTATGTTTAATTTCCAGTTGGTCCTTTTTCATATCCTTAAGGGTCTCATTAAATTTATCAGCCTTTTCTAGGAAATTCCTGAAAAAGCTTATAACCATGGTTTTGAACTCTATATCCAGTTTTTTTGTACTCCTCCATTTCTTTTGTTTGAGATCTATTTACTTGTCTTGGCATTTTTGCTGCTTCCCTGAGTTGGTAGGATGGCTTTATGTGTTTGGTGTCCTATATTGCCCGGGGGGTCAGCCTCCCCTGAGGTAGACACTCTTGGTTCTCCCCTTTGTGTACTATAGCCTTAATGTAGTTAAGTCTTGATTGTTGTTACTATCACTGGGAAGAATTGACCTCCAGGCCCATTGGGTGTATCAGCTGTGTCTACTCCAGGATACCTTCTGTATTGGAGACAGACTTATAGGATCAGACTTGCAAAATTGCAAAAGCCTCTGTGCTCAGCTTGGATGGTATGGAGTCTCAGGGCTGATCCAACAGTCTTGGCTTCCCGTCAGCCCTGCCCTTGTGGGTGTGCCTCAGACCTCTGCCTCCCGAGGTTCCCCTGAGTTTCCGCCTGACAGTCAGGATTCCCTGTGTTTGGGTGTCCCAGAGGCTTGCCCAGAATTGGGTTGGGTCTCTGTAGTCTGGAGCTTCTGACTCCTTCTGCTATGGAGAGGCCGCAGCAACCTCTCTGCATGCACTCACTCGCAAGCGACTGTAGACCCTGCCTGCTGTGGCTCCTGACTCCCCTGAGTCTCCCAGTCTCTGAGTCTCTGGGTGCCTTTCTCTACAGTCCAGTCTCTACCCGTATGTGCCTGGATCCACAGGGTATCGGCTGGGGCTGGGGTTCAGTGCAGTTGGAAAGAGTTCAGTGGAGTCAGGGGCTTCCTTTCCCCTCCCACCAGCCAGCCACTTGGCCGCCCTGTAGGCGCGTCTCCCAACCTCAGCGCTTTGTGGCTCCTCTGATCCATGAGCCTCTCTCCTTCTTTCTAGTTATAGATTTTTTCACTCAGCCAGCTTTCCTGTGGTTTTGATGTCCGTTCTGATTTTAGTTGTTTTGAAATTGTTGTGCGAGGTGGCAGCTTAGGTGCTTACCTAGGCCACATCTTGGTTTCTCTCCCCCCCCCCCAAATTTTTTAAGTATATGCATATATATGCACATTTATATGTATATATTTTTATAAAGAGAGAATAAAAAGCAGATATAGTAAAATGTTAATGTTTGAGGTGTGAGTGAGGGATATAGATGGAAATTGAAAAAAATATTTTTACAATTTTTCTTCCAGTTTGAAATTATTTCTAAATACAATGTTTTCTATAAAGCAATTTATCTTTTATAAAAATATATTTTTATTGATTTTTGAGAGAAAGGGCGAGGGAGAGATAGAAAAATCAATGTGAGAGGAAACATTGATCGGCTGCCTCCTGCACGCCCCCTAGTGGTGAGCAAGCCCACAACCCTGGGCACGGGCCCTGACCAGGAATTGAATCGGTGACATTTTGCTGAATGGGTTGATGCTCAATCAGTTGAGCCACGCTGGCTGTGTGAAAGCAACTTATCTTGAAATGTTTGTTTCCTTGTTCATGCTGGGGAAGTTCCGGGAACTTCCTACCCCTGCTGGTCTCTTATCTGAACCACACAGAGAGCCTCGCAGGTGGTCAGAGCTCCAATGTGGTGGCTCCACCCCAGGCTGAGTGCGCCATCTGCCAGCTGTGCAGGGGTGGCCCGAGAGCCACTGTTGTGAGGAGCGTCCATGTCACACGCCACTGTGTGATGATGCCGTGATAGTGATCTCCTTCTTGTGCCTTTTCTTTTTGTTAATCCTCACATGGGGCTACTTTTTCCATTGATTTTTAGAGAGAGTAGAAGGGAGCGGAGAGGGGAAGAGAGACATTGATTGGTCGCCTCCTGCAGGTGCCTGACAGGGGCTGGGGATCAAACCTGCAACTCAAGTCCTTGCCTTGACCAGGAATCAAACTTGAGACCCTTCAGTGCTGGGGCTGATGCTCTAATCACTGAGCCAGGTCAGGGGGCCCTTCCTGTGTGTGCATATGGCAGAAGGTGCCCACACAGGTCTTCCCCAACCTGAAGGAATTGGTCTCCAAGCTGAGGACTGGTGTTCCTTCTTCTGAACCTGATCAGAAGCAGCCCTGTCGTGGCGGAGGGGGCAAGAGCCAAGGTGGCTTGGAAGACATTTGCGGGGAAGCTCTCACATGATCAGGAGGCCTTAGTCCCTTCAGAACCCAGGACACAGAGCCGCCTTTCTTGCTGGATCGGCTCTGAAGCCTGCCTCCCGGTGGAGCTTGTCCCAGCTGGTTGGGGGCCGTCCTTTGAGCCCCTGAGGTGGCCCAGGGCAGCCAGAGCCACACCAGCCTGCCCCAGGCACTGGGACAGAGGGACACACAGGCAGACATTCCAATGGGAGCTGCTTCAACTCCTCCCCGGCTTCTCCTATCCCCTGAGCTCAGGGTTACCGTGTCCTCAGTCCAGCTGTTCTCAGAGGCGCCTCTTCGAGCCACATGTAGTGCAGAGATGGCTGAGGTGCTCCCGCCACAGCCCAAGGCAGCTCTGCTCTGAGAGGGACCCTCCATCCCCTCCGCCACACGGTCCATGCCAGGCCCACCAGACAGAGGGATGGAGCTGGGAGCCCAGGGCAGGGGCCTGGGAGCTGCCGGGGGAAGAGGGCAGGAGGGAGGACTGCTCTCAGAAGCGAGAAAATAACCGCAGGTCCCGAAGGAGAACCCCTTAGAGCCTCCCCAAGGAGGGCCAGGCGAGACGGCCACCCACCCCATGTGGTGGCCTGTTGGATGCGTCCCACTTCCACCTGATTCCTGACCCCACCCCATGCCCTTAACCCCGCCACTGTCTTCATCCATAGGTGTAAGATTTTTGTCCAGTCTCTTCCTGCACCCCTCAGACCCCTTTCCCCCTTTCTCCCTGTGAATTGTTAGTCCAATCCCTTTCTATGTCCCTGATTCTATTATATTCACCAGTCCATTTTGTTCTTCAGACTTTTTTTATTCTCTTGATTTTTAGATTCGCTCGTTGGTAGGTATGTATTTGATGCCTTTGTGTTGTTCATAATTTTTTTACCTTTTCCCTTTTCTTCTTCTTCCTCTTCTTAAAGAATACCCTTCAACATTTCATGTAATCCTGGTTTGTTGTTGATTAACTTTTTCTTGTCTGTGAAGCTCTTTATCTGACCTTCAATTCTGAATGATAGCTTCGCTGGGTAGAGTAATCTTGGTTGTAGGTTCTTGTTGTTCATCATTTTGAATATTTCTTGCCACTCCCTTCTGGCCTGCATAGTTTCTGTTGAGAAATCAGCTGACAGTCGTATGGGTACTCCCTTGTAGGTAACTATTTGTTTTTCTCTTGCTGCTTGTAAGATTTTCTCTTTGTCTTTTGCTCTTGGCATTTTAATTATGATGTGTCTTGGTGTGTTCCTCTTTGTATTCCTTCTGTTTGGGGTCCTGTGAACTTCCTGAACTTGTAGGTCTATTGAAAAAGTTAATCAACAAGTTATCTTCCCCAGGTAGGGAAAGTTTTCTGTCATTATTTCTTCCATTAAGTCTTCAATATTCTGCTCACTCTCTTCTTCTGGCACCCCAAAAATCCGGATGTTGGTACACTTTAAGCTGTCCCGGAGGCTCCTTACACTATCCTCACACTTTTGGATTCTTCTTTCTTTTTGCCTCTCTGGTTGGGTGATTTTTGCTTTCTTATATTCCAGATCTTTGGTTTTGTTTATTGGAGTATGTTGATCTATAGTTGAGTTTCTGTATATTCTTTATTTCAGACTTTGTATGCTTAATTTCTGACTGGTCCTTTTCCAATTTTTTGGTATTCTCTTTAAGGTCCTTGAAGGTATCACCAAGCTTCTTGGAGGTCTCATCAAGTTTCTTAAAGGTTTTTAGCAGATTCTTGAGTAATCTTATAAATGTGATTCTGAATTGTGTGTCATCCAGTAGTTTCTCCTCCATCTCTCCCATTCATGTCATGCTTCTGTGTTTCCTCATTTTGGCTGCCTCCCTGTGTTGATGGAGTGGCTTTGTGTGGTTGGTGACCTATAGGGGTCAGTAGTTCAGCTTCCCTAATCACCTGAGGTGGTTGCCTTTGCTATATCCCTTTGTGGGCTTAGTGAAAAGTCTTGGTATAATTAAGCCTTTATTGCTGTTGGTACACTGGGAGGAATTGACCTCCAGGCCAATTGCCTGTGAGGATCCACTGTGTCTATAAAGGAAGAAGTGCTGCACTGGAGACAGTGGGGCTTTGATGCTCACTGAGACCGTCTCCCGAATGTGTCACTTATGGGTGTGAGGGATTGGAACTGAGCACTAGAACTCTGGTTTCTGGGTCTCAATGAGGTGTAGTTCAGGTACTGTCTGAGGCCAGTACTATCGCAGAAGCTACAGTGTGAACCACATTCCTGTCCTCCTTGGATCTGTTTGCCCCTAGTTGCAATTTTGCTAAACTGCAACAGAGAGGGCCATTCATATGCAAAGTCTGCTGCTTGGAGCTTGGATGTGAGGGGCAGAGTCTCAAGGCGTCACTAGGCTGGGGCATGGCCAACAGCGATGGCTGCCATCTGCTGCCTGTCTGATGGTGTCCCCGAGTCTCCCCATATCTCACACCACAGCACAGCAAACAACCTCAGCTCTGCAAGCAAGCCAGCCTCACTTTCTGACCCGATGGCAGACAGTCTAGCCTCTCCCCAGAAACTGGATTTCAGAGAGATCAGGCGCTTGTCTCTCTTCAGGTTGAAGAAAGCACCGCCCTCTGCCAGCCTGGATCTGCCACCAGCCCTTATCGCGTCCGCGCCCCCCTACCTCAGTTTTTCAGCGCTTGTGCCCTGGATTCTCCTCTTTGTCTTTAGTCTAGATGTAGGGCTTCCTCTCAGCCAGCTTTCGTTTGGTTTTTGGGAGACAGACGTTTGTTTTATAGTTGTTTTCTCTTGGACTTGTGCCTGGCAGCCGTTTAGGAGTGTTTACTTACGCCACCATCTTCGTTGTTCGATATTGGCCTTGATGCTCATTTAAACAGTAGTTGAACTGAATCTAAAATATAGGTTTGGAATTCCTTCCTTTCAATAATATAAAAGTATCGGCAGTGTTTGTGTCTGGATTCTTGTTGAAATGTCCAATGTCAGTCTGATCCCGGGAAGTTGCTTTTCTGGAGACTTTGACAATGGTCTATTGTTACCACCTCACATCTTGCTGCCACATGTCTAAATGGGAGTGTCTCCCTCTCCCTCCTATTGGGAGTCCGTATGTCGCCTCAGTCTGAGGCTTCCATCCTGCATCCTGGGGAAGTCTCCTTGTTTTCTAGACCCCCTCCCCACTGAAATTCCTGCTGAGAGGTGCTGTGTCTTTGGTGTTTATCTCCCAGGTACTATTTGTGGGCTCACCTTAGGAAAACCACAGCCTCTGAGACATGGAGAGAAGACTTACCATTAATACATCATGAGAAGCTGCCTTTAGCAGACATTAGTTATCAGAAACGACAATGCTTCAAGCCAGCCACACAAGGTCAGACAAGCACTAAGAAAGCAAGTATGAAGCTTCTTTTTAGCACAGCAAGGAACCACCATGTCCACAGAACATGCTCACTGTGGGAACCACCATGTCCACAGAACATGCTCACCGTAGGAACCACCATGTCCACAGAACATGTTCACCATGGGAACCACCGTGACCACAGAACAGTGCTCACCCCATGGGAACCACCATGCCCACAGAACATGCTCACCATGGGAACCACCATGTTCACAGAACATACTCACCCCATGGGAACCACCGTGACCACAGAACAGTGCTCACCCAATGGGAACCACTGTGTCCACAGAACATACTCACCCCATGGGAACCACTGCGACCACAGAACAGTGCTCACCCAATGGGAACCACTGTGTCCACAGAACATGCTCACCCCATGGGAACCACCATGTCCACAGAACATGCTCACCCATGGGAACCACCATGTCCACAGAACATGCTCACTGTGGGAACCACCGTGTCCATAGAGCATGCTCACCCCATGGGAACCACCATGTCCACAGAACATGCTCACCATGGGAACCACCATGTTCACAGAACATGCTCACCATGGGAACCACTGTGTCCACAGAACATACTCACCCCATGGGAACCACCATGACCACAGAACAGTGCTCACCCAATGGGAACCACTGTGTCCACAGAACATGCTCACCTGTGGGAACCACCATGTCCACAGAACATGCTCACCATGGGAACCACTGTGTCCACAGAACATGCTAACCCCATGGGAACCACTGTGACAACAGAACATGCTCACCCATAGGAACCATTGTGTCCACAGAACATGCTCACCTGTGGGAACCACCATGACCACAGAACATGCTCACCATGGAAACCACTGTGACCACAGAACATGTTCACCATGGGAACCACTGTGACCACAGAACATGCTCACCATGGGAACCACTGTGACCACAGAACATGCTCACCCCATGGGAACCACTGTGACAACAGAACATGCTCACCCATAGGAACCATTGTGTCCACAGAACATGCTCACCTGTGGGAACCACCATGACCACAGAACATGCTCACCATGGAAACCACTGTGACCACAGAACATGTTCACCATGGGAACCACTGTGACCACAGAACATGCTCACCATGGGAACCACTGTGACCACAGAACATGCTCACCCCATGGGAACCACTGTGACCACAGAACATGCTAACCCCATGGGAACCACTATGTCCACAGAACATTCTAACCCCATGGGAACCACTGTGACAACAGAACATGCTAACCCCATGGGAACCACTGTGACCACAGAACATGCTCACCATGGGAACCACTGTGACCACAGAACATGCTCACCCCATGGGAACCACCGTGTCCACAGAACATGCTCACCCATAGGAACCACTGTGTCCACAGAACATGCTCACCTGTGGGAACCACCATGACCACAGAACATGCTCACCATGGAAACCACTGTGTCCACAGAACATGCTCACCCAAGGGAACCACTGTGACCACAGAACATGCTCACCATGGGAACCACTGTGACCACAGAACAGTGCTCACCTCACAGGAGGGCCTTGCCTCCAGGGTGACACAGCCCATGTTGCAGAGTCTGTGGTTTTAAGTGAATAGAAATCCTTCCATGATGCTCTCCCTGCAGTTCACAGAGCAGATTCACACTCATATCCCAAGAGCAAATGTCCCCAAGGGGCCCTGGGTCAGTGTGTTCCTCACTGGTGGGGCGACTGGACAAGGTGCTGGAACTCCCTAAGCCTCTGTCAACCTCGCCGAGAAAAGGGGACCGTGACTCTGACTGCAAGGGGCTGTTGCTGGGAACAGAGCACAGATGAACATGGGTGAGCACGGGTGACACAGGTGAGCACATGAACATGGGTGAGCATGGGTGAGCACGGGTGACACAGGTGAGCACAGATGAACATGGGTGAGCATAGGTGAGCACGGGTGACACAGGTGAGCACAGATGAACATGGGTGAGCATAGGTGAGCACGGGTGACACAGGTGAGCACAGATGAACATGGGTGAGCATAGGTGAGCATGGGTGACACAGGTGAGCACAGATGAACATGGGTGAGCGTAGGTGAGCACAGATGAGCACAGGTGACATGGGTGAGCACGGCTGAGGGTGGAATAAACACATGTGCCTGGTTCCCTCTGCTGTCAGGGCGGGGCGGGGCTGGGTCTCTGAACCCCGCCTCCTGTACTTGCAGGGTTTCGTGGAATGGCACTCACCTCTGGAGACGTCCCGTTGAACGAAATGCTTCTGGGCCACAAACACCTCCCGGAACTTCCTGGCTGACGTGATGGGGGAACACTAGGCACCAAGCCTTTGAAACCAGGCCTTTAGCTCTCTGCCTTTGTCAATTGTAAGGCAGTTGGCTCAATCATCTTTCCAGCCTCCGTTTACCTATCTGTGAAATGGCCTGACAAGACCGTCTCTGAACCCAGGGAGACGCCCCTGCATACGGGCGGGCTGTGGGCTCGCCTCCGGTCTGCAGCGGGGCAGGGAGGGCGCTGCAGACGGGCCGCCCTGGGCAAGCCGAGCCTTCGACAAGTAGCAGCAAAGCCCAACGACAGCAGAGCCCCAGATGAGAACTGGGGTTCAGGGCCGCCAGAGAAGTGGTGACTGGAGGCCGGGTGCTGGCAACCAGTGTGGCCCCTGCACATTAGGTGGGCATCGGTGCCGCTCCTGCCAGCCATAAGCGAGGAGCTCGCGAGGGATGGGGCTGCGAAGGCTCTGGCTGGACGGAGACGAAGGCCCCGGGCTCACAGCACTTCCCACTTCCCGAGTGGTTCCCTCAGCCCTCGCCGCCCCCCCTCCAGTGCAGGACCCAGGAGGGGCCAGTGCAGCTCCTCCACGCCTTGCAGCGTGTGCGTGCGCGCACACATCTTCACAGAATCGCCAAAGTTAAACGACAAATTCCTTGAGTTCTATCAAAGCGCACAATTAAGAAGCTCCTGCGATGGGGGGTGGGGGGTGGGGGTGGGAGCGGGGAGGCTGGGACTGAGGAGCTAGAGATGGAGGCAACATGGATGTCCCTCAAGGAGCTCAGCGGCTCATGGGAGAGGCACTGGAGGCAGCTGCACCCACATCATGGGGCATTTGGGAGCAGAGCTGGAGGCCCAGGACAGGGTTCTGGAGGAAGGGCGCTGGGCTGGGGTCTGGAGAATGAATGAACTCAGCTCGGCAACGCCAGAGGAAAGGGGCAGAGGGCAGGTGGGCAGCGTGACCAAGGCGTGGCGGGGCTCAGGCAGAGCGGGCACGAGGCCTGAGCCAGAGGCTGCAGCTCAGGTGGCACCGGTGAGGCGGGCAGGGCCAGGCACGGTGCAGGGAACGCGGCTCAGGTACTCAAAGCCCGGCCTGTCACAGCCACACACTTGTAGCCGCTGGTGGACGAGGACAGGGTCTCGGGAAGACCTGGGCAAGCCGGTGACCATGACCAGTCTCATCCTTCAGCTCCATGACCCCCGAGGCCGCTCCCCAGACTCAGCTCCTGCCTGCCTCTGCCTCTGCCAGGGGCTGGGGCGTGCTGCAGGCTGTGCTCAGACACGGGGCTGGCTACACACATCCAGACAGAGCCGCTGCAGGTGCTGGAGGGGACTTTCTGTGTGGGGCGTTTTCTTCTCTTTTTCCAGGTCAAGCCAGCCCTGTGTTTCCTACTTTAACCGACAGATTCCATTCCACGGGCCCTCCCATAAGGGAGAGGAGCCACTGAGTCCCGTCAGGTCCCTGGCCTCTGTGCCACCGGATGTTCCCTCACACGGTCAGCACCCCGGGCCCTCCGCTGCTTGGTCAGAGCCGGAGGCCTGGCCGTGTGGTCAGTGATGGTGCTGAGATGCTTCTGGGTGGAGCCAGGGACCCCTGGGAGCCCAATGACAGCCCATGCCCCCACTCCTGCTGCTCCCCCACTTCCTCCTGGTCAGTTCTCAGCTGGGGGTCTCTTAGGCCGCTCTGCTCCGTGCCCGGCTTGCTGGGTGAGGGCACACCAGGTGAGCTCTGGGTCCCACTGACACGCTGCTGACAGAGCGTCCTGGCAGCTCTGCCCCTCCCTGCAGAGTGTCTGCCTGGCGCCCAGAGCCCCCTGGGTGGGAGGGGCAGGGAGTCAGGGAGATGCAGAGCAAAGCTGGGCTGTATCCGCCATAGTGGCTGGCATCCAACAGCACGTGCTGGTGAGGCCACGGGCAGGCAGGTGCCCTCGGTGCTGCTGGCAGGAAACTGTGTGGCGTTTCCTCAGAAATTAAGACTAGAGCTATCGCCCTGGCCGGTCTCTCAGGGGTCAGAGTGTCAGCCTGTGCACCAAAGCATCTTGGGTTCGATTCCTGGTCAAGGGCAGGTACCTGGGCTGCATGTTTGATCTCCAACCACAGTCAGGAGTGTGTGGCTGAGGTAGCCAATCAATGTGTCTCTCACATCGATGTTTCCGTCTCTCTCTCCCCCTTCTTCCCTTCCACTTCATCTAACATCAATGGGAAGATTTCCTCAGGTGAGGATTAACAGAACAACAACAACAAGAATAGAGCTACCACATGACCCAGCACTTCTGGGTGTTTGCTCAAAAAAACAAAAATATATGAATAAATATTCATAAAGATATGTGCCTCCCCATGGTCACTGCAGCGTTCTTCACAGAGCCCAAGACATGGAGACCCCGAGTGTCCCTGGACGGAGGACCGACAGAGAAGGGTGCATGCCCACAGGGACCCTGCCACCCACGAGAAAGGGGGGAGGCTATCATTTGTGATGGCATGGGTGGAGCGTGGGAACGTCACGCTAAATGAGGTCAGATGGAAAAGGATGAAAACCAAGCGACCTCACTCACACGCGGGACAGGAGACTGCAGGCGGCGACTCAGGCACCGTGCGGGGAGGCCACCAGAGGGAGGGGAGGAGGAGAGGGTCAGAAGGTGAAGGGTCAAGTACACAGTGATGGAGACTAGACTGTGGGTAGGAGCGCATGGTCAACAGGTGTCACATTATGGCCTCGTTCCTGAACTGGTCATTCACCAATGTCACCAAAACCGTTCCATTTAAAGAGAGTCACTGGCTGGCCAGGGTGACCGGCCACCCCTCCCCTCCCCTCCCCGCCTCCTGCCTCCTCTCCGGGTCTTACTGACGTCACGCTGACACCCCGAAACAGGACAGGGAGAGGGACACGTACTAAGTGACCAGTTAGGGGACCACCTCTCTGGCCCCAGCTGGCAGTTTCACTGCCGCCGCTTCTGGCTTCGGTCCCCTTGTGCCCCTGTTCAGGCGCACGGACACCCCCCCCCCCCCCCCCCCCGCTTTTGGTGACACCTCAGATTCAGAAAACCAACTGCTCCCTGCCCACCAGAGGAAAGACCAAACCAGCAAAACCAACAGATCATTTTATTATCATCATTCCCTACCAGAAAAATTTCTAAAAATCTCTCTATATAAAAGCCTATGATCCGACGACTGGATGACCGGCCAGTAGCCATGACGTGCACTGACCACCAGGGGGCAGATGCTCAACACAGGAGCTGCCCCTTGATGGTCAGTGCACTCCCACAGCCAACCTCCAGTGGCCTCTCCCCCCAGCCAGCCACCCCAATCTGGACGGGGCAAGACGGCCCCAATCAGCTCCGATCACCGGCCAGACTGAGGATTCATGTGCTGGGACTCTACTATAAATATAAAATCTCTAGAAAATTCCCAGGACAGCTCTGCAACCTTCCTCCTCGGAGACGGGGCAGCAGGTGGGGCGTGGAGCTGGGGTGAGGGTGGAGGAGACCGCAGGGGGCTCTACTCGAAGGACAGCAGGTCAGGGTGTGGCCCCTCGCTGTCCAGGCTGCAGGTCCGCTCCCCGGGGCGGGGGCTACTGTCCGGCGGCAGCTCAGCCGGGCGGCCGGGGCTGGGGCCAGGCTGGAGGCTGCTGCTCTCGGCGGGGCCGGGCGGGGAGGCCCTCCGGCTCGGGGCGCCCTTCAGCCGGGGCTCGCCCGTGCCCTCCGGGTGGATCAGGTCGGGCACCGACAGGGACGCCTCGCCGTTGGGCAGGGCGCCGTCCACAGGGGCCGCCGGCGGTGGCGTCCCCGCTGGGCCGGGCTGCGTGGGGGGCGGGGAGCACTCCAGGCTGCTCAGCACGGGCTGGGCGGAGATCAGCATGTCCTGGGTGGTCTTCAGCGCCCGGGGCGTCCGCTTCCGGCTTGTGGGCGGCGGTGGGTCCAGCCGAGGGATGGCTTCTGGCAGGGCCGACCTGCAGGGGTAACAGTGACGCACCTGCCCGACGGGGGGGCCCCCCCCCTGCAGCACCCGCGCCCGGACCACGCCCGCCCTTCCCACCCATCGCAGCGTGGGGCTCAGCGGCTCCAGCACAGTGGCTTCCGCTGTGACCCCTCGCCCAGAGGTCAGAGGTCAGAGGTCAGAGTGGTGCAGCGAGGGCCTGGGGTGGGAGGAGGCACTCACCCGTCGTCCTCCCCGCCGGGCGCGCCGGCCAGCTGGGCCTCGGCCGTCCAGTTGACCTCCATGGCGCCCACGCCGCCCAGGCCCCAGGGCTCCCTCCGCCGCAGGAGGTCGTTCATCTTGGCTCCCACGGCTCTGCCCAGGTTCCGCAGGTGCTGGCCGCTGCCCACCCAGAGGCCCGGCCCGCCCGGCTCCGTGGGCCCCGGGGCCCCCGGCCGGGACACCTGGGGCCCAGAGAGGCTGGGCGGCGGCTTCGGGGGGAGCGACGCGCTCGGATTCTCAAACACGCTGCGGCCGGCTGGGAACAGACAGAGCGGCCAGTGAGCGGAGGCCGCGCTCCCGGCCCGCGCCGCGCCAGGGCTGTGAGGATGCGGGGCATCCAGGACAGAGCCAGCAAGACGGCACTGCCGCTGCGGGTCCTGGACGGGGCGTGGGACTGGGAAGTCTGGTCCCCCGCCCCGTGAGCGGTGCGGCTGGAGCAGGGAAGGGCTAGCCCACCCCTTGAAGCCCGCCCAGACTCACGCTGTCCCCGCGGGGCCACGAGCCACGGGGCGGGCACTCTTTCCCTGGAGAGCGGGTGGCCGTGTGCCTTGGCCAGCAGGCGTGGGCACTTCCCCGGGGAAGTCGGCGCCGACCCCGAGCCCCTGCGTGGGACCTGGGGCCGGGGGCCAGCCCCGCAGAGTCTCCCCGGAGGGGTGAGGATGCGCCCAGCTCACTGCGTGCTCACGCAGCCCCCGGAGAGAGGAGGGAAGGAGCCGTCTGCCCGAGGCGCCCGGCCGAGACGGCCGAGGTGGAGCCAGAGCCCGCGCTCTCGCTGGCCGCTTTGCCAGCCCCTCCGCCTGCCCGGCCTGCCCTCCCTCGGGGCTCTCTGCGGGCACGGTGCACTCAGAGGGCAGGGGCGCGCCTCGTCCATTGCTGTTCCTTCAACAGCGGCCCGGGCCGTGCACACATAGGTGCTCAATAACTGTGTGAGTCTAATTCTGAGCCCATTAGCAGATGGAGAAGTGTGGAGGCCAAGCCTGTAGCCCCAGGTCTGTAACCAGGGTGGCTAGAACTCCACGCCACGCTGTCCACATGCCCGGGCATCCGGCCCCGCACACCAGCTCCCCCGAGGCGGCCAGGCCGGAGGAGAGGTCTGGCTGGCCCAGGCCCTGTCGGGTCAGCACCTCTGCGACCCGCCTGCCCTTGCCAGGCCGTGCTCAGACACGCTGAGGCGGTCCTGCGGGGAGCACTCAGAGCGAGCGGCCCTCCTGACCAGCGACCTGGGAAGCCGCATTTTAAGGGTCTCTGGGCGGCAGGAGGCGCCTGTGGGAAGAGGCGTGGAGACCGCCCTCCAGGATGGAGTGCACAGGCTTGACCTCTGAACCGTCCCCGAGCCCTGTGCAGGGGAAGCGTGGGGACACGGGGACTCAGTGAGGGGTCCCTGGGAGCGTGGGGTGGAGAGCCCGGGCTGGGCCTCCCCTGTGGCCTCCCTCCTTTTCTCTTGGGTAGTGTGCCTACTGCGTCCACATCCCGTCACTCCGTCACCACGGAATCTGCACACTGCAGAGAAGGCCGGAGGCTAGGCGTTAGCCTGTTTCCACCAAAAGAGGGGGGTCTGGGCCACAAGTGTGGGAGGGCGAGCCCCTGGCTCGCAGCCTCCCCTCCCCCTGCTGACGTGCGTTGCCGAGCAACAGCTAGAAGCACAGCAGTGCTCTGCAGACTGCGGGGCTGCTGTTCCTGTCAAAACCCTCTCCCAGAAACAGGGAGTAACCTGGCCAGGCGCCCGCCCCCTCATGGGTCCCTCGCTGCCCTCAGGGCGCCCACGGGCTCTCGTACCCCCTTACAGTCCTCTGAGCCTGTCTGATGGCCACTGGGTCCTCAGGGGAAGGGGCTCCTGGCGTGGCTTCATTTTCTGTGGTGCCCAGCACAGGCCTGGCACACGGCGGGCAGTGGGCAGTTGGTGCCGCCGAATGGGGTTTTCACTGGACACCCCTGTGGGCTGAGGCACACGCAGGACCGTTTCCAAGGCCTGCTCCTCCCGGGGTCTGCGGGGTCCTAGGGTTCCACCGGAGAAGCTGCCCTTCTCCCCAACGTGGGCTCTGCCTGGGGCTCCCGCCCACACCCTGAGGGGCAAGCAGACCCCTCCTCCGGCTCACTGATGACCTCGCTCTGTCCGTCCTCGCAGAGGCTGGAGGTTCGGAGAAGGGTGGCGAGGGGACCCGTGGCCCTCCCAACACCCCACATGCACATTACGCCTGGGGACAGCGACTCGTAAGAAAGACGGTCTCTTACCTGTGCGACCGAGAAAGGCTCAGAAAGCAGGCGGGAGCAAACAAGAGAGAGACAGTTTATGCAGACGGACCACCTGACGTGCCCCCTCCGGCCTGAGCCGCCACAGGGCCCCCCCAAGGCGGAGTGAGGAGACAGAGACCCCACAGCTGTCACAGACCTTGGGGCCAGCTCCCCACCAGCTCCTCAGAACGAAGCCAAACAGCCGTGTTTAACCCCAAGCAGCAGGGCCGGCCGCCCCAGAGCTCTTCGAACCCAGGGTCTGAGCCTGGTCCTCTGGCTCTTCCCCGGCCGTCTCTTCCACACGCAGCCGCTGGATTCCAGACCAGGAGGGCTGCCTGTGCCACCTTCCGACTTAACAGCCGGCAGGTGCTTGCCCAGCACACGAGGCTGCGGGTGGAGCGGGATGACTGGCCGGCTCCCAGGCCCAGGAGCCACGGCCACGGCCACGGCTCGGGCACCAGCTCCCATCGCACCGGCTCCCAGGCCGGGGAGCCACGGCCACGGTGTGGGCACCAGCTCCCATCGCACCGGCTCCCAGGCCCGGGAGCCACGGCCACGGTGTGGGCACCAGCTCCCATCACACCAGCTCCCAGGCCCAGGAGCCACGGCCACGGCCACGGCGTGGGCACCAGCTCCCATCGCACCGGCTCCCAGGCCCGGGAGCCACGGACATGGCCACGGTGTGGGCACCAGCTCCCATCACACTGGCTCTCAGGCCCAGGAGCCACGGCCACGGCCACGGCGCGGGCACCAGCTCCCATCGCACCGGCTCCCAGGCCTGGGTGAGGCTCACAAAGGTGCCATCCTGCAGATGCTGGTGCAGAGCATGGCCACAGACTGGATGGCAGCTCAGGCAGCCACAGAGGCCGGGCGCGCCCACACTCTGCTGCTCTGGAGTGGGCAAGCTTCCTTGGCACAAACGTGCCCTTTGAGGTCTGAAGCGCGGTACGCACCGAGTGGCCACCCTTCACAGCTGTCTAGATCGGGTTGCCTCCGCTGACCTACGAGCCCGCCCCCTCCACAGCCCCCACGGGCCCGGCTGCCTGCCACGGGCAGCGTGGAGTAAGCCGCCGTTGGCTAAAAGCCCCTCCCGTCCCGGGGAGACTCGGAGAGACGGCGGCTCCGCGTGGCCAGGCCTCCCGCAGGTAGGCAGCGCGGGGAAGAGCGCGGAGCACGGAGGAGGCGGGACCACAGCGCGGGGAGACGGCGCCGAAGGAGGATCTGGGCACAGGGCCCACGCGTGTTCGTTGTGCTGGTTTTACTTTTGCAACTTTTTATAAGTTTGGAATTCTTTCCAAAGAACACGGGGAAAAGGTAACCAAACTGGGAAAAACGGAGACACTGAAACAACAGACAGGATGGCAGAGGCAGGGCCGAGCGGAGCAGGTGCGGAGAGGAGCAGGGAGGACCTCAGGACAGAGGCGCCCAGAGCGGGGGCGACGGCGACCCACGGAGCGAAGGAGCAGAGAGGCCACAGACAGCCCCACGGGGGCGGGCCCCGGCGCTGGGACCCGCCGTGCAGGCGGCCGCGAGGAGCCACAGGCGGACTCCTCCTGTCTGGAAAGGGCAGTCCTCCTCGCCGCAGGCCCCGCGGAGAGCCGGCCGCGGCGGAACGCTGGGCTGCTTGTGAGGTCACCTGTGCTCGGAAGCTTGTCGCCCGGACGACGGGAGCCTCCGGGCCGCGTGTGACCCTCCCGGCGACGGCACAGCATGGAGAGCTTCTCGCTCCTCAGCATCTCGGGGCCCCGGGTCTCCTCCTCCGCCCTGGGCACCTTTCCTGACCTCATGTCCCCACGAGGCCCCAGCTTGCCAGGTGGGTCCTGCCGGGTGGCCACAGAAATGCAGGGTGTGAGGCCCTCCGTGGAGGGTGCCGCCGGGTCTACACAGGGCACGCCCCCACCCCGCGGCCCCGGCTCAGGCGCCGAGACGCCAGGGCTGGTGCCCTGCGCCCTCTGCTGCGGGCGTGTTTCATAGAAGCTGCCTCCTCCTGTCCTCAGGAGGGCCCACGCCGCAGCCACAGGCCTGTGGCCAGACCCGCTAGGGAGGGGAGGAGGCCATGCTCCATGGCCACTTGGTGCTGGCGCCTGAGGCCTGGAGGGGTCTCAGTGGGCCCCGGAGGAGGACGCCCCCTCTCGCTCAGCTCCAAGAGCATCTCCTCTGTCCCCCCCAGACATTGCCAAGACCGTGTTCCCCACGGACGCACCCAGCCCAGCGCAGGCCCCGCTGCCCCAGCACCCGAGCAGCGCTCTGCGGCAAGGGGTGGTGCTCTCGCCAGGTGAGCCCCCTGGGGTGGGCGCCAGGCGAGCCCGGGACGGGTGTGAGAGAAGACGGCCCCCGAGACAGGCCGGTGCGGCTTCCCCGTGCAGCCGCCCCGCCTTCCCTCCCAGAGGTCCAGGCTGTGCAGGCCTCGGCTCTCCTCTCCCACCTCCCAGGGCTGCGGCTGGGCTGTGGCAGGGGCTGCGGTGGTCTCAGCTGGTGGCAGACAGGGCCTTTGTCCGTCTGTCCCGAGAGGAGCACCTGGGAGCTGCGGGGCGGCGATGGGCGCCTCCGCCACCGGCCACACCGCCTGTCCCAGCCGGAGAGGGGAGGCCCCGCCGCCCGCCCGCCCAGCTCAGACCGCCATTTCCATTGCAGACTGCATGCTGGGGGACCCCCAGAATGGGGAGCAGCCGAGGCGGAGCTGCACCATCTACCGGCCGTGGTTCTCCCCCTACAGCTACTTCGTGTGTGTGGACAAGGAGAGCCCCCGGGAGGCCCACGGCTTCCCCGAGCTGCCGCGGGACGAGGGCCGGGGCGACAGCTGCCTCCCCGAGGACGCGGCCGACAGCCTGCGCTCGTCCTCCTCCTCCCCCGACAACCCCAGCCCCCGCGAGGCCACGGCCACGGCCCGGCCCGGGGACGCCGACCACATCAGCTCCCAGGACATCCTGAGGGCCTCGCGGGGGCTGCCGGCCCAGCAGAACGGCTTCAAGTGCGCGGCCTGCTGCCGCATGTACCCCACCCTCTGCTCCCTCAAGAGCCACCTCAAGTGCGGCTTCCGGGAGGGCTTCAGCTGCCGCGTCTTCTACCGCAAGCTCAAGGTGCTGTGGGCCCGGCCCGCCGACAGGCTGCCTCTGGGCGGCGGCCCGGCCCGCAAGTAGCCGGCCGGCACCGAGCCCCCTGCCTCCGGGAGAGGCCAATAAACCCGTTAGCACAGCTCCGCGCTCCCAGCGCCGGCACCGCCGCTCCCGCCCCGCCCCATCCATTCCCTCCGGCCCACCCCGACTCCGAGGGGGAGAGCCGCGCGGAGGGCAGCTCTCGGTGAGGCGCCCGGCCGGCCAGCAGGCGCCACGTCCAGGGTGCGGCCTGAGGACAGGGGCTCCCCGTCACACTGTGAGGCCTCCTGGGACCCGGGACGCGGAGGGTGTGCCCAGCAAGCCCCGCCCGCCGCTCTGCTCTGCAGAGCCTCTCAGATGAAGTCTCCCATTCCTCACCCGCCCCCGCCGCCACGCCGCCACAGGCCACCGCCCTGAGCCCCCGACTCCCCTGCAGGCCCGGGCCCCACAGGTCCCCCCACCGCCTCTGCCCTCCGTGCGGCTGGGGCTGCCGACTGAAGCCTGGCTTCTCGGCTGCCGACGTGCCCGCCCGCTGTCCCTTCCCGCTGTCTGTCTCCCCCCCCCCCCCCGCCCTCTAGAGTCCTTGCTGGGCAGCTGGCGTGGCCCCAGAACAGACTCTCAGATGCACCCACTCAGAACCCACCTGACCCACACGAGACAGACCTGGGCTGCTGTCGCCTGGTGGTCTCAGGGCTACCTCCCACAGCGGACGCCAAGCTTTCCCCAGCACTCACCCTGGCTGCGGCCCCCCCACCCCCATGCTGAGAAAAGGCGCCACCCCCGCCTGCCAACACCCTCCGCGGTGACAGGGCCCCGGGTCCCCGGGAAGCAGAGCTGACCGGTGGGCATGCAGCCGGTCCGTGTCCACACCACCATGACACGTGAACTCCCCTCGAACCTCAGCCGGGGAGTGTCACGGGCCAGAGCAAGAGGACGACAGGAGAGCGTTGAGAAGTAAGAGGTTTATTAGTGGGGCCGCCGGCGAGTGGCGGCCCGGAGTAAGTGCACTTACAGGAGAGACGTCTGGAGCGCGGGCCCAGCCACCCACACGCCGGGGCGGGCCAGAGGACCCCCCACGGGAGAGCGGAGAGAAGCAGGCGGCAGGGCTGTGTGGCCCTGCGGGAGGTGCTGTCTGTCTGTCCGCACCGCAGGCCCCGTGGGCTAGACCCCGAGGCCGGTGCCGTGTCCACTGGTCCTCCACGCAGACGAGCAGGATGGAGAGCAGGCCGGCCTTGGAGCGAGGCGGGCGGGAGGAGGACAGGGCCCGCTCACCACCGCCCCGTCCCCGGCTCCACCGGTGCTGCCGCCTCATCCTGGAGCGGGTGGCCTGGGGTCCCAGGGCACGTGGAGGGCAGGGTGGGTGGTCCAGCAGCGGCCAGGGAGCCTGTCCCCAACGCTGTCCCCTCCACGGCTCCGCAGGGCCTCTTACAAACTGGTCCCCCCTCACCCATCACGTCCAGCGGCCACCTGGTCACCCACCCGGCCTCAGAGCCAGCCTGCCCCTGCTCAGCTCTGGGATGGAAGAGGACCGCTCCCGGGGCCCATGTCCTGCCTCCGGCGCCAGGTCTCACCCCTGCTGCTCCTCCCTGAGTCTGCCCTGCCTCCAGGGTGAACTGTGAACTGTGAACTGGAAGAGGCAGCAAACACGGCCACCCTCCCCACCGGTGCACACGCTGGACATCTGTCCTCTCCTGTCACTCACACGCCGACACGCACCCTTCCCTCCCACACGTGCACACGCACATGCACACACGCACACACCTGCCGACAGTGTGCACCCTCAGCAGCACAGGAGCCTGTCCCACTGCTGCCCGCCAGCAGTCTCGCGTGGGCGGCCCCGGTGGCTCCGGTGGGAGGACGGCCCGGCTGCCTCGAGCCCGGCCACGGAGGCGGGGGTCTCGACAGGCGGCAGTGATTCCGGACCCTGGACATAGCAGGCCAGCTACCAGCCTGTGGTGGGCATTTTGCAGAAAGAACCGACCACCACTGCCCAGCGGAGGGACCAGCGGAGGGTGGGAGGGCTCGGGCGGACGGCTCACTCACAGGGGGTGGGCAGGAGGAGGGCCATGTGGCAGCAGGGTCGCATGGGGGCCACACGGCCTCCTGGGAAACACTCTCATGCGGGCGCAGCCAACAGTCCGGGAGCAGCCCCCTCCTGCCCGGCTCGCCCCAGCTCGGCACCGCGGCCTGCAGGCACCTGCTCCCCAGGCGGTGAGGCAGCCGCCCCGGCCCCGACACACGCGCCTCCTCCCACCGGACACGGAGGCCAGCTCGTCTCGGGCCTCGGACCTGGGGCCGTCCCAAAGCTGCGGCTGCGCAGCCGCCCTGGGCGGGCAGCCGATCGATCGATCCCCTCGGGGACTCCCATGGCTTCCACTCCACCCTCCGGAGCAAAGCCCAGTGCTCTGAGGCAGCACCGCTGCCGGCCGGCCGCCGCCTCCTACACGGCGACCGCGTCCTCCAGGCTGTCGCCCGGCGCGGGGCGCGGCCGCACGTGCAGCAGGCGCGGCGGCTCCTCCTCGCTCTCGTCCGTGGCGGACTCGTACTCCGAGGCGATGCCCGACTCCCGGAAGCGGAGCAGCTCCAGGCCGCCCAGCGGCGGGCCCCGCGCCCCGGGGAGCCGGAAGCACTCCAGCTTCACCAAGCAGTCGCGCCTACCTAAGGGGCTGCCTGCAGGCAGGGCCGGGCCGGCCAGGGGTGGCGAAGGCAGGTCCTCTGGCGTGGGCGTCGTGGGGTCGCAGAGCACGGGCAGGGCTCCGGGCCGGAAGGTGATCTCCAGCAGGCTGTCCTGGGAGCCCACTGCGGACAGAGGGGGGGTCAGGGCCCGCCCTCAGCCCGTCCACCCACCGCCAACGCCAGGCTGCGGGGAAGAGCCCTGGGGTCGTGATGGGGAGGGGGGCCTGGGGTCAGACTAACACCGGGGGGAGGGCTCACGGGACAAAAATAAAAATCCAGAGGCTCCCGGGCGGGCGTGCAGGGAGCCGGGCAGGGCTCTGCGCTGCACAAACAGCCCTGCAGCCCGGTGGCCGTGTTGCCGGCAGGACCTGGGGGGCTGTTTTCGGGGAACCAACGGTGGCCGGGGGAACTGTGGGGGTCTCAGGAAAAGCACTAGTTTTGTAATGAGACCCGGGTTTGACTTGGCTCCACACCTCTCGACCCCAACCTGCCGGAGCCACCGCCTCATCTCTGAGCTGGACACACAGGGGGCACAGCCAGCTCCAAGGGCCAGGGGTGGCGTGGAGCTGGCCTCCAGGTCTGGAGACAGCTGGGCGCGGAGGCCAGGTGCCAGCACCGTCGCCAGCAGCACAGCGCTGCCCCGGAACAGCTGGCACCCGTGTGGACCTCGGGTTTCTGCTGGAATGCCAAGCAGGTCGGCACCGCCAAGAGCTATTGGGGAAGAGCTTGTGGTGCCCAGCCCGGGGCAGCGAGGGGCCGGCAGACGGGCCCGACTTACTGGTCTGTCCTGACAGCTTCAGCTCCAGCTCCTGCACCTGCCTGACCAGCAGGGACACGTGCTGCAGGGCGTCCCTGTTCTGCAGCAGGAGCTGGTGCACGCGCGCCTGCGCCTCCAGCCTGGCCGCCGCCTCCGCCGCCAGCTGGTCCTTCAGCAAGTGAACCTGAAGGGGAAGCAGAGGAGAGGGTGGAGAAGAGGGGCTGAGAGGACAAGACCTGGATGCAAACTCGGGGCGCTCGCAGGGAGCAGGCACATCTGGGCTTGTAATCCGGACGTTTCCAAGAACCCACACGCTGACGGCCAGCTCACAGCAGCCACACCCACACACACTGAGAAACTGAAGCCCCTGCGGCCCTTTCGAAACTGTGAGGTGCCCCAACCGAGTCTGTCTCACGTCTGTGGGGTCAGCTCCACCCTCTGACCATCCACCCCTTTTTGTCTGTGGCCCCAGGATGGGCCTGCTGCCTGTGTGTCGCGGGCGACTCTCGGAGAGCTCGGGTGGGACTCTGAGCGGAAGGACCCCGAGGAAAGGGAGCCCCAGGCAGGAAGACGCGCACACAGGTGGCCTTGCGCCTAGAAGGGCATGAAGGGGTCGCTGCGGGGGTCTCGTGGACGTGGCAGCTGTGGGCCGGGGGCAGAGAAAGACCCGCATGAGGGGCGGGGGCGCGAGGGCAGTGGGAAGGGGTCAGAGAAGCTGGCGGGAAGGCTCTGCATTCCTGAAGAGCAGTTTGGGCCAGAAAAACCCACGTTTCTCCAAGAGTAAAGATGGCAGCCTCCAACCCCCACTCCCCACCCCCGCCGTCCGATCTGAACGAGGACCCCAGGGTGGACGCCTCGCTCCTGCGGATTCCAGCCATGACCTTGAGGTTGACCTCGCTTCTAAGTGGAGCCACTAAGGAGATCGGCAGCCACTTTCCATGCGTGGCTCCCACAGGGGCCTCTGTGCCGGGAGGGGCCGGGGAAGTGGGGGGCCGGGGAAGGGGGGGCCGGGGCCTCTGGGCAGATCAGCTGAGGCCCGTGAACCAGGGGCAGGGCAGGCCCCGGGCGGGCCTGTAAGGCTTTATCTCCCTTCAAATGGAGGCACAGAGGTAAGTCCCCAAGCCTGCTGGTCCCGAGAACAGGACAGGGCTGTGGGGGGGACAGGAGGACTCCCCCTGCAAGTGGCTCCCTGCTGCTGAGAGGGGCCTGCTGAGCAGACCGTCTCTAGGCTGGCTCTTCAGGACCAAATGGAAGCGTGAGACTCACCTTCCCCTGCACAAAGCAGAGAATTCTGCCCACTGAGCCCGCCCTGGGGCGCCCCGCACCTGAACACCTCGCACGGAGAGCCGGCCAGCAGCGGCCGCTAGCTCCGCGGCACCGCACCCCCCCTGCGCCTCACCGCCTCCACCTCCGCCTCCACCTCCAGCTCCGGCCCCGAGGCTGCCTGGCGCTCCGCCAGCCCAGGACCCACCCCAGGTGGAGGTGGCCGGTGCCCGGGGCTCGGAGAACAGCAGCTTCTTCTGCAGGTGGCCGAGCTCCCCACTCGGACCCGGGCACCGCAGAGGTGTGCTCGGCCCCCACACCCGCCCTGCACTCGCGTCAGCCCTTTCCTTCCGGAAGGCTGAGCCCTGGCACAAGCGTGCGTGTCTCCCGGCCAGGCCGCGGCCTCCGGGGGTGATGGCTCCGGCACAGACCACTGGGTGGTCCCTGATGCAGCTCCCGAAACGCTCCCCCCTCAGCCACCCAGCGCCAGACCACTGCCCACTTGCCTGCACTCCAGCTCCTCCGTCAGAAGTGGGGGCAGGGCCAGGCTGGAGTCGGGGAGCAAGGCCTGGGAATGGCTGTTGGCCCCCACCCCAGACAAACAGGCAGAGGCCGGTGAATCAGCATGCAAGGGGCAGGCAGGGCACTGGGAGGGAGCAGCCACGCACGGGCGCTGACTACAGGCCGGTGCGGAGGGCTCCGCACCACGGCTCTTAGCAACCCCGGCTCAGGCCTCCGCGAGCCTCGGGACCACCCTCGGTTCCACCAAGCGCAGGGCGGATCTGGGCAGCAACTCCGAGTAGGACAGCCTTCTCCTCAGAGCTCGTCAGGAGCAGCCACCAGGAAGGCGGCGGCCGACCCCCTGCAGCCAGGCGGCCAGGCCAGAGCACCGGAGCAGGTGGCCCAGCCCATGGCCATGCAGGTGCCCCTCTGCCCACCCCGTCACAGCCCTGCCCGACGGGTACATGGAAAAGCAGGAGCTGGGGCAGCCAGGCGAGCCTCATGCTGGGGGAGGTGGGCAGAGGGGCTGGGTCCATGAGGGACACAGGTCTGACCTGGAAAGGTGACAGGGCGGGCCACCTGTGCCCAGTGCCTCCGGCCAGGCAGCCTTCTGACCCCGCTCGGGGCCAATTCAGGGAGTGGCCGAGGCTGCGTCTGGGACCGAGTTGTGGCCACTGGGAGGAGGTCACCGCCGGTGACAAGAGCGGAGCTGGGCTTGCCTTGAGGGTGAGCGGGTGAGGGTGTAAAGAACAAGCCCCCCCCGGGGGGGGGGGCACATGCTTGAGAGGAAGTGTCTATCACAGGCTCCTCAGGGTCTCCCGGAGGCCGGGTGCGCCATCTGAAGTGGGTGGCCACGCACACCCTCCTCGGCCCCGGGACCGCTGGTCTCAGTGACAAGACCCCAGCGCCACCGGTGGCAGCAGTGTCGGCCGAGCAGGCTGCCGGCGCAGACCCGGCACAGCGGGTCCATCTGCTTGACGGCGGAGATGCCAGGAGCCCGGCTATGGACCACGTGCCTTCACAATAGCTTCACCCACAGCCGGGCCTGGCCGAGCCAGGGAAGGAGGTGCGGAGACCGCGGCGGGAGGTGGTCCGGCCCCGTCGGAGGAGAGGACGGTGAGGCCTCGCTGGCACGCAGGGTGGTCCTGGTGGCGGAGAGCGTGGGAAGCCCCGGGCGCGGGCGGTGCCCGACCGACACTGCGCACTGCCGTCGATGGCGCGTCTGGAGGCTCCTCGCCAGCCTCGGCAGTGGCTGCGGATCGGCACGTCTGACGACACGCGCGGACGTGCCCGAGCCCACTCTTGGTAAGTGACCGCCGCTCGGCAGCGGATGTGCTGAATGGTTCGAGTCCCGGGAGCTTCGGGAGGGTGCGTGGCGGCCGCCAGCCCGGCGCTCCCAGCGAAGGCTGCTGTCACCGGCCGGCAGCGCGCGCTGTGTTCCCGGACGCACGCGGGACCCTGCTCTGCGCGCCCACAACCCCGAGCCTCTTCCTTCCTGTGGGCGTTTCAAGCCGCCCCGCGCGGGAGCCGCGCCCACGGGTGCCCATCTCAAAGCCCGGCTGCCAAAGGCGCCCGGAGCCTGTGCCTCAGGCGGCCAGGGCGGGCTGTCACAGGTCCACCTGCTCAGGCCCGAGCTGAGGCCAGTCGGGCGTGGCCAGGCCACCGGCACCGCCCTCAGCGCACAGCGAGCCCACCTCCGGCCCAGGACCGCCCTCCGCCTCTGCCCTCCTGGCAGCAGGACTCCACCGAGGGGTCAGTCGGCCTTAAAGGGATGGATGGTCTCGTCCCCCGCTCCGCCGCCCAGGCCGTGTGGACGGGGAGCCCCCCTCAGCAGAGGAAGCAAGAAGCGGCGGCGGGCACTCGCTCCCCTCCTCTGCAGGCCAGTGGCCCCAGACAGCCTCCGGGCCCCACCGACTGCTGGCAGCCGCAGCCAGCTCCTCTCGCTGCGACTGACACTACAGCTGAGCTCCCACCAGGTGACCTGGGGCCGGCAGGTGCCAGAGCCAGTGAGACACCAGGGCGCTGACAGAGGCATCGGGCCTGACTGCAGAGGCACCTCCCACCCCCCCAGATAGCAAGGCAGAGCAGAGGGGCCGGAGTCACCTCAACTCACGCCGTCCCTACCCCCTATCCAGCCAGCAGCCAAACCCAGCCCAGCGGGACACGCAGACACCACTGCCCTGCTCCCTACCTCCTGCCCGCCCCTCCCCCCCAGCCCAGAAGCATGGGTCCAGCCGAGCGATCCACGGGCTCTGGCTTAAACCTGCCCCGGGCCCTCGCGGGGGGGCGCCTCCAGCCCGTGCGCGCGGAGCCGGGCGGCGGGGAGGAGGCTGAGCAGGACCTGGGCCACGGCCACTTGCGTCTGCTGCTGCTGCTGCTGCAGGAGCTGGTGCAGGAGCTGCAGCTGGTGCTGCGAGGACAGCGGCGTGTCCGCGCCCGGGGCCTGCGCACGGGGCGGGGGCAGCGGCATCCGGGGCGAGGCTGTGGGCACCGGCTCCTGGGGCGGCACCTGCGGGACCAGAGGAGACGGTGTGTGACGCTGGGCAGGGCTTCCGGGCCCTCCCTCTGTGCTGTGCGGGGGCACCTGCGGTCCCACCCATCACCAAGGCTCGGGAGGGTGGCCCGGCGGAGCCGCCGGCTGGCCGGCAGCTGGTGTGGTGCCGGCGGGGCGCAGGCAGGAAGTCCCGCTCCGACACTCAGCTCCCACCGGCTCCGCAGTGATGCGACCCCGAGGATGACACGTCCCCTCAGCTGCCCCATGCTGGGTTCCTTCCGCTTCCGGACATGGGCTATTTCTACAGCTCCCACCCCAGCATGGGACGGACGGACCGACAGACAGACGGAGGCTGGCCCTTTCCTCTGCTGCGTCCTTGGGCTCGCCCAGGGCCTGCTTGTACCGAGGGCGTGGCCCCAGGAAGCCCTGTGGCCAAGGCAACAGCCCCTGCTCGGAGCGACAGCCGCCAGGGACGAAGTCGTCACCGTCACCGATGCACCAAAGGCCGGAGGTCCTCCCTGTCCCCCCCCCCCCCCCCCTGGCAGGTGGCCACGCCCACCGAGACGGCCCTGAGCGGAGATGTTGCTGCAGCAGAGGCTGCCCCAGCCCTGCTGCTGGCCCTCCGGCATGAGGCCACTCCACTCGCAGGGCGGAGGCGCCGGAAGACAGGCAGATTATGGGGTACAGGCTCTGCCCCGGAGAACTGGCTGACACACCCCCCCCAGCACTGATCGGGGGCGCCGCGACACCCACGGACTGGCTGTGTCCCAGGCGGACTTGGCTCGTCAGGAGCCCGGGGCCCCGGTGGCCTTGCCGTGAGCGGCCCCTCTGCCTACCCTGGAGTCTGTGGGGGGGGCGCCGTCCTTCCTCACGGCGTCCAGGTCGGTCACCCCGCGGCTGAAGTCAAGGCCGTCGCTGCCGGGGAGGGGCACCTCCACGGCGTCGATGTCGGTCTCCTCCGCTGTAGCCGGGGAGGCCCTCTCGGCTCCAGGGAGCTGGCGGCCTGCAGGGCAACAGAGACGCGGGAAGGGACGGGACGCCAAGAGCGAGGCCCCCTGCCAAGCAGTCACTGGGTCCTGACGGAAAACACCGCTGCCCGGCTCCTCACCTGTTCCCAGCAAGTCCATCGCTCCCACTCCAGCAAGACAGTCTATTTTTAAAGTCTAGGAACTGGGGAGAGGAACCGGTGTGTGGGGAGAGGAACAGGTGTGTGGGGAGGAACAGGTGTGTGGGGAGGAACAGGTGTGTGTTGGGGAGAGGAACAGGTGTATTGGGGAGAGGAACAGGTGTGTGGGGAGAGGAACAGGTGTGTAGGGAGAGGAATAGGTGTGTGTGGGGGGAGAGGAACAGGTGTGTGTGGGGAGAGGAACAGGTGTGTGGGGAGAGGAACAGGTGTGTGGGGAGAGGAACAGGTGTGTTGGGGAGAGGAACAGGTGTGTGGGGAGAGGAACAGGTGTGTTGGGGAGAGGAACAGGTGTGTGTGGGGGGAGAGGAACAGGTGTGTGGGGAGAGGAACAGGTGTGTGTGAGGAGAGGAACAGGTGTGTTGGGGAGAGGAACAGGTGTGTGGGGAGAGGAACAGGTGTGTAGGGAGAGGAACAGGTGTGTGTGGGGGGAGAGGAACAGGTGTGTGGGGAGAGGAACAGGTGTGTGGGGAGAGGAACAGGTGTGTGGGGAGAGGAACAGGTGTGTGTGTGGGGAGAGGAACAGGTGTGTGTGGGGAGAGGAACAGGTGTGTGTGTGGAGAGGAACAGGTGTGTAGGGAGAGGAACAGGTGTGTGTGAGGAGAAGAACAGGTGTGTGGGGAGAGGAACAGGTGTGGGGAGAGGAACAGGTGTGTGTGAGGAGAGGAACAGGTGTGTGTGAGGAGAAGAACAGGTGTGTGGGGAGAGGAACAGGTGGGTGGGGAGAGGAACAGGTGTGGGGAGAGGAACAGGTGTGGGGAGAGGAGCAGATATGGCGCACAGATTGGGGGACGAACACGTGTTGAGGGGCACAGTGCTGGGCACAGGTGACGGCAGAGGTGACAGGCATACAGTAAATCGCCGTCAACATGGGAGGTTCTCAGAAGCCTCTTCCCGGCGGGCTGGCTGCTGCCTCCCGGGGAGCGGGGCCCCTCCCAGGAACCCTCTGGGGAGTCCAGGAAACCCGAGGGCAGAGCGGCCTGTCCCCCAGCCCGGGACTGGCCAGGGCAGCTGCTGCCAAGACAGACAAAGGGCGGTTGGCGGTGGGTCGAGATGGGGGAGGGGGATAGGATGGATGGGGAGGGGAGGAGAGGACAACCGTGACCAAGGACACCTCCCCAGCCACTGCTGAGGCCCCAGGGGCACCAGGCCCCGACTGCAGAGCCGCACTGCCCACTCCCACAGCGCTCTCCTCGGCGGCGTGGCCTTGGGCGGCGGGCTCTCAGGAAGAGACTCCCCCGCATGGAAAGCTCCCTGACGGGGCGGGAGATCCTTTCACAAAACAAGCCTGCTCGATCCGCCAACAGGTCAGCTCTGGCGTGCCCGGCGCCCGAGGCACAAGGACCCGGCGGAGTCAGCAACACACTGGGAAGGCGCTCCGAGAGGACCGTGTCCCCAGACGGCAAGTGCGGCTGCAAAATGTGTGACTTGGAGGCAGGAGGCAGCCCTCCTGGACAAGGCAACGCCCGGCCGACAGGCAGCACCCGCGCTGCCCTGGAAGCAGGCCGCTGCTGGCCGCACTGCCTGGAGGGGCCGGCTGAGCACCAGGGGGGAGACCGCCCAGCTCCCGCCTGCCTGCGCGCTGTGGCTCTCCCACCTCAGCCACCTGCCAGCCTCGACACGAGCCTGTGCCTGTCGCCTGATGACAGGCCCCTCCACACCTCACAGCGATGAGGGGCCCTGCCCTTCCTGTCGTCTGCAGAAGCCCACGTGCCACGCAGGGAGCACCGCCCGCCCGCCTCCCGGGAGAGCCCGCTCGGTGCTTTGCTTCTCGTCCTAAACTCTGGAGGCACCGCACCGGCTGCGGCTTTCCTAAAGCGGACAGGAAGTGTCCACACGAGGAAACTAGACATTCTCCACGGCGGTGGGATTCAGAAAATGCCAATCACTGAGTCTCACGTATAGTCCTGTGATTGGAGAAAACTGCCACCAAAAAGGAGTTATTGTTTCTAAATGTTTCAGTTTCTCTTCTTGAGCTTTCCAGATAGAAAATGGAAGCTCTCAGAAAAGTGTCCGCGGGAGGGTGCACAGGAGGACGGGACTCAGACACGGGAGAGAAGCCACGTGGGCGGGAGCTCCGCCCTCCGATGGGACAGGATGGCCGGGAGTCAGGTTGGGCAGCAGCGGCCCTGCTTTAAAATGTGGTTCCCGATGTCACGCCTCAAGGCTTCCTTGTCTGACAGTTTGCACACACCACCCGCCTGCTATCAGAGTGCACGCTCCTTAAGGAAAGTTTGGAATCTCGAGAGAAGCAGGGAAAATAAGCATTTTTAGGTGCCGAGACGTCGGGGCTGCCTGCTTGCCACGTCCCGGTGGCGACGGCCTACCTGGGTCCCCGGAGCCGTGGCTGTGCCACTCGCTGTCCCCGTCCTCCTGGCCATCGGCGCTCTGCTGCGTGTGCTGCAGGCTCAGCTTGTGGCACACCTCGAAGGCCTGCCCCACCGTCCGGACGATCCGCATGGCTTGGCTCTGGGGAGAGAGGAGATGTGGGCGAAGGATTCGGGCCCTTGGCGAGGACACGGGACGTCCCGGGGGCAGGTGGCCAGCAGGTGGGCCAGCGGGGGAGAGACGAAACCTGAGGCTTTGGACGTGCACACACTCACTGGAATCGGGCTGCCCCTGCCTTGGACGCTCTGGCAGCACCTCGGCACCGTCAGCCGGCGGGAGGGACAGAGCCAACACCCCACTCCGACTCAGCCACCCTAGCCCCTCCTGCCAGGCTGCGGTGCCAGGGAGCCGAGGAGCAGCAGAAGCCGGAGCCCAGACCCCAAGACCCTGGAGCACACTGCAGCTCAGTCTTCGGGGAGCCTGCACCCGGCTGCCTCCTTTGTTTTGCTCTTTAACCTCTTCCTGGAAATGCCAAGAGCCCGGACCAGGGACGGCCAGGAGAGGAGGGACCCAGAGGAGCCAGTGCTGAGCCGGGGGGACGCACGCACGCAGGTGTGGGGGAGGCGGACCCCACACTGTAACGGGGGAGTCTGCTCTCTGCCCCTCAGAGATGGAGGGGAGTCCAGGCTCAGGCCGGGGCTCAGCACACACTCCTCTGGCCCCGCCCCCAACACGCACCACCTTGGACTGCTGTTCCTTTACCTCAAATGTGGCTGTCACTCTCCACCCAAGTCTCAGACTAGTCACACGTGGGTGATCTAGCTTCGGGTCAGCTGTGACCACCTGGTGACCCCACTTTCAACCCCCGAGGCGACACCGCAGTCGCCTCACCAACCAATGAGTGACAGCTGGTGAGTGACAGCTGAGCAGCGCCCAGGCTGAGAGGCTGGGAGCCCCGAAGGGTGGCCGTGAACGGTGCTTCTCACACCCTGGATTCTGCTCTGCTCTCTGGTGTGGTCTGCAGGACGCTCTGCACCAGACCCTCGCCCGGAGCAGCGCTCCAGGCTGCGCTCTGGGTGTGACCTGGGCTCCCCAGCTGCTTTCAGCCTGGGGGCTCGGAGCCTCTTAGCATCTAGGCCAGAGCACGCCCGTCTCAGAAATGGCGCCGGAGTCTGTGTCAGAATCTCGGGGAAGACACTTGAAGGCGGCAAGGAGGGCCAACCTGCCCTGGGCCTGCAAGCCTCGGGGACCGACACAGAGAGGCCTCAGAGGAGCCTCCACACCCCCGGCCGCCCCGCAGCAGCGCACCCCTCGGGACAGGCCTGGTGAGAGGCAGCCAGCACGATGCAGAGCCAACGGGAGGGGGACAGGCAGCCTTTGCCAGCTCCAGGGTCTGGCCATTGTCTGGAATTTACTGGATGTTCTCTGAAAGCGTCATTTCTGAACAATCGGGGTTGGTTTTACATAAGCCTGGAAAGCACTTGGCCACTGGACCAAGTCTTCTGTCCAGAACTCACTTTCTCTTAGCAACCCCAGAGCGGCTGCGGGCCCCCCGCTGTGGGCCAGGCTGCTAGGGCTTCGTGGGTGTCTTCAGAGCTGGCAGGCCGTGCAGCTTTGTTTAAACGTACCACAGCCTTTTTATCCCCAGGGTGCTCCCAGCAGCCATGGAGATGCCAGAGCTCAGGGAGCAGAGGCTGGGGACTGGAGACGGACCTGTACCACGTGCCCCCGTGACACAGCTTCTTTAACCCACCGGCTGACTCATGTTGGCGGAGCCCCAGGCCACCCCTCCGGCTAGCCCTGAAGTCCAGGCGGGACACAGATAGGACACAGACACAGCTCTGCCTCTGGGCGCCCTCCTGGCAGTGTCTGTCCTCAGAGTGAGGGGGCGCCCAGGCAGAAGCAGACAGCGCATTTCAAACGCTGCTTCCGGCCCTCCCGGTCCAAGAGAAATTAGTCAATCGTGAATCTGTTGTGTTTTAAAAAGTAATTCTTTATTGTTGAAAGTATTCCCCCTCTCCCCTCCATTGACCCCCTCCAGCCCACCACTACCCTCTCCCTCCTCACGCCAGGCCTTCAGCACCCATTGTCTGTGTCCATGCGCCATGCGCATATGCATTCCAGGTCTCTGGTTGACTACCTCCCTCCACGCTCCCTCCCCCGCCTTCCCTCCGAGATTCCGCCTCTGTTCCATGCTTCCATGTCTCTGGACCCACTTCGTTCATCAATTTATTTTGTTCATTAGATTCCATATATGAGTGAGGTCATGTGATACACGTCTTTCTCCGGCTGGCTTATCTCACTTAACGTGATAATCTCCAGGTCCCTCCATGCTGTCTCACAGGGTGAGAGGTCCTTCTTACCGCTGCACAGTATTCCCTGGTGTAGATGTCCCACAGCTTTTTATCCACTCGTCTGCTGATGGGCACGTGGGCCGTTTCCAGATCTCAGTATTGTAAATAGCACTGCTATGAACATAGGGGGCTTACATTCCTTCTGATGGGTGCTTCGGGTTTCTTAGGATATATTCCTAGAAGTGGGGTCACTGGGTCAAATGGCAGTTCCACATTTAATGTTTTGAGGAAACTCTATACTGTTTTCCATAATGGCTGCACCAGTCTGCATTCCCACTACCAGGGTATTAGGGTTCCCTCTTCTCCACATCCTCGCCAGCACTTGTCATTTGTTGGTTTGTTCATGGTAGCCATTCTGACAGGTATGAGATGGTACCTCATTGTTGTTTTGATTTGTATCTCTTGGATGATTAGTGACTTTGAGCATTTTTTCCTATGTCTCTTGGCCACTTTTATTATTTCTAGTTGATCCCTTTTCATATCTTCATAGGTCTCATTTATTTTATCGGCCTTTTCTAGGAGATTCTTGAACAACCTTATAAGCGTGGCTTTGAACTCTATATCCAGTTGCTTTTTGTCCTCCATTTCCTTCATTTGTGATCTGTTTCCTCATTTCGGCATTTTCGCTGCTTCCCTGAGTTGGTAGGTTGGGAGGATCAGCTGTGTCTATGCCAGGAGACAACCTTATTCCACTAGACTTGGAAACCTGCAAAAGCCTCTCTGAGTTCAGCTTGGAAGGGGCAGAGTTTCAGGGTGGAGTCTACAGCCTTGGCTTCGGTTAGCCCCGCCCTCTGAGGCTCCTGAGTCTCAGTGTTCCTCAGTGTCCTTTGGTACTCGCTGCAAGCACCTCTGAGAGAAAGGCACTCCAGAGTTTCGCCCGCTACCAGACAGTGTAGTCTCTCCCCCACAAGCCCACAACTGGTTCAGAGCAGTTGGAAGTGGGGTTAAGCACAGTCCAGAACTTATGTCTCCTTCCCGCTAGGGCAATCTCACGGCCCAATTAACAGTCTAGTCTGTCTGTGCACGCAATGTGCGCGACTCAGGGGATCTGCTTTTCGCTGCTCCCCTGAGCTTCTGTCTTACAGCCCAGATTCCCTCTGTATGAGGCTGGAGCCTGAGGGTTTTGCCCAGGACTGGGGTTCAGTGCAGTCAGAACTGGGGCTCAGTACATTCCTGAGCTTTTGAGTCCTTCCCGCTGGGGCAATTCAGCAGCTCAGCAAACAGTCCCTCCTCTGCTCGAAATGTGCGCGACTCCGGGGCTCTGCACTTGGCTGTTCTGCTGAGCTTCCGCCTTACAGCCCAGATTCCCTCTGTATGAGCCTGGACCCCAGGGTCTCGCCCAGAACTGGGGTTCAGTGCAGTCGGAGTTGGGGTTCAGCACAGTCCGGAGCTTTCATCTCCTTCCCACTAGGGAACTCCAGCCAGGCACTCAGCCGCCCCTCCTCTCTGGCTCTGTCCTCTCCCCATGCGCACGCACCGTGCCTCCGTACCTTAGGCTTTTACAGCTCCTCTGGTTTTCCTTCTGGTTTTCTCTTTCCTTCTAGTTGTAGAATTCCCAGTCAGTCAACTTTCCTGTAGTTCTGGATAGTGTCCACTCTATATTTTAGTTGTATTTTTTGAAATTGTTGAGTGTAGCTGCAGTTAGGCTTTTACCTCTGCCGCCATCTTGTTGTCCCCCTCTTGGCCACTTTTAGATTGTCTTCCTTTTGTTAAGTTGCATGAGTTCCTTATAGATTATGGGTATTAACCCTTTATCAGATGTATTGTTGCCAAATATGTTCTCCCATACAGTGGGCCCCCTTTTCGTTTTGTTGGTGGTTTCTTTTGCAGAAGTTTTTCATTTTGATGTAGCCCATTTATTTATTTCATTCTTAGTTTTCTTTGTCCTAGGAGAGGTATCTGCAAACATATTGCTACTCCAGCTTTTTTCCCTCTATATTTCCATTTGCATAGAAATTTTTTTTCTATCCCTTCACTCTCATCCTGTGTGTGTCTTTTTTCTGAGGTAGGTCTCTTGTAGACAGCATATAGTTGTGTCAGAGTTTTATATAGGTTTGCATCCATTCAGCTATCCTATTGCCTTTTGGTTGGAACATTTATTCCATTTACATTTAGGGTTATTATTAATAGGTACTTATTTTGTATTGCCATGTTATTTCTGTATGCCTAGGTTTCTCTCTCTACTTATTTTTCTCATCACACCAGTCTCTTTAGCATTTCTTGTAATGCTGGTTTGGTGATGATGTACTCCTTTAGCTCTTTTTTGGGGGGGCACAGGAAGCTTCTTATTTGACTGTCTATTTTAAATGATAGCCTTGCTGGATATGGTAATCTTGGTGTCAGATCCTTGCTTTCCATTACCTTGAGTACCTTGAGTACTTCATGCCATTCCCTTCTGGCCTGTAGAGTTTCTGATGAGAAATCAGGTGTCAGCCTTATGGGAGCTCCTTTTTGGGTAACAGTTTGCTTTTCTCTTGCTGCCTTTAATATTCTGTCTTTGATTTTTGGCATTTAATTATGATGTGTCTGTTTGGGTTCTTCTTGCTTGGGGTTCTCTGTGCCTCCTGAACTTGTGTGACTTTTTCCTTCACCAGGTTAGGGAAGTTTTCTGCATTATTTCTTCAAACATGTTCTCTGTCCCTTTCTGCCTCTTCTGGCACACCTGCTATTTGAATATTGTTATGTTTTATGTTGTCCCACAGCTTCCTTAAGCTGTCCTCCAGTTTTATAATTGTTTTTTTTTCTTTTTGTTTCTCTGATTGCCTGATATTTTCAATCCTATCTTCTAATTCACTGATTTGATCCTCGGCTTCCCCTAATGTGTTGTGTGTTATGTCCTTCTTTAGATTGTTCTTTTTCATAGTTACTATATCTGTTTTCATGCTGTTATTTGTGTTATGTGTTATGTCCTTCTTTAGATTGTTCTTTTTCATAGTTACTATATCTGTTTTCATGCTGTTATTTGTGTTATGTGTTATGTCCTTCTTTAGATTGTTCTTTTTCATAGTTACTATATCTGTTTTCATGCTGTTAGCATCTTTAAAATCATTACTCTGGACTCTGTTTAAGATAAATTTCTTATTTCTGTTTAATTTATCTCTTCTGGAGAATTTAGTTCTTTCATTTGGAGTCATTTCTTTGTCTCCTCATTTTAGCTGTCTATTTGGGTTTGTGACTATGTATTAGGTCAAGCAGGTCAAACTCAAAGGCTAACACAGGCCAAATAAATAAGGATTAAATGGCTGAAATAAATACAGCATTTTAATTAAAAAATAATATTTTTTCTTGAACATTTACTTACCAGACACTAAATAGCTGTACAAATTGATAAGTGTAATGCAAATAAACCTATTTTTTTTGTTTCCCAAAAGTGAAAATTTCCTGTTGCGCACGCACACCAAACAAGTCAGTCCAAGACTAATGATGTGGTCATCAGCTGATAAAATATTCGCTGCTAGTATTAGTGGAGAGAAATGGTGTGCTTGCTCATAGGCACATGAATGCAACATGATTATAGTAATCAATCATTAGTTAACATTGTAGTTCATTATTAATAATTAGTGGCCCAGTGCATGAATTCCTGCCATTGAAAGGAAATTAATCAGAAGAAATATTTTAATATCGCTATTCGCCCTTTCTCTATAATAGAAATGTCAACCGAATTCATGATTGACGATGACAGATGGAAACACACGTGTACAATTGGCGCCAGTGAGAGCTTTATATGTATCTCACATGTGTGAGTCAAATTAGCCTTTTATAGATATAGAATAAACTTGCTTAATTAGACCTGCTTTCTGATGTAGCTAAACTTTTTACAGCCTAGTGAAGCACCTCAACTTCTCTTTCAGGTAATTGTCAGCAACATAGTAGTAAATATCAACAAGAAGCAGGTTATTATTGTAGATTACGTAGCGAGAACAAAGGGTAAAATATTTAACTGCAGCAGTATTTGACTGTATTCTGCACATTGAAAAAACCTTAAGTCATTTTCAAGGTCCACCATTTCTTACTTCTTTTCAGTCAGGTCAAGTTTCTAAACTTTCTAAAACTCCATTTTCCAGCTAATGAAAAGAAAATAGGATTCTACCAAGTCTCTTATCTACCTACTTCAGGACTTCTGTGAGGATCATTTCAGGTAGTCCTGAAATGAGATGAGGCACAGGAAAATGCTTCACAGACATTTGGTTAAAGTGTAAATGTTTCCACCTGGCTATAAAGCAAGTTGTGGGAGAGGAAGTGGGTGTTGCTACGTGATGTCATTACCTAGATGGACACTTAGCATATATATAATATATATATATATATATATATATATATATATATATATTATGTATAACAGGATAGTGTAAAAACTAAGTTATTAAGTTTTTATTTAAACATTCTTATATACAGGTGTATTGGCTGGGTGCAAAAACATTCATTATGGGCTGCATGCGGCTCAAGGGGCCATAAATTTGACATGCTTGTATTTGGTAGATAATTTAGGCTTCTTAATTAGATAAGGCAAAGACTCAAAGCCTCCAGAGATGGCCTCTACCAACAGACTGATAGGATTCCCAGTTCAATTGCCCCCCAGGTATGGCAAGAGTTTTTTTCCAATAGGGTGGGGCAACTCCTTTTGCCTGGAGGCTAATTGTTATTTTTAGTCTCTTTAAGTGACCTCAGGGCAAAGTGTTTTCCAATAGGGTGTGTCAACTGTACTCCTAGAAAGCAAAGCAAATGTATATGTGGGAAAGATGTCCTCCACTGCATGAGGGAATGACTTAGCCCAGGAAACTTGGGATATCTGCCTTCTGAGCTCTAACCCCCAAGTCCCCAGTCCTGGCTTCTGCTCTCACAGCTCCAGTCCACTTCACCCTCCCTCTGCCAGAGCACAAGGTGGGTGGCTCCACAGAGAATTTTGTGTGTTGGCCCTTTAAAGGAGTGCCTGAATTTTTAGTTGTCACTCCTTGGCAGACAGCAACCCTGCTGCTTTTCACAGCCAGATGTTATGTGGGAACCTTCCTCAGTTGTGATGCTCTCTGCTGGGAGGTCCAGCTTGGGAACTAGATCCCAGAGTTCTCAGTGGCAACCCCTCAGAGCTGGGATATCTCTTCAGGACTTCATTTGCTGTGTGTGGGCATCCAGCCAGTCCTTCCAGGCCTTTGCACCCCTCTCCCCCAACAGTCTCTATGTGGTATCCACTTTCAGTCCTCAGGTATCACAGTTCTCTCCTGTGAGTTTTCCATTGATTATTTAGGAAGTTTGTTGTATTTTAGTTGTAATTCCAGTTTTTGTGAATCTGTTTTCTGTTCTCATCTTAAGTGACCATGTTGTCAGCTGGTCCTGCAAACTCTGGGGATCTCAGCCCTGTGTACGTGGGAAGGAGGGTAGTTATCAGCCTTATTCCACAGCTGACTTCACATGGACCCTGATGACCCCGGGTCACTGGCAGCTGAAAGTGCATGTGTCTGGAAAGATGGACGATGATGGTGACGAGGGTGGGAGGAGCAAGGAGACTGGGCAGGTCTCACAAGTGAGTGTCTATAAGCCCTCCAGGCTCACTGGGTCTACTCCCATTGCTGAGCAGTGAGGACTCTCCGAGGGTGCTCGAGTTCAAGGCCATCCCGTCACAGCAATAAGCTCCACCCCCACCTGGGCCTCACCTCCCACAGGACCAACAGGCAGGATGCACAGTCAGCTTTACTAAAGACAGAGGCCTATGTCTATCATGATTGCAAACTTGTGATCCTGAAGCAAGAAAGAGTGCGTGGCTTTGACACAGAGCAGCAGCCAGGGTTCTTGGCTCCAGGATGGGAGGTGGGCCCCATCTTCCCGGCAGGTTCTTTAATGGCCTTGATCATATCATTTGATTGAGGCAACACCAGAATGTTGCTCAATACAGAGGGTCAGTTTTAAAGTGGCTCTGACCTCCAGGCACAGGGTGACCCTCTGCCAGGAAGGTTAACACCTGACCCACATTCTCAACCAGCAAGAGACAAACCTGTCCCCATGGAGAGCTGTGAGGTGAGGGCAACTCCACATGAGAAGCTGCCATGGGCACCTGCACCAGGCATGGACATGACAGGGACAGCAATGCCCAGCAGTGAGGAGCTCCTGTGAGGATCTCCCACACCATGGTCAGCAAGGATCTCCCACACCACAATCAGCAAGGATCTCCCACGCCACTGACAGCGTGAAGCTCCAGGCGAGAGTTCTCCCTGCTGACCTCCCACAACCTAGAGGCGTGGCTATGACACACCCTTCAAGCACTCCTGTGACCTGCCATTACCAATCCTTCCCAACCTGCTATCTCCCTGACCGAAAGGTAAGCAAGCCCGGCCCAGCCCTGCCTCCCCACCCCGCTTCCTTTGCTAAACAAGCCCCTTTTCATTCTGGGCATGGACACCGCCCCTCAGCGACGGGCTCCCAGACCAAGACGGCTGACAGCAGCCCAGGGTCTGGAAGCTGCTCCTGGCCTCCCAGCCTCACAGCTGAGGGCACAGGAACAGGAGACCAGCCAGAAGTCAGAATTAGCTGAGAGCTGGGAGTGACAGGGAACGATGACCACTTTTTGTCACTGGATGGCAGGACTCTCATTGGGTTAATCTCTCCTGGCAGAAACAGGGCTGACCCCACGTCCGCATCAATAAGGAGATGGCAGGCAAAGCCAAGGGCAAAAGGTCTCTTTCCGAAACTCCTGCTCAGTCGGTTTCTGTGGCTCTCTGACCCGAACCTGGGCTTCTTCCCTAGAGGCTGGGCAGGCCTTCAATCTCTCGGAGCCTTGGTTTACTCACTGCAACGGCGGGTGAGGATCTGTGTCTTCTTCAGTAGGCATTACAAGAATCAAGTACGATTAAATATTAAAGTACTCTGTAAACTATAACCTGCTACTTATCTCTGATAAACTGCAAGGCCCCGGGGCCCAGTCTCTGAACAAAGCCATGTCGCATGGGCTGAGCCCAGAGGAACTCAGAGGGCACTCCCTCTCCGCGGCATCTGCAGGAGAGCATCAGCCTGCTGTGCGGGTTCTGCTCCTCCCCCCAACCCTCACCATGTGACACACAGCTGACACAGCCCCACTTCCTCTCGGGGGCCCGGCCACATGGTCTCCACTGCCTGCATCCCTCTTCCCTTCCGTCCAGGCCCACAACCAAGCAGGACGCCTGGGACAGGAGCTCAGCTCCTCAGCAAAATGCAGTCTCTGTGGAGTGGGTGACGGCTCAGGGCCCAGACCCTGCCTGTCGCCTGTGACTCCTACTGCCCCAACCTGACCAGGTGCCTACAGACCTACTCAGATGGCTGACGCACAAGACGTCACCGCATTGAAGGAGGGCGTGGAGGGCCTGTGGTGGTCACGGCCAGGCTTGGTGGACAGACCTTCCAAGCACACGGTCCTCCCAACACCCCTTCTGCGGAACGGTCTGCGCTGACACGTCCCACGGGAAGCACGATTCCACGGCCACGTCGGTGTGAGAAACGCTAGGTTAAACCAGGTCACATGGGTTTTGCCAATTCCGGAGCTGCTGGCAGGTGGAGATGGGCACTCAGTGACTGGGTAACCTCCTCCTGGGTTTACAGCCTGGAACACTGAGCCATGGGGCAGGACCCACAGAGCACCATGCGGGCAGCAGAGGGCGTGGTGAGTCGGGTGTGTAGGACCGGAGGGGGCGAGAGAAGAAAGCGCCATAACTGCCCAGTTCCTTCCTCCAGGTCAAGGTTACTGTGCAAAGGCAGCCACGCGGTCACGCCCACGCCTAAACCACGTGCCACGTGTCGCCTCGCAGCCTCACCGGTGCACAGCGTGGAGAGGAAGGACCGAAGAGCTGCCACCCCTGCTCAGCCCAGGCCCTCCAGCGGCTGACCCGACGGGAACCTGCCAGTGTCCATACGTGAGAGGTAGAGAGTGCAGACAAGACTTAAGGGCATGGCACAGAGTAGGGGCACCTCCGAAGCACCCCCACTGCAGCGGGCCCTCCAGACCCTGGCTGCACCAGGCAGACGGCCAGTGTTGGGCACCACGTCCGTCAGGAAAACCACCGGGGCTGGGCCTGCCCTTTACCTTCTTCTTGGACTTGAAGACGTTGCACCTGAAGATGTTGCTGGCACCATCTCGTGCGATGTAGCTAAAGATCTTCAAGTCTTGGGAGTCGTGAGACACGTAGAAGATCCTGCGGAAAAGCACAGGAAACCCCTGAGAACGCGGTCGGTGCCAACGTCCGCGAGGAACGCCCTGTGCCAGGCTCCCTACGAGCAGAGACAGCTCCAGACGTGATATGGGCGCCGGCGCCGGAGAGGGCCCCGCAGTCACCAGCAGCGCCCACCTGCTCCATGCCGCCAGACACGCTCCGCTCCACGGGAGCAATCGGCCTGCGGGCCAGAGCGAGGTGGCCCTGGTCCCTGGTTCCCTTCCCCAAACACAACCATCTCTCGGTCCAGAGCCACATGGTCTCTGGTGACAGCCATTCGGTCACAGACTGCCAGGGCTCCAGCCGGCCTCCTCCCCAGCATGCCTGCCTGCCTCCTTCCAAGCTCCCTAAGTTCATTGTGCCCCCAGCAAGTGTGTCTTCCTTCTCTTGAGCGGGTGCTGACAGGCCGGGTCCCGGGCAAAGCCCCGGCCCCTCCTCCGTCCCCAGGGCCTGGTGCTCCTCTCTGAAGTGCTCCCTGTCCCCACGCCCAGGGCCTCGCTACTGCCTGTGTCCAGCCGCTCAGCTCGAGCCGGGTCTTTCCAGACTCCATCTCTACTCCCAGCTCACCCCCGAGCCACTTCCTGCTGCCGGCACAGGGGTGTTTTTAAAAGCACAGACGGCATGATCTCCCTCTAAAATAAGGTGACCAAAAGCGGGACATCTGGCCACCTTACTCTAAAAGCCACCCAGTCCTTCCCGTCTCCTCCCTCGAGTGCCAACTGCCCGCCCTTCAGACGGGCCACATCCCTCTTCCTGCCTCCGTGGCAGCGTTGAGGCCCTCGCAGCCTCGGACTCACACAGAGGCAGCCACCCTGTGCCTGGCGCACACCTGCACCGCGAGGTTCACACACAGAGGAGGAGGCCCGGGCGCGGTGCCCAGCGGCCCAGCGCCGGCGGCTGCCCGTGGCCTCTCCTCCAGGCCCCGCCATCACTCTGGCCGTCAGGTGCCGTGCCCCACCCCGTGCCCCTGCTCTGACACCCAGCTGGTTCCTTCCACAGGAGTCCCGTGGGCTCTGCCGCCTGCACCCCCAGGGCCCCCGCTGCGCCCGGCATGAGAGAAGGGTGGTGAGCCAGGCACCAGGCGGATGTCCTCACGGGCTGCCACTCACCCTCAGGCTGCGCTGCGCAGACCCCCAGGGCTGGGACAACCTGGGCTCTGGGCGGAGCGACGGGAAGAAGGCGGGCGCTGGAGCAGTCCCTCGGGGAAGGCCACCCAGAGGTCCCAGTTAGTACACTTCCTGCTGCCCGGTGTGAGGAGTAAGCCACCAACTGGTTCAACGTCTAGTGAGACCCGCCAATGCCCCCTCGTCCTCGCAGCCTGGCTAAGCTTGCAGCGGTGACAGGTTCTCCCACTGGCACCTCCCCTGCTCCCGGGGACCAATGCACGCCCACGCCTCCCGGGCCCCGAGCCCCAGGCAGTTCCTTCCTCTCGCCCGGTGCGCGCTCGCAGCCGCAGACTGACAGACCGGTCACAGCCGAGGCTTCAGTGCTCTGGGCCCGGGACTGCTCAGCGACGTCACCTGCTGGCTTTCAAGCCCCAGGTCTTCGAGGCTGCCAGCGGGTCCGGGCCCCTTCCCTGGAGGAAGGTCTTCCTGAGGTCTGCCCTCACTGTGGGGGCTCCCAGTCTGCCCGCCCTCAATAGTGGCCCTCGTGCTCCCCAGGCAGTGAGACCTGTCCCTTCCTGTGGAGGGAGGCCAGCACAGACCCTGGGGGCAAAGGCCCCTTCACCACAGCTTGCGCCGCGCCTGGCCAGTGCTGCCCGGGGCCGTGCCCTGTGCTCAGAGCAGCCCGCTGAGCCCTGTCCTCTGGCCCAGCTCCTCAGCAGCAGCGTGGGGAGAAGAGCAGCTGAGCCGGAGGCTGCGCCGGCTCCTCCTTAGCCCCGAGGTCAGGGCCCCGCCTTCCCAGCAGCGAACAAAGGCAAGGGAGGGACTGGTCCCGTCCCCCAGGGGCAGATGTATGTGGACACGTGTACACACACTTATGTAAGTGTACCTGGGTTGATGAGGAGGTCATGTCTGGCCATGAGCCACGCCCCACGCCCCACACAGCAGCCCACCCAGAAGGAAATACAGCGGCTGCCACACGTGCCCCCAAAGTGGTGTCCAGGCAACGCACTGCTGGAGGCAAGGCGCAGCCCAGAGCTCGTGTGCAGCCGCCGGTCCCCATCCGTGCTCTTCTTGCTCCTCCCACCGAGGCCGGCGAAGAGCAAGGCGATGAGCAGTGGCGGGAAGGGCCTGCAGAAGGCCAGGCACCTCCGAGGAGCCCTGCGGGGCCCCGCACCACACGCCTGCCCTCCCCGCACAGTGCAGCAGGCCGCCTTACTTCTCGCCCGTCCCAGGGGTCACGCTGCCCGTTAGCATCCCTGGGTGCCCTCCGTCACCACCTAGTCGCACACCCTCCTTGCCATTCTCAGCGAACCCTCTGTCCCCTCCCCAAATGCCTGCGGGCTGTGCTCAGACTCCGCAGAGTGTGTGGGCTGGCCGGCTGGTTCACTCCTCCATTGCTCAGTTCCGGGTAAACATCTACAGAATGAATGTTCCACCTGGGAATTTCGCCAAGAGTTAGGAAATGAATTCAATCGACCAAATGCGCACTGAGCACCCCTGTGTACGGAGGGCAGGAGACAGGACTGAGGCTGTTCCCGACAGATTAGCACCGAAGACAGGATGGCCGACAGCCCGGGCCTCCACAGCAGTCGAGCGGACCCTGTGGGGTGGGACAGCCAGGGACTGAGGCTTAAAGTGGACCTGGGCGGTGGCTGGAGCACCGGCCACTAGACCCCCCGCATCCGGTCTCACCCGGTGCCACAGTGCTGCTCGGGGGCTCCGGGCCGAGCGTGTGAGGACCGCATCCCTCGGCGTTCCCCTTCTTCCCGAGTTCCACGCATGGCCTCAGGCCTCCGCCGTCCCCCGGGCACACGGCGGCCTGTCTGAGCAGAAGGGAAGCCCCATGGAGGGGTCTCCAAGGTGGGCCCACCACCCTGCCCGAGGCACAGCGCCTGCCCTGGGTGGATGCCCGGTGCCCGCGTGCGTGGGGGACGCTGAGACACTGTCCTGCTCAATCCTACTGACTGAGGGTGCAGCTCCAGCCCCAAGCAGCCTTCCCTCGCTGTCCTTGGGGCTGACGCTGGTCACACAGCGGCCCTTCCTCTGGTCCATGCCGTGGTCCTTACCCGCGGGGTGAGACCAGGCCCAGTGCCAAGCCCTACACCCGTGTGGTTCCAGGGGCACCCGGGTCCTAAAGACTTCTCCCACACGGACGGGCCTGTCCCCTTCTGGGACCTGCACCCGCACCGCAGGGGGTCTGGTGGACAGGAGCACTCCTCACAAGATGCCAGCGCGACCTCAGGACAGCCTGCCACCTGTCCTGCTCCCTCCTGCAGCAGGCCGCCCGCTCAAGACGCGACACCCCCGATGGCCCGTCTCACCCGGACTGGGTGACCTCCATGGGCCCGTACACTGTCCCAACACCCAAAACCTTGGGAGCACGTACAGCAATCAACTGTTCTGGGCCTCCCAGGTCTTCAGAGGCCAGTCAGGGCCACCTGCCCACGCCAGGCCAGTGCCCCTGGCAGTGGGCAGGACAGCATTCGCCTCTGCACACGGTCCCATCCGAGACTCTCCAGGGCTTTGCCCAAATTCTACATCGATTCCCTATGTTCATTCAAGACAAGAGCGAGACTCCTGCAAGCACGGGCCGAGTGGAGGGGCAGGCCTGACCCGTCCCCACAGCGCCCTCCGGAGGCAGCTACAGGAGGTTCATGCGCCCAGTGTGTCACGCAGCTTATGAAGCACCTACTATGTGCTACAGGCCGGTCCAGGCACTGCAGTGCTCAAAACACATGTGTGCCACTTTGGTGGGTTGTGCTCAGAGCTCCCAGAACAAGTGTCTGCTCCTGTGGCAGAGCTGAGGCCACACGTTTCTGTCCCCCTCCCAGACAAGATGGCTCTCGAACACCGGCTCTGTGGTCCGACTGTCAGCGACCCTCTTGTGCCTCCCGAGGCAACGCAGCCTCTCCCCGACCGACACTCGGGGTGTGCTTGCTCCCGGCCAACCACCTCCCCTCGGAGCCTCAGCCCCGGCCCACAGGGGACCCCGTGACGCCTAGGCCGCCCCGGCGGGTCTGTGAGAGCCCCGGCGGGTCTGTGAGAGCCCCGGCGGGTCTGTGAGAGCTCCGGGGGGTCTGTGAGAGCCCCCGCGGGTCTGTGAGAGCCCCGGCGGGTCTGTGAGAGCCCCCGCGGGTCTGTGAGAGCCCCGGGGGGTCTGTGAGAGCCCCGGCGGGTCTGTGAGAGCCCCGGCGGGTCTGTGAGAGCCCCGGGGGGTCTGTGAGAGCCCCGGCGGGTCTGTGAGAGCTCGGCCGTCCATCCGGGCGGCTGTGCGCCAGCGTGCGGAGGGGCGAGGAGCAGGGCGTCTGGCCTTTCCCTCAGGAGCCGCTCCGCTGCTTTGTTTTCGGTGCCGAGCCTGACCACTTGGCCGTTTTCCGCCGTGTCCTCGGCCGCACCCGACACACCTGAGGCCCTCAGAGGCAGCAGGAGGTGCCGTGAGGACCACGAGCAGGGGCCACGCCCGGGCTCTGTGTTCCGGCGCTTTGGACTCAGCAGCAAATGGGGCTGCGTGAGGGGGATGGGAGGACGGGGTGGGGGACTGTGTACTGGCCTGGCTGAGTGGAGGCCCTGTGCCCGGCAGGAGGCCCTGTGCCCGGCAGGAGGCCCTGTGCCCTGTGTCGGCAGGAGACCCTGTGCCCGGCAGGAGGCCCTGTGCCCTGTGTCGGCAGGAGACCCTGTGCCCGGCAGGAGACCCCTGTGCCCTGTGCCCGGCAGGAGGCCCAGAGCCAGCGCAGAGGCTGTGGGGTCCAGTGGCACACGCACCACTCAGTGGGTGAGAGAGGAACGGGCAGAAAAGGGGGCGCCACAGAGGGCCTGGAAGTGAGTCTGGAGGTGGGAATGGGGCACGGTTCCTGCCAAGTGCTGGGCAGTAGGAAGGCTGGGAGGACCCGCAGGCTGGGAGGACCCGCAGGCTGGGAGGACCCGCAGGCTGGGAGGACCCGCAGGCTGGGCGGCAGGCAGGCTGGGAGGACCCGCAGGCTGGGAGGACCCGCAGGCTGGGAGGACCCACAGGCTGGGAGGACCCGCAGGCTGGGAGGACCCACAGGCTGGGAGGACCCGCAGGCTGGGAGGACCCGCAGGCTGGGAGGACCCACAGGCTGGGAGGAGGTGCCCTGAGTGGGTAGCAGGGGTGCGGAGGGACCTCAGGAGAGGGGGAGGACTTGGCTGTGGGAGACGGGACAGTCTGGGGAGCGAGCGAGGGAGGACAAGCGAAGGCGGGGCCCGAACACAGAGGGAGCGACCCTGGGGGCTCTCCCAGGTGGCAGGGGCTCCTGAGGGGCACAGACAGGGACAGGGACGGGCCAGAGGCTGTGGAGCAGCCGTGGGCGCAGTGGAGGCTCCTCCCTGCCTCGGTGAGGAGATGGGGAGTGGCCCTGCCGGGAGGAAGGGGTGCTCCTCCGGGGGCTGGCCCAGGCACAGGACAGGTGGGGGTGCGGGGCCACCGAGCGGGAATGAGCCAGGCACAGACTGGCGCTTCTGGATCCTTCCTGACATCCCCCCCACCCCAAGCCAGTGACAAGGGAGCAGAGCTGAGCTGGGCTGGGCGTGGGGTCGCAGGCGGGTTGGGGGGAGGACGAAAATGCCCCCCCAGCCCACCGCGCCGTGGCTGACCGCCAGACCGGATCCTGCCAGTCCCCGAGTCACTTCCAAGCGCGGGAGGCACCACCGCCCCAACCAAACAGACAGCACACCGAGAGCCCTCCCCCGCGGTGCTCCTCACCCTCCCTCGCGGCTCCGGCCCAGACTCTTCTCCAGACACTCACACAAAGCCTTCCCCCTCTTCCCCCCCTGCCCCCCGCCCCCTCACCCCCGCACACACTGCGTGGACGCGCCCTGCGGCCAGGCCCGGGCGGGAGCTGGAGGCACGAGAGCTGGGACTTCCCCAGAAGAGCCTCCTAGTCGGTGGCAAGGAAACATTTCAGCAACATGTGAGCCGGGGCCCGGGGGCCCTGTCCCTGCAGTGATGGCCAGCCCACCCTGCTCACTGCCCCCTGGCCCGCAGGCTGACTCTCCTCGCCGGCCGGCCGGCCGTCCCGAGGTTGGGCCGCCTGCCGCTGCGGCGCGGTGAGGCCCTGCCCTGGCCGCTCTGCCCACGAGTCCTGCAGGAACAGCTAACGCCCACCCCGAGGAAGAAGGCAGGAAGGGGCTGCCCTCCGGGGGCGGGACGCACGGGGTGGTCACCTGATCTGTGGGAACCCCATCCTCACGTGGACACCATTTCTGGGGATCCGCATGCAACCTGCTTTCCAGCAACCCCAAAGCCCCCTGTGCTGAGTCTGAGGGCGGCTGAGGGCGGCGAGCACTAGGGGACCCGGTTCTCTCGCTCTGAGCCTCATGCGCTGGTTATGAAGTTCCAGGTAAGAGAAACGGACACACGAGGACACGGTCCCACTGGACCCCCAAGGCTTGAATTAGCCCTGAGCACCCTGAGCAGGAAGACTCCTGCTGCTGTGCTGTCCACAGACACGGCCCACGCGGTGGGTGTGTGCAGACTGTGGGCCGCAGGAGCGACAGGGGGCACAGCAGCCACAGGCGTGAGGCCAGAGCGCCTACCTGTAGATGGGGTCCTGCATCACCAGCATCTTGGTCTCGTCCCACGTCCACTCCTTCTTCTGCAACAAGAGAAACTGTAAACGAATAAGCCAGGCTTGTCCTCAGCCACAGACCAGGCCCACATCGGCCATAGGTGGTCACGGACCACGTGTGCTCGAGAGCCATAGCTGACGGCTCCCAAGGACACGTGAGGTCCAGGTCTGCCTCATCCGCCCCGTCAGGCCCTTCGGGAGTCTCTCCAGGTGAAGGGCGACTCTCAGTCAGACGTCACGGAGAGGGGGGCGAGTGGCGCTGCGAGGGCCGGAGACGCAGACCCTCTCTCCTCTCTCAGGTGGGGGGCCTGCAGCCCCCAAAGGTGCTCGCTGCGCCGTGAGCACAGGCGGCCCTGCGCTGCTGGGGCCGAGCCCCGCCCGCCTCAGAGGCAGCGGGAGGACACGCTCTCTCCCTGGAGGAGAGCGAGGAGGGAGGCGAGGCGCGAGGCCAGAGCGTCTGCCTGACGCTGTCAGCACATGGGCACCCGGGGGTCCCAGAGGCCGGCACGGGCCCTCGGGCTGTGCAGACTGGGCCCACCAGGCACCCGGGCACCAGCAAGAACACTCGCAGCAGCTTCACTCACACCCGAGGCTGCCCACACCTGGCACGGGCCCGCACGCAGAGGCACACACGCACACACGCACACACGCACACACGCCACTGAATCCCTGAACGGGACTCCATACCAACCAGCCCCCAGAGGCACGTGCGCGCCTTCAGCATCAAGCCCAGCTCCACAGACACTGAGGCCCAGCTCAGCTGAGACAGCGTTTGCCCCGGAGCTGCCTTGGGACAGGCTGTTTTTGCTTTCGGTTCACCCTCACGAGAGGGTGTTTTTCCACTGGTTTTTAGAGAGTGGAAGGGAGGGGGAGACAGAGAGACATCAATGTGAGAGAGACACATCGATTGGTTGGGCTGGGGATGGATTCTGCCACCAAGGAACATGCCTCGACCAGAATGGAACTCAAGACCCTTCAGCCCGCAGGCTGACGCTCTATCCACTGAGCCACACCAGCCAGGGCCTGAAAGGTTCGGCCCCACAGGGAGCAAACGTGGAAACGAGGAGACTAAACCATTTTCTAAGAGAGACCCTCCAAATGCACATATACCGCCGCCCAGACCGCTGACCAGGCTCGACGGGTCACGGGGTCTCCTCCCAGGGAGCAGGGACGCGCCGGATTCCCCCCCCTCCTGGCCTCTCATTCGCAGGATGCTCAGCCCTAGGCTGTCACCTGGCGGCCGTGTGGACAGTCAGGATCCACGCTCCCCGAGGCCCCCCCAGCCTGGCGCCCAGGACGGACCCAGGCAGACCCGCGGGGTCACTGGCTGTGGCCAGAGGAGGCGGAGCCCCGGAGGCAGCGGAGTTCCAGGTGAGTCCAGGCCCTGCCTCCCGGCTCGGCCCTCATCCCCCCGGTGCGGGCAGGAGAGGCGTCCCCGGGTAAGAGCCAGGGCCTCGTCCCACGCTGGAGGGTCACACGCCCTGCAGCCTGTGTGGAAGGGATTAGCTCTCCGTAAACAGTGAGTCTGCTCTACATCTCTCCTACCCACTTCCCAGCTCGCAGCCCGAAACTTCCCAGAAGCCCTAGGAACGTGAAGGGTGGGGGAGAGCAAGCCTGGCTTCCTTGACAGAGACCCTCCCAACGCCGGCTGTCCGGGGCCGGGGGAGGGCAGAGGACGGCCACCCTGGAGCGCCGGGGCCCCGCTGCCCAGGCCTGTGCTCCCCGCGGGACCCGATCAGGGGCTGAGTCCCATCTGACACGGACACAGTCAGGACAGTCAGGACGCAGGCGGCTCCGGAGGCGCTGACTGAGCGACGGTGCCTCGGCGTCAGGCGCCGCACCGAGGACTCCGGGAGTGGAGACGGAAAGACCTCTCCCAGGCCTCACAGCCAAGCCTTCCCGCGCCCCTCCGCGCCCCCAGGACCCCAGCCTGTCCCACCCCCACTCCGGTCCTTCTCCCACAGCCACGCACAAGACAGCGTGGGTGGGACCACACGCCCATCTCGCATGTCACCACTCGAAGGAGAGCCTGCTCAGGCCGGCCCTGCCCGCGGCGGCGCCTGCCTCCCGCACGCTGAGCTCGGAGGACCAGGGCCAGCTCCGAGGCGGGGCTGCACCCCTCGCCCTCCCCCCTCGCCGGCTGTCCTCCCAGGACTCGCTGTCCCCCGAGACCCAGGCACAGAGGCGAAGGTCCGTGTGTGCTGGGGGCGCGGGGAGGACAGCAGAGCACCGGCCACCACGACACCGACACCGCTGGCCTGCCACGGCTCGGGCCGTCCACGCCAGGCTCCTCAGAGCGGAGCGCCCGCAGGGAAGGGAGCTTCCGGCCAGAGCGGGGCCCACAGGAAGGCCGGCCCCGCCCACCGCCCAGCCCAGGCTCAGAGGGCCTACCTTTTTCTTCTTCAGAATCACCTTCACCCCGTCCACTGAAACCATGATGCTCACTTTCTTCTTCTTAATGTTCTTGGCTTTGAACTCGTACTGCGGGAGAGAAGGAACAGCAATGCAGACCATCAGAGGCCACTGATGGCCCAGGGGCCTCGGGACATGGACACTCCGGGTCAGAACAGGGACCTTGAACGGTCACTGGCTCACTGCTCAGCCCTCAGGCAGGACCACGGATGGACCTGATCATCCTGGCCACGTGGACACTCTGCCCTCAGGCAGGACCACGGATGGACCTGATCATCCTGGCCACGTGGACACTCTGCCCTCAGGCAGGACCACGGATGGACCTGATCATCCTGGCCACGTGGACACTCTGCTTGGGCACCAGAGCCGTCCCTCAGCGACTCCACCGTGGTTTCACTTCCACTGCCCGCCAGGCCACTCGGGAAGACCGGCGTGGACCGGCCTTCCCTGGCTGCACACGGGAAAGGTCACGAATTCTGTCACTCTCCGCAGTTCCATTCCCAAGTCCTCATCTGCAGGTGGGTCCCCCACAGCTGGAGTCCGGGGCGGAGAGTCTTCAGAAACCGGGCCAGTGACTGCCTCAGCCCCACCCCTGAGCCCCCCTGAGCACAGCCCAGCGCCCACACTGCGGACAGCGCGGCCCACTCTGTCCACAGTGTCACAGGGGCCTACTTCCTATGCTGTGCACACGCCCACAATTGGTGGCATAATTCTGCACTCTCCTCACTGCACCTCATTCTGAGCACTCACCCATTGCACCTGGTCCCCACCTTGGTGTGTCTACCCAACAAACTCACCTGTCAAACTCCCTAATCAGACATCTGGGTTACAGTTTAAAAATAATAGAACGGGCCCCAGAGCCGAGGCCTGCGCTGCAGCCCGCAGGCCCTCCGCCCCAGCGCTCCCCCACTGCCCGCACCCAAGTTGGTGAGGGGCCTCCGGCTTGTTGCCGGGCCTCTAGGACCTAAAAATTTCTCGTTAGTGTGTTGACAGGAATGGACCTAATGCCCCCACTGAGATGATCTCATGAGAAGCCCCAGCCGCCCTGGGCTGCGACTCTTACTGCTGTGGCTTTACGAGGTCAGCTTAGCGCTTCCCACCCGGGCTCCAGACTATCCCACCCACCTGTCTCCGCTGAACGGGCAGTGCTCGGCTATGCCATCGTCTCCTCTACATCCCTCTTCTTCCCCTTCCCAGCAGCAGACAGGAGTGCAATACTGCAGGCACCCGCCACCTTCCTGGTCCTAGAAGCAGGTGCCCATGAACCAGGCCCTCGCCCATCTCGATTTCTAGAAGGCCCCGTGGTAACCAACTCTTTGGCCGCCTCGCTGCCAGTTCCATGGTCTCCAAGACCCTCTGTAACTCCAGACGCCTCACCATGGCTAGCAAGAGGCTGACCCACCAGCTCCTCACCCGTGTGCCTGGAACCTGAACTGCTTCTATAGCTTGCACTTGGACAACTTGGCCAAGTGTTTAAATACCACATCCTAAAAACTCAAAACGCAACTAAAGCTCCTTTTGGAACTGGAAGCAGCTTGAAGGTGACTGTGCGCACGTCGGGTCTGTGGGAAGCGGGGACCCACCCGTGGAGAAGCACGGCTGGAGGACACACGGAGGCCCAGGGACAGGGCCGCCCGGGAGGCCCCGCCTCACAGCGGGGTGCCAGGCACAGCCTCCGGGCGGGGGGCGCAGGAGGCCCAAGCAGCCTGGGCTCTCCGGCCAGACACGCAGCATCTACCCTACCTGCCAGGTGCCACCAACCCTCTCACACCAAGGTGTGGCTCTCCTGCAAACCACAGAAGTGGAAGGAAGTCGGTTTCTGAAACGCCCATTGTATTCAAGCCCCGTGCAGTACAGCCTGTAAGCGTGCTCTCTGCCACGAGGGCAACGGCCAGCGACGGAGCGAGGGAAGCCGAGCCAGGCTCTCGGGACTGGCCCTCCCTCTTCCCAGCCTTGCCGCTGGGCCGGTGTGCTGGGAGGAAGCACCGTTCCCGCAGGAGAGGAGCCGGGTGGGCTCGGGCTTGCCGGGGCCAAGGGACAAACAGGCGGGGTGCCACGCTCGTCGGCTCAGGCAGCCTCGCCCCGGAGTCTGTGCCAACAGTCTGCTCTCTCCCCAGCGCGGCCAGGCCGACCTCACGTACCCACTTTGCCAGCCGGAGCCCCAGAGCAAGGACAGATAAAGCCCGCAGGGCCCAACCTGCGGGGACAAAGCAAGCAGGTCCGGGAACAACGACCGGGAAGACAAGGCCACGGAGAACGTGGCGGGACGCCAGCGTCTCCAGCTCCCAGCTCCTTGTCCCCACCTGCCGGTCACCACCAGCCCGGTGCCTCCGCCGCCAGCGCTGGGACACAGCCCAGGGGCAGCTCCACAGGGAAGGCAGGCCCTCGCCAGCCGGCGGGAAGAGACTTCTCTGGTCACTGAGCCCATTCCCACCTCCCACCACTGCTCCCATGGGAACCAAATCGCCACATTTTCAAAGGGAGTAGCCACGGGACCCCGAGGGATAGACCTGCACGAGGCCGCTGGGCCACGCACGCTTGGGGACTGGGGACCCACAGGCTGGGTTTAGGGACCTTCATTTCTTAGCAGAAAAACACAATCACGAGTGCAGAAATCGCAAATAGATGGGAATAAGGCCAGTGTGACCCCTGCTCTGGAAGATGACTGCAGCCCAGTCCACATGCACATCCATGCTCCAAGGCTTTTTAAAATCCTTTAAAAGCCTTTGACTTCATGTATTTATATGCTGAGACTTAACATAATTGCAAGTCAGTGTTAATGACTTTTGGCATTCAACTAAGAAAAACAATATCAGGTGCAGTCAAATTCCACAAGAAAACAAAAGAACACCCCCGCGTGTGGCTACGGGACGAGGGAACCGTGTTTTCGGAGTGGACTCAGTGGGCAAAGCAGACGCTGGGGTAGAACGGGAACAAGTCACGTCCACACAGCCACGGAAGCAAAAGCTCCGGACGTCCCCGTCCGCAGAGCCTGAACCAGCGTGTCTCATGGAGACGCCCGCACAGGCCTCCACGTGCTCTCGTTCACAGTCCGAACCGGCTTGGGCCTTTCTGGACGTGAGAGATTCTCTCCAAAGACTGGACACACAGCTCAAGGCCGTCACGCACACCTGCTCAGAGGGGTGAGGTCCACGCATGTGCTCAGCCACGTGGGGGGCAGGGTGTTATCGGGGAGCATGGGGGTTGGAGTGTTATCGGGGAGCACGTGGGGGTCAGAGTGTTATCTGGGGAGCACGTGGGGAGGAGGAGTGTTATCTGGGGAGCACGGGGGGAGTGTTATCGGGGAGCTTGCGGTGGGAGGGCTATGGGGGGAGCACTCCGGGGTGTCTGGAGCTCTGACCACTTCTACAGGCGCCAGAGGAAGAGCGTTGGCACCACCCAGAGTGTCCAATGGAAATGGCCAGAGAGCCCCCTGAGTGGACGCCAGGCGAGCGGCAGAGCAGCTGGAGAAAGATCCGGTCCAAACCCGCATGGGCTGCCAGCAGCAGGAGCCGGACTCCCCACCTCGGCTCCGCCCTGCGGGAGGGGGCACCAGGCCCCCTGCGGGCGGTGCTGGCCAGGCCGGGGGCCAGGTCTCCGCCTGGCCTGTGACGATGAGCTGTGCGGCCCCTCAGCCTCTCCTGGGGCCTGGACCAGCCTCTGCGGGGAATGGCTCGTGGCCCCTGAGGCCTCACCTCCTGCCTGCAACTGGCCAACGTGCTTGCCCCTTCCTGGCAGCAGGAGAGCTCTGCCCGCCCCACCGCCCGGACACAGGCTCCGCTCCCTGCCGCTCCCCCACGCACTGGGGGGCTCACTTCAGATCCTCGGCCACCAGGCTCAGTGCATCGTCCCTGGAGTCCTGTCAGCCAAGGTGACCTCCAGGCCCCACGGCCGCCAGAGCCACGCTGGGAGCTGCCTGCGCTCCTGGGAGCAGCTCGGCGCCTGGTGGGTTCTGGCCCACCGGCGACAACATTCAGAGTGTTTCCGGGTGAAGTGTCAACACTTGGGTCAGCCTGGGTATGCTGGAGGGCTGCTAGCCACACGGAAGGGCCCTGTCACCCATTCACACCAGGACGACCGGTATCATTCCCACCACCGGCCACTGGGAATCCCAGCCCCGTGAGGTCCTGACTAAGAAATTAGAGACTGGAGCGCACACACTTCATCAGAAGCTCGTATTAGAACGGTAAGAGCGGTGATGGCCGGTGCGTGACGATGCCGTGGCACGGAGCCGTGGACCCTGCGCCTGCTCCGGGCGACCAGAGCCTCGTCGTCTTGGCTGCCGGAGCCGTCTGCCTCATCTGAGGAACAGACGGGGCGTCCGCCGCACAGGCAGAGCGGCCAGCAGCTACCCAGTGTCCCGCCCGGCTTCTCCGCAGGCACGGCAGCGTGGCCCGCTCACCAGGTCTGCACTCGCCGCTGCTGGACTGAGACAGTGACCCGGCCACGGGCTGGGCTAAGAAACACACTCCCACTCCCACCAACCCCCACACTGAGTGGAATCCAAGTCTCTACCCAAAGTGCCACAGCCGGGAGCCCAGGGGACCCGGAGGCCATGCCCACACAGTCTGCGTGGCCTCCGGCTGCACTCCGGTCCGGAGATGGAGGTATTTGTGCAGCTCTCCAAGGAGCCAGCATGGACGCCGTTACTATAGAAACTGTTGCTACGACCATTGTCCATCACCGCGTGATGGAAGGCGGGCGGTGGGGGCGTGTCGATGGAGAAGGAAACTAGAGGAGTTGAATTTAAGTCAGGACAGAGAAAACACATTGATGGATGCAAGTCTGGCCTGTGTGAGGCCTCGGACGCCACAGCCAGTGACGAAGTGGGTGCTGCCCATTTTACCATCTGTGCTGGTGGAATCGGGGTGAGTTAGTTGAGTGGCACCCACAATAACCTCCCCCATCTGCTGGTCGTAGGCTCTCGAGAGAGACACTCTGTGTGGGTCTCCACGTGGCCCGAGCCACGGTGATGCTCAGGGCCACGGAAACCCACACTGGTGGTCTGGCCGCTCCTGCTGAGACTCCAGGTGGGAGGCCTGGGGAGCCTGCGGCTGCTGCGGCCTCGGAGCACCCCCCACCCACAGCTCATCTCCGACTCCAGCTGGCAGCTCGCAGGTGAGCAGGAGAGCCGTCAGTAACACAGAAACGCACGTGGGCTGCTCAGCATCAAGTCTGAAGGTCAGATACGAGGGGCAGCCTCAGAAATAAGCATGTGCAACTTCAGTCTCCGTGGCTCTTCATTCCGTGGGACAGGGACGGCTGCCCCTCCACATGGGTAAGCTGCACCCAGGACTCTGCCCATGCCAGGCACACGGGGTCGGCTACCTAAAAGGCACACCCTATTAGCGGAAAACTCTCGCCCGGTCAGACTAGGAGGCGTCCGTGAGACGGACGGGAGAAACTGCGGTTCAGCTCCTGGCAGGTTCTCACGGCGCCTCTGCACACAGGACCCCTCGATCCTGGTGCACCGGGCCGGGGGCAGGACAGCAGTGCCCTTCCTGTCCTGGACGGCGGTGCCACTGACCCTCCGGCCAGGTGCCCGGGCTCCTGTGCAGAGGAGGCCCCGCCTGGTGAGCTTCGGGAACTCAGTGCCAACCAAGAGCACGCCATCGTCCCGAATCGGGCCCGAGTTTGCTTTCACACTAAACACCGTTCCCAGGAAGCGGCCTCAGAGCCTCGGACACCCCTGACCCCACACACTGCCCACAGCGTCCGGCTGCCTCACTGAGACAGGTTTCTCAGGCGGGGGCACTGGCCACCCCATTCTGCCAGCCCTCCCCGTCTCCCCTGAGCACCGACAGGCTCCGCCTCTCAGATCAGTCGGAGGGGGAGGCCCAGAGACCCAGTAATGAGCTGGCCAGGGTCAGGCGCCAAGTCGGAGAGATCCACTAGAAACCTTGCTCTTGACCCTCTTGACCATCAGATCGTGGCCATCTCGGCCCTGCACGGGGCCCTGCACTCGCTGACTGCGATCGCTGTGCGGCAAGATGGCAGCTTCCTAGTAACCTGGGCACATGTGCCCGGTGCCCTCCTGGCCAAGGCATGGAGGAAGGACTGGAGTGTCTGGCTCTTCACAAGGCCCTGAGCTCTGCCAGCAGCACCGTGACCAGCTCCACCTCCCGCCCGCCCTCCACGCCACCGCCCTGCGCACCTCCGCGTGGCCCTGTGCGTTTACATGTCGTGGAGGTGAGACCTCGAAAGATGGGACTAGCTCAGGGGTGGGCAAACTTTTTGACTCGAGGGCCACAATGGGTTCTTAAACTGGACTGGAGGGCCGGAACAAAAGCATGGTTGGAGTGTTGTGTGAACTAATATAAATTCAAAGTAAACATCATTACATAAAAGGGTACGGTCTTTTTATTTTTATTTTATTTCAATAGTTTAGAACAGCCATCCGGCCCAAGGGCCGTAGTTTGTCCACGCCTGGACTAGACTGTCTTCTTCCTCATGTGGATCCCAAGGCTTAACCCCTGTCAGTAGCTCAACACAGATGATGAATTAAGCCCAGCCGGTGTGGCTCAGTGGTTGAGTGCCCACCTATGAACCAGGAGACTCCTGGGCAGGGCACATGCCTGCGTTGCGGGCTCAATCCCTAGTGTGGGGTGTGCAGGAGGCAGCCGATCAATGATGCTCTCTCATCATTGAGGTTTCTCTCACCCCTTCCTTCCTCTTTGAAATCAATCAAAATAACTTTTTAAAAAAGATTGTAAACTTAAAATGAATTCCAAAGCAGGTCTCAACCACCCGCCATCACAGAGCCCGGCTGTTTCTGGGCAGGAGCTGAGCCCCCTGGAAGCCACTCTGCTGGCTCCGGCCTGGACTCTGCGGGAAGAACTGCTGCCGCCGCAGAGAGCTCCAGGGCAATGACATCGCTGCCCAATGTTTCAGTGTCGGTGGAACACAGCTTCCGGAGCTGGGGCCGGGGTCTGAGGAACCCAGTGTCACTGTCGTCTCTGAAGCAGCCTGCCGGGCTGAGAGAGAAGGGTCGCCCCTCCCTCAGCACTCACTCAACGACACTGACTCTCCCAAAGGAGGCCAGGCCCAGCCGGTATGGCTCAGTTGGTTGAGCTTTGTCCTGGGCACCAAAGGTCACGGTTCGGTTTTGGGTCAGGGCACAAACCCAGGTTATGGGCTGGATCCCCAGTCGGGCGTGCCGGAGGCAGCCGATGGATGTTTTCTCTCCCCCTCTTCTCTTAAAATCAATGAAAACGTTTCTTAAAGCTGTCAGTATTTGGGCCTACAGAGAGGCTGTGCATGTCTGCCAGCTCACCGAGTGCGCAGGACTGAGGACTCCTCCACACGCCACGTCCGAAGCACCGGCTTCCAGGGGGCCTGTGACTCGGAAGCCACCACGACAGGCACAGTCCTGGGGAGGGTGCCACCTCGCTTCTCTCCGGTGAAGTCCCGGCAGGTGTGTGTTCAGCATTTAGGAAGCTGCCAAGCTGTTCTCTAAAGTGGCTGTGCACCTTAAACCCACGCGCGCGAGTCCAGAGCCCGAATCCTTAAACACCTCATGGCAGCTTCCACGCCGCCGCCCCTCAGCTCCCGGTGCAGCCCCCCGTGCCTTCAATGTGCCTGTTCCTGTGACCGAGGCCGAACGTCCTGTCGTGTGCCTTTTTGCCATCTGCCTTTCCTCTTTGCCGAAGTGTCTGTTCAAATCATTGCCATGTTCTAAACTGTGTTGTCTGTCTCCTCACCATTATGTGTTGAGTCTTGTTTGTATTCTGGACACGAGTGCTTGAGACAAGAATGCCTACAGCTTCCCATAGAGACAGAACGTCCCGCTGATTTGCCCGACCCTCCCCTGGCCCCGGGCTCCCCCCCCGCTTTCCATAGAGGAGCAAGCAGCCCCGAATGCCCCGCCCCCCAGCTCCCACAGCCCGCACTTCCACCCTCCACTCAGCGGAGCTGGCCGTGTGGGCGCGTGTGCACAAGGAGACACTCGTGTCAGCAGGGTGACAGGCAAGCCCTCCTGCACACCCACCCCGGTGGCCTGGCAGTTAACCGCCACCAGCTGTTAGCCACGGCCTTTCCCTTCAGTCACAGCCACACACAGGCCTGCGTTATGGCAATGGAGCAGGTCTGCTTCTCCCAGCCACCAGCGCTGGGACCTGCCGGGCCGCTGTGTGCGCCGCTGCTACAGGCACGAAGCCTGAAGGCTGACCAGGGGCTCCTGCCAGTCCAGCCTTGATGGAGCTCCCGGTGGGCCCAAAGTGCGGAGGCTGGGAGGGGCGGCAGGAGGCCCCGGAGGTGGGGAGGCTGGGAGGGGGTAGGGGTAGGTTCTGGAGGTGTGGAGGCTGGGAGGAGGAGGGGGAGGTTCTGGAGGTGCAGAGGCCGAGAGGGGGGAGGGGGAGGTTCTGGAGGTGTGGAGGCTGGGAGGGGGGAGGGGGAGGTTCTGGGAGGTGTGGAGGCTGGGAGGGGGAGGGGGAGGTTATGGAGGTGTGGAGGCTGGGAGGGGGAGGGGTAGGTTCTGGAGGTGTGGAGGCTGGGAGGAGGAGGGGGAGGTTCTGGAGGTGCAGAGGCCGAGAGGGGGGAGGGGGAGGTTCTGGAGGTGTGGAGGCTGGGAGGGGGGAGGGGGAGGTTCTGGAGGTGTGGAGGCTGGGAGGGGGTAGGGAGAGGTTCTGGAGGTGCGGAGGCTGGGATGGGGATGTTCTGGGAGGTGTGGAGGCTGGGAGGGGGGAGGGGGAGGCTCTGGAGGTGTGGAGGCTGGGAGGGGGGAGGTTCTGGAGGTGTGGAGGCTGGGAGGGGGTAGGGGGAGGTTCTGGAGGTATGGAGGCTGGGAGGGGGGAGGTTCTGGAGGTGTGGAGGCTGGGAGGGGGAGGTTCTGGGAGGTGTGGAGGCTGGGAGGGGGGAGGGGGAGGTTATGGAGGTGTGGAGGCTGGGAGGGGGTAGGGGGAGGTTCTGGAGGTGCGGAGGCTGGGATGGGGATGTTCTGGGAGGTGTGGAGGCTGGGAGGGGGAGGTTCTGGGAGGTGTGGAGGCTGGGAGGGGGGAGGGGGAGGCTCTGGAGGTGTGGAGGCTGGGAGCGAGGAGGTTCTGGAGGTGTGGAGGCTGGGAGGGGGTAGGGGGAGGTTCTGGAGGTATGGAGGCTGGGAGGGGGGAGGTTCTGGAGGTGTGGAGGCTGGGAGGGGGTAGGGGGAGGTTCTGGAGGTGCAGAGGCTGGGAGAGGGGAGGGGGAGGTTCTGGAGGTGTGGAGGCTGGGAGGGGGGAGGGGGAGGTTCTGGGAGGTGTGGAGGCTGGGAGGGGGTAGGGGGAGGTTCTGGAGGTGCGGAGGCTGGGAGGGGGAGGGAGAGGTACTGGAGGTGCGGAGGCTGGGAGGGGGGAGGGGGAGGTTCTGGAGGTGCGGAGGCTGGGAGGGGGGAGGGGGAGGTTCTGGAGGTGTGGAGGCTGGGAGGGGGGAGGGGGAGGCTCTGGAGGTGCGGAGGCTGGGAGGGGCAGCGGGAGGTTCTGGAGGTGTGGAGGCTGGGAGGGGGGAGGTTCTGGAGGTGTGGAGGCTGGGAGGGGGGAGGGGGGAGGTTCTGGAGGTATGGAGGCTGGGAGGGGGGAGGTTCTGGAGGTGTGGAGGCTGGGAGGGGGAGGGGGAGGTTCTGGAGGTGTGGAGGCTGGGAGGGGAGAGGGGGAGGCTCTGGGAGGTGTGGAGTCTGGGAGGGGGGAGGGGGAGGCTCTGGAGGTGAGGAGGCTGGGAGGGGGTAGGGGGAGGTTCTGGGAGGTGTGGAGGCTGGGAGGGGTAGGGGAAGGTTCTGGAGGTGTGGAGGCTGGGACGGGGGAGGGGGAGGTTCTGGAGGTGTGGAGGATGGGAGGGGAAGGGGGAGATTCTGGAGGTGTGGAGGCTGGGAGGGGGGAGGGGGAGGTTCTGGAGGGGTGGAGGCTGGGAGGGGGTAGGGGGAGGTTCTGGAGGTGCGGAGGCTGGGAGGGGAGAGGTTCTGGAGGTGTGGAGGCTGGGAGGGGTAGGGGGAGGTTCTGGAGGTGAGGAGGCTGGGAGGAGGTAGGGGGAGGTTCTGGAGGTGTGGAGGCTGGGAGGGGTAGGGGGAGGTTCTGGAGGTGCGGAGGCTGGGAGGGGAGAGGTTCTGGAGGTGTGGAGGCTGGGAGGGGGTGGGGGAGGCTCTGGAGGTGTGGAGGCTGGGAGGGGGGAGGGGGAGGCTCTGGAGGTGCGGAGGCTGGGAGGGGGGAGGGGGACGTTCTGGAGGTGTGGAGGCAGGGAGGGGGGAGGGGGGAGGTTCTGGAGGTGTGGAGGCTGGGAGGGGGAAGGGGGAGGTTCTGGAGGTGCGGAGGCTGGGAGGGGTAGGGGGAGATTCTGGAGGTGTGGAGGCTGGGAGGGGGGAGGGGGAGGTTCTGGAGGTGTGGAGGCTGGGAGGGGGGAGGGGGAGATTCTGGAGGTGGGGAGGCTGGGAGGGGGAAGGGGGAGGTTCTGGAGGTGCGGAGGCTGGGAGGGGTAGGGGGAGATTCTGGAGGTGTGGAGGCTGGGAGGGGGGAGGGGGAGGTTCTGGAGGTGTGGAGGCTGGGAGGGGGAAGGGCGAGGTTCTGGAGGTGCGGAGGCTGGGAGGGGGAGGGGGAGGTTCTGGAGGTGTGGAGGCTGGGAGGGGGAGGTTCTGGAGGTGCGGAGGCTGGGAGGGGATAGGGGGAGGCTTGGGGAGGTGTGGAGGCTGGGAGGGGGTAGGGGGAGGTTCTGGAGGTGCGGAGGCTGGGAGGTGAGAGGGGGAGGCTCCGGGAGGTGTGGAGGCTGGGAGGGGGTAGGGGGAGGTTCTGGGAGGTGTGGAGGCTGGGAGGGGGGAGGGGGAGGTTCTGGAGGTGCGGAGGCTGGGAGGGGGGAGGGGGAGGCCCGGGTGGTGCGGAGGCTGAGAGGAGGGAGGGGGGGGTTCTGGAGGTGCGGAGGCTGGGAGGGGGAGGGGGAGGTTCTGGAGGTGTGGAGGCTGGGAGGGGGGAGGGGGAGGTTCTGGAGGTATGGAGGCTGGGAGGGGGAGGGGGAGGTTCTGGAGGTGTGGAGGCTGGGAGGGGGGAGGGGGAGGTTCTGGGAGGTGTGGAGGCTGGGAGGGGGAGGGGGAGGCTCTGGAGGTGTGGAGGCTGGGAGGGGGAGGGGGAGGTTCTGGAGGTTTGGAGGCTGGGAGGGGGAGGGGGAGGTTCTGGAGGTGCGGAGGCTGGGAGGGGAGAGGGGGAGGCTCTGGGAGGTGTGGAGGCTGGGAGGGGGGAGGGGGAGGCTCTGGAGGTGCAGAGGCTGGGAGTGGGGAGGGGAAGGTTCTGGAGGTGTGGAGGCTGGGAGGGGGAGGGGGAGGTTCTGGAGGTGTGGAGGCTGGGAGGGGGAGGTTCTGGAGGTGCGGAGGCTGGGAGGGGGGAGGGGGAGGTTCTGGAGGTGCGGAGGCTGGGAGGGGGAGGAGGAGGCTCTGAAGGTGTGGAGGCTGGGAGGGGGAGGTTCTGGAGGTGCGGAGGCTGGGAGGGGGCAGGGGGAGGTTCTGGAGGTGCGGAGGCTGGGAGGGGGAGGGGAGGCTCTGGAGGTGTGGAGGCTGGGAGGGGGAGGTTCTGGAGGTGCGGAGGCTGGGAGGGGGCAGGGGGAGGTTCTGGAGGTGCAGAGGCTGGGAGGGGGAGGGGGAGGCTCTGGAGGTGTGGAGGCTGGGAGGGGGAGGTTCTGGAGGTGTGGAGGCTGGGAGGGGGTAGGGGGAGGTTCTGGAGGTGTGGAGGCTGGGAGGGGGAGGGGGAGGTTCTGGAGGTGTGGAGGCTGGGAGGGGGGAGGGGGAGGTTCTGGAGGTGCGGAGGCTGGGAGGGGAGAGGGGGAGGCTCTGGGAGGTGTGGAGGCTGGGAGGGGGGAGGGGGAGTCTCTGGAGGTGTGGAGGCTGGGAGGGGGGAGGGGGAGGCTCTGGAGGTGCGGAGGCTGGGAGGGGGAGGTTCTGGAGGTGTGGAGGCTGGGAGGGGGAGGTTCTGGAGGTGCGGAGGCTGGGGGGGGAGGTTCTGGAGGTGCGGAGGCTGGGAGGGGGAGGTTCTGGAGGTGTGGAGGCTGGGAGGGGGAGGGGGAGGTTCTGGAGGTGTGGAGGCTGGGAGGGGGAGGTTCTGGAGGTACGGAGGCTGGGGGGGAGGTTCTGGAGGTGCGGAGGCTGGGAGGGGGAGGTTCTGGAGGTGTGGAGGCTGGGAGGGGGAGGTTCTGGAGGTGTGGAGGCTGGGAGGGGGAGGTTCTGGAGGTGCGGAGGCTGGGAGGGGGGAGGGGGAGGTTCTGGAGGTGTGGAGGCTGGGAGGGGGTAGGGGGAGGTTCTGGGAGGTGTGGAGGCTGGGAGGGGGGAGGGGGAGGTTCTGGAGGTGCAGAGGCTGGGACGGGGGAGGGGGAGGTTCTGGAGGTGTGGAGGCTGGGAGGGGGAGGTTCTGGAGGTGTGGAGGCTGGGAGGGGGAGGTTCTGGAGGTGCGGAGGCTGGGAGGGGGAGGGGGAGGTTCTGGAGGTGCGGAGGCTGGGAAGGGAGAGGGGGAGGCTCTGGGAGGTGTGGAGGCTGGGAGGGGGGAGGGGGAGGCTCTGGAGGTGTGGAGGCTGGGATGGGGGAGGGGGAGGCTCTGGAGGTGCGGAGGCTGGGAGTTGGGAGGGGGAGGTTCTGGAGGTGTGGAGGCTGCGAGGGGGAGGGGGAGGTTCTGGAGGTGTGGAGGCTGGGAGGGGGGAGGGGGAGGTTCTGGAGGTGCGGAGGCTGGGAGGGGAGAGCGGGAGGCTCTGGGAGGTGTGGAGGCTGGGAGGGGGGAGGGGGAGGTTCTGGAGGTGTGGAGGCTGGGAGGGGGAGGTTCTGGAGGTGTGGAGGCTGGGAGTGGGGAGGGGGAGGTTCTGGAGGTGTGGAGGCTGGGAGTGGGGAGGGGGAGGTTCTGGAGGTGTGGAGGCTGGGAGGGGGAGGGGGAGGTTCTGGAGGTGTGGAGGCTGGGAGGGGGAGGTTCTGGAGGTGCGGAGGCTGGGAGGGGGGAGGGGGAGGTTCTGGAGGTGCGGAGGCTGGGAGGGGGAGGGGGAGGCTCTGGAGGTGTGGAGGCTGGGAGGGGGAGGTTCTGGAGGTGCGGAGGCTGGGAGGGGGGAGGGGGAGGTTCTGGAGGTGCGGAGGCTGGGAGGGGGAGGGGGAGGCTCTGGAGGTGTGGAGGCTGGGAGGGGGAGGTTCTGGAGGTGCGGAGGCTGGGAGGGGGCAGGGGGAGGTTCTGGAGGTGCGGAGGCTGGGAGGGGGAGGGGGCGGCTCTGGAGGTGTGGAGGCTGGGAGGGGGAGGTTCTGGAGGTGTGGAGGCTGGGAGGGGGTAGGGGGAGGTTCTGGAGGTGTGGGGGCTGGGAGGGGGGAGGGGGAGGTTCTGGAGGTGTGGAGGCTGGGAGGGGGAGGGGGAGGTTCTGGAGGTGTGGGGGCTGGGAGGGGGGAGGGGGAGGTTCTGGAGGTGTGGAGGCTGGGAGGGGGGAGGGGGAGTCTCTGGAGGTGTGGAGGCTGGGAGGGGGGAGGGGGAGGTTCTGGAGGTGGGGAGGCTGGGAGGGGGAAGGGGGAGGTTCTGGAGGTGCGGAGGCTGGGAGGGGGAGGGGGAGGTTCTGGAGGTGTGGAGGCTGGGAGGGGGGAGGGGGAGGTTCTGGAGGTGTGGAGGCTGGGAGGGGGAGGGGGAGGTTCTGGAGGTGTGGAGGCTGGGAGGGGGTAGGGGGAGGCTCTGGAGGTGTGGAGGCTGGAAGGGGAGGTTCTGGAGGTGCGGAGGCTGGGAGGGGGAGGTTCTGGAGGTGCGGAGGCTGGGAGGGGGGAGAGGGAGGTTCCGGGAGGTGGGGAGGCTGGGAGGGGGGAGGGGGAGGCTCTGGAGGTGTGGAGGCTGGGAGGGGGAGGGGGGAGGTTCTGGAGGTGTGGAGGCTGGGAGGGGGGAGGGGGAGGCTCTGGAGGTGTGGAGGCTGGGAGGGGGTTGGGGGAGGCTCTGGAGGTGGGGAGGCTGGGAGGTGAAATGTTTTTAAACATTTAATAGGATGAGCGGCCCTCTCTGTACAGATCTCTCCCCCGTGTAAGGCCCCGCTGAGGACCAAACAGCCCAGGGCCCGCCCCGAAGGAAGCGTATGAATATGTGGGTGCATTTCCTTTCTGAATTTTTTAAGTGTTTTGTGGTTATTACAAAAGTGACAGTCTATTTATGCACGGCTCTAAATGCTATCTGACTTTACATAAGCCTTTTCTCAAAATTCTTGCCCCTTTTCTGCGTGTCATTTTCAATTCTACGGAACGGTTTGTTCGGCGTCACGACTGCCGACTGTGTGCTGGTTCCCAGGCAGCTGCCTGTGGTCTCAGATCCGGGCCCTGTGACCGGCTCACCTGGTGAAGGGCAGCAGCCGGTCTGGGCCACACCCGTCACCCCCTCCCCGCAGGCACCTCCTGCCATGGTGCGGCCCTCCAGTCTGGCACCCGCTGGGCCCTGGGCACGCCCCCTCCGAGGGTCACACCGAGGCTTCGGGGACCCGCTCCCCAGGCACCATGCACTGTGAGGCACTAGTTCCCTTCAGAAGTCAGTCCTCGGTCACTGCATCTCCCAGTTCTCATTGCCGCGTGGCTGACCCCCTGCAGTTAGAAATGAGGACACTAGGTGGCGGGAGACGTCAGAGCCCGTCCCGCAGCACCTCCACCCCTCCCCGCCCGTCCCCGCCGCCCCCACCTCTGTCCCAGAGCAGAAGCATGGCCTGAGACCATCAGCCAGGGCGCACCACTGGGCTCAGATGAGAGCCGGCGCGAGAGCTGGAAGGACAGGACGTCTGAGCCTCGTTCTGAACAGAAGGCGACCGTGGAACAGCTCTGCCTCTCACCCCCGGGCTGCGTGCCCGAATCTCCCCCAGATGGCCTGCTTCTCTCCCCGCGACAGTCAGGCATCCTGTCATCGGCACCAGGTGTGATGCATCTGCAGCCGCAGCCATAGCGGCAGACGCTGCCCACATCAGAGCAGCACAGAGGGTGGGAGGACAGAGGCGTGTGCATGGGGATCCCAGCAGAGGTACAGCGCCCTTGGCTCTGGCCAGTGGCCGGGGCATATTCCCCCTGGGACGGAGGGGCGTTCTCACTCCTGGTGGCCCGCCATCAGGCGAGAGAACAAGGGCACTGTGGCTCAAAGTAGTGAGGAAGGATGAGAAAGGGATGTGGAGCGCAGAGGGGCAAGCGCCAGGTGTGCAGGGGTGGGGTGCACTGGGTCGACGGGCTCTGAGTAGTGCGGAGGGGAGGAGGAGGAGTGCTGGGGGCCTCCCTGGCTGCCCCTGCTGCCCCAAGGAGGGTGGACATGCAGACACTGGCTCAGACAGGAGGGCAGTGGAAGAACAAGTGACAACATGTAAAGACACACGCAGGAGAAACCAAGATGGCGGCATAGGTAAACACCTGAACTTGCTGCCTTGCACAACCACTTCAAAACTACAACTAAAAACCAAAATGGACATTATCCAGAACCACAGGAGGGCTGGCCGAGTGGAAATTCTACAATTAAAAGGGAAGAAAAAAGCACACTGAGACTCAAAGGAGGTGCAGAAGGCAGAGGTACGGAGGCGTGCATGCGGAGGGGACTGGCAACTGAGGACACAGTTGTCTTTCTCAATCGGGAGGGAGACACAAGCTCCCAACTGCTCTGAACTCCAGTTCCAGGCGAGACTCTGGGGACACAGACTCATACAGGGAGAAACTGGCGAAACTTGAGAGGAGCTTTCTCTCAGAGGTCCTTGCAGCGATTACCAAAGGACACTGAGACCCCAGGGCTTTCGGGAAGCCATTGCTGTTTGCCCCACCCTGAGACTCTGCGCCATCCAAGCTGAGTGCAGAGCTTTTACATATGAATGGCCTGGTCCTTTGAAATCTAAACTTACCTAACAAACTGCAGCTGAACCAGAGAGACCCAGAATATCTAAAACAGTGTTTCCCAAACTTCTCTCATGATGAGAATCACCTGATGGAGTTGTTAAAATAAAGATTCCTGAATCCCAATTAAGAAGGGCTAAACTAGAATTTTTGGGAACATATAGGTAAAATTGTATACTTAACTAGTGCTCTAAGCTTAAGTGACTGTTATAAGGATTCTCATCATGAGAGAAGTTTGGGAAACACTGATTTAAAAGAAGGCCCAAGGTTCCCGCAGCTTGCATTGATTCACAGTTCATCTGGGCACCTCTAAAACCCACACAAAGAAGAGTAATCTGCAAATATCTCCATAGATCCTGCTGGTGGCCTCAGGCAGAGGCTATATTAGCACCTCCTTGGAGATCCAAGAGCCCGTGTACCCAGGGTCAGAGTGGGACCATCCAGATTACAACTCCTCAGATCCATAAGGGACACACTCAGGGGGCAGATTCTGTGAGCACCAAAGCCCCACTGAAGCAAGTCTTGCTTCATAAGGGTTTCTCCAGCACAGAAGTTCTCCCATTGTAGACACAGTTGATCCTCACAGCCAATTGGCCTGAAGGTCAATTCCTCCCAGTGATATCAACAACAATCAAGACTTAACTACAACAAGACTGCATACACAGCCCACAAAGGGGTTCACCAAGAGTGTTCACCTCAGATAACTGGGGAGGCTGAGCCAATGGGCCCCATAGGACACCTAGCACACAAAGCCACTCTATCAATTCAGGGAAGCAGCTAAAATGCGGAGACAAAGAAACAGGTCACAAATGAGACAAATGGAGGAAAGCAAACTACTGGGTATAGAGTTCAAAACCACAGTTATAAGGTTTTTCAAGAATTTTCTAGAAAAGGCTGATAAATTTAATGAGACCCTTGAGATATGAAAAAGGATTAACTAGAAATTAAGCATACACTGACTGAAATAAAAAGTAATATACAGAGATCCAAAAGCAGACTAGAGGTTTGCAAGAATCAAGTCAAAGATTTGAAATACAAAGAAGCAAAAAACACACAACCGGAAAAGAAAAAAGAAAAAAGAATCCAAAAATGTGAAGACACTATAAGGAGTCTCTGAGACAACTTCAAGCGTACCAACATGTCCATTATGGGGGTGTCAGAAGGAGAGAGAGAGCAAGATATTGAAAACCTATTTAAAGAAAAAAATGACAGAAAACGTCCCCCACCTGGTGAAAGAAATAGACTTACAAGTCCAAGAAGCGCACAGAACCCCAAACAAAAGGAATCCAAAGAGGACCACACATCATAATTAAAATACCGAGAGCAAAAGACAAAGAGATAATCTTGAAAGCAGCAAAAGAAAAACAGTTAGTTACCTACAAGGGAGTACCCTTATGATTGTCAGCTGATTTCTCAACAGAAAGTATGCAGGCCAGAAGGGAGTGGCAAGAAATATTCAAAGTGATGAATAGCAAGAACCTACAACCAAGATTACTCTACCCAGCAAAGCTATCATTCAGAATTGAAGGTCAGCTAAAGAGCTTCACAGACAAGAAAAAACTAAAGGAGTTCATCACTGACAAACCAGTATTATATGAAATGCTAAATGTTATTCTTTAAGAAGAGAAAGAAGAAGAAAAAGATAAAAATAAGAATTATGAATAACAAATACATATCTATAAACAAGTGAATCTAAAAATCAAGTGAATTAAAAATCTGATGAACAGCCGAAACCGGTTTGGCTCAGTGGTAGAGCGTCGGTCTGCGGACTGAAAGGTCCTGGGTTCGATTCCGGTCAAGGGCATGTACATTGGTTGCGGGCACATCCCCGGTAGGGGGTGTGCAAGAGGCAGCTGGTCGATGTTTCTTTCTCATCGATGTTTCTAGCTCTCTATCTCTCTCCCTTCCTCTCTGTAAAATATCAATAAAATAAATTAAAAAAAAAAATCTGATGAACAGAATAAAGTGGTGAATATAATAGAATCGGGGTCATAGAAAGGGAGTGGACTGACAATTCTCCAGGGGGGAAAAGGATGTGGGGGTGCGGGAAGAGACTGGACAAAAATCATACACCTATGGATGAGTGTAGGGGGGTGGGGGTGGGTAAGGGCAGAGGGTGGGATGGGAACTGGGTGGAAGGGAGCTATGGGGGGGAGGGGGAAGAGGAACAATTGTAATAATATGAACAATAAAGATTTTTAAAAAAACACACAGGTGAGCCTGGCTTGTGGTTGGTTGAGCATCAGCCTATGACCAAAGAGATCATGGTTCAATTCCCATGCCCAGAACGCATGCCCAGGTTGCGGGCTTGATCTCCATTATGGGGCATGTAGGAGGCAGCCAAACAATGATTCTTTCTCAGCACTGAGGTTTCTATCTCTTCCTCTCCCTTCTTCTCAAAAATTAAAAAAAAAAAATCTGTTTTTTACAAAAAGAACACAAGTGAGAGAGGGACTTGGTGAGAACACCCCATATGCTAACCAAACACTGATGGTGAGGCCATGAGTTATTTTTCCTCTTTTTACCAAGTTTTCAATAAGGACATATTTTATAATCTTAGTCATTTTATCTTTTGATTATTGCAAAGGTCCCTGAGGACCTTTGAGCCCGGGGCATCGGCATACCAGGCCTGGGCGCAGGCGGGGCGGTCCTGCCAGTAGACTCCGCTCCAGGGGCTGAGGGCCTGCTGGGGGCCAGCGTCCCCGGGGGGCCTCCCCGGGAGAGGGGGCAGAGGTGCTTGGAGAGCCAGAGGGGAGGTCAGGACTGGTGAGGAATGCGAGCTCTGGACTTTAAAGTTGTCTGGTTTTCATGTTCTCGCTCACGTGGACTGGAGGGGAAAGAGTGACATTTTGCCAAAACCTTTTCAGGAACTCAGAAGAACCGGGGTGAATCAGGGGGGTGAATCAGGCGCTGCAGGCCTGGCCGAGGCGGAGGCATGCGGGGCTGACTAACAAAGACCCGGAAGCGGCGCCAGCAGGCCCGGGGAGGAGCCACAGTGCCAGGGAGCAGGCGCCAGCACTGCCCGGCCCGGAGGCCCAGCACCCATAGAGCAGCAGGCAGGTGGGAGGGAGTGGGGGCTCCCAGCTGAGCAGGTGAGCGGCTGGGAGGACAGGTTGGCTGAGGGCTGAAGGGCAGGGACTCTGAGCCTCATTCCTAACAGAAGGCGACTCTGGAGCCGCTCGCCTGCCGCTCCGAGCTGTGACCGCATCTCCCCGGAGCACATGCCAGCCCCATCCCATGCCAGCGTCGCCGCCGGCTCCTCTCCCCGTGACGGGCGGTGTGGGCCTGTGCCCGCTCCCGCAGGGCCTGCGCCAGCCGGGGGAGCAGGACGAGCTGCTGCCTGTTGGACGAGCCAGTGAACTGACGAAGCGGCGTAAGGGGCCGGAATGAAGCCGCCGGGAAGGCACGGAGCCCGAGCGGGGGGCTCCACACTGACACCCCGGGAGCCGGCTGACTTCCTCAGGGGTGCCAGGGCCCACCTCTGTGCCCGCCAGGAGCCTCGGGTCCCACAGGGAAGAACCACAACCTCTGACCAGCCTCCCCGGTGCAGCTCGGGTGGCGACGGCGCTGGCCAGAGAGGCACGGAGCGGGAGGAAGTGCTGCGTCCGTCACTCTGATCCCCAGGAGGTTCCCGGCACAGCGAGCGGCAGCCTCTCCAGGGCTCTGCCTGGCATTTCCGGGAGCACTGGGGTCAGCAGCAAAGCACACGGGCACAGCCACCAGCCAGGGAAGCGGGCATCACACTGCCAGCCGGGACAGACCCCAGGCAGCCTGACCAGAGTCAAGAAAGCTCACGATTCATCCGGAGGATCGAAAACAACCCAATTAATCAGGTGTGATGCCACACTGGGCAGCTGAATGCCAACCGTGAGGACAGGAACCGGGGCGTCCTCACTGGCACCCCCCTCCCCAAAGTGTGTGGCCTAGGTGAGGGAGAAAGGTCAGCTTCTTGGATTTGGCAGCTCCAGCCATAGCAACCTGTCAGCAAAGTGCCTGCCCAGGGCCAGTGGGAGTCCCCTGCTTAATGAGAAATTCCTGAGCGGCAGCTCCCGGGGAACTGCGGAGGCTGAGGGCTGGACGGAGGGGCTGGTGTCAGCGGGGCGGCGCTGGCACAGGAAGCGCACGCCGTGTGGGCAGCCCCCAGGGGTGCAAGTGTGTGTGCAACAGAACGCGGCGGGCGCCTGCCCTGCCCGGACACAGTGCCTGTCCACCCACACTTCTCAGGGGCCAGAAATGTCCCTTAAACTCAAAGCAGCCGTGGAACAGACTTGCAGGGGACAGTTTCCAGGCTTACCCAGTGACTGGCATTGCCACACACGGCTGGCCTTGTCCACACCATCCCCGGGCTGGAGTGTTCCTCCGAGAGCTCAGAGCTAGACATGAACAGCAAAAGGGGAAAGTTCTAGAATTCATTTGGAGCCACAAATAACCCCAAATAGTCAAAACAATCTTGAGAAAAAATAATAAAGTTGGAGGTATCACACTTCCCAATTTTAAACTCTGTTACCTCGCAATAGTAGCCAGGACAGTGATTCTGGCATAAAAACAGACAAATGGAACAGAACAGAGAGCCCAGCAATAAGCCCAAGCATATATGTCAACCGATGCTCAGCGACAGTGCCGAGATATGCAGGGGAAAGGGCCCATCATCAACGTTGTAGGAAAACTGGACAGCCTCGTGCACACGGGCTCCGATGTTCCCCAAGCTCCACCAGCCAACTGAAACACGGCAAAGGCTTAAAGACCTGAAACCATGAAACTCCTGGAAGGAAACATTAGGGGGGAATCCTTAATGTTGGCCTTGGTGGTGATTTTTTGGGATATGACATTGAAAGCCTAGGCAACAAAAACAAAAAATAGAAAGTAAGACTCCATCAAACTAAAAAGCTTCTGCACAGCAAAAAAAAGCCAACAAAAATGAAAAGGCAACCTATGAACTGGAAGCAGACATTTGCAAACCATGTACCTGCTAAGGGTTATATAAGAAGCTCCTCTAACTCAATAGCAAAAAAGCATCTCACCCAGAGGAAAAGAACGGGCAAAGAGCAGACCAGATGTTTCTCCAAAGAAGGCAGGCAGACGGCCCGCAGACACACAGAGGCGCTCAGATCTCCAGCTGTCAGGGACACAGGTCAAACCACAATGAGACAGAGCCTCACCCGACAGGACGGCCATCGTCAAAAGGCTGTGCTGGCGAGGATGTGGAAGAGGCACCTATAGACCGTGGCTGCGGATGGAAGGTGGCTCAGCTCTTGTGGAAACACTAAGAAGTTTCTTCAAAAAACTGCGTGGCTCAGTGGTTGAGGCCAGGGAGGGTCACACTACAGCTGCTCCCCCCACAGCCTCCCAGGGACCAGAGCTGGGACCGCACGCGGGCTGTGCTCCTGCCCCCGCACTCGGCCGCCTGCACTTCCACGGGCGGAGTCTGCTGTGTGCGGGGGGCACGCGCTCCGCCTGCAGAGGCCGCTCCGGGCCCAGCACCTCAACAGCCAGGCGTCTAGACACCAGACTTTGCCCTTGAACCAGGAAATGGCTATCTGTGGGCGAGGGAATGGCATGGCGCGGAGAGAGTGGCTTCCCCTGGTCTCAGACACTCAGAGGAAGATGCAAAGGAAGAAAGGCGCCCGCAGAGCCCCGCCCGCTGCACGCTCACACCTGGGAGCAGAGGGTGGAAAAGAATCGCCAGGTGAGTGTATGGATCGCACGGTCCCTGAAGCGCACGGGGCGGAGGCCCCCTCTCCCCTGGAGCCGGGCGCAGGAGCGCGGAGGGTGGATGGGAGGTAAGTGTCCCACCCTGACAGGGAGGGCCTCAGAGGGGGAAGAGTGGGTGCCGGGAAAGGCGACGGAGAAGGTGGCGCCTGCACCCCAGAGGCCTCCCACGTGGCAGCCCTGCGGACTCCTGGCCTGGACTCCCAGCCTCCGGGATCGCGGCAAAGCAAGGCCGGTCACCGGGCCGGCATGGCTCGGTGTTTAAGTGTCAACCTGTGAGTCGTGCAATTCCCAGTCGGAGCACACGGCCAAGCTGCGTGCTTGATCCCCAGGGGCGGCGTGCAGGAAGCGCCGATCCATGATCCTCTCTCCTCGTTGATGTTTCTCTCTCTCTCTCCTCCCATCCTCTCCGAAATTAGTAAAAATGTATTTTAAAAATGCTGTGGTTTGTCAGGGTCTGTGGGGTTCTGTGTGACGGCCTTGCTGACAGAGACAGCAGAGGTCCAAGTCGCCCGCAGGCTCCCCCCACCTCCCCCCCGAACCAGGGCCCATCGGGCTCCCTCACCTATTGCAGGGCGAGAGCGGTGACAGCAGCGAGCACACAGGGTGGGGGCACCCCAACAGCTTCCTCAGGGGCGTGCGGAGCCTGCAGCACGGAGCCACAGTCCACAGCAGCGGACATGACGACATGAAGGCGCTCAGTGGGAAGAGGGGCAGGGTCCTGGGACAATTTGGGGCCATCACCCTCATCCTACCACCCAGAGAGAAACTGACCCCCCAACCGTGGCAGGAAGCGTGGGGGTCACCGTGAACATGCCCCATCGGTGGCAGAGCGGAGCCCACCACCACGTCCCTGCGGAGAGCTCTCTTGCGGCGGCACCCACGCAGCTCAGATGCCCACGGCGCCCGTGCCCCTCCGCACCCGCCCGCAGACCAGGCTCAGGAAGTGCCTCCCGCTGCTCCCCCCAGGTCACACCGCCCCACCGGAGCCTCGCCTCCAGAGGGCAGCTCCGCCGGGACACAAGGAAAGTCAACCGAGTGCGGGCTTAATGCACGTGTCGGGAGGACTTCCAGCCGCCTCGGGCCCAGGCCACGGCCGGGAACCCGGTGCGGAGACCCTTCCCTCAGGCGCCCAGCATGCTGCCGGCTGACACTCTGTGCGCCACGTGGCTCCGCTCCCGGCCCGAGACCACTCGGCGCCACGACGCCTCCGGAAGCTCAGCTGTCTGCACACCAGCACGTCCTGCCCCGTGAGAGCGGGGACGTGGCTCGGGGGTCCAGCCACGGAGTGTTTGGAGGCGGAAAGGATGGTGAGGACCATTCGTTTATCCCTCTTCCTCCACAGGTGACGCCAGGCCGAGGAGAACCGCCTGCGCACGCCCCACACCGCCACGCGGCCCCCCCGCCTGGCCGAGCGACCTCACTGCCGCATCTGCAGCTGAGCCTCCCGGGAGTACCTCATTCCCGCAGAACTGTGCTCTGGGCTCACTGTCTCACTTGTGCGTGCACACACAGTCACATACATGTATACACATGCACACTCACATACATGTGCGCGCGTACACACACACACACACACTTCAGCACTGCTCCCAACGTGAAGCTTACACCTGTGGCTGCCCAGGTGCAAGCTCGCAGGTAAGCCTGGGTCCCACACCAGTGTCCAGCCCTGGAGGGCACAGCAAGCACTTCTAGAAACGGTCCCTAAGCTAAGTAAAATAATCTTGTGCCAAAATTGCAAACATGAAAGCTACATAAAGTTTTAAGACCATAAGTGAGATTCCCAAAGAGAAAAACACCACCCGTGAGTCCATTCTAGGAACCACTACTTTCAAAGCAAATCTGAACGGGGTGTGGCCGCATTCCCAGCTGCGCTGCGTTCCCCGGTGGAAAAGCCAATGGAACCAAGGAGGTGGAAGCATGTGTGATGCTCACAAGTGTGTGTGTGTGTGTGTGTGTTTGTGCGCGCACATGTGAGCACGTGTGCAGGTATGTGGGTGTGTGCGCACGCAAGTGGGACAGCGAGCACAGAGCCCAGTTCTGCGGGAATGAGGTGCTCCCAGCAGGCTCAGCTGCAGACTCGGCAGTGCAGACGCTCAGCCTGGTGTGGGGGCCACGTGGCGGTGTGGGGCGTGCAATACTCCCCCCTCAGCGAAGGACACCACCAAGAAGGGCGTGAGCAGATGGAGTGGCGGAGCGTTCACCTGACACTGAGGCCGGGGCAGCGCACAGCCAGGAGGTGGCCGAGTCCCCCACGGTATCTCTGTCCTGACAAGGGGCCCTGTCAGGCAAGACGCACACAGGGGACCTCGGCAGCGTCTGTACCACTCCTCGTTGGGTGTCATTTCTGTGCCATCGCACAGAAGGAAGTTTGGGGGAAGAATAAAATGCGGATCCTGGGCCTGATGGCATGAATCACAAGAGTCACCTATAAGATCCACACGCACACACCTGTGCGCACACACATGCACACACATGCATAGGCAGGCTTTCCCGTCAGCACAGAGCCCCGCAGCCCCCGAAGCCGACGCCAGGAGACCTGATGGCCACACGCTCTCTGGTGGGCTGGGACGAAGGTAAGTCGTCGTGCCCCCCCACCACCACCACCCAGGAAGTGGGCTGGCACCTGCAGGTGAGGCAGGGCTGGAGAAGCTGGCGGAGGTCCCTGCATGCGTCACGTCGGCCCCACTTGCTGAGTGGCTGTGTCGCAGAGCAGATGCTGAAGGACACTGATCCTGTCCTCACTCCCTCGCTGGGGAGCAAGGCCCGAACCCTGAGCCGGGAGACACCGGCCTCGCTGGCCTTGGGGCCTCCTGCAGCCTCTGCAGCCCACGCTCTCGGCAGGTGCCAAGTGCCCAGCTGCCACCGCCAGCGCGGGCAGACACGCAGGGAAGGCTCCATGCCGACAGTGACAGGGAGGGCCTGGCGCGAGGACACAGCAGGTGTGTGGCATCAGCTACCACAGGGACCGCGGGAAGCCCACCTGGGAGCGGCCCCCACATCCTTCCAGGCCGAGGGCCTCGCATCAGCTTCTGGTTTCTGTTTTGATGGCCCAGCCTCAAGTTTCTTAAAAACACCCTAAACGCCTGAGCTGGTTCCTCCGCCGCCGCCACAGGCACGTTTCCGGGACTGTAACCAGCAGTGCCCTGCCCGCCGTCCCCGGAGCAAAGGCCAGAGTCACGGAGATCAGACCCGTCGGGCCTTGGCCTCTGATGCGCACGCGGACGAGTCTGAACCGGAATGAGGAGCCCAGAGGGGGCTCCGCGGCACCTGGTCTGCAACGAGCTCCGTCCATGTCCCGGCCGGCCCAGCCACACCGCGGACTGGGCGGTGGCGCGTGCACCCTCCCCTTACCCTCTGCTCATTCCTGGCTCTCCAGCCTCGAATCCCACTTCCCAGGCCAAGGCCAGACCAGGTGGCCCCGCCCTCAGACAGCAGGCAGCGCTGGCACCTCCCGCCACCTGCACCTGCAGGGGAAGGTGTGGGTGCCCCTCCCCTCAGGCACCTGAGGGTCTCCCCTTCGAACCTAACAGTGGCCCCAGGGACACACCTCAACCTGGGACAGTGTGACCCAGCAGCCACCGCCCTGCAGCCTGGACACTCCCCAGCCAGGCATCCCGCCTCCTCGCTCAGAAAGGGCCCGGTGAGTGGTCCTGACAGTCACCGCCCCCCTCACCGCCGCCCTCCCTCCTGGCCCGGCCCAGGGCAGAAGCCGGCTTTCCTCTCAGGCGGCTCCCGCTTCCTCCCAGCTCCCACAGTGGCGCCTGCCAGACATCCAACTCCTGCCGGCGCACCTGCGGCTCCTGTCCGTCAGGGAAGCGGCCACAGCTCCTAGCCTGGCCCCGTGCACGTGCTCGGCGCCTGCAACCCCAGCCCTTTGCTAATCACCCACGTCAGCCCCGCTCAGCCGGGGGTCTACGCCCAGAGGCCTTCCTGCCCGTCCGCCCACAGAACCGCCCGCTCCTGAGACCCTCTCCCGACGCCCGTCCACACAACAGATCCACGTGACGAGCAGGAACTTCCACGTGGGGCCGAGACGTGTCCCAGAGATCTCAGAAGCTAGGTGGAGGGCCCGGACCAGCAGTTCCCCAGCTGGCTGTTCAACAGTCACCGGCGGCTAACAGGCCCAGCTGCCGGGCCGACCCCAAGCGCCAGGCCAGGTTGGCTGGGCCTGAGCCGGGTCCCGGGGAGCGGACGCTGCCGGTCGGCAGCCCTGAGAACCACGGGGCTGGTCATCGGGAAACAGGAGACCGGCGGCGGCTGCTGACCGAACACCCCAATCAAGCCCCCTAACCTCAAAGGGTGCCCCTCCTGTCGAGGGGCAGTTAGCTGGGCACCAGCCACATGCCAGGACACAGGCGAGCACTTGGCCTCCGCTGCCTCATTCTAAATGAGCAGGACAGCCAGGCTAAAGGAACAGTGCAATTACAAAGACAAAAATAATGATCATTATTCAAATTAAGAGGCCAATAAATTATCTTGACCAGAAGATGGAAAGTCAGTGACAGAGGCAGAGGATCAACCTGCATTCAACCCCTCTGGTCCTGGCCTCTTGAGAGGGGGAGGGGAGGAGGGGCCGGCCAGCTATCTGGGCCAGAGCAGCAGGAATTTCTGGAATCCCTTATCTTCCTGTGCAGCCCAAACACTGATCCTCAAGAAACTCTGCAGATCCAGGAGCAGCAGTGGGGCCTGGGGATGAAGGGTCTCCTGTGCACCGGGAGCGGGGGAGGCTGGAGCAGGAGCAAACTTGGGGCGTGGAGAGGACAGGAAACAAGCTGGGCCTGCCTCCCTCTGCCCCGGAGAGCCGGAGAGGATGCTGGGAGAGCCGGAGAGGATGCTGGGAGAGCCAAGGAGATGCTCCAGGAAGGAGGAGGCTGTGAGCAGAGGAGCTGGGGCAGGAGCCCAGAGCAGTGCCCCCTGCCGGCCAGGTGAGGGGTCAGGGGCCGTCCCAGCCGCATGCTGGGGGAGCAGGGTCAGCGTCCGGGACACGGAAATGCAGACAGAGGGCCTGCCAGCGGGACTTAAGACAGACTCACAGCTGCCTTAAGTCCCGCTGGCAGGCCCTCTGGGCAGACGCCCGTGGCCGGCAGCTCAGATCCGGTCGGCTGGGCACCCAGGGCGGGCCCTCCTCACTGTGGACCAGAAGCGCCACGCAGGTGGGCCCTGCCGCCCTGCAGCACCGCCTCCTCGTCCTCGCCCCGAGGTGCCATCCGGAGGCTCTCGGCCACGGACGACGACAACGAGGCGTCCGAGGAGAGCGCTTGGGCTGCAGGGTCCCCGCGGGAGAGGAGGCGAGGCGGCGGGCTCCCTGGGAAAGGACAGGTGCTCAGTGGGCACTGGCCAGAGGGCAGGAAGGCCGGTAGGGACGGGAAGGTCATGTGACTGCTGTCATACCAACCACGACAGGTCAAACTTCACAGAGTCCCATCAAGTGCCGATTTCTGGGTCCTGAGTCCTGAAGGCCCTCTAGCGCCTGGGCCTTCCAACCCCACGCCAGGCCCTCCGCCCAGCGGCACCCACACACGCGTCCCTTCTGCCGCTGGGCCTCCCTCAGCAGCCCCTCAGCCATGCCGGCAGCGCCCGCACCCTCGCTCAGCTCCCACCACACCCCTCCAAAAGGCCTTCCCTGACCAGGAGGCGCCGGCCCCTGCCCTCGGCCACACGCCTGCATGTCCTCACAAGAGGTGCCACGGTAACTGTCTTCCCCCGGAACAGTCCTAGGAGAGGCCTCGCCTTGCGCCCAGCATCACGCAGTCGGGCAGCAATGCTCAAACATCTGCTGGTTGAAGGGTGCTTGGTGGACGCCAGCACCTTCACCTTTCTAAGCACGAGAGAGCTGCAGCTGTGTGCTCCTTTGCAAGAAAGAATTAACAGACCACTGCCAAAAATATGCCAGTTTTCCCATAACCAATAAGCTACTGCCAGAAAGAGATATATACTTTTTAAACAATAAAGATTTAAAGGTACATAAAATAAAACAAGCCACTAGCAGAACAAAGGGGGTCTCACCCTCTTTCCTGGTTTCAATGGGGTCAGGCCTGTCTGGCTGGGATGCTCGTCTGACCTTCGACACGGCAGCTCCGAGCGACAGAGCTGGGCAGCTGGTCACGGGGAGGCTGGCCGTGCAGAGCCCAGTCGGAGACCTCCCGCCGTCCGGCCAAGCGAGGCAACATCTCCCAACACGCGCTGTGATGCGAACCCAAACTGGTGTTTGGGACAGTCCCAGCCACGGCTCCACGCGTGACGGAAGTGAGTCTCCCACTCACTGCCCTCGAGGACGCACATGACATGCACGTGCGGCCGAGTGCAGCCCCTCTGCAGCTGCTCCCAACACGACCAGGCCAGCCAGGTGGCTGTCCGCCAAAGCCGGAAAAACTCAGCGGTCCCGGCTTTGCCAGAGCCGCCTCTCAGGCCCGTGGAGCATGAGCGCTGCCCGGCGCCCTCCAAAGCCCGCTGCGACGGGCGCGGGGCCGGGACTGCAGGGACGAGCTCTTGGAGCGGCCCAGAGATGGCACAGGCCGGCCAGCCCAGGACACCCCGGCCTCTCCATACGACCAGTCTGGACGGAACGCGCCCAGCTGCCCAGCAGGCCACAGAGAAGTGCAAAGTGTGCGACGCTCACACGCATCCTCTGCGTGCAGCGGCAGAGCAGGGACGCTGACAAGATGTCACACATCACAGCCTTCTGGTCCCTGAGGCTGCCTGAGCGGCCGTGCTGGCAGCGGCTCTATGCCCACACGGCGCCACACCGCGGGCCCTGGAAGCCCAAGTCGGCAGCAGGCGTGGGCCGGGGCCCGCTGCAGCGACAAGGCCAGAAGCAGGCCCAGCTCAGCAGGAGCGGGCCCTCACATTGGTGGCCCCGGTCCACTGTCCACTGCCCACACAGGTCTGCACACACCCCGCATGTGGGAGGGGAGGGCAGTGGGACAGCATACGTGCCAAAGCCTTAGAATTCTAGCCGCCGGACCGCCACAATGCAGCCACGTCCCGAAGCAGCTCACCCGAGGAACCTGGACCCGAGTGAGGCGCTCAGACCCTCTCAGCTAGGCCCCCCCTGAGCCTGTGCACGCGGCCTGCACGCAGGCTCCCCGTGGGCGGCCAGGGCTCCATGGGCGCCGAGCACCGCGCTGTGGCGAGCAGGTGTGTGAGTGGAGGGGGGTGGGGGGAGCTTCTCATTGCTGGAACAGGAAGTGACAGGCAGCAAGGGGAGGAGACTAGACTGACTCACACATGATGGATTAGGATTGGGCGTGTGGGTAGGCCTCACTTGGCTTGGCTACAGACAGTTACGTACAAAAACATTGGATGCCACGTGTACACACAGCTATCAGCTGGGGACGGGAAGCACACCAGCACCCAGACCCTGGCTCTGCCACCGTCCGCTGGGGAGGGGCCAGCTCCTGCCCAAGCGGCTGTCTGGGCCCTGCAGGGCGGCCTTCCCCACAGGGGACGGTGTGGGCCGCCCCTTCTCCAAACACATTCCCACGCTCTACGCGATAAAGCAGCAGGCAAACCCACGGACGGATAGTCTAACGCAGGGGTGGGCAAACTTTTTGACGCGAGGGCCACAATGGGTTCTTAAACTGGACCGGAGGGCTGGAACAAAAGCAACCTGACCATGCTGGCACTCTCCTCTTGGGCTGCTGGTGAAGGAGCGGAGGGGAGAGCAAGAGAACCCTCTGCTCTTTGGGCTCCTCGGGCCGGATAGAACAGCCGAAAGGGCCGGATCCGGCCCGAGGGCCGTAGTTTGCCCACGGAGGGATAGTCTAACGTGACAGGAACGCCTCGGGCTAGGAGGTCAGCTGGCACACGAGAAGACCAACCAGCGGCACAGCGGAGAGGAGCCCAAGGAGGTGTGATGGCCAATGTCGCGTTGTGTCAGGAGGACCCTGGGCCCGAACAGGGAATGAAGGGAAAGCTGAGGAGCTACAGGATGGCTTAAGTCAGCCAACCACACGGCTGCCTCGCTTGTAACGGACCGGCCACCTCTGCAGGGTCAGCAGGAGGGCACGAGCTGGGGACAGGAGCCGCCTGCGCGCCCTCAGCGGAGGTCCTGCAGCCTGAGACTGTTAAAAAGCCCCCTTTTTAAAAGAGGAGGGAGGAAAAACAAAAAGGAAGAAATTCCGAGAATCACGCCATGCCGGGAAATGGCCAGCCTGGGGGCCCTGCCGCCCTCAGACCTCGGACCCGACTTCATTCTCAGACTCCGGGAGCCACTGAAGGTTCCGGAGAGACAGGACGGGCCTCACGCTGGCCCAGAGCTGATGCTGCCGCTCCGTGTGCTCCGTGAGGTCAGAGGGACACTCGCCACGGGCACACACGGCCCCGTGCGCACAGGGACCAGGCGCGGGCGCTCGCCGTGCGATGAGATGGGGGTGTCTGGGAATGGACGGCGAACGACCCGCTCAGAAACCCTGGCCGAGCCCCAGCCCCGCCCCGGCAAGGCGTGCCTGCGAGGTTTCAAGGCGGACAAACTCTTCCTGCTAATGAAGACCAGGGGTGCGAGCCAACCAGGAAACGTCCTCGGGTTGAGGAAGGGATCATGGGCGGGGAGAGCGGGGCAGGCTGCCAGAGGGCAGGTGCTGAGGAGGAAGGGCACCGCGGCCGCTCCCGGGCCCCCAGGACCTCCCTGGAGGCGGCGCCTGCCCCCTAGGCTGCCGGTCAGACCCCGGCAGGAGAGCCCAGGTTGTCCACGCTTAGAGCTGCCAGCCCACGCCCCAGGGGGGGTCTCGGCATAAGCTGCACGCCAGGGGCGGAGCGGGGGGCACAGCTCGGCCCGCGGCGGCGGACCTGGCACGCAGCCTGGACGCACCATCGCGCCTTCACCCGCACGGCCTCAGCCCTGGAAGCCGCTGGCCGAGCAGCCCCTTCCCCACCTCAGAGCGGCTGGGCGCGGTGAGCCTCTTCCCCCGTGGCCTGTACCAACTGGGGAAATGCCAAGACAGAGGGCTCTGGAGGGGAGCTGCTAGAAGGGAGGGAAGCCAAAGGCTTGTGAGGACGCCTGATGACAGACTCGCGCCATCATGGGAGGGTGCTTCCGGGCAGAGGCGCCCCGGGCACATGCAGGGCGCTGGGCAGGGGGCGCCACGGGCTGGGGTGCCAGCGGAGCCCATGCCTTGCTCAGCGGTCAGCCTCCAGCCTGCAGGTGACTCACCCCCTCCACCTGACGCAGGCGGCAGTGCAGAGGAGCATGGGAAGCTCCGCACAGCAGCCGTCTGCAGGGCCCCTGAGGGCAGCGCCCAGGCCGGGCCCGCCCAGCGGGTGGAGGGAGGCGTGGCTGAGGAATGCGTGGGAGGCAGCGAGGCGACTAACGTGGGGGCTGCTGAGAGAGTCACCGGAGGGTGCCCTGAGTTTCCAGAGATCCAAAGAGATCAGAAAACATAGGAGGCGCCGGGGAGAGGCTCGGAGCAGAGAGGAGGCGGTGGACGTGTGGAGTCCGCCGCTGACCCTGACGGGGGCCTCTCAGGCCGGTGAGCCTCAGAGTGCGGAGAAGCTCATAAACCCCATGAAGGCCTCTTCACATCCAGCCTGGGCATCGTCCGGCAGCATTCCCACGCCAGAGGAGGCACCGTCGGGGACACAGACAAGGCTGAGGCCGCAGTAACCGGCCAGCAGCACGCCTGCCCAGGACCTCAGCCGGAGCACAACTGCGGCCTCGCCTTCGTCCACGCCGGGCCCACTCCCAGCTCCGTGATCGGGGGTGAGTCCCCGGCCTGTCTGCCGGTCTCCTCATCTGTGAGGTGGGCTGACGGCCATGCGTGGGAGCACCGTGCACCGAGCTGGCACAGTGGGCGAGGCCCCAGCACCGCTGTGAGGACCGAGGTCAGCACTCCCACCGCCTACTGGCGGGGACCTTGGAGAGGACTAGAACTGGGTGGCAGTGGACAGGAAGCTGCTCAGCTGTGGGCATCACAGAGGTGGCCACTGTCCAGGGGTCCGAGGCTGCCGCCCAGCAGCTGAGCACTCAGCCTCCCTCCCTGCTGCGTGTCCCTGCCTGTATAGCATGCTGCTTTTGGGGGGAAGGGGAGGCATATGTAATACTTTCAACAATAAAGCCTTTTAAAAATAAATAAGTTAAATATTTTTTTAAAGATAATACGCTGCTTTTATCCCCAAAAGTAGCAGCCGCTCACCCATGCCCAAGTGCCGTGCCGTGTGCCAAACGCCACAGACCGTCCGGCCCGGATGGAAGGAAAGCTGGTGCGGCTCCACCAGGACGGGCGTGGGCACCGGGCAGACGGCGTGAGACCTGTGGGCACGAGGAGCCTAGGAGAGGCTCAACCAGTCAGAGCCGCCCGGAGCCGCCGGGACCAGAGGGGGCGATTCCCGTTTAACAGGTTTACGTCGGGGGACGGAAGGCTTGGGGCACAGACTGGAGTGATGGGCACGGGACTGTGAGCAGTAAATAGAATGTGTGTATACAGAGGGTGTCCCAAAATTGTATACGCTCTTGGAATGATTTTAAAGTCGATGTTTATTAATATATGGTTAATTTTCAAAATCTACAAAAATGAATACTTTTTTGGTCAATGCCTGTTTTCAAACTGATGACTGTTCTGGCCCAGACACTCCTGGTAACATGAAGCAATGGAATCCCAAACATCAAGAGTCACTCCATTCGGTGTCTGTGGGCCGATTGGACCGCTGCTGGTTCTGTACCGTCCACTTCACCTTTACTTTCCCCATGAAAACAGCCAGGGGCCCCCAGGACGACTTTCCTTTGTCAAAGCTTCGCCTGGCTTCACCCATTATCTCAAACCAGTTAAACCCCAAAAGGAGTGGGAAGGAGTGGGTGATCAGCTGTTAAAGTGTGCACACATTTGGGGACACCCTGCTCTAGCTTTAACCCACAGAAGTCAGCCACGCAGTGTGTGGGCAGGTGCCGCCTGCCGCCGTGCAGGGGCGAGAGGGAGCGGCCGAGCCGCGGAGACGAGCGTGGGACGGGTCGGCAGGCTGCGTCCCAGCACCAGGCGTTGCGGGCCGTGCGGAGCGGGGCGGGGCCGGCTGGAAACGTCCCTGCCTGTTCCCCTCGCGCGGAAGAGGCTGCAGGACAGGAAGGCGCCTTCTGTAAGAGCAAGCCCTGTTTGGCTGCTGTAACAACCAGTTCTTGCTCGCCTTCTCTGTGGCCACAGAGCCCTCGCAGCTCTGCCGGTGTGGACATCGGCCCCGCCTCGCTCGGTGGACGGGCGGAGCAGGCTGCTCCTGCAGTGGCTCCTGCAGCGGCTCCCGGCCCGGCGCAGACTCGGAAGGTAAGATACCTCCTCCAGGTGGCCGGCATCCGGTGGCTATGCCACAAACCAGACTCGCCTGCAGTGTGATCCCGGACTTGAACTCATAGAAATAATCCCCACAGTCCCGCTCCCTCCTGCGTCCGCAGCCACGGTGGCCACTCTGTCCTGGCCTGCACAGCCCACTCCTGCCCAGGACCCTGCACCACTGTCCTCTCTACCTGGTGCCCCACCCACATCTCTCTCCCTCCCTTCCTCTCCCCACCCCCTCTGTCTTTCTCTCTCCCCCATATTCGCATCTCTAGAGACTCAGATACACCGGAGCCCAGAAGCTTGACCAGCCATCGTATAAAATAGCGCCCACCCCGCTCCGGGCGGTCTGCCCTGCAGGCGCCCCTGACACTTCAGTCACGCTGCTGTCCACCCCGCCTCCCCTCCCACCACCCGCACACGAGCTGCACGCAGACAGCACTTGGGCCGGGACAGGGCCCGCTCATCAGAGAAAGCCCCGTCCACAGAGGAGAGGCAGCCCGGCCCCGCGGCTCCGAGGCTGAGAGGCAGCTGGCACCCTCGCTCACACGTGGCTCCATCCACAGCAAGGGCCCCTAAAACCTAAAGTCTGAGCCTCTTTTAAAGAAGATCCTTTTGCCGATGCGTGCTGTTTGAATGAGGAGCGTGGGCCATGTCCACGCTGCGGCGTGCTCCTCAGGAACCAGCCGCGAGGGGCGCGATGGGAGCGGGTGACTGAGCCTCGGCCACACGTGCCCCATGGAAGGAGCGGACGCCGAGGTCAGGGCTGTCTGGGGCCGTGTGTCTGCAGCATCCAGAACAGGCAGGTGCGAGCGACAGCACGGAGTGAGCCTGGCGGGGCAGCGAGTCTGTGGCACCCAACGTCCCGTGGGTGCTGAAGGCTCGCGGGGTGGGAGGGAGCAGGGATGCCGCGCCTGGGAGAGGGCGGTGTGCACGCTCTGCGAAGCGTCTCAAAGCCGTTACCAAGGAAGGTCTGCCAGTGTCTGTTACACCTTTAGTACACGAGGCAGAACCGACAGAAACCGCTATGCACACGGATCTTACACAGACGCATAAGGTAAGCACTAACTACATAAGCAACCAACTCAAAGGCAGGTGCTCATGTCAGCGAAGAAGTCACTCAGCCTGTGTCACCGCTCACCACTGGCTCCCTGGGTCCCGCACCCCACACTTGGGGCGACGCTCAGACCGCGGACAGCCAGATGGCCCAGGTGACAGCGATTCTGAGGAGCTGCCAGAGCCAAAATCTGAACCAACACCAGACACCCAGCCACAGCCGCCGGGCAGGCGGCGCCGGAGCCCTGCCCGTGTCCCACGTGCAGCCAGAACCCGCCTCCTGTGCAGTGGGGACTCACACAGACCCGCGGGCCCCTTTTTGTCTAGAAAGGGCAATCACTCCACCCGGCGGGCGGCACAGCTGTGAGGGGGACGCAGCGGCAGCTCGGCAGAGGGCCTTCCCGCGGACGGAACAGGCAACCCGCCCTGGGCCCCTGGGTCCAAGACAAACACACCCGTGAAATTCTGTGGAGCCCAGAGCCTAGAGCACCCACGAGCTGCCGGACGGCCAGCCGCTGTGGGAAACACTGACGGCGGCTCGGGAACGAGGCGGTGCCCGAGGCTGCGCCCTTGGCGCCACGAGGACCCGCAGTGAGAGCGGGAGGCAGGGCCGCGGGGGAGCCCACGCAGAGGGAGTCCCGCGCGAGTGCAGCGGGCCAGGGAGATGGCACCACAGGCAGGCAGGGCACAGCGCCTGCACGGATGAAAGCGCTGGGACCCCGTCCCAACCTCTGTGCTCCGGGCACGGCCACTCCCCGGCCGGGTGGGGGCCTGGGGCCTGTGAGTCCACAAGAGCGCCAGCAGACCAAGCCCGCCTGTCCTGTCCACACTGGGCCTCGAGCCGCTCCCCCGAGGCGGACAGCCGGAGCGGTCCTTCCCAGATCCAGGCCTGCTTCTCCGGGGCGGGCTCGCCGACGGCCTCCGAGAGGAGGGGAGAGGAGGGCTGGTGGACGTCACACACCCGAGCCCGCGCTGGGGGCGGGGGCAGTCGACAGCGATGCCACTTAACTCTCGCTCTAATTCCACGAGCTGCTCACAGGCACTGGAAGCAGGTCCCAGGACGGAGCTCCTGGCTGCAGCCACGCGAGGACAGGGGGCGGGAGGTGGGTTCTGCCCAAAGGCAGAGCCCACCCGGGCTGCGACCAGGACAGGGGACCACCCCCTCCAAAGAGTCACGTGATTCACCTGCCCAACCCCACCCGCCGTGAAACCGCAGCCTGGGACCCCGTTCCTGTGAGAGCCCTGGCCCCCCACCGGGACCCTCCTGTTCCCGCTCTGCCGCCGCACCCCAGGGAGCGGGTCCGACTCCAGACCCAGTGGGAGGACGCGTACACTCCACAGCCTACAGCACCCGACCAAGGACATTTTGTTGAAATCCCATATTTGTCCTTAAAATTCCAGGTAAACCTTATCTCACACGCTGCCACAGTAACGGACGTAGTTTTCACCGTTCGGAGCTATCTCGCTCCGGGGGCCATCTCCGGGGCAGGTCTCAACTCGGAAGCAGCAGGTCGGAGACAGGAGGCAGCAACCCCGCAGTGTGCCCCCCCCCCCATCTCAGCCTTGGCCCAACCAAGGTCACCCCCAGTCAGAACAGCTTCCCTCGGAGGGGGAGGTCCCGGCCCCTCGGCACCCCGTGCTCACCCGGATCCGGCGCATGGCTGCCACGATCTCCACTCTGCTGTTGGGCCGCGGCACGTCCAGGCTCCCGACGTACTGTGGGGAGAAGAGGGAGGTGAGAGCGGTGCGAGGGCCCCGCGCGGCCCGCGAGCCGGGCGGCGGCCCCATCACCTCCCGTTTCACAGGAGGCAAAGGGCCCCGGTCCAGCAGGAAAGGACAAGAGCACATTCCTGCCTCACGCTCCCCGCTCGTCCCCGGCGGTGCCGCGAGTGGGAGGCCGTGGCCTCCGCACCGAGAGGCGAGGCGGAGTCTCCCTCCCTCCCTCCCTCCTGGCCTGCCGCACACATTAACGCCTCCACAGCAGCAACGGGGAGGAGGGCCCGTCTTCCAGGGACTGCAGACCCCTGGGCGCGCCACGCCGCGCCGCCCGGGGAAGTGGCTGGAGGGAAGGGATGGACTGATGTGTCCGACTTTCACCGACTGCCAGGCTGGGCTTGATATCGGAACAAGCCCTCCCCGGGCACTGTCCAAGCAGCCAGGAGTGTGCGAGGAGAACAGTCCCGGGCCAGCTCTGCGTGATGGACAGACACGCAGGCGCACGAGCTTCTGGCAGGAAAGGCCCCGGCGGCCTGGGCTGTGCCTCCCACACCGGCCTCTGAGCTCTGCCAGAGTAACTGCAGCCCCTGCGTCAAGAGGCATTTCTTGTGGTCACGGGAGCAGGGTTCTCCCTGGAATGTGGAGCTCCGGCTGGCCCTGGCAAGCTGGTTTCAAATCTAAACTCGGCACAAGGCTTCGCGGGCACTGCCGCAGCTCGTGCTGACCCGGGGCAGGGCCCAGCAGCCCTGGGAGCAGTGAGGCACTGGGCCTGCGGGAGAGAGCAGCTGGCGACCGCTCCGGTACACGAAGCCCGGGTCTGAGTGCAGTCAGACCGACCTGTGCTGGCACTGCCCGCGGAGCTCTGCCAGGGCCCCGCAGTGCCAGCACGTCAGTGCCCGCGCAGCCAGGGAGGACGAGTCTGGGCTCGTGGCTGCCAGGACCTGCGCGCGGCTGCGGGAGGCTGGCCTGCCCGTCCTCCCTGACCGGAGCGGTCCGGACTAGCTGGGCCACCGCCTTCCACTCCTGCTCCCTCAGCCGGCACATGAGTGCCAGGACCTCAGGACCCAGCAAGGTCATGTTACATGTGGCGCCCAGGAAAGGTGACCCTCCCGGCAGGAACACGGCCAAACACGTGTGTGATCATTCCTGGCTGGCCATGTGCACAGGTGCAAGCACACACCTACTGGATTCCTCCCAGAATGAGTGCATGTCCACCCACCACGGGTAGCCACCCACCATGACTAGGAGAACCCACCTGCGGGGACAGGAGGCAGGCTGTGTGCCGCCAGGGGTCCAGTACCACAGTCATCACCCACCTGTACAGCCAGCCCCAACCTATACAGCCATCCCCCATCTGTACAGCCATTCCCCCACCTGTACAGCCATCCCCCACCTGTACAGCCATTCCCCCACCTGTACAGCCATCCCCCACCTGTACAGCTATCCCCACCTGCACAGCCAGCCCCAACCTATACAGCCATCCCCCATCTGTACAGCCATTCCCCCACCTGTACAGCCATCCCCCATCTGTACAGCCATTCCCCAAACTATACAGCCATCCCCCACCTGTAGAGCCATCCCCAAACTATACAGCCATTCCCCGCCTGCACAGCCATCCCCCACCTGTACAGCCATCCCCCGCCTGCACAGCCGGCCCCCACCTGCACAGCCATCCCCCACCTGTACAGCCATCCCCCACCTATACAGCCATCCCCACCTGCACAGCCATCCCCCACCTGTACAGCCATCCCCACCTGCACAGCCATCCCCCACCTGTACAGCCATCCCCACCTGTACAGCCATCCCCACCTGTACAGCCATCCCCACCTGCACAGCCATCCCCCACCTGTACAGCCATCCCCCGCCTGCACAGCCATCCCCCACCTGTACAGCCATCCCCCACCTGTACAGCCATCCCCCACCTATACAGCCATCCCCACCTGCACAGCCATCCCCCACCTGTACAGCCATCCCCACCTGCACAGCCATCCCCCACCTGTACAGCCATCCCCACCTGTACAGCCATCCCCACCTGTACAGCCATCCCCACCTGCACAGCCATCCCCCACCTGTACAGCCATCCCCCGCCTGCACAGCCATCCCCCGCCTGTACAGCCATCCCCCACCTGCACAGCCATCCCCCACCTATACAGCCATCCCCACCTGCACAGCCATCCCCCACCTGTACAGCCATCCCCACCTGCACAGCCATCCCCCACCCGTACAGCCATCCCCCACCTGTACAGCCATCCCCACCTGCACAGCCATCCCCCACCTGTACAGCCATCCCCCGCCTGCACAGCCATCCCCCACCCGTACAGCCATCCCCCGCCTGCACAGCCATCCCCCACCCGTACAGCCATCCCCCGCCTGCACAGCCATCCCCCACCTGTACAGCCATCCCCACCTGCACAGCCATCCCCCACCTGTACAGCCATCCCCCGCCTGCACAGCCGGCCCCCACCTGTACAGCCATCCCCACCTGTACAGCCATCCCCCACCTGTACAGCCATCCCCACCTGCACAGCCATCCCCCACCTGTACAGCCATCCCCCGCCTGCACAGCCATCCCCACCTGCACAGCCATCCCCCACCCGTACAGCCATCCCCCGCCTGCACAGCCATCCCCCACCCGTACAGCCATCCCCCGCCTGCACAGCCATCCCCCACCCGTACAGCCATCCCCTGCCTGCACAGCCATCCCCCACCCGTACAGCCATCCCCCACCCGTACAGCCATCCCCCGCCTGCACAGCCATCCCCCACCCGTACAGCCATCCCCCACCTATACAGCCATCCCCCACCCGTACAGCCATCCCCCACCCGTACAGCCATCCCCCGCCTGCACAGCCATCCCCCACCCGTACAGCCATCCCCCACCCGTACAGCCATCCCCCGCCTGCACAGCCATCCCCCACCCGTACAGCCATCCCCCACCTGTACAGCCATCCCCCGCCTGCACAGCCGGCCCCCACCTGCACAGTCCGAATGGAGTCCCTAAACTCATCTGACTGGTATCAGGCGCCGGACGGACCTAGCAGGCGTCCCTGCAATTCCTGGCTGACCTGGAACAAAGCTTCCTGCGGGGACTGAGCCTGGGAGAGCGGTGGGATCTGTGCTGCTTCCCGCAGGCCCTGTGGAAGGCACTATCAACGACACCTACTCAGCTTCTGGGGAGGGAGGAGCTGTGGGACGTGGTGCGGCCTCTTCCCCAGCCTCCGGAGGAATGGCTGGGAGGGTGCTGCACCGGTGCTGGTGACCCACGGGAGGTCATCTGGTCAGTCTGCCTGTGGCTCCCTCCCCGGGAGCCGCACTCATTGCACACGTCACTACAGGAAAGCAGCCAGGCGTCACTGCGTGGCATCACCCAAGTCGTCACATCAGGACCGGTCAGGCCCGCCGCCCGGCGAGGCCGGGAGAGAGCTCGCTGTGAAGGAAGCTCGATGCTCTGTGGCTCTGCTTCCCTCTCACGTGGGGCAGCGGCCGCGGCCGACGAGGCTCCCTCCAAAGCGGACAGCAGGGCCGGCCACGCACAAGCTGTGAAGAACGTACCGCTCCGGGGTACCCTCACTGGTCGGTCAGAGCGCAGCACCCTAAGCAGGAGCCACGACAGGGCGACGGAGGAGCGTGTGGGCACGCTGTCCTGCCACCAGTGCTCCGTGCTCCGTGCCCCAGAGTCGCTCTAAAAACAAAGGCCAGGCACTGAAAACACCGAGGCACAGGTGGCCACCGCCCACCCCAGTGCCCCTCGCCGCCTCACCTCCCCTGCAGCTGGGGCTCCAGCCAGAGCTCGCCCGATCCTGGTGATGACCAGAGCCGGGATGACCAGAGGAGGTGAAGTGAGGCCGCAATCCCAACGGGAGGTGTCTCAGAGGGAGCCCCATTGGAGCACACTCCCCCAGCTCCCGGAGGCCCCGACGCACAGACAGGAGGCCCGTGGACAGCACAGGGCCAAGGCCTCCTGGGGAGAGGCCACAGTGGGTGCAGGGTAGAGGTTCCTGCTTCTCTGCTCCCCAGCTCGCCGCGTCTTGCTGAAAACACACCAGGGACAGATGCAGGAGGGCTCCGCACTCAGCAGGCGGCAGGCCAGCTCCTGGCTCCCAGTCCCAACCTCCCCACCCGCCCACGTGTCACCGCCTCTCCCTCCAGGTCCACACAGGCCAGGTCTCTACCCTGCACCCTGCCAACCCTGTCACATTCCTCTGTCTCCTCCACACTGGGTCCTCTCTCCAAAAACACAACAAGCAGCCAGAAAGCTAGCTCCCTGCTCACACCTAGCACTCTGCTAGCAACCTGCTCACACCTAGCACCCTGCTCACACCTAGCACTCTGCTAGCACCCTGCTCATACCTAGTGCCATGCTCACACCTAGCAACCTGTTCGCACCTAGCTCCCTGTTCGCACCTAGCGCCCTGCTCACACCTAGCACCCTATTCACACCTAGCGCCCTGCTCGCACCTAGCGCCCTGAGCATACCAGAAACCACCAGCCGGGATTGGCAGTCTGTTACTCCCTGACGACCCGCTGCCCTGAGAGCAGCAGAGCTCTCCCAGCTGAAAAGAACGGCAGGAGTCGTGTCGAGGTGACGCCACAGAACGCCAAGAATGTGACAAGTGCTCGCCAGCTGGGTGTCCAGCCAGGGCTCTCGGTACTCGCCGTCCGGTCCTGACCCTCCTAGCACCCGGGGTCTGCACCGGGAGGCTGGCCGGCAGGTGGGGCGCTGCAGCCTGCACCTTGCCTGTGGTCCCGCTGCCCCAGCCCTGAGAGCGGGCTGGGCACAGGCTGAGGACTGAGGAAGGCGGCCCGTGCTCGTGCCCGCGCCCGCGCTGTGACAGGCAAGTCCCCGCTGCAGACACGCTGCAGGCCTGGGTGTGCGTGTGCAGGAGGGCAGTGGGGACTTACAAGGGCTGAGTGGACACTCAGGAGTGTCCTGACTGACCCCCACTGCAGCATGACCACGCTGCAGGGCAGGCTCCCGCCCCTGCACACTTGAAAAGCTTCCAAAAGGCGCCACACACAGCTGACGTGCTGCCCTGACTCACTGGGATCTGAGAGGAAGGAGCCCTTACACCCCCTACCCCCCCAGCCCCTCCAGGGGGAGTGCCATTTGCAGCCCCGGCTCGCTGTCTCTGTCGGTCAGAGGCTGCTCGGAAGCGCCCCGAGAAGTGCAGACGTGGCCACACAAAACTGGCAAGTGTCTGGATCTGCTCTGGTCCACACGACGCAGAAAGAGTTTGTGGCAGCAGGACACGCAGCAGCCCCACGGGGAAACACCGCTGCTGCCATGAGGGTGGGTGGCGACAGGAAAGGTGGCGCGTCTCACGTGTCACACATCAGGCAGCAGAGGAGCCGGGCCTGGGCCCGTGCGGAGGGACGGAGCTGCGAGTGATGGGACCACTGCCCAGGAGAGGCAGACCCAGCGACAGAGGCGGCTGGCGGTGTCCCAGGGACTGCTGATGGCACAGGCTCTCCTCACTGTGCACGGATGACGCGGTGCTCTGCCATTCGTCCTGTCACAGCCGCACACTGGGCGCATGTGCGAGAGGCCAGACGCACACCCGGAGCAGTGAACGTCCACTGTGCCAACTGCCTCTCGGTAAGCCTGCGTTATGCAGGTAGGAAACCGCCCCTTTGGTCTGCCACAGACAAGACAGCACAACGGCACCAAACTGGGTTCTGCCGCGCCCCTCCAGGCGAGGGTGTCTTGGCTCCGGCTGCACTGGTGCCCGAATTCGCCAGAGGAACCTCTGGGGGGAGGGCTGGGCTGTGGATCTGATTCTTCATGCCGGTTCCTCCTCAGACAGGCGTGTCCCCACGCTGTAGCAGCACAGCCCCCTCAGCGTCCCCTCTCCGGCAGCAGCATGAGTCCGAAGCTCTTCCTGCACCGTGTGGACCAGAGCAGCGTCCAAACTCCCCTCCATCTGGGCCTGCCCAGCCTGGCTCTCCTGGTGACCCCAAACAGAAACAGCACCAATCTTCCAGGCCGGAAACACACATGCACAGAAACACACACACACGCAGACACACAGGGAAATACACAGAGAGACACACACAGAGAGACACACAGAGACACGCACAGACACACACACACACACACACACACACACACACACACACACACGAGGGTAAAATAATATAATACTAAAGTGTAGTTTCCAACTAAAACTTCTAACACTCAAAGACGCTGCCTGACCGGGACGATGCCGGGTGCGCTGGGACCAAACCGCCTGGGCCTTGCCACCCCCTGGCGAGCTGGCCGTGCGGACACAGCTGTCAGGAAAGGCCCTCGCACATGAGCACTGTCTCCAGAGTCCGACCCCCCTCTCCGGCACACAGACGGCACCCCGGCACCACCCCGGCCCGGCCGGCTCCCGGGCCTCCTCTGCACACACAGCTCTTCCCGTCTTCAGAGCCACAGGGTGCTCGGGGCAAAGCCTCTCCTCCTCCTCGGGCATCTCGAGGGCCACCCGCTATGCCAAGTGTCGCTGCAAGTGCCTGGCACAGGGGCAGCTCAAGAGAAACGAGGGGAGAGGAAGAGTGCGCCCTGAGCACCAGGGCCCAAGGGGCAGGCCCTGCGCTGGCCGCCAGCCGGCCCGGAGCAGCAAGCAGAGCCATGAGGCCGTTACACTCGGCCACCACCAGCTGCTCTGCGTGCAAACCTGTGTGGCGCAGACACAGCAGGTACGCACTTTTGTCACCACTAGCCGAGGGAGTCACAGCACAGTGACACAATGCGCTCTCTCACAATGCGCATTGTCACAATGTGCGTTGTCACAATGCGTGCTGTCATAATGCACCCTGATACAATGCACGCTGACACAATGCACACTGACACAATGCGCGTTGTCACAGTGTGCACTCTCACAGAGCCTGCTGTCACAATGCGCGCTGACACAATGTGCACTCTCACAATGCACGTTGTCACAGTGTGCGCTCTCACAGCGCGTGTTGTCACAATGTGCACTGACACAATGCGCGCTGACACAATGCGTGCTGACACAGTGTGCGTTCTCAGCACATTGTCACAATGTCATAATGCACGCTGACACTGTGCGCTGACACAGTGCACGTTCTCACAATGCACACACTCAAAATGCGTGTTGTCACAATGCGCGCTGAAACAATGTGCACTGACACAATGCGCGCTAATACAATGCACTTACACAATGCATGCTGACACAATGCACTGACACAATGCGTGCTGACACAATGCACTGACACAATGCGTGTTGACACAATACGCGCTGACACAGTGTGCACTCTCACAACTTGTGCTCTCACAGTACACACTCTCACAGTGCGAGCTCTCAATGCACATTGTCACAATGCACGCTGACACACTGCACGCTGACACAATGCACGCTGACACAATGCACGCTGACACAATGAGCCCTGACACAATGCATGCTCTCACAATGCACGCTGTCACAATGCTCGCTGACACAATGCATGCTGACACACTGCGCGCTGACACTGCATGCTGTCTCTCTGAGGGCAACAAAGCAGACAGACTGGCTATGAACAGACCTGGTGGCCAAGGTGGTCTCTGGGGCCCCTCCCACTCACAGTGGTCCCCTCCCACCTCCCAGCACACTGCACCCAGCCCCCCCTTCTCACTCCCTAAGTCTCCCCCCTTCCCCACACACCTGAGTAGGGCCATGAGTGCCAGCAGAAGCCCTTGCTCCCTGGCTGGCCAGATGGCACGGGAGCCTTCAGGGCATCGCATGAACCCAAAGTCCTGAGGCCCCCTGGGCCCCAGTGTCCTCACGGGGAGTCGGATCACAGAACGATGCCCAGGACGGAGGTTCTTTTTTTTTTTTTTTAATATTTTTATTGACATTTTACAGAGAGGAAGGGAGAGAGATAGAGAGCTAGAAACGTTGATGAGAGAGAAACATCAACCAGCTGCTTCTTGCACACCTCCTAACAGGGATGTGTCCGCAGCTAATGTACATGCCCTTGACGGGAATCAAACCCGGGACCCTTCAGTCCGCAGACCGACGCTCCACCACTGAGCCAAACCGGTTTCGGCAGGACCGAGGTTCTTTTAAGGGCCTGCAAATCATGCATGGACGCCTCCACCCGCCGTGTCCAGGGCCTGCAGTGGGCATGTTGGAGCCTGGACCACAGACTCTTGGGGCGGGGCGGGGGGAGGGGAAGGACCTGGGCTTGGGTCAGTCTGGGCTGGGCTCCGAGTCCGGGTTCTGCTTCTGCCCCCAGCGGCACCGTGAGGGGCGTGGCACAGAGCCTGGGCCGGAGGCACCCACTTCTCCTGCTCTGTCCTCCCACGGCTCCCACCGCAGAGCTGCGGGTTATGTGTCCCCTGGGATCTGTGTCCCCAAACCGGGCGCAGCCACCGGACCCGCACCCAGCGCCAGGCCTGGCCTGTCTGATGTTTAACTGCTGGCAGCTCTTCTGTATGGGGGGTGTGGGGAGCCACGGGGAGGGGGAGTTGGGGGGAGCGGGAGAGGGGGCAGGCTGTGGGGACAGTGGAGGGAGCCGTGGTGGTTCAGCCAGAACCGGAAGATATTATCCAGCTGTTACCACCCAGGCAGCCGACCTCCCGCCCCCACCACTGCCAGCTGCCTGACACCCACCAGGGCCCCCCCCCCCCAGTCCCAACCGCTCTCTCCACTGCAGAACATCGCAGTGATTCCAGGCACAGTGATCGGGGAAGCTAAAGGAACAGGAAGCCACAGCAACCAGTTCCGTCACCGAAAGGTGGGAGGGAAGGGGTAAGAGGAGGCCCGAGGACAAAGAGGCCGCCAGCAGGAAGGGCCCGCAGGGGGCCAGGGAGGGAGCAGAGAGCAGGGGGCCAGCTCCTGGGGGAGACGGACGGCGTGAGCCTGGAGGTCCCTCCTCGTCTCTCGGGCCCACGGCTGGCTCGGCGGCCCGCCAGGAAGCACTGGGATGGGTCTCGAGGACCAGAGTGGCAGGCAGGACACGCCGTGCAGAGGCAGCGCTCTGCTCAGGCGCTCGGTGGCGGGGGAAGGTGAGACCACAACGCGGGTGCTGTGGCTTCCAAGCCAATGCTCTGGGGTGCGAGAAGACAGTCAGAGCTGGAGCCCAGACCCAGCGCCGTCCCGGGGAGCTCCCTGTGTGGTGCCCCCTCACTGGGCCGGACCCTGCGGGCTGTAAGGGGTGCAGAGGCCGGGGGGCAGCAGGCCAGGGGGCAGCAGGCAGACGGCATCAGAGCCCAGCGCCTCTCCTGCACTTTCCACTTCCCAGACCAGCGAGAGAAGCAGCCAAGTGGCGTGGGGGAGGTGCCAGCTGCAGCCGAAGGAACGAGGAGCCGGGGTTGGACTGGTCACACAGAGGAGCCAGTGAGGAGAAGGAAGGGGCCCAGGACGAGGATGGGGGGGGGGGGGCCTGAGAAACCAGGGAGCCCGCCCGCTGCCTGCCCTCGCCTCCCGTCCTGAGACACCGGCAACGCCGCAGGCTCTGTCTGTCCGCCAGGTTTCCCACAGCTAACGCGGCGTCTCCACCAAGATTCTGATGGAGCGGTGGAGTCAGTGCTAACCCCAGAGCTGAGCAAGTGCCTGCTGGGTGTCCCTGCGCCTGCCACACGGCTCCACGTCGCCCCTTTCCACAGCCCCTGTGTGTTCCCGTTCCAAAGCACAATCCACAGGGAGCCCCGGGCACCGTCCCTGGAGCAGGAGGCCTCGAGTGCCCCCCCCCCCCGTGCCCAGCCTGATGGTCCTGCCTGCTCTGGCCTCAGACGGCTGGCGGGGACACTGCCCCCTCCTCCAGAGCCAAGGAGAAAACAGACCACCAGCCACGTCCGCTCCCAGCCAGCGACCACGCAGGGCACATGTCTCAGCGGGACCTCTGTCCGCCGTCACGCCCGCCGCCAGGATGGCCAAGAGGCACCGGGGTAGAATCTGCCGCTCATCTGAGCCGCAGCCCCGCGAAGCACGCCCCCCGCAGGCTCCTGGCTCCTCAGGGAGCGGGCAGGGTGGGGCCGCTGAGCCGGCCAGGAAGCACTGGGACCAGCCATCCGGTGCCTGGAGCGTCCCCATCTCAGCACCGGAAGGAAGTGCCACATCGCGGGCGGGAACCGGTCCGGGCCAGCCCCTCGGCTGGTGGCCCTGGGTGCAGGGCCCTCCCTCCACCTGGAGGCCTGCGACAGGCGACTCCTGACTTCCCGGCGCAGGGGCGGCCCGGCCAGCAGCACGGGCTCCCCCGTGGGGACAGGAAGGGAGGGGAGCAGGCGCTGGGAGAGCACGCCGCGCCCTGGGACGGCCCAGGCAGGCCCGGCAGCCCTCCCCACAGGGCTCCCGGCACACTGGACACCGCACTCAGCCACCTCCTCCTCCGACAGCCCAGGACAGACCGTGGACAGTGCGTCTGCTCGGCATCACCACTCCCCACGCCTACGGAAACATCAGCACCTGCTTCCTGTGCCAAGTCCAAGCCCTGTGCCCTCAGGCCGCTCTCCCCACGTTTACAAACAAACCACAGGAGAGCACCCCTCACCCCTCACCCACACTGACCAGCCACCAGGCGTCCTCACTCGTCCCAGACCCCAGGGCACTTCTGCTCAAAGGCAGCCAAGCCCTGGCCGGTGTGGCTCTGGGATGGAGCTTGGCCTGCGGACTGAAGGGTCCCAGGTTCGATTCCCGTAAAAGGGCACATGCCCAGGTTGTGGGCTCGATCCCCAGTAGGGGGAGTGAAGGAGGCAGCTGATCAATGGTTCTATCTGATCATTGATGTTCCTATCTCTATCTCCCTCTCCCTTCCTCTCTGAAATCAAAAAAAATATTTTTTTTAAAGCCCTACCTGGTTTGGCTCAGTGGCTAGAGCATAGACCTGCAGACTGAAGGGTCCCGGGTTCGATTCCAGTCAAGGGCATGTACCTTGGTTGCAGGCACATCCCCAGTAGGGAGTGTGCAGGAAGCAGCTGATCAATGTTTCTCTCTCATCGATGTTTCTAACTCTATCCCTCTCTCTCCCTCTCTATAAAAAATCAATAAAATATATATATATTTTTAAAGGCAGCTGAGAGGTAATTAAAGGAAAAAGAAAAGCACAAAACAGCCCTTTTTGGTTCTTTCACCAACATGTCTGCTCTGACTCCGGCAGGCCTCAGCCCAGCAGGACGGGCCAGCGAGAGCAGGGGCAGTGCCCAGGCGCGCCGAGGCCTGCCAGGCCCCTCTGGTCCAGGCCGGCTCTCCCTGAGGACGAGGCCGCCTTTCCTCCCTGTCCAGCCCGGGGCTGCGCTGCAGGGAGGAAAGACGTGGTAGAATCAGCACATAAACTGTAACTGTCACGTGAAGGGCCCCACGCGGCAGGTACGGTGCATGCTGTGTCCTGCCCGGTCACCTCTCGGGCCCTTCCCCCGCCTGGGCACCAACGGGCCCTTCCCCCGCCTGGGCACCAACGGCCCTTCCCCCGCCTGGGCACCACTCGACACCTGAAGGCCAGCAGCGCCTGTGATGTCGCCTCTCAGCCCGAATGGCCACACAGCTCCGTCGCTCACAGGGCGGCTTTCCCGGACTCTGACCTCGGCCCGCCGCGCTGTGCCGAGCCGCACTCCACGGCCCCGCCTGCGACAGTCACACACACGGAGCTCGAGGGGGGACAGTCTGGGAATCATTCATGGATGTGAGAGTTCCCACTCCAAAGAAATCAATGTATGATATTCCGTTTTGTGGGGAAGCGTCAGCAGCACGGACAGATGGAACGGCACGTGGCCCTGGACACGCACCTCGTCCAGTGGGAGAGGCCGTGGCCGACCAGAGAGCGGCGGCCTCGGTGCCATTCTGGTCTTGAAAGGCAGCCGCCTCCCCGATCCCACCGAGGCCCTCCGCTGTGCCTGCGGGACGGAGGCGGTGACGGCCTGACTGCCCCGCCAGCGGTCACTCAGCCGGCGGCCTCGGCCACTGCCTCGGAGGATACAAAACTAGAGCCACCTGCCGTCTGAGAACTAACACACACGTGGACGGACCGTGCGCCAATGAGGTGAGGGTGAGGGTGGCACGGGCACACCCTCACCCTCACGCAGGGTGTGGAGGCATGGGCACACCCTGAGCTCGGTGCGGCTCCGAGGAGACGGGGCCGGGGCCGGGCGGCTGCGGGGCGGCTCCTGAGCGCGGCCAGAGGAGGCTCGGCCTTCTGGCCGCTCAGCCACACGCAGCCTCGCCTACGACCTCAGGGTTTGCGGAGCAAGCTGTGACCAGGTTTTCAGGGCAGCTTGATGGATGGTGGGGAGAGGGGGCAAGATGCCAGCCCAATGAGGTGAGAAGGACCAGAACCAGAGCCACAAAACCAGGGATGGGACGCTGGACACCTGAGAGGCAGTCGTCAGATGCAGCCTATCAGAGGGAGACTTCCTCTGACCATTCCTCCCTCCCACTCCTCCCCCACCCCGGGGGCCGCTGTGTCGCCATGACTCACTCCTGCGTTATTTAATTAGCACAAATGCTGTCTCCACGGCTGTCACCTGTGCTTTACCCCATTTAATTGAATTCCTAAGGCGTCCTAACTGAATTCATTTTCTCTCCCCGCTGGAATAAGTACAATTTTCTGACAATGTCTTTCCGTCCTTCCCTCCTCTCTGTCCAGCTCATCTGACCTCAGCCCACGGGGCAGGAACCAGATTGACTCTGTTCCGCTGCCCTCGGCGAGCGCCAGCTGCTCCCAGCCACGAAGTAGGACGAGAGGAGCCACCAGCACGGGCCTCCGTGGCTGAGGAGTGCGGGGCAATGCGGAGCGCTGAGGCGTGAGGGGGCGCCTTCTCCGTGCAGACGGAGCCCCAGAGCCCCTCTTGGTGTGTATGCAGCAGTCCAACCAAACGCTGAAGACCAGCCACGTCAGCAGGAGCTAAACCCGAGCAGGTTAACCTGTCACAAAGAGATAGAAGCAGCAGCACCAATAACTTGCACTGCTGCCAGCTTATAAAAAGGGGAGATTCTAAAACCGAGTCCGTACAACATATCGCACTCCCAGAACAACGGCCGAGGGAGTGGAGGGCCCACGAGAGACTTTCAGGGAGAACCGCAGCCGCCGCCGGTGCTGGCCCAGAGGGAACAGGCGGTGGAGCCGCCGGAATCGGTTCTTTCCGAGGAAGCGTGGCTGCAGCTGGCAGGGTTTGGGAGCCAGAGGTCTACGTGGCGCGTGAGGACTTAGCAAACGGCGAGCACAGGGAGCAAGCCTCCTTCGCCATCGGCTCCGTCTGGGCTGAGCTCAGGCGGCGAGAACACAGCCAGGGGCAGCAGTGAGCACGCCGGGGAAGGGCGAGGCAAACGGTGGCCAGAGCTGAACTCGGAGCTGAGGCGGGGACCTGGGTCTGGGCCAGCGTGTGACGTCATGGCATCCCGGCCCCTCCTGTCGCCGGGTCTTGTTGACATCGACGTTTCCACCTGGAGCCGAGTCTAAGGAGGCCACGGAGGAAACGCAGGAAAGGCCGTGGCGGAGAGAACAGCCAAAGCAAACAGGAGCCGCCCGGGCAGAGAGCGGGATGGGCGAAAGGACTGTGCTAGGAAGCAGGCTGCACGGGAGCGTCGGGACCTGGGTCTGGCCCGGGGGATGGGTGTGCAGGCGACGCTCCGGCCCAGGCGACCTCCAGAGCACCTTCCCCGTCCTCTGCAGAGCGCCTCACTCACCAGACCGGCTCTCTCTGGTCTGACCAGACGGTGCTACCCAAAGGCGAGTCTGTCCGTGACCCTGAAGCTCCTGCTTCTCTCCACCAAGGCCACGTGGCTCCGCTCCGAGGAGGCGGACTGACTGCTCCGCGCCCCCAGCCTCCCGAGTCAGTCCCCCGCGGAGCGTCCCGGGTCCCCGCCTGGGCCACGCGCTTCACTTCCCCGAGCCCCCGCGTCACTTTCCACTGGAGGAGCAGCCCCCGGGCGCAGGCACCGCCCTCCGTCCACAGCCCTGCCCGTGAGCGGGCCGCCAGCCCGGCATGCACACCTGGGCCAGCGTGACGACACACACGTGCCACCGCCCCCAAATTCGCTTTCTCCGTAGTCACCAAGGACGACAGCCCGTTTCCCAAGTATTTTCCCACGTTCCTCACCCGGGCCGGTAACGATCCCACGGAGCCCGGCGCCCCTGGAAGGCTGTGAGCCACATCCACCCACCTCTCAGGGGCGTGTCCCAGGGCGCGATCCTCGGGGTCCGCCTGCTTACAAAGTCACAGTGCTATCATGAAGACCCTAAGCTCCCCCCGGGACCCACCATCCCACTGGGCCTCCCCTGTCTGAACCCACGCCTGTGATGAAGGTGCCTGCACGGAGAGCCGGCCCCTCCGACCAAGGCCTCTGTGCACACCCGGAGCACAGGCAAACATCAGACAGTCAATCAAATACCAATGCACACCTATCGCCTCTGACCACAGCGGTCTGAGGAGAAACCCTCGGCTGCAGAACACCTGGAAATTAGGGAAGCACTCCCGCTTCGCTCATGACTCAGGGGTCCTAAGTCTCACGCCTTTCTCTGCAGATGCAAACCTGCCCACCGAGGAGAGTTTCGTCTGCGCAGCCCGAGTGAGTCCCAAGAAGCAGTGTCTTTTTTAAAATCCCTGGTCACAGCCAAAACCGGTTTGACTCAGTGGATAGAGCATCGGCCTGCGGACTGAAAGGTCCTGGGTTTGATTCCGGTCAAAGGCATGTACCTTGGTTGTGGGCACATCCCCAGTAGAGGCTGTGCAAGAGGCAGCTGATCGATGATTCTCTCTCATTGATGTTTCTAGCTCTCTCCCTTCCTCTCTGTTAAAAAATCAATAAAATATATTTTTAAAAATAAATAAATAAATAAATAAATAAATAAAAATCTCTGGTCACTAGGGGGTCGTGTGTCCCGGGAGAGTCATGTGCCCCGGGGGAGACTTGTGCTCCGGGAGAGCCATGTGCCCCGGGAGAGCCGTGTGCCCCCGGGAAGTGGTGGGACTGGGGCGGTGTGAACCAGAGGAGGAACAGATTCTATTCATGTGGTCCTGAGATAGCCACCATAAAGCAAGCAGACTGCCAAATGAGGAGCGGATTCTATTCATGTGGTCCTGAGATAGTCACCATAAAACAAGCAGATTGTCAAATGACAGCGGGGAGGGGAAGGATACCTGGGGGGAGATAAGAGATCAACCGAAGGACTGGTATGCATGAATATAAGTACAACCAACGAACACAGAACTCTGGGGAGGGAGGGCATGAATGGGAGGGGGGGGCAATGGTAAGCTATGTACACATATAATACCTTAAAAAATTATGAACAACAAATATGTAACTATCAACAAGGGAATCTAAAAACCAAGGGTAGAAAAAATCATGATGAACAATATCAACTGGTGAATACAATAGAATCAGAGGTATGGAAGGGGAGTGGGGGGTAGTGGGAAGAGACTGAACATAAACTGCACCTATGGATGAGGACAATGGAGGATGGGGAAAGGGCAGAGGGTGGGATGGGAACCTGGTGGAGGGGAGCAATGGAGAGGGGGGAAAATGAGGAACATTTGTAATAATATGAACAATAAAGATTTTTATTTAAAAAAAAAAGAAAATCCCTGGTCACTGAACAGAGCCTTGGCGACCTGGGCATGTGCAGGTGCTGGGCTCAGTCATGGGGCCCACATGGCACGGCCTCGGAGCTGACCATGGCATCCGGGCAAAGACTGTGGACCAGACCACCTAGCAAAGGCCCTCCGCGGCTCGGTGAGAAGGGAGCTCTGATGGCAATGGCCCACCCTGGACAGCGCTGCACCGGACGCAGCCTGAGCGGCGCGGCTCACCACACGGCTGCCCTCTGCTCTCTGGAGGTGGCGCCGCCCGAGAAGCCGAGCAGGAAGGGGACTTCTGCCGGGCAGAGCGCGGCCGCTGAGCAGTGAGTGCCCACGATTCTGCTGGAGAAATAAAAACCCACTCAACACCCATCTGTTACCAAGCAGCGTGGCCTGGAAGGAAGGAAGACCTGGGTTCGAATCCTGCCGAGACCCTGGACCAGACCTGCAGCAAGAGACCTGCCGCCTCCAGGCTGCTGCCCTCAGCGCCGCAGCAGCCGAGCGCAGCCGGCCAGGCCTGCTGGGCGCGCAGGGGCTGCTCGGTGCCGCAGCCACGGCGGCGTGAAGGCAGAGACAGGTCTAGCCAGCGTCTTCCTAGAACGCCTCACCCAGCGCAGCGCGGCGTGGCCAGCAGGAGGGCCCTATTGGCCCAAAGCACGTGTGGAGCACGCCCGTTACTGGGTGGACTGGACCGTCTATGGGAAGCACCGTCCAGCCACAGGCAGCGCCTGCGTGGTACTCCGTCCGCTGCTCACGTGGCCATGAGGGGAGGGCCGGGGCAGGGCCGGGCGGGGTCCTGGCTGCTGGGAGCGGTTGGCTGCATTGTTTTTAGGGCGGTGAGTGTCTGCTCTGAGCCGATGACAGCGCGGGTGGATGACTGACAGCGCCTCCTCACCCCACGCCTCGGGCCTCCTGAGGGCCAGAGGAGAGCGTCCGGCCGGAAAGGACTGTGCACTTTGCCCACGGGGCAGAGCTCGGGACCAGCCCAAGGGCGTGTCTGGGCCGCGCCAACTGGACAAACAGAAGCAGCGTGGGAAGAGCGGCCTCGCGGGCAGGAGGCGGCGCAGGGGGCGTGCGTGAGCCTGGGCCGGGCCGGGGCCTGAGCAGGCCGGTCTGCGCTGCGGCCGTGAGCACCGAGGACGCCTGAAAACGAGGGCCGATGGCTGGAGCCCGCGGCCTGGGGGAGGGGAGGCGGCCGGGAAGCGGCTATCGCGCCATCACGGCCGGAGACAGGCCGGACCGCAGAGGGCGATGGTCAGGGCCGCTCCTGGGAGCTTCACGCAGCCAGCCTGCGCCGCAGACAGGGACAGCACAGACCACGGCCCGCTGCATGAGTGACGGGAACATTCACAAAGCTGGCATTTTCAGCTTCCTCCGGCCCTGCGAGGAGGGAAGGGGAACGGCAAGCCGGGGGGCCAGGCCAGGCAGGAGTCGCCTGAGACGGGGAAAGAACCCACGGCCTCGTCACAACCCACCCGTCCGTGACTCAGCAGCCACGCACCAGCTGACGGGAAGCCGCCCTGGCTCCGGGCGCCCTTCTCCGTGCGAACGGTGCCTTCCTCCAGAGCCTGAGGGGTGAGAGCTGAAGGCAGAGCAGAGCTCCCTGCCCTGTCCACGCTGCGCTCTCTGTTACGTCACCTTACAAACAGCGGAGTCAGTCACGTAAATAAAGAGAAAGAGAAAGAATAAAAAAAAAAATAATGGGAAAATCTTCCCCTTTTAAAGATAGGGGATTACAAACAACTTTAGTTTGGAACATAAGCACTTTCTGAGGAGTTCTCATTGAGGGACATTGGGTAATGAAGAGGGCCAATATTTAAGATGACACTGAATATTCTTTTCTGGTATGACGAACCTCTTGTAAGTATGCACAAGGAATGAATATTGCATGGTTAGAAGGAAGTCAGAGAACAGACAGTTGAGTGGACTGGACTAACTGAGTTGGTCCCGAAACACCGTGAGCAGTGATAAGAGCCCAGAAGGCCCGGTGCCGCGGAGGAGGTGTGGGCGGAGCCCGCTGCAGCCGGCGGACCCCACCCCTGCTCTCCCTCCGAGGCGCTGGCCCCCGGGCCGGAGATGGAGGACCTGCTCCGAGGTTTTCTTAAGAAGGAACCGCATCTCCCTCTCCCCACATGCCGGTGGCGCGAGGACCAGCCAGCTCCTCGGGGACTTGTCACATCCAGACGAGCGGCCCTCCGCCGGGCCCAGGAGCCGGGACCCTCCGCCCAGCCTAACCCGGAGCCGCACAGCCCTGGACACGCAGCGGCGCTCAGCACCCGGGAGCAGACGGGAAGCATCCACCGACGAATACCCTTCACAAGGCGCGCGGTCACTCGTCACTCTGCGTGCACGGGCTGACCACCAAGCGGAGCGCACGCTGTCGTACCTGAAAGCCAAAGGTACGCCACCACCAAGGCTGAGCCTCCAGACAAACATGAGAAGGCCAGCAGGAGGGAGGGGCGGGCCAGAAGACACGGGGAAGCTGCCCCGGCTGGTGTGGGGACGAACGCAGGCCAGGAAGGGACACGTGGGCCACTCAGTCCTCGGTGGCGAGAGGCCCTGGTTGCTAAGGCCCGTGTTCACACACACAACATGCACACACACACACGCGCGTGTGCCCCACAGCCAGCCTTCTCCGCACAGAACCTTCCAGAGGGCTGGAAGGATGCTCCCAGGGCCCCTCAGGAGGTCAGGCCCTCGCACAGCAGCCTCCGCCGAGGTGAGTTCGGGCACCAGCCCCGTCTCGTCCGGGCGCTCCGGGGGCGGGGCCCGCCCAGCCTGCGCGGCAGGAGGGCCAGCACCCGGGCGAGGGCAGCAGGGCCCGACATCCCCTCCAGCGGGAAGGATGGCACGAGGCCGGGGTCCTGCCCTGCCAGAGGAGGAGCAGTCCCGGTGCGTTTCCGGCGAGAACGCACCCGTTAAAACGAGTCGCTGCCCAGGCGCGGGCACCACATCAGGCGGCGGCGGCGGCGGCGGCGGCCCACCTGCTTCAGCCGCGCCCTCACCCACCAGATCTCAGGGCGCCTGGGGCCTCCGGATCTGGTGCCGGCCATGCAAACAGCACCCGCCCGGGGTGGGGTGGGGGGGACAGGCCAGCGCGTCCTGATGCGGGACCCCGCCCGGAACCGGAAGTGCTGTCTCCCGGGGCCGCGCAGCCCATCCTCACACGCGTGCCCGTCACTGAAAAGTGAGCCGGTTCCCTCTGACTCAGACGCCGGAACAAAGGCTGCCTCTTGTTCCCAGCTGCATGCCTGCTCCCCTCAAGGACGCGAAGGAGCCGCTCACGGAGAGCTGTGGGAAGGAAGGTCTGTCACAAGGATGCGGGGTGGGGCCTCTGACCGGACCCCATACTGTCCCTCGGAAACCACCTGTCCTCCCTGCCCACGGTGCCGGGGCCACCTCTGACACGTGACTCTGTCCCAGTAAACTGCCGAGCAGCTGAGCCTCCTGAGACGCCCAAAGACAGGCAGAGATGGCCTCCAAGTGTCCGGATCGGCCAGGGCTCCCGGTGCGGGCAGGCAGGCCAGGCTCCCGGTGCGGGCAGGCCAGGGCTCCCGGTGCGGGCAGGCCAGGGCTCCGGTGCGGGCAGGCAGGCCAGGGCTCCGGTGCGGGCAGGCCAGGCTCCCGGTGCGGGCAGGCCAGGGCTCCCGGTGCGGGCAGGCCAGGGCTCCCGGTGCGGGCAGGCCAGGGCTCCCGGTGCGGGCAGGCCAGGCTCCCGGTGCGGGCAGGCCAGGGCTCCGGTGCGGGCAGGCCAGGGCTCCCGGTGCGGGCAGGCAGGCCAGGGCTCCGGTGCGGGCAGGCCAGGCTCCCGGTGCGGGCAGGCCAGGGCTCCCGGTGCGGGCAGGCCAGGGCTCCCGGTGCGGGCAGGCCAGGGCTCCCGGTGCGGGCAGGCCAGGGCTCCCGGTGCGGGCAGGCCAGGGCTCCCGGTGCGGGCAGGCCAGGGCTCCCGGTGCGGGCAGGCAGGCCAGGGCTCCCGGTGCGGGCAGGCCAGGGCTCCCGGTGTGGACAGGCCAGGGCTCCCGGTGCGGGCAGGCCAGGGCTCCCGGTGCGGGCAGGCCAGGGCTCCGGTGCGGGCAGGCCAGGGCTCCGGTGTGGGCAGGCCAGGGCTCCCGGTGCGGGCAGGCCAGGGCTCCGGTGCGGGCAGGCCAGGGCTCCGGTGCGGGCAGGCCAGGGCTCCGGTGCGGGCAGGCCAGGGCTCCCGGTGCGGGCAGGCCAGGGCTCCGGTGCGGGCAGGCAGGCCAGGGCTCCGGTGTGGGCAGGCCAGGGCTCCCGGTGCGGGCAGGCCAGGGCTCCGGTGCGGGCAGGCCAGGGCTCCGGTGTGGGCAGGCCAGGGCTCCCGGTGCGGGCAGGCCAGGGCTCCGGTGCGGGCAGGCCAGGGCTCCGGTGCGGGCAGGCCAGGGCTCCGGTGCGGGCAGGCAGGCCAGGGCTCCGGTGCGGGCAGGCCAGGGCTCCGGTGCGGGCAGGCCAGGGCTCCGGTGCGGGCAGGCCAGGGCTCCCGGTGCGGGCAGGCCAGGGCTCCGGTGCAGGCAGGCCAGGGATGACTGCGGCGCTGCCCGTCAGCGAGACCGGCTGGGGCCCAGGCGCGGCCCGGCTGGTGCGCCAAGGCCCTCACCGTGGGCTGCGGGAGAGTGGGTGAGCAGGAGGCCGTGTCTGACCCTGCACGCAGCCAGCGTTTCGCTGCAGCAGAGTCTGCAAAACCAACAGCCCGGCGGAGTTAGAGTCTGAGGAGCTGTGGGCCCGTGAAGAGGCTCCGGGGACCATCCGCGTCCGTCCGTGTGTCCGTCCGGGGTGCCATTAGGGCCACTCCCAGCCACGCCCACTTCCGCAGCTTCTCTCTCAGCCTGCGGGAGGAGGCCGGGAGGAGGCCGGGAGGAGGCCGGGAGGCCGCGGACGCACAGCCAGGCCCGTTCGGGAGCCTCCAGCCTCCAGAGACCCCAGCGGCCAGCTCCACTGCCAGTGCAGGCGGCGGCTCCGCACCAGGAGGCTCCAATGCAAACCCCGAGGGGGGAGGGAGGGGAGGGGAGGGGGCTGTTGGGATGTGTAATGGCCACAGGTCCACCCGCACGGGTCCCTTCCCCGGGGAAGCCGAGGCGGCTGGCGCCCTGCCCGGGGTGCTCGCCCGGAGCCCGCAGCCGTGCGGACTCTCTCTCTGCCTGCGGGACGGACAGTCCGCGTCTGTCGCTTTCGAATCCCTTTTGTCTCTGCTCTATTTTGTTTTCACTTTAAAACTTCCCTTACTTTTCGGACATTTGTTAGGTTTATTTTTCCTATGTTTCTTCTAGTTTAGTTTTTACTTCTAAAATAATTTAGACTGTTTCCCGAATTCTGTCACTTTGTTTCAGAATTTCCATAATTTCCTCTTTCATGTCTGACATCATTTTAAACATTTTGGCTCATTTACGAACTGTTACATTGGATCTGCGGCTGTTCTGTCTGTGGCATGTTTCTGGCCACACGCCTCCCGGGGAGGGGACTCTGCTTCTGTCCTCGTTCTCATGGCAACGCCAGTGGAGTCGACCTTGATACGTCTGTTCTCAATTCTTACAGGGACTCGTTTCCCTGAGTGTTAAGAGCACTGCCACCTTCCCCATTCCCTGTTGTTTCCACCTCAACTGGAGCACGGCGTGCCCTCTGCCCCTTGAACCTGAACCGGCTCTTCCTGCGGCTCTTGGCTGCCTGTGGGCTCCGTCCTGGCACGTCGGGAGAGCGCTCGGGGCCAGGGCAGCTGAGGCCGCGCACCCCCTCTCGTGGCCCGGCTCCCGCTCCCGGGGACCTGCAGTCTCTGGCTCTCCTCCTCCAGGTCCGCCTGAGCCCCATGTCCCCATGGAAACACTCAGCCGCTGCTGCTGGGGTCCCAGCTGTGTGGGCTTGGGCGGATGTCTGGTCACCACGTCCTGTCAGGGGCTGTCCTGGTCTTTAGTTTTTGTACAGGAATTGCCACAGATCCAGTAATTGTACTGCCGCTATTTTTCTAGAGTTTGGGTATCACCTTTTTATTTTCCCTGAAAGAGGCAAACTGAAGACACACTTTTCAGACTTTCTTCTCATTCACAAGCAGGAAAGGGGTCCCTATTTGAGAGCAGACAGCAATGAGTCGAGCTCTGCTTTTGCACAGTTACAGGCGACCACGCCTGGAGCGGCGGGGGGGAAGAGCGGCCCCCACATGCCCACGCGTGAGGCAGGCGCCGCTGTTTGCCGCGCTGGGCCAGCAGTGCGGGTGGCGGCAGCTGGGAGGAGGCTCCCTGGGGTGGGCTGGTCTGCAGAGCCGGGGGAGAATGTCCCCTGAGGTTCAGGCTCTGGCAGCTCCTCCCTCCTCCCTGGAGACCAAGCAGGAGCCGAAGGGGCTGCCCCGGCTGCTGCGGCCCAGCAGAGGGTGGGCTGGCGGAGCCACTGTCCTGCACGTCCGGCCACGCTCCAGGCTCGGGGTGGCCTCCCTGGGAGCACCGAGCTCCAGGCTCGGGGTGAGGGTGACTGCGAGCCCACCGGTGCAGGCAATGCTTCACGCCTTTTCCCTCCACAGAGCGAGTCAGCGCTGCCGCGTGGCTTTGAGGGTCTGTAATGAGGATGCCACGCTGCTGGAAGGAGGAAACGAGGAGCCCTGGCACCTAACGCGCCGGCCCTGAGCCCCGAGGACGGCCTCGCAGACAGCCTGCGGTGGGTTCCTGTGCGGGCAGTGGCCCGAGCGGCAGAAAACGCGGCTCAGCGCCCTGAGGGCCTGCTCCGAGCCGGGCGCACGGACCTGGAGACAAACCAGCGGCTCGGGGAGAAGAGCCGAGAAGCAGTGCGGTAGAAACTAGTTCTGGATGGGCTGAGCCTCAGGAGACGGTGGGCTGGATGCGGGCTGGGTCCCCGGCCGCAGCCGCCTCGGGCCCTCGCTGTCGGGGAAGGAAAATTAGACACCATGGCAACGTCAGCACAGGGGGAGCTGGCGGGAGGCAAAGGCAGGGCACCACATTCCGCGCCGGAGGCTCTCCAGGCAGAGGCCGGCGGAGGGGGGACACCGGACGGAGGCCAGGAGCACGGAAGGAAAAGCCCGGGGTGCAGAGGAAGTGCTGCCATCGCCCACAGGCCGGCCGCCGGCCTCGGAGACCAGCAATGGGGCAGTGCCAGGACCCGCTGCGTGCCCATTTCAGCAGAGGCCGGGCCGAGGCAGGGACCCCTGGTCTGCCCTGCTGCCGCCCGCGCCGCAGGGTCTGCTCTTACGGCCCCCGTGGCGCCCACCAGCTCCTTCCCCACCTCCCAGGGCGCCCCTCCTCACCCCTCACAAAACAGATCGCCACTTCCCAATCCCACAGCTGAGGCCGTGCCCTGCGGGGGCAGAGGCCGTGTGAGCTCGGGGCTCGGGCAGAAAGGGTCCACGATGCACAGCCCGGACAGACATGGGGCGCAGGACCCCAGGTGCCCCCAGGCCCAGCCCGGACGCCGAGGCGTGATGGCACCTACGGCTGCCTCTTCGGCGTTAGCAGCACCCTCATGAGCTCCTGGAAGCGAAGACTTCACCGGCTGTCTGCTCGTGTGCTCCTCCCGCGGCCGCCGGGGCACCGTGGCCGCCGCGGCCTCCCCAGGCCCTTTCCCCTCAGCCTCGCCGCCGGCTCAGGCCGCACCGGCCGGAGCCCTGAGCACCCGAGTCATGTAAACGGATCTGAAACATGCCTGGCGCACACAGTAACTACGCTCCTCTACCATGCCAAACGTTTATACTATGCCTCAGACACAGGAGCCCGCTGCCCTCAGGGCTGCGGAGAGAGGGGACTCCTGTGGACGCAGGTGGGCGGGGATGTGGGCAAATGTGGACAGGGCGCCAGGTGGGCAGGGACACAGGTGGACAGGGACGCGGGTGGATAGGGACGTGGGCGGACAGGGATGTGGACAGAGACGCGGGTGGACGGGATGTGGACAGGGATGCGGGTGAGCAGGGACGCGGGCATCGCGTGGCCGCTGAGGGAGCCCGGGGCGCAGTCCTGAGGACGCCTCGGGGGAGAGCCACCCACTCTGCCCAGTGGCACCAGCTCGCCTGGCCTGTTCCCACCCAGTCCCTCACACTGCTCCTAGATTTGAGATTTTTTACAGTTGGAAAAGTACAACTAATGTTTTTAACTTTTATTTTATTTTCCCCATCACCATTTATTTAAGCCCCTATGCCCTCTTCCATCCTCCCGTCCCCCCTTCACCATGCTGTTGAGCAGGCCCGGAGTTCGCACTTTTCTTTCCTGTTTTGCTCAATCCCTTCACACCCGCAACACCTCCCTCCCGCCTCCCCCCCGGAGCTGTCGGCCTGCTCTGAGGCGGCCGGTGGGTCGGTGTATCCACTGGATTCCAGAGCGAGGTCATGCGTACTTCTTCCTCTCGGACTTATTCACGTAGCAGAACGCTCTCCAGGCCCTCCCGCTGCCTCGATGGTGCATTTTCTTCTCTTTACTGCCGCACAGGATTCCTGGTGTCCACAGACCACAGCATTTCCATCCACTCGTCGACGGGTGGGCACCGGGGCTGCTTCCAGATTTTGACTATTGTGCATTTTTTGGAACTAGTGTTTTGGATTTTTTCAGATAAATTCTCAGAAATGGAATCACCGGGTCATAATAAAGCAACGCGTGAACACCGTTTGTAAAAAGATGGCACAGACACGCTTCCCCCCCATCCCTCCTGCCGGCAGCAACCAGAACCTCCCAGCTCTGTGAACAGAACACGCGTGAGACGGACAGACGGAGAGGAGGCGGCAGACTCAGGGCCCCAGCACTCAAGGGACAGCATGGTCCGAGCTCCCTGGGTTTTCTCAGACCCAGGCTAGTTGCTGGAGAAGCCACGACCCAGAGATACCAGCAGACACACCACACACACACACTCACACACACACTCACAAACACACACTCATACACTCACACACACACACACACTCACAAACAGACACTCATACACTCAGACACACACACTCACACACACACACTCTCACAAACACTCATACACTCACACACACTCAGACACACACACTCACACACAAAAACACATTCATACACTCATACACACATACCCAGATACACACACACACTCACACACAAAAACACATTCATACACTCATGCACACACTCAGATACACACACACTCACACACACAGACACACAGACACACACACACAGACACTCACACACACACACAAAAACACATTCATACACTCATACACACATACACAGACACACACACACTCAGACACACACTCAGACACACTCTCACACACACACACTCAGACACACACACTCAGACACACACACTCACACACACTCACACTCATACACTCACACACACACTCATGCACACACACACTTTCATACACACACACTCTTTTTAAAAATATATATTTTTTTATTGATTTTTTACAGAGAGGAAGAGAGAGGGATAGAGAGTTAGAAACATCGATGAGAATCATCAATCAGCTGTCTCTTGCACCACCCCTTACTGGGGATGTGCCCGCAACCAAGGTACATGTCCTTGACCGGAATCGAACCCGGGAACTTTCAGTCTCCAAGCCGACGCTCTATCCACTGAGCCACACTGGCCTCAGCACACACACTCTCACACGCACACATACTCATGCACACACATCACACACACACCCGTGCACACACATACACACATTCATGCACACACTCACACATACACACACACATCACACACACACATGCCTCCAGAAAAGCCTGCTTCTTCCCGCAGGAAAGGGAAAGGCGGGGAAGGGCGGCTTCGCAGGGCAGAAAACTCACAAACGGCAGCTCTCACTTCAGCCAAAAGCCAGAGAAAGCCAGGTGTCCCGCCCGCCCTGGGCCCCGGCTCCACCAGACGCTGTTCTTGCCAGGCGGTGGGGCCCCCCTTCTTCCTGGGGAGTCAGCAGGCTGAGGGGGCGGGGGACAGCCTCACTCCCTGGCACAGGGGCCGCCTCCGGGCGGCGTCAGAGGAAGAGCCCGCATGGGCCACGGGACACCGCCCGCCCCCGGGGGGCAGCTGAGGCCACACACGGTGCGGACCTCCCGGCCGCCCGGCTCTCTGGGGAGCCCTGCTCAGACAGACTGAACGAACATCCGCCTCCCAACACGGCACCCAAACGGCGCTGGCACCCACCCTGCCAGGACGGGAGACACCCTGACCGGGAAGGACACCGCCGTGAGCACAGCGTGAGTGCCAGGTCTCTTAGGCCGCCTTCACCCAGCCACAGTCTCAGCCTACCCCGAGCCCACAGCTCTCAAACCCGGGCCAGAGCCCGTGGCCCGGCCCGCGCCGATCGCAGGCAGCGGGGACCTCGCTGAGGGCGCAGCGGGGCCGGGACAGAGGAAAGCTTCCCCACCTTCAGACCTGGTGCCGGGGCGAGGGCAGCCAGCGGCCCGGGGGGCGGGATGGAGCACGAGTCGTGTGTGTGTGTGCATGTGTGTGTGTGTGTGTGTGTGTGATATGTGTGAGTCCTGTGTGTGTACATGTGTGTGAGTCCCATGTGTGTGTGCATGTGTGTGTGAGAGAGTCCCGTGTGTGTCCCGTGTGTGTGAGCCCCGTGTGTGTGTGAGTCCCGTGTGTGTGCATGTGTGTCCCATGTGTGAGTCCTGTGTGTGTGGAAGCAGGCAGGGAGTGCCACACTGCCCTCGCCGTGCAGGCGGCCACCTCCTCCGGTCAGAGAGGAGGCCGCTGTCTGTCCTGTGCGCGCCGCTCCCCCGGGGCACGTCCGCCAGGAAGAAGGCTGACCGGGCCTGCGCGGGGCTGGCTTCCCTCCAGAGAGGGCTCTGAGCCGGGCGGGGGCCAGGAGGGCCCTGGGGGTGCGTGGGCAGGGGGGCGGGCGCCAGCCCTTAGGAAGCAGCATCTCCCCTGCCCGGGCCTGCTGCCGAATCCAGGGCTCGTCCCCGCGCCCAGAGCCCAGGCGGCCCCCTTACACAGGGGGCAGCGCCTGGCGCAGGCGTGACCGCCATGGGAGGGGCTGAGGCCACCGCCACCCCTCACAACCTGGAGAGCCGGGCTCGGGCTCCTCCTCGGCAAAATGGGCGACGCCCCTCAGGCCACGGCCGGGCTAAATGGCTGCACGCCGAGCGCCGCTCTCCCACGGCACCGCCGGCCGGTCCTGCGGCGCCCCACACGGCAGGGTCTGTCCGCGCCTGTCCGGGCTGACGTGCCCGGCACCCGCCGCCCTCCGGAGCGGCTCCCGTCCCGGAGGCTCAGAGAGGAACTCCTTTCGCAGGAGGGCTTGGCGCAGCGCCGAGCGCACCGATGGCTGACTAAGCGCCCTAGGGGTGTGAGTGCTCCCGTGTGCCCTCGGCCGGGAGGGGCGGGTGGTCCAGACAGACAGTGCTCCGGCGGCCCTGGGGAGCAGCAGACCAGGGTGTCTGCAGACAGCCTGCCTCCAGGGGCGCACTGAGCGCAGGGTGCCCGGGGGCCTGGGCCCTTCCCGCCGCCCGCCCGCCCTCGGTGGGAGCTCAGGTCTCATCCAGCCTCCAAGCGGAGTACCCACAGCCCTGGGAGCACCGCCGCCTCAGAACTCACGGGGGAGGGGGTTGGGCTGCGAGGAAGTGAATGCAGCGGGAAGCACTGCCCCCGCCAGGGGGAGGAGTGGGCTCACTGGGGCGCAGGGCCTGCTGGCAGGGCCCTGGCACGTGGTGCTGAGAGCCAGCTGCTGCCTGCTTAGGAGACACGATGCTGATATGAAAAACTGAAAGGAAAATGCACGCATCACAAGTCTTCATTAATCCACGACACAAAACTCCTGCTTAAAGAAACGTTTGTCCAAGGAATTCAGAGAAAGGGTGTTGGATCCTGGCAGGGGCCGGAGAGCTGGGACAAATGGCCGGCACGCAGACGCTGTCCACCCCTCTTATTCCTTCCCAAGGCGCTGGCCGCTATTTTAGGCCCAAAAGCAGTCACGCTGTCTGATTTGCAGCTCCAGGAACCAGAGTAATTCCACGGCCAGATCTTTAACCAGGCGTGTACGTGGGCCTGACTCACCAGGAGCCGAGCGTCACGGCTCCGGATGGAAACTAAACCACGATTCGCGGGACTGACACACGTGCACGGCTCTGGGCCAGGCCCCGGGCTGGGCACTCACACGCTGTGACAGGCGTGTCCTCTTTGCCCAGGTGGGACGCTAATGAGGGTTTCAGTCACTCGCCACGGCCACGCAGCCAAGGGCCCAGAGGGCAGAGCACCCACTGGGTGGCGCTCTGTGAGCTAAGCCAGCTTCGCGCTACCCTCACGGCGCTCTCGCAGAGGGAGCCTGCCTCTCCTGGCAAGAAGCAGGAAGTGGTCCCCTTCTCCCGCCCTGGACCCTGCGCTGGCCCACGGCCCGTGTGGCCCGGGTCGCCTGGAGGTCATCAGCGCTCCAAACCCCGGTTCCGAACGCCGCTGCTGGCGGGGGCACAGCGCCGGGAGGAGCCCCAGGGCCCAGCGGCAAGGGCCCTCCAGCCCCGCGGTACTGAGGCCCCGCCCGCCCGCCCGCCCGCCCGGTTCCCGCCCGCCAGTCACCGCAAATGGAACAGAGGCCGCGGGGGCCACCGGTCCGGAGGCCGCTTGCTGGGAGCAGCAGGGAGCCCGCTGAGTGCAGGGGCCAGAGCTGCCTGTTCCGATGCAGCCACAGGCCCCGTGCCCATGGCCCGCCCTCGGACGGCACTTCCGCCCGCTCGCCGAGGAGGTTGTGTGAGGGGCGCTGGGTGCTGTGCCTCGGCGTCCCCGCACGCGGAGCCTCGGAGGCCCTGAGCGCTGAGTGGGCAGAGGACGGCCGGGCAGTGCTGCCTGTGAGGACCGGCCCCGCGTGACCGCACGGGCTCCCGGAGCTCCCGGCACCGGCTGTGACCGGCTCCAGCCAAGGCATCTTCCCCATCCCTGCTGTTTTCCTCTGAAAAAGGAGGTGACCGGGACGGTCCTGTCCCACTGACGGGGTCCTTCGTGTGAAAGCCCGTGCAGATCCGAGCCCACGCCGGACGGAGGCACAGCCGCGGCGGAGCCTGGTGGCGGCCGGCCGGGGGCCTCACGGAGGTGAGCGTGGACGGAGGGCGTGGCCACCGGGAAGGGGCCTGGGAGAGGCAGACCGCGGCAGCACCGAGGGCCACACATCACCGGGCAGCTCCCAGCCCAGCCCCAGCACTGAGGCCCCTCGGGAGCCGAGCTCAGCCACCCAGCCCAGCCCGGCGAGCCGTGGGCGGGGAGTCCAAAGTCAAAGCTCCAGGTTTCGATCCCGGGGTGGCCGTGCACGTGGGGGAAGCACGCCCCAGCCCGCAGCCGGGTTTAGGAGACAAGAGGACCCCGCGCTCGGGCAGCAGCGAGGGCTGCCTGAAGTTGTGCAGGAAAAGCACTGGGATTCCGCTCCATTAAGCACGGCGTTCGGTGACCTGCACAGACTGACCCCATGCCCTTCGCCGGCCACAGCCTCCATCCCCGGGGAGCCTGGACGCCAGCGGCACCTGCCAGTCACGCCCCCGCTCGTTCCTGCCAGCCGGCCAGCGGGGGCAGGGCCTGGCGCTGTCACCAGGTACCTGGCCTGGCAGCAACGCATTTCCTTTTACAGCCTGTGCTTTTCCAGAGCAAGCCAGGCTTTGAACCCTGGAGCCGGGGTGACCGTGGTTCCGCCGGCGCCCTGGGCAGGGTGGGAACAGCCAGGGCCCGGCCTGCCGGGGGCATGTGGCCCACAGCGGCTTCTGCTGGGGTCTTGGCTGACACGGTTTGAATGCGCAGGCGTCCAGGACCAAGGGCTGAAGCTGGGAATTAGGACCCAGGCCTCAAAGTCAGCCTGTCCTTCCCCCTCCTCCCCATCCCGCTGGAAGCAGGAGCTGCGCCCCGTCTGGCTCTGTGTGGGAGCCCAGCCTGAGCCCCCGATGGAGCTCCCCGGGAGGGAGCCCAGGAAGTCGCCACAGGAACTACAGCACACCCCCAGACACCCCCAAAAAGACGCCAGGGGAGGGAGGGCAAAGCCCGACAAGGTGGAGGCAAGCCTCAAGCCCAGTGCTTCCCAGTCTGGTCTCAGCCACCTGCTCACGTCGCGCGGTGTGCTCAAAACGCCCACAACCCTGGGCTCCCCCAGGATTCATCAAGTTAGAATTGGGGGTGCCAAGAAGCAGAGCTTCCTCTGGTGATTCTTACGCATGTGAGGTTGTGAGATCAAATGCGAGAAACGAACAAGGCTTAAAAACATTTTAAATTTTCTCTCTCTTCTTACCCTCCTTCTTGCAAAATGGAGCGCTAGTGAACCAAACACGACGAAGCCAAGTTCCCAGGGTGCATGTGTCCAAGGAGATTCCGTCACTGAGACAGTGCTGGAAGCTCAGACACTGAAATGCAATAAACCAGCTCACCAAAGCCACAGGCCGGACAAAAACTACCCAGCGCCCCTCGGACCGCCCAGACCTGCCCTGAGAGAAGCAAGGGGAGACCGTGCAGCCACCCAGCCCAGCCCGCAGGGACGCGGCCCCTCAGGTCGGGCCGGGGTCCCTGCCACAGCCAGGACGTTGGGGGAAGGTTGCTCAGAGCCAAAACGCGGCAAATTCCCAATCTCAGGCCTCAAGAGACTCGGCACCGCCGCCTGCACAGCCAGAGGCGCTCCGCGGGGTCTCCGGTCCTCCACCTGCGTGTGCACGGGCCTGAGGGGACGGACACCACTGCCGTCCGTCCCGGGAGGTGCCCCGGTGAGGGCGAAGGGAGCCCCGCTGCGATTCAGAACCGGGGCTCCTCATCGAGGAGCACAGCGGCCGGCGGGCCCGGGTGGGGCATGCACAGCTCGGGGCCAGGACTGGGCCCACCCGCCCCGCCCCAAGGGCAGGTGGGGGCCTGGCCCGGCCTGGGATCGCCAGCCCCCCTCTGACTTCACCAGCGCCGGTGCCCGGCCAGCTGCTGAAACTTAGCATGTGCCACAGAACCAGCAAACGTGTCCCCTGCCCCTCAGCGCGGCCCCACAGCCTGGCGTCTGGGAAGGACGGAAGCTGGGCCTGGCGCTGCCCTGCGCGGGCGGGCAAGGCTGTCCTCCGAGGAGAGGAGAGGGGCCCGAGGAGAGGAGAGGGGCCCCGAGGAGAGGGGCCCCGAGGAGAGGAGAGGGGCTCCGAGGAGAGGGGCCCCGAGGAGAGGAGAGGGGCGGGCGGCCCTCTGGGGACCTTCCCGAAAGCACCTTCCCGCCCAGGCCCGCCGGGGCCGGGATGCTGAGGCCGGGAGGACCCCGCGGGGCCGGGGAGGACCCCTGGGGGGCGGGCCGCGGGCGGGGGGGGGCAGGGCCTGCAGGGGGGCGGGCGGTGCCCCCGACTCCGCGGCCTCCACACCCCGGCGGCCGGGCGGACTCCCCGGGAGGCCCTCCGGCGGGCCCCGCACCCCGGCCCGGCGGCCCCGCACCCCGGCCCGGCCCGGCGGCGGCCCCGCCCGCGGCCCGCCCTCACCTTGGCCTCGAAGCAGATGCCGTGCTGGAAGGCGTCCTCGTTGTGCAGGGGGATCCGCAGGTCGTGCCCGTCGTCCACCAGGTTGTACTTGGTCTTGCTGGGCATGGTGCCCGCGGGGCTGCGGGCCGCAGTTCCTGCGCGAGGGCCCGGCGGGGCGGCGGGCGGCCGGGCCGGGAAGACAAGGCAAAGGCGGCGGCGGCGGCGGCGGCGGCGGCGGCGGCGGCGGCGGCGGCGGCGGCGAGAGCGCCTGTCACGGAGACGCCGGCTCGGCGCGGGCCGCCCCGCCTCCGGCCGCCGCGGCCCCGCCCCGCGCCCAGGCCCCGCCCACTCCGCTGAGGCCACGCCCCGTCGCGCCAGCGGAGCGGGAGCGCCCCCCTGCGGCCGACGCGGGACTCCCTGCCTTTGTTCCAGATTCCAGGTCTGGAGCTGCGGGCTTGGCTGTGCTCTTGTTGGGCTTTGCAGGGACAGAGGGCGGCATGTTTTGTTTCTGTTCCAGAGGAAGGTCCATGCTGCCCAACATGAACTCTGGGCCCCTCTGGCGAGCCGAGGCTGTCCCCGGGACTCCTGCGCTGTCCGGTGAGCAGCGCTGTCTGAGCGGACCGAGCGGACGGGGCAAGTGGAAGCGTCAGCCTCGGCCATGGGCACAGGACAGGAAGCTCAGGCCTTCCCTTCTTGGCGGACCCCCTGGGAGCCGGCCCTCACTCTGCCCTCAGCGTCCAGAGTGCTAACCATTACACCATGGGGCCTGCGTTCACTGCCTTCAGAGGAGCGGGAGGGCCGTTCACCTGCTGCTCGAGGCCGGTTCACTTCCCTCCTTTGCCTGGGCTTCACCCACGAAAGACGTGCAAACGAAGGGCCGAGGAGGGACCAGTGACCAGTGTTCAGCATCTGTCAAAAGCCCCTGGGCACAGGCAGGTTGCTGTCCTTTGCCTGGCTCAGTGGTGACCCAAAGTCACCAGAAGCAATCACCCCACTGAGGTCCTGTCCGCTTCTCCAGGGAGCTGGGTGCCTGGAACCTGCCTCTGAGGCCTGGGGACAGGCTGCCAGCAGCCTGCAAACCACGGCCGTGGCTGCTTGTGGACTGGTTCCCAGGAAGCTCCAGAGAGGCTGCTTGCAGAAGGCACGCCGTTCCCATGACACATTTATAGGAAAATGCACTCGTGCCATAATTATATTTCTCATCTCGTCCCTTCCTGTAAATTGCCGACTCCCTACTTACTGAAATCGCCGGTCAAGGTGCAGCATCTTCTGGGGTGTCTCCTTCAATGAAAGCAGCGGGGGCTGGAGCAGATGGGTCACATGCATCATGCTGCATAGTTTTACTATATTCCTGAATATCAGCAAGAGCCAAAAACAATTTGCACGGAGGAAATGCACCACTAGCCTTTATATAAATACAGAACGGGAGCTGGCCAGGCACGGCCGCCTCTCTGAATGGCAAAGGGTTTCACAGGCATCACCAGGCGCTCTGCAAACCTGGGCCCAGGCGGCCCCACGGCTGAGGGCAACACCCTCGGTAGCTGCTTGTGGACAGCTCACCGCCCTCCTGAGTCCAGAGTGTCCTCTGACTCCAGCAGCCTTTTTCTGGACCAACGTGGGTCCCTGGACTGGATTGCCACGACTTCTGATCTAAAGTTGTTACACAGTTTGCAGACCAGACACAACAGCTGAGCCCCAAAAGCGTTTCGGGGTCTCGTGCACAGACTCCGACAGCAGACGTCAGGAACCAGCAATGGAATGGAACGGCAGTAACAGCTGTACTCACTGCGCTTTCTCTGTGGCAGGCCCTGCGCTTACACTCTCACAGGTACCATCTCAGTAATATTCACAACAGCCTAAGGTTAGCTCCATTCTTGTTTACATTTTTAAAATCCTTATCCAAGGCTATGTTTTTATTGATTTTTAGAGAGAGAGGAAGAGAGTTTAGAAACGTCGATGTGAGAGAGAAGCGTCCACCAGCTTCCTCCATACCCACCCTGGCGGGAGCAAACCCACAGTTTAGGTGTGTGCCCGGACCGCAGCCACACCCCCACCACGAGCCACTGGCCAGGGCAGCTGAGCCGTTGGTTTAAGAAGCTGAGGCTCGGAGGCATTCCATAACTTGCCCAGGGCCACACACTTAGGGAGGAATGAACCGGAATTCAAACCCAGCTCCGCCTAGAGGTGTGGCCCGACGCCCAGGGTGCCAAGAGGCTTCTAGCTGCGGCCGTGGCACCGCAGGGCGCGCGCTGCTGCTGAGTTACGGTCATGGCGTTTCGGCTCGAGGAATGTTCCCGAGGAGACGCCGGCCTGCGGGGGCGCGGTCTGCTGTGCGAGCCTTCTGTGTGGTAAACCCTGTGCGACACAATGTCAGTCTGATTAATGGGTTACTTTGCCAAAGCATACAATACTTCCTGTGTTAAATTTTATTAAAACTTTGTGTTAAAATGAATTCAAAAAACCCTACATCGCAGAAGCTGACGTCTGGAAGTCAGTGCGAATGGCGCGGGCGCGGAAGCCTCGTCCAGGACAAGGGGAGCCGTCTGCTTTCAGCCCCGGAGACTCCAGTCCTGCTTGTGCTCCTTTAAATGTAATTGATCATTTCACCCAAAGCATTTTCAAATCTATAAAAATCAAATCAGGTTTTATTTCTTCTTTAGATATGTTTGTATTGATTTCAGAGGGAGAAGGGAGAGAACACTGATCGGCGCTCCTACACACCGCCCAGGGACCGAGCCACGCCTCAGGCATGTGCCGGACCAGGACCCAACCCGACCTCCTGCTCCTGGGACGATGCCCAACCAACTGAGCTACACTGGCCAGCCAAGTTTTATTTCTTAAAGCAAATGACAAGTGTATATATATACATATACATATACATATACATATACATATACATATACATATATATATATATATATATAAAATTTTCCATATTCTCTTATATTTTAAACTTTGTATAATACAAATTTTTAAAAATATTTTATTGATATTTTACAGAGAGGAAGGGAGAGAGATAGACAGCCAGAAACGTGGATGAGAAAGAAACATCGACCAGCCGCCTCTTGCACACCCCCTACCGGGGATGTGTCCGCAACCAATGTTACATGCCCTTGACCAGAATCGAACCCGGGACCTTTCAGTCCACAGACCGCCGCTCTACCATTGAGCCAAACCTGTTTCGGCAAACTTTGTATAATACAAATTTTATTTGAAGTTGACATTTGGTTAAAATATAAATTGCCAAAGCACACAATACTTCCTATGTTAAATTTTGTTAACATTTTAAAAAATCCTAATGACAGAACATGGCGCCCGGACATTACTCAGCCATCCCCTAACCAAGCTCCTTCGTTACAAAGACAGGAACAGGAAACCCAGAGCAGCTCAGGAATTCCTGGTCGTTCTAGGCTGGAGCTCCGAACGCGGGATCTGGGCATTGCACAACAATGAGCCTTACCCTCTCCCGTTAGCGGGTTTGAGCTGAGAAAATGGATTCACTTTTCATCATAAACCCTGCTTCGCTGGCTGACTCTCCTCCTCAGGCTCTCGTGCCCGCCGGAGGCAGGAGCGGCCGGGCCCCCCTCCCCCGAGGCGGCCCCTGAGACGGTGGGGGTTTCGGAGCAGAAGCCGGAGGGACCTGCCAGGAGCAGGACAACAGGAGTGAAGACTATGTCAACTTGTGCATCCCCCTCAGACACATGCACAAAAGAACTCACAGAGTCTTTGTATAAACAGGGGTTTTAATTCTTTTAAAAATATATATTTTATTGATATTTTACAGAGAGGAAGAGAGGGATAGAGAGTTAGAAACATCGATGAGAGAGAATCATCGATCAGCTGCCTCTTGCACACCCCCTACTGGGGATGTGCCCACAACCAAAGTACATGCCCTTGACCGGAATCGAACCCGGGACCTTTCAGTCCACAGGCCAACGCTCTCTCCACTGAGCCAAACCGGTTTTGGCTGGGGTTTTAATTCTTAACAAGCTGTAATGATTTCCTCCTGATAAGACATAGCCCCCAAACTTCAAATGGTCATCTCATGGAGCATTTATACCTGCGTTACAGAGTGAGGGTCATGAGCCCATTTTAAAAGGTGGCAATAAAACTATTAAGTGATTTCTCTGCAAAAATAGGCAGGTAGACAATAGATAGATGATAGATGATGATGAGAGATAGATAGATAGATGATAGATAGATAGATAGATAGATAATAGATAGATAGATAGTAGATAGATGATAGATAATATATAGATAGATGATAGATAGATAGATAGATGGATAGACAGATAGACAGAATGATAGAAAATGTTGGACAGATGGACAGAGACGGGTGGTGGATAAGTAGATGGGTAGATAGATGGTAGGTGATGACAGGTAAATAGGTGGGTGGGGGGATGTGCAGGTAGAGAGCTGACAGATGATTGATAGGCAGAATTTTATTAAAATTTCCTTTCAATAAAGAAGGCAGCAGCAGGGGGCAGGGTCTACAGAGACACGAAGCTACGCAGGGTGGGTCAGGATGGAGGGTCCTGGCACAGGCGGTTCCGGGCTAGCAGCTGGGGACAGTGGGACACTACACACAAGATGTCTTCCCTGCGTGGGAGACGTGTCTGCTGCGTGGGAGACGTGTCTTCTGTGTGAAGATGTGTCTGCTGCGTGGGAGACATGTCTGCTGCATGGAGACGTGTCTGCCTGTGTGGGAGACGTTGGAGGGTGACTGGGTGGGGACTCAGGAAGACCGCCCCCTCCCTCCCTGAATAAACACGGAAGGAGAACGTGTGCTGTGATTTCGGTGACGGTGGGAAGTGTCGCTCTGGAGCGGGTGAGTGTCCATCTGGAGCGGATGAGTGGAGCCCCCGCCGGCGGCGAGGGCGGGCAGCCCTGCACTGCGCTGCTCTGTCCCACGGGCACTTGTGGCAGGGACCGGCAGCCTCCGCGCCGGCCGGGGTCCGGGCCCATCGGGATCAGAGAGCTGGGGCGACCTCCTTGCCGAGCTGATGTCAGGCCCGGCTTTGCGCCTCCACACCGGGCTCTCGGTCTGAAATTGGGCCTGTTCCCGTTTCCGGTCTGTTTAAGCCCGGGTGAGCCGGGCTCCCCGCTCGGCTAGATCGCCGTCACGGCGGGCCTGAAGGCTGAGGCTGAGGAAGACTGTGCACTCTAATACCTGTTTCATTTCAGATCTCCTTGGAGACAGAAAGCTTTGCAGCGGCTTAAAAAGGAACGCTTTCTGCAGGGCCTCCGCCGGAGAGAGCTCACAAAGAGCCAGGACAGACGACAGTGCGCACCGAGCGTCCGGGCGTCCGATGCTCCCGTCCGGCCTGCGCTGCCCACCCAGGCTTTCCGAGTTCCGGGAGCGGAGTCCAGTTACCCAGACTCCAATCAGCTCACAGCTCCTCTCGAGGCTGACCGTGACCTCTGAACCCCCTGGAGTGGCACAAAGACCACTTAAGAGTGGCAGCGTCTCAGGATGACAAGCAAAGCGAGCGGTCTCCCCACACCAGCTCCCCTGAAGGTCTTGCCGTCCCTCTAACTCCCTCCACCCAGCGGGCCGCTCCGTGCCCGCGAGGCTTTTCGGAAACGCACACCCCTCACCAGCCTCGGTGCCGGCAGGCGAGGCGGCTCGGCAGCTCCACGCACAGGAGCCGCGTCTCACAGCCGGACGGAGAGGGGGCGGGGGCTCCTGACCAAACCTGCTGTCCCCCCAACGTGCCCGCTGTCACTGCCGTGCCGGGGCCCGGTCCTGGGCTTCCTCCGGCCGGCCGGCCTCCGGGAGCCGCGCCATCGCCCCAGCACTGTCCAGGGCGCACCCGCCACACATTCCAGGAACGTCCTCCACATCAGCTAGTTGTCCCACCACCGCCGGCAGGACGTCCTGCTCGGGGGAAGCGCCGGGGATGGAGGGGTGGCCCACGGGAACGCGGAGTCTGGTGGAGTCTGTTGCTGACAGACCGTGTACACCACGGTTCGCAGCAGCAGGCTCACAGGAGCCAGAGGTGAAACCCTCAGCAGGCGATGGAGACACAGAGTGGCCATCGTGTGGGGGACGCCACCCAGCCTTCAACAAGGGCCCCCGACACGGCTGCACGTGGAGGACCCGGGGCGTCGTGCTGAGTCACGAAGGAGAATGCTGTGGGTCCCTCTGCCTCGGAGCCGGGCCTGGAAGGTGGGGAGTCAGGATTTGGCGAGGATGGTGAGAGCGTCTGGAGACGATGGTGAAGGTTGTCACCAACAGGGTGGCTGTGCTTTGTGCCATGAACTGTCCTGTGTTCGATGGCTTAAATGGACCACATCAAAACTGCAACTAAACTACAGAACAGCCATCATTCAGAGCTGCCTGGAACTTGGCTGAGTGGAAGACCTGCAACCAGAGAATTAAAGAGGAAGCCGTACTGAGACTGGCAGGAGGGGCAGAGGTGCCAACAGTGGCGTTCTTTTCAACCAGGAGGAATATCTTGGCTGCGGAGGCCTCCTGTGAGGAGCCAAAGGTCCCAGCCCCACACCAGCCAGCCCAGGGTTCCAGAGCTGGGAAGAGCAGTCCCATAACTTCGGGCTATAAAAACCAGCGGGGATTGTGGCTGAGTGACCGGGAGTCTGCTGGAGCCCCAACTAGTCCCTCTTAAAGGGCCAGCACACACACTTCCTCTGAGCTCCAGCGCTGAGGCAGCAGCTTGAAAAGATCCAGGGACACGCAGGAAGGAACTGGGTTGTCTGGTGTCAGGGCAGGGACTAGGGGCAGCTTTCTCCCAGACAAACGTGCTCGCAGAGGTCGCTCCTCTGCTGAGACCGCCCTCACCGCAGAGCTGAGTGGCCGGGGCCACGTCTGAGTCGCCACCGACCTGGCTCGCACTGTCCCTCCTGCCCCAGGATCCACTGAGACCTCCCCATCCGTTTGCAGCTCCAGCCAAGCTGTTTCCATGGTCTTACCGTATGAAGGGCCTGTCCTGGCTCAGGCTTTACACTTTCCTAAAATCTCTCAAACAAGCAGCAGCTGGCTTCAGTGTGTGCCATACTCTCAACAAGAGGCCCAAGACCGGGCACTAGCAGTATCCTGCCTTACTTCACAATTTGGCCTCTCCTGGGCACCTCCAAGCCCAACACAAGTAGCAGCCATCTGCAGATCACTCTGTAGGTTGTGCTGGGTGGCCCCAGGCAGGGCACAGGCAGTGGCTGACTTTGCACCTCCCAGGAAGCCACAGTGCCAGTGCACCAGGTGGTCAGACTACCCCAGATTACAAGTCTACCACCAGCGACACACTTGAGGGGCAGACCCAGTGAGCACCAAAGCCCCACTGAAACAATCCTGCTCCATAGGGTGTCTCTTGCACAGCAGCTCTTCCACTGTAGCCACAACTGGTCCTCACAGCCAATTGGCCTAGATGTCCATTTCTCCCAGTGACACTATCAGCAATCAAGGCTCAACTAAGAGACTGTGCTCACAGCCCACACAGGGGGTGCCTAGGTAAGGTGACCACATCGTCCCACTTTTGGCGGGACAGTCCCAATTTCTAACAATCTTTCCCCATGTCCCATGGCGTTTTAAAGAAGTCCTAATTTTTGGAAAGATTATAAAGATTGGAAAGATTCTTTCCATAAATTGGGACTTTTTTAAAATGCCGCGGGGTGTGGGAAAAATTGTTAGAAATCAGGACTGTCCCACCAAAAATGGGACAATCTGGTCACCTTAACCTAGAGTGCCCAGATCAGGTGACACAAGGCCACTCTCCCAATTCCAGGAGACATAGCAGCTCTACCTAATACATAGAAACAAACACAGGGAAGCAGCCAAAATGTGGTGACAAGGAAACATGTCACAAATGAAAGAACCCAAGAAATCTCCAGAAAAATATCTGAATGAAATGGAAGCAAGCAAACTATTAGAAACAGAATTCAAAACAATGGTTATAAGGATAATCAAGATCTTAACAAGAGCTTCAAGGGGCTCAGTGACATTTCAAGGACCTTAATGAGAAAGTCAAAGACAGGAAGAGGACCAGTCAGCAGTGAAGGATACACTAACTGGAATGAATAATAAGTTACAGGGAATCCACGGTAGAGTAGAGGACATCACACATCAAATCAGCAATTGGGAATTTGAGAAAGCAAAACACAATCAGAAGAGAAAAAAGAAAAAAGAATCCAAAAATATAAAAATAGTGTCAGGAACCTCTGGGACAACTTCAAGCACACCAACATCAGAATTATGGGGGTGCCAGAAGAAGAGAGAGTACAAGATACTGAAAACCTATTTGAAGAAATAGTGACAGAAAACTTTCCCCACCTGGTGAAAGAAATAGACTTACAAGTCCAGGAAGCACAGAGATCCCCAAACAAAAGGAATCCAAAGAGGACCACATCAAGACATATCATAATTAAAATGTCAAGGGCAAAAAACAAAGAGAGAATCTTACAAGCAGCAAGAGAAAAACAGTTAGTTACCTACAAGGGAGTATCCATATGATTATCAGCTGATTTCTCAACAGAAACTATGCAGGCCAGAAGGGAATGGCAAGAAACATTCAAAGTGATGCGTAGCAAGGACCTACAACCAAGATTACTCTACCCAGCAAAGCTATCATTCAGAATTGAAGGGCAAATAAAGAGCTTCACAGATAACAAAAAGTTAAAGGAGTTCACCACCAAACCAGTATTACATGAAATGCTGAAGAGTCTTCAGGAGGAGGAGGAAGAGATAAAAAAACATGAACAATAAAGTGGCAATAAATACACATCTATCAACAATTGGATTTAAGAAGTTAAAAACCTAACAAGAAATCTACTGAACAAAATAAACTGACGAATAAAATAGAACCAGAGACATAGAAACATGGCAGAGAGTGAGGAATTCCAGAGGGAAGGAGGGGGGTGGGTAGGAAGAGATTAACCAAAGATCTTCCATGCATGTATGCATTATCTACGGGTACAGACAGCAGGGTGGTGAAGGCCTGGGGCGGGCGGGAGCCAGGTGGAGGGAGGAATGGGGGAAGGGGAGGAGAGACAGTTGTCATACTCCCAACAAAAAAGATTTAAAATTTGAAAAATAAAATAGAATGGTTTTTAGAAAACATGTTTCTCTAGCTATCGTAACAGGTGTTTGTTTCTGGTGGGACTAAAGGGTCAATGGTACAAACACCAGTAATTTCTCTGTGGGTGTCAGAAAAGGTCTGGCTAGTCCCACGCTGGAGCAGGACGACCCCACGTGGCACGCTTGGGGCGACGTCAGGGTCTCTGGGACTCGCGTGCTGTGGCCAGTAGAATACTTGAAATGACCTCTGAGGCCATCTCATAGCGACCCCGGGCCGATTCTGAGTTACTCCCATGGGTAGCCCACTCTTAGAGCTGGTGGGTCATCGATTTCCATTGGGATGTGGGGGAGGGGTGTCTGACCTATGCCAGCTGCAGGGACAGGTGTGCTGCCCGCGGTGTACATCTCCGGTGCCCCTGCCGCACGGTCCCGCCTGCTCGCAGCGGTGCCGGCTGCTGCCTGCGGACCCGTGAGCAGCAGAAACCAGAGCCCTGTGCTCAGGCTCGCTGGCCGATCAGGAGTTAAGACGGGCATTCAGACGTGAAAAGGAAAAGCGATACGGTGGGTGACACCAAGAGGGCTCTGAGCGAGGGAACCCCTTTGTTCGCAGGAGGGGGTGCTGGTGGAAGGTGGGAGAGGCCAGGGCAGCTTCCCCGAGGAGGCCCTTAGACTTGGCACCAAAGGCGTCTCTTCCTTCCATGGGCAGGACCGTAGGAGGACATCCAGGCAGTCCGCAGGCCAGACTGCTGACTGCACTGCCCTGGGGCCCGTCCTCTGCTGGAGCCTGCTGGTTCCACCATGGTGCCAGGCCCAGGAGTCAGCCTGCAAGCCCCGCCCCACCTCTGCCCGGGGAAGCCCGTGCCTGCGGAGGGGCCTCTCTTCCTGATGGTCCTCAGAGAGCAGGTTCTCTCCCCCCACCACCCCCCGGGCTGGCCTGGGCTCACCCGTGTTCCACAGGGTGCCTACAAGACCAGGGGAGTGTGCCCACGTTGCCCAGCACTACGACGAGGATTCCAGCACATCACTCCTGCTGCCACCCTCTGCCTCTGGGCTTACAGCTCGGGACCACCCTCCCCCTGCCCTGGGGTCTCTTTAGAGGTATTTGTGACAATCCCTGAGTGTCGCCGACCTAGACCAGTGGACTGGACCCCAGTGACCAGCCACCACGTCCTCCCTGCCTAGGAGACCAATCCCCAGATAAACCATGTGCTAGTAAGAGCTGCCTTTCCTGTCCTCACAGCCTGACACCCTAACTCAGAGCTCGCTCCTTAGTCCTTCATTCTTCCATCCATCCACCCATCCACCCATCCACCCATTCTCCCATCCACTCATCCATCCATCCATCTATCCACCCATCCATCCACCTATCCACCCATCTATCCACCCATCCACCCATCTACCCATCCATCCATCCACCCACCCATCCATCCATCCATCCATCCACTCATCCACCCATCCACCCATTCTCCCATCCACTCATCCATCCCACACATCCATCCACCTATCCACCCATCCACCCACCTATCCACCCATCCACCCACCCATCTACCCATCCATCCATCCACCCATCCATCCATCCACCCATCCATCCACCCATCCATCCACCCATCCACCCACCTATCCACCCATCCATCCATCTATCCATCCATCCATCCATCCATCCATCCACCCATCCATCCACCCATCCATCCATCCATCCACCCACCCATCCATCCACCCATCCATCCACCCATCCACCCACCTATCCACCCATCCATCCATCTATCCATCCATCCATCCATCCACCCATCCACCCATCCACCCATCCACCCACCCATCCACCCATCCACCCATCCACCCATCCACCCACCCATCCATCCATCCACCCATCCACCCATCCACCCATCAAAGGACAATGCTACCTGCATGCACGTCATGTCCCACGCCTATGAGTGGTATGAAATAAAACATCGCGCCCGATGTGGGTGTGGGGATTGTGAAGGAAGGCGCCTGTGCCTCAGAACGCGCCCCCGGGCCGCTGAGCCGTGCCTACCTGCTGGGTACTCTGGTCTCGCTGTGGCTCAGAGCCACTGCTTCATACACAGCGGGCAGCTTGAGAGCCTGCTTCCGGCTATAGAGAGGCTGCCCATGCCTCCAGCGCATGCCCACAGTGGTGGCTGGGTTCCTGGGTTAGAGACCGGTGAGACCCCACCCCATTTCTCTCCAGGCCCTCGTTTACTGCCTTGTCCTTCACGGCCCTGGCCTTGCCTCCGTCCCTGCCGTTCTTGCTCCTGGTCGTGTGGGGCCTGTGCCCAGGCGGGCCCACTTTCAAAGGTTCCAGGACATAAGGATCTCTATCTATCGTGCCTGTTTCCCTTAGCATTTGGAGCAGCTCAAAGCCCTGAAGGGCCGGCTGGCGTGGCTCAGTGGTGAGCATCAGCCCATGAACCAGGAGATCACAGTTCAATTCCTGGTCAGGGCATGTGCTCGGTTGTGGGCTTGATTCCCAGTAGGGAGCATGCAGAAGGCAGTCAATTGATGTTCCTCTCTCAGGGAGGTTTCTATCTCTCTGTTCCTCTCCCTTCCTCTCTCTAAAGTCAATAAAAGTATGCATTTTTAAGAATCATTGAAGGAAGAGACATACTGGACCAGCTCCTTCCACCCATCCTTTTCCAGACAAGGAAACTAAAACTCAGAGAAGTTGAGTGACTTTCGAAAAGCCACAGAGCAGTTGAGAGCCCAGCTAGAGCTTGAACTCAGGCTCCAGGTCCTGTCCTGACTCCAGGGACAAGCTGCCCTCCACCTGCTGTGCAGAGCTCACAAGGGCTGAGCCACGGCCGAGTGAACGTGGACTGCTCAGGGTCACACAGCCACTGCCACAGGCTCCCCACACCTGTTTCCAGCCTGGCGGTGCAGCTGCAGAAAATCGGCCTCTGCTGCCCTCTGCTGGCAGAACTGAGTAGTGGCGGACTGCTTCACCCACAGACAGGAGCACCAATCCATCCTCCTCCTGCACCTTCTGCAGACTTCCCCCTCTTCGTTTTAAAAGTTTAAAAGTTGTGGGACAGAGAGAAACCAAGATGGCGGCCTAGGTAAGTACCTAAGCTTCCGCTTCGCACAACAATTTCAAAACAACTATAAGACAGAATGGACATCATCCAAAACCACAGGAAAGCTGGCAGAGTGGGAAATCTACAACTAGAAAGAAGGAGAGAGGCTCACGGATTGGATTGGGAGCCACAAAGCGCTGAGGTAGGGAGACGCTCGTGCGCCGATAAGAAAGGGCGGCCAAATGCCTGGCTGGTGAGAGGGGAGAGGAAGTCCCCGATTGCACTGAACCTCAGTTCGAACTGCACTGAACCCCAACCCTGGCCAAAACCCCATGGACCCAGGCTCATACGGTGGAGTCTGAACTGTAGAGAAAGGCACCTAGAGACTCAGAGACTGGGAGACTGGGGGAGGTGGGAGCTGCAGTGGGCAGGGTCTACAGTCATGTGCGAGTGAGTATGCACAGAGAGGTCTGACTGCGGAGGTTGCCAGAGCCTCTCCATAGCAAAAGGAGTCAGAAACTCCAGACTACAGAGATCCAACCCAATTCTGGGCAAGCCCCTGGGGCACCCTCACTCTTGCACGGGGAATCTGGACTGCCAGGCGGAAACTCAGGGGAGCTGTGGAAGGCAGAGGTCTGAGGCTTACACACATGGGCAGGGCTGACGGGAAGCCAAGACTGTCAGCTCAGCCCTGAGACTCTGCCCCATCCAAGCTGAGCACAGAGGCTTTTGCAATTTTGCAACTCTGATCCTATAAGACTGTCTCCAATACAGAAGGTATCTCAGAGTAGACACAGCTGATACTCATATCCAATGGACCTAGAGGTCAATTCCTCCCAGTGACACCAACAACAATCAAGACTTAACTACAACAAGGTTGTACACACAGTCCACAAACGGGAGCACCTCGGGTAACTGGGGAGGCTGATACAGGACACCAAACACACAAAGCCATCCTACCAACTCTGGGAAGCAGCGAAAATGCCAAGACAAGGAAATAGATCTCAAATGAAAGAGATGGAGGAGAACAAAAGACTGAATATAGAGTTCAAAACCACTGTTATAAGGTTTTTCAAGAATTTCCTAAAAAATGCCGATAACTTTTATGAGACCCAACTAGAAATTAAACAAACACTGACCAAAATTAAAAAATAAAAATTATACAGAGTTCCAACAGCAGGCTAGAGAATCCCAAGAATCAAGTCAAAGATTTGGAATACAAAGAGCCAAAGGATACTCCTCTGGAGAAGCAGGAAGAAAAGAGAATCCAGAAAGTTGAAGATAGTGTAAGGAGCCTCTGGGACAACTTCAAGTGTACCAACATCAGAATTATGGGGGTGCCAGAAGAAGAGAGAGTGAAAGATACTGAAAACCTATTTGAAGAAATAATGACAGAAAACTTCCCCCACCTGGTGAAAGAAATAGACTTACAAGTTCAGGAAGTGCACAGAACCTCAAACAAGAGGAATCCAAAGAGGACCACACCAAGATACATCATAATTAAAACGCCAAGGGCAAAAGACAAAGAGAGAATATTAGAAGCAGTAAGAGAAAAACAGTTAGTTACCTACAAGGGAGCACCCATACAACTATCAACTGATTTTTCAACAGAAACTATGCAGGCCAGAGGGAGTGCAAGAAATAGTCAAAGTGATGAATAGCGAGAACCTACAACCAAGATTACTCTACCCAGCAAAGCTATCATTCAGAATTGAAGGTCAACTAAAGAGCTTCACAGATAAGAAAAAGCTAAAGGAGTTCATCACCACCAAACCAGAATTATATGAAATGCTGAAAGGTATTCTTTAAGAAGAGGAAGAAGAAAAAAGATAAAAATTATGATCAACACATACATATATATTAACAAATGAATCTAAAAATCAAGTGAATTAAAAATCTGAGGAACAGAATAAACTGGTGAATATAATAGAACCAGGGGCAAAGAAAGGGAGTGGATTGATAATTATCAGGGGGAAAAGGGGTTGGGGGTTCCGGAAGAGACTGAACAAAAATCGTACACCTATGGAAGAGGACATGGGGAGGGGAGGCGGGGCAGGAATTGGGTGGAAGGGAGCTATGGGGGAAAAGGAGAAACAATTGTAATAATCTGAGCAATAAATACTTATTAAAATAATAATAATAATAATAAAAAGTCATGGGACATGCTGACAGACACCGAGACGTGTCTGAACACAAACTGCCCTATTGCTCCCCTAGGGCCCCTCCAGAACCTGAACTTCAAATATGTGAGCAGAGGTGACCGTGGGGGACAGGCTGTGGGCATCCTCCCTCCGGTCCTGAGACCCCAGCGCCATGCTCTCGTCAAGGACACAGAGGGCAGAGGGCCTAGGAGGGTGCGTTTCTGGCAGGTGGGGGGCCTGGGCCGCTGGAGGAGGACTCGGGAGACCTGGGAGTCCCGGGAGCGGCCGTGGCTGCAGAGCCGCCCCCCCCCCCCCCCCGGGCCAGGCTGTGCTTGTGAGTGACAGCCAGAAACCGTGGCCTTTCTCCGCCGACCGCCAGCGCAGGCAAGGCGCGTGGTGTCCCGCCGTTTGCACACTTCGCTGACGTGGCAGCTCGTTGCGGGTCAGACTCTCAGATGCCCCTTAGACCGGATGGACCAGAGCCCGGGGCCGGCCCTCGGCGCTGGGAGAAACGGCGTCCCAGCCCCGCGGCGGCGGCGGCCGGGGCTCCTCGTCAGCAGGACCGGCGGGCAGGGCCGAGAGGGATGTGCCTCCGTTTCAGGTCTGGACTCCTGGGCACGAGGCTTGCTGGTTAGGAGTTTGTTCTCACGGGTGACCAACGGGCTGCCCTCACTTGCCCTTTTCGTCCTCATTCACTCGAAGGAGCAGGTTGCACGAGTCGGCGAGTCGAGCAGCAGCTGTGACACCCCCAATCTCAGCAGCTGGGACCGAAAAGGCTGCCCCCTCACGCGCGGAGCGGACACTCCCCTCGGGTGGACCCAGGCAGCTGTCTTCTGAAGGCGGCCGGCCCAGGCTTCTCCTGGCCCCCGGCTGGGCGCTGTGTGCAGCCAGGAGACGTCAGAGCCATGGAGCTCACCTCCCCGCCGCCCTGGCCTCCCGGGAGGACTGGCCCGGGCCCCGCCCTCGCGCCCGGGAGCCGAGCCTGGTCTCTGCCAGACGCTGCTTGGCGGCAGGACCTCGGAGGGGAGCACGAGAGTGGGGGGGCCACGCTGCCCAACAGCACATGAGGTCAATGAGGCGTCAGATATTCTCCATCCTCTTGCTGACAGTGTTGTAAGTGCCCTCCTTCCCCTGACCCTTCCAGCCCGCCAGCCCCTGCCCCAGGCCCTCGCCACCCCACTGTCTGTGTCCCCGGGCCGTGCATATGTGCACACATGATCTTTGGTTGATGTCTTCCCACCGCCCTCCCTCCCTCTGAGATCTGCCTCTGTTCCATGCTTCCACGTCTTTGGATCCACTTTGCTCATCAGTTTGTTTTGTTCATCAGATTCCATATATGAGTGAGGTTGTGTGATACACGTCTTTCTCTGGCTGGCTTATCTCACTTAACGTGATAATCTCCAGGCCCCTACGTGCTGTCTCACAGGGTGAGAGGTCCTTCTTCCCGCTGCACAGTATTCCCTGGTGTAAATGTCCCTCAGCTTTCTATCCACTCGTCTGCTGATGGGCACCTGGGCCGTTTCCAGATCTCAGTATTGTAAATAGCACTGCTATGAACATAGGGGGCTTACATTCCTTCTGATGGGTGCTTCGGGTTTCTTAGGATATATGCCTAGAAGTGGGGTCACTGGGTCAAGTGGCAGCTCCACATTTAATGTTTTGAGGAAGCTCCACACTGCTCTCCCAGCGGCTGCCCCGGTCTGCATTCCCACCGCAGTGCACGAGGGACCCTCTTTGCCGCATCCTCGCCAGCACCTGTCGTTGGTTGATGTGTTGATGGTAGCCATTCTGTCTAGGCATTGAATTTCTACTATGAGAGATAACAAAATAAAAGAAACTGTGGTCTGACTTATAAATTCTTAATTCTGCAAAGTCCAGGTGCAGGTCTGGGCGTACCCGGGTCTCAGGCCACCCAGCACCCGGGACAGCTGTGCTCGGAGCCACCCCCACCGTGGAGCTGGACCTGGGCACACGCTGGAAGGGAAGGACAGACGGAAAAGGGGCTCCCGCTGGTGTCCCTGCCTGTCAGCCGGAGCCCGCCCACTTCCTCCGGCGGGCCGCACGGTCGGAACATTAACCGGGCAGTTTTGGGCGAGAACACAGGAGAGATGACTTCAGGAGCCAAGAGGACGCAGGACACACAACACACCACACGTCAGGTGAGCGGTTTGGCAGGGGCTGGCCTGGGGGGGAGGGTCCCGGTGACGCCGGTCCAGGCTGCCTGTGCCCGACAGGGCGCTCGGAGGGAAGGCTGGTGGGTGCAGAGGGGAGCTCCGTCTGGGCTGGCGGGTGCGGGATGACGCCGGACACCAGGTGTCACTGTCCTCCCAGCCTGAGCAGCCGGAGGCACAGCCCCGGAAAGCTGAGGCTGAGGCCCAGAAAGCTGTCTCTTTGCTGCCTCCGGTCCTGAGCCCACGCGGGGCTGGCTCCGAGACCCGCTCCCAGCAGGCGAAGGCGTGGGCTGGGCTGACGGGACCTCTGGGCTCTGAACTCCACCACAGAGCCCCGCGCCCGGGCCTGAAGGTAAGACCTGAGACCAGGGCCCCGGCCTTGGTGCCTGCAGAGGTGGGGGTGGCCCAGGATGGCACATGGGGAGTGGCCAGGTATGGGCACAAACTCAGAAATCAGAAACAACCGCAGCGCTGGCCACACCAACGCCTCAGCCGGACAGCGTGCAGCTCTCCTGTGAGCTTGGCGCGGGGCGGCCGCGGGGCGGCCGTGGGGGGTGTGCGGGGCGGGCGGGGCCGCAGGGGGGGCCAGGCCTGGGCGGTGACTGTGCACGCCGCCCTCGGTCGCCTCCCATTGAAAGGGCCCGAATGCCTGGAGTGGCTGCACACACGCGGGCTCGGGGCAGGCGGGGCCTCCCTCTGCTTGGCCCCTGGCCCCACAGTTCTGCCACGTCACCTGCACCCACCTGACCTTCCTTCAAGGCCGCCCGTCACTGCGCCTTCGGCGGGGCTTTCCCACGAGCTTTACGTGTCCTCTTTTTCTTTTCTTTCTTTTTTTTTTTTATGGTGAAAATGAGACTTTTGACAGCACCCATTGTACAGGTGAAAGGGCGAGGCTAGCACCCTGCCTCCTTGTGGGGCAGGGCGGAGCTATCCTCCACTTTGTGGCTGGAGCCTAGCCCTCACCCACCAATCGGGGTCGGCCAGAGCAGCGACATCACACCGGAGTAAAACCCCAGGGAATTGTGGAAGTTCGCACTCTCGTCCGCCATGTGGTCAGCCTGAGTGGGACGGAGCCCATGTTAACATGGAAGACACTCTCTTGCCAATTGCATCGGATTTGGCTCCCTGGCGGTCCTTGGGGATCACGAAATCTGGGCACAACACAGGATCGCCCGTGGCCTGGGCCCGCCTGTTCACTCAGCCCGCGGCCCCCCCCCCCCCCCATTGGCTGAGACTATCTGGCTATCTGGTCACCTTTTTAAATTTGTTTTCTTTATTGATTAAGGTGTTACATAAGTGTCCTTATCGCCTCGTGGCCCCCACCCTCACGCCCAGCTCGTGCCCCACCCCCCGTTGTCTGTGACCTCTGGTTAGGCTTATTTGCGAGCACACAAGTCCTTTGGTTGATCTCTCCCCAATCCCACCACCCTCCCCTGCCTTCCCTCTGAGGTGTGATGATCTGACTGATGCTTCTCCGTCTCTGGATCTGTTTTTGTTCATCAGTTTTTGTTGTTCGTTATATTCCACAAATGAGTGAGATCATGTGATGTTTTTCTTTCTCTGCCTGGCTTATTTCACTTAGCACAACGCTCTCCTGGTCCATCCATGCTGCCGCACATGGCAGCGTGTCCTGGGCGGCTGTGCCAGCAAAGCCCGGGGCCAGCAACACCTCCGGGCCTTGCTAACGTTTAGCTCCTGGGACAAAGCAACCCCCCAAATTGGAAAACTTGTTTACCCACAACACAAGGAACAGAATCAAATATGGTCACTTCCTCTTTCAGGAAAGGAAATCGAGGCACTGAGAGAATTCTAATTTCACATAGCAAGTCAGAAACAGGAACAATGATACCCCGTTCGATAAATGATTATTCTCTCACCAGCATTCAACATTCAACAGATACGGGATGTATACATCCCGTCCCCACAACTGCGCGTCAGTCTCACTGAGGCCCGCGGAAAGGCCCGGTCACCCGCAGACCAGCGGCGGATCCAGCTCAGACGCACCTGCGGGCTGGGGCCCCTCCGAAGCTCAGAACGGAATCCCCTCTCCTGCCCCGATGCTAAATCCAACCATCCTTCGTTAAGCCTCTGTGATCGCTCCGTGCTCACAATTCCCAGCCTTGGGCCGGGGCCGGGGTCGCGCCTGTGAGGGGAAGGGAAGGAGGTGGCCAGCACACAGCCAGCAGCAGGGATGTTTGTGTGGTCCCCGAGTTGGAACAAAGAGACCAGTTCCCAGAAGCTGAGTGACTCACCCACGTCCAACTGTAAGTATGGTGAACCCGGATCCCACAGCCACTGTCTGACCCCAAAGCCACGGCTCCCGGGCTCCAGGCCGCCGGACGAGGCTAACATTAATTGACATTGTCCACTGATGGTGCTCGGCGCCGACTCGGTGCCAACGGAACCCCGTTGTTCAGTGCAGACAGCTCCGTGGTGAGGAGCAGCCGTGAGAGCACGCGCTGTGAGCTGTGAGCGCAGAGGTCTACCGCTCAGGATGAAGGGCAGGCTGGAGGCAGCCCCGGGCGGGGCGGCCGCTGGCCACACAGCTCTGTTCTGCAGTCCCCTCTGCTCGCCTGGTCAGCCCGGGCTGGCCTCGTGTGGCCGCCCCGAGCCCTGCTCCGGGAGCTTCTCCGGCGTCTCAGCTCCAGCCCGAGGAGAACAGCCACCACCAAAGGGAGCAGGAGAGCCCCCCGCCTGGTCCCGGACGGATTTGCCCTCATGCAAATGAGCACTCTAAATGGCCACAGTTTGGTCCACAGAGGCCATCCTAATTGGCCAAAATGGAGCCATTCTGATTGGCTGGTGAAGGTGCTGATGGCACCTGGATGGGGAAAGCCTCCATCCTATTGGTTAAAGTCCAGTCCCGGGAACTCCTAGCTCGGATGGCCACCGAGCGCGTTGACGGTGCTCGGCCCGCACTCGCACCGTAAATGGAATTGAAAACGGAGTTCACAGATGTTTGCCCCCATCCAGTTTCACAGAAGACCTGAGCTCACGGGGTGGGACGTGGGCGGGTGATGGCATTTCCACAAGCCAGACCCCCGCTCCTGGTCACCGATTCCGTCAGCTGTGACCCGGGCTCGGAAAGTCTCCGGGCGCGGGCTGTGCCCAGAGGCAGGTGCCGGCGCTGCGGAGCCGCCGGGAGGGCCCGGGCTGCAGGGGGCGCCCGCGGACCCCGAGGACCGGCTGCGGCCGCTCCGCCTCCCCGGCCGGCGGCGGCCCCGGGCCGGGTCCGGGCCCCGCGGAGCCCGTGCCGCGGGCGCCCCGCTGTCCCCGGGCGGCTCCCGGGCGGCTCCCGGGCGGCTCCCGGGCGGCTCCCGGGCCGGGTTGGGGCTGGGCCCGCCCCTCGCCGCGGTCGGAGGAAGCGCCCCCCCCCCCCCCCGGAGCCAGCCCCCGGGCGAAGGCCGGCGCCCTCCCCCCCCTCCCTCCCTCCGCCGGCGGCGCCCTCCCGGCCGGCACAATAGAGGCTCCGCCCCGCTCCCCGCCGCCGGCCCAGTCAGTCGGCGGCCCGGCGCCCCAGGTCCCGCTGCTGCCCGCTGCCCCGCCCGGAGCTGCCGGCCGCCCTCCGCCCAGGACGCGGGCACCTCCCCTCCCCGTGCCCGGGCTGCCCGCACCCCGGACGGAGATGCCCCGGGCCCCGGGGGCGCCCCGGCCACGCGCGCCCGCCCGCCCCCGGCCGGGGAAGGCGCTCTGAGCCGCCTGCCTCCAGCCTCCAGCCGCCCTCCGCCCCGCGCTGCCGGACCCCGTCCCCGCCGCCCCGGGCCCGGCCCCCGGTCTCGCCCTCATGGCCCAGCTGCTGCTGCTGGCTCTCTGGCTGGCTCTGGGAGGGGCCCCCGGCGTGGCCGGTGTGGCCCCCGCGGGCACCAGGGAGCCCCCTGCCGCGCCCACGGCGGCCCCCACGGAGGCCGAGACCCTGCAGAGCGAGGCGGACAACCAGGAGAACGTCCTGTCTCAGGTAGGCCCCTCTGGCCACCTGCCCGCCCGCCCGGTGGGCCGCGGCCGGAGGGCACTGGTCTCCGGTGGCAGACCGTTTGCTTAGGGGGAGAGACGGGGTCCTCCAGGCGAAGGGACCCCGAGGAGAGGAGAGAGAAGGGGAGAGAGGAGGCGTGGGGCTCGGGGCCGGGAGGAGACCTCTGGCTTGCAGGCTGTCTGTGGGGCTGGCAGAGGCGGATGGCGGGACCCGGGACATGTCCCCCACCAGAGTGAGAGGCCCCGAGAAGACGGTGGGTGTGGGCAGTGAGGGGCTGTCCTTGTCTGAGGCTCAGTCCCCAGCCCTCGTCCCAGGTCTCAGCTACAGACCACCAGGCGCTGATGCTTAGGAGGGGGAGGGTGGACAGGGCCGGGTTCGAGTCTCAGCCAGACCCCTCTCTTCTCGGGGGCTCTCAGACTGTTTACTCCATGACCTGTGGAAGGCCCCCGAGCCGCTCGCTGCCCCGGGCTCTCCCGGGTCTCCTGGCCTGCACAATCACGCTAACATATGCCCCTGCCCGCCCACAGCCCCCGGAAGCGCCTGGCGTGGGGTCCTGTGGGGCCACGGGCAAAGCTTCGGAGAGCCGAGCCTCCGGAGCAGCGTCTCCACCTTGCTCACGCCGCGGCCTCCAGTGCAGCCCTCATGTCATGTTGTGGTGGCCCAGCCATAACATTATTTCCGTTGCTACTTCATAACTGTTTCTCTGCTGCTGTTATGAATCCTAATGTAAATACCTGCGTTGTTTTCCCATCATCTTAGGCGACCCTGCCAGCAGTTCTCGACCTGTGAAGTAGTAATGAAAGTACCTTTATGGCCGGGGTCACCACAACGTGAGGGCCGCGCCTTAGGAAGGCTGAGAGCCGCGGCTCTGGAGGGAGGCCGGGGGCTCCGTGCGGGTCGGGGAGGGCGCGGAGCAGAGCCTCAGAGGGCGAGCGAGGCAGGTCAGCCCAGCCGCATCAGTCACCTCACCGTCCGCTGGGTTTGATAACAGCCCTGGAAAAATTATCGTTAGAGAAACCCTGACTTCGAAAGGAAAACATGACCAGCCTGCTCCCCAGCCAGCAGCCCGGGAGGCTCCCCACAAGCTCCTGCCCTCCAGCAGGTCCCGGGCTGGGGGGAAGGAGCCCCTCTCGGTGCCCAGAAGGGGAGGCTGGTGCGGGGTGCGGGGCCTGCTGGGGAGCATCTGGGAGAAGCCAGCCCCCGGGGCCCAGAAGCTGCCCTGCGATGGCCCGCCTCCTGGGAGCAGAGGCTGGACTCTGAGCTTTGCCTGGACTCTGGGTCCAGAAGCCGCTCTAGGAGCCAACTCACTCCTTACGCGGAGCAATCCTTACGGCTTCTCCACCAGCTCCCTTTCTCCAAACCGAGCCCATGTTCGAGGCCCAGCTCGAAGGCACTCTCCTCAGAAGCCTTCTGCTGTGGGCTGTGGCCCAGCGCGAGCTCACCACCACCCACCCACCCCCACGGGGCGCGGGGCACGGGGTGCTGGGCGCGGGGCGAGGGGCGCGGGGCGCATGCTCCCCCTCTGCACTCCGCCTCGCGTGGGCACCCGGCGCGGTCCCGGGAGGGGAGGGGTGAGTGGAGACGGAGGGCATCTTGGTCCGAGTGTGGGCAGCGGCCTCCGCAGGCCGCCTCCTTTCCCTCGTCACTCGGACCCGGCTCCCGCGGAGAGGGCTGCTGGGAGGACGCTGGGGCTCACTGGTCTTTCCCTAAAACGGCGAGAGGCCGCTTCCCGGACCGGCGCTGGCGGCCTGGGTGCCTCCGAGGAAGCGGCGCGGCCAGCGGGTGGTCTTGCGATGACCATGGGCGGGCGGTCAGGGTCTGAGGTCTCTGGCTCGGGGCCGGTGTCCACGCGCCCTGCCACCCTCTCTGTCTGTCCAGTTGCTGGGCGACTATGACAAGGTCAAGGCGGTGTCCGAGGGCTCCGACTGCCAGTGCAAATGCGTGGTGAGGCCCATGGGCCACGACGCCTGCAGGAGGGTCAACGCCGGGGCCTCCCGGAAGGAGGACTTCTACACCGTGGAGACCATCACCTCCGGCTCGTCCTGCAAGTGCGCCTGCGTCGCGCCGCCCTCCGCCCTCAACCCCTGCGAGGGGGACTTCCGGCTCCAGAAGCTCCGGGAGGCCGACAGCCGGGACTTGAAGGTGGGGCCTGGTGGGGCGGTGCCGTGGGTGAGGGTGCCTCCGGGGGCCCCGAGCCTCACCAGCCTGGGGGCCGCGGGCCTCTGAGGAAGGGGCCTGCGTCAGCCTTTACACAGCGGTCACTTTCAGCCCTGACTCCAGGGAGCTGGTGAGAGCCGCGTCCGCCCATCTCACCGGTGCAGCCCGAGGCCCCACGGCCTACAGCACGTGGCCCGCAGGCCCACCGGCCGGCCCGTCCGGCTCCGGCCGCGTGCGCGGTGGGAGGAGCGGGGTTTGGGAGTCCGTGGACTCAGGTTACCTGCTTGTCTGGCCCGGGGCCCCTGCGTGCACAGGGGGACACCTCCCTGCGGACTGGGCCGAGCGCGGTGGCGGGCAGAGCAAGTGGGCACAGCGTGGGCACGTGCTGCGCCGGGGACTCCGTCACGTGCCGTTGGTGGCCATCGGTCCCCGTTAGGGAGGCCGAGTGGTGTTTGAGAGGCAGCGAGTGACCCCCGGCTCAGTCACACCCCTCGGAGCTGAAGGCGCCGCCCTGCTGTGGGATGGGGTGCTGGGGCCCTGGAACGGGGGGTAGAGCTTCCTACCAGGAATGGAAACATCCTCACAGCACAGAGAACGACCCCTCCGTGGCCTTGCTCAGGTTCTGTCTGCCTCGAGGCCGGAGTGGGTGGGCAGAGGTGCAGGGCGGCGTCCAGCCGGCTGTTCTGGGGCCCCGGCAGGAGGCTGCGGCGAAGCACCAGCGCCCACGCCCAGGATGTGCCAGGCCTGGCCTCCCCCCCCCCCCCCGGGCCTCGGGGCTGGCAGGAAGGGCGGCCCCGGGGACCAGCGTCCGCCTCGGGCTGGGTCCCCAGGCTCGTTCACGCCAGCGCGTGCTCTCAGTCGAAGGAAACACGCTGCCTCCAGGGCTCAGCAGGCCGGAGGGGCCCCGGGCAGCGTGCCGGGGGCAAGCACAGTCCTGAGGCTCTGCCACCCCTGGGTGTCCACAGAACCCAGGCAGGCGCTGTGCTGACAGACAGCCTAGGAGGAAAGACAGCTGATGGAGACTCACCAGGCCCCAGCAGGCGGGTACACTGACCCACGGTGTCCGCCTGCATGGCTGCCGAGACTGAGGCCCCCTCAGTCCCTGGGGCTTCCCTGCGGGCCCACCCTGGTGCGGGCCCGGGACTAACCCTCCTGTCCCGCAGCTCGCCACCATCATAGACATGCTGGAGGGCGCGTTCTACGGCCTGGACCTCCTCAAGCTGCATTCCGTCACCACCAAGCTGGTGGGGCGCGTGGACAGACTGGAGGAGGTAAGGAGCATCCTGGGAGGGGAGGGTCTCCACGTCTTTCTACTGATGAAGCCCCAAAGAGTACCCAACCTCCCCGTGTTCCGACAGAGGGCACATCGCTGGCGGTCAGGAGCCAGCGGAATGTAACCACGTACCATGTGGCTACAGTGAAGGGTGGGCCCCCCTTGTGGACCCCCCCATGTGGACCCCCCATGTGGACCCCCCCATGTGGACCCCCCCCCATGTGGACAGTCCTCGCAGGGCCCGCTGCTCCGGGCACCAGGGCCCGGTCTCAGCCAGCACCTGGCCCGGCAGCCGTCTGCGTGGGGAGCAGCTGGCCTCGGCAGCTGGCGGCTCCGCCCCGGCCGCTGCCCTCTCAGCTGTGGTCAGAGGGACAGGCCTCGTCCTGCCCGTGATGACAGTCTGAACACCGCTGCGCCGGGGCTGCAGGCAGCTGCCCGGGCTGCTGTCCTGTCCCTGCCCCCGGTCCTCCATGGGGCCTGGGGGCCTGGAGTGGGGAGAGCAGGCTGAGCTCCCAGCCCCCCCGGGGCCTAGCTGCAGCCTCGTCACTGTCCTGCCCAGGCCTCCTGGGAGAAGGCGGGCGTCACACCCTGCTTTCCCAAGGCGCCCCCTGCTCCCGGTGCCCCGGTCTCTGAAGAGCCCTCCTGCACACCCGCCGGCCCCGCTGTGCCCACTCACCTGCCCAGGTCCCAGCGCTTTCGGCTTCGTCTCAGGCAGGCACGCACACCTGTCCCGCCCTGGACCCAAGGCCACCACATCCAGTCCCCCTTGCCCCGCGGCCCCGCCTCATTCTCACGCTTCCCCGCTCCCGAGGGTGTCCGTGCAGCCCCATGTCCATCTGGCAGTGCCCAGTGCTGCCCAGCACCTGGCCCTGTCTGTCCACCTCCCGCCCCGCTGGGCCTCCCCGAGGGCTCAGGCAGACGTCCTCCAGGGCATGGCCTGCGCCCGCCCGTGGCTCTCCTCCCCCTGCACGCCGCTCCGCCCAGGGGCCTCTGGGGGCCAGGGGGACGGTCTCCCGCCAGATAGGCCTGCCCCGCCCGGCCGTGAGCCCAGCCGCCCACACCGCACTCGTCATGGTCGCTGCTGTGCCAGGGAAGAGCCCGAGGAGGAGGCCATGGCCGGGTGGCACCGCGAGGGCCCGGGTGGAGGGACTGAGCCAGGGAGGAGGCCAGGGTGAGGGGGCCTGCGGGTGATGCCAGGTTAGCCTGGCATTTATTTAGGTGGCAGACGGGCTCTGCCGTTCCCGTGGGGTGACCTCTGCACCCTAGGGGCTCTGGGGGCCGGCTGCCCCAAGCTGCTCGGTGCAAACCCGGAGACGGCTCTCCCCGGCCGAGGGCACCGGGACGAGCAGTGCCAGGCCGCCCGCCCACGGCAGCGCCGCCGCAGGCTGCCAGCATCATGGGCCTTGTGTGGGTAACGAGGCAACTGCGGCCACAACACTGGGGTGCCCAGTGGAGCCCTGGGCCCTGTGGGCAGGAAAGGGACACACCTCGGTGCCCCCAGGATGTGCACTGACTGGGAGGGTCAGCACCTGCCTCAGCCACGCCACCTGACTCACGTTCTCGTGGGTGGACCCTGTGGTTCATCTGATTCCTGCAAAGTCCCCTTCCCAGAGGGGGCGTCACCGAGCGGGCGGACCACTGGCCCCTCCACAGAGCGCACCTGCGGTCACAGAGACCCTAGGCCGCTCTCCAGAAGTGCGCACCGAGGCAGCCGCCCGAACCCACCAGGACCTCTCTGTCCTTTCCCGGCTCAGGCCCACCCCCCGCCCGGCTCAGGCCCACCCCCCGCCTGACTCAGGGCTCTGTCCGGCTCAGGCCCACCCCCGCCCGGCTCAGGGCCCTGCCCGGCTCGGGCGGCTGCAGTCCCTCTGCATGAAGAGCACCTGGGCTTGCCGGGAGGCGGCTTGGATCACCAGCGTCTCTAACCAGCTCTCTCGGTGGGTGGCACCAGCTGCTGGCCTTTGGACCAACTCAAGCAGCAAGGATACCCTCCCTGTCCACTTTGGTGCCCTCCGTGCCGCTCAAGAGCTGGCTGAGTTCTCAGGAGGCCAGGGGCTGGGCTCCGCTCTGCCATGTTGGTGTGCGTTCTTTTAATCTTTATAGTTGAGAATGTTACAGATGTCTCCTGCCCCCCACTTTCCTCTGAGAATCGTCAGTCTGCTTCATGTCTCCTTATCACTGACTCTATTTCATTCACCAGTTCATTTTGTTCGTTAGATTTCTTGCTCATTTATTTTGATTTTTAGATTCAGTTGTTGGTAAATATGTATTTATTGCCATTTTATTGTTCATATATTTTATCTTCTTCTTCCTCTTCTTAAAGAATACCCTTCAGCATTTCATATAATACTGGTTTGGTGGTGATGAACTCCTTTAGCTATGAATCTCTTTATCTGCCCTTTAATTCTGAGTGATAGCTTTGCTGGGTAGAGTAATCTCTTTTTTTTTAATATATTTTATTGATTTCTTACAGAGAGGAAGAGAGAGGGATAGAGAGTTAGAAACATCGATGAGAGAGAATCATCAATCAGCTGACTCTTGCACACCTCCTACTGGGGATGTGCCCGCAACCAAGGTGCGTGCCCTTGACCGGAATCAAACCTTTCAGTCCCCAGGCCAAAGCTCTATCCATTGAGCCAAACCAGTTTTGGCAGTAGAGTAATCTTGGTTGTAGGTTCTTGCTATTCATCACTTTGAATATTTCTTGCCACTCCCATCTGACCTGCATAGTTTCTGTTGAGAAATCAGCTGACAGTCGTATGGGTGCTCCCTTGTAGGTAATTAACTGCTTTTCTCTTGCTGCTTTGTCTTTTGCCCTTGACATTTTAATTACGATGTGTCTTGGTGTGGTCCTCTTTGGATTCCCCTTGTTTGGGGTTTTCTGCACTTCCTGGACTTGTAAGTCTATTTCTTTCACCAGATGGGGGAAGTTTTCAGTCATTATTTCTTCAAATAGGTATTCAATATCTTGCTTTCTCTCTCCTTCTGACATCCCCATAATGGACATGTTGGTACACTTGAAGTTGTCCCAGAGGCTCCTTACACTATCTTTATTTATTATTTTTTAATTCTTTTTTTCTTTTTGCTCTTCTGTGTTTTTTACTTCCTCATATTCCACATCGTTGGTTTGATTCTCAGACTAGTGTTGAATCCCTGTAAATTATTATTTATTTTAGTTGGTATAGGCTTCATTGCTGACTGGTCCTTTTTCATGTCTGACTTTCTCACTAAGAGCCTTGGAAGTCTCATGAATATCCTTGAGTAACCTTTTAACTGTGGTTTTGAACTCTGTATCCAAAAGTTTGCTCTCTTCCATTTCTTTCAGTTGTGACATGTTTTTTTGTCTCCCCATTTTGGCTGCTTTCCTGTGTTTGTTTCTATGTATTAGGTAGAGCTGTATGTCTCCTGGAATTGGCAGAGTGGCTTTCTGTAGTAGGTGTCCTGTAGGGCTCAGTGGCTCAGCCTCCCCAGTCACCTGAGCTGGGCACTTGGTGCACCCCTGTGTGGGCTGTGTGCACAGTCTTGTTGTAGTTGAGCCTTGATTGCTATTGGCATCGCTGGGAGGAATTGACCTCCAGGCCAATTGGTTGTGAGGACCAGCTGCTGTGCAGGAGATGCCCCTTGGAGCAGGACTCGCTTCAGTGGGGCTTTGGTGCTCACTGAATCTGCCCCTTGGGTGGTCACTTATAGATGTGTGGAGTTGTAACTGGCTATGGTTGAAGCTGTCCACCAGATGCACTGGCTGTAATACCTCCAAGGAGGTGCAAAGTCGGCCACTGCCTGGGGCCACCCTGCAGGAACTACTGGTATTGGGCGTGGAGGTGCCCAGGTGAAGCCCAGCTGTGAAGCAAGACAGGCTCCTACTAGTGCAGGGTCTTGAGCAGGGGGGGGGGCAAACTTTTTGACTCGAGGGCCACAATGGGTGCTTAAACTGGATCGGAGGGCCGGAACAAAAGCAACCTGACCATGCTGGCACTCTCATCTTGGGCTGCTGGTGGAGGAGCGGAGGGGAGAGCAAGAGAACCCTCCGCTCTTTCGGCTCCGCAGGCCGAATAGAACAGCCAAACGGGCCGGATCTGGCCTGCGGGCTATAGTTTGCCCATAGCTGGTCTTGAGCCTCTTGTTGAGAGGTATGGGGCACACTGGCACCAGCTTCAGCTTGCTTAAGAGGTTTTAGCAAAGTCTGAAGCCTGTGTAAGGACAGGCCATTCATATGCAAAAGCCACTGCAAACAGGTTGGGGTTGTAAATTGGATGGGGCAGGGTCTCTGGGAATCACCAGGATGAAGCAAACAGACATTGCCCCAGCCAACCAGAGAGGTCCCAGCCCTGCAACCAGAGAGGTCCCAGCCCTGCAACCAGAGAGGTCCCAGCACAGCAACAGTGACCTCTGAGAGCACCTCCAACTTGGAGAAAACTGCCCCAAGTTCCTACCCTGATGCCTGACGGTCCAGTTCCTCCCTGTGTCTGTCTGGGCCCCCCAAAGCCACTGCTCTGCACCAGGGCTCAGAGCAAGTGGGACCTTATAAGTTCATGCACAGGCCCTTTAAGAGGAATACCTGGAACTCCAGCAATCTACTTGTCACTGAGCCCCAACCCCTCCGGCTTTTACAGCCTGAAGTTGTGGGAACTTCTCTTCCAAGCTCTGGGAGCCTGGGCTGGGGCTGGTGTGGGGCTGGGACCCCTTGCTCCTCACAGGCGCCTCCACAGAGACAATCTCCCTCCTGATTAAAAGAAAAAATGCCACATGTGGGTGCTGGTCCAGCCATTCTGTGCCTCCTCCCAGTCTCCGCGAGATTTCTTTAGTTTTCTAGGCATAGGACTGCCATCAGCCAGTTTCCAGGCGGTTCTGGATGCTGGTGGTTCTGTGTTTTAGTTGTACGTTTGACGTGGTTGTGGGAAGCAGCAAGGACAGGCATTGACCTACACCACAATCTTGGTTCTTCCTCTGACACCTGTTTGAAAAGATCCTCAGGCAAACCACCTCCTCCCTGGGGCCTCCATGTCCCCACCTTGAAACGAAAGGTTAGGCTTGAGCTGTGGGGTCTGGGCCAGCTCTGACCTCTATGAAAACTCAGCCACTTCGTGTGCCCACTCCATGAACTCGCTGACTCCCCGTGACAGCACAGGGAAGCTGCAGGACTTGCTCACTCACCGTGGACGCTGGCAGGGCAGCAGCAGTGGGACGGGAGCTGCACCTTCCCTCCGGGGTCCGCTCTCCTCCTGGTGGCCCTTGGCCGCCCCCACCCTGTCAGGAGTGACACACACACACACACACACACACACACCATGAGATGGCTCACCTGAGCCTGAGCAAGATCTCTTTCTCACGGCTCTTGTCTGCACAGCGAGTTCTGGGCAGTCAGAGAGGCCGCCCCGGGGACCCGGGCATGCCATGCCCTGCAGGAGCCCGCCAGATGTCTGTGGCCTCGCCCTGGGCGCCTGGCTTCCCTCGAGGACACGGCCGCATGGCCAGGCCGTGCTGTGAGTCAGAGAGAGACAGGAAGCAAGTCTGGCTCCCCTCCCCTGTGGCTGCCTCCCACACACGGCCCGGAGGACGGAGCACTGGGCAGTTCAGAGGCCCGTGGGAACCTTAGAAGGGGCCAGAGTGGGACCAACTGGCCTCAGTGCAGCTCACGGCTCCTCAACTGAGAGGAGAAAGGGCACAGCTGCTCGTGACCCGAACCCACAGCCCCCCTGGGGAAGGGCCCTGCTGCCCGGTCCATGCCCCTCCTGGGCCCTGGGAGGGGGGCCTGGGGCCGGGGCCTGGTGGTCCCTCGGCTCCGGGCTGGACACGCGCAGGGTCCAGCAGCTTCTGGGCCGTGTCCAGCCTGCCTGCCGGGTCTGTGCTCTGAGCAGACCCAGCACCTCCTGCTTGTCTTCAGCGCAGTAATGGACCCTCTTTTAAATGTTTTCTCTCAGGAAGTTTCTAAAAACTTCACCAAGGAAAAGGAGCACACCAAAGAGGAGGCGGGAGGAGCCCGCGTGGAGCCGAGCAAGCGAGGAGGCGGGGAGAACGGCTCCCGGGCCGCGGCAGCCCGGCTCCCGGAGGCGGAGACCGGCCCGGCCCTGCAGAGGGACGCGGCCGCCGCCTACACCCACCCCGAGGTACCGCGCCCCCCCAGCATGGCGCCGGGAGGCGCGCCCGGCCGAGCCCTCCTGTCGCCGGCTCCTCCGAGGCTCGGGTGGGCTGAGCCGTTTGCTCAGGGGGCCAGGGAGGGCCGCGGGCGGGTGGACGCCGGACTCGCTGGCACGCGGGGGCAGGCGAGAGGACAGCAGGAGAGCTCCCGGGCACCCGGGCTTGGCGGGAAGTGTCCCGGCCGCCGTGCCCACGGGAAGTGGACACCGTCTGATGTGATTTGATTGATGCCCAACGGCCCACTTGCTTCAAAGTTCCTCCCATTCTCGACCAGCCTGCTCCGCGTTACGTGCCGGGTGACACGGTGCCACCTGTGCCGCTGTCCCGAACGGTGACAGGACACAGCTACCCCGGAGCTCGCTGAGAGGGCTGAGGGCAGCGGAGCGACCAGGGGCCGGGGCGGCGGCAGCAGGAGCCCGGACCGCCGCCTCGCGTGCTGTCCCGGGCCCGGGCGGTGGTGGCAGGCCCCCAGCGGCCAGGCCGGGGTGGGGGCAGGGCCTGCGGCTGCTGGCACCTGGGAGGGCCGCGGCCTTGTCCACAGGGCACTGCGCTGGGCTCCGAGGGCAGGACAGCAGGCAGCTGGCCCTGCGGACAGTATGGCGTCGGCACCCTGCCCGGCACGTGACTCAGAACCAAACCGGTTCCCGACCAGAGAACAGGGCGAGGGAGGCCTCTAGCTCCTGGCTGTGCCCCCGATGACTGCTCTGAGGCTTTGGGGGAATCACATCCCTTCAGACACACACACACACACACACACACACACAACATACACACAGAGACACACATACACAGAGAGACACACACACACATAACATACACACAGAGACACACATTCAGACACACACACACAGAGAAACACACACACAACATACACACAGAGACACAAACACACAGAGACACACATTCAGACACACACACACAGACAAACAGAGACACACACACACACACACACACACACACACATGTCAGGGCGTCCCACGTGCTGCCTGCTGGGCCGCTGGAGCAGGCCTGAGCTCACAACCCCCCGGTGGACGTTTGGGCTGGAAGAAAACCTGGGGGCACCTCTGCTGCCCCTGGCCCTGCCCCAGCAGCCGGGCTGAGCTCGCCGAGGTCTAGCTGACACACCGAGTGGTGAGGTGTGGTGTGGTGCGGTGCGGTGCGGTGTGGAGCGGTGTGGTGTGGTGCGGTGCGGTGTGGTGTGGTGAGGTGCGGTGAGGTGTGGTGAGGTGTGGTGTGGTGCGGTGCGGTGAGGTGTGGTGTGGTGAGGTGAGGTGCGGTGCGGTGCGGTGTGGAGCGGTGTGGTGAGGTGCGGTACGGTGCGGTGTGGTGAGGTGCGGTGAGGTGTGGTGAGGTGTGGTGTGGTGCGGTGCGGTGAGGTGTGGTGCGGTGTGGTGAGGTGTGGTGCGGTGTGGTGTGGTGAGGTGTGGAGCGGTGTGGTGAGGTGTGGTGCGGTGCGGTGTGGTGAGGTGCGGTGAGGTGTGGTGAGGTGTGGTGTGGTGAGGTGCGGTGAGGTGTGGTGTGGTGTGGTGAGGTGCGGTGCGGTGCGGTGTGGAGCGGTGTGGTGAGGTGCGGTACGGTGCGGTGCGGTGCGGTGTGAACCAGCTCGGGTTTCCTGAGGGCAGACAGCAAACCAGCCAGACCCCCATCCCTCCTTGCACAGCAGAGGCCAGTCCCCCGAGGCCCAGCCATCGCTGCAGTCACACAGTCCCCCGGCCGGCTCAGGGACAGAGCCGGGCCTGAGGGGCCGGCGAGGGGCCCGGGCTCGTCCTCTCTCCCCAGCCCCGCCGTGAGCCCATGGGTCGGGCCACTCCCAGCTCCTCGGACGGGGGGGGGACGGGGGGGCGGCGGTTGGGAGGCCTCTCGCCCAGAAGGCCGTGCCGGAGGAGGAGGTGCGGACTCCGGGCGCGGCGGGCCAGGGACAGCCAGGCGCCAGGACTGAATCACACCAGCGTCTCGGGTAACGGAACGAGGAGCCACTGCAGCGAGAGCCTGTGCCAGGAAGGCAGGGATGACACGCGTTCTGGCTGGGCAGTGCTAGTCCTCTTCCCGGGCTCCCAGCCGGCGCCGGGCCCTGCCCGGCCCTCAGAGCCTGAACTAAAGCCGGCTCCTGAGGGCTGCGCGGGGCGAGGGGCTGTGAGATGCAGAGAGCACGGGGCCCAGCGGTACAGGGTAACAGGGCCCAGTGACACGGGCCACAGCGGCCAGGCCACGGTCAGGTCCTTGCACCTCTGGTCCTAACTCCCAGGTCACCCCAACAGCCAGAAACAGGAAATGGGGCAGCAGGAGGGGGCAGGTCCTCTCAGGCCCCCGCCAGGGACCCTGCCCTCCAGCCGCCAGGGCGGTCTATAGCTGGGGGGTCAGTGGAGAGGCCAGCTGCCCCGCGGGCTCAGGGACCGACCCGGACGGAGGCTTTGCTTCCAGGCGGCTCTGCTCTGGGTGATTTCGCCGCCGCCCGCCTGCCGGGCCGGGGACGTGCACGGGCCCCCTCCTGGGAGGGGCCTTTGGGGCTCCGGTGGCTGAGAGCAGGGCTGGGCCACACCCCCGAGGTCCCCACCACCTCCTGGACGGGCCCCTCAGGAGCTGCAGCCCGGGGGGGCCCTGGTTTTGAGCCCACTGGCCCCAGACCCTGCTCCTCGTCTGCAGTGGGCGGTGCTCCGTCCTCGGAGGAGCCACGGGTGCAGAGACAGGAGTCCTGGCTCTGGGACGAAGCCTGAGTCTGTGCTGCCACCTGACCTGCCACTGTGCCCGAGCCTGACCGTGGCCTGGCCGCTGAGCCCTGAGCCTGACGTGGCCTGGCCTGGCCGCTGTGCCCTGAGCCTGACCGTGGCCTGGCCGCTGTGCCTGAGCCTGACCGTGGCCTGTGGCCGCTGAGCCCTGAGCCTGACCGTGGCCTGTGGCCGCTGAGCCCTGAGCCTGACCGTGGCCTGGCCGCTGTGCCCTGAGCCTGACCGTGGTCTGGCCACTGTGTCCCTGAGCCTGACCGTGGCCTGTGGCCGCTGTGGCCTGAGCCTGACCGTGGCCTGGCCGCTGTGGCCTGAGCCTGACCGTGGCCTGTGGCCGCTGTGCCCGAGCCTGACCGTGGCCTGGCCGCTGTGGCCTGAGCCTGACCGTGGTCTGTGGCCGCTGAGCCCTGAGCCTGACCGTGGCCTGGCCGCTGTGCCCTGAGCCTGACCGTGGCCTATGGCCACTGTGTCCCTGAGCCTGACCGTGGCCTATGGCCACTGTGTCCCTGAGCCTGACCGTGGCCTGTGGCCGCTGTGTCCTGAGCCTGACCGTGGCCTGGCCCCTCTCTCTGAGGAGCAGTATGAGGAGGAGTTCCTGCGGGAGGAGACCGTGTCCCAGCACGTCAACGCCATCGAGCTCCTGCAGACACAGCCCCTGGCTCCACCCGAGCTGGTGCGGCCGCGGCAGCCCGTGCAGAGGCAGGTGTCCCTGCGGGGCCGGCCGGCCTCCCAGCCTGCCGTCATCCGGGGCATCACCTACTACAAAGCCCAGGACCCCGAGGACGAGAACGACATCGAGGAGCAGCGTGAGTGAGGCCAGAGGGCCGCGCCGGGCTGGCGGGCGGCCTGGGCGTGCGGCCCGGGCTGCCTGTGTGAGAAGCCACGTCCTCCTGAGTGTGGCCAGGCCCAGCCTCACCGTTCAGAGGCCCCGTGGCCCCCCGCCTGCCCTTCCCGGGCCTGGCCTCCTGCCGGAAACGTGGCACTCCCGCCTCCGACTCCCAGAAGCCCTGGCTGCCCCCCCTCCTCTCCCCACACCCCAAAGGCCCAGTCCGAGCTCCTCCCCAGCCCTGTCCACCCAGTTGCTGCCGCAATCCTTTTGGCCTTTTCAGCTTGTCTTTATCGTTGACTTGGGGAGACTTGGGTATTTGGAGGCCGGGCTTGTCAGTCACCGAGCTGCGAGGCCGTCGTGCCGCCTGCGGCTGCCCCTCGGCGCCTGGATGAGCAGAGGCTCACCAGCTCACCCTCCCCGTTCCTCCCCCGCTCGCACCATGCCTCCCCCTTCCCTCGGATCACGGCTGAAGTCCACACGCAGCCCCCGCCCCCACCGGCCCCCACACCCCTCTGCCCTCCTCCTGCTGCCCGCCTCAGCCTCCCAGGCATGTCCTGGCCCCGGGGCCTTTGCACGGCTGCTGTTCCCCCAGAGCACGCCTCCCTGCGCTGCTCGGCTCCCTCGCGTCCTCAGGCCGCTGCTCATCTCCCTCCAGCGAGCGGTGCTGACCACTGTGCCCCGCACCCAGCCCTGCCGCTCCCGGGCCCTCCACCGCCAGCTTCCCTCCAGACACGGCACGGCACCGCCGTGGCTGCTGTCAGCGTGTCCCCCACGAGGCGGCCGTGGCGGCAAGGCCTTCCTCTGCTCACCGTTGTCTGTGCCACGAACGTGGGACGAGTGGACGATGCGTCGGCAGGGCCTTCGCTTTCTGTCCCCCACTCACCCCGGCCTTCCTCTGCGGGCCCATCCCTGACTCGGTGCCCCGTTCGGGGAAGAAACCCTCTTACCAACCCACCGCGGCGGTCTGCTCTGTCCTGCCCTGGCCCTTCTCCGAGTCACGTGCCTGTTTGCCCCCAGAGGACCCACTTTCCAGCGGGGACAGCGACGTGGACTTGCTGATTGAGGACCAGCTGCTGAGACACCACAGCCTGCTGCCCACTGAGCCCCGCAGGCCGGCAGCCGCCCACCACAGCACTGCTGCACCCGCTGACGTGTCCTCCCCGTGGCCTCGGGCCTCCCCCTCGGCCCCCCACATCCCCGCTGCCTCCACCGAGCCAGTGCCCACACCACGACCAGCCACTGGCCCTCCAGCCCCCGGGGGGGACACGCTGCTCCCACCTCCCACTCGGGCCCCGGCCACCGCCCTGGCTCCCGGGGCCGCCCCCTCTCCTCCGGCCCCAGCCTCCCTGCCAGCGGCTCCTGCGGACACACGCTCGTCCGCAGTGCCCGCCACCGCGGCCGGGACCGACCCCCCGGGGAAAGCCGCCCCTGCCGAGGGCACCGCCAGCCCCAGCCCGCTCCCCGAGGAGGACGACATCCGGAACGTCATAGGTGAGCGCGCCTGCCCGTCGGCTCCGGGAGCCGGGCGGGCTGAGCCCAGAGCGGGCCTGTCGTGCCACGCCGGGTCCACGGGCCGAAGGGCCGTCCTGTGTCAAGTGCACGGGGGCCAGTGGGGCGGGGCCTGGCTTCGCGTGTGCAGACACGTGCCCGCGCTTCCTGTCCTGCGTGGGCGCGGTGGGTCTCGGCCCGGGGGAGGTGGCTGAGGCCCACAGGCGAGGCCTCCGGTGACGGCCGGGCGTGGGGGGGGGGGTTCAGGGGAGGCTTCCTTTTCTTCTTCCTGCTGGGGGGGCGGGGCGGGGGGGGGCTGCCTGTGGCCGTGGCTGAGCCGCCCCTCCGCGTGGACGGGGGGGCTGTGTCCTACTCGACTAATGCGGGGAGCCGGGACCTGAGGGGCCACGGCCACCCGGCTGGGCAGCTCGCCGTGCCCCGGGCAGGGAGCGTGCTGGCCCTTCTCCACCGGTCACCTTGGGGAGGGACAGTTTGCCCCTGGGCCTCCGCTGCGGCTGGAGCCCCTCTCCTCGCCGCTGTCTCCGCCATCGGCGGCCTGGCCCGCCGGCCTCTGCCCGTCCTGCCCCGCCCGGGTGCTGCCACCGTGGGTTTTCTGTGTGACCCCAGCACGCCTGCGGGAGTTGCCAGCAGGCGGCTGAGAGCTGAGCCCGAGCTGAGGTGGGGGGGGGGGGGGAGGGGCCCTTCTCTCCTGTTGGTCGGCGCCGGTTCAACCAGGGGGACGGCAGGCCTCGGAGCGCTGCGCCGCCTCCTGCGTCTTCACGTTCCTCTAGCCCGAGGGGGCGGGCGCCGGTTCCTGCAGGTCTGGTTTCCGCAGTCACCACTCATTGCCCGTCGCTGTCGGGTGCCCGTCCCCGGTATGGGTGACATTCCCTTTCCAGAACTTTCTCTGCAGGCCCAGCCTGTGCCTGCTGCCTCCACCGCCGGGCCGCGGACCCAGTGCCGCTCAGAGTGGCTCGGCCCCTGGATGCTGCTCGCTGGGTGCCAGGTGGCGGCTGAGATTTGGGGCTGAGACTGAGATTTGGGGCTGAGACGCGTGGCCGCTTTAAAAGGAACCTCCTATCCCACGGTGCCCAGACCGGGTGCTGTGACCCCCAAAAGGCGAGCCTTCTCCTCAGGGAAACTGAAACTAGAGAGAATTCCAGAACAAGCGTGTCAGAGCCGACCGCTGGCTGTCTAACGGGCGCCGGTGGCGCCGGCTCGGCGGGAGGAGGCCGGGGACTGGCGCCTCTGCCGGCACTTCCCGCCGCAGCCGGCCGCGTGAGCCGCGCCGGGTGGTGGGCCGGCGGGAGGAGCTGCGGGTGGCCTGGGTCTCCACAGGCCGGAAACACCAGGATCATGATCTGGGGGAGAAGGACTCCCACCAAGCACCAGTCTGGGGACGGTGGTGTGCCCTGGGCAGGGATCCTGCTGGACACCCAGACCAGAAATGCCCCCGTCCGGTGGTGGGCAAACTGGGGCTGGCAACCCCCGGTTCGCCGCTCTGCTGGCTAATGAGTTTGCCGACCATTGCCTTAGGGCAGTGTTTCCCAAACTTTTGACATATGTGTACCCCTTCTATAATTTTTGTAGCACTGAGTACCCCTCGTCAAAAAAAAAAAAAAAAAGGATGTATTTTAATAACAATCAAAATATATTTATTTTTTATCTTTTTGGTACATACACAAAATAACAAACGAAAAATAAAATTATTCATAATAAAATATAAATAAAAGTTATAAATAACATTTATTTGGATCAGTGAGAAGGATGAAATTGACTTGACTCATGAGAACAGGGAATTAGGCGCAGCTAAGCACGGTGCAGTGCCTGTCCCCACCAAACTCCGGTGCAACGCGTGCCCCCACCAAACCCTTCCCGTCCCCCTGGGGGCACGCGCACCACACTTTGAGAAACACTGCCTTAGGGGAAAACACTTAAAAAACATTTTAATGTACTGATGTCTTTAACCTGAAGTCAAAACTTCTGGGTAAGGGCAATGCCTTACGCAGTGGTCAGCAAACTCATTAGTCAACAGAGCGGCAAACAGCGGCCCTAGAGCCGCATGTGGCTCGAGAGCCACAGTTTGCCGACCACTGCCCTAGTCGATGCCCAAGTCCTCTGCCCAGCAGCTCCCCTGCCCGGGCTCACCTGGACACCTGCACGGCCCCTCCAGCGAGGTTCGCCCTCCCCGGGGGGGCTCACAGGGCACAGGACACTGGCTTCCCCGCAGCCGCTGGGCTGGCGTGGGGGGGGGGCGGTGCTGCCCACGGAATGCCCCTTTGCTTGTCCAGCAGATGAGTGCGGTGGGGGGATGAGGCTTCGGTGGTGGCTCTGCTGATGGTCCCACGGGACACTCCACTGTCGGGCCAGGGCCGAAGCCCCTCCCGCTGCCTGCACCCTGCCCACGCCCCCACTGCGGGTCCGACAGGAAACCACCCCCGCCCGCTGCCCCGTCCTGACCGCGGGCTCCTTCCTGGACCGCTGGCGGGAGCGGAGCCACAGGACAGACTGGGTCAGCTTGGAAACGGGGGGCTGGAACTGGGAGAGCCTGGCTGGATGTCAGGGAGCAGCTGGGCCCAGGCCTGATGGCAGTGAGGTGTCGTGGTCTGGCTGCCAGGCTGGCAGAGTCGGACACTGGCTCTCCCCTGCCTTTCCCTGTCGGCTCAGACCCACGGGAGCAGCACAGCGAGCGTGTGCCCTTTGCCGTGTGTGCTCTGTCCTCACGCGCGGTCTTGGACATTGAAGCTTTCAGGCTTTCACTCAGCCAGAGCCGGCGCGCCCTCGTGCTGTGAGGCCTCCTCTGGGCCCAGGCTGCTCCAAAGAGCCGCGAGGGCCATGGGCAGACTGGCCTCGCCGGGGCCCAGCCCAGTGGGCGCTGCCACGCCGTGCAGAGGGCACAGGCGTGAGGGGCCGGAGGGCTGGTCTCTGGGCAGAGCCTCTGGGGCAGCTCAGGGCTGTGGACCGGGCTCCTGGCCGCACCGCGTCCTCGCTCGGCCGCCTGCTGACCTGTCCTCACCGAAGCCGGGGGCGGGGGTGCAGGGGGTGCAGGGGTGCCTGTGAGAGGGGCGCCAGCGCCGTGGGAGAGGCTGTGGCGTCGGACGGGCACCACGGAGGTCCGCGGGCCGGTCTGGGGGAGAGGGCGGAGGCCGGTCTGGGGGAGAGGGCGGAGGCCGGTCTGGGGGAGAGGGCGGCCCGGAGGCAGGGCCCGCGCTGAGCCGGCAGAGCCCGGGCGGCTCCAGAGGAACCGCTGGCAGCGGGCTGTGCCCTCACCGGCCTCCTCCCTCAGGAAGGTGCAAGGACACGCTGTCCACCATCACGGGGCCCACCACCCAGAACACGTTCGGGCGGAGCGAGGGCGCCTGGATGAAGGACCCGCTGGCCAGCGACGAGCGCATCTACGTGACCGACTCGGCGTACGGCAGCACGCTGGTGGAGTTCCGGAACCTGGACAGCTTCCGGCAGGGTGCGTCCGTCCGTCCCTCCGTCCCGTCCCCCCGTGTCCGTCCCCCCCCCTCTCCCCCCTCCCCCGGCTCGCCGCCCCGTGCCGGGACCGAGGGACTGCCCAGGCTCCCCTGGGAGGGCCGGGCGGGAGCGGCAGGGGCGAGCGGCGCCTCCAGGGACGGGCCGCTGGGCCGCTGGGCCGTGGCCGGGGGGCCGGGTGCGGACCCGCCGTCCCTGCGCCGGCGCTGAGCCCCCGTCCCCCGCAGGCCGCTGGAGCAACTCGTACAAGCTGCCCTACAGCTGGGCGGGCACGGGCCACGCCGTGTACGGCGGCGCCTTCTACTACAGCCGCGCCTTCACCCGCAACCTCATCAAGTTCGACCTGCGGCGCCGCTACGTGGCCGCCTGGGCCATGCTGCACGACGTGGCCTACGAGGAGGCCGCGCCCCGCAGCTGGCAGGGCCGCTCGGACGTGGACTTCGCCGTGGACGAGAACGGGCTGTGGCTCATCTACCCCGCCCTGGACGAGGAGGGCCTCGGCCAGGAGGTGGTCGTGCTGAGCAAGCTCAACGCCGCGGACCTGAGCACGCGGAAGGAGACGACGTGGCGCACGGGGCTGCGGCGGAGCCTGTACGGCAACTGCTTCGTCATCTGCGGCGTGCTGTACGCCGTGGACAGCCACAGCCAGCGCCACGCCAACATCTCCTACGCCTTCGACACCCACACCAACACGCAGATCGTGCCGCGGCTGCTGTTCGAGAACGAGTATTCCCACACCACGCAGGTCGACTACAACCCCAAGGACCGGCTGCTGTACGCCTGGGACAACGGCCACCAGGTCACCTACCACGTCATCTTCGCCTACTGACGCCGCCGCCGCCGCCGCGGATGTGCCGGCCACTGCACCTTTAGTGCAAGTGCACGTGTGTGCCTTGCACGTGTGTGTACGCGTGTGTGCACAAGTGTGTGTGTACATGTGTGCACGTGCGCGTGCGTGCGTTTGTGTACATGTGTGCATGTGTGTGTGTGTGCAGATGGGCAAGTGCTGTTCAAAAGCGTGTTGTTTTGTACATGTAAAGTGACAGTTTGGGTCTATTTTTTTACATGGGTTGTAGATCAACCCCGCGCGTGTGTGCTGGCTCATCCTCCGCAGTTTATATTTTTGTGCAAATGAACTTCTCCTTGCGCCAGTGACCACCTTCCTTCGAGCTCCACCCCTCTGGCCCCCGCGTCTCGTGGCCGAGGCACCCGCAGCGGGAGGGAGGGAGGGAGGCAGGAAGGGCTACGGCGGGAAAGTTATGTGCTGGAGAAGTTTCAAAAACCCAGAAAATGCTTTTTTAAATAAAGAAGAATTTAAAATGACCTGTGTGTTTCTGTTCAGCGCTGATGTCTGTCCGGGGCTGGGCCCCTCACGGGGAGGAGGCACCCACCTGTGGGAGCCTGTTCTTCCTGTCATTCCCACAGGGAGGGGTCTGGTGCCTGTGCTCAGAAGCTGAGCGGAGGGGCTGGTCCCTGCTCTCCCCCGTCGCCACAGCCACTCCCTGTCGGTGAGCCCAGAGTCCCCGCCTCGCCCCACAGTCACGCTCAGCCCGGCGTTCTCCCTCTTCCTCGGGGGGGAGGGGGGGGCTGGTCTGAGACAAGAGGTGTGCTGCCCGCAGGCATGCCCGTCCTCTGAGCACAGACACAGCCACGGACAGGAAGGGCTTCCTGAGGCTACGGGGGCTCGGCATGGTCCCCCTGTCCCCCACGGCACCTCCACGAGCAGGCCGGAGAGGTGCCGTTCCTCAGTGTGGTTTGTACGGGACTCTGTCCGTGGCAGTGCCGGGAAGCTGGGCCGGGTGCCCGGAGGCAGGCGAGGGCGGTGCTGCTCCACACTGTCCACGTCCTGTTCCCGAGCGGCCATCGGCGAGCACGGTTTGCGTGGTGCTCGTGGCCCAGCTGGTGGGAATGCCCTGAGTTCAGCCGGAGGGTGCTTGGCGATGCAGACGTTCCTGGCCCCTGGCGCCCAGCGCCCCTTCCCTGCGGCCCTGCCAGCCCTCCTCTGGGAAGGCCCCCCTGGCCCGGCACCTCTCACCCGCCTGTTCCTGTGTGCGGCCGCCCGGGACCACGCTCCCCCAGAAACCACGGCGGAAACGGGGCACCCCCTGCCTCGGTAGACACGCGGCAGCCCTGAGGCTCTCAGGAAGCAGCGCTGACGGGAGTGCTGACTGCAGGGCTGGGGGCTGTGCCTGACACCCCCCCCCCCCGTCCTGTGCCCTCTGCCTGCTGTGCCGCCTGCTGTGCCCGCTGTTCTGCGGTGCAGGTGGCATGTCCCGAGCACACGGTGATGGTCAGGAGCCCAGGGACTCGGAGCTGGCGGGGGTCTGGGTTTTGTCTGCAAGGCTCTCCCCGGGACTCAGCGCGGGATCCTGTCCCAGCGGGAAGCCACCGGGCAGCCCAGGCCCAGAGCCGGTGCGGGGCTGGGTCAGGGACGGGCCTTCCTCTGTGAGGGACAGAGGACTGCCATGCGGGCGCGGCAGCCGCACCGGCTCCCGGCTGCTGGTCCCCCGGCTCCTGCACCCCTCCTCCGCCCACCGGACCCCCCTCCCGTGGCACAGGCACTTCTCTCCCACCTTCATGGTTCTCCCACTTTTCCGAGACCAGAGGCTTGGGAGTAAATCTCCTCTTGTTCCTGAGCAGGACACCCCACCCTCCTCCTCTTTCCTCTTTCCCCTCCCCCTTCCCTCTTCTCCCAAGAAAAGGCCATTTCACAGAAAGTTCCATATTCACAGCCACTGCTACTTTCAAGCATTTCCCCAGCCTGACATCATCTCTGTCAGCAAGTCCAGTCCTCATGCCCCGCCCTCCTCTGGTCTGCCCCCCCCCCCGTCCTCTGGTCTGCCCCCCCCCCCGTCCTCTGGTCTGCCCCCCCCTCTGGTCTGCCCCCCCCCCTGGTCTGCCCCGCCCCCTCTGGTCTGCCCCACCCCCTCTGGTCTGCCCCCCTCCTCTGTCTGCCCCCCCCCTCTGGTCTGCCCCACCCCCTCTGGTCTGCCCCCCTCCTCTGTCTGCCCCCCCCTCTGGTCTGCCCCCCTCCTCTGTCTGCCCCCCCCCTCTGATCTGCCCCCCCTCTCTGGTCTGCCCCCCTCCTCTGGTCTGCCCCACCCCCTCTGGTCTGCCCCCCTCCTCTGTCTGCCCCCCCCCTCTGGTCTGCCCCACCCCCTCTGGTCTGCCCCCCTCCTCTGTCTGCCCCCCCCCTCTGGTCTGCCCCCCTCCTCTGTCTGCCCCCCCCCTCTGATCTGCCCCCCCTCTCTGGTCTGCCCCCCTCCTCTGGTCTGCCCCACCCCCTCTGGTCTGCCCCCCTCCTCTGGTCTGCCCCACCCCCTCTGGTCTGCCCCACCCCCTCTGTCCCACCCCCTGGTCCAGCTCTTTGCTGCCCAGACGCTGAGGATTCTCACACAGCGTCTGGCTCCCTCTCTGCCTTCACCTCTAGAGCTGCGTTGCTCTGTGCACCTTGGAGCATGCACTAGGTCTTAGCCTCAGAAGACTCAGCACCTCGGCTGTGGAACCTTCCCGCCCACAGCCATCCCCTGGGGAGGGCCAGGCCACCCTCCGGACAGGATGAGGATGGGCGTGCGGGTGGAGCCAGGCTGCAGCATTTCTAGAGACCTGCCCCAGGGCTCCGGCTCGCAGGGCGTGTGGGAAGCACGGCCCAGGGCTGCGTAGAAGGGGTCGGACTGACCGGTCTTCGGAGCCTCCCACCAAGGGCGCTGGGCTCTCGGGGAACACCTGCTCCAGGGAGGGCTGACAGGACACCCACCACCACCGCAGCCCGGAGCCAGATGGACAGACCGACACCTTCTCTCCTCCTCCCTGGACACAGCCCTGGCTGTGAGGGCTCACCTCTGGTTCCGCCCTCACTGGTGTGCAGCCCCTGAGCCCCTGGATCTCAAGATGGACCCCGTGGGTTTCAGAAGAAGAGTGGCCAACAAAACAACAAGAAAGCCCACTGTATGGGAGAACATATTTGCAAATGATATTACTGATAAAGGTTTAATCTCCAACATCTACAAACAGCTTATTCAACTCAATAAAAAGAAAATAAATGAGCCAATTAAAAAATGGGCAATGGAACTAAATAGAATCTTTTCAAAAGAAGACAGAAGGAAAGCCAAGAGGCACATGAAAACCTGCTCAAAGTCACTACTTATCCGAGAGATTCAAATCAAAACAACAATGCGATACCATCTCACACCTGTCAGAATGGCCAACATTAACAAATCAACAAACGATAAGTGTTGGCGAGGTTGTGGAGAAAAAGGAACCCTCGTGCACTGCTGGTGGGAATGCAGACTGGTACAACCACTGTGGAGAACAGTATGGAGTTTCCTCAAAAAACTGAAAATGGAACTCCCATTTGACCCAGTAATCACACTCCTAGGAATATATCCCAAGAAAATAGGAACACCAATCAGAAAGGATATATGCACCCCTATGTTCATAGCAGCACAATTTACAATAGCTAGGATTTGGAAACAGCCTAGGTGTCCATCAGCAGATGATTGGATCAAAAAACTATGGTACATCTACACAATGGAATACTATGCTGCCATAAAAAAGAAGGAATTCTCATCATTTGCAGCAACCTGGATGGAATTGGAGAACATCATCCTGAGTGAAATAAGCCAGTCAATGAAAGAGAAACACCACATGACCTCACTCATTTATGGATAATAAAGAACAGTATAAACTGTTGAACCAAAAGATAGCTATAGCGACAGTAAAGCAACAAGCAGACTGTCTAAATACAGCGGGGAGGGGTGGGAAATATGGGGGAGATAAGAGATCAACCGAAGGACTTGTATGCATGCATATAAGTATAACCAATGGACACAAAACTCTGGGGAGGGAGGGCATGTTTGGGGGGGGGGGCAATGGTAATATATGTACACAGATAATAAGTTAATAAAAAATAAAAAAAAAAGAAGAGTGGCGGGCAATACTGCTGACCCCAGCAGCCCGGCAGGTCCGCCTCCGTCACATGTCCCTCAGCTTCCTCCCCGACAGGAGCCTGCCCGGTGCTTCTCACACTCAGAGCCCAGCCGATGGCTGGGCCCACTCAGCCGACCCGGGGGCCTTAGTGGGGCCACAGAAGTTCCAGGAGCCACCGCCGCTGCAGACCCGCTGGCCCCGGGCCTCCTCCGGGCCGCCGCCACCGCTCCAGGCAGAGGCGCAGCCAGGGGCCAGGGAACCACCCCAGTCCGCCTCCCCAGTCCCCACAGCCTGCCTCAGCACTGGGCAGCGTGCCCGTGGAGGGGGCATGTGGTGTCAGGGCTGCCACACCAGGAAGAGGCCAGGAAAAACGACATCTGTCTGTGGCTTTCTAAGCGCTCAGTGATTCAACTCCACCAAAAGCACCGGCTGGCCTAGCGTGCCGAGCCATGCCGGGCTCTGGGGGAGCCTGGGGGTCCCGTCCGCAGGGTTTGGAAAGGAGGACTGGGTCTGCTCTGGGAGCAAAAACATCCAACTTCCTGCAGGGTCTCCCTTGGCCTCTGCCCACCTGCTCTGCCAGACTGTGCGTCTTGGGAAGGTGGACGAGCCGCCAGCTGTGGGCGCCCAGGTGACCGGTGGGGCCGGTGGAGGCCGGTGGAGGCCGTAGGTCCAGCATTTCCGCTTCCTTCCTGCTCACATGGTGGGCGAACTCTGGGCCCTGCTGAGCATGGTGTGGAAACAGCGCAAGAGGAGCTGGGACGAGGCTCCCTCAGGGAAGGAGCGTGGTGTCTGAGGAGAGCCAGTCAGAGCAGGAGAGATGCCAGTGTCCCTGGGAAGCCAGGCAGTGGGATGAAGCTCGCCCTGTGTCCTGGAGCCAGCAGCCAGCATGCGGTGAGCCCGCGGCCACCCAGAGCTCCGGGAGCAGCTGCATCGGGCAGCAGCCTCTCTCGCTCTCGGGAGCCCAGCCTAGCGTGGATCTGCACTGCCTGTGGGAGCGTGGCCCCTGGAAGGGACCACATTCACGTGTCTTTGAGGACAGGGCGTGGCCCGGCGCGCCAGCCAGCTTCCCTCGGGTCCACGGACGCCCAGCAAGGCAGCTAAGACATGGAATCAGGGTGGCCGTGGAGGCCCTCGGTCTCCCTGTGGGTCAGCTGACGTTTGCAGACAGGCGGGACCGGAGACCAGCGGAGCTGTCAGCCTCGGGCCCTGCATGGGCCCCACCTGCATCGCCTTGCACGGCTCCACGGCTGAATGCGGGTGAGGCTCCATGGGGCGTCCTTTCCTCTGGGCCAAAGCCTTCAGTGCTGGGTCTGCAGATGGTGAGCCTCCACCATTTCCTAGGCCCGCGTCCACGCCGGATGCAGCGCTGCTGCGAGAACGCAGGACCCAAAGGGCCAGCAGCGGCCCCGGAGCCAGGGAATGCCAGCCAAGCTCTGGGACTTGTGCAGAGGGGCCTTCAGTCCCGCAGTAGCCAGCTCTTCACCTCTGGGGGACCGAGGTCCAGTGAGCCAGGCAGCTGCCCCAGCAGAGCTTCCCCAGGCCCTCCGCACACACCTCTGAGGGAGGAGCCCCGGGACCCGCCAGCACTGGCCCTGAGGGTGTCTCATACCCACTCCCCCGGACACGTGCTGCGTTCTTCACTGCTGGTGCTTCCTTCCAGCTGTAAAGGCCGGGCAACGTGGCACGGAGGAAGGGCATGGCTCTAAGTCAGGACAGCTCGCCAGCTGCCCATGTCTCCACTGGGACACGGGGACAGGGCCCCATGTCATGAGACTGCACAACCTCTAAGGCGCCGTGCAGGTCAGTGGCCTGGCTGTAGAGATGACCAGGCGAAGGGCACGCTGTGGGCACAGGGAGACCTCACCAGATGCACAAACAGTGGACACACCACAAACACAGGACGTGGCCCTGGGCCAACAACGGAGGCGCCATCAGATAATGACAGGGTGGGAGCCAGAAGATCCTCCTGCTTATGGCACCACAGATGGTGCAGCCAATGCCACTTGTGGTGGTCCTTTGAGATCCCCAAATTTGCTACAACCACATCCCCGTTCAGCAGGTAGTCCAGTGACCTGGGGACTGGTTCAGGGCTGGGTAGGACCTGGGTCAGGGCTGGGGGAATAGGACCCGGTCAGGGCTGGGGGGGAGGGGGTAGGACCTGGGTCAGGGTGGGGGAATAGGACCCGGTCAGGGCTGGGGGCAGGGGGTAGGACCTGGTCAGGGTGGGGGAATAGGACCCAGTCAGGGCTGGGGGAGGGGTAGGACCGGGTCAGGCCTGGTGTCCCATCACTCAAGCATCTGAGCTTGTGTGGTAACTGTGTATTTATGTGTCTGGCTCACGGACGAACATGAACTCAGGAGGCGGACCAGGCGGTGAAGAGCGTGCAGGGCCCACACACCAGCCTGGAAGCGGGATCAGGACAGTGTGAGTGAACATGGGCGGTGGCATGCGGGGCAGAGGCCTGGGTGGAGCTTGAAAGATGAAACAGAGGGCTGGAGACCAGGACACAGGCTTTATTGAGGAGACCACCCTGCCGGCTGCCTTCCAAGGAGAAAGAGCACATGTGCCGGTGAACACGCCTTTGAGGGGAGGAAAAGGAAGGGACGGGCTGAGGGCACTCGGCACACGCTGACTGGGGGTTCCATGTAAGGCACATGATTAGGGACCAGGGACTTAGGAATGGGGGCTCAGGGTATTGGCAGGTGCTGACTGGTGGTTCAATGCACAGTCCACATAAGGTGCCCGGGTAGGTGCTCAGGTACAGGTTACGTCATCCTCCATCAGTGGGGGAAGGGAGGATCTATCATTTCAGGCTTTTGATAAAATTAAAAAAAAAACTGAGAGTCTGGGCAAGGTCAGGGGGTGAAGGTCCACCTTCCGTAGCTGCTCCCAGTGAGAGGGGGCGTCGTTAGGGGCGTCTACCCGGGATCTCAAGGATTCTGGTGCTACCGTGTTTCCCCCAAAATAAGACATCCTCTGAAAATAAGATCTACTTTATGGAAACATAATACATCCCCTGAAAATAAGACCTAGCGCATCTTTGGGAGCAAAAAGGAAAACAGGGTAGGTTCTGAATTCAGTGCCAGATCTCTCCCACCTTCTGGTTGGCGAACGCCTGCATTCTGTTCTCCAAGAAACTAGTGAAACAACACACGAGACATGGGCCAAAAAGCAAAATTAAGAGTATAGATACCAGTGGGCCCAATAGTGGAAGGAGCTGTGGGGTATGTGAGATAAAAACAGTAGTGTTCTCTGTGTCGGATGAGGGGTGCAGCAGCATGATTTCCCCAAGGGTTTGGTTGGTGACATCTTTTTAAATTTTTTTTAAATATATATTTTATTGAAATTTTACAGAGAGGAAGGGAGAGAGATAGAGAGCTAGAAACGTCGATGAGAGAAACATCGACCAGCTGCCTCTTGCACACCCCCTACCGGGGATGTGCCCACAACCAATGTACATGCCCTTGACCGGAATTGAACCTGGGACCTTTCAGTCCGCAGACCTATGCTCTACCACTGAGCCAAACCGGTTTTGGCTGGTTGGTGACATCTTGAGAGCGATCCTGTTGAGTCACTTGGGATGTAAAAGCAGTCTTGAGGCTGCCACAGCGTCACTTGTCTGGTTTTGGTATTTTTCTGGAGCTGAAATACAACTGAGACCTCGATGTTAATTTCTAGGGGGGAAAGAGTAGGGGTCTCAGTTGCCTCACTAGTGATATGAAAGGGGAGAATAGGTTACCTGGGAGTGAGGTTCTTGTTTTCCCAGTTTTGCCCTTCCTGGGCATCCACATGTTTCTTGTAGGTCCTGAGACACGGTTTGAAAGTAGGTAGAGCAGTGGTTAAGCTCCCTGTGGCAGTTCCAGCCCCTGCTGTGATGCTGAGGGTTAGGAGGAGAGGGATGATCTGGACTGCCCTTTTGTGTCAGACATGATGGGTTACGGGGGCAGGTAAAAGACTGGTTATTGGGGCTGCATCTACATTGGGTGAGAGATGATAGTTTCTGTCCAACTGATGGGGAGACGGATGTATGTGTTCTTCCCACAGAGGAAGAAAAATCCCTGATCTTGGAGACAAGCTGAAAGGTGAAGAAGAGGTGGACTAAAGGGTATGAGATTCCTTTTCCCAGTTCCGCACTCCAAGCTGAGAGTAGTCACCATGGGCTACTAATAAGAGGTGACAGATGAGTGACTGAGATTGTACTGCAGTGAAAGAGGGAGGGAAAGGGAAGGAAAGGAGTAGTGAAAGCCAGGGACCTGGATGGTTGGATAAGAGGTTAGACACTGAGTATTCTGGTTTAGTTTAGGAAGCATCCAGCAACCTCGTCCTGCCAGGCTTGGAGACTGAAGCCTTTCTTGCTGAGAGTGCTTTCTTTTTCCCTCCCTCCCTCCCTCCCCCCTTTTCTCTGTTCCATCTCATCACATGCACAACCTTCATAATTTCAATTAGCCTTCAAACCTTCCTTATATGTCCTTCAAAAATGCATAACCATGCCTCAGACCTTCTATTAAGTATTTCTAAAAGGCGGGGACGGACAGGCTAGCCAGGCCTCTAGCAGCTTCAATCCCAAATGGCCACATTCTTCTTACAGATAATGATCACAGAGGAGATAGGGAGATAAGGCATTTACAGTCCAAGGAATGGCTCGGCCTTGTGGGGTGAGAGTGTGAAACTGAGGTGGGTGACCGTGGTTTGGGGCAAGTGGGGGCATACATGGTAGCCATGGCCGGGCACCGAGGTGGAATGAGGAAAGAGTGGATGAGGAATTCAGTAAGATGCGGTGTAGAGGTGAGGTGGCTAACGGCTGTGAGACTGATCCGTCAGCCCCCATAACAGACTGAGGAGGGACAAGGGCCCAGCGAATGAGGGCAGAATGAGTGGCCCCGGTGCCCATTAAAAGAGAGACCGGCTCATCTGCCACCACAGTCTTTACCCAAGGCTCTGTCCTGGTGATGTGAGTCTGTGGGGCCTGGACTTCCATGGCCAGTCCCAGGAGGTCTGGGAGCTCCAACCGGATACAGAGGGCGGCCATGCTGGACGCTGAGGTCCGACCTGGAGGAGTCAGACGAGTCTGTTTTCCAGGGGCCTTCCCTCCGCACCGTGGGCAGGGCCCAGGCGGGGATCTCGGGTTTGAGCAGGGCTTGTGTCCTTCCTTGTTGCATGTGAACGGGGCCCGGAGGAGGCTTAGCCCCTCGCTTACCTGCAGGTGGAGGACCAGCACTTCGTTTGGGGTTCGTGAGAGCGGTGGCTAGGAGCTGGAAGGCCTAATGGGCATCAGCTTTGGCCTGATCTTGCTTTTGATATTGGACTTGGATCTCCTTGTCTCTATTATCAAAGACCTTAAATGTCAGGTTAACGAGGCCTTTTTGAGGGGTTTGTGGACCTGCATCTATGTTTTGAAGTTGCGGTGTATGTCGGGGAGTAAAGGTGGTCAGGTCAGTGTAGAAAGAAACGAGATGCCTCTCAATCTGTGAGGCTGGGCACAGAGAATGGGATGAGGACTCAGACTCCGCCCTCAGCTCCTGCTGCCTCCCTCGGGGTAGAAAGGACCGGGAATGGAAGAGGCTGGTGAGGAAGGCGGTCTTTGGGCCCGAGGATGAGTGTTAGGTGGGAAAGGCTGTTCTGGAGCTCAGTTCTCAGGATTAGGGCTCTCAGGGACGGGGAGAAGGCAGCTGCGGGTTAAGAGGGTCTGGAGAGAAAGAGCCTAGGCGTTTTTCAATTTGAGAAAGATCAGAGAGTGAGAAGGGAAATGGCCGGCCCCACCTGTGAAGTAGGTTGCTGGCGGTCACAGCAGCAGAGATTAGGCGGAGAGCACAGGGGAAGGCAGGCTTGGAAGCTCGGTCTCCCTCGAGGACAGGACCAGGAGGGGCTGCGCAGGGAGGGGTGTGCAGGCACCACTGCTGGTCAGTGGGCGGGACCAGTGTGTGTGAGGGGGAAATGGTTAGACGTACTCCCAGAGTCCGCCAAGGACTCCTGCACTCCGGTGCTGACCTGGAAAAGAGTGCTTAGTCAGAGAGGGACAGGTTTAGGGTTGGAAGGAGGTGGTGGGAGTGAAACACGTGGAGATATATGATCTACTGGGTTGAAAAAGTCAGAAGAGCCAAAACCGGTTTGGCTCAGTGGATAGAGCGTCGGCCTGCAGACTGGAAGGTCCCGGGTTCAATTCCAGTCAAGGGCATGTACCTTGGTTGCGGGCATATCCCCAGTAGGGGGTGTGCAGGAAGCAGCTGATCGATGATTCTCTCTCATCGATGTTTCTAACTCTCTATCCCTCTCTCTTCCTCTCTGTGAAAAATCAATGTTTTTTTTTAAAAGAAAGAAAAAGTCAGAAGACAGAGACAGGGGTTTGAGAGGGCAAAGAGGACTTCCAGAGGAGGATCTGATGGTGGAACATGAGGAGTAAAGCGAGGGGTGAGAGCAGGGGGAGGGGGAGGGGAAGCCTGTTCATAGGAATCTCTGAAGCTTCCTTGTCCGGTGGCAAAAATGAAAGGTGTGTGGATCCAGAGGTTCCCATGACTGGAGGGAAAGGGCCACCAAGAAGTTAGGGAAGGAATAAGAAGCGTCCTTCTTTTCCCTCAACCAACCCGTAGAGAGAGATGAGAGAAGGTTCCAAGGTCATCACCCGGAAACCTTTCCCGTGGGGAAGAGCAGAATTGTCCCAGCAGGTGCCTGGGCTTTCGTAGAACCCAGAACTCAGAACGTGTGGCCAACAGACGGGGAACTCTGAGGCCCTCCCAGGTCAAGGGAACCAGTTGGGCGGGGTGGAGGGGTCAGGAAGATCCCTGAAGCCTACTGGCTAGAAGGAAGTGACGAGATTCCCACGTGTCCTGGTACAGCAGGGTTTGAGAAAGGTTCTGAACGGGCCAATCGACTCAGGACCATACAGAACCGAGCAGGCCCAGAGCAGAAGTCAGAAGCTCGGGGGCCAGGTACGAGGATCGTCCACGTTCACCCAGGTTCTTTGACACCAATATGAGAGATGAAACAGAGGGCTGGAGACCAGGACACAGGCTTTATTGAGGAGACCACCCTGCCGGCTGCCTTCCAAGGAGAAAGAGCACATGTGCCGGGTGAACACGCCTCTGAGGGGATGAAAAGGGACGGGCTGAGGGCACTCAGCACACGCTGACTGGGGGTTCCATGTAAGGCACATGATTAGGGACCAGGGACTTAGGAATGGGGGCTCAGGGTATTGGCAGGAGCTGACTGGTGGTTCAATGCACAGTCCACATAAGGTGCCCGGGTAGGTGCTCAGGAATGTCCGGCTGCAGGTACAGGTTACATCATCATCCCTCCATCAGTTGGGAGAAGGGAGGATCTATCAGGGCTGAATCCCCAGCTCCACAGGAGGATAAAGAGTGAGTTTTTACATCATTTGTTTTCCTTGCAAGGACTGTGGCTCAGATATTTGGACACAGGAAAGGAAGCTCTTAGTCACCAGCTGGAGAATTCGGCCACTCCACCTCCAGTCCTTTAGGCTCTGCCTCGTTACTGACCCCTTCACATGGAAGGTTACTGACCCCTTCATTTGATCTTCTTCTTTTCACAGAACAAAACAAGGATGTTTAAAAACTCTTTATTTGCATTTCGGACAGGTTGAGTGGTGCCTTCAGGGTGCCTGGAGGCAGTCTGTCGTCACTACTTCTTCTTCTTACTCCGCAAACCAACATGGCTGCCAGGGGGCCGCACGCGCGCGCCCTCACCCACTTCTGACAGCACCGGCCGCAGGCCCTTCCTCCTCAGGCCTCCTCTCCCCGCCTGGGCGGCCAACCACTCTGCCAGCGAGACGCCAGCTAAACCACCAAGGTGCTGGTGGTCTCCCGTGCTGGTGACCCACCTGCAAGACCGGGCTCCCTGCGGGCTGAATGTTCCTGGTGCACTGCCGAGAGGGGCCTGCTGACCTGTCAGGATTTCACAGCAGGACAGGCCCAGGCTCCTGGTTGAACTGATGGCCGCCAACTTCAGGGACACGTGCACCGCGGGGAGCTTGTGACCTTGGGAAGCGACACTGTGGCTCTCGAGGTGCTGACCCCCCGCGCCTGTCGGGGGCTGGCGCGGCCTGTCCAGAGCCCTCTCACTCGCCTTGTCCTCACCCCTGGCAGCCGCCCCGAGGGCTCGGACACCACGCACACCCCTCGGAGTCCTGGTCTCACCCGGAGCGAGCCTGCTGGGCAGCGTCCTGCGGCCGAGTGGGGATTCTGCTTCCCAGCAAATTAAAACCGCCACACAGCTGGGGGAGGGGCCGGAAATGCCCACCCCACGTTTACTGGGGCAGGAATGAAAATTTCTTACATCCCATGGTCTTTCTCTTAGGCCTGGTTCTTGTTTTTTAAGATAAAAGTTATAATTAGCATCCGTATTAGCAGCAAGATCCTTGATTTCTGTAGGTTAAAAGGACCCATTACTGACAAAAGTGTCCTCTTGGTGAGACCGAGGGGCCCTCGAGCGGGCTAGTGCGTGTCCAACAGCCGAGAGCCAAGGTCGCTCAGTGCCAGCTCCTCCACACCGGCTGCGGGTGGGAGGGGCCGTCCCCGGCCACGGTGGCCTCGCCGCCGGTCAGTGTTATTTCCGGGAGGAACTAGGAGGCGGAGGCGCCCGACACTCCCCTGTGTTAGAGACTCAAGTACGAGGACGAGCTCGCCTCGCTGACCAACGGCCCCGGCCCCGCAGGCAGCACACCTGGGCAGCGCTGGCACCCCAAGGGCCCGCCGACCTGCCTCCGCCCAGAGCAGCCTGTGCTCCTCACAGGCACGCACACTCCACTAAGAAAGGAATAAATTAAACCGTCATATACATACGTTCCCCCAGAATCCTGGCTGCCCGAGGGTGTGCCCTCGGCTCAGAGAGAAGGGCTCCCAGCCACGGGGACGGGGACAGTGCACCTCTGTCCCACCTGCCCTCGTCCTGACGCCCCGACCCCACGCGAGGAGGTGCTGCCAGCTGCGGGCAGGCTGCTCCTTGGCGGGGAGCAGGTCCGAGCACCTGCGCCGCACGGACAGAGTTGCGGGGAGGGGGGAGGCCGAGCTCTGCGAGGCCCAGTGCAGAGGGGGGAGCCCGAAGACCAGCCACACTGTGTCCACACCAGCACGGTCACAGCCCTGGCCCAGCTCATCACATGACGGAGGACGAGGAGCAGGCCTGTGCACCCGGGGGAATGACCCTGCGGCACAGCCAGGGTGCCAGGTCAGAGGTGCACAGCCCAGGGGTCAGCACTGGGAAAGAGAGGGCACACACCAGCCTCTGAGGAGCAGCACGAGCCGACCCTCCCAGGGCTGAACCCAGGCAGCCAGCAGAGCCCCTGCTGCTGGGTCCCCGCAGATGCTGACTCTCTCCCTCCCCCTTAAGGGGGGGCACTGGCAGTGTGGAGGGGAAGGGAGAGTGTGGGGAGGGGAGAGTGTGGGGGAGGGGAGTGGGGAGGGAATGTGTGGGGGAGGGGAAAGTGTGGGGCAGGGTGTGGGGGGAGGGGAGTGTGTGGGAGGGAGAGTGAGGGGGAGGGGGGAGGGGAGAGTGTGGGAAAGGGGAGGGGGTCTGAGGAGGAGAGGTGGGAGTGGCCATGCGCAGGTGGAAGAGCTCCGTGGGTAACGACCTTCCACCGGACGACCTTCCACGGGACACGGGACGGGGAGCCTCGCTGCAGGAAAGGGCAGAGCTGGGAAGAGGAGGAGGGGGGAGGGAGGGAGAAGGAGGGGGGAGGAGGAAGAGGGGGGAAAAGAAGAGGAGGAGGGGGGAGGAGGAGGTGGAAGAGGGGGGAGGAGGAGAAGGGTGTGGGGGAGGGGGGATAAAGGAAGGAGGGGGAGGAGGTGAAGGTTGAAGTGGAAGAGGAGGAAGGGGAGGAGGTGGAGAAGGGGGAGGAGAGGAGGGGGAAGAGGAGAAGGAGGAGGGGGGAGTGGAGGAGGAGGGGGCTGGAGGGGGAGGAAGAGGTGGAGAAGGGGAAGATGAGGAGGAGGGGGAGGAAGAGAAGGGGGTGTGAAGGAGGAGGAGAAAGAGAAGGGGGAGGAGGAGGGGGGGAGGGGGACAGGGGGAGGAAGAGGGAGGAAGAGGAAGGGGGAATGGAAGAGGAGGAGGAGAAGGGGACTGGAGGGGGAGGAGGAGGAGGTGGAGAAGGGGGAAAAGGAGGAGGAGGAGGGGGAGGAAGGGGAGGAAGAGGAAGGGAGAGGGGGAGGGGGAGGAGGAAGAGGAGGGGGAGTGGAAGAGGAGGAGAAGGGGGCTGGAGGAGGGGGAAGAGGAGGAGGAGGAGGTAGAAAAGGGGGAGGAGGAGGAGGGGGAAGGGGAGGAAGGGGAGGAAGAGGAGGAAGAGGAGGGGGAGTGGAAGAGGAGGAGAAGGGGGCTGGAGGAGGGGGAGGAGCCGCCCACAGGGGCAGTGGCAGGGAGCTCTGCTGTCTTCTCTTTGGGAGGAGACCACAGGGCGCCCCTCCCAGGACACCCCAGGACCCCAGGCCCGGCTCGGAGCGAAATGCTCGCAGCCTCTCAAGCGCGAAGCCCTGGCTCCGCTGAGGGGTGTCCTGGCGGCAGTGGCTTCGCCCCCGGTCAGCGGGGAAGACACACCGCGGACACCATGCTCCTGGCTGGGGCCCCACCTGGGGGTGCGCTGAACGCACTGAACGCGCAGGGGGGGCTGCCGGGCTGAGCCCCCGGGAAGGGACTCACTCACACACACACTCACACTCACACACACACACACACACACACACACTCACACACACACACACACACACACACACACACACACTCACACACACTCACACACACACACACACACACACACACGCACACACACACACACTCACACACACGGAGGCAGGCGCAGCTCGTAGGGGCGGATCATGTACTTGAGGCCACACGGGAGGGGACAGGGCCACGCGGCCAGCGGCGCCGGGGGCTGCCCGGGCTCTCCCAGGACGGGGCCGTGGAGACGAGCGGTTCCTCTTCTCGGGCCCCGGGTCCATCCACGGGTCCACCCGGAGCTCTGGGAGCCACCTGCCTGCAGCGCACGGAGGGTCCCTCGCTCCGCAGGGGCTGCGGGGCTACTGCAGGGAGCCCGGGAGGGTGCTGAGCAGGCGGGTGGCCTCGGCGGCTGCGGGCGGGGAGCCGAAGGAGCCGGTCTGATTCTCCTGCTCGGCCCGGAGCGGGGGCGGCACCGAGGAGCTCTTGATGTGGAGGACCCTGGTGTCCATCACCTGGCAGTCGATCTGCATCATCACCTCGTAGTCCTGCCCGTTGATGATGTTCTCTGTGGAGGAAAGAGAGGTGAGCCGGCCCGGCGCGGGCCCAGTGAGACACAAAGGAGCCGCACCCACCGGGGCCCAGCGGCCCTGCCCTGGGTCGGGGACAAGCAATGTCCAACGGGGACTGAAGGGACTTGCAGGGAAAAGGCAGGCTCGCTGCAGAAGGAAACGGGAGGTCACACACAGCCACATCTGCACGTGTGGGGAGGCCACTGCAGCAGACACTGCCACGGCCACGACACTTCCAACGGGCGAAGCTCCTCCTTTCAGGGAGGGCCGCTTCCTAACTGCAGTGCGCGACAGCGGCAGCAGGACAGCGCCGCTCCCGCCCGGCCCGAGGGCTGTCTCGACTTGGACACACGCTGGGAGCCTCATGGCCCCTCATCTGCATTTCCATCGGCGAATCTGGAGGGAGGGGCAGCCTCATCCCACGAGGCCTTGCGGGAGAGCACAGGCCACGGGGTCAGACATTAGCTACGTGGCCGCTGGGGGACAAGACGGAATTTTAAAAAAATATATATTTTATCGATATTTTACAGAGAGGAAGGGAGAGAGATAGAGAGCTAGAAACGTTGATGAGAGAGAATCATCGATCAGCTGCCTCTTGCACACTCCCTACTGGGGATGTGCCCGCAACCAATGTACATGCCCTTGACCGGAATCGAACTTGGGACCTTTCAGTCCGCAGACCGACGCTCTATCCACTGAGCCAAACTGGTTTCGGCGACAAGACGGAATTTAAGGTGGAACTATCTCTCCTGTCACTCCCTTTCCTGGGACCTGCTTCCGAGTGCCACGCGTCAGCAGGAAGAAAGCAGTGTCTGCCCGCGCCCTGGGACCGGGCCCTCGGGGAGGCCTGTGTGCGGCTCTGGGAGCCCAGCTCCCAGCTGCAGGTGCAGTGCTGTGAGACGCCCCATCATCTCAGGGAGCCGCACCCCCAGATGTTAAACACTAATCAGATCTCATCATCCATCAACTTGGTCTTGAGCAGATGCTCCAGTTTAAAGTGGACGGAGACATCACTCCTCCACTTTTCTGGGCTGGTTATCTGTTCCAATTCTTACAACAGCCGCAGGCTGATGAGTTCCCAGCCTCGCACAGCCTCTCATTACAGTGAGAGCAACTCCCTGCCCCGGCTCCGCTGGCAGCTCCTCCCGAGAATGCAGCCAGATGCCGTGAGGGAGCTGTTTCCTAGTAACGTGTTTCTTCCCCAAAAGGAGGCGAAAGAAAGACAAGCTACCAACGTGCTTGTAGTCGCTTAATTCAGAACACGTGACGGTTCATTTCCAGGCGCCACACGGTCATCTTTTAGAACTGGGGCCCTCCCACTTTATTCTATTTCATTATCACCTTTTGTAATCCTCACCCGAGGGTATTTTCCCATTGATTCTTAGAGAGTGGAAGGGAGCGAGAAAGACACACACACACAGACACATCAACTGGTTGCCTCCCTCATGCACCCTGACCTGGCAGGGATGGAGCCTGCAATGGAGGTCCATACCCTTGACTGACATTGAACCCAGGACCCTTTAGTCCATGGGCCAACACTGAACCAAATCCACTAGGTTGTCCCTACCATTTTAGCAAAACTAAACTGGGTCCCAGGTGACCTGATGAGGGAAAGCACGTGGATTAGAGGGTGCGCACACTAATTTCACCGCTGCTGAGATGACCACGCCGCCCAGGGCCCTGACCACAGCAGAGCGAACGCGAGGTTCACGGCGGGTTCCTCGGGAAGGGACAGGCTGCCCTTTGCTTTGCAGGGAAGCCATCGGACCAGGACGACCTCGGGCCCAGGCGGAGCCTCGGAGCCGGGCGCCGTCCAGGCCTGCACAAGTCACAGGAGCGGAGCCCGCGCGGTGTGGACGGGCGGCCAGAGTTGCCTAGCGCCTTAAGTATCGGGAGCTGGAGGCCTGGGACCAGAGCTCAGATGCTTTGAGGAAATGGTTCCAAAGCCAGGAGTCCCAGCTGGGGCGCTGGCCAGGAGGAGGCGGGGCCAGGCCAGTGGCTGCCTGGAGACGGGCTCCGAGTCAGCTCCGTCTGAAGGCAGCAGGTGGGGTTACGCGGAGGAGAGAGGGGGTGTCCCCCTGAGCTGGGTCCAGGAGCCCCTTCTGAATGACAAGCGGGCCCTTCAGCCCGTCCGAGTCCAGGTAGCCAGCCCCCAGGGGCAGCTGCGGGGCGGGGCGGGGCTCGGGCCGCGGGGGCGGACCAGCTCCGTGGCCCTCTTCCTTCCTCAGAGGCTCTGGACGCGGCCAGGCCGCAGGACGCACGTCCCGGGGCTGCTCTGGCCTGGGCCTGACGGGAGGGCGGCTGGGGGCGGGGCCGGGGGACACTTGCCGCTCTGTGGGCGGGACAGACAGGACAGGGGCTGCTCGGGAACAACGGAAGCAGAAGGAAGGGAGCGGAGTGAAGGGAGAGGCTGACGCAGCCCCTCTCCTGGACGGCGAGCCCCCCAATGAGCGGGCGACCCCGAGTCCGGAGAGGAGTGAGCGCCGCTCAGAAGCTTCCGGCAACTGGAAGGGTGGGTGTGTGACCCGAGGTGGGCACGGGTAGTGAGGGTGCCCACCGAGTACACCGCTGCTGAGATGACCACGCCGCCCAGGGCCCTGACCACAGCAGAGCGAACGCGCAGGTTCACGGCGGGCTCCGCGGGAAGGGACAGGCTGCCCTTTGCTTCGCAGGGAAGCACATCGGACCAACAGGGCCCCGGGCTTAGCCCCCAAGAGCCGGCGCTCTGTGCAGCAGAGGGGCTGTGCCCGAGCCCAGCAGGGTGTGCAGGGGAAATGGAAAAACAAGTCCCCAAAAGGGTAGGGAAGGGGGACACAGCTGTAGGATGACAGGAGGCGGGACCGTCCACCAGCACGGCTCTGTGCTTTCCCTCCTGCTGGCTGGGCCCATTCCAAGTGCCACCTCCGAGACCCCCCTGAGGAGCCAGCAGTCTCTTCCCTGTCACCGTACACACCGTGCCGCTCCCGACTGCCGCCCCCCGAGTTTGGCTCCTTGAGGAAACAGCTGGCATCTCTTGTGTAGAACGGAACCTCCCATCAGCCGGGAAGAATGTGAACAAGTGAGTCATGCTGCTCGTAGCAACGGAACCTTCTGGAGACACAGGGAGCTCCTAGCAACGAGCACTCTGCCTCTGCCTCTGCCTCTGCCTCTGCCAGAGGAATTACATATGGAGCCGCCCTGGCGGGGAGGCGGGCGGAGGTGTCGCCGTGTCCCTGTGAGCCCCACCAGGCTTGCTCCATGCTCAGGGCCGGTCAGCAAGCTCCGCCGTTGGGAGCGGGTAGTGAGCTCACACAGGGGTGAGGCCTCGCTCACGGGGAAACCGCCGGCCTGGAGCTTTGGCCCGGCTTGAGCCTGGACATGGCCAGCTTTCCTGCTTCTCGTCAATAAGCCATGGGACCAGCACCCATGGCAAGGGACCAGCGTTCAGGAGCACCTCCCACAGCCCCCACCACCCGCCAGCAGAGGCGGCGGGACCTGGCGTGACCACGCGGGGCCAGAGCACCCTTCCTCAGGACAACGGCGGCTCCTCACTGCGTTCAGCCCACATGTGCGCATCACACCTTCTCGGAGCGTCAGGAAGGCCTTCTCGCCCTGGCCGGGCGCTCAGCTGGCATCGCCCGTGCACCAGCAGGTGGAGGTTCAGTTCCCAGTCAGGGTACATACCGGGGTTGCAGGTTCAGTCCCTGGTGGGGGCATGATGCACGCTCACATCGATGGTTCTCTCCCTCTCCCTTCCTCTCTCTGCAGATCTCTGCCTTCATGCTGAGAAGGCTCGGCTTCCCACAGGAATCGCAGACCGGGGTTCCAGATCACAGGCTCCCACAGAAAGCCTCTCATCCTTCTAGCTCATAAAGCCACGCCCGGTGTTCTGCAGGCGTCACACAGGACAGGCTGCTCAGAAAGCTCACTCGGATGCTGGAAACCACTGCCCACAGGATAAGACGAAGTGATGGCTGGCTCTGCAAGTTCACAAAGAGCCAGCCGACCGCTTGTCCTGGCGGGAGTGGGAGGCGGTTTGTGCAGCACCTTTCCCTGAGGAGGAGCCCCTCTCTCCACGGCCGCGAGGCGGCACAGGCCCCGGAGCTGCCGCTGACCCGACGCCCTCCCGGCGGCATGCGCAGGCAGCAGGACCTCCGTCTGCTGGGCAGGGGCAGCGTGCACCCGCTGAGCAGCTACATGAACGAGGCCATGGCCTGTGGCGAGGCCGGGACGCTGGCCTCTGCTGCTGGGAGCGTCCTGGGCGCCGCTGGGAACTGAGCCGCCTGAGACGGGCGTCAGAGAAGGAGCTGTCCCAGCCCAGTGGGCAGAAGTGAACACAATGGCCCGTGACGCGTGGGGTGCCGCAGACCAAGGACGAGGCTGAAGCTGGAGGTGGGGGGGGGGGGGCTTGAGGGGCCTCAGAAAGCGGACTGGGCAGGAAGGTGGTCTCTGGTGAGAAGGGGGACTGAGGGAGCCAGTGAGCAGGTGGGCACGCCGGGCTGAGTCAAAGAAGAGCACGGACCCGCCATGACCTTGGGCCTTGGGGCGTGCGGGGCCAGGCCCTGTGTGCGAGATGCTGCCACCGCACGGCGCGGGGTGACCAGACCAGCAGGGGGACAACAACGGGAACAGCGGGTGGATGTGTTTGTCTTGACGATGTTACCCAGAGCCTGAGTCCCACGATTCAATGTGCAAAGAAAGCAGAACAGAAGAAAGGGCAGTGGATGTCAAGGAGCCTGGAGAAGCGTGGACGGAGGCCCCAGAGAGCCCGAGCAGCCGGCGTGGGGCTGGCAGATCCTCAGTGAGAACCCCGCCCTCTGGAGCCATCACGCGAGGAACCATGAAGACGGGAGGCAGCACACACATTCGCTGGAGGCAGCGCACACACACACACACACACACACACACACACGCTGGAGGCAGCTCGCTCGCTGGATTCCAGGGGTTTCATGATGAAATGTACTGAGTTAAAGCTGCCTAACTCACTGTCTCGGGGGACTGGACACATCTCTCCCAGCAGCCCCGGCCACAGGGACACTTCTGCACTCTGAGAGGCCTCGGCACACTGGCTGGGGAAACCAGAGTGACGGCCACAAAAATGGCTAAGAGACGCCCAGGCCGCGGCAGGAGCACCAGCCAGGCGGCCATGGCCCAGGCGCGGGCGCAGGGGCGGTGCTGCAGGCACAGCACAGACACGGAGCGGGAGGGGCCTGAGCCTGCCGGTGCTCACTGACCGGGGGGTGGAAGCCGTTGGCGTGTGTCTCCCTGACGCTGAGACAGAGCCCCCATGCTAAACAGCTGATCACAGAGCCCACGGAGACCCCACGTCCTTCCCCAACGTGGTCACGAGGGAAGCGTCTCTCAGGGACAAGCCTGGGGCAAAGGCAACGACATGGACCAGACTGTGAGCAGAGAGCGGGGCGGTCCCTTACAAACAAGCCCCGAGGAGCCAGGCGCTGGCCGGCGCCGGCTCTGCTGTGCGCTGGGCCTGCGTCGGGGGGAGGAGCGTCCAGCCGGCGGGTGGCTCGGTTAGCTGGCACTGTCTGGGGCAGCGGTTCCCCTCCCGGTGAGGGCGCATGCCCGGGCTGGGTTTGATCTCTGTTGGGGGGTGGGAGGGGTGCACAAGGGGGCAGCCGATTAATGTCTCTTTTTCTCATGCAGGTCTCTCCCTCTCCCTTCCTCTCTCTTTAAACATATCAATAAAAAAACATTAAACAGAGAGAGAACAGTCCCAACCTCCCTCCAGGCCAGGCTGCTGTGGAGCACCCCTGGGGAGGGAGGGCCTCAGGCGCCTGAGTGAGTGAGCCGTCCTGCTGCCAGCAGGTGCCTCTTCCCAACCCCGGCTCTCAGCTCCGAGAGGCCGTGGCCTCTGCGCCTGAGCCTGAGCCGGTGCCGGTGCCGGTGCCGGTGCCGAGCCAGGGCCGCCTGTGCTTGTGAGGAACGGTGTGAGCCAGGCAGCAGCCGGGGAAGAGGTTTCCAGAAAGACGGAGAAGCCCAGGAGCACGAGCAGGCAGGGGAGGAGGGCCGGGGGCCCGCGGGACGGACAGGTGGGGAGAGGGGCGGGCAGCTGGGCGCTTCCGTGGGCTGTGGAGGCAGAGCTGGGGCGTGGGCGCTCACAGGCGTGACTCGGAGCTCCGAGAGGAGCCCCTCAGCCCGTCACACAAAGGCATCACGAGTGTCCCCTCAGAAGGACTGACTGTTACATCAGCACCCAGGTCTACAGCACGGCTTAGGAGGAAGGACGTGCTCTCCGCTTGCGTCAGAGTCATCTGCACTTTGCCCCACGTTTCCCATTGCTACAGGTGAAGAGGGAAAGGTGACATTTCTATTGCCTCAGCACGTCAGGGCCATCAGTGCAGAGTGAACGCTCACGGTGAGCTCTCGGGTGTGATGCGTGCACGCATTCACATACCCTTCAGGTTGGAGAGAACTGCCTACAATGCACGTTTTCACTTGTTTGCAAGGTGGGTTCCCTGAGTGTTACAGGCAGCGCCAAGAGCATGGGGGCCTCGACCTGGGCTCACACTCGGAGTTCCTTCCTGTTGAGTGTGCCCGAACGGTTTCCTTCTGAAGAGCAGACTATGATGAAAGAGACGGAGAGCGGCTAGGCGATGAGGTGACAGACACGGCTTCCCTCTCAGACACTCTGGGTGGCTCATCCTGGGGCCGGGACAGAGGGAGGCCCGGGCCAGCAGCAGCAGGAAAATGCAGCCCTCAGCCCACAGCTCGCAGGCATCGGGGCCCAGACAGCCCCGAGTGGACCTAGGCGTGCCCTCCGGGCGGAGCCTTCACCTGAGACCCCAGCCCCCTCAGCCCAGCCCGCGCCTCAGGTGGGACCTTGAGCCCGAGGCCCGGCGCGGCTCTGCCTGGTTCTGAGCCACTGAAACTCTCAGACACTAAGGTGTGCTAAGCCACTAAGCTTGGGGTGATTTGCTACAGCTCTGTAACTAATACACGGAGCTGCAGCACATTTTAATGAGCAGTGGGTCAGCTGACTTCACAGTGGCCCACCCAAAAGAATTTAAAGTGTCTGATGTATACATTTAATCATGTTGTAATAAGCAAGTTTACCTTTATAATATTTCTTAAAGTGTGACTAATACTTCGATTGGTTATGTCTTATACTCTAGCCCTACTTTCAAAGAATTTCAGATTACTTCACAACTTGAGACATTGAGAAAATTTAGCAGAAAGTTCCAGAAACCGAAATTTCACCTGAGGTAAGAATAAGACTTGCTCAGGAGAGAGAAAAGACAAACCAAAGATAGTGAGAATATTTGCAAACCATAAGCCTGATAAGGAACTTGTATCTACAGCATGTAAAGAGCTCCTACAGCCCAATCTTAAGCCAGCAGTCCCGGTTTTAAATGGGCAAATGAGCTGAGACCTTCTCCGAAGACGGAGGAAGAGCCAGGGCCTGGGAGAGGCCAAGGTGAAATGCAAACCAGGGCCAGCGGGGACACAGCCCCGGAGAGCTGTGGTCAGGAAGACAGGCCAGCCAGCGCTGCTCGGGCGGGGGGGGGGGGGGGGGGGCACGGGCCCTGGGCACAGCCGCGGGAACGCACGGGCACGGCTTGCGTGTTTGACTGATGGACGGTATTTACTTCAAATGCACAATTCGCTACCTTTCCCATCAATGAAGCAACTGAATCAGAGGAAAACAGCTGGCCAGTGAACACAGAATGTCTCCAAAAGTCTCTACTTCTTAACAAATGTGAAGAATCTCGTATTCCATGTTGAGATAAAACTTTTTTAAAGACACAACATTTGAATTCATTATCATAAATGCAATGTAATCCACAAATGTTAAATAAGGTTTGTTATGGCTTAAAATCTTCTTGAGAAATAGGCTATTGAAGCAGGACCTTAAAACGGCTCTCATAAAAACAGCCGCCAAGAACAGCAATGACGAACCCCGCTGGCATTTCCCCCGCGGCAGCCGGCTCCCGGCCGCGTGGGAAAACCCGCTGCTCAACACTCCGCTGCGCGGGCGTGGGCAGCAGCTCTCTGGGTTCGTGGGAGCTGACTGTCGTCAGAAACCAAGCGCATCGTTTGTTTTCTTTCCGAAACACGCAGTTTAAAGACGCGTCGCCAGCCCCGCGTGCAAGTCAGAGCTGTGGAGCCATGCCCACCTCCCCAGCGAGCGCCGCCTGAGCTGAGCCTGGGTCCTTGCTCAGCCGAGCCCAGGGCACACCGTGCTGCCCCGCCAGCGGCCAGGAGCCACAGACTCCCCCTCAAAACGTCCTTGGACCGGCCCCTTCCTCTCCATTCCAGGCCTACGATGACCGCACCGCTGTGCCGCGTCTCCCAGCTCACACCTGCAGCCGCCGGGCTCTGCTCTTCCTCTGGCTCATCTCCCCCAGCTCCCTCGGTCTGCAGGCCTCAGCCAGAGCTGCCACGGAGTAATTTTGTCTAATGGGTTAACCACTCCCTGAGCTCCCCCTGCACCCCTCACGCCTGGTCTCCCTCCTCTACACGTCTCCGCCCAGACCCCAGGCTCAGTCTCAGCTCAGGGCTCAGGATGTGGCAAGCAGCAGCTGCCCACCCACCCGCCTGGCACCAGCATTTCCACCCTAAGAGGACTCGTGCTTTTTGCACATTGCAACGTGCCCAGTTAAGTGAAATGGTACGTTCCTGAGCCTGCCTTAGAGCTGAGCATGAGCAGTTTACGTCCAATGAGACATAAGCAGAAGTCAGCTAGAAATTTCTGGAAAATGTTACTTTCCTGACAAACGCCATGCCTTCCTCCCCTTTCTGTCTATAATACAGATTTGCGGGCTGAGCTGCAGCAGGCATTCTGGCAGCAGCCTTGGTCCTGGCTGCCATCCTTACGTGGCTGCGTCAGAGCAGCACAGGCTGGTTCACTGCGCAGGTGTCTCAGCTCGAAGAGAATAAGCCCAGTGCACTCACACCAGCAAATAGCGCTGTTCCCATCACTTGTAGCTGAACACAATCCGTATGCAAATATCTATCCTGTCCTCATCCTAACACTCTTAGACTTCCTTTACAGTCCATGTTTGTCTCCCAGGGTACCAACTGATATTATTACTTAACATCTATCACATTCTTCTAATTTGTTGTTGTTGTTAATCCTCACCTGAAGATATTTTCCCATTGACTTTTAAAGAGAATGGAAGGGAGACAGAAGAAGCCGTAAAAAGAAAAGGGTAATATGCAAATCGACCGAATGACCCCACAGTAGAACGACCATCCAGATGACCTTCGACCCAGGCCAGCCAAGGCGGGTGTGATGCGATTCATCGGGGGGTCCTGCCATCACCCCATAATCGCCCTGCAGAGGGAGGTCCGTGCCACCCTCAGGGGGCGATCAATGGGGGGGCTCCATGATCAATCGCCCCAAAGGCCAGTGACGCTGTGGAAGGTGTGTGGGGCCAGCCAGCAGTTGCCCCCCAGAGGGATGCCCAGGCCAGACAAGTGATCGCACCCCACGCCTGTTGCCCACAGAGGGAGGCAACCAGGTGTGTGTGGGGGAGGACAGTGCCACACAGATGGCAAGCAGGGGCAGTGGCGGTGGCAGTGGCAGGGGCAGGGCCAGCTGCCGGCAGCCGGGGGAAGGAATGCCCTGACAGGCCCTGATGGCCAGCCAGGCCCAGGCTGAGGGACACCCCACCTCCTCCCCTCTGTGCACCAGCCTCTGTGCACGCATTTCGTGCACCAGGCCTCTCGTATAGATATAAGAGAGACAAATTTGGCTGTTTCCTGCTTGTGCCCAACTGGGCCAGGGATCGAACCTGCAACAGGTATGTGTCCTTCAATCCACAGGCAGTGCTCTGTCCCCTGGGCAAAGCTGGCTAGGGCCTGTTCTCCTAATGTTTGATCCTATACCATAAGTACTGGGTTTGTAATTACCAGTACCTAACTGATCTCTCTTTTAAAAGTCAAGCAGTGTGTTATTGGCTTTTTGGGGTAGAACTAAACCATCACTGAGGGCCCAGGCCCACCTGGTAATTCAGCCTCCATGGGCTGAGCCACAGGATCTAAGGACTAAGCCAAGTTTTACCCAAATTCTACAGACTCTGCCCCTTAGCGACTCTCTTCTCCCAGAAAACTGCCACACACTCAGGCCTGCGTGCCAGACAGAGCGGGGCATCTTTGAGAGAAAACTTCTTTTTCTCAGATGTCTACTGGCCTTTCTCCTTGTCAGTAGGAAGGTCAGTGTGGGGTTGTCCTGCTGCTTCTGGCCGAGAGTCTGAACTCAGACCACCACCCCTGTCTGCAACAGCAAACTAACACATGGCTTCGGGAGAAGATTCCATTCACTCGACGGTGTGGATGCAATTACACAACACTGGAACGAAATGCACTTCCACGAAAACTCAGGCACAAGCCTCCATCCCCAGCAGGGCGGCTCCACTCTCTGCTGCCGCCGGGCTTAGCCTCCCTTCCCCTCCAGACAGCTCCATTGCTCGTAAGTTCTTCTCCGTCTTTGCGAGGCAGTGACGTGGAGATTAAAGATAATTGCTGTGCACCCTTGCAGTGGTTTGTTCACCTGCTTGGGCCCTCAGTAACGGCGGGGTGGACCCAGGCAGCCCATTCCACTCACTCCGCGGCCACCCTGCCGCACGCATGCGTGGGAAGAGCAGCTGCTGTCGGCGCCCCCTCCCCGAAGGAGCTCCACACGGGGCTGCATTTGAAATCTCCTCCGGGCTGTTCTGCTGAATTGTTTATCAAGACTGGAAGGAAAGGAGCAGCTCAGATTCCACCAGACAAAGAAGACCTCCCTGCAGCTCACTAGCCTGTTCTCAGCCCTCCGCGACACAAAGATATTAAATAATACAGAGAATGCAGAAGGAAGAACCTACAAAACCACCAGGAGCGCGGAGTGGTGTGACCAGTGTTTCCTCGCGGCATTAGCCTCACGACCATGCCCTACTCTCTCTCGCTACATCTTTCCAGCTCAAAGCCAGGCACTGACCTGGGCATGGAATTACTTTGCTAAAGCAGGAAGGTCAAGTCCCTCTCCCAAACAGCCTCTCCGGGGTCCCACACACCAGCTGCTCCATAAAACCCGACTTCACCCCCTCCACCACCCTCTCCAAACTACAGGCTCCCTGCTCCAGAGGGGAGACACCACAACCAGCTTTTCTTTCTAAGACACATGGAACTTTTAACTCAAACATGGCAGAAAAAATACTGTAGTCACCTGTGCCAGTGCCCCTGCTGGCTGCTCAGGGTGAGCTGGTGCCAGAGCTGCCTCCCGCAGGCTGCTCTGCCATCGGTGCTGCCCAAACTCTCTGGGCCTATAACCTGTCCTCTCCAGATCGTAAATGACATAACTTACATGTCAAGTTCCTATGCCTAATAAGCCAGAGCCTGCCTCTGCGTCTCGGAGGGTTCTGTAGACAGCTTTTACATGGGTTCTCCTTTAAGAGCAATTGCTGGAAAGGACATTAACCATTTCAGTTCACTCTTTACTGTGACTTTCCAACCCCAGCAACGCGGTGAGAGAAAGACAGCCCAGCAACGGCCCAGGGCTTCACATTCACAAAGACGAGATGGAACTGAGCATAAAGAATTAAAATAGCAAAATATCCAAGTGACACAAAGTAATGACGGAGGGAGGTTTACCCTCCTCCTGTCCCTCCACAACACTGCCCGGTGGAGTCAAGCCCGACGCCGAGGACTGGCGCAGCTGACGCAGGGACCTGGCGCACAAGACCCACCTTACGCGCTGCAACATCTGCACACTTGTGTCCCTAATGACATAACTGACGGGAACACATTTTACACGTGTGTGCAGCCCTGGCTCCTGCTACACGTGTTGTGTAAATGGTACCGGGCACTCTGAGCTTCGATGTCTCACCTGTGATGTGGAGACACAGGGCTGACCAACATGAGCGTGGCATCCCAAAGCCCACAGCCACGTGCCTCGGAGAGAAGACATCACACACGCCCGGAGGGCACAAGGACCTCTGTGCAGCAAGGCAACGGTCACGCCACGATGCGGGGGTGGCATCACAACTCCTCCGCTGTCACACCGAGCGGCTGCAGGCTTCCCGTGCACAAGCTGGCACCTCGCCGCGTGGTTCCAAAGCACAGTCTGTCCCCAAGGTCAAGGGGGCTGTGTATGGCGGGGCAACGCAGGATCTGCCTGGATCCTGAACCCGCCCAAAGCCGTGCACGTCTGAGGACAGTGAGCTGTGCTGTGTCAGGGCGGCCACGTGGCTGTGCGCAGGGAGGAGAATACCCCTTTCTTAGGAGACACACGTTCACGTGACTGGGGGTCTTGTCAGAATGTCTGTAACTTACTCTCAAAGCAAGGGCAGACGAAGCCAATGTGGAGAAACGTTCACCAGCGTGAGGCCCAGGCGGAGGGCCTGCAGACACTCCCTCCACTCGTCTTCCCACTCTTCTACCCATTTGACATTTTAAAAACAAAAACTGGAGGTCTGGGGGGAAAAGGAATCATCGACCATGTCAACCTGTTGAGGGGTCAGGTGAAGGGAACACAGACATGACCTCTGGCCTTGGCAAGAGCTTAGCCAGCAGTGACCCCTTTGCAAGAGCCTTCGGGGGAATGAAGGGTAAACGCAGCGCGGGGAGGGCTGGGCAGGAGGGCAGCAAAGGGGCGATGCCAGCGGCTCCCGAGGCTCCGCTGTGCTGCGCGGAGGAGAAAGGCCAGCGCTGCAGCGTCCCCCCCAGAGCCCAGCGACGGCTGACGGAGCCCACAGGCCAGGAAGCTGGGCCCACAGGAAGGAGTCTCCGCAGGGGATGGCGGATGACAGCAGCCTTTAACTGGAGACAGCTGGCAATGCCGATGCGTCATCACCACTGAACTCTCACAGCAGCCAGGGAGCTGGCAGGGCAGATCCCACCAGCAGCAGAAAGAGGCTGTGGTGCAGGCAGGGCGGGGGAGATGCGGAGAGCAGGAGGGGATTCACTGGCAGGACTGGGTGCTGCTGGGGTCAAGGTCACAGACCAGAAGTGACTCCAGCAACTTCTAGCCACAGAAAGGACGGTGGGATTTTACAGGCAAGTGGGACCTCAGAGAAAAAGAGCCAGTGGGTGGGGGCAGGAGGGACATGGGGTCTAGCTGGTAAGGAGGCGGGCGTGGAGGCCACTGAGGATACGATGGGCACAGACAAGGTGGAAGGGTCCGAGGACAGAGGTCATGGTCAGGAGTAGCTGGAGGGGGGACAGGGAGAGAGAAGGAGCAGTCTGAGTGGAGATGGGAGGGAGGCCGCGGATGCAGAGTGAAGGCGGCCCTCCATGTGGCCCAAGCTGCCCAAGCCATGGGCATGGGGTGAACGGGGCGGGCGGAGCACAGCACCTAGGAAGGTCCAGGGTCGCTCACACACGGAGCTCGTGGGAGCCGTGGGGGCGGAGGCCAACCGGAGGCTGCAGTGGGCAGGACGCTGCCCTCCCCCACGGCTCAGGGCACCGCAGTGGAAGAAAGTCAGGCTCTGAGGTGAGAAGCAGCCTGGGTTAGAGTGAGGGGGACATGTGCTGTGCACGCACCAGGAATTCCTGCATGTGAATCTCATGTTCCAATCCCTCCCTACACCCTAACGCACAGGAACAAAACCATGTACAAAGCAATCCGGACCAGATTAAAGGAAATGATGCTCCCACAATTATACTTTCAAAAAGGCTCACATTGAAAAACGCATGCCCTGGCCAGACTCACGGCAGATCGGGGATTCGGGGCGCACAGCCGCGGGAGTGGCTGGCTGTGGGCCTCGCTCACAGGGCCCAGCCAGAGCCACGGGCCACACGCTGCTGGTGGGGGTGAGGACGCCAGCCTCTGAGCACAGCCTGGTGAGAACGAGGCGCCTCTTCCCTGCGCGGCTGCAGGAGCGACACGCCGTGAATGCAGGAGACGCTCAGAGCTGCGCCTGTGCTGACAAAGGTGGGCTCCCGAGGCCCTTCTCCATGGCGTGTCAGAGCGGGCAGACGGTGGGATTCCTTCGTTTACGTCTACCACGGGGCCCTGGCATGTCCAGTGAGCTGTCTGTATGCAGCTCACCGGAAACTCACAGCCCTCTGTAGCCTGACATGTACAGTGGACTCTAAGACGTGTCCTGAGACTAAATTTCATTGCACTTCATCGAGAGCCCCGATGTGTGGTGTAGTTGTGTTTGAGGGTTTAACCAGGACCATCAAAAAGAGAGGCCTTGCCGAAACCAGTTTGGCTCAGTGGACAGAGTGGCAGCCTGCGGACTGAAAGGTGCCGGGTTCGATTCCGGTTAAGGGCATGTACCTTGGTTGCGGGCACATCCCCAGTAGGAGGTGTGCGTGCAAGAGGCAGCTGATCAATGTTTCTCTCTCATCGATGTTCCTGAGCTTCTATCCCTCTCTCTTCCTCTCTGTAAAAAATCAATAAAATATATTTTTTTTTAAAAAAGAAGAAGAGCCGAAACCAGTTTGGCTCAGTGGTAGAGCGTCGGTCTGTGGACTGAAGGGTCCCGGGTTCGATTCCGGTCAAGGGCATGTACATTGGTTGTGGGCACATCCCCGGTAGGGGATGTGCAAGAGGCAGCTGGTCAATGTTTCTCTCTCATCAACGTTTCTAGCTCTCTATCCCTCTCCCTTCCTCTCTGTAAAATATCAATAAAATATATTTAAAAAAAAAAAAAAAAAAAAGGAGAGGCTTGGTCAGCCCAGGGCTCTCATTCTCGCCCTCCTCAGCCCAGGGGCCTCCTGCACTGGCCACCCGGCCCAGGCCTCCGGCAGTGCAGACCCCCGCTGTCCTTGGAGCCAGCACAACATGTCCGAGAAGCAGGGGGTCAGCGACACACACCCTCCCTCACAACACCCTGGCACTGGGAGGGAGACAGTCCTCTTCCGAGAAGAACCCAGCGTGAAGGAATCTCTCTACACAATTTCTCTAGGGCTTTTCCTGTTCCTCTGGGACTTTTGTTTTGGAGTAAAAATGTCTGTCTTATTTTTCCTTCTCAAGTACAATAAGCAAGTACACTCCGCCTTAACATCTTTGGATAGCCCCAAAGGGTTTCATTCAGGGTGACACATTTTGTTTAATGCCCAGCCCCAGAGAACAAAATGCAATATAATGCTACCAACACCACGCTCATCGGTGTTACGGCTGACTGCCCACAGGCTCCCGGCTTGGTGCGCAGGCATGCCGCCGTTCACTCAGCGTGGGCGCTGCGCAGAGACCCCACTCACGGCCTCTTTCTCGGCCCGGCAAAAGCTTACGGCAGTCAAGACACTGACTTCTCCAAGATCACAAACAAAAGATAATCATTCTTTCTTTTTAAAACAGTAATTTTAAAAGTAACTTCAAATCTTTTCATTTTTAAAAGGAGTATAACATTTTAAAAATAGTATTTTGTGAAAATAGTGGGAAATGTTTCAAAATTAATGCATGGATATACACTGAGCGGCCAGATTATTATGATCTCTGAACACATAATAATCTCGCTACTCAGTGTATGTCCTATATAATAAAAGGCTAATATGCAAATTGTTCCCTCCACCAGGAGTTCGACCAGCAAGCAGGCCGGCCAACTGCCCATGTCCCCTCACCTGGCCAGACTGGCTGGACCCTGCCCATGCACGAATTCAAGCACCAGGCCTCTAATCCTCTAATATATATATATTAGAGGCCCCTTGCACAAAATTCGTGGGTTTTTTTTTGGGGGGTGTCCCTCAGCCCAGCATGTACCTTCTCCAATTTGGGACATCCCTCTCACAATCCAGGACGGCTGGCTCCCAACTGCTTGCTTGCCTGCCTTCCTGATTGCCTCTAACCACTTCTGCTGCCAGCTTGATCACCTCCTAACCATTCCCCTGCTAGCCTGATTGACGCTTAACTGCTCCCCTGCCAGCCTGTTTGCCTATAACTATACCATATTTTTCGGACCATAAGACGCACCTTTTCTTCACCAAATAGTGGGAGGAAAAGTGCCTGCGTCTTATGGTCCGAATAGAAGTAGTGCCTGCGTCTTATGGTCCGAGTTGCAGAGCAGCAGCGGGTCCCCCGGGACCTTCCATGTCCCTGGGGACTGCATATTTGGTGAAGAAAAAGTGCGTCTTATGGTCCGAAAAATACGGTACTCCCCTGCAGGCCTGGTCACCCCTAACTGCCCTCCCTTGCAGGCCATCTTGTATCCACATGGGGGCAGCCATCTTTGACCACATAGGGGGCAGTCATCTTGTATGTTGGAGTGATGGTCAATTTGCATATTACTTTTTAAAAAATATAGTATAGAGACCTGGTGCATGGGTGGGGACCGGCTGATTTGCCCTGAAGGGTGTCCTGGATCAGGGTGGGGGTTCCTTTGGAGCATGGGGCGGCCTGGGTGAGAGGCCTATGGTGGTTTGCAGGCTGCCCATGCCCCCTAGCGACCCAAGAGAAGGCCCTGGTATCAGGGATTTATTTATCTTCTATAATTGAAACTTTGTAGCCTTGAGTGAAGACCTTGGCCAGCCAGGGTGTGCGGCAAACTTGGCTTCCTCCATTGCCAGAAAAACCCAAGCCTCCTGTTCACTCCGTGGCCGTAGCCTTCTTGGTTGGGTTCATTTGCATACTCACTGCTGATTGGTTGGTAGATGTGGCTTGTGGGTGTAGGGGAGTGATGGTTAATTTGCATATTACTTTTATTAGATAGGAGATACACACACACACACACACACACACACACACACACTCTCACTTAGTGGCCAGATTATTATTCATCCAGGGATCATAATAATCTGGCCACTCAGTGTATACTCAACCAACTGAACCTTTTACATTTCTTTTAATTAATTCATAGTATCGCAGTTAAACAAAGCAATCTCGTTTGTAAACCAAAAGGTCACCTTACCATTGATGTTTACTGCCGGCAATACAATGGACATCTTTGGTCTGGTGGTCTTGTTATGGGTAGTCGCCGGTAGCAGCAGGTGATCCTGAGATTACCAGAGAACAATCTGTTAAATGTAACAATTGGCTTAACTCAGGAACAGGTCATAGTCATCATGTCTAAGACACCAATGTTCAGTGGCATCATAAAAAATGGCAATTTTTAGTTGAATTTGGCCTAGAGTTATCTACTCAACAGTCATGTTTAAACATTATTTTTGAAAAAAGAGAAACATTTTCCAAAAATAACTTCTGTTCCCAAATTAACACTATACACGAGAGACGGAAGCAGGGCAGGGGCCTGCCACATAGCTCGGCCTCCTCTGTCCCTCTAAAGTGGCCACAGCTGTACACATTTTCCATAAGGTCCACATGGACTACAGATGCATAGTTCTTGCTCTTAAAAAGCATACAGTTTAGTAGGAGAATTTACAAAATTAAGGACGCATGTTGGGCACAATTAGTAAATGTAATCCTACCAGCTTCTGACAATCCCTAGCTAAACTGGCAGCTGAGGGTTCGGGTTCCCAACCACATAGATATGGGAAGCGAGACCAGGCCAAACGGAGTGTGACTTCTAAAGGGGAAAAGGTATGTACCTCTGTTGGTATTCCAAGGTTGATTATGACCTCCACTAGAGGCCCAGTGCACAAATTCGTGCACTGGTGGGGTACCTTGGCCTGGCCTGCAGGGATCAAGCCGAAACCGGCAGTCCAATATCCCCCAAGGGGTCCCAGATTGCGAGGGCACAGGCCAGGCAGAGGGTCCCCACCAGTGCACGAATCCATGCACCATGCCTCTTATATGCATATAAGATCTTTGGTTAATCTATTCTCACCCTCCATCCTTCCCCCATCCCTCTGAGGTTCATCTGTCTGTTCCATGCTTCCATGCCTGTATGTTGAGCATCTGCTCCCTGGTGGTCAGTGCACGTCATAGCTACCAGTTGAATGGTCCAACCACTGGCCTGTCGCTTAGGCTTCTGTATATGCATAGGGAGGAGGTGTATCCCTCAGCCCAGCATGCACCCTCTCCAATCTGGGACCCCTCGAGAATGACACACATATGCCATGTATGTGTGTACATGTGTCTATGTTATTTTATAACAGTTGTAATAAAATATTACATAAACTGCCGAAACCGGTTTGGCTCAGTGAATACAGCGTCTGCCTGCGGACTGGGAGGTCCCGGGTTCGATTCCGGTCAAGGGCATGTACCTTTGTTGCGGGCATATCCCCAGTGAGGGTGTGCAGGTGGCAGCTGATCGATGTTTCTCTCTTATCGATGTTTCTAATTATCTATCCCACTCTCTCCCTTCCTCTCTGTAAAAAATCAATAAAATATATTTTAAAAAAATATTGCATAAACTGTTATATCCCTCTCATAATTTAGAACTGCTGGCTCCCAACTGCTCACCTTCCTGATTGCCTCTAAACACTTCTGCCTGCTAGCCTGATCACCCCCTAACCACTCCCCTGCCAGCCTGTTTGCCCATAACTGCCCTCCCCTGCAGGCCTGGTCACCCCCAACTGCCCTTCTCTGCAGTTCCGGTCACCCAGAACTTCCTTCCTTTGCCGGCCTGGTCACCCCTAACTGCCCTCCCCTGCAAGCTTGATCGCCCCGAACTGCCCTCCCTTGCAGGCCTGGTCCCTCCCAAATGCCCTCCCCTGCTGGCCAACTTGTGGAAGCCATCTTGTGTCCACATGGGGGCACACAGGTTTAGTTGTGTGTTGGAGTGATAGTCAATTTGCATATTACTCTTTTATTAGATAGGTTAGAGACCTGGTACACGGGTGGGGGCCAGCTGGTTTGCCCTGAAGGGTTTCCCAGCTCAGGGTGAGGGTTTCCTTGGGGTGTGGAGTGGCCTGGGTGAGGTGTCTGTGGTGGTTTGCAGGCCAGCCATGCCCCCTGGCGACCCAAGAGGCGGCCCTGGTATCTGGGATTTATTTATCTTCTATAATTGAAACTTTGTAGTCTTCAGCAGAGCCAAGCCTCCTGCTTGCTCTGTGGCCGCAGCCATTTTTGTTGGTATTTATCTATCATTGAAACTTTGTAGCCTTGAGTGGAGGCCAAGGCAGGCCAGGGTATGTGGAAAGCCTGGCTTCCTGCCGAAACCGGTTTGGCTCAGTGGTAGAGCATCGGTCTGCGGACTGAAAGGTCCCGGGTTCGATTCCAGTCAAGGGCATGTACCTTGGTTGCGGGCACATCCCCGGTAGGGGGTGTGCAAGAGGCAGCTGGTCGATGTTTCTCTCTCATCGACGTTTCTAGCTCTCTATCTCTCTCCCTTCCTCACTGTAAAATATCAATAAAATATATATATATAAAAAAAAAGAAAGCCTGGCTTCCTCCATCGCTGGGGGAAATTCAAGCCTCTTGCTCTCTCCAGCTCTGGGGCTGTCACCATTTTTGTTGGGATTTATTTATCTTCTATAATTGAAACTTTGTAGCCTCAAGTGGAGGCCTGGGCCAGCCAGTGTGTGTGGAAAGCTTGGCTTCCTCCATTGCCAGGAAAACCCAAGCCCCCTGTTTGCTCCACGGCAGCAGCCATCTTGGCTGGGTTAATTTGCATGTTCTCTCCTGATTGGCTGGTGGGTGTGGCTTGTGGGTATAGCAGGGTAATGGTTAATTTGCATGTTACTCTTTTACTAGTTAGATGACTTGGATATTAACTACTGTTTTCAATAATTCCCTTTTCCTAGCAAAAGCAGGAATTGTAACAGAACAAAGAAAAAGACAAAAATGTACATTTGTGTTTCCATTTGAGGGAGCAAGCTAACCAGAGAAGAAGCAGAGTGTGAGTTTAACTCTGGCTTTCTTGTTACTTTGTTCATCTGTCTCTCATCATTCACTCAACACACTCCTCTAAAGAAAGGGTTCATCAAAAAGCCACCAAGAGCGGCAAAATTCAATGCAACTTAGTTCGCAGTCATTGTGATTATGAAATGTAATTGCCAGCAAAGCTAAGAAAAAATCTAGAATGTGAACAAACTGAAGTTAATGTAATATGCGCAGAACAATACGGAAAACATTTCCAGTAACTTCATGCTTTGTCTAACTCGGGCAACATTTCCCAGAGAACATGTTCTTTAAAGGGGGAGGAGTCCAGCGGCCCTAGAATCCCAGCGCGGCAAAGTTTTTTTAAACACATTGTTAGACACAAAGATCACAAGTTTCCGAGAGTCAGATAACATATTATAGCCAAGAAAAAACAAAATTTGCTGATCTTCATGCCATGAAACTTACAAATACTATAATTAAACTGTTGCTTCAGGGTCCCCCAAAGTAAGTCTATGATAAAAATAAACACATTCAGATTCCACTGGTCACGGGTTAAGGTCAGGCTCAGACCTAAGTCTAGATTTCCTGCTGCAATCTGGATGCCACCTAAACTTTGTTTTTAAATTTCCTTTCCTGAACGAAATATCTCCTACTTTCTCTCTTTATTGAATTTCAAACAAAGTAGTTACTTTTACAGCAGAAAGCCAAAAGAGAACATCACTTAGGAAAAAGAAGAGTCACCTATGAAGGCACAAAAGTCCTCACACCTCCCTGCTGCCCTTGAATTCTGTATAAGCCTGCAAGCAGGCTTCCCACGAGGCCTCACTACGAGCACCGCAGGGGATCGAGCTGGCGCGCCACATGTTACGGTAGCTCATACACATGAACACGCATACACATGAACGCGCGCGCACACACACACGAACACGCACGCACGCACACACGTGCAGACACACACCTGGACGGTGCAGCTGTTTTATTGAATGCCCACATTCACTTCCTCAAATTAAAGTTCTTTGCCACAACCATGAATCTTGAGTCCTTTTCCCCTCCATTCTGTTTACCTCACTCCTTTTCAGCGACTCACTGACCCATCCCATCAGCGGCATCTTAGGAAACAAAGGATTTCTGCCCACTCATTACAGAACTGGTGCCCACCGGGACCTGCCCCCTCAGCACGGCGCCACAGAGCCTGTTCCTGCCGAAGCGTGCACGTCCAGGCTTCCATGCTGTTGGGGAACGATGTTCACTGTGCCAGAACCTGCCATTTGTGCCCCAATCGGCTCTCCGTTCCAGGTTTAGTTGGGCACAAAGCCACCCAGAACCCAGACCACATTCCCAGCCTCCTCTGCGGCCACACACTCAAGTCTGGCCAACGACTGCGGATTCCGGGAAGCATCCCCCACCTAACTTCTGCAGCTGAAGCGCAGGCACTGCGGCCAGGGCTGGGCAGCCCTCTCGGACCACGAGGGGCCACGTGGCAAAAGGAACTACACATCCTGACGATCGAAGCTGCCACCAGATCTCTGGAACTGACATAATGGGAGAGAAGTAAAATTATAATTTGTCTAAGACACTGTTATTTTGGATTTTCTGTTACTCATAGCTAAATCTACAGTTAATTGTTAGTTATATTAAAAATTTGCAAAACAGCACTATAGATATTTAGTCAGAGGGGTTTCAATTAGAGTTCATCAGAGACAGCATTCCTCTTTTTTAACTGCATAAAAAATTTATTATTTAGCTTTCTTGATATACTACCCCCACCAGTTTTTACTTATTTATTAAAGAACTTGCAGAGGAAATTAATCCTGGAAAAGTAGAGATACAATTTGATGAATTTGAAAGAAACTCTTAGCTTCCTATTAAGTCAGTTAAAATAATCCAGCTGCAATAAAGGTGAAGCCACTTAAAAATAAAAAAAAAACAAGAGAAAAGAGGTTGCCATGGAGATAACTATGGTACATTTGGCACTATCACTCTGAGCTTTGTCACTCAGAGGTGTTAAGACTCCGCAGAGCCTGGGCTGCCTGGGCCGGGGCCTCTGCAGGGAGCCCATGTGGTCACAATCAAGGCTGTCCCTCAGGCCCAGGCGCCAGCGCTGGTGGGAAACACCCACGCATTCCACCATGGGGACGAGTATCAGCTTTCCAACATTAGGCAATGCTGTGCCTGAGAAAATATGCTATTTTCCTACAATCCTCCCAGTTCCTGCCGCTGGCAGGCACGCTTAGAAAAAGGCGCACTGTTAGTGCCTTCTTCTTTTTGGAGACTAACTTACAACAGAACAAAACACACCTGCTCAGCAGGAGGTCAGGAAGGAACCGCTCTAGAAAACTGAGGCCCTAGGAAGTGCTGTGAAGTGTGGGTTCCACATGTTGGGTAGAGGAGAAACGGGCCCCATTTAGGGGGACTTGCTAGATTAAATGGCCCTTTCGCCCCTAAAACCCACTGACCGACACCCACAGCACACTGTGCAGCTCATGAGTAGATTTGTGTGTTTTCCAAAACTATTGCTATTTGTATTTGTTAGCATAATTGTGTAATTTAATAAAATATTACATAAACTGTTAAAATACAATGTGAAAGACACCAAGATCTAATAAAAGTGAACAGTTAACATTTTTCTTTTACTGCAAGACTGGGAACCAAATCATTGAAATATGGTAGAAGTCATATTTTGATAAAGCCTGCTGTATGAATTCTAACTCTGCTAAGTCTGATTAAAACACAGGATACTTGCCTCAGCTTCCAGGTGGAGACCTGGGGGCTGGGGCAATTATCCCGGGTCTGAGACCAGGACCAGAAATTGATTCCCAATGACTCAGTCGTTCAGGGATAGAAATGTAGATAACCTTTAGAGACTAACCGCTGAGCTCTGCTTCTGTGTTATGGGCTATCACAAGATAGGGCCACATTCCAGTGTCCAGGCAGGATGTGACTGGGAACCAACCCTGCGGGTTGTCCCAGTCTTTAGAATAAAGCCTTTAAAATTCAAACGAAGGAAAATTCCTGTGGTTTGAGCCTTTAAAAAGGCTTGCCTACCCCTAGAACAGGGCTCTTACGGCTGTCCTGGCCAGTTTTTTTGTTTTGTTTTTTTCTTTATTTTTTATTTCAATAAATCTTTGTCTGCTTTGTAAATTCATCATCAGTCTCCAGCGGTCTTATTTTGAACCCAGGTTTTGACCCCACAACAATCATAGCGATGTGCATTTAGAGTGATGTCCAAGCATTTAGTTCTTGTTCTAATTTAGAGTCATAATTAACCTTGGAAATTATGGTTAGAGCAGTTTTTGTAGGAAAAGCAACAAGAAACTCTTGTGAAGAGTTTGCCCTACACCAAATTTGGCAATGAATGCACATTTCTACAATTAAGTGAAACACGGAGACAGACACCTGCTCTGGACGGGGAGGGGGCGGGAAGACTTTGTTCAATAGCAAGAGCTCCTCGAAGTTGCAAGCGCTGTGAGCTCCAACACGAGCCCTTTCCATGGCTGGACAGCGTGATGCAGGGAGACGAGGGAGGCCCCGGAACGCGATGCCCGTCACACTCTCTGGTGACAGCACCCAGCAGTCCAAAGACCGGCTTCAGAAGGAAAAGCATCCAACAGCAATTCACAAAGAGGACTGCAGGTACCATGTCTACGAGATGCTTCATTTTAGAAGTTCATCTTTCGCAGGGCCCTGGCAGGAAGTGAACCTCTTGGAGACTGAGTGCATCCTCCACGTGGCTGCAGAGGAACTGCGGGCAGGCGGCAGGGAGGCCGCCGAGTGGAGGCAACAAGCTCCCTGAGGAAGACCCACCGGAAACACTTCCGGGGAAAGTCAAACACAGGTATCTCAGAGAACTGCTTTACTTTCTGTTGGCAAAACGAGGGAAATGCTGGATTGGAACAAAAAATAATTTTTAAAGTTCTAGGCAGATGCTGTAAGAATGGGGCAAACCTGCCCAAGAGAAGCTTCAGATGTCATGTGCGTACATGTGTCTATGTGTGTGCATATGTGTGTGCACATGTGTGAATTGTATGTGTGCTGGAGGTGTGCTATGCGAGTGTATGTCGGGTACGTGTGTGTGTGTGTGTGTGTGTGTGTGTGTGTAAGCAGCACAGCGGAAGTGCTCTCGCATGGGTGACAACACAGCTTTCTGAAGGGGAGAAGATGATCCTCCCTGACCTGGGTCCTAAAGTCCACTCTCTTTGCAAGAGTCCCCGATTCTGCCCCCTTCCTCCCTGTCTTCACTAGAGATCGTGATCCCTTCCTTTCCAAAGCTACTCTGATCTTTTTGTTTCACACAAAGAAATCGGGAAGACTGTAAAATTTCCCTTAAGAACGTGCTAGGAAAGGCTGGTCTTTACAAGGCAAACTACCAAATAAAGTACATCCCTTAAATTTCTGGTATATCCCTGTGCATTCCTGGTTAAAATGTCAGAGTAAAATCAGTGAAGTCCCAAAAAGACTAAATGAAATAAAGAAATAACTATATCCTGGCAGTAATTCATTAAAAGGAATGCCAGCCCTAGCTGGTTTGGCTCAGGGGACAGAGTGTCAGCCCTGGGACTGACACCAAAGTGTCCCAGGTTCAATTCCAGTCAAGGGCACATGCCTGGGTTGCAGGCTTGATTCCCAGTGGGAGGCATGCAGGAGGCAGCCACATGATGATTCTCTCTCATCATTGATGTTTCTCTCTCTCTCTCCCTCTCCCTTCCTCTCTAAAATCAATAAAAATATAAAAAATGATAATAATAAAATGAACACCAATCTGCCTATTATATAAACATTAAAGGCCCAGTGCACGAAATTTGTGCACTGGGTGGGGGGGGGGGGGTAGGTGGGGAGGAGAGTGGTCCCTCAGCCCAGACTGCATCCTTTTGCAGTCCAGGAACTCTCAGGGGATACCTGCCTGATTGCTTAGGCCTGTTCCCCATAGGAGAGCACACTGATCACCAGGGGACAGCTCCTGCATTGAGTATCTGCCCTCTGGTGATCAGTGCATGTCATAGTGATCATTCTGCATATTAATCTCTTATTATATAGGATGTTTATGAAATTCTTAAATTAAGAGATCAAATGGCACTACTGTGAAATAATACTAAAAACTTCAAATTTACTTTCTAGGCAAAACTTTTAAATTAAAATTTTCAATAAAGTTTAATGATTTCTGAGGTAGGAACAGAAGAGCTAAAAGGAATGAATAATATAATGTTTCTTTCTATGATAAATCATATAGCCTCTGTTTTTATCAACGTTTTCATATTTCAGTTCTCCAATGTCATTTTTCATTTCCAAAGGTTTACATTTTCTGACGGAGCTGGAGATGGTGGGTCCTGCCCACGCTTCCCAGCATGCGTGTGCCTCCGGACGCACAGGGCCCTGACTCCGCGCCTTCCAACGCAAAGGCGAGGAGATACTCTTCTAAGAAAAGACAATTGTTCGCTTGCTTTAATCAAGGTATCTGATTTCATTTTGTTGCCAATGCTCTTAATCTTCTTTCTAAAATATAAATAGAAGTTACCAAAAAATTTCTAAATAATGTTGTTTGTTTTTAATGTTTTTGTTGATTTTTAGAGAGAGGAAGGGAGAGGGAGAGAAAGAAACACGGAGAAACATTGCCCAGCCGCCTCCCACAGGCCCCCCACTGGAGATCAAGCCTGCAAGCCAGGCCTATGGCCCAACTGGGAGTCTAACCAGTAACCTCTTGGTTCCTGAGTCCATGCTCAACCACTGAGCCACACTGGCAGGGCTCTAATTAATATCTTATTCTTCCTACCATAGTGTTTGGTCTTCAGACTTCTTTTAATGCATTGCAATAATGTGGAGTTTAAATGTAAAAGATTATATTCTGTTTATTGGCTTCTTACTGAAAATATTAACCCCCAGCTGGTAAGGCTCATAAAAAGGCTTTCTAAGAGGTCTTTTCATGCCAACTATTGGCTCTTTACAAGCACACGCTGAGCAGCACTGTGGCCAGGCAGCTGCAAACGCCCAGTCCGGACGGGCGCCTGGGAAGTTCTGACGGAAGATGTTAATACGCAGGGAATGGGTTCGGCAATTTGGTCTGCTCTCACCGCACAAAATGCAGGAACTGGCAGAGAGAGATCTCACACAGGAAAGCAGAATGTGTCCACCACGGAACTCTGTCTAAACTGCTCAAAGCCATGAAATAGCTTTTACCCAGAATGTTTTATTTATATTAGCAAATAAAATCTAAAATAATTCCTCCTTAGCTATTTAGTAAACTCTGTCACTTCCTCACACGTAAGAAAGTAGAGTTTCACGTTTGAACAGAGAAGCCTGGCGGAGGAGTTAAGGCACTAAGCCACGACCACGTCTGGAGCAGGCGCTGCGGACTCCACCCCGGACACATGAGTGTGCCTGTCTCTGACGTGCGGCCGGAGGTCACAGGCGAACAATGCCGCCGGTGCTTGACCAGCAGGTCACGCCACGTGTGGAGTAACCGCCGAGCTGCAGGAACGGGCCATGCTGACGGAGAATGGCAGCACCGCATTGAATCGCTTAGCATGCTGCGTTAGGAGCACTGTCCCAGAAGCTCAGAGCGGCCGGGAGCCCTGAGCAGGTTTCTAGGACGCTCAGTGCAGGGAGCCCCCCACCGCGTCTGAAAGTGAAGGGAGAAATGTCTCTTTAGTTTGATCCAACTTCAATTCAAAATGCTTTATGCTTACCATTTGCCAAACACGGCAAGGGATGAAGAATGCATTTTCAAACCCTCACTTTTTTCAAAGTTATCTGGAGGATATGCTTATACATAAAAATTGCACAAGGAAACCATGTTCCGCCCCCGAATGCCCCCAGCCCCCTGGGACACGGCGCCCCTTCCTCGGAGGGGCTTGGGGCCCACACCCCTGGATTTTGTGTAATCTGGGTCATTTTCATGACCAACATTAAGTTACCTCTAACATAAACTTAGAGATTATTTTTAGATTTCTCTAATAACATTTAATTTAAAATACGCCAGCCCATTCTGGTTTAACTTTCTCTTAAATTTCACGGCATGAAATAACTGTAAGGATATGTTAGTCTGGCACTCTGCATATTTCTAGAAAACGTCTCTAGAGGAGGTGGTGTGGGCAGTGGGCGTACCGGCCTGAACAGAAGGTGCTTCCTCACATGACGCCCCGTCACTGTGGGTCTGAATTCCTTCCTCTGTGAAAGGAAGGGGTCAAAGTGCATCCCTCTAGCTCAAATCTCAATGGAAATACATATTTACTCAAGAATTGCAAAATGCTTTACACTTTGAAAGCAATAATGTAAGGGCAGCTTAACCCAACCTCTGCAGTAACAGGATGCTTGCTCACCTATAACCAGCCTGGCTCCACCTGCTGAGCCACACAGGCCACGGTCCTGGAACAAGAAGTTTGCAGAGGCTTTGGCTGAGGCCCAGACCAAGGGCTTAGCAGCTGGTGTTAGCGAGGTGTCTGCTGCAACCTTGCCTCCCAGAAACAGCTTTTAGCAAAATGGAACGTTAAACACCACACAACGATCCAGAGCAAGAAACAGAACCTGAGAGATGCAGGTCAAAACAACAATGCGGTACCATCTCACACCTGTCAGAATGGCCAACATCAACAAAACAACAAACAACAAATGTTGGCGAGGTTGTGGAGAAAAAGGAACCCTCCTGCACTGCTGGTGGGATTGCAGGGTGGTGCAACCACTGTGGAGAACAGTATGGAGCTTCCTCAAAAAACTGAAAATGGAACTCCCATTTGACCCAGTAATCCCACTACTAGGAATATACCCCAAGAAACTAGAAAGACCAATCAGAAAGGATATATGCACCCCTATGTTCATAGCAGCACAATTTACAATAGCTAGGACGTGGAAACAGCCTAGGTGCCCATCAGCAGATGAATGGATCAGAAAACTATGGTACATCTACACCATGGAATACTATGCTGCCATAAAAAGGAAGGAATTCTCATCATTTGCAGTAACCTGGATGGAATTGGAGAGCATCATGCTGAGTGAAATAAGCCAGTCAATGAAAGAGAAACACTACATGACCTCACTCATTTATGGATATTAAAGAACATTATAAACGAATGAACAGAAAGATAGATATAGTGACAGTAAAACAACAGGCAGACTGCCAAATGACAGTGGGGGGGGGAGGGGAGGGAGATCTGGGGGAGATAAGAGATCAACCGAAGGACTGGTATGCTTGCATATAAGAACAACCAATGGACACAAAACTCTGGGGAGGGAGGGCACCTATGGGGGGGGGGGGGCAATGATAAGCTATGTACACAGATAATACCTTAATAAAAAATATTAAAAAAAAAAAAAAAGAAACAGAACCTGGGGCTACATAAGACTGGGTTCAGCAGAGCTGGGGGCTCAGCTTGGGGAACTGACTCCCGAGTCACAGCACTGCTGCTTCTGAATAAAGGTGAATTTCTGCATCTTCCGAGTGCTTGGCGGCTGTCTTCCTGTCTCTCGGCTACTCTGCTGTAACAATATTAATTAAAACACATTTTTTTATTCCCAAGATAAAGTTGTAAAATTTTACAAAAGTGAGATTAACTAGTGATGCCAAATAAATGGCCAAATCGTGAAAGGAACCTAATTTTGATTGTAGGTTCAATTCCTGCTCGTCGCTCCGGCAGCTGTCCACGAGAAGAAAGGACCACGCTCCGCTCTCCGTGAGAACCGCGAGCCTCACCACGGAACGTCACATTGGAGCTGCTGGGTCACTGAGCTGAGTGGGCTTAGAGCAGGGAGACTCCTCGCAGCACAGCAGCAGAGAGCGGACATACATGAGCAGGCTCCGCACACAGCGTGGGCCCCGGCCGGCCGGCCAGCAGCACGGAGCTCGGCTCAGGCCGCCAGGGTGGTCTCGCACCTGTTTCTGTAAGTGACTGGGCCCTTTGTCTTTTCACAAAGATAAGTAGTTTTGTAAAAAGCCTAGATGTCAGTGCACAATAGCATCTTTCAGAAATGCTTAAACATGGCAGAGGAAGTGGGGTTTCCTCCTACTCACAAACCATGTGAGGGATTGTTTCCTTGTTTATGTTTTACAGGCAATTAAATGACCTTTTGGTGGTTGGGGAAGGAAGTACTAAGTAATAAAATGATCACAGTGCCCAGCCGGTGTAGCTCTTTGAGAGGCGAGCCAGGAACCAAGAGGCCACCAGTTCGATTCCTGGATAGGGGGCATGACCAGGTTGGGGGCTTGATCCCCTGTGGGGCGCATGGAGGAGGCAGCTGATCCATCTCTCTATCCCTCTCCCTTCCTCTCTCTCTAAAAAATATATATTTTTAAAAAATTATCACAGATGTAGGGATAATCCCACTACAGAGCCCAACGTACAAGCAGAGAGAAGTCCTATCTAAACACCCAGATGTTCTCAGCCACCAGGCCCGCGCCCTCCTGGTCACCCGGTCTCCTTTCTACCCTTCTGTCCAAACCCTGCCTCTGACCCAACCTCTCAGTTACTGTGGGAGCCTGGAGAATCCCTGGAAGTCACAATGAAAGGAAGGTTTCTCTATTACCATCTGAATCTGAAGAGATCAGTCAAATGAAATATAATATTGATAAGACTGCATTTAAATATTTATCCTCTACAGAAATATGCATAGCCTACATTGCAATGATGTAAAAACATATGTGTATTGTTTTAAATAAATGAAACCCACATGTACATTTCAATAATTTTACTGACCTAGTGGGTTATGAGTAACTTCCTCTTGTTTACTTTTCATATTTCTGAGCATTGAGATAGTCCTTTTGAAATTAAAAAAATTTAACATTTACCACAGTTATCTAACAATGGTTGAGACCACTGGTAAGATTCTATATAAACATGAAAACCTCATAAAGACTATTTTTTAAATGTTGCCTTCAACAACCAAAGCATTTATAAGCAATTCAGTAATCTGTAAAAGCTCAAAGCTCCACAGCTTAAGAACTTGAAGATTAAGCCTCTTTTACACCATTTGTGTGGTTTAAGAAAGGAATTCCACCGAGATCTAAAGCCACATTTACTGCCGAAACCAGTTTGGCTCAGTGGTAGAACGTCATCTGTGGACTGAAAGGTCCCGGGTTCGATTCCGGTCAAGGGCATGTACATTGGTTGCGGGCACATCCCCAGAAGGGGGTGTGCAAGAGGCAGCTGGTCAATGTTTCTCTCTGATCGACGTTTCTAGTTCTCTATCTCTCTCCCTTCCTCTCTGTAAAATATCAATAAAATATATTTAAAAAATAAATAAATAAAAATAAAGCCACATTTACCGATTTCAGAGTTTCCAATCAAAATCTGAGTAGCTTTCATGAACTGCAAAAACAATTTAAATTTATTTAATTCCAAAATGAGTTTTGTTTGTTTTTTAAAAAAATATTTTATTGATATTTTACAGAGAGGAAGGGAGAGAAATAGAGAGCTAGAAACGTTGATGAGAGAGAAACATCGACCAGCCGCCTCTCGCACACCCCCTACTGGGGATGTGCCCGCAACCAATGTACATGCCCTTGACCGGAATCGAACCCGGGACCTTTCAGTCCACAGACCGACGCTCTACCACTGAGCCAAACCGGTTTCGGCCAAAATGAGTTTTTAAAACCATTTCTTAAGAGCAAAAATCAAACACATACTCTTGATTCAGCTTTTTTTTTTAAAGTTGTACAATGCAATTTTTATTTATTTGTTTCCACCATTTTTTTATTAAGGTATATGTGTACATTGCTTACCATTGCCCCCCCCCCCACCTCCCATACATGCCCTCCCTCCCCAGAGATTTGTGTCCATTGGTTGTACTTATATGTATGCATACCAGTCCTTCGGTTGATCTCGTATCTCCCCCAGATCACCCTCCCCTCCCGGCTGTCATTTGACAGTCTGCTTGTTGTTTTACTGTCACTATATCTATCTTTCTGTTCATTAGTTTATAATATTCTTTATTATCCATAAATGAGTGAGGACATGTGGTGTTCTCTTTCATTGACTGGCTTATTTCATTCAGCATGATGTTCTCCAAGTCCATCCAGGTTGCTGCTAATGATGAGAATTTCTTCTTTTTTATGGCAGCACAGTATTCCATTGTGTAGATGTACCATAGTTTTCTGATCCAGTCATCTGCTGACGGGCACCTCGCCAGTTTCCTAATCCTAGCTATTGTAAATTGTGCTGCTATGAACATAGGGGCTCCCCCGGGTCCCACCACCACCCCAGGTCACATGGCTCCCCTGGGTCCCATCGCTCCCGCGGGGCCCACGGCTCTCCCAGGGAACACAGGTCCCCTGGGTCTCACTGCTCCCCCGGGTCACAAGGGCCCCCCAGGGCCACACGGCCCCTCTGGGACCGTCGATTGATGCCCTCCTATCCTGGTTCCCCCCGGGGCCTGAGCTGCAGGCGAGCAGGAGGACGACGAGGGGGAAGAACGGGGAGGTTCCGGCTGACTCCACCCTAGCAACCTCAGCAGCTCTGATTTCACACATTGAGGCTTTCAGTCCCCCGGGTTTAGGTGTTTAGAGTCCCAGGCCGCAGAGTGTTTTGGGCACTACCTCTCTGTCCTCCGTCACGCTCCATGAGTATGCTCCGCCTTGGCGCTGGCTCTCGGGGGCTCCGCAGAGGCTCCGGCCAGGCCCGGAGTCAGGGGGACAGATGGGTGAAGGCCTCCCTTGGGCTGCGAGCGGAAGGTGTGGCCGAGGCCCTGCACTGCCCCCCCCACCCCCCCCCCCCTCCGCCAGCAAGGCGGGCGGGCCGGGAGGTCTGTGGGCGCGGAGGCTGGGTTCCGAGGCGGCCCGCTCCCTGGGCCCAGGGCGGGGCAGGCTCCGCTCTCGGTGGGCCTTCCTCACTGGTGGTGGCGACTCTGCTGCGGCTTTAAACTCCACATGGCGGCAGCGGCACCTCTCCTTTCAGTTGTAGATTTCCTCCTCAGCCAGCTCTCCCGCGATTCAGATAGGATCCTTTTCGATTCTCCCCCGGGGCCCTGGCTCGCTGCTGCCGGGCGAACAGGAGGACAACGAGGGGGAAGAATGGGGAGGCTCCGGCCGCCTCCACCACAGTATCCTCCGCCGCCCACACTTCACACATTCTGGCTTTCAGAGTCCCCCGGGTTTAGGTGTCCAGAGTCCCAGGCCGCAAAGAGTGCTCTGGGCCCTACCTCTCGGTCCTCCGTCACGCTCCACGAGCAAGTGGCCCGGCCCGGCGGAGGGCTCGCTGGGGCCGAGAGGAAGGCATGGCTGTGGCCTGGCGCCGGGCTCCCTCGCTAGCACGGCGGGCGGGCTGGGAAGGCTGCGGGAGCAGAGGCCGGGCTGGGAAGGCTGCGGGAGCAGAGGCCAGGCTGGGAAGGCTGCAGGCACAGAGGCCAGGCTGGGAAGGCTGCGGGAGCAGAGGCCAGGCTGGGAAGGCTGCGGGAGCAGAGGCCGGGCTGGGAAGGCTGCAGGCACAGAGGCCGGGCTCCTAGGCGGCTCGCTCCAGGCGGGAGTGGAAGGTGTGGCCACGGCTTGGCGCCGGTTCCCTCGCTCCCATGGCGAGCAGGACAGGAAAGCTGCGTGTGCGGAGGCCAGGCTCCGAGGCGGCCCACTCCCTGAGCCCGGCGCGGGGGCGAGCTCTGCTCCGGGTGGGCCTCCCTCACTGGCGGCGGCTGCACCTCCGGTTCCATTTCAGGCTTTAAACTCTACATGGCGGCAGCGGTGCTTTTCCTGCATCTAGTTGTAGCCATCCCGTTCCGCCAGCTTTCCTGTGGATCTGATGTGATCCCTTTTCAATTTCAGCTGTTGTTTTTTTCCATATTGTTGACGAGGCGGCAGCTTAGGAGACTACCTAGGCCGTCATCTTATTTCTCCTCTGGATACCATCTTTTAATACAAGTTTGTAAGATAAGTTTATTATAAAGCTTTTGCAACCATTTGTAAGAAAGGGTAAAATCACAATGGGCTTAATTATTGCATAAAAAGGGACTTTATACAAACATTAGAGGCTCAGTGCATGAAATGCATGCAAGGGACGCGGCCCTTGCAGCCCTGGCTTTGTCCAAAAGGTCATCTGGACGGTTGGTCTGCTGTTTGGTCTAATTAGCATATTATCTCTTTACTATATAGGATTGCAGTTCCAACTTATCTTGATACAGTGTTAGAACAGGCAGAAAAATGTGAATACCAAAAATTTTTAACTACAAAGGACATGCACATTTTCTTAAAGACATGCCTGGGTATTAGAAACAGTTTATTTCAATCTGGCACAAAATTTGACAGCTTAAGAGCAAAAAGAACAAGCAAAGATGATGGTTATATTATGTGTGGAACAGGTGGTTTTTTTAGTTTTTTTTAAATTGATTTCAGAGAGGAAGGAAGAGGAAGAGATAGAAACATCAATGATGAAAGAGAATCATTGACTGGATGCCTCCTGCACCCCCCCCCCCCCCACTGGAGATCGAGCCAGCCAATCCAGACATTTGCCCTTGACCAGAATCAAACCCAGGGCCCTTGAGTTCACAGGCTGACGCTCTAGCTACTGAGCCACACTGGTTAGGGCTGTGGAACAGATATTTTAAATCTTAGACAATTAACTGTGATTGAAAATTAAGCAAGCAGGGACTTCCCTCGCTGTCCATTTCACACTGTGTGCAGTGAGGCGCTGCCAAGCCGCCTGAGCGGATTGGGGCTCCTGGCACTCATCTGAACGAGGCCCAAGCAGGAAGCACGAAATGCTCAGGGTGCGGGGGTGTCAAATGCAAACAGATGTCTTTCTATTAGGTAATATTTTGTTGTTTTAAAGGCTCGAGCTTTTTAAGAAGTTCAGCTGAAGAATAAAGTTGTTTTGCCATATCATTTTTCAGGAGTTTACTTTGAAAATAGTTTCCACTAAACCACTTTACAAATCTTGCTCACTCTGTGGGTTAGAGTGAGCAAGATTTGCATTCATAGTCATTTGAGTTAGCATGAGGTACTTTTTCTAGATAGAACTGCAGATGAAATACAAAAACAAGGTGGCTGAATCACTGTGACATTCTTTTCCTGCCTCAAGTGCGGCAGATAAGGAAGACTAGAAGCGAAAGCAGCACCAGGAGTCGTGAGGCTCGTGCTGGCAGACAGTGGCAACCTCGGGGAAGTCTCCTTCAATGACGGACTTAGTAAAGGGCAGGGGAGAGGGTGGTCGGCCCAAGTAATGAAGGAATCATCAACTAATGACTCTACTTACATCGAGATCTGAAGACATGAGTTCATTTACAGCCAAGAATATATCCTCAGGAAGAGAGGGCAAAGGGGGAAAGGCAGAATTGTAAGTAAGTCTGAGTAATCCACTCTGACTCACATGGCCACCTAGTCACAGAGGGCCTTATAGTATGTGGGAAACATTTCAATGGGAAATGCATTCTCATTTCTCACAAGAATAAATTTAATCCCTCATCATTTTCCCACAAACTCATTTAAGAAAATTATTTATTGCTTGGTAGCATTACTGTAAAATAATTAAAAGGCTAAGATCATAACTTATGTATACACGAAGCCTCCAAAATAGAGAAGATGGAGACACAGTTGGCTGGCTGGGAATAGACGAAGCTGTCAGTTGTGTACAGGAATGATCTCCCTCCTACACCGGTGACCTTTGACCAATAAAGGTTTGAGATGCCAAGTCCACTTACATGGGTATCTTTTTCAATATAACTGACATATAATTTCTCTTCCTTGTGAATTTCTTAATATTTATTCTCTAGCTCATTTGTTTGTAAGAATACAGTGTATACTACATATAACATGGGTTCACCTACTGTGCTATTGGCAGGCTATTCCTTACATTTCTAGGGAGTCAAGTTATACAGGATTTCCACCGGTGCGAGGGGTCAGAGCACTGAGCCTGGCGCTGTTCACGATCAGCGCTATATAACAAGACATCAGAAATACCTCCCACACGAATGCTTTTTCAAATTTGTATTACATCACTTCCTCAAATAATTCTAATATAAAAATAAATAAATAAACGGTACTTCAGTTGGCCCCATGTCTTTATCATCAGAAAAGATACAATTCTGAAGGAAAACCATTACGGAGTCAGAACTCATCAGACTGCATCACAGTGAGAGTGCTCCCCAGGAGTCAGAACTCATCAGACTGCATCACAGTGAGAGTGCTCCCCAGGAGTCAGAACTCATCAGACTGCATCACAGTGAGGGTGCTCCCCAGGAGTCAGAACTCATCAGACTGCATCACAGTGAGAGTGCTCCCCACCGCAGGAGGTGACCCAGGGCGGTGACTGACTTGCAAGCATGCCAGGAAAGGCCAAACTGAAAAATGCCCACAGGACAGCTTCCTGCCGAGAAGACACCTGTGTTTCCCTCAGGAGGCAAAGCCCAGGCACATTCAGTCTTCAGTTTCCAGGTCATGAGGAAAACGCTCATAAGGAAATATCTTAAGAGACAAAAGGAGACCAGAAATGCACATCAACTGCGAACAAAAAGGGTGAAGAAAGCCAGAGGGTTTAGCAGGGGCTCGGTGACACATCATACATTCATAGCACATATATTTTAAAGAATAATTCCAAACCAAGCCTTCATGAACCTCGTTCGACAATAGTCGTGAAAAGCCACAGCTGTAAAACCTTGTAGATGTGCTAATTTTCTGTCCTTTGGATGATAAAAATAATCCTAAGATGAAAATGAACGTGGGGAGTTGGGGTGGGGATGCCTCTCGGATGATTAAGCCACATCTGATGACAAGCAAACTCTCTCCCTTGTCCTATCCTCACGGGTTCCTGAACTGGCCGCGTGCTTCTGAGCTCAGCCCATGAACACCGCTTGGTGTGAGTGCTGTGCCGGGCCTGACTTACCATTCCATTCACCTTCCTAACCCACGAGAGAGGTGGCTGTTGCTATTCCTGTTAGAGAAGGGCACCAGGCTCTGAAAAGTGTTTCCCTGAACTCAGACGTCCATGTTCTCGGCCCCTCAGCCTCTGCCTGCGTGGCTGCCCTCAGAAAGTGCTGTCTCAGCCCAAAGCCATTTTCTCCACATCCAGAAAGAGATGACGCATAGCCGTGTGGGAAACGTGTTTCCTGTTTCTGATGAGGCGGCCCAGCTCAGGATAAATCAGCGCTGTGCTGCTTTTCTGCTCTTGAAGCCAATGCCCAAAATCATGTGTGCGCGCGCATGTGTACATACACAGACACTCATGCATACAAAACACATACATTTTTAAAAAGTTAATTCTAGGATCTAATTCTCTTTCATCAAATAAAGAAAACCCCATCCGTAGATTAGACAAAAGCACAGAAAGCTCTAATTTAAAGAACTTTATTTTTAGTTCCTCTTTATTTCCTTTTCTGTATCTGTCCTAGTGTGGCGATGGAGAGAGGCACATGTGTGTTTATTTCATCTGGGCTCCAGAATCTTGGTTTGGCAATATTTCCTGCTACCCATTACATTTGTACTATAATTATCCACAGTGTATGCTATGTTTCCAAAGAGGACATAAATAACATTTCATTGGTTAAGTATAAAGACTGAAATTTGAGGTCGAAGTTCAGTCACAGGATACTTCTTAAGAAGTTCCAACACAATGTACAGCCAAACGAGAAAGCAAAGGGTAAGACACAGAGCCTGACAGCCGCCCTGGCCAGTGTGCTCAGCAGTCCAAGCGTGGCCCACGAACTAACTTGTCAAGGGCATGTATCTTGGTTGTGGGTTTGATCCCCAGCCCCTGTAGGGCAGGTACAATTGATGTTTCTCTCTCTCTCCCCCTTCCTCCCTCCCTTCCAACTCTGTCTGAAAATCAATGGAAAAAATATCCTCAGGTGAGGTTTAAAATAAGTATATAATAAATTAATAATAACCTGACAACCTTTACACCCAGCTTTCCTTTGATTCTCCTAGGACAAGCTCCTGCATTAGACACAACGTCCAACATCGTAAACACCGGTGTCCACGCGCAGAGCGCTGGTCCGTCCCTGCCCCGTATGCAAAAAGCAACTCAAAACCAATTACGGAGCTAAATGTCAAACTACACCTATAAAAACTCAGAAGTGAAAATGAGAAAATCTTTGTGACCTTGGGTTAGGCAAACATTTCTTGGGACAACAAAAACACAATCTATAAAAGAAAAAGCTGATAAATTGGACTTCATCAAAATTGAGAAATTTTGTTCTTTGAAAAGCACTGATAAAAAATAGAAAAGATGAGCAACAGACTGGGAGAAAATAGATCCAAATCACGTATATAAGAGAATCTCAAATCAATTACAAGAAAACAAACAACCCAACTAAAAATGAGCAAAAGATTTGAACAGACACTTCACTGAAGAAGAGACATGATGACAAGATGGTTAAGTGATGAGTCATCAAGAAAATGTAACTGAAGAGAAAGGCCAGCGTGGAAGGCTGGCCATGCAAGTGTTTAATGAAATGGCCTCAGACTCTTAGCCTCTTTAGAGAACAGTTTGGCAGCTTCTTAAAGTGACAAACACACACCTCCCATGGCACCACGCCAATCTGGTGCTGGGATTCTACACAACAGAAGTGGGAGCCCGTGCCCTGCAAAGTCCTATGCACAGACCGCGCCGTGGTTTCACCTGTGGTGAGCCAAAGCAGAAAGTGGACACGTGACCCACATGGAATGCCGCCCAGCAGAGGAGAGAGCCACCGCTGCAGCCACTGGGTGGATGGGTCTGACAATTAGGCTCCAAGAAACACTACATCATGTAGGTTCCTTCACATAAAATTATGTTTTTAATGTAAACGACGCACAGTAACGGGAAGATGAGAGGTCGTGATGACGGGGACCGTTGGGAAAGGCAGGCAGGCTGAGTATCTGGACCATGGTGATGTCACCGATAAACACGGTCATGAAAATGCCTGAAGCGTGTAGTTACATATGTGCAGTTTCCTGTATGTCCATTATGCCTCAATAAAGCTGTCTAAAAAAACTAACCCACCATGGAAAACAGTAGGGAGGTTCCTGGAAAATCAAAAAGAGAGCTACCCCATGCGTGAGCAACCCCACTTCTGGGGATACGTGTGAGGGAAATGAGGTCACTACTCAAACCACACTCAGGAAACGCAGGCTCCTCCCAGAGCTTCACAGCAAACTATGACACCAGCTCCAAGACAGATTCACTCTGAACAAGGAAAAGGCGCGGAACTTCTTCCCAAGTAAATGGAACTGGGCCCCAGCTGGTTTGGCTCAGTGAATAGAGCACTGAACTGCATACTGAAGGGTCCCAGGTTTGATTCCGGTCAAGGATCACAGACTCGATCTGAGTAGAGGGTGTGCAGGAGGCAGCCGATCGGTGATTCTCTCTCATCATTGATGTTTCTTTATCTCAATCCCTCTCACCACCTCTCTGAAATCGATTAAAAAAAAAAAAAAATATATATATATATATATATATATATTTTTTTTTTTTTTATTATTTTTTTTTTTAAGTAAATGGAGAGAGAAATCAAGATGGCAGCATAGGGAAAGACCTACACTGAGGCCTCACACAATAATTTCAATAATACAACTAAAATACACAATAGACATCATCCAGAACTACAGGAAGGCTGACTGACTGGAAATTCTACAACTACTGTATTTCCCCGAAAATAAGACATCCTCCGAAAATAAGACCTACTTCATAAAAACATAATACATCCCCTGAAAATAAGACCTAGCGCATCTTTGGGAGCAAAAATTAATATAAGACACTGGCTTATTTTCGGGGAAACAGGGTAGAAGGAAAGAGAAAACCACAAGGAAAATAAGAGGAGCTGTAAAAGCCTAAGGTACGGAGACACGGGGGCATGTGTGCAGAGAGGACAGAGCTGGAGAGGAGGGGGAAGCTGAGTGCCTGGCTGGTGTACTCTAGCAGGAAGGAGATAAAAGCTCTGGTCTGCACTAAACCCCAGTTCCGACCGCACTGAACCCCAGTTCCAGGCCAGACACTGGGGAACCAGGCTCATACTGGGGGAATCTGGGCTATAAGGTGGAAACTCAGGGGAGCGGCAAAAGGCAGAGCTCCAGAGGCGCGCATGTGAATGCACGCAGAGGTCAGACTGTTCACTGTGCTGCTGGATTGCCCTAATGAGAAGGAGAGAAAAGCTCTGGACTGCACTGAACCCCAGTTCTGGGCGAGAATCTGGGAATCCAGATTCATTGGAGGAGAGACTAGACCAGGGGTGGGCAAATTTTTTGACTCGAGGGCCACAATGGGTTCTTAAACTGGACCGGAGGGCCGGAACAAAAGCAACCTGACCATGTTGGCACTCTCATCTTGGGCTGGGGTGAAGGAGCGGAGGGGAGAGCAAGAGAACCCTCCGCTCTTTTGGCTCAACGGGCCGGATAGAACAGCCAAATGGGCCGGATCCGGCCCGTAGACCATAGTTTGCCCACAGCTGGATTAGACTGTCTGGCAGTGGGCGAAACTCGAGGGCACCTTTCTCTCAGAGGTGCTTGCAGCGAGTACCGAGGGGACACTGAGACTGAGGAACCTTATAGGGTGGGGCTGACGGGAAGCCAAGGCTGTAGGCTCTACCCTGAAACTCCGCCCCATCCAAGCTGAGCACAGAGGCTTTTGCAACTTTGCAAGTCTAGTCAAATAAGGCTGTCTCCTGGCATAAACACAGCTGATCCTCACAGCCAATTGGCCTGGAGGTCAGTTCCTCCCAGTGATACCAACAATAATCAAGACTTAACTAAAACAAGGCTATACATGCAGTCACAAAGAGTGTCCACCTCAGGTAACTGGGGAGGCTGAGCCTGTGGCCCATATAGGACACCTAGCACACAAAGCTACCCTACCAACTCAGGGAAACAGGGAAAATACATAGATAAAGAAGCAGATCACAAACGAAAGAAATGGAGGAGAACAAATAACTGGAGATAGAGTTCAAAACCAAGGTTATAAGGTTTTTCAAAAATTTCCTAGAAAAGACCAATAAATTTAGTGATACCCTTGAGGATATGAGAGAGACCCTCAAGGAAATGGAAAAGGACCAACTAGAAATTAAACATACACTGACTGAAATAAAAAATATTATAGACAACCAACAGCAAACTAGAGGAATGCAAGAATCAAGTAAAAGATTTGAAATACAAAGAAGCAAAAATCACTCAACTGGAAAAGCTAAAAGAAAAAAAAAAAAGAAAAAAATTTGAAGATAGTGTAAGAAGCCTCTGTGACAACTTCAAGCATACCAACATCAGAATTATGGGGGTGCATGAAGAAGAGAGACAGCAAGACACCGAAAACCTATTTGATGAAATAATGACAGAAAACTTCCCCCACCTGGTGAAAAAAATAGACTTACAAGTCCAGGAAGTCCAGAGAACCCCAAACAAAAGGAATCCAAAGAGGACCACACCAAGACACATCATAATTAAAATGCCAAGAGCAAAAGCCAAAGAGAGAATATTAAAAGCAGCAAGAGAAAAAGTTAATTACCTATAATGGAGCACCCATATGATTGTCGGCTGATTTCTTAACAGAAATTATGCAGGCCAGACGGAGTGGCAAGAAATAGTCAAAGTGATGAATAGCAAGAACCTACAACCAAGATTACTCTACCCAGCCAAGCTGACATTAAGAATTGAAGGTCAGCTAAAGAGCTTCACAGACAAGAAAAAGCTAAAGGAGTTCATCACCACCAAATCAGTATTATATGAAATGCTGAAAGCTATTCTCTAAGAAGAAGAAGAAAAAGGTAAAGATAAATATTATGAACAACAAATACACATCAACAAGTGAATCTAAAAATCAAGTGAATTAAAAATCTGATGAACAGAATAAACTGGTGAATATAATAGAATCAGGGGCATAGAAAGGGTGTGGACAGAAAGGGGTGTGGGGGGTGCAGGAAGACACTGGACAAAAATCATACACCTATGGATGAGGATAGTAGTGGGGGTAAGGGAAGAGGGTGGGATGGGAACCAGGTTGATGGGAGCTATGGAGGGGAAAAGAGGAACAATTGTAATAATCTGAACAATAAAGATTTATTAATTTTTTAAAAAAAGTAAATGGAACTGGAAGAGAAATATTTATAAAACTTAGCCTGAATAACAGAGGCCTGTTTATTCTATATCATATATTTTAGCTTAGTTTTAAGATTTATTACTAGACATATTCTAATCAGACATAGATGGCTAAAATTATTCACAATATAGGCTCTGGAAGATGTCCCAGTTTATGTGGACAAGCTTTGCATGGACACATCCCATGATCAAAGTCAACACTGTGTAGGAGACGAGACGCCGGCACTGCCCACCCGTCCCGGAGCCCGCACGCCCCGCACAGAGGGCTCCGCGAACACGGCTGTTCTGCCTGCGCTCACCACTCCAGAGCGCAGGCAGCATGCAGTCTGGTTGGCACCCTCACTCCAATCCTCTCTCCATGTCCGCAGGCCTGATTTTTGTGCCAATGGTGCCTGGCCTCTTAGAAATGTACCTGAGTCCACTGGTTCAAACACCGATTCCTAGACCAGCCCCGAGACACACGTGGCCCTGGTAAAAGCGCTCCAGAAGCTTGTCTATCACAAACTCCCCACATTCCGGCACTGTGAAGATTAACTTAGAATCTGTGGGAAACTGGTGGATTTGGCATCCGTTCATTTGTGGGTCCACTCCCTCAGTCCTTCCCACCTGCTCCATGTCTGAGTGCTGGGCAAAGAGGGATGACTAAGAGGGTCCCTGCCCGCAGGGTGAGTAAGGCTGGCAGGGGAACAGACATTAAGCAACAATCCCTTGGTTATTAGCTAGACCAACACCATCCCCAGCCTCGGCAAGCCCACCATCACCTGCTGCTGCGTGTGATTCCCGAGCTCTGAGCGGAGGGTCGTCAGAGCCCACCCACAAGAGGCCTTACAGATTAGCATCCAGGCCTGGAAGTAAATGTCACACAACTAAACACCAAGTAAGTGTCAGTGTTCAGATGTGCTGAGGGTGTCAAAGTTAAACAAATCAGAGTCCAAAATGAACAAATCACTGTGTGGGGGAGGGAAAGAAATGACACAGTGCTTCAGACCTTCATCCAGAGTCAGGTCATAAATCACCACTTTTCCTAATGATCATAACCGCTGCCTCCTTAATTAACCTGTGACATCAGCTACAAGCTCACACCAAACGTGGCTGATTTAACAGCTACTTGGCTAGTTCTCTGACTTTATATGAGGAACAACTCCAAGACCATCTGTATATAAATTAAATTAGAAATAGATCTATTGACTTTATATTTTTAAAACTCTTTACCATTATTAAAAGCTAGGTCCTTAAGTAAGATTTAGATGACTTAATATCTTAAGCAATATTTTAAATATTATTTTATTTTTTAAGACCTGGTTTTAATTCTATACTCTTATTTTGTTGTAGTCCCACTGCTGCAAATAAACAAACAAAAATTGTTCTCAATTTCTCAGGCTTTGTTTTAAAAAGAAAACGTCAGTTCTGATGAGGAACAAATACAGACGGGAGCTCCTTTAAAACACAGGATGCATGCTGTCCTCTGACGTCTACACGTATCAATAAGCCACGGTGGCCTTTGTCTACCCACGCTTCGCCTCTCTCTCTCTCTCTCTCTCTCTCTCTCTTCTGGCTGTAAGCACACCCTCAGCCCACGTGCCGCCCTCCCTCCCAGACCAGCTGCCCAAACCACACCGACTCCTCCCAGCCTCGCCCGGCGCCGCTCAGGTGCTGCTGACTCCTTCCTGTGGGTCCTGTCCCACTGACCAGGTCACAGACAAAAGGGCTTTCTCCCTTCTCCTCAGGCACCCGGGAGCCGATGATGCTGACCGCCTCCTCTGTAAACTCTTCTCTCCTGATGTCCATATTTTAAAATAAAAAGTCTTTTTTCCCTTCATCCGTGGTGCCCTAGCCAAACCTCTCCCACCCCTCCAATCGCTTCCCGCTTCCTTGCGGGCCCTTCCTCCCATCACATTGTTTTAAGCTGCATGTGGCTCCATTTCCTCAGGCTCTGTCTTGTTCTCTATGGGAAATAAACCTAAAACAACTCAAAGTATGTTGTGAACAGAAAGATCAATGGAATTAAAGTCCAGGTTGAATTCTTGGATATAAAAGTTCTAAAAGGGCAATACAGGGATGTGGTCAGAGAGACATAGGCCCTGGAGCTCAACGCTCCCTCCCAAGCTGCCCCCCGACAATGAGTGGCCCTCTGTGCCCCCGGAGCCCCGTCCGTAAGAGGATGAGCACGGCGCCCGCCTCCGAGGGACCCCGTGAGGAGGCCAGCTGGCCCCTGTGCGCACTGTGAAAGGGACCAGTAAATACATTATGAGATCACCAGCCATTAAAAAATCAAACTCGTCAATTTATAGGCCCACCTTGTAACTTGGCATTTTGTTGTTTCATTATGGTTGTTTTTCAAAACCCTTCAAGTGCACTAACTCCATTTGGTTGAATCACTTTAGTAACTTAAGGTGTTTTAACACATTACAGATCTTCACGCATGCGCGCACATACGCAGTCACACAGAACGACACAGATTCCGGAGCTGGACAAGCAGCACCGGCTCCACAGCAGGATCCTAACACAGGCGGGACCGTGACCTGTCCGCAGGCACAGGGTGAGTGGCAAAGTCCAGGCCAGTGCAGGACTCCAATGTCGGCAGAGGTGAATTGTTTAAAAAAACATTTTCCGCCCGGCCGGCATGCTCAGTGGTTGAGCATCGACCTTTGAACCAGGAGGTCATGGTTTGGATCCCGGTCAGGGCACATGCTCGGGTTGTGGGCTCCATTCCCAGGGGCATGCAGGACGCAACTAATCAATGATTCTCTCGCATCATTGATGTTGCTCTCTCCCTCTACCTTCCCCTCTGAAATCAATAAAAATGGTTTTGTTTTGTTTTGTTTTTAAGCATTTCCTTCACACATTCGTGCTGTGAAGAACTCTTTCTGCAAGTGCAGTTCTGTTTTTAGGAAACGGTTTCTTCCTCGGCACAAAAGGCGGACCTCCGCTCCTCTCCCGTCCGCAGGGGCCCGAGTCTCAGGAGCGACTACTCCGCAGTTAAAGGTCCGTTCACATCCAACCAGCTTCTTAAAAGTTGATTGTTACTCAAATTACAAAAGTAATTTCAAACATCACTGAGAAAAATGTCCTTTGTTTCCACAAACCCTAGCTCTAGTGACCTTCTGAATTGTAGGACACAGAACCCCATGTTCAAGGGCCTGAATAAGACAGCGAGCGCCAGCCCCCCCCCGCCCCCCCCCCCCACCTCCCGCTGCGGGCCTGCGCACAGACCCATGGGCAGCCCGGCCCGCCCGCAGCCCGCAGCCCGCTGCGGAGCCGACAACAGCGGCCGGCGGGACACCTGCCTGGGAATCCCGAGGCTTCTCATCACTGGAGAGCGTAAGTCCTTCGTGCCCAGGCATTCTAGACACAAGTCTAGTTATAGAGCCGACTGAACAGTTCTCTCAAACATGCAAGCTATTTTAGAGTTTGCAACTGAAAAGCCCAAGTAATTGATTCTTTTTGTTACCAGCAGTCTGTGACAGCGCCAAGGAACAAATGACTAAGTCCCCCAAACCACAGCAGTAACTCACACTTAACGAGGCGTTTCAGATCAAACGTGCCTCCTCTCGGGGATCTGGCCCGCCACACACGGGCCGTAACGGGTGCTGCACACGCACAGGACCAACTTCACTCGGAGGAGCTCTGGAGACCGACCGCTGAGGTAGTGACTGTTTTTGGCTGAATTACTTCCTTGTTAATAAACAGCAAAAATATGTTTTCCAATTGTTTTAAAAAGAAACCAGAGCCGAAACCGGTTTGGCTCAGTGGTAGAGCGTTGGTCTGCGGACTGAAAGGTCCCGGGTTCGATTCTGGTCAAGGGCATGTACATTGGTTGCGGGCACAGCCCCGGTGGGGGGTGTGCAAGAGGCGGCTGGTCGATGTTTCTCTCTCATTGACGTTTCTAGCTCTCTATCTCTCTCCTTTCCTCTCTGTAAAATATCAATATATATATATATATATATATATATATATATATATATATATATATATATATATATATTTTTTTTTTTTAAAGAAAGAAAGAAACCAGAAACTCTCAAAGCCTGGCTGTCCTGTTCCCTGTTAGGAACCGGAAGCGCCAATCTTTCAGACCTCCAGTGACTTTCCGGCTCTGCACGTGTGACCTCGTCTACAGTCACGAGATGGGCAGGCAGAGCCCATGGAACTGCCCTGCAAGAACTGCACGCCCCCCGCTGCCGCCCGATCCCCAGCTCGTCACTGCCATTTACCATCTGTGTCCTCAGCAAGCCACTCCATGACCGGCCTCGCCTTTATCTGCAAACAGGCCTGGGAAAGCGCGCTCGCCGGAGGGCGCTCACAAGGTGCCGAAGGTGGAAGAGGCCTGTGAGCTACACTGGGCCGTACGTGAAGGTGTCAGTGTTTGAACCAAGTGAACTGAGGCAGAAAAGGGACGCTGATGTCACTGATGGAGTGTGGGTGCTGAGACACCTCTGTGCTTCAGACCTGAGGGAGCGTGCATGTCAAAGTAACTGAGCAATTGACGAGGAGGCTGAGAGCTGGGTGAATAGGTGAAGGGATTGAGCAAAAAAAAAAAAAAAACCCACACAAATTCATAAACAGACAGCAGTGTGGCAATTCCCGGGGGAAGGGGATGGGGGGGGGCAGGAGAGGGTACAGGGAGGAGACCTGGAGACTGAAGGAGACTTGACTTGGGATGGTGAACACACAACATGTGGACGATGTGTTATACAATGGGACACTTGACACCTGTGTAACTAATAACCAATCTCACCCCAACAAAGTCAACGGAAGTGGAAGGGAGGGAGGGAGGAAACTCAAACTCACAAGTCAGAAAGGAAGTACAAATCAAAATAGTAGTTTGGTAGCATTTTTTAACCTATCAAACTGGGAACTCTTCTTATCACATTACCTACAGGTTTTAGATTTAAGTAAAATAGTTTCATAAGCAAAACTGATAACTGAGGGACAATATTAAACTATATATCCAAAGTCAAAAAAAATTAGCAAAAAACCTTCTAAAAGTCATGCTTCTTAGATAAAACATTTTTTTAAATCACGTATCTTTCAAAACTCATATATTCACATTTTTCTCCAGCTACAGAAAGAATTTGATAAAAGGCCATGAAAGTGTAGATAACAAAATGCCCAAACTTTAGACCCAAGTAAGCTGGAAAGTCCCAAAACAAGAGATCTGTGTTCTTTTCAAAGGAGACTAAGGAAATTATTCTTGCCTCTGAAGACTTTACATAAAGTATATATACTAAACGGAAATTTCCAATAAATAATTTGCCTTAGGAAAATAAATCATTCTTCTAAACATGTCTTAGATATTGAGGCATTACTGTAGCAAATACAACTGCTATTTTGTTTTTTTAAATAATTCCTTATTGTTAAAGGTATTACATATGTCCCCTTTTTCCTCTATCGCCCCTCCAGTCTGCCCCCGTCCCAGGCCCTCACCCCCACTGTCTGTCCAGGGGCCATGCGTATATGCACACAAGGTCCTTGGTTGACTACCTCCCACCACCCCACCCTCCCCCGCCTTCCCTCCAAGATTCCGCCTCTGTTCCATGCTTCCATGTCTCTGGATCCACTCCGTCCATCAGTTTATGTTGCTCATTAGATTCCACACGTGAGTGAGATCGAGTGATACTTATCTTTCTCTGATTGGCTTATTTCACTTAGCATAATACCTTACAGGCCCCCCCATGCTGTCTCAAAAGGTGAGAGGTCCTTCTTTTTACTGCTGCACAGTATTCCCTGGTGTAAATGTACCACAGCTTTTTATCCACTCGTCTGCTGTGGGCACCTGGGCTGTTTCCAGATCTCAGCTATTGTACTTGTGCTGCTACGAACATAGGGTGCATATATCCTTTCTGATTGGTGTTTCAGGTTTCTTAGGATATAATCCTAGAAGTGGGATCACTGGGTCACATGGCAGCTCCATATTTAATTTTTTGAGGAAACTCCACACTGTTTTCGTTTGGTTGGGATGTGCAGAACCTTTTTATGTATTTTGATTGTTATTATTTTGATATAGTTCCATTTGTTTATTTTCTCCTTAGTTTTTTTCTTTCTTTTTTTCTTTTCTTTTTTTTGGTTTTTTTTCCCCCCCTAGAATAGTGGTCGGCAAACTGCAGCTCTCGAGTCACATGCAGCTCTTTGGCCCCTTGAGTGTGGCTCTTCCACAAAATACCATGTGCGGGTGTGCATGTACAGTGCGATTGAAACTTCGTGGCCCATGTGTGGGAGTCGGTTTTTGGCTCTCCAAAGAAATTTCAATCAATGTTGATATTGGGCTCTGTTGACTAATGAGTTTGCCAACCACTGCCCTAGGAGATGTATCCATAAACATCTTGCTACAAGAAATGTCTGAGGATTTGCTACATATGGTTTCTTCTAGGATTTTTATGTTTTCACAACTTACATTTAAGTTTATTATCCACTTTGACTTTATTCTTGTTTATGGGGTAAGTTGGTGGTCTAGTTTCATTTTTTTTGCATGTATCTGTCCAGTTTTCCCAGCACCATTTATTGAAGAGACTGTCTTGACTCCATTGTATGCTCTTATCTCCTTGGTCAAATATTAATTGGGCGTAATGGCTTGGATTGCTTTCTGGGTTCTCTGTTCTGTCCCATTGTCTATATGACTGCTCTTGTGCCAGTACCAGGCTGTTTCGATTACATTGGCTTTGTAGTATTACTTGATATCTGGTATTGTGATTCCTCCAACTTTGTGTTTTTGTTCTCAAGATTGCTGCAGCTATTCAAGATCTTTTTTTGGTTCCATATAAATTTTTGGAGTATTTGTTCTAGATCTGTGAAATATGCTGTTGGTATTTTAATAGGGATTGCATTGAATCTGTTGATTGCTTAGGGTAGTATGAGTATTTTAATGATGTTGAGTCTACCAATCCATTAATATGGTTTATTCTTCCAATTGTTTATATCATCTTCTATCTCTTTTTACAACATCCTGTAGTTTTCTGAATACGGGTCTTTTGCCTTGTTAAAGTTTATTCTTAAGTATCTTAATTTTTGTTGTTGTTGCAATGGTAAATGAAATTTGTTTAGTTTATCTTTCTGAGAATTCATTATTGGTGTATAAAAAAATCAATTTTGAAGGTGTTGCTTTTTTATCCTGTTACATTATCTAATTCATTTATTAAATCTAGTAGTTATTTGATGGAGTCTTTAGTGTTTGCTATGTACAATATCATGCTGTCTGTGAATAATGAGAGTTTTACTTCCTCCTTTCCAATTTGGATGTCTTTTATTTCTTCTTGTCTGAATGCTGTGGCTAGGACTTCCTGACTGAATAGGAGTGGTGAATAAGAGTGGACATTGCCGCAACCGGTTTGGCTCAGTGGATAGAGCATCGGCCTGTGGACTGAAAGGTCCCGGGTTCAATTCCGGACAAGGGCATGTACCTTGGTTGCGGGCACATCCCCAGTATGGGGTGTGCAGGAGGCAGCTGATGGATAATTCTCTCTCATCAATGTTTCAAAACACTCTATTCCTCTCTGTAAAAAATAAATAAAACATATATTTAAAAAAAAAGAGTGGACATCACTGTCTTGTTCCTTTTCTTAGGGAAAATGGTTTTAGTTTTTGCCCATTGAGTAGGATGTTGACTGTAAGTTTGTCATATGTGGTCTTTTTCCTGTTGAGATATGCTCCGTCTAGTCCCACTTTGCTGAGAGTTTTTATCAAAAATGGGTGTTGGATTTTGTTGAATGCTTTTTCTCTATTTATATGAGTATGTGGTTTTTATCTCTCAACTTGTTTGTGATATATCACAATTTATTGATTTGAAAATATTGTACCAGGTTTGCATCCCTGGAATAAATCCCACTTGGCCATGGTGGGATTTTAATATATTGCTGGATCCGATTTGCTAATATTTTGTTGAGAATTTTTGCATCTACGTTCATCAGGGATGTGGGCCTGTAATTCTCTTTCTTGGTAGAGTCTTCATCTGGTTTTGTAATCAGGATGATGCTGGCCTCATAAAAAGAGCTTGGTATGTTCCTTCCTCTTGGATTTCCTGAAACAGTCTGAGGAGGATAGGTGCCAGTTCTTCTTTGGATGTTTGGTCAAACTCCCCTGTGAAGCCATCCAGACCCGGGCTTTTGTTCCCTGGAAGTGTTTTAATCAGTTTCTGTTTCATCAGTTCTTATTGACCTATTCACATTTTCTGCTTCTTCCTGATTCAGTTTTGGGAGATTATATTTTACTAGGAATTTGCCCATTTCACTCACATTGTTTAGCTTGTTCGCATATAGTTCTTCATATTTTCTTACAATCCTTTGTATTTCTGTGGTGTCAGTGGTTATTTCTTCGCTTTTATTTCTGATTTTATTTGGTTCCTCTCTCTTTGTTTCTATATGAGTCTGGCTAACGGTTCATCAATTTTGTTTATCCTTTCAAAGAACCAGCTCTTGGTTTCAATGATTTTTGTTTTTTTTTAATTTTTTTTGTCTCTATATCATTTATTTTTGCTCTTATCTTTATTATTTCCTTCTACTTACTCTGGAGTTTCTTTGTTTTTATCTTTCGAGTTAAGTTGTAGGGTTAAATAGTTTATTCTTTTTTTTTCTTGGTTTTTTGTTTTTTTTGTTGTTGTTTTTTTTTTAGGTAGGCCAATAGTGCTATAAATTCTCAGGACTGCTTTTGCTGTGTCCCAGAGATTTTGGGTCATTGTGTGTTCATTTTGTTTCCAGGGAAGGTTTTACTTCTTTCTTATCTCCTTGGTAAACCATTTATTATTTAATAACATGCTATTTAGCCTCCATGAGTTTGAATGTTTTTGTGGCATCTTTAATGTAACTGATTTCTAATTTCATTCCATTGTGATCTGAGAAGATGCTTGATATGATTTCAATCATCTTGAACTTATAGACTTGTTTTGTATCCTAACATGTGGTCTATCTTTGTGAATGACCCATGTGCACTTGAAAAGAATGTAAGTTCTTCAGTTTTGGGGTGAAATGTTCTATAAATGTCAATTAAACCCATCTGATCCAGTATGTTCTTTAGGATCATTATTTCTTGTTAAGCTTTTGCCTGAAAGATCTAACCAGTGAAGTCAGTGAGGTGTTATAGTCTCTACTATGACTATATTAGTGTTGATCTCTGTTCAAGTCCTCTAGAAGTTGTTTTATATATATATATATATATATATATATATATATATATATATATATATATATTGCTCCTATATTGTGTGCATATATGTTTACAGGGTTATATCCTCTTGCGGGATTGATCCCTTTGGCATATTATGTAGTGCCCTATGTTGTCTCTTGTGATGGCCTTTATTTTGCAGTCTATTTTGTTGGATGTGAGTATTGCTACTCCAGCTTTTTTCTTTCCCACTTGAATGGAATTTTTCCCCCATCCCTTCACTCTCATCCAGTGTGTATCTTTTATTCTGAGTGGGTCTCTTATAGACAGTATATAGTAGGGTCATGTTTTCGTATCCATGTAGTTACTCTATGCCTTTGATTGGAACATTTAACCCACTTACATTCAGGGTTATTATTGGTAGTACTTATTTATTGCCATTTTAATTCTGTATGCCTAGGTTTATCTCTCTCTTCTCATCACAGCAGTCGCTTTAGCATTTCTTGTAATGCTGGCTTGGTGGTGATGTACTACTTTAGCCATTTCCCCCCCCCAGGAAGCTCTTTATTTGACAATCTATTTTGAATGATAGCCTTGCTGGTTATAGTAACCTTGGTTTCAGATCCTTGCTTTCCATGACCTATAGAGTTTCTGATGAGAAATCAGGTGTCAGCTTTATGGGTTCTCTGAGTGATTTTTTTGAACCCTGTCTTCTAATTCACTGATTTGATCCTCAGTTTCCCCTAATTTGCTGTGTATTCTTTCCAATGTGTTATTTATGCTATCACATTCTTTACTTCTGCTTTCATAGTTATTATATCTTTTCTCATGCTGTTGAGCCTCTTTATTCTGAATTCTATATCAGAAACATTTCTTATCTCCATTTCATTTATCTCTTCTTCTGGAGAATTCTCTTGTTCTTTCATTTGTGGGTTGTTTCTTTGTCTCCTCATTTTGGCTGCCTATATGGGACTGTGACTATGTATTAAGTAGATCTGCTATGCTTCTCAGTCTCAAGTGCAGGACATTGTCAAATGCTGTTTCTGACCACTGTGAGGCACAGTGGTCGGCAAACTCATTAGTCCACAGAGCCAAATATCAACAGTACAATTGAAATTTCTTTTGAGACCCAAATTTTTTAAGCTTAAACTTCTTCTAACACCACTTCTTCAAAATAGACTTGCCCAGACCGTGGTATTTTGTGGAAGAGTCACACTCAAGGGGCCAAGGAGCTGCAAGTGACTCGCAAGTCCCAGTTTGCCTACAACAGGATTAGGCAAAGACTCAAAGCCTCCAGAGGACGCCTCTGTCTACAGACTGATAGGATTCCATCTTGATTCCCTTAGGCAATCATCCTGGTGGGGCAACTGCTTCTGCCTGGAGGCTAATTGTTATTCTCAGTCTCTTAATTGGACTCAGAAACTCCGCACCATGGGGTAAGGTGTTTTCCAATAGGGTGGGTCACCTGTCTCCCCCCCAGGCAAGGCCACCTGTATAGCAAATGTCTGCGTGAGAAAGATGACCTCCGCAGTGTGAGGGAATAACTCAGCACAGGAAACCAGAGTATCTGCCTTCCTAGCTCTAACTCCAGAGCCCCTGATCCTGGCTTCTGCTCACACAGCTCCAGTCCACTCTGCCCTCCCTCTGCAGGAGCACAAGGCGGGTGGCTCCACAGGGAATTTTGTACTTTGGCCCTTTAAGAGGGTGCCTGAATTTAAAGCTGTCTCTCCCTAGCAGATAGCAACCGTGCTGCTTTTCACAGCCAGATGTTACATGGTATCCTTCTCAGCTCTGGTGCTCTCTGCTGGGGGGCCCAGCTTGGGGATTAGACCCCAGAGTCCCCAGTGGCAAACTCTACAGCTGAGATCTCTTTCCAGAACTTCAGTTGCTGTCTGTGGGAACTCAGCCAGTCCTTTCGTGCCTCCTACCACTTGCTATATAGTCTCAACTTTCGGTTCTCGGTTATTAGGGTTCTCTCCAGTGAGTCTCTGTTGATTATTCTGGAAATTTTTCTATATTTTAGTTGTAATTCCAGTTTGGTCCTGGAAGCATGTCCATGTAGCATCCACTTACTCCACCATAATTCTTTATTGTCTGTTCTCACTGCTATTTTGTGACATTCTTCTCGATGGACTTGGATGGGGATGAACTTTTGAACCAAGAACATCGCCATTGACCTTCCTGCACAAGGTAGGGCTTTCCTGCACTTAGTCTGAAGTGGGAAGCGTCAGGCTCACAATGCCTGAGTCCACACAGACACTGGACACCACCCTTCTCCATAAAAGAGAGCAGTGAGCTCTAAGAAGAGTCCAAGCCAAAATGTTTTTGCCAAATATTAAAAACTGAGGTTGCTAGCACCAAACACTGTAGGGATGGACGGACATTTCACAGGCTGATGTCCATGGCCCTAAAGCTGGATCCAGAGGCAGGAACAGGCCAGCCGCCTGGCAGAGTTACCCTGGAACCCAGCTCTGCCTCAGCTGCTGCATGGTCCAGTCAACAAGTTCACATTTTTGCACACAACTCAGATGTGAAAATACCCGTCAAATGAGGAAGGGAAGCGTCAAACTTCATCACTATGACTTCTTTTAGTCACACACCGACTGTTGTCCTGAGGGGCAGGCACTGCGCAGTGTCAGGGGTGGTAATGAAAGAGCTTGTGGCACAGTCTGCCTTTATTTATTTATTTAATATTTCCATTGATTTCAGAGAGGAAGGGAGAGGGAGAGAGATAGAAACATCAATGATGAGAGAGAATCACTGGTAGGCTGCCTCCTGCACACTCCACACTGGGGATTGAGTCCGCAGCCCAGGCTGTGTCCTGACCAGGAATCGAACCATGACCTATTGGGTCATAGGTCAATGCTCAACCACTGAGCCCTGCCAGTTTAGGCTCGTCCTGCTTTTAAGAGGCTTGTGAGATGAATGAGAAGACAAGCCCTTCAGATCGAACAATTAGGGCCAACAGAAGTTCTTTAGAACCAGGGTGCAGAATGGAGTGGACAGTTCAGGAGGCCCTAAGAGCCGCCGCCCTCACTCCCCGAGGCTGCCCGGCCCCAGCCTGCCTCCCTGCTCCCGGGGAGTGCCAGGGACCTCACAGCAAGTCTGTGCACCAGGCAATAACCACACATGTCCAGGTGCTCCTGCTGTTGGGTAGCCTGAAGGAGCCACGTGTGAAAAAGACAGCAGTGGCCTTAAAGGGGCTGCTTCTGGGTCAGAAGTGACCACAGCGGCTACAAGGACCAGGGCACATGCCGCCATGACCCAGGAGACAGAGGGATGCTTCCTGTGCTTCTTCCATCACAGAGAGACCTCCTACCTACGATTACCTTAGAGTCAGCACACAGGACACATACAGTGGGTTTTTACATGACACCCAAATGGCACTGGCTCTAGAAAACATGACGTATGCCTAACAGGGGAGACTTCGGAGGCAGGCACAGCAATGGCTCAGGTTCTCACATGCAGGCTCCGTCCGCTGTGTGCGTACGTGAAACAGATGAGAAGGGTCAGGTGCTGGGCACAGGAAGTCAGACGTGCTCTGCAGGCAGCACTGTCTCCCGGGAAGAAGCAGGGGAGGGGAAGGTGCTAACCTGGCCTCTGCGGTCACCAGAGCCTGCTCGTGATGGGCAGCAGCCAGGGAAGGTTCCCACTCCGGGCCAGAGGCTGGACAGCCTTCAGCGTGTGCTGTGGTCTCACAAAGACGTGCCCTCCCCACCTTCCTGCCAGTGCGGCCTCACACTACCAGCCACCTGCCTGTCCGACCAATGACAGCTTCCTTCTTGAGTATTGTTTCTGTCCTGGGCTCCTGAAACCCTCCTCCCCTAAACACACTACTGTGTGAGAGCATTAAGACAAAGGCGCATTAAACTTGGCTGGACTTTTTCTTATCAATGTATCAGTTATACCACATTCAACATGACTTGGAAGGAAAGTTATATTTTACCACCCCTCCCCCAAATCACAGTGACACAGTCAGAGGAGAGAAAGAGCAGCTCTGACAGGGAGACTAGTTGGAATTCCCAGAACTAAATCGAGTAGGGTAGGTCACCAAGTGGGATGACACTTCCGTGGAGTCAAAGGGATGAGCAGGGCGTGGTCTGCAGGCCCACGGGGAACACGGGAGGGGCGGGGACACAAGCACCCTCTCCCTCAGGAGCAAGTCTGTGCTGGGGAAGCGCTCAGCTTTACTCTAACAAGATGGGGGGGGGGGGCGCCCAAGACGGGGATGTGAGGGGTGGGCGTCTGGGAAAGGGGTTCGTTAACTATAACAATTAACACTCAACAATGGACTGTTAAGAAGCATTACTTCTTTCATTTTCACTTCAGCAAGAACAAAAGAACCCAGGATTTAAGAACCAAATTCCTTTCCCATGACACAGTGTATGGTCATCACAATAAAGTTAACTCCTCACCCCACTGTGAAAACAAACCCAGAAAGAGACTGTTATCTAGTGAAGCTCACCAAGATGTGATAATCAGTCATCAGGAAGTGAAGAATCCAAACAAGGACAGTCCTAATAATTCCCCGATGAGAGAAAGACTGTTCCTACTAGAACGTGAGGTTACGGGGATCCATAATTCTCCAACAGCACTTCACACTGTAAGCTGATGGCCATGGCCCCACACAGGCCGCGTGTAGACTGATGGCCATGGCCCCACACAGGCCGCGTGTAGACTGGTGGCCATGGCCCCACACAGGCCGCGTGTAGACTGGTGGCCATGGCCCCACACAGGCCGCGTGTAGACTGGTGGCCATGGCCCCACACAGGCCGCGTGTAGACTGGTGGCCATGGCCCCACACAGGCCGCGTGTAGACTGATGGCCATGGCCCCACACAGGCTGCGTGTGAAGCACATACTGAAGAAGAACTCCATCCCCTTCCTTCATGAGAACATCCCTGAACAAACAGGAACAAGCACGTGTCCTCTTCCCCGGGAACCCACTGCTACCCGACTTCAGCCCGTGGCTGCACAGCGGCTCCGCTGACAGACACCCTCCTGCCCTGGTGAGGCGGCAGAGAAATCGTCCTGCACCTAAGGGCTCTGCCCCTGAGTGTTCACACTTCCCTCTGGGGTACCTCTGCCACACTCACTGCAATGCACTCAGCCTCAGACCCGGGGTCCTCTTCACGCACTGGACCATGTTTAAGTTTCCTTTCCCTCTACGTGAACAGGACTGTGTGGACCTAAAGCAGACACTGGTCTCACTAGCCAGCACTGTTGCTGAGTCACCAGGAAACCCACTCTCGACTGCCCCCTGCTGCTGAAGCGGCTGGTTGCTGCTACGGCAGAAACACACCCTGGGTCCAAGGCCAGAAACATATGAAAGGCTATTTCCCTCATGTTCAAGGGCTCAGTCGCGGTGCTGCAGTCCCAGGCGCCTGGCTACTGACGTCTGAGGAAGAGAGCGGCTTCCCGGAAGCTCGGAGGGACTGAGCAGACAGCGCACTGTGGACGCCGCTGCGGGAACACGCTTATTAGATCTGCACCCTCCACTTTCCCAAACTAATGAGAAAAGGAAAACCTAGGACACAAACCACCAATTCTGACTAATCCGTTTGTTCCTGGTTACACAGACAGCACAGGTATTCATACGGTAACTCCATGAAGAATGTTTTCGTTTTGTAGTAAAAATGAAATAAGCATGTGTTTTTCCATTTGCTTATCGTGTAACATTCAGAAGTGCTCATATAAACACTGACTTTTACATAACCTGCCTAGTGTCTGACACGCCTTCACTAACAGGAGCAAACATCTGCTGAAGGAGAGAGAGGAACAGAACCTCAGGACCCAGAACCAAACAACCCACGGCCACTGCACTCACCAGCCCATGGCCACTGCATTCATCAGCCCACGGCCACTGCATTCATCAGCCCACGGACACTGCACTCCCCAGCCCACGGCCACTGCACTACCCCACCCACAACCACTACACTACCCAACCCAATGGCCACTGCACTCTCCAGCCCATGGCCACTGCATTCATCAGCCCACGGACACTGCACTCCCCAGCCCACAGCCCCTGCACTACCCCACCCACAACCACTACACTACCCAACCCAATGGCCACTGCACTCACCAGCCCAAGGCCACTGCATTCATCAGCCCACGGACACTGCACTCCCCAGCCCACGGCCACTGCACTACCCAACCCAATGGCCACTGAACTCCACAATCCATGGACACCGCACTCCCCAGCCCATGGACACTGCACTCACCAGCCCATGGACACTGCACTCACCAGCCCACGGCCACTGCACTACCCAACCCAATGGCCACTGAACTCCCCAGCCCACGGACACTGCACTACCCAGCCCACAGCCCCTGCACTACCCCACCCACAACCACTACACTACCACTGCACTCTCCAGCCCACGGACACTGCACTCCCTAGCCCAGGACCACTGCATTACCCAGGTCCTGGCCATCTGAAACTCGACTTCAATTTCTCATTACCTGCTGGGAATCCCACCACAAGCCTAACAGAAACCGGTACGTTTTCACCGCCCCCTTGGTCTTAAACAGTGTGGCTAAGGGATGACAATGCCATCAGAGAGGTGTTCATGTTGCCTAAAGCACATCCCTGCCTGGCACCACGCCCACCCCACCGCACGGGGCCGCAGTGCGGCAGCACCGCCCAGCGTGGGCGCCCCCACGGCTCCCTCTCCACAGCCGACGCCAGTGCAGAGCAAGTGCTCAAAACGTGTCCTCTAACCTCTCCAACGCACTTACCCTTCGGAACGACACGACGTAGAACGTGTCTCCCCGCCTGTGGATGGCATCGAAGAAGTCCTGGTAGCTTCGGGGGGACGCGTAGTACACTTGGAGCTCCCTCCCCGAGGGCCTGCTGAGAGAGGAGGCATGCTTACAGCAGACTGGCACGGAGTCTCAGGAGCAGCCATTCTGAGCCACATCTGCCTACGGAATCCTAACCAAACACGAGCAGCCTTGGGGCGGTTTTCTAGAACAGTCTGAAAAGCCCACGGTCAGAGATCTGTATGATTCGATTCACTGAGGCTGAGTCGCTTCTGAGTCAAGCCTCTAAGTCAGGCCTGGGCAAACTACGGCCCGCGGGCTGGATGGCTGTTCTAAACTATTGAAATAAAAATTTAAAAAAAGACCGTACCCTTTTATGTAATGATGTTTACTTTGAATTTATATTAGTTCACACAAACACTCCATCCATGCTTCTGTGGCCCTCCGGTCCAGTTTAAGAACCCATTGTGGCCCTTGAGTCAAAGAGTTTGCCCACCCCTGCTCTAAGTCGTCCCAGATAGTCATGTGCGGTGGGAAGCACGTGGAGGTCACGGAGCATCCGCCAGCAGCTTTCCTCGCTGCGTGCGTGACGCTGATCTCCGAGAGCCAGGCGTCTAAGGACAGCACTGCTCCCGCCACCGCCGGCGTGGGCCTGGAGAACAGCAGCCTGGCTGATGTCTGCCCTCCTCTTCCGGGGTGTCCAGCTGTGAGTAACCCCGCTTCCTCGTCAACAGAAGGATGCAACTGGGTGGAGGCTGAGACGCGCGCCCGGCCTGCTCTGCCCGCTCCTGCAGAGCCAGGACAGAGCCGCTCAGCGCCTCGCCCCATACCGGCCCCACGTCCACTCACACTCAGGGACGCGTTCTTGGCAATGAGGGTCTTTCACTGTTCGGCACAAAAGCCGGCACACATAGGTTAAAGAGGAGTTAAAGAAATAATGCTTATTTTACTCCCAAAAGCAATCTTACATTTTTTTCTACAGTCTTCTTTTGTGTTTTCAATGAATTTATTTTTTCAGTTAATCTTTGTTAACTTATGAGAAAAGAGGGGCCTAAAAGGAAATTAATTAAAAGTGAGTCCTAAGAACTTCCTCTGAAATAATTCCATCTGTTCAGTAGGCCATTCTGTCTACAGTGTCTTGAATATACCATCAGTTATTCCTTGTGACACTTGCGTTCTGTGGACACAGGCTCAGCAAACAGTGAGCCACTCCCAAAGGGACAGCAGGGTCAGCAAGCCCCTGGCTGCAGCGCTGTCATCCACGGGCCAACGTGTCACCTGGTTTTGTGTTCTGTTCAGACACCTTCTGACCGTGTGCTGTTCGCTTGCTAACTCTGACGGTGGCTCAGGCCTGACCGCAACTCCCCAACAAGCCCTTTCTCCAGGTCACCAATCTGGCCTCCGTGCCTGGCAACACCAGCACTCCGGCAGGCACTTGTCCGTTTTAAACGGTGAAATTGCCAACAAAAAGCACAGGGATGTGGGGACCAGGCACTGACACCTGGAGGACGCCTGCCCCAGGAGCAGGGCGCTGCCCTGGTGACCCTCACCTGGGAACAGCTACAAACATTTGCAAACGACCGTGAAAGCAATTTGCATATTGATTTTGGGGTCACAAGGACATCTTAGCAAGTAGGTGGGTTCAGATACAGAATCCATGACCAGGTGCGGCCACATTCTCTCACCTGATGCTGGTGGTCTCTGTGTACTGGACGGCCACGAGCTGAGAGCCGGAGCCCTGCCCCAGAGCGCCCTGGGAGAGAACAAAGGACTCAGTGCAATGAAACCACATGAAGAGCTTCCGGTAACAACTCCTTTCACATTTACGTTTACTGAACTCGCATTAAAGCATTTGTATAGTTTTTTCATGAATAGTCTGACATATTGAGTTTATATGACTCAAACGCCAAGACAGAAATCAGAACTCCTGTGCTCACATTCTGGACTGAGAGATGTGTCTTATGGAGGGTAACATTTAAGACACTTCCCATAAAGGTTTTTTTTAAATAGCTCGAAAGCTTAGTCCAAGCATCACAAGTTTTATGACCAGGTCAGATAAGTATTATTGGAAATATAACAATTTATGTTTGCTAAAATAATTATTTTCCCAATGGAAATTTCATTCCTGCAGTGCAAAAGGTCCTTAATAAAGCTAGATCCTACTATTTACTAGGTTAAACACAAAACCCTTCATGCTAAATACAGCTGAGGATACAGATCAGTAAGGAGGGCTCCCCAAAATAAGCAAGACTTGTCCTTACACTCGGACATGACCAGGCTGTGAAAACCGACTCACAAAGACATTAGGCAAATAGAACTGAACAAGCCATTTAGTTATCAAAGACTTGACACCAGTTAACATAGAAACCTCTGAAATACTGGTAGAGCTTTGGCATTGGTAGCTACAGGGACTGGACAAAAGGTGAGAATCAGCAAAAACATGAGATAGACAGTAACATGGAAATGACATTTTACATAAAACGTTCCATTTTGTTGTAGATTTGTCCACTTTTCCATTTAGTCCTGTCACCGTTTGCTCTACGCATGTTGAAGCTTAATAACTATCTTCTTGATAAGCGTACTCTCATCACTCTGAAATTTCCATCTTCACCTCTTATAAAATTCTCTGACTGGGAGTCTAGTTTGTCTGACTAATGTAGCCACAGCAGCTTTTTAATACTTTTTAAAAATATATATTTTATTGATTTTTTACATAGAGGAAGGGAGAAGGATAGAGAGTTAGAAACATAGATGAGAATCATCGATCAGCTGCCTCCTGCACAACACCCACTGGAGATGTGCCCACAACCAAGGTACATGCCTTTGACCAGAATCGAACCTGGTAACCTTGAGTCCGCAGGCCAACGCTCTATCCATTGAGCCAAACCAGTTTCGGTAGCTTTCTAATACGTAATGTTTGCATAGTATCACACTATTTCACCCATTAATTTTTCATGTGTGTGCTTATATATAAAATGAGAGGCCCGCTACACAAAACTCGTACACTTTGGGGGGAGAGGTCCCTCAGCCCGACCTGGACCCTCTCGCAGTCTGGGACCACTCAGAGGATGTCTGACTGCCGGCTTAGGCTTGATCCCTGGCCTAAGCCATCAGACATCCCTCTAACAATCCAGGATCCCTCGCTCCTTACCACTCAGCTCGCTGCTCCTTAGCGCTGCTATGGAGGCAGGAGAGGCTCCCACCACCACTGCTGCACTCACCAGCCGTGAGCCCGGCTGAGCTGCGGCTCCCCCTGTGGGAGTGCACTGACCACCAGGGGGCAGCTCCTGTGTTGAGCATCTGCTCCTGGTAGTCAGTGCACATCATAGCAACTGGACATTCCAGTCGGTCTGCCATAATGGTTACTTGGGCTTTTATTATATAGAGGCTCGTTGCACAAAATCCATGCACAGATAGGGTCCGTAGGCCTGGCCAATGATAAGAGCCCCGCCGGCATGCCTCCTTCTCTCACTCCCTCAGCGCTCCACCACCGCTGCTGGTCACTTTCATGTTCTGTGCCCCCCTCATGGCCAGCGTACATCATAGCAAGCAATCAAACTCCCAGTCTTCCAGTTGAACTCCCGAGGGGACCCTTTGCATATTAGCCTTTTATATAAAGAGATGTTATTTCTTGCAAACAGCATATAGTTGTATCTTACCTTTTAAAAAACCTAGTTTGACAATCCCTTTAAACTGATGGGTTTATTTATCTTATTACATTTTATTGCAAATATGGCTAAGTTTAAGTCTACTATCGTGGTATGTATTTTCTATTTGCTCTTTGTTTGTTCTTTCCTGCTTTCTTTTTATTTTTTTTAGTATTCCATTTATATTTCTTGTACTGGTTTTATGGTTCTACTTCTTTGTATTAGTTTTTAGTGGTTGCTCTTGAGATTATACTTTGATCTTTAAGTTACCATAGCCAACCCTGAAGTATTATCTGTACATATAAAAACTTTGTAAGAGTATATTATACTTTCTGCCTCTGTACCTTTCTGTTCTTATTGTTGTATATTTTACTCCTACATAACCTGTAAACCCCACAAAAAAAAAACTGTTGTTTTGCTTAAAAAAAAAAACAAGTCCCCTAAAGACATTTATATACAAACACAAATAAAGACACTTCAAGGGGCATTTATTTTCGCCAACATTCACCGATCCTGGTGCTCCTCACATGCTGTCAGGGTTCTACCTGAGCCTATTTCCTTTGGTCCAAACATCCTCCTTTAGTGTTCCTTACAATGCAGACAATGTGTAACAGTTTCGTCTATCTGGAAACATCTTTATTTTGCTTTCATTTTGAAAAATATTTTCAATGATTTGACCCTCTAACTTTTCTAAAAACTCAGTCTAGGAAGACGTAAAAATGACACAAGTCAAATCATGAATATAAAGCTTAGAAATAACAGAAATTTCAAAGAAATGTCAACTTGTCAGTATCAAACTATCTTAGTGTACTCCTGGGTCCATCTAGCATCTGAGAGGGGAGATGTGAAGGAAAGGCTGAGATGGGGAAGGGAACTAGGCAGAGCAGCTACAGGATCGGCGCTGAGGAATGCTGTGAGCTCAGGTGTGGACAGCAGCCTGAGCGATGACCTTACCTCCTCTGACTGAGTAGGACTTGGCCTCTCAGCTAACACAGGTCCTCCCCACCCCACCGTCTTCGGGCCCACATTTCTGACCTCCATCCGTACAGTGGACAGTCCTGCAGGAACTCACACAGACAGACATGCACCCAAGGTGCAGAGAAAGGGACAGGACTAAACTACAAATATACCTCAAATGTTTCAAGGCTGTGAAATTAAACAAAACTACCATCATTGCATTAAAATTCCTTCCAGATTATGGAACATCAACCACCCCTTACACAGTAAGTTCTATTTATTCATCTAATGAACGGGATACAATCACAAGAAATTATATCAAAAGATAAAGTAAAGTAACTCATTCAGGCCAAGGATTTTAATCTTGAGTCATGAAGCCCATGCATTAGCTGTGCAACTCTCGCTCTTCCCTGCACAGCAAGGACGCAAGACCCAAAATGATGCTGCCATATGTTTAGCCATCAGGGTTCTGGATATTTTTTTAAATTTGATAAATCTTTATTGCACAGATTATTACAATTGTTTCTTCTCCTCCCCACCCCCCAGCTCCCTTCCACCCACCCTCTGCCCTTACCTCCCTCTCATTGTCCTCATCCATAGGTGTATGATTTTATTCCAGTCTCTTCCTGTACCTCCCACACCCCTTTCCCCCTGATAATTATCAATCCCCTCCCTTTCTTTGCTCCTGATTCTACTATATTCACCAGTTGATTCTGTTCCTCAGATTTTTAATTCACTTGACTTTTAGATTCACTTGTTAATAGGTATTTGTTGTTCATAATTTTTATCTTTTTTCTTCTTCTTCCTCTTCTTAAAGAATACCTTTCAGTATTTCATATAATACTGGTTTGGTGGTGATGAACTCCTTTAGCTTTTTCTGATCTGTGAAGCTTTTTATCTACCCTTCAGTTCTGAATGATAACTTTGCTGGGTAATCTTGGTTGTAGGTTCTTGCTATTCATCACTTTGAATATTTCCTGCCACTCATGTCTGGCCTGCATAGTTTCTGAGAAATCAGCTGATAATCATATGGGTGCTCCCTTGTAACTGTTTTTCTCTTGCTGCTTATAAGATTCTTTGTCTTTTGCTCTTGGCATTTTAATTATGATGTGTCTTGGTGTGGTCCTCTTTGGATTGGGGTTCTGTGCACTTCCTAGACTTGTAAATCTATTTCTTTCACCAGGTGGAAAAAGTTTTCTGTCATTATTTCTTCAAATAGGTTCTCTGTGTTTTGCTCTCTTCTTCTGGCACCCCCATAATCCTGATGTTGGTACACTTGAAATTGTCCTAGAGTGTTCTTACACTATCTTCAACTTTCTGGATTCTCTTCTCTTCTTGTTTCTCTGAAAGAGTGTCCTTTGACTCTTTGTATTCTAAATCTTTGACTTGATTCTTGTTTTCCTCTAGTTTGCTGTTGGGGCTCTGTATAATATTTTTTATTTCAGTCAGTGTATATTTTATTTCTCGTTGGTTCTTTTTCATATCCTTGAGGGTCTCGTTAAATTTATCGGCCTTTTCTAGGAAATTCTTGAAAAACCTTATAACCATGGTTTTGAATTCTATATCCAGTCTTTTGTTCTCCTCTATTTCTTTAGTTTAAGATCTTTAGTTTCCTTGTCTCAGCATTTTCGCTGTTTCCCTGTAGGGTGGCTTTATGTGCTTGGTGTGGGTCAGCCTCCCCAGTTACCTGAGGTGGACACTCTTGGTGCTCTCCTTTGTGGACTGTATGTACAGCCTTGTTGCAGTTAAGTCTTGATTGTTGTTGGTATCACTGGGAGGGATTGACCTCCAGGTCCATTGGATGTGAGTATCAGCTGTGTCTATGCCAGGATACCTTCTGTATTGGTCTTATAAGATCAGACTTGCAAAATTGCAAAAGCCTCTGAGCACAGCTTGGATGGGGTAGAGTCTCAGGGATGAGCCAACAGTCTTGGCTTCCCGTTAGCCCTACCCTTGTGTGTGCGCCTCAGACCTCTGCCTTCCACGGATCCCCTGAGTTTCCACCTGACAGTCCAGATTTCCCTTGTAAGAGCGTGGGTGCTCCAGGGGCTCGCCCTGAACTGGGTTTCAGTGCTCAGTGCAGTCCAAACTGGGATTCAGTGCAGTCAGAAGCTTCTGACTCCTTCCGCTATGGAGCGACTGCAGCAACCTCCATGGTCAGACCTCTCTTCGTGCACTCACTCGCTCGCACATGACTCTAGACCAGCCGTGGGCAAACTACAGCCCACGGGCCGGATCCTGCACGTTTGGCTGTTCTATCTGGCCTATGGAGCCAAAAGAGCAGAGGGTTCTCTTGCTCTCCCCTCCGCTCCTTCACCAGCAGCCCAAGTTGAAAGTGCCTGCATGGTCAGGTTGCTTTTGTTCCAGCCCCCTAGTCCAGTTTAAGAACCTATTGTGGCCCTCGAGTCAAAAAGTTTGCCCACTCCTGCTCTAGACCCTGCCAGCTGCAGCTCCCAGCTCCTCCAAGTCTCCCAGTCTCTGAGTCTCCGGGTGCCTTTCTCTACAGTCCAGACTCCACACGTACGTGCCTGGTCTACGGGGTTTCGGCCAGGGCTGAGGTTCAGTGGACTCTGAACTGGGGTTCAGTGCAGTTGGGGGCTTCCATTCCCCTCCCTCCAGCCAGGCACTCAGCTGCCCTTCCTCTCTGCATACATGTCTCCCTACCTCAACACTTTGCGGCTCCCCTGATCCGTGAGCCTCTCTCCTTCTTTCTAGTTGTAGATTTCCCACGCAGCCAGCTTTCCTGTTGTAGAGGGGCAAATTTGAATATACCTGGACATTCTTTAGATTGTTGCTGACAGGCCTGGGATATTGGCAGAATCATGTCAGTTGCACTCCTGCCCTGGGAGTGCGGAGATGTTCTTAGTTCCTGGCTTGTGTTTGTCCAGGAGGAAGGAGTGGGTGGGACCTGGGCCCTCCCAGGTTCCTTGTTTTTCTATGAAACCCCCTTGTTAGATGGGAGTATAAATAGATGTGCTGTGTGGCTCAGGAGGTCGTCAGTCTGCTTCTCCAGCAGAGGAGGGCGGTGGCCCTCCCAGCTCCCAGCTTAAAATCTATCTGTGTGTCTTCTCTCTTTATTTCTAATATTTCTCAATCCCTGGCCGCCTCCCCTTAGAACCGGTTTGTTCATCTCTCTTTCCGTGAGGAACGCGAAAAAAGGGAGATCCCGCCACACCAGGCCCCCGCACCTGTGGTTTTGGATGATGTGATGCCTTTAGTTATTGTTTTGAGATTGTTGTGCGAGGCAGCAGTTTAGGTGCTTACCTAGGCCGCCATCTTGGTTTCCCCCCAGATCTATATACTATTTTGGTCCTGTCCACAAGCTGTGTTCACTGCCCCAGATCTGGAAGCAGAAGGAGACAGAGCACTTCTCCTTTGGCCACGATGGCCGACATGCAGCTACGGGAGCAGAAGTTCCCGGGAACTGCTGCACACCATGCCAAGAGCCGCTGTGGGGCGCTGCGCTGCCTGCAACACTGGCAGTGACTGTCAGGAGCCTCCAGAAGTACTAACCACCAATCAAGCTGCCATGATCCGTGAACAAAGGGTACTAGAGAGGCCAGAGAGGCACACACTGGACAATCCTAGACACTAAGATGTCAGAACCTGAGCTCATCTAGACCTGGACTCTTCAGTCACTGCTCAGAGGAAGCCATGGGCATGTGCATCAGATTGTGTGAGGGTGAGAAACAAATTTTTATTCCATTAAGCTACTGAGAATTTGAGGCCAGATGTTACAACTGCCAGCGTTAATTACCTTGCCAATATCTCACTCAAGTGGAATCTCTCTAAAGAAACCTTCTCTAAACACTCACTCTAAAATAGCCACCATGTCTCAATTCACTCTCCCCTCCAACCTGCAACTCCTTTTGAGAGCACATCTCTCACCCTGAGGTCACTGAAACATTTGTATGCTTGCTGACTGTTTTTCTCTCCCACCAGAATGTAAGTGCCACGAAGGCAGGGACTGGATCACTCACTGCTGCAGCTCAGCATCTGGGAAAGCACCTGCCCTGTGCTGTCAGCACAGGAAGTGCTTGCTGGGCGCTGTGGTGAACAGCTGAGGAATGATGGAGTGACAACGAACACGCCAACTACACAGGTCCTAAACAAGTTCAGGGACACCCTCCATGGGGAGGGCCTACCTTCCAAGCTGCCCCATGCTTCAACACCCTCTTTTTTAAAAGCTCTAAGAAAAAAAGATATACAGTATTTTGTGTTATACCATTCATGCCCAAATATTTGGTATGGATGTCTTGAAAGCAAGTTTGGGGGCAAGAGCAGGAAGCCGCAGTGGGCTGGACAGGAAATCTGAGAGCATGCAGCCTGACCCGTGCTGGCGACCCTGCAGAGGGGGCAGCAGGAGGCCGTGGGAGGCAGCTAAGGGCCAGATTTCCCAAATCTTCAGGGACAGAGCCTCCCAGCAGACACCAGCCACATGGGAAGACAAGCCGCAGCCCACCTGAAGAATGCGTGTTTTCTGCTGAGTGTTCGTCATTCTTCTCGATTTGGTCCTTTCCACCTCGTGTCTGTGAACCCAGCCTCGAAGTTCATGATTTAACCTGTAAAACAGCCTCATTAATTTCACACATTACACAGAAGTAAATGTCTCACCCATTTAGAAATAAGTTTAACCACATTCTATAAATTCCAAAGAGTATGCCAAGTGCCTGAGGATTCAACATTGCTTTCTGAATTGAAAAAGCTAAGATACTTAAAGTCCAGTTGTTCTTAATAAGCCGTGAATTGCTATATGCTAACCTCCTCAATCATGAGACCAAAATTCAAAGAAAACCATAGCCTAATGCTTCCCACATATAAATGGAGGATGAAAGTATTTCCTGTTCCTACTACTGGGCCACTGCAGGCACAGTGGAGAAGGTGCAGTGGAGACAGGTGCAGTGAAGACAGACAGGTGCAATGGGGAAGGTGCAGTAGAAGCAGGCACAGTGGAGTCAGACAGGCACAATGGAGAAGACAGGCACAGTGAAGACAGGCACAGTGGAGGCAGACAGGCTCAGTGGAGAAGGTGCAGTGGAGGCAGGCACAATGGAGACAGACAGGCCCAGTGGAGACAGGCACAATGGAGGCAGGCACAATGGAGACAGACAGGCACAGTGGAGAAGGTGCAGTTCCCAGCAGCAGCTGTGCATCACAGCCTTTGAAACCCATCATCTTGTGAGAAGGAAAAGAATGAGTTCAAATGCTTGGGGGAAAAGAAATGTTAAGATACTATAATCCCAGTTTTCCAATTTTCCACCCAGCAATGTACGGAGCCTGGTTCTGCTGGAATTGCACTCTGTTGTCCTTCCTCAGGGGCAGCTGAGAAGCAGTTGACCATGTCTCCTTAACTCAGGTGGGTCACTACTAGCCACATAAAAACATTAGCAGTTTCTGAAGTTCAAGGGTAGGGTCCAAAATCACAGGGGAAAAAAAATAAGGGAGAAGCAGGTAAGTGCACGGTGAGAAGTGTCCGCAGAGTCACGTGTATTCCAATGATCATCTTCCTCATGAGAAAAAGGGCCCTTCCACTGGGGGGCCACTTCCCACTAGTCTAACACTCACCTGAATTTTTGTATTAACACTAGAGGCCCGGTGCACAAATTTGTGCACCGGGGCGGGGGAGGAGCCTCTAAGCCCAGCCTGCACCCTCTCCAATCTGGGACCCCATGGCGAATGGCCGACTGCCGGAGATCAGTCGGACATCCCTCTTACAATCCAGGACTGCTGGCTCATAACTGTTCACCTGCCAGCCTGGTCACCCCCAAATGCCCCCTTGCCAGCCTGGTTGCCACACGCAACCTGCTGGTTGTTACTGTATGACAATGTCCCAGACAATATGCATATTCCTCTATTATTAGTTAAATCACCCTGGTTTTCAAAGGAGAAGTCTGAAGTCTGCACCCCCAATACTACCACATGGAATGAGCACACCACCTTGATCCATTGGTGGGGATACCAGACATGCCTGTGGTTACCTGACAAGCAACTGAGAGGTTCTCCATCCTTTCCTGGGCCCCAAAGCTAACACAGGCGCACTGACCTGAGGGACTCTGTGGTGTTGATGAGCGGCCGACACGGAGGGGGCGGGAGATACAGCACCGGCTCCTCACTCAGCACCATCAGGGCTTTGTCGTTGGAGACAGAATGGTCGTAGCTGAAACAAACAAGCACACACATCTCTCCTTGTACCCTAATCTCCCAAGAACTTTGCAATAAGACTATCGCTAGTATTAACTTTTTATGAAAACAAAAACATAACAGATAGAACATACTATAAGATAGAAGCAAAAGTAACAGAAAAGGAGGGAAGTATAGGCCACACATCACAAATGTTATTTTGTAAGCTGTTTATCCAGACACCATTTATTGAGCAATTATTATGTGCCAGAGCATGTAATAACACGTGGCTCATGTGTGCAGTGAGCTCGAGGCACACACAGTGCTACTGAAACAGAGGAGGCATAGTGACGGGGAAACGGGAAGTACCTGCTGACCGACAGGAAGGACAGCATCATGTACTAGGACTAACGTTCTGTGGTACTCACAACCTTGTGACCACAAAACTGAAGAGTCTCCCTAAAACAGTGTGTGGTGAGGAAGGGTACACAACATACTTGTGTTCAGGAGAAAACTGAAAGCACTGAGAAGCTGAGCATAAAATCTAGAATCATGGAAGAATCTGATTCACTGGTAAACATGGGGGTGACGTTAACCAGCTGTTCCATTCGCTTAAAAAGCAGACTTCCTTGAGGGTAGCCCTGATCTTCACCTTGTGCATTCACACCTGGGGGCGCGGGGGAAGTAGAGCCCAAGGTGAAGAGAGAACCAGAACTGAGACATCACTCCTCAGTTTGTTCTTTAAACCTTCCTCACTAAGAAATCTTAGATCTCCTGGAGTTTCTCTACATATGATGCTCTGGGTTTAGAAAATTAGATATGCTAAAACCAAGAAAGAAAAAATATTAATAACAAAATTGGACATGGCTAGATTCATACTTTTCATTAATTCATTCCACAAATATTTACTGAACACCAGCTCTGTGCCAGGTACAATGCTGGGTGCTAGGAATCCAACTAGAAACATGAGAAATGGGGTCTCAGTCCTCAAGACCTTGATGTGGGAGACGGCCAGATACAAGGAAACAAACATGTAAGCGCTGGGATGGCAGGAGACCGTGGCAGCATCTCCTGCAGAGAACAGCGGAGGAGAGGAAGACCTGCGGGGGAGGAGGGGAGGAGAGGGGAGGTGAAGGAAGTGAAGGAGACGCTCACCCCCAGGAGCTGAGCGGGTGAGGGAGGCATGTGAGAAAAGGAATTGCTGACCTAGGGAGAACCCACCAAAGGGATTTCTTTCCATTCATGTCGCCTCCTCACCACTGTATCCAGCGGATATGACGGCGACAGGGGGCTGGGGGCCCGAAAGAAGAGAACTGGGTGAGCCGGGGGCTGAGGAAGATGCTGAGGGTGGCACAAGAGTGAAGGCAGGTGCCCAGCAAGAAAATTTCTGGCAACTACCAACAGCACTTGCGAAAGGGAGGAGTCGGTTTCCGCTGCAGGATGGCTGGTGGCAGAGCGTGGAGAGGGCCAAGGTCTCCACCTGCACGTGCACACTGCAAGGCTAACACCGAGAAGTGGAAACTGCCACTTCCGGAGGGAAGCCCATCGGGGAGGGGACCCAGAGGCCTGGACTGGGTGCGAGGTGGTGGACAGGCGCCAGGCAGAAAGGAGACAGAAGGGCTCACAGCCCATGCCGCGGGCCTGGACAGAGGAGGGGCCTCGAGGAGACGAACTCAAACACACAGCAGAGCACACGTCTCCAGGAAGGAGGGCCCACGCCGAGTGCAGAGGGAAGACCGAACAAGTTTCCACTGGCTTTGGACAGAAATACTCGGCCGAGTGGAAAAGTAACTTAAGGTAGTCTTCCTGCAACATGACCCACGGCCTTTCTCCCGCCGCCGGTGGTTGTTTGGAATGAAACAGTGTCTACACAGGCAATGACGGCGCTCACAAAGGGACCGGCCTGAATTCAATGGTGGAGGGAGAAGAAAAGTCTGCCTCGGACGTGGTAAATCCGAACGCCAGCAGAAGCTGTCCACCACACGGACAACCAGAACAAAGAGCCGTCACATGGGAGTTATTTCCGAAACCAGGTCTGCACACTGACAGAACTACAGATGCTGTCATCCATCAGAAAAGTCCAAAACAGCTTTGGAAAATACATTTCTGATTTATAATTGTATTTCCATGTGATAAACTCTAGTAATGATTTCTGCACATCTGTGCTGGCTGGCTTTGTTCTATCAGCCAAAATATTCTTTGGAAAAGAAAGAAAAATCCAACAGAAGAAATACCAGGAAAGAGTCTGGGTGGGGCTGAAGGGGAGGAAGAGACACCAGCCAGCGTCCATCTGGAGACAATTAGGTCCAACCACCCTGAAGGGGCCCGAGCTCCAGGCGGCTGGCGCACCACTTGGTGGTAAAGTCTTGGTAAATAAAGCTCCAGAGTCAAGGGCAGCAAACAGAATTCCTCGAGTCAGGGAAGGTCCCGGCTAAAGCCTTCTATGGGGGACAGTCCTTTCTCGTTTACTCAGGACAGTGTTCAGGGGACCCCAATGTCCTGGCATAATTATTACTAGCGTTACCTTTCATTCTAAAAAGTGTCCCAATTTGGATGACAATCCTATGACCACCTTATTCTATACCACATATTTCTTTTCTTCCTAACCTTGATCCAAGGAAGGAGGATTTTTTTTCCCCCATTGATTTTTAGAGAGAATGGAAGGAAGGGAAGATAGGGAGAGGCAGGGGAGGAGGGGAGGGAGAAAGACACTAATGTGACAGAGACACACTGATTGGTTGCCTCCCACTTGTGCCCATCAGGGGGAAGGGATGGGACCTGCAATGCAGGTATGTACCCTTGACCAGGAATTGAATACAAGACCTCCTGGTTCTAACCACTAAGCCACTCCAAACAAGGCACCAAACATTTCTAAGATTGAGAAAACATATGCAGTTAACTATTAAATGACAGGCAAATACAATATTTATTATAAATGATGGGAGGAGTCTACTTTTTTATTTAAACCAGTTCTCATAATGCTTCTAAAAATATACTATGAAATAAGCTGCACTAAGAAATAGAGATTGAAAATGGTGGCAATGTAAGTGGATGCATAGACATGCTCCCAAGATCAAATTGGAATTACGACTAAAATACACACACACACACACACAAAAATATCCTGAACAATCAATTAGAGAGACCTCTGATGCCAAGGACTGTAAGAGGAAACACATAGAGACTGGTAGGAGGGGCAGAGGCGTGAAAGGGCTGGCCAGGCTCCCAAAGAGAGCAGCTCAAGTCCCAGAGGGACATCTGAGCCGTGAAGGGTTGCCACTGACAACTCTGGGGTGTAACCCCCAAGCTGAGCCCCCCAGCAGAGAGCACCAGAACTGAGAAAGTTGCCCACATAACATCTGGCTGTGAAAAGCGGTAGGGTTTTTTGCTGTCTGCCAGGAAGAGATGGTTAGAAAGTCAAGCACTCTCTTAAAGGGCCAATGCACAAAATTTCGAAGGCAGCCACTCACCCTGGGCTCCAGCAGAGGGAGGGCAGAGTGGACTAGAGCTGTTTGAGCAGAAGCCAGGGTTGGAATTGCTGGTGAAGAGCTCAGAGGAAAAACACCCCAATTTCCTATGCTAAGTTGTTCCATCACAGTGCAGAGGACAGCTCTCTCAGGCAGAGCTTTGCTGACCAGGTGGTTTTTGCCTGGAGGTAAGACAGTTGCCCACTCTATTGGAAAACCCCTTGCCACAAACTGTGGAGTTTCTGAATCTCTTTAATAAGAGACTGAAAATAACCATTAGCCGCCCCGTGGCAGAAGCAATTGCCCCACCCTATTGGAAAACCTCATATTCCACCTGTGAACAATTATCTTTGGCTACTCAAGACTGAATACAATCAGACTGGAAGTTTTGAGTCATTGCCTGATCTTTGCCTGAGTCGGAAACAGCACCTGACACAGCAGTGCACTAGAGGTTGGAAGGTGCAGATCTACCTAATACATATTTACAAGCCCAAAAGGCAGCCAAAATGGGGAGACAAACAAGCCCCAGATGAAAGAACAACAGAATTCTCCAGAATAAGAGCTAAATGAAGTGGAAATTAAAAGTTTATCAGACATAGAGTTCAGAATAATGATGACAAAGATGCTCAATAGAATGAGAAAAGTGTTGGTAACTGTGAAGAATGACAGTGTGAATAAAAAGGACAATGGAAGGGATCACAGCAGATTAGGGGAAGCTGAGGATCGGATCAGTGAATTACAAGATGGGTAGGAAAAAAAACACGCATCCAGAGAAGCAAAAAGGAAAAACAATGAAAAAAGAGGAGGACAAGTAAGGGAGCTGTAGGACAAAGTGCAGTGTAAAATTAATGGCATAATAGGATAGCCAGAAGAGGCAGAAAGGGAGAAAGGGACAGAGAACATGTTTGAAGAAATAATGGCAGAAAACTTCCCTAACCTGGAGGAGGAAAATGTCACACAAGTTCAGGAGGCACAGAGAGTTCCAAGCTAGAAGAACCCAACAGGCCCATGCCCAGACACATCATCATTAAAATGCCAAAAATTAAAGACAAAGAGAGAATCTTAAAGGAAGTGAGAAAAAAGCAAACTATTACCTACAAAGGAGGTCCCATAAAGCTGTCAGCTGATTTCTCATCAGAAACTCTACAGGCCAGAAGGGAATGGCATGAAATACTCAGGGTAATGGAAATCAAGGATCTGAGACCAAGATTACCATATCCAGCAAGGCTATCACTCAAAATAGATGGTGAAATAAACAGCTTCCCAAGCAAAACAACAACAACAAAAAATAACAACAAAAAAAAAACACTAAAAGAGTTCATCACCACCAAGCCAGTATTACAAGAAACACTAAAGAGACTGCTGTAATGAGAAGCAGTAGAGAAACATAGGCACAGAGAAATAACATGGCGCCGAAACCAGTTTGGCTCGTGGATAGAACATTGGCCTGTGGACTGAAAGGTCCCAGGTTCAATTCCAGTCAGGGGTATGCAACTTGGTTGCAGGCACATCCCCCATAGAGGGTGTGCAAGAGGCAGCTCATCGATGATTCTCTCTCATCGATGTTTCTAACTCTATATCCTCTCTTCCTCTCTGTAAAGAATCAATAAAATATATATTTTTAAATGGCAATAAATAAGTACCTATCCTATATAATAAAGGGTAACATGTTAATCGACAGAACAGTAGGACAACCAGTCGCTATGACACACAATGACCACAGGGGGCAGACCCTCAATGCAGGAGCTTTTCCCTGACGGTCAGTGCACTCTCACAGGGACCCCCCTTCTGAGTGCACAAATTTCGTGTATCAGGCTTCTAGTCAACAATAACCTTAAATGTAAATGCTCCAATCAAAATCATAGGGTAGCTGAATGGATATAAAAACATGACCTAACTATATGCTGTCTACAAGAGAACCCACCTCAGAACAAAAGACTCACAGGATAAGAGTGAAGGTATGAAACAAATTATCCATGCGAATGGAAACAAAAATATAGCTGGGGTAGCAATATTCATATCCAACAAATAGACTTCAGAATGAAGGCCATCACAAGAGACAACAAAGGTCACTACATAAAACTAAAGGGATCAATCTAGTAAGAGGATATAACCCTGGTAAACATATGTACACCCAATATAAGAGCACCTAAAGATATTAAAAAAACAAAAAAAAAACTTCTAGAGGACTTTGAGAGATCGACAATACAACCATAGTAGGGGACTTTAAACCCCCCTGACTTCACTGGATAGATCTCCAGACAAAATGTAAAAAGGAAATAATAACTCTAAATGACACATTTTCAGATAGATTTAATTGACATTTATAGAATATTTCACCCCAAAGCTGCAGAATATACATTCTTCCTATGTGTACATGAAACATTCTCAAAGATAGACTACATGTTAGGACACAAAACAAGTCTCTGCAAGTTCAAGAAGATTAAAATCATATCAAGCATCTTCTCAGATCACAGTGAAATGAAATTAGAAGTCAACTACAAAAACACCCAAAAACATTCAAACTCATGGAGGCTAAATAGCATGTTATTAAACATCTAAAGGCCCGAGGCATGAAATTTGTGCAAGAGTGGGCCTTCCTTCCCCTTGCTGCTGGCACTGGCTTCCCTCTGGCATCCAGGACCCTAGCTTCCCTCCAACACCCTGGACCCAGGCTTCCCTCGCAGGCCCAGCCTCATCCGGAAGGTTGTCTGGAAGGATGTCAGGTCTAAATAGCATATTATCCTTTTATTATTATAGAGAAGTGTTTCCCAAACTTTTGACATATGTGTACCCCTTCTATAATTTTCATAACGCTGAGTACCCCTCATTAAAAAAAGGATGTATTTTAATAACAATCAAAATATTATCTATTTTTTTTGGTACATACACAAAATAATAAATGAAAAATAAAATTATTCATAATAAAATATAAATAAAAGTCATATTATATATAACATTTATTTGCACACTGAACCATCTCACACCTCAAAAGACTATCTTGACTTGACTTATGAGAACATAGAATTAGGCGCAGCTAAGCACGGTGCAGTGCATATCCCTACCAAACTCCAGTAAAATGCATACCCCCACCAAATTCTTCCCGTACCCCTGGGGGTACGCATACCACACTTTGGGAAACACTGTAAGATGACTAGATTACCAATGAGATCAAGAAAGAGAGAAATTTCCTGGAAACAAATGAAAATAACAACCCAAGATATCTGATAAGAGGGAAGTTCATAGCACTACAGGCCAACCTCAAAAAAAAAGAAAAGAAAAAAGAAAGAAAAGAAAAAGAAAAATGAACAAAAAACTTTTTAACCCTACAAATTAAAGAACTATAGAAAGAGAACAAGAAAAGCACAGAGTAAGTAGAAGGAATGAAATAATAAAGATTAGAGAAGAAATAAATGAAATAGAAGACTAAAAAAAAATCAAAAGATCCATGAAACCAAGAGCTGCTTCTTTGAAAGGATAAATAAGGTTGATGAACTGTTAACCAGACTAATCAAGAAACAAAGAGAGAGGACCCAAATAAATAAAATCAGAAATGAAAGTGGAGAAGTAACCACTGACACCACAGAAATACAAAGGATTGGAAGAAAATTCTATGAACAACTGTATGCCAACAAGCTGGACAGTCTGGGTGAAATGGACAAATTCCTAGTAAAATACAACCTCCCAAAACTGAATCAGAAGAAGCAGAAAACGTGAATAGGCCAATAACAACGAATGAAATAGATGCAGTAATCAAAAACGCTTGGTGAGCAAAAGCCCAGGTCCAGACAGCTTCATAAGGAGTTTTAACAAACATTCAAAGAACTAACACTTATCCTCCTCAAACTGTTCCAGAAAATCCAAGAGGAAGGAACACTCCAAGCTCTTTTTATGAGGCCAGCATCGTCCTGATTCCAAAACCAGATGAAGACTCTACAAAGAAAGAGAATTACAGGCCCACATCCCTGATGAATGTAGATGCTAAAATTCTCAACAAAATATTAGCAAATCAGATCCAGCAATATAGTAAAAAGATCATACACCATGACCAAGTGGGATTTATTCCAGGAAGGCAAGGCTGGTACAATTTATTCCAGGAAAGCAAATCAATAAATGTGATACATCACATAAACAAACAGAGACAAAAACCACATGCTCATATCAATAGGCACAGAAAAAGCATTCCACAAAACCCAACACCCATTTTTTTTAAAGTATATTTTATTGATATTTTACAGAGAGGAAGGGAGAGAGATAGAGTCAGAAATGTCGATGAGAGAGAAACATAGACCAGCTGCCTCCTGCACACCCCCTACCGGGGATGTGCCCCGCAACCAATGTACATGCCCTTGACCGGAATCGAACCCGGGACCCTTCAGTCCGCAGACGCTCTACCACTGAGCCAAACCGGTTTCGGCCCAACACCCATTTTTGATACAAACTCTCAGCAAAGTGGAAATAGAGGGAGCATATCTCAACAGGATAAAGGCCATATATGACAAACCTAACGAGAACATCTCACTCAATGGGCAAACACTAAAACCATTTCCCCTAAGAACAGGAACAAGACAGCAATGTCCACTCGTATTCACCACTAGAGGCCCAGTGCACCACATTCGTGAAGCAGAAGATGGGGGAGGGGAGGTGCGGGGAGAAGCGGCCTCAGCCCGGCCTTTGCCCTCTCGCAGTCAGGATCCCTCATAGTCTGGGACCCCTCATTCCTTACCTCCCACCTGCAGCGGATGCAGAAGATGTTCCCACTGCCTCCGCCGCTACACTAGCCAGGTGTGAGCCAGGCTTCTGGCTAAGAAACGCTACCCCTGTGGGAGCTCACTGACCACCAGGGAGCAGCTCCTGCATTGAGCATCTGCCCCCTGGTGGTCAGTGAGTGTCATTCTGCCATTCAGTAGATTTAAATATTAGGGTTTTATTACATAGGACTAGAGGCCCAGTGCATGAAATTTGTGCACGGGGTAGGGGGGAGGTTGTCCCTCAGCCAGCCTGCACCCTCTCCAATCTGGGACCCCTGGGGGGATGTCCAACTGCTGGTTTAGGCCTGATCCTAAACTGGCAATCAGATGTCCTTCTCACAATCAGGGACTGCTGGCTTCCAACCGCTTGCCTGCCTGCCAGCCTGATTACCCCTAACAACTTCCTTGCCAGCCTGAACAACATCTAACTGCTCCCCTGCCAGCCCAATTGCCCCCAACTGCCCTCCCCTGCTGTCCCGGTAACCCCCCAACTGCCCTCCCCTGCTGGCCTGTTCTCCCCCAACTGCCCTCTACTGCTGACGTGGCTGCCTCTAACTACCCTCCCCTGCTGGCCTGATTACCTACAACTACCCTTCCCTGCCGGCCATCTTGTTGCGGTCAACTTTGACCACATGGGGGTGGCCATCTTGTGTGAGGGCATGAGGGTCAATTTGCATATTACCTCTTCATTATGTAGGCTAGTACTAGAAGTGCTAGCCACAGCAACCAGACAAGAAAAAGAATAAAAGACATCCAAATTGGAAAGGAAGTAAAACTCTCATTATTCACAGACAACATGATATTGTACATAGGAAACCCTAAAGATTCCATCAAACAACTAATAGGTTTAACAAATGAATTTGGCAATGTAGCAGAATACAAAATCAACACCTAAAAATCGATGACTTTTTCATACACCAATAACGAATTATCAAAAAGAGAAAATAAACAATCCCATTTACCACTGCAACAAAAAAAATTAAGATACTTAGGAATAAACTTAACTAAGGGTAAAAAGACTTATACTTGGAAAACTACAAGATATTGAAAAAATAGAAGAAAATATAAACAGGTGGAAGACTAAACCATATTAATGGATTGGTAAAATCAACATCATAAAATGTTCATACTAGAGATCCAAGATAGCGGCTTAGACAAACACACCTAAACTGCTGCCACACACAACAATTTCAAAACTACAACTAAAAGCAACTATCACCCAGAACCAAGGGAAAGCTGTCTGAAAGGAAGCTCTTCAACTAGATTGAAAGAGAAAGGAGCATTCAGGGCACAGGTGCTGAAAAACTGAGGTACGGGGGCGCGAGCGCGATACAGGCTGGCGGAAGATACCAGCTGGCGGAGGGTGTTGCTTTCTTCAACCCAAACAGAGACAAGCTCCCAATCTCTCTGAAATCCAGTTTCTGGGGAGAAGCTAGACTGTCTGCCATCAGGTCGGAAAGTGAGGGTGGCTTGCTTGCAGAGCTGCGTGTAAGAATAATTGTTTGCTGTGCTGGGGCACGAGACGTGGGGACACGGTCAGAGAGGCAGAGAAGGCTGACTGGCAGCCATTGCTGTTTGGGACGCCCTAACCTAGAGACTCCCTGAGGCTCCACCCTGAGACTCTGCCCCGCACAATCCACAAACACACCCAAGCTCCAAGCAGTGGCTTTAGCAAATGAATGGCCTTCTCTATTTCAGTTTAACCTAGCAAACTTGCAACCTGGTACAGATAGCGCCAAAGCCTCCAAGCTCTAGCAGGGAGGAGAGGACTGTGGTTCTCACTGTAGCTCCTGCAGGGTGGCCTCAGACAGCAGCTGAACTCACCCCATTGGAGATCCGGAAACTAGTGTATCTAGTGGTCAGTGTGAGACGACACCTGATTTCAACTACTCTCATAAGGGATACATCCAAGAGGCAGACTCAGTAAGCACCAAAGACCTATGGGAACAAGTCCTCCCCCATAAACATGTCTCCATCACAGCAATTCTTCCATTACAGACACAGCGGATGCTCACAGCCAATTGGCCTGGAGGTCAATTCCTCCCAGTGACACCAGCAACAATCAAGACTTAACTACAACAGAGGTGTACACACAGTCCACAGAGGAGTGCACCGGGAGTGTCCATATCAGGAAATTGGGAGGCTGACCCCTTGAACCATATAGGACAACCAGGCCCACAAAGCTACCCTACAAACTCAGGGAAACAGCGAAAATGCCGAGAAAAGGAAGGAGATCTCAAAAAAAGAAATGGAGGAGAACAAAAGACAGGATATAGAATTCAAAACCACGGTTATAAAGTTTTTCAAGAAATTTCCTAGAAAAGGCCGATAAATTTAACGAGACCCTCAAGGATATGAAAAAGAAATTAAACCAACTAGAAATTAAACGTACACTGACTGAAATAAAAAATATTATACAGAGACCCAAAAGCAGAGTAGAAGAAAGCAAGAATCAAGTCAAAGATTGGGAATACAAAGAGTCAAAGGACACTCTTTCAGAGAAGCAAGAAGAGAAGAGAATCCAAAAAATTGAAGATACCGTGTGTCCCAGGGGGCCGTGTGCCCCGGGTGAGCCGTGTGCCCTGGGAGAGACATGTGTCCCAGGAGAGCCGTGTGCCCCGGGGAAGCAGTGGGACCCAGGGGGAGGGGCAGAGTGAACCAGAGGAGTAGCGGACTATCCGTGTGGTCCTGAGATCGTCACCATAAAACAAGCAGACTGTCAAATGACAGCGGGGAGGGGAAGGAGACCTGGGGGGAGATAAGAGAACAACCAAAGGACTGGTATGCATGCATATAAGTACAACCAACGAACACAGAACTCTAGGGAGGGAGGGTATGAATTGGGGGGGGGGAAGCAATGGCAAGCTATGTACACATATAATACCTTAATAAATTTTAAAAAATGTATCAAAAAAATCAATACAAATATATTTTTAAAATAAAATAAAATCACATCCAAAAAAAAAAAATTGAAGATAGTGTAAGAAGCCTCCGGGACAACTTCAAGCATACCAACATCAGAATTATGGGGGTGCCAGAAGAAGAGAGAGAGCAAGACACTGAAAACCTGTTTGAAGAAATAATGACAGAAAACTTTCCCCACCTGGTGAAAGAAATAGACGTACAAGTCTAGGAAGCGCACAGAACCCCAAACAAAAGGAATCCAAAGAGGACCACACCAAGACACATCATAGGCCTCCGCGCCCACCGTGCTGGTGAGGAGCTGGTGCGGTGCCTTCCATTCGCAGCCCCGGCGAGTCCTTTGTCCGCCGCCGCCGCATGGCTGGGCCAGAGCTTCTGCCGCTGCTGCCTTGTGGATTTTGAAACCACAATGGAGATTGAGCCACCGTCGCCGCTGCACCCGCCGCTGCCGAGAGTGGGGAAAGCCCACAGAGAGCGGAGCTCACTCCACCCCAGGCCCAGGGAGTGGGTGGCTTCGGACCTTGGCCTACACGTGCGCAGCCGCTCCGCTCCTGCCCCGAACGAGACACATTTGAGCACGGTCTCCCCGCCCGCAGCTGTCCCAGACCACCCACCGTGCTAGCGAGGAGCTGGCGCGGTGCCTCCCATTCGAGAACCTAGTGCCCCAGGGGGGCCAGGTGTCCCGGGTGAGCCGTGTGTCTCAGGGGGCCGTGTGCCCCGGGTGAGCCATGTGTCTTAGGGGGCCTGTGCCCCAGGTGAGCCATGTGCCCCCGGGGGGGGCGGGTGTCCCGGATGAGCCGTGTGCCACAGGGGTCCATGTGCCCTGGGAGAGCTGTGTGCCCCGGGGAAGCAGTGGGCCCCAGGGTGGGGGGCGGTGTGAACCAGAGGAGGAGCGGATTCTATTCGTGTGGTCCTGAGATAGTCATCATAAAACAAGCAGATTGTCAAATGACAGCGGGGAGGGGAAGGAGACCTGGGGGGAGATAAGAGATCAACCAAAGGACTGGTATGCATGAATATAAGTACAACCAACAAACACAGAACTCTGGGGAGGGAGGGCATGAATGGAAGGTGGGGGTGGGAGGGCAATGGTAAGCTATGTACACATATAATACCTTAATAAATTTTTTTAATGAAAAAAAAGACACATCATAATTAAAATCCCAAGAGCAAAATACAAAGAGAGAATATTAAAAGAAGAAAGAGAAAAGAAGGTAGTTACCTATAAAGGAGCACCCATACGACTGTCAGCTGATTTCTCAACAGAAACTATGCAGGCCAGGCGTGAGTGGCAAGAAATAGTCAAAGTGATGAATAGGAAGAACTGGACTGTGCTGAGCCCCAGTTCTGACTGCACTGAACCCCAGTTCTAGGCCAGACCCTGAGGACCCAGGCTCATACGGAGGGAATCTGGGCTGTAAGGCGGAAACTTGGGAGCGGCGAAAGGCAGAGTCCTGGAGGCGCGCACGTTGCGTGCAGAGGACAGACTGTTGACTGTCCCGCTGGATTGCCCTAGTGGGAAAGAGACAAAAGCTCCACACTGCACTGAACCCCACTTCCAACTGCACTGAACCCCAGTTCTGGGCTTATTTGGGGAGAGACTAGACTGTCTGGTAGCAGGCGAAACTCGAGGTCACTTTTCTCTCAGAGGTGCTTGCAGCGAGTACTGAAGTACACGAAGGAACACTGAGACTTAGGAACCTCACAGGGTGGAGCTGACGGAAAGCCAAGGCTGTAGGCTCCACCCTGAAACTTCGCCCCATCCAAGCTGAACACAGAGGCTTTTGCAATTTTCCAAGTCTAGTCGAATAAGGCTGCCTCCTGGCATAGACACAGCTGATCTTCATAGCCAATTGGCCTGGAGGTCAGTTCCTCCCAGTGATACCAACAACAATCAAGACTTAACTACAATAAGGCTGTACACACAGTCCACAAAGGGGTGCACCAAGAGTGTCCACCTCAGGTAACTGGGAGGCTGACCCACTGAACCATATAGGACACCTTAGCACACAAAGCCACCCTACCAACTCAGGGAAGCTATGAAAATGCCAAGACAAGGAAACAGATCACAAAAGAAAGAAATGGAAGACAACAAGTGACTGGATATAGAGTTCAAAACCACGGTTATAAGGTTTTTCAAGAATTTCCTAGAAAAGGCTGATAAAATAAATGAGACCTATGAGGATATGAAAAGGGATCAACTAGAAATAAAATTGGATCATCTAGAAATAAAGAATACATTCTTTGAAATAAAAAATATTTTACAGAGTCCTAAAAACAGAATGGAAGATCGCAAGAATCAAGTCAAATATTTGGAACACAGAGAGCCAGAGGACACTCCTCTGCAGAAGCAAGAAGACAAGAGAATTCAGAAAGTTGAAGATATTGTAAGGAACCTCTAAGACAACTTCAAGCGAACTAACATCTGAATTATGGGGGTCCCAGAAGATGAGCGAGAGCAAGATACCAAAAGCCTATTGGAAGAAATAGTGACAGAAAACTTCCCCCACCTGCTGAAAGAAATAGACTAAGTCCAGGAAGCACACAGAACCCCAAACAAAAGGAATCCAAAGAGGACCACACCAAGACACATCATAATTAAAATTCCAAAAGCAAAAGACAAAGAGAGCCCCGACCGAAACAAGATGGCAGCCTAGGAAGTCTCCTAAGCTGCCACCTCCTCAACAATTTGGAAAAAAACAACAGCTAAAATCGAAAGGGATCGCACCAGACCCACAGGAAATCTGGTGAAATGGGAAGGCTACAACTAGACACAAAGCAGGACGCCGCTGCTGCCACGTGGAGTTTAAAACTACAGCGAAACCGGACCTGGCGAAGCCGCTGCCGCTGGGAATGAGGGAAGCCAGACCTCGCTCCACCCCAGGGCCCAGGGAGTAGGCTAGCCCCGCCGGCCGCCATGGGAGCTGATGTGGGCCTCCGCTGCACCTTCGGCTCCTTCCTAGACAAGAATCCCGTGAGCGCGACCTCCCTGCCCGCAACCATCCCGGCACGCAGCCATCCCAGCCCGCCCGCTGTATTGGTGAGGAGCAGGCGCAGCGTTTCCCCGCCCGCAGCCAGCTCGGCCCGGAAATGGAAAAGCTACAACTAGACACCAAGCAGGGCGCCCCTACTGCCATCTGGAGTTTAAAACTACGGCGAAACCGGACCTGCCGGAGACGCTGCCGTCGGGAATGAGGAAAACCAGACCTCGCTCCGCCCCGGGATCCAGGGACTGGGCCAGCCCGCTGGCCATGGGAACCAGGAAGCTGATATGGGACCTTTGCCGTGCCTTCGGAGCATGCCCACAACCATCCCGAGGAGTTGGCGCGGTGTCTCCGGGCCCGTGGCGGACTCGGCCCGGCCTCTGCATGCACCTTACTGGTGGGGAGATGGCACGGTGCCTTCCCTTTGCTCCCCGGCAAGTCTTTCCGCCACCACCGCCAGCAGCCGGCTCCAAAGTTTCCGCCACTACCGCCATGTGGATTTTAATACTACAGGGGAAATTGAGACACAGGAGCTACCATCGCTGCCGCACCCACTGCCGCACCCTCGAATGTGAATCCACCGAAATCAGAGCTCACTATGCCCCGGGCTCAGAGAGAGTGTGGCATCAGAACTTAGCCTCTGCGTCCACAGCAGCTCCGCTTCCGCAACAAAGGAGACACCATTGAGGGGGAACTCTCTGCCCGCAGCCATCTCAGCCCGCCCACAACCTTCCAAGCACACCCACTGTACTGGTGAGGAGCCGGCATGGCGCCTTCTGTTAGCGGCCCTGGCGAGTCCTCCCTCAGCCGCTGCATGGCAGAGCCGAAGCTCCCGCCACTGCCGCCATGTGAACTTTAAAAATACAGTGGAAATTGAACCACAGGAGTGACCGTTGCTGCCGCACCGGCCACCACCACCCTCCATCACCACTGCTGTAAATAAAGGAAATCCACCGAGAACAGAGCTCACTACACCCTGGGCTCAAGGAGTGGGCGGCCTCAGAACTTAGCCTCCGCGTCCGCAGCTGCTTCACTTCCGCACCAAAAAAGCCACCTTTGAGGGCGGTCTACTCGCCTCAGCCATCTCAGCCCGCCTGCAACAGTCCCAGCCTGCCAGCCGTGCTAGCAAGGAGCTAGCGCAGCCACTCCAACATGCGACCCCAGCGATCCAGAGGGGCCGTGTGCCCTGAGTGAGCCATATGTCCCAGGGTGCCGTGTGCCCCGGGTGAGCCGTGTGTCCCAGGGGGCCCTGTGCCCCGGGTGAGCCGTGTGTCCCAGGGGGCCGTGTGCACCGGGAGAGCCGTGTTCCGGTGGAAGCAGAGGGACCCAGGGGGAGGGGCGGTGAGAACCAGAGGAGGAGCAGACTCTATTTGTGTGGTCCTGAGATAGTCACCATAAAACAAGCAGACTGCCAAATGAGGAGCAGATTCTATTCATGTGATCCCGAGATAGTCACCATAAAACAAGCAGAATGTCAAATGACAGCAGGGAGGGGAAGGAGACCTGGGGGGAGATAAGAGAACAACCGAAGGACTGGTATGCATGAATATAAGTACAACCAACGAACATAGAACTCTGGGGAGAGAGGGCATGAATGGGAGGTGGGGGGGGGGGGTGGTGGTAAGATACAAAAGACAAAGAGAGAATATTAAAAGCAGCAAGAGAAAAGCAGGTAGTTACCTATAAAGGAGCACCCATAAGATTGTCAGCTGATTTCTCAACAGAAACCATGCAGGCCAGACAGGAATGGCAAAAAATATTCAAGGTGATGAATAACAAGAACCTACAGCCAAAAATACTCTACCCAGCAAAGCTATCACTCAGAATCAAAGGCCAGATAAAGAGCTTCACAAATAAAAAAAAAAAAAAAGCTAAAGGAGTTCATCACTGCCAAACCAGAATTATATGAATTGCTGAAGGGGGTTCTTTAGGAAGAGGAAGAAAATAAAGATAAAAACTATGAACAACAAATATGTAACTATCAACAAGTGAATCTAAAAATCAAGGAAATTAAAAAACCTGATGAACAATATTAACTGGTGAATATAATAGAATCAGAGGTATGGAAGGGGAGTGAACTGACGATTCTCAGGGAAAAGGGGAGTGGGGGTGCGGGAAGAGACTGAACATAAACTGTGTACTTATGGATGAGGACAATGGGGGGTGGGCAAAGGGCCTAGGTTGGGGTGGGAACCTGGTGGAGGGGAGCAATGGAGGGGGAAAAAATTGAGGAACATTTGTAATAATATGAACAATAAAAATTTATTTAAAAAAAAAAAAGATCGGTGTGTCAGGGTTGTTGTATGTTCCATACCGTGGCCTCTGTCACGTTTCTGTTGTGTTAACAGTAACCACGATATCTCCGCCATACACAGCATTAATACTGAACACACCACAGAGACCTGGATAAATGAGTACCAGCATTTCCCCAAGTAGGCTAAACCAAGAAAGCCTGCAGGGCCATGGAACTAATCACAGTCAGTGGTGCGGGGGAAGCAGTGAACATCAGCGGGACTCCCTAAGGCCCTTGGCCTGTTCACCTCACAGAGGTGAATGGCCGTCGAGCGTCAGCCCTTTGCTGGCTCCGTGTGGCTCTCATTAAAATTCCAAATAACACAGGGAAATGCTTACAGAGAAGTTCACAGCTCTGAAAATGTCCACTAACTCCACTAAGTGGTTAACTTCTTCTAGTTAACATAACGCAGAAATTCTGCTTCCATAAAATTATGTCTTTTACTATGGAAAACTACATGAAAATTCACCAAGACAGTATTAAATTGTAGCAAAGGAGAAAAATTCCACAAAGATCATAATGCACAAGTGTGAATGACTTTGATAATTAAAAATAGGTTTACCCACATCATTCCACAAATCACACCACATCACATCCAGGGGAGACGATACAGCAGCAATTAGATGTGTTGTGTATGTAAATATATATATATATACATATATAAATAAAAGCCCAGCACCTGGAAAGGCAGGACAACCAGAATGACTGGGGCTATGATGCTCACTGCGGCAGCCAACCAGCCTGATTCAGGCCCTGATTGCCCTCCCACCTCCAGGCAGCCCGGCCCCCGATCGGCCCCCAACACCCAGATGGCGGCAGGGCCGTCTGGCCAATTGCCCGCAGCCCCTCCCCTGGGCCAGCCCAACCTGATGGGCCCCCATTGGAGCAGGCTGGTCAGACCCCACCCATGCACGAATTCGTGCATTGGGCCTCTAGTATGGTAAATAACATAATTATGTTAGAGGCATCATATATAATATGATGAATATACTGTGTTTCAGTGCAGGAAAACCAAGCTTCTCAGAGCACATCTCTACGAGAATTCTAATACAGGGAAAGGTTTCAGAAAGCAAACTTGCTCCTAGAACCAATCTTAACCATGAGTGCATGCCCGCCTGGCCTGTGCCCGCCTGCTCTCCTGACTGAACTGCACGCAGTGGCCAGGCGTGCGATGTGCTGCCCGGCCTGCCGCAGCTTCCTGGCGGTGGCTCAGCTCAGCACACACGCCTCTCACCTGTGGCCGTCTTTCCGGATGACGCCGTCGGGTGGGTCTTGCACCTCCTGAGCAGAAAATCCGAGAAGATGTCTCCTTTGATTTGCAGGGTTCACACTAGGATTTGTTCTCCTGGAATCCTGCTCCAACATGCTAAATGTTAAAAAAAAAAAAAAAAAGCAAAACCAGAGGTAAATAAAAACATGCACACATGCTCCAGGGAGCTCGGAAGCACACAGCGGGATGCTGGGCACAGAGCAAGAACAGCATGCTCAGCACCCTGAACGTGTGAAAACCAATTCCGAAAATGAACTGTAGAGGTATGACAGTACCTTATCTACAGGCTGCTTAAACGGGCCAGTATTCTACATCCTTTCAAAACTCATGTTGCTATATACACGTGGAAACAAGTATGCCATACACAGAAACAAATTCTAAACTCAGATCAATGAGATGAGAAATTCTCCAATGAGGAGCTACTTCAAATGAAATAGAAAGTACTCTGTATATCAACAGCCAAATGCCTTCACAATCGCTATTAAATAAAGCTAACAAAAATTATTTTACTAAATACTCACATTTTTATTTGTGTGTAAAAATTTCCTAGTTGAGCCTTGCCAGTGTGTTCACACCATGGCATGGTTAGTGTTGGCCCATGTACCTAAGGGTCATGGGTTCAATTCCTGGTCAAGGACACGCATCTCACTTGCAGGTTGGATCGCACAGCCCGGTGTCAGGGTTAAGTGCGGGAGGCAATCGATGTGTTTCTCTCACATCGATCTCTCTCTATCCCTCCTTCTCGCTCTGCTCTCCCCATCCCCCTCCTTCCCTCTCTTCCATTCTCTCTAAGAAACAATGGAAAAAGTATCCTCAAGTGAGGATAAATGGACAAATAATTATTAAATAAAGAAATAAATAAAATTTCCTATTTATTTCTTTGTCGCTGCTCTACCCCTAATACTTTCATCCATCAATGTAAGTTCTCTTGATGGGCCTAAGTATTTGGAGGCAAACAAATATACACACATACACATACATTTCAAACATTGCAATAATTATTTTAACATTTCTAACACACTAAACCCTTCATCGAGGCCTTAGAAACTTGGCTCATCAGTATCCTATTGTGTAGTGAGTTTATTCTAGTCCCTAGGAACATAACTCATGCTGGTTCTAACCCGCAGGGAAGGGCGGAGGAGGGAGACCAAACCTGCTCAGGGAGGAGGGGGAGGACCAGGAGGCTGGGGCAGAGGGCAGTTGGAGCCTGTGGTTCCTAAGAAACAGTCTTCAGAATACAGTCGTTTGCCCCCAAATGCGAGGAAGGCACAATCACAAGTGGCCATTTGCATGGTGGATGGATGACCAGCGCAGGATTATTAACACTCGGAGGTTTTGAAGAGCCCGCCTACAGGGATCTGATCTGAGGGCTGATCTTCCGAAGATATCACAACAGGACATCCTTCTCAGCTGCGCTGTGGCAGGCAGGTGCCTGAGTGTGGGGCCAGCGGGGTCCACTCCCTGACCTGACTGGTGGCATCACTCGCAGCCACCCCGCTGGAGGCAGGTGGGATGCCGCCTGGTCTGACAGTGACCACGCTTCCCCTCGCGGTCATTCCTGACGACAATGCTTCCCCGCTACTGCAGCCACTGACTCTTCTTCAGCCAAAGGGCTCAGCGCTCACCCAATGGCCTTTACAACTCTTCTCTGTGGAGTCCACAAAGTGTCGCAAGCAAGTGTCAGTGACAGGCAAAAATTAGGGTCCAAACAGCCTATGAGTCTCAACTTTATTATCCACCCATTGGCCCAGGATGTAGTTTGGAAAGGTTATATACCAAGAAACTTTATTAAAAAATCTTTTAAAGTTTTTCACTTATTTTTTAAGTTGTTTTTGTCATTGGGCCTCCATTCTCTGTAATTTTTAGGTACTGAAATGAAATCTCTCTTAAGCTAAGGATAAGCTCAAAAAGCTGTAAATGCTTGTACCCTAATAAATGGCCACACTAACTTAACATCTGAGTAACAACAGACAGAAGAATATGAGACAACTGGTGTTGATGTGGACTTCTAGATTCTTGGCATGAGTGTTTTTCCATCATGTGATGTCCCCTTTTGCTAACTGGAGAAAATTAAATGTCCAATAGCGCTAAGGGATGCCTCGGGGTCGCAGGAAGGTCAGGGTAATTGTCGTACATTCATTGACAACAGTTCATAATACTAACAAGGCAATCTAATCAAACTCTTCATGACTAGCTTAAATGGGGTTCTGTTCAGTGTTTTAATAAATATGAGGAAACAGAATGTCTCTAGGACCAGAACATGCTGCTCTTCACTCCTCGAAACCACAGGAGTCACAACAGTTTTAAGCCACAAAACAATCCTCATCCAACAAACTTGCCCATGTTATGGGCCAACAGGTCTGTAGTGCAAGGATTAATTAAGCACAAGTAATTTCAATTTCCCCAAAGGTCTGGAAAAGTAATAGAAAACTGTTACTTTTCTTTTTCATTTGTGAAATGCTAAAAGCCAAAAACTATTTGGATTATGTATGAAGCCACTAATCCTTAAGATATGATTTCAGATACCCAATTTTAATACCAAGTAGCTGAGCAGAACATGCACACAACCCAACCGATTCCGCCCTTTGCAAACCAGTTCAGCCAAGGAAATTGCCAAGTCCAGCCACTGCAGCAGGGAGAGGCAAACTGGCTCTCATCCCCAAAGCAGCCACATGTGGCCGCTGCCGACCTGAGAGCCGCTCGTGAGCTCGGAGGCAGGTGAGGCTGACCGACCGGCTCAACGCAGCGGAGCAGGAGAGCACGAGCCGAGCCGAGCCAGAGGCCTGCTTCAGGTGTGGCTCTGAACCCCCCCCACCCACCCCCCCCCACACACACACACACAAGTATCCCACAGGGTTTTCAAAGGTCCCAGGGCGCATGTGGACCAAAGAGGGCACAGCAGTGAGTGGCGGGGCTGGGCCTCCTCCCGCCAAGAGCGGGGCCTGCGAGACCGAGGTCAGATCATCACCTCCTCCGCTCGGCCTGCGGCGGCTGAGCCCTGTCCTGGGAGGCCTTCCGAGGTCGGAGGCCCCTGGACCTGACTCCTCTCTGCACCGGGGCTCCCCCCGCACGCCCGTCAGCCACAGGGGCGTCTGCCGCCTCGCCTGCTCTTCCCGCTGCAGGAAGGCCCTCCCCTCTCACGGTGGGAGCTTCGCACCCTGAGGCCTTGCCTGGGTCAAACGTCTACCTCTCCATGATCGATGATCGATGATCCTACTGGCAACCAGAGTTCCAGCAGCCCTCCGCCGGTAAGCCACTGCCTGCTTGATCCCTTCGCTCAGTGTACAGCTGCCTCCGTTATCTGTGGCAAGTTTGCTGTCTGCCTGCCTCACTAGAATGTAAGGTAAGGAGCATGGACCTCTGCTTTGTTCTAAGAGGATGCCCAGCCCATATGAGGCATTCCTTTTTACTCTTTTTAATAACAAATCAATGAATTTATTGTACTAGTCTACCTCACACCAAGAGAAAAATCCAGATCTTTATTTTAGGAAGACTCACCCCAAATTGAAAAATGACAGATGGTGACCTCATTACCCTCCCACCTCCGGACCCAGGAACGGGAAATTGTGTGACTTTTCGCTGCGACCGAGGGAACAACAGAACTCTCAGGGGATTCCACAAACCTCAGCCGCTTCTCTGCACAGAGGCTCCGGTGATGTCTGCAGCCGGCATGCTGAGTAATTTAGTAGAAGCAGGACTAAAAAAGTAGATCTTCAACTCAAGATTGAAAAAACAACCCTCTAGCACTGGCCGGTGTGCTCAGTGGTTAGTGTCAGCCCACACACCAGCCAGTCTCGGCTTCAATTTCCAGTCAAGGGCACACACAGGGGTTGCAGGTTCAATCCTCGGCCCCAGTCAGGGCACATGCAGGAGGCAAGCAATCAACATGTCTCTCAAATCCATATTTATCTCCCCACTCCTCAACTCCCTCCTTCCTCTCTTTCATTATCTCTAAAAAGCAATGTAAAAAATATCCTCAGATTAACAAAAACAAAAAAACCCCAATAAACCCGCATCCCTTAAACCAGCGGTGGCCACCCGGTGGTCGTGAGGTCAGAAAGGTTGGCGCCGCTGCTCTAGGCAGCCGTTTCCAACACCGGGGTCACCAGGGTCACCAGGGTCACCGGGGTCACCAGGCCCGGGAAGAGCTGTGTGCTCTGCAGCTGGCCAAGTGAGAAGAAGCAACCTGAGCCCCGACCACGAGCGCGCCTCTCTCTCTCTCTCTCTCTCTCTCTCTCTCTCTCTCTCTCTCTCTCACTTCAGTAAACAGTGAAACAGCAAGCAGTCTTCCTTCCCCTGGGTGGTGCTCACTCCTGAGGCCAGACCCGGCCCTGTGAGCTCGGCCTGGCCCAGGGCTCTGAGCGCCAGCACCCACTTGCTGGCCATGAGGACTCAGCCTTCCTGAAAGTGGGTGCTCCAACTGAGCCACCCAGGCGACACGCCACGGAGCAAAGAGCCTCCCCACACTGAAGGTGTTGTGTTCAGCAGAGAACTGTTGCTTTAAGCCTTTAAAACTCGGGTGGTATTACGAAGATCACTAACACACTACACTTAGCTGCTGGAGTCAACACGCCTGTGTGCAAACAAGTCCTCGGTCCCCTCCTCTGATCGCTCCCTGTCGGAAAGGGGGCAGTCACCTTCACTGCCATATCTCGTTGCATCATGCTTTGCTTTATGGCACTTTGCAGGTTCTGCAGTTTTTAAACTGAAGGTTGTGGCACCCTGTGACAAGCACAGCACTGGCACCATCTGCCAGACGTGAGGGAGCTGGAGGAAGGGCATGTCTCCTGGACGAGCAAAGGGAGTGGTTTCCTACGATGGCACCTCCTGGTGGTCGTGCTGTGAAGATGTTGAAATGACAGCGAGAGATTTAGAATCTCTTGAAAACGTAGCTGATGGAAAGCAGTGGCAGGATTGAGAGGACTGACCCCAGTTGGGAGAAAAGTTCTACTGGAGGTAAACTGCTGCCGAGAGGCTGTCTGTGAAAGGAAGCCAGGCGCCACGGCCGCTTCACTGCCACCTCACTTTCAGACACGGTCCGTCACCAGCCTCTACAGCCCCCTCCCTGCAGCCGCACCACCCGCGCGAGGCAGGACCTGCTGCTGCAAAGGCACTGGGCCTGGCTGACGGCTTCGGTGGTGGTCAGCACTGCTTGGCAATATGTGTTTGTACTTACACTGTTTGGTAGACATAATACCATGTCTGCACACTTACTGAACTGCAGGGTAGCAAACACTGTTTGGACTTGAACTCCCAATGTCTCCAAGGTCTGTCTGTACATCAACCCAGTAGATTCATAAAATAAATGTTTTCTCCTTTCCCAGTCGATCCTAACTGTTAGGGGAATGGGCAAAAGCAATGGATTTTTGCCCTAACTCCCCTGTCTGTAAATACCAGCTCCCGTGGCGAGTAGCTGCTGCTCCACCAGGGGCTAAGGCGAGGGCTCCACAGACCAACTGTGACTCAATCCCGGCTCTGCCACACCACCGTGACCTCAGTGCCTGTTTACAGCATGGGCACGGTCACGGTCACACTCCCCTCCTAGTCCTGGGAGAAATTGTTCCTATAAAGTCCATAGACTAGCACTTGACGCATAGTAAGAGTTTGATCAATAGTTTACCAGAACCAACACACAAAACCACCATCTTTACCAACCCAGCACAGATGGCGCCGACACACAGCCAATCTGTATCATTCCAGAGCACAAGTGTCAATAATAACCACCATGATCATGAACAGTAGTCTGCATATCTTCCCTTCTATTCGTCTTCTTTTCCTGTTTTCTTTCCATTTATCTCTCATTTTTAAATTCACACAAAAATCGGGAAAGAAAAATGACGACAAGTGAGCTCTTCCTGAAAACCTTGAGGAAGGGCTGAGGGCCACGCAGGCACACAGGTGCTTCCCTCGCGGCGGCCATGGACGGTGACCCGCCGGCGGTGGACACGGTGCCATGTGTGTTCAGGACACACAGACACAAGGAGGCTATGTGTACAGCACGCAGCGCTCGCTGACATTTGCGGCGACGCACTTGAAATAATGTCAATGGGAACTGAAATAACTAAACAGCTCAAACCTGAAGGGGGAAGAAAAGGCACTGATGGCACAGCATCGAGAAGCTTAAGCAATGTGACAAATGCATGTACACTTCACACCCCCACAGCCTCCTCCCCGTCTCAGGCTTGGGGGTCACTCACTGCCACGCCTGCAGCTTCCCCGGGGACCCCGCTGCAGAGATGGGCCTGGGCATGGCGCTGGGACGCCCCTTCAGCCGGCCCATTGGTATGAACTGATTTGTGGTCTTAATATCAAAGGATCCAACATGCACACAACAGTGTTCTCATCCGGCCTAGTTTCCACTGACCTCTCACCAGACAGAAGGTAGCAGAAGTTCCCACAGTATCTCCTTTCGTCTCTGAGCATGACACTGATCTCTCAAGGCAAAGCAGGAAGTTAGCCAAGGATGGAGGGTCCTCATTCAACGGCCTTTCCCTATGTCCCAGCAACTCGAGTCTGGGGAAAGGCAGCTGAGCGCCACTGCGGGCCGCCTGAGGCACGGACTGTCCCGATGAGCCCGCTGCACACACGTGACAGCCAGGGTCACTCCTGAGGAGCCCCCTACACACACTCACACGAAGGCGGAACACAGGAAGTCACCGGGCTCCGTACTGGGTAGACTCTAAGCCACGTTTTAAAGCAAAGGATGAGATCCAGGAGGCTACAGGGAAAGGGAAGCGACTGCCGCAGTCTGTCTTAGCTGCCTTCCAGCCATCTGCATGTCGCTGTGACAATGTGCGTTGTACTGGTGGCCAGGAACGTGAATCAGATTTAATTTAAAAATCTGGCTTAACAAAACCAAGTAGAGTTGATGGCTTGAATTCTGACATTTAAGTTATGACAGTGACTTAACCCACAGCCAATAGTGACATCATACAGCTGACAAATGTGCTCAGCAAACGAAAAGAAAAAGAACTGCAGCCGGATTTGGGAAAAGACTCATCAGGATAGGAACTAGAATTCTTCCTATGAACGCACAGGACACGGAACAGAGACGGTCTCCGCCCAGTTCCAGACAATCGCACTCAGCGCCACCTCCTGTGTGGCCACCTCTCCTGACATCGTCCCCTAGGAAAATAGTGTGATCCCTTCCTGGTCCCAGTCCGATGTCTCAAACTACAAAGCCTCTGATCTGGTGAGGGAGCCCCCTGGGATGGGAGTCCCCCCCCCCGCCCCCACCCCTGAACAAGCGAGGAGAAGGCTCAGCCAACCCCAGCCTCAAGACCAGCATGTTCCAACCCTCCGGGGTGCCGCTGTGTGGTCTGCAGGAGGGTGAGGACTGCGGGGCCGTAAAGCAGGGCGGGGACAGGGGTGCCGCTGTGTGGTCTGCAGGAGGGCGATGACTGCGGGCCGTAAAGCAGGGCGGGGACACCTAGCGCAGGGCCGCCTAGGCCGCCCCGGCGAGGAAGTCCCCGCTCAGGCCACACTGGGCTCCTGTTCTGTCCCACGGAGGCCAGGCACTTTCTCAGTTACACAGACAAACCTACAGACACAGGGTCTGTCTAGCGATCAGGTAAACTCCTCCTGCAGTTTATCTCCTAACTCACTGCGAAGGTGCTCTGCCACCTCCCCTAGGGGCCAATGCACAGAAAGAACCCAAGTCCAACCTCCGCAGCAGTGCGGAGCTGGCCACACTGCGGGGCCGCCTGAGGAAAACAGCGCCTTCAAAACCAGGGACCTGGCCCATGCCATCAGATCCCATGGGTTGGTGGGGCTCAGAGAGCGATTGTCAGGGTCCATGGTGATTATAACGTACAGCCACGGATGGAAACCAAAAGTGCCTCCCCAACAGTTGGGGGAAATAGAACATCCAACTTTTGTGATAAAAGGGGTAGCCCCTACCATTACTCAACCGTTAACACAGCTCAGCACACAAGCTGGCAATAAGCAACTGACCGCCGGTGTGTGCAGACCGGTGCCTCCAGCCCACGGCCCATCGTCCCGTTTCATAGAGGAAGTGCTTCCAGCACAACTTGTTCTTGGTCTAACTTTATGTTGCCAATAGAACCTTTTGGAAGTTCTGGTTTCCATCAGCATTAACCTATTTTCCCTTCCTCTTCCCTTACATCCCTCTCTTTTCTTAAATTAATTCAACTTCCTTCCACAAAGAAATAGTTTACAAGCATCTCAATTAATGCTGCTCCTTCCCCCACCAGCGTGGACATCTCAGCAAACCTGACATTGACATTAGTCCTCGGGGTCCGGGGCACGAATTAAACTTGCCTAACGCCAAAATGGTCAAACAAAGACGTCAGCAAGTCTTTGAACACGGCCCTAACGAGGCAGGGCCCTACACGACATGTTTGGCTTGGTTTGTTTGGGGGTCACACCAGTAGTGTAAACTCAGGCTCACACCTGCCCGAGTGAGGCTTCTGTAACGGATTCCTAGGGGAGACCTGCTTTACTCCACCCCACTCAACGCCGCCCCGAGGGGCTCTGAGGGTGCTCCAGCTTCTAGGGGGCAGGAAGGGGAAAGCCCAGCTGTGACTTCCTACCTTGTCGGTTCCAGAGCTTTCCTTCCTGTCGCCAAACTCTAGGCCAAAGGGTCAGGAAACCCCTGAAAGATGAGCACCGCCTGCAGTGCCAGCTCACCATCAGGCTCGCTGGCCTTCCTGCTCTGGCCTCCGAGCAGCCCTTCCCGTCTCCCGCGCAGGCCCGGGCCTCCTGGTGGGCCGCGCTGCAGGGCTGTTGCCAAAAACAGAGTCCCCGGGCTTCTTGCAGAGAAGGAGAAGGAAAACCCTTCCTGGTTTCCAGAGAAGATGGTTTTTCAGGTTAGTTTTTAAGGGAGACCTGGATTACATTTCAGTTCCTTCAAGGGTAAAATAGGATCGATACTCACAGAATCCACCCCAATGAGCTCCACACGAGAAGAGGGTTGTGCGCATTGGAGTCACAGTTTCTCAGGCCACCCCGAGTGCCCGATCCTGGAACCCTGTGCCAAACCCAGCTCGATGTTCCCTTCACCACCACACACAGCAATAAGCCAGGAAGCATTAGCCCTGGAGCCTGCCAACTCCTCTCCTTCCTCTGCATGACCACTCAGAACCCAGACTCTTCAGACGAGTCGGTATTGCTGCACATGACCCCGACAAAACTCGCTCCCTTCTGATGTAAGATGTATGTACATCTCATCACCAAATGCCTCAGCAAGTGTGGCCTACGGCACACCCATATTTGCCAAACTTGGGGTTACAGATTTTCTCACTTGGACCCACACCAATAAAGCACACACGTTCAGTCTGCACTGAGCGTCTGAAACATGAGCTTTACATGGTGACGTGATCGATCTGGTGAGAGTTGATGTTCCTGCGTGTCAAATGCTTTGGAAATCTCTGACTCAATTCTCTTTGTCTGACCAGACTTATTTGTGGACCTGAGGAAAGTTCAGTGAGTACGCATAACCTGTGTTTTAAAACCCAACCGTTTCTGCGGCAATCAAACGTCAGAACACTTGCCTACAAAAAGCCACAGATGTGGGAGGCGTTCAGTCAGTATCTTCCAAGTGGCACAAGCCGGGTTCTACAGGGTTCCTGCCCCCTGGCCGACCCCGCCCAGAGGAGCCTCAGAGAAGAGGCCGCCACGCGGTCCGCCGCCGAGGAGACCGTGAGCAGGGCCGTCCCCACGTCAGGCTCAGGGGCGCGTTTCAGTGTGAGTCGTTGCTGTTGTTCTAGGGGCTTCCACTCCGCACTGTGGGAGTGACTTTTCTCGGGAAGGAGCAGGCCCTGGCTGTGTGAGTTCAGGGCCAGTTCCCTCCTGTTCCTTCTTGGGATTGGAGGTGCTCCAGCCTGTGAGCGCTCCGATAAGTCTGTCCTTCCGGCCCTTCTCACGGTTGCTTTTCTTTGATCTAAGTCTTGACCACGCTTTTAGATCTGAACGTTTCCTACTATCCTGGGGCTGCTCCTCAGGAGGAGAGTGTTTAAACTCCTTTGAATGTACCTTTATTGCTGAAAAGTCTCACAAATATCCTGTTTCTTTCCCAACTGAACCCTCCACCCACACCAGGCCTTCACCACACTACGCTGGCCCCACTCTTACCTCCCATCTGTGCTGTCCCTCTGCGCCAGTGGTTCTCAACCTCCCTAATGCCGCATGTTGTGGTGACCTCAACCATAAAATTGCTTTCGTTGCTACTTCATAACTGTAATTTTGCTACTGTAAATGAATCGTAAATATCTGTGTTTTAGGCTCTACAGCAGCGGTTCTCAACCTGTGGGTCTCGAACCACAAGTTGAGAACCACTAGCAGGGTCGCCTAAGACCATCGGAAAACATAGACATTTACATTAGGATTCAAAACAGTAGCAAAATTACAGTTATGAAGTAGCAACAGAAATAATTTTACGGTTGGGGGTCACAACATGAGGAGCTGTATTAAAGGGTCTCGGCATTAGAAAGGTGGAGAACCACTGCTCTAAGTTTCCTACCCTAACCTCACTGACAGAGTGGAGCCAGCTTCTCCTCCTTCCATCAGGGCCCAGGCTACCTGCTCGTGGCGAGGAGACCCAGCCCCTCCCCCCTCTGCACCGCTGCAGCTGGGGCCATCACTTCACTCAGTGATCATGTTCCTGCCTTTTCTTTCAAATCTCTATTGACTCACGAGGGCGCCCACACCCCTCCCCGCTGCAGCAAAGCCATGGTCTGCTGGCTCACTGGAGGCTGCTGATGGCGCCTCTGTGAGGCCCCTGTCAGAGCCACTGTCACTCCTGGGCTCCCTCACAAGTGCGCCCATATCTCCCGTGACATCTAGCAGGTCCTCGGACTCCAGCTGTTCCTGCGCCTGCACCGCTGGCTCCGCGCTCAGCACCTGGCAGACAGTGACGCTCCCGAAGGCCCGCTGTGTGTCTGAGTCCACGAGGGAGTGAGCACCCATGTAGCCAAGGTGAGAAGGCCAGTGGGCTGTGGAGGGGAGAAAGGCAGAGCAGGTGGCATCGGAGGAGGTGGCCCAGGTCACGGCGCAGAGAGCCTCGGGGGGGGGGGGGGGGCACTCGGGCCGTGGGGACAGAAACGTGCTCTCTGCTCAGTTCAGTCCTTTCCAGATGCCACCCAGGAGCTCCTCCCAGCACACATGCTGACTGCACCAGCCTCTCCTGTACACGCAGCGCCTGAGGCCCATTACCTGGACCACCTGCACCTCCCCCCGGATTTCCCTCCTGCATGCTCCCACGTGCACGGGACAGTGTTTCTGAGAGTGTAAGACTACTTCATCACGGTGCCTTTAATAAGCTTGGTGTGCCTTTCCCACGCACGGCACCTGGCAAACTGCTGCCATGCCACAAGACTCAGCTTCCTCTATGGGGTTTCCCTTGTCACTGCCATTTAACCAAAGTGTCCGGCACCCGCTCATCACACCAGCCTTCACACGCCCTGCACGTCTCTCCTCCTAGGGCGTCATGGGCCTCGGAAGGCTTGGCCCTGCCTGACCTCTCCTTGACCCCTACGTCCAGGTGCTGACGGTGTGTTGATGTGCCACAGCTGGTGGAATCTGAGAAGATGACCTCGGGGGTCACTGACCTCCGTCTTCTGACTCCAACCTAAAAGCAGTGCTTCTCATGTGTGCTGAGCTGAAATTCTGTGCCGTTAGCTGGGATGCTCACAAATGCTCAGATTCTTGACCACCGTTCGCAGCTGCAAAACTGAAAACGGAGCCATCGGTCTCACCTCTGCCTTTCTCGCTGAGCAGTGGCCAGCCCAACGCCTTGTCAGCGCTGAAGCCGGGCCCAGCACAGAGGCAGGGGAGGTCCTTACTATGACCCCTCCTGAGGGCAGAGCCGAGGCTGGGAGACACTCAGCGGCGTGCCTCCAATAGTCACGGGCCAACCAGGCAGCCTGATTTCATTTTCCTGCTTCCTCAGCAATCTGTTTGGTGACTTATGCTTCCTTCATGAGAAACCACGAACTCTATCGAGACCTTGGCAAAGAAAAGGAGGAGGAACCAATCTTTCCTCTCCCTTATCTCTGAGAATAAAACAAATCCATCTTTCTTTAGCTTATGACTGGGGCTAAAATAGTAAACAAGAATTTAAATGTTTAGTGTTGCTATCAAAGCACACACCCACACACTTACCTGATGGGTCCGTAGTTCAGGAAGACAAACGCCAACAGCACCAGCACACAGATGGCTCTTCGCTTCGGACTAGGGACCTTAAGCCTTTGGTTCTAGGGAAACGACCATATAACGTACAATCAGACTACAGCTCAGCCTCACAAAGAACAACATCTAAGAGAAGAACGCTCTTCCTCACGTTACAGGAACGCTTCAACAATAAAACAAAACTTGCTGCCCCCGGGAAGGAGGCTGCCAGATCATGTGAGGGAGAGAAGGAAGGAGAGTGCGTGGACATGCGGGGTCGTCTATCTGTGAGGGAGGGGCTGCTGGGGACTGCCGGACCGGGCTCCCTGACCCGGCAGCCCCTACTGCTGCGGAAATCCCTCCCAGAGCAGCCGGCTCTGCCACAGAGACCATGCTGAAGGGGAGACTGGCTCTCATCAGAAGCCTCACTTTCAACCAGGAAGAACTAGGATACTTGCCGGGACACTACGCCCACAGCACCAAGGGACCAGCTGCAAAGCCACAAGCACCTGATCTCAAGCAGCGCAAATACGCAGACTCAGACAAGCTTTGCACTTTCTCACGAAAGGTCAGATTTCACCCAGAGAAAGGTGAGGTCTGCCATCCAGGCTAAAGGGAGAAAAGCGCAGCGGGATCTAGAGTTTCAAAGAAAGTCAACGACCCACAAAATCCGTGGCCGCTAGAGTCAGAGTAGCCCGCAAGTGATGGAAGGGGGTCTACAGGGCGGCTGGCAGAAGGGAACTCTAGAAATCAACCCATAGCTGGGCTGGGCACAGAAAGGCAGCCTGAAGTTCTACCAGTGTACCCGGTCGCAGTGCCCAGGGAAAAAGACGTGTGCAGAGACATGCGCAGAGACGTGTGCAGTGCTGGGGGAAAGTCCAAGTCCCCATGCTCACTCTGGCTTTTTTTCTCTTTAAATCCTTGCTTTTGATTACTAAGTCCAGTACACAGGATCTCCCAATTAAAAACACTCTCAGAGACTCAGGGGAAAGTTGTTTTTGTGGAACCTGTAGATCAGAGCGAGGAGAAATAACCAGAAAACCAACACTGGGGCAGCCCATTCCCCCAAACCAGTATTAAGTGCGGCAGGGAAAACAAAAACTCAATATTGGCTAGAGAGGACTTAGAGCCCCAAAGGTCAATCCAGAAACACTGCCAACCGGGGTTGAATCACAAATTGACTCTTGTGTAAACACAAATAAAGGCAGGCTGAAAAACAAAGAAATACCACCTGCTTGAAAACAGGATTATGGCTTATGACACAGAGGAGCAGTGGAACACAACACAGGGAACTACAATACTGTCCTGACTACCTGACAGAAAACAGGCATGCCAAAAAGAAGAGTAGAGGAAGTGAATGACATCCACTACCTCACATTTTTATTTTTTATCTTTTACTTAAGAAACTAAATTTTCTCACTTGATTTTACTTTTTAATTACATTTTTATTTTTAATTCATATTATTACTACTATTATTTTACCTTTTTTAAAGTTCCATTTTATTTTTTCTTTATTTTATTTTATGATTAGTGTACTGCATTCTATTTTCATTCTTCCTTTAGCATCATTTTACCCAGAAAGAACTCTCCAAAAATTCATCTGGAATGAAAAAAAGACCCTGAAGAGCCACAGCAATCCTGAGAAAGAAGAATAAAGTAGGTGGCATCTCAATACCAGATTTCAAGCTGTATTACAAAGCCACTGTTCTCAAAACTGCCTGGTACTGGCACAAGAACAGACATATAGATCAATGGAATAGATTAGAGAATCCAGATGTCGACCCAAACCACTATGCTCAATTACTACTTGACAAAGGAGGCATGAACATACAATGGAGTCATGACAGTCTCTTCAATAAATGGTGTTGGGGAAATTGGACAGATACATGCAAAAAAATGAAACTAGACCACCAACTTACACCATAGACAAAAAATAAACTAAAAATGGATACAGGACTTAAACATAAGATGGGAAACCATAAAACTAGAGGATTCCACAGGCAGCAAAATCTCTGACATATGCCGAAAGAACTTCACTGATACTGCTCCTAAGGCAATGGAAGCTAAAGAGAAAATAAACAAATGGGACTACATCAAAATAAAAAGCTTTTTCACAGCAAAAGAAAACATCAACAAAACAACAAGAAAGCCCACTGTATGGGAGAACATATTTACCAACGTTATCACTGATAAAAGTTTCATCTCCAACATCTCCAGGCAGCTTATACAACTTAGTAAAAGGAAGATAAATGAGCCAATTTAAAAATGGGCACCGGACCTAAACAGAATTTTTTCGAAAGAAGTCAGAAGGCCGGCCATGAGACACACGAAAACATGCTCAAAGTCACTAATTATCCAAGAGATGCAAATCAAAACGACAATGCGGTACCATCTCACACCTGTCACAATGGTTATCATCAACAAATCAACAAATGACAAGTGCTGGCGAGGATTCGGAGAAGAAGGAACCCTCGTGCACTGCTGGTGGGAATGCAGACTGGCACAGCCACTGTGGAAACAGTATGGTGTTTCCTCAAAAAACTAAAAATGGAACTGCCATTTGACCCAGTAATTGCACTTCTAGACATATATCCTAAGAAACTGGAAACACCAATCAGAAAGGATGTATGTACCTCTATGTTCATAGCAGCACAATTTACAATAGCTAAGATTTGGAAACAGCCTAATGCCCGTCAGAAGATGAGTGGATTAAAAAACTATGGTACATCTACACAATGGAATACTACGCTGCTATAAAAAATAAGGAATTCTTACATTTGTAGCAGCATGGATGGAACTGGAGAGCATTATGCTAAGTGAAATAAGCCAGTCAGTGAAAGAAAAATACCACATGATCTCACTCATTTATAGATAATAAAGAACATTATAACCTGGTGAATAAGATAGATACAGAGGCAGAGAAGCATCGAACAGACTGTCAAATTACAGCGGGAAGGCTGGGGATAGTTAGAGGGGGGAGGTAAGAGATTAACCAAAGGACATGTATGCTTGCACATAAGCATAACCTATGGACGCAAGACACTGGGGGGATAGGGGGAAAGGTATGTGCTGGGGGGTAGAGGAGGCAGGGGAAGGTCAATGAGGAAAGGAAGGAGACATTTGTACTACTATTTGTAATGCTTTAAACAATAAAATAAAATTTAAGAAAAAACAATAAAACAAATCTCAAAGGGAAGCAAACTTTTCAGACAAGAGCAGAACCCTCCTTGCCCTCCCACGGGGAGTCAGCCAGTCTGCATCCTCCTGGGAGGCTCCTGCCATCTGTCCCCATGTGTCCCTGTCCCCACAGCACCATTCCGTCACGCGGTGGGCTGTTCCCAGGCGGCGGGCAGGCGGGCAGGAGAGAAGCCCGCGGAGGCAGAGGCGCGTTAGGTTGGGGACGGCCCCGCGGGGCCCCGGAGCACCAGGCGTCAGGACAGACCTGAGGTCTGCCCCCTGGCCCAGTGCAGCGCCTGCTCAGGCGCCACAGGAAGGAAGCCTCGGGAAGCGGGGAAGGTGACACCAGGGCTGCAGGGCGGGGACACTCGGAAGCCCTCCTACAGGCGTGTCAGGGCTCACCACGCCCCTTTCCTGACACTGTTTACAACTTAATCCGAAACGTAGCACTCCCTACTGGCCTGCCAGGAAGAACGGGCACTGACCCCGAGCCCGCTCCCCGCCGGCCTCACCTCGGACACCACCTGGTCCAGCTGCCGCTTCAGCGAGCCGTTCTCCTTCCTCAGCTTCTCGTTCTCGCACAGGGCCGCCTGCAGCCGCGCCTCCAGCCCCAGCATGTACTCCTTCTTCTTCTTGCGGGACTGGCAGGCCGACTCCCGGTTCTTGATCATCCGCTGCTGTCTCCTCAGCACAGCCATCTAGCAGGAGTGAAGACCAATCGAACATCTGAGTCCAGAACCCAATCAGATCAGATTTTCATAACTAATTTTAAACAATTGTTCAAAACGTGTTACTGGTTGTTTCAAATAGGTTTTTAAAAACATTACTCAAATTGGGGTCCAATGCTTCAGTAAGGCTTCTCAAACCTAAATGAAAGGTAACTTCCTCTCCTGTCTTCTAGGCTCCTTCCCCGCCCTCCCAACTCCCCCTGGAGACTCCCGAGAGTGCCTCCGGTCCCGGCCGCCTCTGGGACCCAAGTCACTGGCTGCTGGCCAGAGCCACCTCGGCCTCTCATAAGGCCACTCGACTGTGGAGCCACCAGTGCTTCAGTTCCTGTGTGCACACGCACGTCCCTCTCCCTGGGACTTTGTCTCCATCTTCCGTGGGGGACACAAGCCTCCGGGTATAAAGGGAGAAGCAAGCCTTGGCTCACTTTCCTGCCACTCTGCATTGGCGCCCTCTGCCCTCTCCGCACCCACTGCTCTCTCCCTCCCACAGGGGCTCCGAGGCCACCCCTGGGCTTCTGCAGCCTCACCAGAGGGATCTCCTCCTGTCTGCCATGGCTAAGAGCGCTTCCCCCGAAGAGCCAGGCCCCTGTTGCTACTGGATTGAAAATAAAAAGATAATCATGCATTTCAGCTGCCTGCTCAGCTCTCCAGGCCTTCCGGACATGACCACCCACTGGCCAAACCTGCTGCCGGAGCCCAGCCCTCATCTTTTAAAAGGCTACCCAGGAGCTCTGCACTCCTAGCTCACTCTATCATTCACACCATTCCCTCCGCACTCCTAGCTCAGTCTATCGTTCACACCATTCCCCCCGCACTCCTAGCTCACTCTATCATTCACACCATTCCCCCCGCACTCCTAGCTCACTCTATCGTTCACACCATTCCCCCCGCACTCCTAGCTCAGTCTATCGTTCACACCATTCCCCCCGCACTCCTAGCTCACTCTATCGTTCACACCATTCCCTCTGCACTCCTAGCTCGTTCTATCGTTCACACCATTCCCCCCGCACTCCTAGCTCACTCTATCGTTCACACCATTCCCCCCGCACTCCTAGCTCAGTCTATCGTTCACACCATTCCCTCCTCACTCGCCTCACTGTAAGGACCCTGCAACCCAATCCTGCTCAGCCAAAGGGCATTTTGATTTTCTCTGAATTTCTTACCCCGTATCATCTGGAAGACACACCTCGACACTCTAAAGGTCTCCACTGTTTCCTGAATGTTAACGCTCTCTCCACCTAGATTTTGTACCAAAACCATATAATATTACTTTTCCTTTACTACCCACAACGTCTACCATAGTGAAACTTACTGAGCAAAATTCATTTTATGGTATCTTGTAAACTGCATAATAAACTAAACCCTGTTTGCTACAGCAGTCGTGTAATTCCTTTGGGGGAGAGAGTGAGGTAACCAAGTTAGTACATAAAAATAACAGGTTGATGACTGTCAGTATAAACCACTGGCTTCTACACGTAATGACCTTAAAAACAAGCCTTCTAGGGTGGGGTGTTCAATAACTCTTAATGGGACAGTCAATAAAATTGAACAATTTCATACGAATTTCTAAATAGCAACCCAATTCCCACCCCACTACGACACCAAGCCACCAAGTGGTCCTGGCACCACACGGTCAACAGCTGCCATCAGAGCGCAGAGGAAAAAACACTGCGTGAAGGGTCAAAAAGGGCGTTCTTCCCATTTCTATCCTTTCCTACGAAATGTTACAAGAACGCTGGCTTCCATGCCATCACCACGCCATTTCCGTGAAGTGACCACCTCCTTTGGAATGCGCCGCCTGTCCACAGGCACCGTGGGGCTGGGGCCGCTCCCCGGCGGCAGCCCCGCTCTGGACGGAGCCACTTTGCTCCATCGCTGCCCCTCGTCCTGACGTCCGGGTCAGAGCATCACCACTAGCCTCTTCCCAGCGCCCACGCAGCACAGCACCTGGACGGACACCAGGAGCAGGTGCCAGAAGGAAGAGGTTAGGAACAAGCTACCCACCGGGAGCCTACTTCACAGCTGACGCTCTGTGCAGTTTGGGAGCTCACAGATGCACACCTCTTACTGAACTTCAAACAAGGAAGGGTTTCTCTAAACAATGGCATAAAGCACCTGCGTGGTCATACGGCATTAAAATCTCACAGGCTGTCGATGCACAGGCCTCTTACTACACAAGGAAATCCACTGTGGCCAAGCATTCACTTCCTCCCATGGAAAATATACAAGTGCTGAATATCTAAAGTAAATATTCAAAACTATCAATAAATAAAAAAGATGAAGAGAGTGAGAACAAATGAAACCCACAGGAACCCCAAACACAGCGTTCCAACTGGACTCTCAGCAAGCTATCTGAATACGCTGTGTTTAAAGTATCCTGAATCTCCTAGGCAAAAAGTTATGATGATCACACTAAACAATGTGGGTGGAAAGTCAAAGTGCACCCAACACTTGGGAGTGTTGAAAAGGCATAAAGAACAGACACTTTCCTTCAGAGCACAGTCCATGGTGAGAGCCTTACACTGCTAATCCTTGCATATGACTCTGTAACCAGCTTTCACCAACCCAAAGTTCTCTTTTGTTAACAATTAATATTCTTCCACATTTTTGTAAAACAGTTGCTTTTGGAGGGTACATCCTTGAAGAATACACAGCACTGATCCTTTCGTTGAGAAAATGGCCACTGTCTTTTTGCACACAGCATTTTGTCCATCTGATTGTTGGGTCAACTCACATTTTTCTGAATGACTTGTAAATACTCTTTCTAGTTTACAAATGGTTTTTAAAAACTAACAAAACTTGCTGAAACCGGTTTGGCTCAGTGGTAGAGCGTCGGTCTGGGGACTGAGGGGTCCCAGGTTCGATTCCGGTCGAGGGCATGTACATTGGCTGCGGGCACATCCCCAGTTGGGTGTGTGCAGGAGGCAGCTGATCGAAGTCTCTCTCTCATCGATGTCTCTGACTCTCTATCCCTCTCCCTTCCTCTCTGTAAAAAGATCAATAAAATATATATATTTTTTAAAACTTGTACATGAAAGTTCAAAGCAACATTATTCACAATAATCAAAAAGTGAAAATACCCAAATGTCCTGTAACTGGTGAATGGATAATCCAAAATGTGGTGCAGCCAAACAATGGAATACTATTTGGCCGTGAAAAGGGATTAGTACCGATACTTGTTACAATATGAATAGACCTTGAAAATACTATGGTGAGTGACAGAAGTTATACACAAAGGCCACATCATGTGTAATTCCACTGACATAAACGTCCAGAAGAGGCAAATCCATACAGAGAGAAAGCAGACCAGTCCCTGCGGGGCTGGGGCAGGGGAGGAGTGACTGCCAATGGGGGGCGGGGTTTCTTTTGAGGGCCATGAAAGCACGCTGAAGAGAGAGCTGCGATGCGAGGTAGCACAACCCTAAGCATACCAAAAACCTCCCAACTGTACACCTGAAAAAGGTGAACGCCATGGCATTGAATTTCATTCCAGGAAGCCATCCCCAAACACAGAGCAGGACACGAGAGGAAAGGGGCTCGGCGAGGGGACACGGACCCACGAGGGCCCCTCCGGCAGCCAGGAGCTGGCGTCCACACACAGAGGAAGGCCCGGGGAAGGCCCTGCGGAGTCACGGTAACGCCAGCGGCGCGAAGACCTGCAGCTCCGACTCCAGGCACCTCCCGCAGCGCATCTGAGCAGCCGGCTACTCACTGGAGGGGTGTTCGTAAAGAAAGACTGCACAGCTCTTAAGTAATTGTGGCGGCCTCTGGGGGGTCAGCAGTGATGCTTTCTTTGTGAAGCCAAACACGGGCCAGGAGCTTGCTGGCATTGCTCTGCGCTGTAAACAGGTTATTTTACACTCATATTTTTCTTTTTTTAATACTCATCCAAGGACATTTTCCCATTGATTTTTAGAGAAAGTGGAACCGAGAGGGAAAGATAGAGACAAACATCGATGTGAGAAAAACACATTGACTGTTTGCCTCCTGTACGTGCCCCAGCCAGGGCCCTGGCCGGGGAGGAGCCTGCAATGTGCCCTAGACTGGAATCGAACCCGGGACCCTTTGAGCCAAACCGGCCAGGGCTCATATTTTCCTGGAAAGACACTCCTGTGGGTCCCTGGCACAGGCCTGGGCCTCTACCCCGGCTCTCTCAGGGTCAAGAAGCGCTGAGAGATGAGGTAACGTCTCCCTCTGGACATAGGAGGCTTGCTCCTGGCTTCCTGTAGGAGCAGCCAGCTCCGCACACTCAGCACCTCCCGCTATAACGGAGGTGGCGCACACCGGCTGAGCCGCAGCGCCCTCCACACTCAGCACTGAGGCTCCTGAAATCTGGAACTTCACTCACTGCATAACACTGGCTCCAGTCTGGTCTGCCAGGGGCATTCCCTCCACACCATGTCCAACACCTGCGGGTATCTCACCCCTGTGATGACTTGGTGACCCAGCATGGGGGCTCCCAAGGGTGGGGACTGGGATGGGAAGTGTCCAGGTCACTGAGTAAAGAATTAGAAAGAGGTAAAAAGCAAGACAGGTTTGGAAGTGGGCGGAGAGGAAGACCTGGGCCTCATTGGTGCACCTGTTCCCTTAACCCATGCCCTCTGAGGCTACTGGGTCCTTCTTCCCACTGTCCCCACCGCCTGATTCCCAGGAAGGATCTTGCTCCCCCTGGCTCACCATGGAAGATGTACAACATAATCTCACCACTTTTTTCCTGCCCCAATAACCAAAAGAATCCCATCTAATAAAGAGGGAATATGCTAATTGACCCTCATGCTGTTGCAAAGATGGCGGCACCCACAGCCAATAAGGAGGGAATATGCAAATTGACTGCCACACCCTCAAATATGGCACCATCCATAGCCATAAGATGATAGTGCCCAGTCCCCTCAGCCCTGCCAGGACAGCAGACACGCAGCCTCCAGAGTCCCCAAGTCCCCTCAACCCCCAGCCACCCAGGGCTGGCCCAAGGGGCAAGCAAGCCTCAGATGGTGGCTGCCCAGCTGCCCAGGGCTACCTGAAGCTCAGGTAACCAGGGCCAGCTGAGGCTTGCGCTGCCGGCATTGGCAGCAGCAGAGGTGTGATGGGGCATCGCCTTCCCTTGAACCGGGTCACCTTCCGCCCCTGAGGGCTCCCGGACTGTGAGAGGGGGTGGGCCTGGCTGAGGGAGCCCCACTCCAATGCATGAATTTTCATGCCCCAGGCCTCTAGTGTACTAATAAGCCAAGGCCGCAGTCTTGTGGACTTCATGGAGTCTCTGAGAGAAGGGGTGGTGGGCAGTGGAGGCGTGGAAGGTGCCCTGCAGGTGGAACAGATGCTGGTTTGCAAGCCTTGGTCAGGGTCTGGCAACAGTCAGCAGCCCTTTGAAGCCAGAGGATCGAGCTCTCCTAGGAAGGCCCCTCCGCCACTGACGAGGAGCGTGCGTGAGAGCTTCCACTCCGAGACAAGGACATGTTCACTTTTTCCATCAGGATCGGAGCCAAAAGCAAACCATATTTCTTGAAAACTTAGGTGAGGCTTCCAGACTTAAACAGAACACACTTACCAGCAAAAGGCAATATGAGAGAGAGATAATTTGAACCAGGCAGCGGTCACAAAGGCAATGCGGCAGTTGGCACAGCCTGCAGAGCACGGAGTGCCAGGCGTGCACCGGGCGGCAGCGCCCAGCACAAAGCCGGCCAACGAGAGAACAACAGAGGGAGGAAGAAAGGACCATGTCAGCAGTACAAAGTCACAGAAGACGGATACACTCTTCCTTTCTTTCCTTTTTCACTACCCTTCTTGTTTAAAAGCACAAGCAGCACATAATGAAAATTTTTCTTTTTGGCCATTGTTAAGCCAGGAACTTACACTGACCCAAGTGGTCCTGGCCGAGCAGGACTCCATCAGCAGACAGGGCCGCGGCGAGGTGCCCAGGGCAGGGCTCACTCTGGGCTCCTGCGTGGCGTGGCGGCTGATGGGCCAGACTGATGTTTCTTTACTTGAAATAAACACTAAGTCAAAACCTCTACCAGCAAACTCACCCTGTAGAGGCTCAGCTCACTCCCTGATGTGCTGGCCAGGGGAAAATAAGCACAAAATCCTCAATGCGGGTTGACTAGGAAATTCATTCTAATCGTCTGTGTCTATTGCATTGGACACAGTACTTGAAGCTTTCCTTATAATACTGTCAACTGTAAATTGTGGAAAGCAGTAAGAATGCTAGCCAACAGATACTGATAAAAAGATAGTCCTTGATGGTTCTGCACTTTCTCACCTGCCACGGCCCCAACACCGCGTGCACTATGCGCACGCTCACAGCGCTCGCAGCACAGAAGCGGGAGACGCGCCTTTCACACCCAGAACCTACACCAGTACAGGATGTCCGGCTAACAGACCAACCAGTAATTCCAGGAGTGCCGAGAGACTAGAGGGCCAGCAGCACCCTGCGATGCTGGTGGTTCAGACAGTGAGCACCAGGACTGGATCAGCCTCTGAGGGCGGAGGGCACCTTCCGTGCACCTCCCGCACCTGGGCCAGGGGTCCGCGGGTCCCTGCGAGCATGAGCGCACCTGCACAGGACAATCGCAGCCGCCCTCAGTTTGCGGTCACGCCACCCGAACACTCTCCTGCTGGGAAGCGTTCTAGACTCCTCTCCATCTGGCTACAATTCCAGGAAGGCACCCTAAGGTTACCTCAATGTGTCTAACAACTGGGACATATTGCGGATCTAAGGTTGTTAAAGTTCTAATAGTCATTACCTTTTTCATGTCTAAAATGTTTCATAATAAATATTTTTTAAAGTCCTAACATTACAGAAAAACAATTGTGCCCATTTTCTGTTGCTGGTTCTATTTGGAAGTATTGCAGGGGAAACATTCAAACTCATAAATGAAAGAAAATTTGAAGGGATCATTTTTTCTTTTCTTTTTTAAAAATATATTTTATTGATATTTTACAGAGAGGAAGGGAGAGAGATAGAGAGCTAGAAACGTCGATGAGAGAGAAACATCGATCAGCTGCCTCTTGCACACCTCCTACTGGGGATGTGCCTGCAACCAAGGTACATGCCCTTGACCGGAATCAAACCCGGGACCTTTCAGTCCGCAGACCACTGAGCCAAACCGGTTCGGCAGGGATCATTTTTTCTAAAATCTTCTTTCATCATTCTTACCCTCTTCAGTCTCTTATGAAAAAGATATTTTTTATTGGTTGTACATATTTTTAATTAAAATAAAAATGAATAGCCCTGGCCAGTAGCTCATTAGAGCATCAGCCCACACACCAAAGGGTCTTAGGTTCGATTCCCAGTTAAGGGCACATACCTAAATTATGGGTTAGCTTCCAGCCCCTGATTGGGGTGCATGTGGAAGGATATCAGTCGATGTGTCTCTCTCACATCAATATTTTTTTTCTCTCTCTCTCCCCCACCCTTCCTCACTTCAACTCTCTCTGAAAAAACAATAGAAAAAATATCCTCAGATATTAACAAAAATACATGTCAATGTATATACACAGATATATATTTATATATCCATATATGTATGTATGCATGAAATATTTTAGATTTTTGTTATTGTTTATTTACTTATTGTAGAAATTTCCCCAAACACTCCGCACCCGTCATTGACCATCAGCATTTGCCCATCTTCTCGCTTCCTGCCTGTGCTCCTCCAGAGGTTTTACAGCAAACCCAAGCACCCATCCCTTCCATCTCCCCGAAATGCACATAGCACTGCTGCCTGCTGAGCCACAGCACCGTGCTCTCCTCTCCCAGCCTCCCTAAACTAACGCAGTCAAGTCTAGTTCGTCCCACCCACGCCTGCTCCAGGTACTCGTGCTCCTCCTCCCTGAGCCTGGGCACGCTCGCCACAGTGCCGACAAAGGGTGGGAACTGCTGGAGGTCTCCACTCCCCTCCTCCCGTCCTCCCGGTGGGTCTCCACTGCATCTGACCGAGGTTACTGCTGGTGTTCATGCAATAGTGGAGCGATTTCACACCTACATGGGCTACTGATGTGCTTGTTAAATTCTGGTGACAGAGCACCTGTAGTTTGATAAACAACCTTATAAAACTCACAGGACAAAATAAGCCAGAGGAAAATTATTTGGGGGGTATGCGGGGGGGGGGGGGGGGGGGGGGGGCGGGAATGAAAAAAATCCCAAGTTAAATTTAAAGAGAATATCCCTTTATTAACTTTTGTCGAGAATATGTTTGTAAAGATGCTGACGACGCCTCACCATACCAGCAGACAGCAGCTGCGTGTTGCTGAAGGATGCCCAGGACCAAACCAGAGACGGTCGGACATGCATTACCACCATTTGTCCACCAACCGGATCTGAAATATCATGGCTGACATGTACACATAAGGAACTATTTGATATTGAAATTGGACTCAAAAGAACTGTTGGCCCAGAAAGGAACTCACTACAGACTGATTCATTTGCCTCTCAGCATAACCATTAAGGCTTGTCGCAGTTGAGGTTCTTACAAGGGCATTTCCTGGATCACATGACCTCACACATCCAGAGGAAATAGTGAACAACATAGACTGGTGAACAAACACAGACCCAGGGAGCACGGTCTCCCCGTCCGCAGCCATCCCAGGCCCGCTGTGCTGGTGAGGAGCTGGCACTGGCACGGCATCTCCCCGCCTGCAGCCAGCTCAGCCCAGCCTCCGCACACGCCTTGCTGGTGAGCACCTTCCGTTCTCGGCCGGCCCCCTCCGCCACCGCATGGCCGGGCCGAAGCTTCCGCCACTGCCACCATGTGGATTTAAAAACTACAGTGGAAATTGAACCATAGGAGCGACCATCGCTGCCACATCCACCGCCGCACCCGCCACCACCACCGCGAATAAGGGAAATCCACAGAGAACAGAGCTCACTACGCCCCGGGCTCAGGGAGTGGGCGGACTCAGAACTTAACCTCCGAGTCCGCAGCTGCTCCGCTTCCACACCGAAAGAGACACCTTTGGGCGTGGTCTCCCCGCCCTCTGCCATCTCAGTCCACCTGCAGCTGTCCCAGCCCACCCGCAGTGCTGGTGAGGAGATGGCACGGCGCCTTCCGTTTGCGGCCCCGGCGAGCCTTTCGCCCTTCAGGCCCACCGCCGCAGGACCGAGCCAGAGCCTCGGCCGGGACCCCAAGGAGGGGCGCCGCTGCCGCCATGTGGATTTTAAAATTACAGTGGAAATTGAGCCACAAAAGCCACCGCCTCCGCCGCACCCGCCGCCGCCGCTGCCGCGAGGGAAGCCCACCGAGAACAGAGCTCACTCCACCCCAAGCCCAGGGAGTGGGCGGCTTTGGAGCTTGGCCTCCGCGTCAGCAGCCGTTCCGCTGAGACTCCTTGGAGCACGGTCTCCCCGCCCGCAGCCGTCCCAGCCTGCCCGCCATGCTAGGGAGGAGCTAGCGTGGCACCTACAATTCGCGACCCCAACGCTGCAGGGGGCCGTGTGCCCCAGGTGAGCTGTGTGTCCCAGGGGGCCGTGTGCCCCGGGAGAGCCGTGTGCCCCGGGGAAGCAGTGGAACCTGGGGGGAGGGGCAGTGTGAACCAGAGGAGGAGCGGATTCTATTCGTGTGGTCCTAAGATAGTCACCATAAAACAAGCAGATTGTCAAATGACAGTGGGGAGGGGAGGGAGATCTGGGGGAGATAAGAGATCAACCGAAGGACTGGTATGCATGGATATAAGTACAACCAATGAACACAGAACTCTGGGGAGGGAGGGCATGAATGGGGGGGGGGGCCAATGGTAAGCTATGTACACATATAATACCTTAATAATTTTTTTTTAAAAAACAGAGAAAGAGAAGCAGCAATCAGACTCTCAAACCTCAGAGGGAAAGTAGGGGAAGGTGGTGGTAAGGGGAAGAGATCAACCAAAGGACTTGTGTGCATGCACATGGGCCTCGCCAGTGGCCATGAACAACAGGGGGATGGGGGAATATGTAGGGAGGGGTTTGGGATGAGAATGGGGGATAAGGACAATTATGTGATACCATAATCAATAAAAATAAATTTTTTAAAAAACTCACAGGATTTTAAATACCTTTGCAACACCTAAGAAAGGTAAAGTAGCAATATTAACAATCCATTGATACCAAACTTTTTTTTAAAAAAGTTTGAGTTTTAGAGAGAGGAAAGGAAAAGGGGGAGAGAGAGAGAGAGAGAAATATCAATGTGAGAGCAAAACATCGATGGGCTGCCTCCTGCACACCCCCTACAGGGAATCAATCCTACAACCTGGACATGTGCCCTGACGGGGAATCAAACTGACAACCTTTTGGGGCACAAAATGATGCTCATCCAACTGAGCCACATCTTCCAGGGCAATACCCACTTTTATTTTAGGGAAAACATATGGGATTTCCTTTCCCAGTCACAATTTTAGAGACTCTACTGTTAGACTAATCATTTGACTTTAACTTTCATTAAACTTTGGCCATGATGTTCAACTACTGTTTAGTGCATAACATGAGGTATTTTATTCACTTTTAAAGAAGGCAAAAATTAACCAGTAAGTGCTATAACTGCTTTTAGAGAGTTGCAGATTTTAGGACACTTTCTGCGATTTATAAAGTATAAAAAATTTCTACAACCATGCTAGGGAATTTGAAGGTTTGTAAAGATGGAAAACTATCAAGTAATCATTAGGAGACAGAATCCCCTGCTGGAAGCCAGTTCCAGCATGTCAGCAGGGCTGACTCATCTGGGAACAGCTAAAGGCATTTCCCCAAACCTGAAAAGGATAAATTGATTGCTTGCTGCCAGACAGCAGAGGGCATCTTAATCTACATGTTATTGCCTCCTACTGGCCAAACACTTGAAGCCATAGGCTATTCCCCAATCTGACAATAAATTCTGTATACTAAACCCTGGCCTTTGATGTATATATACTTTGCCTTAGGACAATTTGTGTTAATAAAAAGCAAGGGGTCCTGAGACAAGAGAGTTCCTTTAGCTAAGCTCCTCAGGCCCTCCAAATGCCTTCCAAAATTATGTTTCGTCTCTGGATTCTTGGTTAATTTATACACAGCTCCTTCTCCAGATTCCTGAACCCTTCTAGGTGCTAGATTAAGACCTCCGGCATTAATCCCCATAGTAGCAAGCCAATTACATGCAGTGCTGAAAACCCTTCCATAAGTCAAGAGCAATGCTAAATACACCAACTAAGGAGGAGTCTACAGACTAGATTCTGAATTGCCAAAAGCACTTCTATCAGGAACTATCAGAGACTGTGTCAGTACTAGAGGGCTCAGGAGGCAGAGGAGGAAGGCACGCACACTTCTTCTCAGACCCTGCAGACTTGATTAAACCTTCCTGCGGATTCTCACACCACAAACCCCACCCTAACTTTCCACTAAAGATTGGATGTGCAATTTCAGCACATGACACACTGAAACAAACTTTAAAAAACAAAAACAAAAGTGTGTTTTGTCCTTGTTTTTAAATCAAGCATTAAAAAAGCACTAAGTGTCAAAACTTACATCTGAACCCACACTTCTCACAGTACTCTGCAGAGCAGGTTTAGCCACAGAAAGTTTTCCATTTACTGGGCTACTGGCCACAGGGGCCGGTACCACACTGACCACGTGATTAGGGAGCGGTGCAGCTCCTCCGCTGACAGCCAGGACCGGCTGGGGAGAGGGCAGGACCCCGGGTGCCTGCAGCTGTACCACAGCAGGCTGAGACAGCACCACGGTCTGACCTGGTGGAGAGAAAAAACAGGGGTCAGAGGGCACACCACTTTGAGGCAGGAAGAACTGTTCAGCACAGAGATCTGATCTGCAGGTAGAGTGACAGGTGAGCTCACCCTGAGGAATGTGAAACCGCCAACCCAGCACAGGCAGCAGCTGTGCCTTCCCTTGTCCTGTTTTAATGAGCCCAACTAGATTCCTTCCCTTTCAGGTTCCCGTTAACAGTATAATCCTATGTATTTTTTCTCAACTACACACATATCAAGTTTGCTAAGTTATACACAGATTTCCTTAAGTAGTAACCCCTGAAATTTATTAGTGCTAAAAGGATTTTTAATATTATAAATTTTTAAAAAAATTTTATACTGACACAGAACCATATTTCAAATTAATGGGTTTTAGAAATACAGCCACCAAAAACTATATATATATAATAAACAGAGATTCATTAATTCAATGCTTAAAAAACACAGGGCTACAAATATCAAAAATGTTAAAAACCATTTGAGATGAATTCTTAACCAACAAGCAAAGGAAACATAAAATTTAAAATAGTAATTTAAAATAATCTGTAGCCAAAACTGGTTTGGCTCAGTGGATAGAGCGTCGGCCTGCGGACTGAAAGGTCCCAGGTTTGATTCCGGTCAAGGGCATGTACGGTGGTTGCAGGCACATCCCAGTAGGGGGTGTGCAAGAGGCAGTTGATCAGTGATTCTCTCTCATCGATGTTTCTAAAAATAAAATACATTTTTAAATATATATATACTGCTAAAAGTCTGTAGATAGGGGTGAGTGGAGGGGGTCAATGGGGTGAAAGGGGACTTCTATAATACTTTCAACATTAAAGATAAATTGTAAAAAAGAATAAAAATTAAAGAGTGAAACAGTCTGTAGATAACTTCCTTTCCCAAAAAACAGCCTACAAATCTTTTCTTTATCTTCAGTTAGCATTATTTTAACCAGTTAACTGCCACGATATTTTGAATTGAGTTCAAAAAGGTCCGTCGCTTGTGTCTATAGATGTTTATGGCGGACAGATGGTTAAAACGAAGCTAATCTGAGCAGGATCAGTATCACCAGCCTAACGAGGACTGGAAGCACCTAACATGGCTCGTACACTTCCCTGGCTGCTGGCGTTTCTTTCCGCGCTGCCCCACTAGCCAGGTGCCAGGCCTCACCTAACAGCCAAGCCTCTAGCACAGTAAGGCACTGCAGTAACCGGCAAGCAGAGTGGCAGGCGCGTTTCTGATTTCCTTTCAGGGAAGCGCTACCCTGTCAGAGAGCGAAGCCGGAGCCGTGTAAAGGTAATCGCCACATTCTCAAGGAGGAAAACTAAAACTCAGAGCCATGCTTCAGATCATCTGGATTAGGAACATCTGTCTTTGCTTAAAGAAGGAAAATCACTTCTCTACAAAGTACAGCTTCAGACGGCCTCAGAAAGCATGCTAAAGGTAGCCGGATTAATAGCATCTTGTCCCAAACAAATTAGTAAAACACATCGAAGAGTAATTTCTAACGTTTGTAATATGTACAATTTACTTCAGCATAAATGATCACTAAACATCTTTATCTTATTTTCCCCTGGAATAACTTCTTTTATGAAATAAAAACATAAAATGAGGAAATGATACAATTAGGCCAAATACGCAAGTAAGAATAATTAATACATAAAACAGCATATGACCAGTGTTAGGCCCTTTAAGGACACGTCCTAAGAAATTAGTCACTCGGGCATGAAGAGTCATGCTCATCACAACGCCGCCTCACCCGGCCCCGCCCGGAACCCTGCTGCCCTGCCTCACATCAGACACCACGTCCCCACAGCACGTCCCCACGGTCCTGACTGTCCTTTCCGTCCCTTCGGATTGGCAAACGGGTAATGAGAAAAGCCTGTTAAGAACTCAGTAACGAGTTTAAATGGGTCTTAGCTCATTAGCCAGAAGGGCAGCCACAGCACGGAGACTTAGGAGACAAAGCGCCGCCTCATCCATGCAGACCGACACACAGTGGCCGCCCCGGGCCCTGGCTACAGGGGAGACCACGACTCTCACCAGCCCTCCCACAAGGGCCTATCAGGAGCAGCACTCTACATCTTCTCAGGTCACAAACTACATTGAAAAGACCCCAAAACAACACCGTTACTGCAAAGAATGCAGGACGTGGTCAAATGGAGAACAGTCATTTCAAAGACAGACCCTCCTTCCCGCTCTCTCACAGGTGTAGGGCTTTGTGGTATTTCTCTAACGAGCGCAGAAGAGCAGCCCACACCTGGGCAGCACCGGGAGCTATGGCTGCCTCCTTGCTGACAGCTGCAGCCAGGGCCCAGGCCAGCAAGCCCCTCCAGGTCGGGGCCACATGGCTCCGAGTCCTGCCAGCTTCCTGCCTCCTTTTCCCCACAGTGCACGCCAGCCCCGTACCCACAGCGCCCAGCTACCTTCCCATCAGCCAGCACCTAAGTCAAGGATCAAGACAGAATGGGAGGAACACCCACATGCCTACAGAGCGTGTGGGAGAAAACACTGAGGACTCCGCTGGGAACTGACTAGTCACAGACGTGCTCCTGCTCGGGCCGCAGCCGCAGCTGCAGTCGGTCACCACCGGTCCCCAGCGGCTCGTGCCCCAGGCTACGCAGCCTCCCCGCAGGTCTCACAGGCAGGTCCCCGCGATGGGACGCTGCTAAGAGTGACTCCGCGTGGTGGCAGGCCTTCCTTTCCAGCCATCCCAAAGATCTCAAATGGTGTAGGAAACCGTCGCTGTGTGCCTAGCAGCGCCTGGGCCTCGGGGCCAGCACCCGCCCTGACCCCCTCAGCTGCTCGGAGCGGGAGCAGCACTCCCTCCCTCCCTCAGGGGGCTGCCGGCGCCATAAGCGGACACCGGAAGCACTCCGAGCAGTGCCGGCACAGACCAGGCACCTCACGCCAGCCACTACTTTTATGAACATCCGCCTACAGAAGAGCTTCCACAGGGCCCAGCATGCATTCCTATCCCCCGGTTCTCCCAGCTGCTGTCACTTGTTTCCATGAACTTGCTAGCTCCCACCTCCTGAGCTCAGCATCCTCTTGGAGGCAATAGTGTCGTGATGAAGGAAGGCTCAGACTCTGAGCCAGCCTCTCTGCCTGTCACCAGCAGAATGACCTGAGCAAGTATCCACCTCTGGCCCCATCCCAACGAGGTGCACAATCTTCTACCGAGAAAGCCCAGGACAGGATACGTCCTCTCTGTTCCTGTTCCCCCACACCGGCCAGTTACCAAGCTCTGGGATTCTACCCTCCTCGCCATATCCAAGGACATTCCAGGTCTCCAGCACCTCTCACAGGCACAGCTCACACATCTAATGGACACACAGGGATGCAAGTGGCAAAAGCTGTTCAAGGCAGAGAAAATGGTATGAGCCAAGAAACTAGGAAAAACAAAGACAATTTAGGGACAGTGGCCGGCCGGTTGGGTAGGAAGAGGGTTTGTAGAGAAGGATGCTGCTATCATACAAAATGAGAACATTAAACAGGCCCAAACCAGGAGGGGCCTTACATGCCAGACTAGAGAATCCCAACTGGATCCTCTAAGCACACCTTCCTGTTTCAATGGTAACATTTTGACCATGGAAGCTCGCTCATTGCCATAAAACGCTTCTCCTGTATTTCCCTCTTCCTCCCTCCCCATTCTCCAATAAATGGGAGGCACACACCTCAATCTGTGGGTGACAATGACACCTCTCTGGATCCACTGTGAGAGCAGACAAGGGCCAATCAGCTCATGCTCCCCAAAACAAGTACCCCCTGCAGATACTGGGAAAGCACTTGTGTTCTAGAGTGCAGGGTTCCAGCTCCTGACACGGAAACACAGCTCAGAAAAGAACACAGTGTCTTCTTGCTACGGGTAAGACCTCCTAACTTTAAATAGCCAATGGTCTACTAAGACCAAACCCTCAGAACAGCCCTTGCTTTATACACTAACCAAGTTAGCCTTAGACTTTTATTTTTATATATATAGTGTTCTAACTGCTAATGGGAACTACAAGTAGGTTCTTCTCAAGTTTAAATCTTAGCCTTTGGGAAGACAGGCCTTTGAAGACCCTGATGACGGTTTTGGAGAATACTGTACCCTATAAAGGTTCACATGTAGACACACACTAAGCCCTGCATGTTATGCCAAGGAGCTCACGAACGCTTCCCGCCAGTCAGAGGCCACAAGAGCGCCTACTCCGCAGGAATGCCACTTGCCACAGGAGAGCAGCGTGTGGCCCGGCATCAAGAGGGCAGGCTGCAGGTGTGCTTGTGCCACCAGTCTCTCCCAGCTCTGCTTTGTTTCCATGTCACCGTGTCTGCAACCGAGGAACACAACAGAGAACCAAACTTCTGACTGGCCTTGCACTCATTACAGCCAGAGACCAAAGAAATGAGCCAGCAAGCCAGAGCTGGAAACGCAGCCATAAAGGCAAATGCAACATTGTGTTTACTGACAACCTGTACCCCATTAACCTCATCCTCCGGGATTGGACAGCTAAACCCAGGAGAGACACTGCACAGCTGTCCTGAACTCATGCGGACACTGTCAGCATGAGGATAACGATGAGTCACCTGCCAGAGTGACAGGGAGGGCCGGTGATTCCTAAAGCGCACCAGGACCAAAGCCTCCAACGTCTTTCAATACTGACTTCAACTGGGTTCTCAGAGAATCCAGGCTGTGTGGCCATCTGGTGGGCGAAATGTAGAAACACACACAGTCGTAACTGGCTGAAGACAGAGGTCAGGTCAAGCTCACGCCTCAGAGTAAGAGCCTGATTCTGTTGCCAAAACACACACACTAGACCTGAAATGCACCTTGTTGTTTAAACACTGGCCTCTCATTAAAAACAAAATGTTCACAGACACAAAAGTCATCACCAAGAAAGTTTTGCAAATTTTGTTCATTACGAGTGGTTATATAAACCACAAGCCTTTCATAATTAAAACTGTGAAAAAAGGACATATGGGATGTATTGATCTAGACAGCCACCTCCCTTATTGGGACAGAAACCACATATCAGTCATCTGCAACATCCTAGAACCAAGGGCAATGCCCAACACCCAGCACGTGCTGGGGGTTACAGCCCGGATTAAAACATCATGTGGCCCGAGCCTCGATGGCTGCCAGTGAGTCACACGCAGCGGGAGCTGAACTGTACCTTCCGTGGGTGCAGGGTGTATCCTGATAACCGGCTGATGCTTGGCCACTGGCACCAGCGTGGGCAGCGCCTGGATAACGATGGCTCTCGCCGGGACGCAGGCGCTGGTTTGGGTCTTGGGTGCTGCTGGGAGCAATACGGGCTTGGGCTGAATCGAAGGCTTTGAATTCATCTGAAGTTTTTTCTTTGGAGTCAGTCCGTTTTCTGGAGAAAAACCAAACCACAAGTCAATCCGAAGACAATTAAACCAATCTCAGAAAACAGGTTCTATTATATACCCCTCTCTACCCTCTGACCTCTAAAGTCAGTTATCTTGAGGTTATGACCTCGGAGTATCGAACTGAAGTTTAAGTACAGCTACTCCATACCCTAATGAATTGAAGTAAAGTCCTTAACCTGAGGACTGCCTTCCTTATATTGAGGAATACTGACATTTAACGTTATATTTGTTCAAGTGTACAACATAATGATCCAATATAATATCCGTAGCACCAAGTGGTCCTTACAGTAAGTCTAGTTAACATCTGCCAACATACAGGGACAAGTTACTTTTCTTGTAATGAGAACTGTTAAAGTCTATTTCCTAACACGACGGGGTCATGAAGTGCAGTCGCCAAGCTGTCCGTGACGTCCAGACCTGCTCATCCCGGGGAGAAATGAGTCCTCTTTCGGACAGCGCAGCTCTGGGTGAAGGGGGTGCAGAACTGTGAGAAGCACGAAAACCCCTGACCACGACCTGCAGGCCACAAGGTCACCCCCCCGGCCCTCACATCCAGCCCCAGGTGAAGGGCAAGGGGCTGGGACTACTGCACAGTCTCTTCTGCCTCTAGAGACAGAGACAGCCAAGAAGAGGACTCCTTCCCTGTCCTCTCCACCTCGGTCCTCAGGACACACAAGCACACGCTCACTCCCAAGGTTCCTCTGGGGGTGGGGCCTGAGCTCGGGCGAAAGCACAGCAGCCCCGAGAGAGGGAGGAATACCGGGTTTGCTCCTGGGACCCATGAGGGGCTGGTCGTCTTTCGGGGGCTCAGCTGAGCAGGGACCGCTGGCACCTTCTCCATAGAGGGAGAGGGGAGACATCTGGGAGGCGGAAGACAAATCCAGCTCCTCCTGCAGCAAAAGCAAACACAATCACCCAGAAGAACACAGCCTTGAGCAAGAACCACTTAGAAAGAGAGGCAAGGCCCACAGAGAGAAATGTTTCTAGACAACTCCTAGCAAAGGTGTGATACATCAGACCTTTCGACATGGAGTACTAAGACACTCCAGATAAAGCAGCATTGTCCTCCGACGCTGCGGAACGCTCTCAGGGCTATGCGAGAGGGAGTGCAGGGAGACTCTGGGAAGCAAGACTGGAAAGGAAGTCGGGCCAGGCACGAGGGCCAGCACCGGAGGAGGTGAGTTCACCCTCGGAAGGGTTGGAAGTCACCAAAGGTTTCAGCAAAGGACTGACAATCCAGTGTGCGGTTCTGAAGACGTCAGTGACGGTTCCTCTGCTAAGGAAGGTCTGGGGAGCAGGGGGAGTGAGAGCAGTTACAGTCCTATTGACTCGGTGCAGCTGAGATGCTGAGGGCCTGGCAGGGCCAAGAAGATGAATCCTAGAGACACGAAGTCCACGGAATCATCAGAGTTTCATAAATGACGAGATACAGAGCCTGCCAGATATAACGTTCAGAAATATTCATTTGAACTTTTCTTGTTATATTTTCCTTTTCCTCATTCCAAAAAGTACCTAGATCCCTTTCCTGGCCTCAGAGCTTTGATCTGGATGGAGAGCACAATCATTTTTAAGGAGCTACCAGACTTCTGTAAAAATCTCAGTTGGTTGGAGTGCTGTCCCCTACACCGAAAGGTCAAGGGTTTGATTCCCATTCAGGGCACATATCCAGGTTTCAAGTTCCATCACTAGTCAGGAGTGTACAGGAGGCAATTGATGGATATTTCTTTCTCTCTTTCTCTCTCTCTCTCTCTCTCACATATCCAGGTTTCAAGTTCCATCACTAGTCAGGAGTGTACAGGAGGCAACTGATGGATATTTCTTTCTCTCTTTCTCTCTCTCTCTCTCTCTCTCTTCCCCCTCCCCCGACCCCCACCCCTTGCTCTCTCTCTAACATCAACAAAAACATATCCTCACCAAGATTAAAGAAAAAACCTTGGTCATTTCAAAGGCGGGCTAGGCATTGCTGAACTAAGAAGACCATTCCTTCTGGGTCATGGCTGAGGAGTTACAAAAGCAACCCTCTCGCGGCCTTTCGTGTCCTCAGAGAATATCTGTTCCAACCAGGGGAGGTGGCAGGTGGCAGGTGAAGATTAGTCAGCAATAAATGGAGAACCCTGGATCCTTGGAAAGGACAACGAGCCAATGGACACAGGGAGGAGGGCAAAACCAGGAAACTCAGCTTCCGAGATCCCAATGCCCTTCCTCGAGACTCAGTTTCCTCGAGCTCAGAAGAGATCCTGAGCTCACTCATTCAATGTGAACTACCCCCGCCCCCACCCCCATCCACCCCCATCCAGGCAGCACGACAGCCAGGACAGCTACTCACGGGGACATGCTGAGTTGAAGAGCAGGAGTCCACTGACTGCGGAGATGACACTGCGTCGCTGGAGGAGGCCGGAGAAAGCAGCAGAGGCTCTGCCTTAATGTCTTTAACTAAAAAACGCAGAGTATGAATGCCATAAAGTCAGCAAGAAAGAAGGTAAAATCTACTCTTAAAATTCAAACCCGGGGAAGTTTATTATCGAGTAAAAATCTGAGATGAGAAGCAGTCTACCTGTACTCAGACCCTGCCACCTGCCCACCCAGGAGGGAGTGTGCTCCCCTCCGCCTGAACCGAAGCAACGGTGCTACGTGAACTCCTGTGCGTGTCAAGTGAGACGACCATGAGATAGCATGTGTGAGGAAGGCGAGCACCGAGAAAGGCCACGTGTAGGCACTCCAGGCAGTCCTCGTCTCCAAGTCACTCCAGACGAGGGCTCCGAAGAGCGAGTGAAGAAACCTTAAGAGACTTCTAGCCTGAGTTGTCAAGCCGCCCCAACCTTCAGATCTTCCCGCTAAGGCCTGCACACCAGGGAGCAGAGACAAGCCCTTCCGGGTGCACCTGTCCAACTCCTGACCCCGCGTTTGAAAGCCTTGGTTTTAAGCCACTACGTTTTAGAGTCATTTATTACATAATTGTGACCAGACACTGGCCTTGTGCAGCCCAGTGCTCTGAGGGAAGACAGGCATTGAGCAAGATACACAACTACACAACATGAAGGGCCAGGAAGTGGGGAGGGGTCCTCCAGTCTACATAGGGACCTGTGCTCATCTACCCTCTGTCCCCAGCTCGAGGCCACCTCCTGTGGTCTGAGGTGTGAATCACTCCTGCAGCCCAGCTGGCTTCCGTGAGGGCTGCCAGCTGGGACCCTAGAAGGGTTCTGACTGGCAGAAGGGAAAAGGGATTTTCATCCTTGATCGGCTTCCCCGAAGTGACAGCGTGCCGCAGGCCCCAGTTCCTGCCTGCACCCCGAGCTCCCCTCCCCAGCAAGGGAGTGCCCCTCCTCAGAGGACACAGCTAGACACATGGGCCCTACACCAAATTCCTAAGTGCTGGTAACCCCAAGATTTTTCCTTTGATTCCTTAAGTCTGGTTCTCAGGTTCATCTCTTACAGAGATACTAGAGGCCCGGTGCACAAAATCTGTACACAGGTAGGGTCCCGAGGCCTGGCTGGCAATCAGGGTGTATTGGGGCCTTTCTTCCCCTGGCTGCCAGCGGGGCCTTCCTTCATTCCGTGCTTCCCCTAGTGGTCAGTGCACATCACAGCAAGCGGTCAAACTCCCGAGGGGACAATTCGCATACTATCTTTTATTATAAGTCAAAATCAGTATTTCTGAAAGGAATTCTTTACTTGTGTGTGACTGAAACGTAACTATGAAATTCTGATCTATGTTATGGCAAGAATTATATGTATGCACAGTCATACCAGGAGTAGGATATACAGTCCCTGGAATTTTTTAACCCACCAAGGTAGCCCAATAACCCCACCTCATTTTGACTATTACCAAATTACAAAATAAAATTAGTCCATTTAAAGTTTTTACCAATGAAATACATCATTACCTGTACAGAACTGGTTGTTGATGTCCCAAATGCCTGTCTCCCACGCCATCAAATCCAAATCAAAATCAAGGTTATCAAAACTGTTTTCCTGTAAGTTTCAAAAGATATTAGCAAAAGCTATTATAAGAATAAAATATATACATCTAGAAATCAAACTATTGCTGCCATTTGCCATAAGTAAATTGCTATCACCAAACTTAGTAAAAATAATTTTCTGTCAATCAGTTCACCTTGAACCGTCACCATGGAGAGGCCAGAGAAACCAATGCAGTTACCAAAACACAGCAGTAACAGCTGGGGAAGACGCCTGGGCCTCATTCTTTTTAGTGGGGACAGACCACTACAAGAGTCACACAATATGCCTCTGTCATAACAGAGATCCAGCAAAATAAGTTTTCCTGCTGCCATTCAGGAAAATGACTCAAAGCCAATGCCTACTACAGCACCGTCTCTATGCACAGTGAAAGAACACAGACATGCGAAAGACCGGCAGGAATCACAGGGCTCTGGTTGAGCCTCAAGTTTACCAAATGAAGTGGTGATGCAAGAAGGAAGGGCCCACAGGAAGATAGGCCCCTTGCTTCTTTTTTGGATTGTCCTGTACTTTTCCAATTTCTAAAATTTTTTAACCCTAGAAGGTAGAACCTAGGTTTTCGGTCAGGGTCACAAACCTCTAAAAGGTCTCTTTCGTTCAGATTATGATGTTTCCTTACAGATGAGCACACTCGGGCCATCTGGACCCCCACGCAGACCATATATAGGAATGGCGCTGCCCCCATGATTTCAGAGCCCTCCTGTGAGCTAGAAGCCAAGGCAGTGCCACTGCTATTTACGGTGTCTGGGGCAAAGAGGCAAGAACAGAGTGGACTTAATACACAAACAGTGCAACCAAGTCAAAAGGCAGTCAATACTAACTCAGTGTGACAGACAATAAAACAACAATTAGAGAGAAAGTAAGCCTCAAGCAAAAAGTAAAGATTAATCTAGTAATTATTAGCAATCATTTGTTGATTGATTGATTGATTGATTGATTGACTTCAGAGAGGAAGGGACAGAAGCACCAATGATGAGAAAGAATCACTGATCGCCTGCTTCCTCCACAACCTGGGCATCTGCCCTGACCAGGAATCAAACATAAGACCCTACAGTCCACAGGCCAACTCTCTATCCACTGAGCCAAAAAGCTAGGGCACCAATCATCCTATCTAATAAAAGAGTAAAATGCAAATTAGCCATCACTCTGCTACACCCACGAGCCATGCCCACCAGCCAATCAGGAGCAAATATGCAAATTAACACAACCAAGATTGCTGCAGCCACAGAGCGAACAGGAAGCTTGGATTGCCTGGGCAATGGAGGAAGCCAAGCTTTCCGCATACCCTGGCGGGCCCCAAGCCTCCACTCAAAGCTACAAAGTTTCAATTATAGAAGATAAATAAATCCCAACAAAAATGGCAGCAACCACGGAGTTGGAGAGAGCAGGAGGCTTGGGTTGCCCCCCACGATGGAGGAAGCCAAGCTCCCACAGTCCTGGCCTGCCTTGGCCTCCACTACAAAGTTTCAATTGTAGAAGATAAATAAACCCCAGATACCAAGGCCTTTGCTTGGGTTACCAGGGGGCACAGCCAGCCTGCAAACCACCACAGGCCCCTCGCCCAGGCTGCCCCAGGCCCCAAGGAAACCCCCACCCTGATCCAGGACACCCTTCAGGGTAAACCAGCTGGTCCCCACCCATGCACCAGGCCTCTAACCTATCTAATAAAAAAGTAATATGCAAATTGACCATCACTCCAACACACAAGATGGCTTCCCCCATGTAGATAAAAGATGGCCACTACAAGATGTCCAGCAGGGGAGAGCAATTGGGAGAGACCAGGCCTGCAAGGGAGGGAAGTTGAGGGCGACCAACCCTGCAGGAAAGGGCAGTTAGGAGTGACCAGGCCAGCAGAGGAGGGAAGTTGGGGGAGACTGGGCCTACAGGAAAGGGCAGTTGGGGAGGAGGGGGAGAGACCCAGGCCTGCAAGGGACAGCAGTTGGGGGGACCAGGTTTACAGGGAAGGGCAGTTAGGGGTGACCAGGCCTGAAGGGGAAGGCAGTTAGGGATGACAGGCCTGAAGGGGAGAGCAATTACAGGGGAGCAGTTAGGCATCAATAAGGCTGACAGGGGAGTGGTTAGGGGGTGATCAGGCTGGCAGGCAGAAGTAGTTAGCGGCAATCAGGAAGGCAGGCAGGCAAGCAGTTGAGAGCCAGCAGTCCTGGATTGTGAGAGGGATGTCCCAAGTGAAAGAGGGTGCAGGCTGGGCTGTGGGACACACACACACACACACACACACACACACACACACACACACCCTTGCACAAATTTCATGCACAGGGCCTCTAATCCTATATATGCAAATAGACTAATATGCAAATCGACCTAACAGCAGAACAACGGGTCGCTATGATGCGTATTGACCACCAGAGGGCAGACACTCAACACAGGAGCTGCCCCCTGGTCGGCAGTGCGATCCCACAGCAGGAGCGCAGTTCAGCCAGAAGCCGGGCTCACAGCTGGCGAGCACAGCGGCTTGGCAGGAGCCTCTCCCGCCTCCACTGCAGGCGGGCAGTAAGGTGTGAGGGGTCCTGGACAGAGAGAGCCCCAAACTACAAGAGGGATGTCTGATGTCTGCCTGCCAGCTTAGGCCCAACCCCCCTAAGCTGGCAGGCAGACATCCCCAAGGGGTCCCGGACTACAAGAAGGCACAGGCCAGGCTGAGGGACCCCTCCTCCCTGCGTCCTCCCCTCTCCAACCCAACCTCTCCCATACACACACGCACGCACGCACGCACGCACGCACGCACGCAATGTAGGAATCTCATGCACCAGCCCTCTAGTTTGGTAATAATTTCTAGAATAGTATTTCAAAATGCCTCCCATATGGTTTATTTTTACTGAGAATGTAACAGAGGGAGAAGGGAAACTGCTCTTATCTCACTATCACTGAGTAAATTCTGTTCAAGTTCACATGAGAAGAAAACACGACTTAGGTCATGAAAGAACCACTTTTTAAATCAACCTCCTTTGCTGTTTTCTCTTATTTGAATCCATACATCACAAATTGGGCAGCCCTATACGTTTAGCACTAAAGCTCCCGCACGTCCCGGACTGCCGCCCGAGCACCAGGCTGCCAAGGCAGTGCCGCCGACATGCAGGCCCTGCCTGAGGCTCAGTCCCCAGACAGACAGAAAGACACTGCCACAGCATCAGGACAGTACCTGGTTGGAACCCTCGCAGCACATTTATGTAAAGGGTTATTACTGGCATGTATGTCCTCTGGCTCTTTGATGACTTCTCCTGTGAAACCCCACTACCGTGTGGCAAGAAGATGGCACAGCCCGACCAGCGTGGCTCAGTGGCTGAGCATCGAGACACAATTTACAGCCAGAAAGGGCCTGCCAGCCCTCCGTGTAACACTCGAAAAGCCAAGGAACTGAAGGACTTGTGTGAGGTAAGAGTGTGAATTATAGTCAGGACCGTATTTCTCTGGATCTTTCCAATTTAGGACACTGATTCTTGATGGTTTTAGGTGGCTGAGATTGTAAAGGAATATCAGTTGCACAGGCAACCAGCCAACATTAAGTTAATTTAATCAAAAGACCATATTCTAAGTGTCTCAGGAAAGTCATATAAACATTAAAATCCCATGCACTGATTACAAAATATATCAAGTGTTTTCACTCTCTTCTTCATAGTAAAACAACCACTAAACCATCTATAAATATAAAAACCCAGCGACCGTTACAGCGGGACAACCAGGACGACCAGAACGACCAGTGGCTATGACACGCGCTGCGGCAGCCAACCAGCCTGATCCGGCCGGATCGCCCACAACTCTGATCAGGATGGGCCCAGCCGGCCAACCACTTTGGAAGGCAGAAACTTGGAGTCCAGGGACCTTGGAGATGCTCGGTCTCGGCAGCTGCGTGGGCAAAGCTCTCCTTTGTGGAAGTGGACTGGGATCAGGGCTCTGGAGTCGGGGATGGTGGGGAGGCTTTCCTGTGGCCACAGCAGGCCCCGCAGGCCACGCACACCACCTGAGCGTCTGGCCCTGGTTGGAGCAGCAGCAAGAATAGGGCCACGGGGCGCAAGGCGCAGCAGCACACAGGAGCCAGGAGGTGCGAGGCCCGATGTGGGCTTTCACCCTGCCCGCTGGACCAGGAGCACCAGCAGGTGGGCCATCGTGTGCAGCCAGGCGCTGGGCCACAGGTGGGAGGGGAAGCCAGCCAAGAGGGCAAGGCCCGGTGCCAGAGAGAGCCCCGAGTGACGTGGGTGGGGCCAGAGCTGGAAACCCTGGCGAGGTGAGCGGGACTGACCCCTGCCCCTTTTTGGCCTTGGCCTTGGAATTCTGCGGGCAGCCAGTGTCCTGCCTACCAGCATGTTGGAGGTCAGCCCCGCTGAGAGAGAGAGGACGTGGCGGAAAGTGGCAAGGCCACGGGAGGGATGGGAAATGTGGCCATCTTCGGGAAACACAGCTGCCGCGGTCTTCAGTAACTATGAAAGGATAATCTGTGGTCTCGGCTCCACAGAAGAGGAAGCTGAGACGCAAAGGGAGCCGCCCGCAACACCTCACCCCCTTCTCAGCCCTGACCTGTGCAGCACTGCTTTCGTTGAAATACAGGGTCCAAAATGTTTTTAGACCTTTGCTCTGTTAGGCCGGAGAGAAGTCAGCGCAGGGAACCGGTGCTCGGGAAACCACCGGACAGCTGGCGGAGCGGGTGGTGGCTGGGCCCCCGGGAGGACTCCCTGTCCAGCGGGAGGCGCTGCCCCCTCAGCCACAGCTGAACTCTGGGACACTCTGGCACAGCTGTGACCAGGATCAGGAAACCGCTGCCCCGCAAGTGCCCCCAGCTCCCACAAACAGGCCACTGGGCACCGCCTCTGCCACGTGCCTGTGCACGGCCTGGACTCCGCGGCAGGAAACCTCCGCATCTCTGCAAACACGACACGGCGGCAAGCAGCCCAAATGCGGGAAGATGCCTCTGCCCCACGTCTGCCGTCAAAATATTGTGCAAGCGCATCCCATCGGCAGAAACGAACTCATATCCAGAAACCTAGCTGCAAAGGAGTCGGGGAGTGAGATCTTGCCAATGTGCCTCATGTGCCTGATGTTGATAAAAATGGGGCCCCCTTGGTGGGGCTCAGTGGTTGAGCTCCAAATATGGACCAGGAGGTCACGATATGATTCCCGGTCAGGTTGTGGGCTCAAACCTCACTAAGGGGGTGCAGGAGGCAGCTGATCAACACTTCTTTCTCATCATTGATGTTTCCAGTTATCTCTCCTTCTCCCTTCCTCTAAAATCAGTAAATATTTTTTAAATGGGGTCATGCTGTACATATGTGTTATAACGAGTTCTTCACTTCATAGATCACTAATGTCTTTCCTGTTAAAACCATACTATAGAACATTATTTATTTGTCATTCATTTTAATTGATCTCAGAGAGAAGGGAGAGAGAGAGAAACGTTCCATTGTTTCCTGCACTCGCTGGACTGGGTATTGAATCTGCAACCTGGGCATGTGCCCTGACCGGCAATCGATCCACCACTTCCTGGTGTATGGGTGATGCTGTGCTGGTACCCTGACCCAAATTCCAGCCTCCAGAACTGTGAGAAAAATACATTTCTGTTGTTTAAGCCACACACATTTATGATAATTTGTTATGGCAGTCTGAGCTGACTAATCCTATATATTAAAAGCACAGCAACTAAATGGCAGAAGGATCGGAACAACTGGAACAGCCACGGTCCCACGCCCCGGGCGGTCCCTCCTCTAATAGGCCTCCAGCAGGACTGCCAACTGGACCCCACCAGTGCACAAATTCATGCACTGGGCCTCTAGTTCTTTGAGAAATGTTTGAGAAACCCACTGAAAAAGCAATACATATTTTTATACTCAGGTTAACAAGGGCTTAAAAAACAAGTGATAAATATGCAATCCAATTGATGTGTACATAAAATCACTGTTCACGCAAATTACTTCCCAACTGAAACAGCACCACATCCATTAAAGAATAAGACAAAAGTTCTCTCGGCCAGTGTGCTGTGTGCTAACACAAATGTTCAAATCCGGAAAAGAAAACCTAAGGTATTTTTGAGGACTCAAAGTTCTACAATAGTTTTTACACAGACTCCCACCTACTCAAAGGCAAAAAGTAAGGAGACAGCCAGGTGTCCGAGCATTCTCCACTACAGATACATAACCTTCAAAAAGCAAGTTCTGTTGACTGGTCTGTGGCTCCATCACCATCTCCCTGGTGCAGCCAGTTTCCTATAGAAACCAGGAAGCAGGCAGCAAAAGGACTTTCCTAAGATCATCCACCCCTGAGCCAAATGTGGACTTAGAATACAAGTCTCCTCACACCAAGACTAATGCACTTTCTACAACTCTAAATATACTGACTAGAAAATGACTACTAACTATCATACTTAAAGTTACTTAAATTTAGCTAGTCTAAACCTGTTATCCTAAACCTTCTTGTAATAACTAGGGTAGAACTGAAATATCACACCCTTCACTGCTTCTCCTCTCGTGGGTACTTACCGGAGCTTCATTTGCTGCCCCCAAGTGCAGGTCCTCGGTGTCTGTGAAATAGCCAAGTTCAGCAAACAAAGCAGAATCTTAGAGGAAAAGAACAGAGATGAACTGTCAATTCCATGTTCTGACCCATGGATAACCACTGTATCTCTATGCCAGATCTCTCAGACATAGGCTGATGGAGCTGGCATTACTATTATTGGTAACTAGAAGCCCAGTGCACAAAATCTGTGCACAGGAGACGGAAGTGGGGGAGGGTACCTCAGCCCAGACTGCACCCTCTCTAATCCGGAACCCCTCAGGAGATGTCCGACTGCCTCTCACAATCCAGAACCACTGGCTCCTAACTGCTTGCCTGCCTGCCTGATCGCCCCCAGCCCCTCTGCTTACTTTCCTGATCACCCCTAACCACCTCTGCCTGCCTGGTTGTCCCTAACTGCTCTCCTACTAGCCTGATCACCCCTAACTGTTCCCCTGCTGGCCTGATGGCCCCTAACCACTTCTGCCTCACCCCCCACCCAGGACCCAGGATTCCCTCCTCCACCCAGTCACAGGCACCCAGAATCTGGGCTTCCCTCCCTGTAGCTGACTGCAGGCACCCAGGATCCAGGCCGGCCACAGCCACAGGGGTCCACGAGTGGGCAGCTTGTTCCTCTCCAGGGCTGCAGCCACAGGCGGTAGCCCCCAGGACCACAGAGCAAGCAGCTTGTCCCTCTCCTGGGCCGCAGCCTGGCTGATCCCCATTCCTCTCTCGCAAACTCATTTGTGCCTGGCTGGTCCCCATTCATCTCTCCCCCATGTTGAGTGTTGGAACCACTACGGTGTGACAGCATGAGGGTGTGTTAGCTCTTTATTATACAGGATACTATCATCAATTACTATCCTCTCTAATAAAGAGGGAATGTGCTAATTGACTGCTACACCCTCAAAGATGGCAGTGCCACAGCCACAATATGGCGGCACCCAGTCCGATCAGTCCTGCCAGGGCAGCAGACACAAGATGAGGCTGGAAAATGCTGTTGTGACAGAAGATAAGAAAATTCTCAGAGAAGGATGGCAGCATTGAGAGCATGTCAAAAGAACGAAAGAGATATGAATGGACTCCCACTGGTCAAATCTGGGAATATCTGGCATCAAAGTAAAATGAGTGTAATCACAACCCACTGAATCAAACAGGAGTCAGTGAGTCTATATTCTCTCTCTCTCTCTCTCTCTCTCTCTCACACACACACACACACACACACACACCCCTCACCTCACCACACACACACACACACACACACCACACACACCCCTCACCTCACCACACACACACACCACATACACCCCTCACCTCACCACACACACACACACCCCTCACCTCACCACACACACACACCACATACACCCCTCACCTCACCACACACACACACCACACACACCCCTCACCTCACCACACACACACACCACACACACCCCTCACCTCACCACACACACACACCACATACACCCCTCACCTCACCACACACACACACACACACACCACACACCCCTCACCTCACCACACACACACACCACACACACCCCTCACCTCACCACACACACACACCACATACACCCCTCACCTCACCACACACACACACACACACACACACACACACCACACACCCCTCACCTCACCACACACACACCCCACATACACCCCTCACCTCACCACACACACACACCACACACACCCCTCACCTCACCACACACACACACCACATACACCCCTCACCTCACCACACACACACACACACACACACACACACACACACACACACGGAGGTGCGTCGGCTACAAACGGAGACAGTGGCGGAGGTGGCCGCTCAGTGTCAGAGGAGCTGGTGGAGGCTGCAGTTAGCACTGGAGACCGGAGGCAGGCTTCCTAAGGAACAGGCTATCGGCATCATGGCAGCTTCCTCCCCCAAACAGTGACCTGACAGTGGAGAAACCTGGCAGATCCTAACCTGACTTTACAGTCAAGGTGACGGTCACCACGGGCAGGTCCGCGGCATATGCCTCCAGATGAAATGCACTAGAGGACCACAGTGCTGTGTCCTAGCAGCCCACCAAGACACACACCTGACTCTGATCATGAGAAGACAGCAGACAAACCCAGGGTGAGGTCACCTGATAGAATAAGAGACTGTGCTCTTGAAGACTGTCAAGACCACGAGAGACAGGAAAAGACTAAGGAACCAGTTCAGGCAAGTGAAAGCAATGCACGTTTGCAGAGAGAACCCTAGCCAAGAAAGGAGAAAGCCACTATTAAGACAGATGGCCAAGTCCGAATGGTGGCTACGGACTGGACAGCAATGCTGTACCAATGTCTATGTCCTGGCGGGAAGGAGTGTTTGGTAGGAATGCAGGAGTACCCCTGTTTGGGGAGAGGGAGTATCCACCGCAGTGTTTAGGGGTAATGGGTCAACACATCCCTCGAGAGAGAAATGGGGCAAATGCGGTGAAATTTAACAATTAGGGGATCTGTGTGAAGTATTATTTACACAAATGCAAGGGAGGGGCAGGGAAAAGGGCAGGAGGAGGAGAGTGAAGACATATGGACGCCTTCATAAGCACATGACAAGATGCTCCATATCACCTCTCATCAGAGAAAGGCAGATTCAAGTGGCAAAGAGATACCATGGCACACTTACTAGAATGGCTAACATCCAAAGCACTGACAACACCCAGTGCTGGCAAGAATGTGAAACAACAGGACTCTCATTCATTTCTGATGAGAACGCAAAATGGTGCAGCCACTTCTAAGACAGTTTGGAAATTTCTTACAAAACTAATAATACTCTTAACATTTGACCCAGCAATCATGCTGCTGGTATTTATCCAAATGATCTAAAATCTCCACACAAAAACCTGCACATGAATATTTATAGCAGCTTTATATGTAATTGTCAGTATTTTAAACCAACCAAGATGTCCTTCAACAGGGAAATGGACACACAAAGTATGTCTTATGCACCACCAAAACCTAGCCATTGAAGTCCTAACCCCAATGTGACTACATCCAGAGACAGGCGGTCTTTAGGGGCAGCTAGGTTAAGTGAGGGCCTAAGGGTGAGGCTCTGATCTGATAGGACTGTGGCCTTGTAAGAGATCTTCCTCTCCCTTCCCTCTCCCCCATCCTCATCCTCTCCCTCTCATTTCTCTCTCTCCTCCACCTCCTCCCTCTTCTCCCCCATCTTCAACTATAAGACATTCTGGGAACTAGAGAAACAGTGAAAAGATCAGTGGTTGCCCAGGAAGAAGGGAGGGGGTGAGAGGAGAACAGGCATTTGAGGGCAGTGAAATTATTGTCTATGATACTGTAACAGTGGATACATGACACTACACATTTATCAAAATCTACAGAAGGTACAACTCACAGTAAACCTTAATGTAAACTATGGACTTCAGTTACTGGCTCATCAATTATAATACCATAAATGTACTACGCTCGTGCAAGATAATGGGGGTGGGGAAATGTATAACATGGAACTCACTGTACTATCTGCTTATTTATTCTGTAAATCTAAAACTGTACTAAAGATAAAGTCAATTAAGCATTAAAAATAACTGTGAGCCGAAACCGGTTTGGCTCAATGGATAGAGCATCGGCCTGGGGACTGAAAGGTCCCGGGTTCGATTCTGGTCAAGGGCACGTACCTTGGTTGCGGGCACATCCCCAATAGGAGGTATGCAAGAGGCAGCTGATCGATGATTCTCTCTCATCGATGTTTCTAACTCTCTATCCCTCTCTCTTCCTCTCTGTAAAAAATCAATAATATATATATATATATATATATATATATATATATATATATATATTTTAAAATAACTGTGAAATTCATATTCTAGTGTCCACAGTAAAGCTGTCGTGCTGGAGTCCAGGAACTGCAAGAGAGACCACGTGACCCAAAGTATTTGCTATCTGGACCTTCACAGAAAATGTTTTTGAAATCGTGCCCTAAAATTTCACTACTCCAGTGAAAGTAGGAAAAGCACTCCCCATTACAGCTGTTCTGAGCTAATCAACTCTGTTAAATTACTCAGTTGCTAGGGTCACAAGAAGTACTAATTATGTAATCTGACCCTTTAAATTTAACTGGTCAGCTTCTAATAAAAAAAAAATCAAATCAATTAAGTACTTCCCAGAAACAAAATGCATATTCTACTGGGGAAAAAAAAAACCCGCTAGCAAACAGAAATGTTTCCTTCCAGTGCCTACAAAATCTATCCTTACTCAACACCTAAGGAGTCAGAATTACAGTGTGAACTAAGAGGGGACTGTTGGCAGCTGGAAAGAAAGCTTGGGAAGCCTGGGCGCGCTCTCCGGGCAGGGCCGTGACGACTACAAGACCTGCATGCTCTCTAACGAAGACATGGAGACCAGGGGCCAACTGTGGGGATCAGTCCGGAAAGTGCAGCCGGGGTGTCAGAAGGAAAATGTAGCACAATGCTCCCAGGAAGCACCCAGGTACAGCCTAAGGACCAGCATGAATATGCAGTCGTTTACCAGCTGAGGAAAGTCTTGATGACCTAATATAACTGGGATATCTTGGTAAGAACCCAGTCGGTAGTTCAGGAAAGCAGCAGAGTAGGCCACTCTGGTTTGGATCCTGCTTCTGCTCCCCTCTGGCGCTAAGACCGAGCATTTATTCTCTCTCAGCCTCAGTTCACTCACTTGTAAAAGAACATAACCTAACTGGACCCTTGGGAGGATTTAATAAGATGAAGTGCGTGGTATGTGTGACTCTGGTTCAGCGTCCAGCTATGAACCAGAAGTCACAACTCCATTCCCGGTCAGGACACATGCCTGGATTGCAGGCTCATCCCCAGTGGGGGGCGTGCAGGGAGCAACCCATCCATGATTCTTCCTCATCACTGATATTTCTATTTCTCTCCCCCTTCCTCTCTGAAATCAATAAAAAATTTTTTAAATATAATACATGCAAGAGTTCAGCAGGGCAACTGACATTAAAATGCTAAATAAATGGCAGCCGAAACTGGTTTGGCTCAGTGGATAGAGCGTCAGCCTGCAGACTGAAGGGTCCCGGGTTCGATTCCGGTAAAGGGCCTGTACCTTGGCTGCGGGCACATGGGGTGTGCAAGAGGCAGCTGGTCGATGACTCCCTCTCATCGATGTTTCCAACTCTCTATCCCTCTCTCTTCCTCTCTGTAAAAAATCAATAAAATATATTTTTAAATAAATAAATAAATAAATGGCAATTGTTCTTATTTCTATTATATTTTAGCTTGGGAAAATACTCTTGGAATAGATGGTCTAAAGTTTCTTCAGCAACTCATAGAAAATCTGCCTAGCCGAAACCGGTTTGGCTCAGTGGATAGAGCGTTGGACTGCGGACTGAAAGGTCCAGATTCGATTCCAGTCAAGGGCATGTACCTTGGTTGCAGGCACATCCCCAGTAGGGGGTGTGCAAGGAGCAGCTGATCAATGATTCTCTCTCATCGGTTTTTCTAACTCTCTATCCCTCTCTCTTCCTCTCTGTAAAAAATCAATAAAATATATTAAAAAAAGAAAAAAGAAAATCTGCCCAACAGTTTAAATAAATCTCTAACCGTACATAGTTTAAAAGAAGTTCAAGTGAGGACTTCAGTTCAATAAATGGAATTGAGATTCCACTCTTGCTACTGAGAATGATGGTCCAAGGGGAAAGATGAAGCCGCTCTGGATTCCCCCCAAAGGTGAATGGTGTAGGCTCAGCACAGGGCCACTCCAGGACCTCCACAATCCCAACGTCCACTAAAGCCCAAGAGTATTAGCATCAGGTCTCACACTCCCTGGTGTGATAACGTTCCTCTAGAGATGACAATCCTCCTCCACCCCAAACAGCAAAGGCACTCTGCTAGCAAGGAAACCTCCAGCTGGAGCTGGAGAACAGGCAGGACTACAGGGCTTGTGGGTCATCCAGATCAGCGTCTCTACTTCTTTGCTACACAGGCAGACATCAGCCCAGAACAACAGGGGATGCTGCAGGACGAGCACCTGTTGCACACTCATTTTCACGCACACACTTACATGTGCATGTGCACATACACAAGTGCACACACTTACAAACACATGCACTGACAAATATGCATGTGCATACACATACACAGGTACACATAAGCAAGCACCGCACATATACAGGTACATGGATGCACCTGGTGAACATAGGTATGCACATATGTGCACATGTATGCACATGCAGACGCGTGCATGTATGTACATGCACATGGGTATGTATATGCACAGATGTATGTACGCACAGGTACACACAGGCCCACCCACACGTACACATGTACATATATGTGCACACACATGTGCATGTGTACACGAGTATTTGCACACACGTGCCCGTACACGGGTACATACATACCCACGTGCGCACGGATGTACAAAGGTACATACAAGCGCACGCACGTACACACTCGCTCACACAGTCCGCAAGCCACCCGTCCCACACTCCACCAAGGCCCTCCTGCCCTCCGCGCTAGACGACAGCGTCCCGCCCCACAACATCCCCGCCTGGTACGCCCCGGGGGCAGTGACAAGCCCCGGGGGCAGTGACAACCGACGCCATTCCCCTCGGGAGTCGGCAACACCCTCGGGAGCACGGAAGGGACCGACAGTCCTCACCCGTCACCGCCGCGGGCGGGCGGGGAGGAAGAAACCGAGCCTTTCTCGGACCCACTTACCCCAATCCTCCTCCGGCCTCGGAGGGAGCCCGGGGCTAAAGGGCGAGGCCATCGCCGCGCCGTCCGCGTCCCCGGGCACACGCTCCGCCGGACTCGGTAGCCCACGCGGGGGCGGGATGGCGGCGGCGGGCGGACCAACACAGCGCAACGCCCGGGCGACGGTGGCCGAACGCGGACAAACCGCCTCACTGCGCGAGGGCCCCGCAGGACCCGCAGGACCCGGAGACGGGCGGCGGGACGCGGCGATTCGGACGGCGCCGCCGCACTCCCCGTCGGCGGTCTGAAGGGGGAGGAGACGGGAAGCCCTGCGTCAGGGGCGCGCAGGGCCGAGGGCGCACGCGCGGCCCGGAAAGCCGGTCTGGGAACCGGCGCCGCGGCGGACGTGCCAGTGCCCGGCGGCCACTCCACAGACCACCGCTGGGCGGTAACCTGAAGCCAAAGGAAAACAGTTTTGAATGTCAACTGTAAATTAAAATTTTGTAAGTTAAAAACCAAAAAGGACCCTAGCCGGTGTGGTTCAGCGGACAGAGCGCGGGCCTGCGGACTGAAGGGTCCCAGGCTCGACTGGGGTCCAGGGCCCGCGCCTGGAGGGGGCTCCGCCCCACGGGGGGCGTGCGGAGGCGCGGTCAGTGACTCTCCACGGCGTCTCCCTCCCTCTCCCTCTCCCCTCCCCTCTGAAATCAATAAAAATACTTTTTTTTTAATCAAAGGGGAAAAGTGATGCCCGTTGGAACAAGTGGCGGGTTCTCGAGCTCCCTTCATCGGGCCTCAGGAGCACACCGGAGCTGCGAGCGGGCGTCCGGCAGCCCCGCACCTCGCCTCCAGCGCCGGTCCCCGCGGGGAGGGCGCTCCCAGCCGCGGGCGGCCGGTCCCCGCCCAGAACGGGGACCGAGTCCCCCGCGCCCCCGCGACGGGGTGCCCGCCAGCCTTTTCGGGCGGAAACTCGGTATCGCGCAGGAAATACCACCAGCTCCGTCCCGGAGGGTCAGCCCCGTTCCCGAGCGCACTCACCGGGCGGTGCCGCTCTCACCGTAGCCCACGTCTCCGCGCCGCCGCCCCGCCCGCGGCGAGCACACCTCCCAGAACCCCCCGCGCCGCGGTTCGTCACCGCCACCTGCGCGGCCGCCCGCCCGGCCCTCAGGGCGTGACCTCTGCCCCCGGCGCCCCGGCCCGCCGGTGGATGACGTTCCTAACACTGTTCTCACCCGACTGCAAATTCAAACATTGGACAAAAACCGAACTAAGCCGCAAGAGCTCTCTATTCTGCACCCACCATATACACTTTTTAAACCACCATGACTGAACTCCATCGAGTTTTCATTTTTTTAATTTTCAAAACGTTTACCCTTTGTTAAAAGGGGCAGAGCTCTAGCCAGTTTGGCTCAGCGGATAGAGCGGCGGCCTGCGGGCCAAAGGGTCCTGGGTTCGATTCCGGTCAGGGACAAGCAAGCCATGTTTCCCTCACTTAGATGCTTCTGCGCCCCTCTGCCACTCTCCCCCAAAGTCAATGGAAGACTGGCCTCAGATAAGGATTAACAAAACAAACATGTCCATGTGCACCTATCACCAAAAATAAACAAATTAGTACTTTCCATTTTCTCTTCAGATTTTTGTAAGAAATTAAACATTATAAAGTTGAGCTCTGCTTTTCCCTCCATCCACATAGGCAATGCTTATTATAAGACTCATTCAAGTCCATTTTTTAATTTTGTTCAAATGTTTGTAGATACACATAGTGTTGAGGTTTTTAATATATGTAAAAGTATCATACTCTATTTTCCAATCATTCAACATTACTTGTTGATGTGTTTGAACTGTTTTTAGTATTTGTTTGAATTTGTGTGTGTGTGTGTGTGTGTGTGTGTGTGTGTATACACCGTATTTTTCGGACCATAAGACGCACTTTTTTCTTCACCAAATAGTGGGAGGAAAAGTGCCTGCGTCTTATGGTCCGAGTTGCAGAGCGGCAGCGGGTCCCCCGGGACCTTCCGTGTCCCTGGGGACTGCATCATCCCTCCCCCGCCCCGTATCCAGGCTTCTCAGTAGTCCACTGAGATACTGGCAGAGTGGCGGCGGGTCCTCCTCACCTTCCTTACGGAAGCCGATGTGTGCAGGAAGGCGCGATGCTGCTGTACTGTGTCACCGCCGTATGCTATTAGAGGATAGCATGTAGTAGGCGCTGTTACAGTACACAGCAGTGTGCATGCCCCTCACTCCAGTCATCGGCTTCTGAGGTAAAATGTCATACACACACACTACACTACACTACATTGTGATGTCAGTGATTGTGACCAAATGAGCTTCATGAATTCTGACTCTAGCGAAGAAGAGTTCTTGGGGTTTTCAGAAGACTAGAGTACTCAAACCTTTGTCTTTATGTGTTAATGACAGTGATAATGGTTCTCAATGCCACTGTTGACTGCTGTTCAGTTTATATGGTTCAAATATTATTCTGTTATACTTTATTAAATATTTTATTACACTATTTGGTTCAGAATATTTTTTTTCCTATTTTTCTCCTCTAAAAACCAGGTGCGTCTTATGGTCGGGTGTGTCTTATGGTGCGAAAAATACGGTATATATATATATAGTCTTCCCTAATTGACATTTAAATTGTACCAATTTTGTTACACAAAATATATACTTGTATGAGTCTCCTTATTTACATGTGCAAGCATGTCTAAAACATACACCAGGTCATAGGGAATTAATATTTGCCAAATTACACCCATTTACACCCTGGCTAGCAGTGACGGGTCCCCATTCTCACCAACACTAGATACGGTCACGCTTTACGCTTCTTTGCCACTGTGAAGGACGTGACTATAACCCACATTTTTCTGACAAAGTCGTGACTCATCTTTTTTTGTGTTTATTAAACCTTATTTCCTCTCCTGGGGGTTTCCCATTCTTATCTTTCATAAGACTTGCTGTTGAATTTTCTCTCAATCATGTGTACCTCTCCAGACAGCTGCCTGTTCATTTCACTGGTGCATATGCTACAGAGCTTCTAGGCCAACACTTGTCTTTGCTTATGGAGTTTTTACTAGTATCCTGTGTTTTAATTTCAGTGAAGTCACATTTATCCATCCTTTTTGTTTGTGATCTCTGCTTTAAAAAAAAAAATCTTTATTGCTCAGATTATTACAATTGTTTCTCCTTTTTCTCCCCCAAAACTCCCCACCACCCAGTTCCCATCCCTCTGATCTCTGCTTTTTGTATCTTGTTAAAGAAACCCTTCTCACTCCTGAGGTCATTAGGATCTTTTTTTAAAAAAAATAAATCTTTATTACTCAGATTATTACAATTGTTTCTCCTTTTTCTCCCCCAAAGCTCCCTGCCACCCAGTTCCCTTCCCAGCCTCTGCCCTTACCCCCTCTCCCCCCAGTTGTCTTCATTCATTGGTTATACGATTTCAATCCAGTCTCTCACTGCTTCCCCACTCCCTTATCCTTCTGATAATTATCAGTCCACTCCCCTTCTTTGCCCCTGATTCTACTATCTTCACCACTTTATTGTTTCTGATTTTTTTCCCTTCTCTTTTCCTTTTTTCCGTATATGAATTTCAAGCGGGACACTCTCATTTGTTTTTGTAGGGAAATACAACAGAGTGTTCTGTAGCTAATGGCTGCAGACTGCCCAAATGTCTCAGGACCACACGAATAGAATCAGCTCCTCCGGTTCACACAGCCCCCTCCCCTCGGGGCCTACCGCTTCCCCAGGGCACACGGCTCTCCCTGGGCACATGGTTCCCCCAGGGCACACGGCCCCCCTGGGGCACTCGGCTCACCATTTAAATTTCCTTTTAATAGTTTTATACTCTTGATTTACACAGCTTTTTAATTGTTACTCCTGGGGTAACTATTGAGTCTCGAATTGCCCTGACCAGTGTGTCTCCTTGGTTAGAGCACAGCCTGCTCCCTGAAGGGTTTCAATTGGATGCCTGTCCAAAGGGTCACAGGTTTGATCCCTGGCATGTGTGGTAGGCAACCAAATTGATGACTCTCTCACTAACCCTTCCTTTCTCCAAAATCAATAAACACACTGGAGATAACTAAGGGGGCTCAAACACACTTTTCTGACGTTTTGAAAACTGGGCTTCCTGGACGGCACAGCAAAGCCACACCAGCCAGTGCTTCCCTCACAGCCTTTCCATCTACATTTCCAAGAAAAATCCAGACATGTACATTTACTAACATCTCTAAAGAGAGATTTCTAGGAATAAAAGAATATCTAATTAAAAATGGTAATTTCTTTTTTACATACTTTTGTTCATCCAGATCTTTTTTTAAAAAAATATATTTTATTGATTTTTTACAGAGAGGAAGAGAGAGGGATAGAGTTAGAAACATCGATGAGAGAGAAACATCAGTCAGCTGCCTCCTGCACACACACACACACACACACACACACACACACACACCGGGGATGTGCCCGCAACCAAGGTACATGCCCTCGACCGGAATCTAACCTGGAACCTTTCAGTCCGCAGACTGACGCTCTATCCACTGAGCCAAACCGGTTTTGGCTCATCCAAATCTTAAGATCATATAACTAACATTCTCAAAATCAGAACTCTTTAAAATACATGAAACAGGGGAAGTATCTGGGTTATAGATTTTATTATCAAATAAAGTGTCTTTTACATGGTTAAGAGGTTTTGAGCCCTGGGTCACCTGGTTGGAGCATTATCCTGTGCACTGAGGGTGGGGTTTTGATTCCCGGTCAGGGCACATACCTGTTTCAGGTTTGATCCCGGGTAAGGGCTGGTATGAGACAACCAATTCATGCTCCTCTCTCACATCAATGTTTCTCTCCCTCTCCTTTCCTGTCTCTCTCAAATCAATTAAAAAAAAAAGTCTCCTTGGGTAAGGATTTAAAAGGGGAGAAGGGTTTTATTTCCATATGAAGTAGTCTACTTCAAGTGTCCAAGGCACATCAAGTGATTTCATCTCACATTTCAATGAAATGCTGACAGTTAAACACCAGGCACTCCGTGTGAACGACAGGAAGCAAGCAGCAGGTACCATCGGCAAGTTTCCTCCTCAGATATCAAAAGTCACAAGTTCACACTGTCCTTGTTTGTGATCCCAGAGCCAGTGGCGTTTTCATTTCATCCACTCTGTTCTTATGGATTTGGAACGCCGGGGTGACCCATGTGCCACAGGAGCACTGCTCTCCACACCAATTGAAAGAACCCAACTTGGCACTGCACTTGGGGCACCGTAGCTGAAAAAAGAAGCAAATTCCCTGTTTCATTCATTCACTTTGTACAAAACAATTATCTTTGGCAACAAAGAAGAGAAACAGGACACGGACCTGGCCTCAAGAAGTTCAGATCTAATGGATGGGATAAAAGGGGACAGTAATTCACTACAACAGCTGTGCTAAGAATCAGAAGCATGCTGTACCCTACCCCAAGCAGGTCCAAGGAGGAACAGATTAATTCCAACACCAGGGGAGAGGTGAAGCTTGAGACATGAAATAGAATGTTTCATGAATATGGCATGTGTGCTGACTTAAATCAGTCTGCAACTTAAGACTTCAAACTAAAACAAGCAAAGCTAAAGGGCAGGAAAGCATGTTAGAATTCTCACGTTCTATTTCTGATATTAAGAGCCTATAGTTAGGCCTCAGATTCCTGCCTATTTAAAAACAAAAGAAACTAATACTCTAGTAAAATAGATAAATCCAAAAGTGCTTAAAAATCTATTGTATTTTCTTCTAATGTATTTTTAGCACTAAAAAGAACTTAGACCAACACTTCTCAGTCAAAAGTGGCTCACTGTTTTACTTTATTTTCCCCACTGTACAACCCCCTCAGTAACTGCAGCCTCCCAGGCAGAGGCCAGGCCAGGTTCCAGCCGCAGCATGCCGCCTCCAGACCCAGCGGACCCGCTGTGTCACTCCAGACCCATGCAGAGTGGCTCACTAGTCTAGAACAGCTGGTTTTTGTTAAACTTTTGATAGATTCTTGTCTACACTGAAAAGATATAATCTTCAGAAAGAAAGTAGTTAGAATGGAGTAAAACACTAGATAAAATATAGTTTAAAACACAACAAGGAACAAAATATAGATGATTTAGTGAAACCAGAAAATAGGTGTGTCCTCACCTGCCCATCCAGCACTCCCAGCAGGGCGGGTTCCATCCACTGCACAGGCTCGATGAAATGGGATGTGCACTGAGCCCGGCGCCCCGGGACAGGCCCGAGAGGCGGTGCCAGTCTCTTGTGGGCAAAGGCTAGGGGACCGCTTCCTTCATTGTGATCCAAAAGGCTCGAACTTCGAAATAAAGACCTCCTGCAACCTCCAAACAAACAAAAACATTAATGACTTCCAAAGTAATAAAAAAAATAGATTAAATGTGCAGACATTTCATTTTCAAGTAACTTGATTGCTTTATTACTAAGAATTTACATTCTAGGAAGCAGATTTGAATTTGAAATGTTTATAGTATTCAACTAAAGTTCTCCCTACAGAGATTTAATAAATTGAAACTTTCAAGACTTTTCAGCTGCTGAGATAAAATCTCCAGAAAATACAAAATATTTTACCTGCACTTTCTACATCTGTAGAGAACCTCTTCTTTGGATCCTTGTGAAACCATGGTTGGGTCAACAGCAAAGAGTTCTTGAGGTAAGCTCCGCAGTTCTACATGACAATGACAATATATCTACTGGTTACTCTGCATTTTCAGACAAAATTCAGTTAATGTCAAATTGAGGCAACAAGTGCTAACCTCAAGAAATTTTTTTAAAAAGCACCCAGCATTGACAAAGCAGGATGTGGTAGGAGATCCCTTGGGTTCTGGGCAGACTGCCTGAGATCAAATCCCAGATCCCACCCCTCACAATCCATGTGACCCTGAACAAGGTGTTTCTTGCTAAACCACAGTTTCAAAAGGAAATAACAGGACTGTCTCAAGGGACTGCTGGGAAAGTGAGAGAATACACCTGCGGTGCTTAGTGTCAGGCAAACAGCGTCTAGAGAGGTCCCAATACATGCGCACAATTGTTACCCGGATACTTCTCTGTAACCTTTCGCAGACGATATTGCTTATAAATTGCACTACAGGTATCGACTTCGCATCCCATGAGCTGGTATAATTTCAATTGCCACTCAAAACCCTCATTCATCCTGTAAAGACAAAGGTAAGTTTTCTTGAAATAAGTAAAATCACACCACAGAAACAATGTTTGCTCTCACAAAGAACGCACTTGGCCTCTGGTTGGATGGTCTGTAGGTGTTCATAGGCTTTTTCAAAGGTAAGCTGGTCAGTCTTCATCAGAAAAGCAGTCATTACAGCCACGCTGCGGCTGACTCCTGCGTGACTTAAAAGAGCAAACAGCAACAATTAGACAAAAAGCACAAGCAAAACCTTCAGCCCCTCTGTGGTCAGTTCTGGTCCACTTGTCTGCTTCAAACTCTGCTTCTGGCATACCTCCCGGGTGCAAAATAACTATTCCTTTATTTCCTTATTCTTTTTAAATTCTGAACCATGTGAATGCATTATATATCCAAATATGACTAGGATCATCGCTAAGATTTTATAATTGTTCGAACAACTCCAGACTCCTTTGCTCTTGGCACGAAGGCCCCAGACCTGGTCTCAGACGTCCTCCCTCACACCACCTGCTGCGCTGACCCATGACTCAGACTGAGCTAATTCCCACCGTCCCCGTTTCCGCTCTTGCCGCTCGGCGACCGCCTGCTCCTTCCCCTGAGCAAAGCTCGGGCGCGAGTGTCTCTCCCCGACTCCGCTGCACCCACCACCACGTCCCCGACACCAAACACGCTCCTCCGGGAGCCGGCGCTTCCGGTGCATCCCCGCGGCGTCAGTCTCCGCCGGAACCCGTCTGGTCACCTGACGACCTCCCCCCAACACTCTCACGCCCGCCCCCCAAAAAAGGGAGCTGCAAAAGCCCGGCCGCGACGGGGCCCAGGAACCAGATGGGGAGCATGCAGGGCGCAGCCCACCGATGATTCTCATCGATTTTCCTATCTCCCCTCTCCCTCCCTCTCTCTCTCTCTCAAAACAATAAAAACATTTAAAAAAAAAAAAAAAAAAGGCTGCAAAAGGAGCCCAGGGAACCGTGAGTGAACGCGGCAGGGCCGCCCTCCGCCCGCCCGCCCGCCCGTCCGCTCACCAGTGCACCAGCGCCGCGCGGCCCTCGGCGCGGGCCCGGCCCAGGAAAGCCACGCAGCGGCCCAGGTGGCTCAGCAGGTCGGTCTCGGGCTCGTCCAGTGCGGGCACGAAGAGCCGCTGCAGACCCTCCACCTGGAGGTCGGGCTCCTCCGCGTCCACCGTCAGCACGGCCGTGACGCCCGCCTCCCGCAGGCGGCCCGGCTCTACGGCGGCCGCTCCGCCCAGGTACAGCCCGGGCCGCACCGGCAGCATCGCCGCCGCGCGCCGCGTCCGCCGCCGAGTGGGCGGGCTAGAGCGGCCCTGCGTCCTCCACCGAGTAGGAGGGCTAGAGCGGGCCCCGCGCCCGGCCAGCTTCGCAGCAGCGCCCTCGGAGGACCCGGCCGGTGGCGGAAGTGCGCTCCCGGGAAAGGGCTGTTTGGGCCGCGGAGACGCCTCGCCGCTGCAGCCGTGGCTCCCGTGCCGGCCCGCGACCCACGTTCGGAGGAGGATCGCCTCCGGAACGCGGCCTCCCTGGTCAAGTCGGGCTCCGGGGCTTCCCGCGAAGCAGCTGCAGCCAAGTTTGAAACGGTGGCTCCACGGCCGAAGGAGCCGCGTAATCGTGCATCTGCAGTACAAAAGCGTGCCTCCTACGTGAGCTCACCTTGGCAGTCCCTCTCTGTGACTGTTTTTCCTTTTTTCTCCTCCGTCCAGCTCCAGCTCCCACAGCCTGCCCACTGCTCTGTATTTTGAGGAATCAATCCCATGTCTTTTCAAGAAAGAAGGGACTACAGCCAGAGGGAAAGCTGGAGTTGAGGGACATGTTTCATTTATTTTATTTTTTTAACAGGGACATGTTTCTTTTATTTTTTTGAATCTTTTTAAACATATGGGGAAGTCCCAGGAGAGAGGGAAAAGCTACAGACACAGAAGGAAGAGGGCACCTGGGATGAATTGGGGGGAGAGGGTGCAAGGTGGCACCTGGACTGAGGCAGTGTTGTACCCACATCTTACAAAGGACGCCTCTAGAAGTCAAACTATGGAGTCATTTATTAAAGGCCAGCTGCTTACGAGGGGCTAAAGCTCCAAATCTCGCAGCCCTGAACAGCTTACCACATCTGGCTTATATTGGCAGAATATCACAAAGGTATCAATTACATCTTTGGGTCTGGAATGAGAACCTGTTTCATGCAAAGCTTTTACAGAAGCGAAATTGAGCCAATTAGTTACCTAAAGTATTTAAGAATCACTGAATCAATAGAAACACTTTATCTGAGACCAGCTGGGCAATCTACACTAATAAAAGAGAAAAATGCCAATTGACTGTACCTCTGCTATGCCCACAGTCAATCCGGAGTAATATGCAAATTAGCCCAGCAAAGATTGCAGGTAAATTTGCATACACAGGTGGTGCAGCCAGAGGCCCTCTGCAGCCGAGGAGATCCAAGCTGCAGTCAGGGGCCTGTGCCTGAAGCCGCAGGCAGATTCAAGCTGAGATGGGGACCTGGGCAGGCAGTGCCCAATGCCACCTGCCTGGGTCCAAGGTACCCTGCAATCACAGGTGAAGAGCTCAGACCGAGCCACCCTGCAAGTTTGGGGCAAAGAGCCCTGGGCCAAGCAGCTCTGCAATTATGGGAACAGGTCAGGCCAAGCTGCCCTGAGATCGTGGGGGGAGAGCCCAGGTCCAAGCTGTGCCCCCCTCTCCCCGATCACAGGGAGAAGAGCCTGGATCCAAGCCTCCCCGCAATCATGAGGAGAACAGGGAGAGCAGGCCAGGCCCAGCCGCCCCGCGGTCACGGGCGGTCACGGGCGAACAGGCCAGGCCGAGCCTGGCCGAGCCGCCCTTCAATCCCAGGGGAAGAAGCCGCTCCGCTGACCAGCCTGCGCTAGGGACCTGTTCGGGCGGGTGGCGCGAAGTCCGGGGCCTCCACCTGCAGCCCCGGGAAGTGTCCCGCTCCCCAGAGTTAGGAGCACCAGCCCAGGTCCACCCAGCGGCCTGGTCCTGACTGCGGTGAGTTCCTGCAGGCTGGGGTGTGATCCCCACGCATTAGCAGTAGGAGGCCAGTGCCTTTGTTACTGCTGTGTGTCCGGGTTTTCATTGGACAAATGCCCGGCGTCCTGGGCGCCAGCTTAGCAAAATCTTTTAGGAGGAGAATTCTGTTTGGGTTTCCTCAAATTCCCTCAGTCCCTACTCACCCCTCTGAAAAGGCGCAGAACACGTGAGGCCCCTTAAATAACCAGAGGTCTCCAGCAGCGCGGCCTCTCCCACAGCCATTTGGACTGGGGGGCATTGGAGTATTTGTCTAGGCACCATGACAGAGAAACACGAGCTCAAGTCATCATCTCTGCCCTTAAAACATTCACAATCTTATTAGAGCGAGTGGATGATAACAGCGCAGTAATGACATGAGAATGTAAGGCAACGATACAGAGAGGAACAGAGGCAATTGCTAGGATGATTTTCCAATAATGAGTACAAAGGGTATGTGCTGTGAATTAAATAAATACCATGTGTGAAGTAGCTGCCCATTTTAAAGGAGGCTGAGTTCCCTGTGAACTGTGTGCTATGCTGTGATGCCTGAGGCACAGGACCAGGGAGGCCCTAAGGGTGCTGTGCTTTGACATTTGAGTCATTCTTTATTGTTCAATGTGATCTATTTCTGTACGCTTCAGTTTTGTAATAGTTAAATTACTAGAATAATACATCTTGCTATAAAATATTACTAGAGATCAAATGATCAGGTGACATTTATTGTTACTTTCTATAAATGAATATAATCTCTGGTATGCTAAAGTGATAGGTATTATAGAAATATTCAGATAGAGAGACCTACAGGTTTGATTACAATGAGGCTTACTATCACAACCCAAATTTATTGCTTAAAAAAAAAAGCAGGGAGCCAACTAAAAACCGAACCTAATATAAGCCCTTGAAGGGAAAATGTAAATTGGACAAGCTTCGCTATTACAAGAGCAAGAAGAAAAAATTCAGATGCAAGAATGAAAACCGCATTGTATCCACTCTAAGTAGCTGTTAAAGAAAAAGAATGGTAAACTATGAAAACACTTACTACAGATTGTAAAGACATTTGTTCAAAGAGGATTTCCTAGAATAATGCTATTTCAGTTAACTTCAGTTAAATGTGAAGAGGTTAGCTAGATAAGAAAAAGGTGTAGGGATCCCGAATTGCTGAGGGAACCTCCTCCCACCCCCGCCCTGTCCAGCTCTGCCTGCACCCTCTGCAGTTTCGTGTTCCGGGCCTCTACTTTGGAATAATTGTACTGTCCAGATTCTGGAATCACTGAGTCAACAGGAATGCACTATCTGTAGCTACTGAGGCAATTTGTGGTAATTGTTCAGTCCTGGTTCTCAGAAGAATGTGCTTTGATCACCAGTGAGGTCACAATCAATGGGACATTCAAACATCATCAATGGAGTATTGGGATGGCATACATAAGTTCAGAAAATCAAAATAACTTTCTATTGTTTTAGCAAACAAAGAAGTACAGAACCAAACAACAGTTTCTACCCGAGCCCAGCACAGTCTGGAATGTGTGGGCCCTTAACTCCAGCAGAAAGAATTCAGGACAGGAGTGTGGGTGATTTTGAGAGGATGTTTGTTAAAGTTGGGGACTGTGAGGATAGAGGAGGCAAGATCAGCCACAGCCACAGCCACAGCCACAGCCACAGCGGGGAAAGGAAGGCACAGCAGCAGGAGAGGCCTGGCGCCCGTGCAGGGGTGCAGGAGCTGCTGTCGCCCGCTGGTCCCCTAGTTCCAAGTCTCTGCAGAACAAGGAGGCACCCTCTGAATGGCCAGGAAGCTCCGCGGAGCCGGGATAAACGCATCTGAAACTGTGTTTGTACTCCTGGCCACGAGGGGGCACCATTTACCCTTGGGAAGATGTACCTTGTGACCGGGAAATGAGTGTGGGAGCCGGTAGGAAAAGCAGGTTGGACCTAAGGAAGGAAATGGCGCGTTTAGAGAAGTGTCAGAGTTGCTTCCTATCAAGAAGAGAAGGGCTTGTCCTAGCAGGTTTGGCTCAGTGGATAGAGCGTCGGCTTGTGGACTGAAGGGTTCCAGGGTCAATTCCGGCCAAGGGCATGTGCCTTGCTTGTGGGCACATCCTGATCCATGTTTCTAACTCTCTATCCCTCTCCCTTCCCCTCTGTAAAAACAAACAAACAAACAAACAATGAAATATTAAAAGAAGAAGAGGGGGAGGAGGAGGGGAAAGGCCCTGGCTAGTGGTTAGAGAGCCGCCTTGATTACTGTAAGGTCCCAAGACCCCCGGTGAGTCCGACGGAGGGGGCGACGACCCCATGTCAAACGCCGAGACCGAAACTTGATGCAAAAAGCATGAGGTTTTATTAGTACAAGCGCAGCGCAGGGGCTTCTCAAGCAGACAGCAAATATGCTGTCTGACTGAGAGCCCCGAGTAACTGCAGAATATGAGTTTATATAGGCAAAGACCACAGGCAGGTGGGGTTACACATGGAGGGGGGAGAAGGGAACAAGGAAATAAACACCACACGCAGGTGGGCTCGTTAATTACATGTTTTATGACAGGGTCTATGCTTAGTCAACCTTAAAATCTCTGGGTAAGCTCTAAAGGAAGTTTCAGAAGCCGGTTGAGGTTGTCTTGCACGTAAGCAAGCCGTTTGAGTTTGCACGTAAGCAAGCCGTTTGAGGTTGCACGTAACTTGGGTGGGGTTGAAACATTCTGAGGTCTTCCCCTCAGGCCTATTCCAGGTATGGGGCATTTCAGGTCATAAACAGCTGCCTCGACCTTTCATTCCCCCCTTTTCTTGTGGGTAAGTTTCAATCCTGGAACTATAGGTACCATCCCTGATTGGTCTCCCGTTCTCTCTTTCGGGTCTCAAGCCTTTCTCTCAATTTGGACATGGAGTCTTTTATAACCCCTGAATGGTCAGCATAGAAACAGCACTGCTCTCTGAGGGCTGCACATAGTCCTCCTTCTTTTAGAAATGGGAGGTCAAGCCCCCGTCTATTTTGTAAGACTACCTCTGCTAGGGACCGGACCGATTTTTCTAATTTGCCTATAGATTTCTCTAGGGTACTTAAATCCTGGTCTATTTGTTGACTTAATTCTTGCTTGCACGCTTAGCTTTACTAAGCCTCAGACTTTTTCACTGGCTAGCAAAAAATGTTTTTACCACAATACCAAAGTTCCCATTGAAGTCCAATTCCCCTCCTGCCGGCATCAAGTCTCCTCCTGGCCCGTGTGGAGCTCAGCCGAGAGATCTCACAGGTGAGGCCACTGGTTGCCAGGATCCAGGTCGTTTTCTGTGCAGGAGCGGGGAGTGGTGTAGTCAGGTCTGGGTGCCGTCTACTTCAACAGTGTAGCGTCCTTCTCAGGTTGGGGTTAGTCTTTGGGCAGTGAATTTCTTTACCCACACAGAGTCTCCGGGCCGGAAGGGGTGTACAGGGTCCATGGTGGGCACTGGCAGTGCATCTGGAATAAGCTTATGGGTGGCTCTCTGGGTAAACTGCAGAGCCTGTAAGGACTTGAGCAAGGGAACGGTTACAAATTTTAGCTTTTAGTTTCTCCCTGACCCTGGGAAGGATGGAGAGGAAGTTTACCATACATGATCTCAAAAAATGGGGAACCCATCCCAGTAGAGGGCACATCTGGTCCATAAGAGGGAGAAGGGCAGGGGGTTGGTCCAATTTTCACCGGTTTCTAGGACAAATTTAATTAAACTTTTCAGAGTCTTGCTCATGCCTGTCCTAAGGCTTGAGATACCTTGCTACAAAGGCTGGGCTGTTATCTGATCCTATGACTACTGGCAGCCCAAACCTAGAGGCAGTTTCTGTCCTAGTGGGGTATGCTTCAACCTGACCTGAGGTATTTACAAAAAAAACAAAAACAAAAACAAAACACAAAAGAATTAGCATGTACTTATACCTTAATGTTGGTGGCTTAATCTCTGTGAAATCCACCTCCCAATGCTCTCCTGGGGAATCTCCTTGAATTCCCAGGGGGACCCTCTTACCTTGCTTAGTATTTACCTGTGCACAGACAGTACTTCTAGTGACTATGCCTTTAATTATCTTATCTAAGCTTGGTAGCATCTGTCTTATAGAAGTTCAGAAGACATGGTGACACCTAAGTGGGTAACCTGGTGTAAGTGGGCAACTAATGTCTGACCTGAAGCCTCTGGGACCAACAGTCTGTCATCTGGTAGAGTCCACCAACCATCTGGTCCTTTGATGACTTGCTTCTGTTCAGACAATTCCTCTTTTTGCTTGGTGTAGGTCGGGGTCCGGCAGGGTTACTAAGACTTATAAAGGCCCCACTGGTTTTTGGGCATCTTCCTTAGTAGTTTGGTCTGCGGCTCTATTTCCTCTGGCTTTAATTGTCTCCCCTTTCTGATGTTTTTTTGCAGTGCACTATTGCAACTGCCTTTGGGAGTCAGATGGCCTCAAATAAGGCTAAAATAATGTCCTTTCTGGCTGGAGTTGGCAACCCTCTTTCCCGGGGGATGGCACTGTGTCCCCATCAAAGGGCCTGGATTAAGGCCAAAAGTTCAGGAACTGTGCCCAAACTGTGTGGTCCATGGTGACTACTGCTGCCCCGGCATATCAGATCCTATCCTGTACGTAACTGCTCCCATCCGTGAACAGTACCTCGTCTGGTGATGATGGCAGGACATCTGTCAGTACTGCGTCTGTTACCTCTATGCAGTCATCAATGGGTTCCTCTGGATCATCTGGAAGCAGGCTAGCAGGGTTGATGGCCAGAGTCTTACGGAACCGGACACAGGGCTGGTCCAGGAGAAGAGCTTGGCACTGGGTGATTCTGGTGTTTGACATCCATCTTTCTGGATCACTCGAACGAGGGCCTCAATGGCATGGGGTGTTGTCAGGGCAAGCTCCTGGCCCAGAGTCTGCTTATCTGCCTCCTTCACCAGCAATGCTGTAGTGGCCACTGCCCAGAAGTACACTGGCCACTCTGCTGCCACAGGGTCTAGCTTCTTAGACAGATAGGCATCAGGTCTCTTCCAGGGACCTAGAGTCTGAGTGAGAACCCCTTTTTTTAATGCCCCTTACCTCAGTCCCTTGGTGACATCTGGCAAGGCTAGGGCAGGTGCTGAGATGAGAGCCTTCTTTAGCTCCTCAAAGGCCAGTTGTTCCACTTTGGTCCAGTTCAGCAGCTGCATCCCCCAGTGCGTGTTCCTTCCCAGGTCTATGGTCCTTCTCGATGTCTCAGGAAAACAGGCAGTTTATCTGGTGGCTTTCTGGACTGATATCTTCTTAGAGGTCCCATTGGCTCTGTCAAGACTGAATAAACTGTCCCAGTGTTCACCAGTAAGTTAATAGGTTTGCCTCTCACTTGTAAGGTTACCCGTGGGGGCTTAATGGAAAGGAGCCCCGGTCCTGTTAGTCCTTTTCCTCTATGTTAAAAAAACTCTTGAAGTCTAAGTTTCCTTTTCTTGCCTCTCTAGCTAATCTGCTAGGACATCCTCCCTTGCAGTGCCTATGTTTCCTACAATAGGCATACTAATTCTTTCTTTCAACCTTTCTCTGTTCCCCTTCTCATCACGTGCACAACTTTCACAAAAATCTTTACTATCTTAAATTAGTCTTCAAATTTTTTCTTTATGTCTTTCAAAAATGCAAAACTATGCCTTAAATTTTTCATTATTAAAAAAATATTTAGAAAAGGAGAGAGGGAAGAGAGAGCAGGCTCAGCCCCCTGTTCCCAGGCCTCCAGCCGCTTGAAATTTAAAGTGACACATTTTTCCTACAGATAAGGATCTCAGTTTCTGATAAGCCTGAAAAGAGAAATGGGGGATTTCTAACTGCACTTTTAAGCTTCCTAAGCCCCCTAACAGAACACGGTGAAAAGTGTCCAAGCAGTCACGGGAGTTTGGGGGTCTCATTGGGGTACAGGGGGGGTCACAAAAGAATTTCCCTCCTAGTCAGCCACCCCCTCCAGTTACTCTAAACAACCCCAGGAGGGAATGGAGACAGGGAGCGGCGCAGGTCCCAGGTGGCGAAGGCGCTGCTTCCACAGAGGCATTTTCACTTGCCTCCTGCTGATAAAGGTGGCGCAGGGGAACCGGTGACCCTTACACTGAAATCAGAGTCCCTGAATGTTCTGAAAAGTTCTTCTGCTCGATTGTTTCCATTAATATTACTGATTTAAAACCATAACTTAAGAGTTGACATACACACACCAGGACCAAGTTGTCCTCAAAATATTTTCCTTCCTTTCTAAAGATTTTACAAAGTACTGTAATCATTAATCACATCAAATTTAAATGACCAATTGAGACAAACAGTTCTGAAACCATTTCTCCACCACTGATAACTGGGTGGCGGCAGGTGTCTGAAATAAGATTCATTCAGTTTTTGAGCTTGCTGGGCAGACTTGGTGACTTTGCCAGCACAAGCTTCCTTCAGTTAACTTAAGAACTTGGTATCTGCTTTTTACTCTTTGTACCACAATTGTTACAACTTCATACCTTCAAATTAATAAACATACATAGAACTTTTGTTAGGCTGGCCGTTTTCCCTCTGGCAGAAAGCAAGCACCCCTGGGGAAAGAGTTCCCCGTGGCCACTTGGGGCGGTTTTCTAGCCGTCAGAGCACTTAGTTTTAAACAAATCAAAAGTTTCTTTCTTTTTCCTTTTTCTCTCACAGATTTTCACACTTACATGAACAAATAATTATACCCAAGCAGACAAACAAAATATCAAACAAACATCTGTACTTATACCCTTTCAATAAACAAGTAACATTATAGTGTTTTAGCAAAACAGAAATGGCACTCATGTTGGACAAAGAAACCAAGACTAATATTCTAGGAACCATGAGGGGAAAGTTATCTTACAGACCAGCATTGACCTGGAAAAAAGTGTGGTTAAATTAAAAGCATTAATATAAGACAGAGACAAAGAACAAAAAGCTATACAACCAGACACTGGGCCCACACGAACTTACACAGATACAGAATACCAGACCAGATGAGGGATGCTATCCCTCCCAGATACCAGACGAGGGATGAAATCCCTCCCAGATGCTAGCCCGGCCGGACACGCAAGTGCCCGTCGCCGACCAGCTACCAGAAGTGACCTCACGGTCACCACCCGTCCCTGGGGCGTCCCCCAGGGTGACAGCTTTTCTGGTCGAAGACCCTTCAACCAGAGGTGCCGATTCCTTACAGTACCGACACCCTGTCCCAGACGAGGGATGCTATCCCTCCCAGATTCCAGAGAACACAAAAAAACGGACAAAGGACAAGACAAACACTGAACAACTCCGGAGACTGCTTACCTCCAAGACCGATCTTGGCGCTTGAGGGGTGGTCGCCCCAAATCCCGGACGAGCCCCCAAATGTAAGGTCCCAAGACCCCCGGTGAGTCCGACGGAGGGGGCGACGACCCCATGTCAAACGCCGAGACCGAAACTTGATGCAAAAAGCATGAGGTTTTATTAGTACAAGCGCAGCGCAGGGGCTTCTCAAGCAGACAGCAAATATGCTGTCTGACTGAGAGCCCCGAGTAACTGCAGAATATGAGTTTATATAGGCAAAGACCACAGGCAGGTGGGGTTACACATGGAGGGGGGAGAAGGGAACAAGGAAATAAACACCACACGCAGGTGGGCTCGTTAATTACATGTTTTATGACAGGGTCTATGCTTAGTCAACCTTAAAATCTCTGGGTAAGCTCTAAAGGAAGTTTCAGAAGCCGGTTGAGGTTGTCTTGCACGTAAGCAAGCCGTTTGAGTTTGCACGTAAGCAAGCCGTTTGAGGTTGCACGTAACTTGGGTGGGGTTGAAACATTCTGAGGTCTTCCCCTCAGGCCTATTCCAGGTATGGGGCATTTCAGGTCATAAACAGCTGCCTCGACCTTTCAATTACGTGTCAAGAGCAAGTACTTCAGTTTCTAGTTTGCTCCCACCTCTGGTTGGGGTGCTTGTAGAGGCAACCAGTCCATGTGTTTTTCCAAAATAGATTCAATTTCTCCCTCACCCTCTTCCCTCTCTCCTACTCTCTTTGAAGAGCAATGGAAAAAGTGTCTTCAGGTGTGAAAGGTTGTAAGGTCCGGACGGAGAGGTTTGTAAGATCCCAGCTGAGAGGTAGGCGGCGCAGAAGCAAGACACGGAATCCAGGCCATTAAGAAGGGGGGTTTAATCTGCACTCCCCGGCGAAGCTCTCTGGTCCGAGAGTGGGCCAGGGAAGTTCGCGCCCAAAAGCAGCATAGGTATCTCTTTTATACAGCTGTTTAGGGAGGGGAGGGGGGAGAGCATGAGAGGTGTGGAATTCCTGCCTCGGGCCAGGGGTCTAGGAAGGCCCTAGGAAGGCGCCAGCTAGCCAGCTATCTTTGTCACCATCCATCCTGCAGATGCTTGCATCTGCCCTGGGCTATACCCCCTGCCTCAACCTAACAAGGTGAGGATTAACACTCACACCAAAAAGTAGAGAAAGAGGAAAAGGGCTCTGTCCTCAGATTGGCACACGCGCGGGTGGGCACATACACACACACACACACACACACCACACACCAGCAAACCTGCAACCTTGATAAATATGGATTAAATAAAAATTAGTATAATTGCTAAGAGATCATCGACTGTGTGGCAGCTTGCTCATTGAGAAGACAGTCATTTTATGTAACCTGACCTGGCCCTCTGCACACTTCCTGCTCTGGGTGTTTCTGACTTTAAAGCAGATGTAGTCACATGTATGATTTTCATTTCATTTCCATCTTTCAGAATACTTGCTGAGAAGACAGCCGGGAAACTTCCCCTGCTCTGCCCCAGCTCGGGCTCGCTGCCACGGGTTCCTCTGCCCGGCACGGCCCGTGCCCACACCCAGCGAGCGGAGGGGGGCACTTAGGAAGACGCCCGCGAGGCACGCTTTGAGGCCCTCACGTTGAAATTGTGTAAATAAGCAACAACAGTGAGATTTTGTCGCTTTGCTGTGTTAGGAGGAGGAGGCGGGCTCGGGGCGTGGGGAGATCCATCTGTCTCGGGCGCACAGTCTGAAGCAGAGAAAACCCCCGGCAGGCGCCAGGCCTCAGACACGGTGCCATCCTCCGGGCTGTGTCTCCGTCGGCACCTTCAGAGGAAGGGTGGCCAGGCTGCAGAGCTCTCGTCAGAGGTAATCTGTCAGCATGTCCTGTTCCTGGGAGGAAGGCACCGGGGCTGAACCCTGCCCGAGGCAGCGGGTGGGCAGGGCCAGGCGGGCGGCTCCGGCCGCTGCAGCCACATCCCAGCCCCGTCCTGCCTAGAGCCTGGGCCCGAAAGCGGGTCCTCCTTCCCGAGGTGCCAGTGCCAAGAGGGGAGGGAACACCCTCAGCGCCGCAGCTGTGCAGGGACAGCTGGGCCAGCAGACTCAGACCCCCCTGACCCCGCCAGGCCCACCGTGCAGTGTCAGCGCGGCCTCTCCCGGATGGGCAGGGCGGGGCCGCCGGGATCTGTGGCTGCACTTTCAGTTCCTTTCTGATTCTCGGAGAAGCCGGTTGACTGTCAGCAGAGTGAGGACAGAGTGGGGACAGAGTGCGTGCCAGGCTCCGGCCCTCCCCGACCACAGCCCGCCCAGCCTCGGCCACACCCTCGGAGCCCTGGGCGGCCACACCCGGCCTCTGTGTGTACACGTCTGCCTGTGTGACGTGTGTAAGGGGGCCAGGCCCTCTACCTTCAGCGTCTCCTCCAAAATGGGAGGGAGGAAGCCGCCCTGACGCCCTGAGCCCCTGAGTCTGGGCAGGCTCCCCGGTGCCCCGCCCTCCCTGCGGGGTCTCCCCTCTTCCAGGTGTTTCCTTGTTCCTCCGCCCCGATGCCTCCCTGCCCCCGGCCTGCGGGCAGACTGGGGCTGGCAGAGGACACCCGCCGAGTGCTCAGGGAAGGGCTCCCAGCGCGTTCCTGGAAGTTAAGTTATTCCCAGCCCCCAGCCCGGATCTCCTCTCCTCCATCAGCCCCCTCAGCGCGGGGACACACAGGAGCCAGGTGAAGGTCACACTTCCACCACAGAGACACGCGTGCTCAACTGGCGGCACAAGCAAACACGGCGCAGACCCTGTGTGATTCTGCCTGGGCTGGAGGAGCCGGGCGGAGGGGCACGGTGAGGAGGTGGGGAGGTGAGACACAGACGGGAGGCCTACCACACAAGATGGTTTCACCAAACGCACCGACACATCCAGCAAAGCGGTGACTCGTCTCATCCGAGAGTCTGCACCCGCAGCGGGCGGGCAGGCGGCCTCCGGAGGCAGTGGCTCCTCCGGCCGCAGAGGCCTCGTACCCCAGCCCGGTTGCACTGTCACAGCCCCTTAGTGGGGACGCCGGGGTCTGCGTGGATGAGCCCTGCTGCTTCAGGCCATCAGACCAGCAAGGTTGCCTCCAACCCAAAATGGTGTTGCAGCCCAGGTGACTGCAGGGGTGAGTTGCCAGGCTTATAAAACAAGCAGCTTCATTAACTACTAGAGGCCCGGTCCCCCCAGCCCAACCTGCACCCTCTCCACCGGGACCCCTTGGGGGGTCAGGCCTAAACAGGAGTCGGACATCCCTCTCACAATCCTGGACCACTGGCTCCTAATTGCTCACCTGCCTACCTTCCTGATTGCCCCTAACTGCCACCCCTGCCAGTCAGGTTGTCCCCAACTGCACCCTCCCTGCTGACCTGGGCACTCCTAGCTGTCCCCCCACTGGCCTGGTCACCCCTTACTGCCCCCTCTGCTGGCCTGGTTGTCCCTAACTGCCTCCCCATGCCAGCCTAGTTGCCCCTCAGTGCCCCTCTCCCCGCCAGCCTAATCACCCCCAACTGTCCCCCCCTGCTGGCCTGGTCATAGGCAGCCATCTTGTGAGGATGTGATGGTGAATTTGCATATTGCCTCTTTATTATATAGGATACTAGTAGCCCTGCACACAAATCCGGGTGTGAGTACCTGGCTGTTGCTTGCCTCAGCTGACCACCCGCCCACTGCCATTTCCATGCCCTCCTGTAGCTCTCCACCACTTGTAGATTGGTCATGATGTTATGGCATAATGGATAATTAGCATATTCCTTTCTTATTGTATAGGATATTAACCATATGGTAACTATAGTCAATCCTTTCTTACATATTTGAAAGTTCCATAGAGAGTGGATCTTGAAAGTTCTCATCACAATAAAAAATTCTGTATGTGTAGTGATGAATGTTAACTAGACTTAGTGTGATCATTTCACAATATGTTTAAATATTGAATCACTACATTGTACACTTGAAACTAATGTTATGTGTCCATTGTATCTCATTTAAAGAAGCAGCGGCATCCACCAGGGGGCAGCACAAGCTTACTAAGAGTAGTCTTGTCCTAATGCCAGGTCTCTTTCCAGGGGGGGATGAGACAGGCAGGTGAGGGGGACACACACTGACTCTTACTCCCCGGACAGAGCTCCTGTGGACAAGTATGGCGTTCGGGCTGGACACTGGAGCAGCTGAGTCCGGGCCACGCTTACTGCTGAGAGATGAGACAATGAGATCTGCTCCTCTGAACTGAAAGAGAGTCAAGTAGAAGCTACCAACTCTATCCTCAGATGTCGGCTGAGCCGGAGAGGTACAACTATTATTACAAGACCAATGGTCTTTGCAGGTCATGACTGCAGAACAAACTAAACCAACATGAGAGAACCAGACTACACATGGGTTGTGGGAATCGGGTGACGAGCGGGGATAATCTGGAGTAGAATAGGAGTCCACGTTTAACAAGGAAGTGCAGCCAGCAGTGCCTTCCCCTTAGTCACCTGGAAACTACCGGGGTGGGACTTCAGAAGGCGGTTAGCATTTCAGCAGAGGCACTGACCGGGGACTGCTGCTGTGCGGCTGCTTGGCCCGATGCTGTAATGCTAACAGGATCCACTGGGTGGCACCCAACAGTGCAGAAAGCTGCAGGAGGCCTAAGCCTATATAATAAAGAGGAATATGCTAATTGACCATCACTCCATCACAAAGATGGCTGCACCCACAGCTGAGGCCAAGTTCCCATAAGGAGCCTTAACGAGCAACCAGCAGGGACCTGAGGCTACGTCCTCCCCCACCTGGCAGGGCTTGACAGGGAACCTCAAGGTGCACCCCCAGTGCTGGGTCGGGGGACTCAGGCCACACCCCTGCCTGGCGGGGCTTGTCAGAGGACCTAAAGGCAGGCCCCTGGCCCTGGTCTGGTCTGAGGGGCCTCAGGCCAAGCCCCCATCCTGGCACCAGGCCTGGCAACCTGAGGCCACACCCCCTGCCTGGCAGGGCTTGGCAAGGGTGGGACCGGCCAGGTCTGGATCTAGCCCAATTTATTTTTTTTGGGGGGGGGGGGTTTGCCAGGTCTGGGTCTCACGTGATTTTGAGGTGCATGTGGGTGGGCAGGGACTTGACTCTGGGTCCCATGGTGAGCCCCAGGCTCTGACAGGAGGAAGGTTTTCATACACATTTTACTAATTTTCTTTCATCTCTGACACTTCTTTTATAGAGAAAGGGCAAATAGCAATATTTAATTATTTCCTCTAATTAATCCCCTTTTATTTTATTTTTAAACATTTTTCTTTTTTAATATATTTTATTGATTTTTTACAGAGATGAAGAGAGAGGGATAGATGGTTAGAAACATCGATAGGAGAGAATCATTGATCAGCTGCCTCCTGCACACCCCCCACTGGGGATGTGCCTGCAACCAAGGTACATGCCCTTGACCGGAATCGAACCTGGGACCCTTGAGTCCCCAGGCTGATGCTCTATCCACTGAGCCACACCGGTTCCAGCAATCCCCTTTTAACGTGCATGAATTTCATGCACCAGGTCACTAGTTAAGAACTAAAAGTGATGATGCGCCTCCTGAGGGGAGCGAGGGGAAAGGAGTTCTCTCCGCAGACTCACTGGAACGGCACATCGGTAAATGTCCTTGAGGGATCATTTGACAATGTTGCATTTTTTAAAACTCCTGTCCCGTAAATTAACTTCTAGTTTATCCCACAGATACAGTCAGATATGTGCGTAAGGGTGTAGATGTGGGAACTGTCATTGCAGCACAATTTCAAACAGGAAACATTCAGAAACCTCAGTAAGTCCATCAACCTACAGGAAGAGATTTCTGGACCCCTATGCTGGGCTTAGGGTCCCTCCTCTGTGCTTCCAAGCACCTCAGCATCCCTTGTCTTAAAGCCTCTGGTAATGAAAGGACCTGCTGTGTCTGCTCTCTCTCATCCTGCACTTCCGGAAGCTGGGGCTCTGGAGCCCGTGCCCCACGGAGGGAGCGCAGAGGTGTGTGTGCACGAGGCTGTGCTGGGAAGAGCAGGCCCTGGAAGCCACAGCCCAGGGAGAAGGGGCTCCATGCGCCATGACAGGAAGTCCGGAGGATGGATTTACCCCAGAGGACAAGTCAATTCTCTGGGGAAAAGTCCTAATGTAGACCCCAAGGTGCTCCCTCTTTCAATACAGTCTAGATAAGAAGCTGAGACTTGGTAATGCATCATCACAAGCCCAAAAGGCAGCCAAAATGGGGAGACAAAGCGCAAATGAAAGAACAACAGAATTCTCCAGAAGAAGAGCTAAATGAAATGAAAATTAAAAGTTTACCAGATGCCGAAACCGGTTTGTCTCAGTGGATAGAGCGCCAGCCTGGGGACTCAAGGGTCACGGGTTCAATTTTGGTGAAGGGCTTGTACCTTGGTTGCCAGCACATCCCAGTGGGGGGGTGTATAGGAGACAGCTGATCAATGTTTCTCTCTCATTGATGTTTCTAACTCTCTATCTCTCTCCCTTCCTCTTTGTAAAAAAATCAATAAAATATATATATTTTAAAGTTTATCAGATGTAGAATTCAGAATAATGATGACAAAGTGTTGGTAACTGTGAAGAATGACAGCGGGAATAAAAAGGACAATGGAAGGGATCACAGCAGATTAGAGGAAGCTGAGGATTGGATCAGTGAATTACAAGATGGGGGGTGGGGGGGAATCAAGCATCCAAAGAACCAAAAAGGAAAAACAATGAAAAAAGAGGAGGACAAGTAAGGGAGCTGTAGGACAATGTGCAATGTAAAATTACTGGCATAATAGGATAGCCAGAGAAGCAGAAAGGGAGAAGGGCCGAAACCAGTTTGGCTCAGTGGTAGAGCGTTAGTCTGCGGACTGAAAGGTCGATTCCGGTCAAAGGCATGTACATTGGTTGCGGGCACATCCCTGGTGGGGGGTGTGCAGGAGGTTTCTCTCTCATCGACGTATCTCTCTCTTCCTCTCTGTGAAATATCAATAAAATATATTTAAAAAAAGAAAGGGAGAAAGGGACAGAGAACATGTATGAAGAAATAATGGCAGAAAACTTCCCTAACCTGGAGGAGGAAAATGTCACACAAGTTCAGGAGGCACAGAGAGTTCCAAGCAAGAAGAACCCAACAGGCCCATGCCCAGACACATCATCACTAAAATGCCAAAAATTAAAGACAAAGAGAGAATCTTAAAGGAAGTGAGAAAAAAGCAAACTGTTACCTACAAAGGAGCTCCCATAAGGCTGTCAGCTGATTTCTCATCAGAAACTCTACAGGCCAGAGGGAATGGCATGAAATACTCAGGGTAATGGAAATCAAGGATCTGAGACCAAGATTACCATATCCAGCAAGGCTATCACTCAAAATAAATGGTGAAATAAACAGCTTCCCAAGCAAAAAAACAAAAACAAAAAAACACAAAGGAGTTTATCACCACCAAACCAGCATTACAAGAAACGCTAAAGAAACTGCTGTAGCCCTAGCTGGTTTGGCTCCGTGGCTAGAATGTTAGCCTGCAGACTTAAGGGTCCTGGGTTTGATTCCGGTCAAGGGCACACACTAGGGTTGTGGGCTTGATCCCCAGTGAGAGACATGCAGGGGGCAGCCAGTCACTGATTCTCTCTCATTGATGCTTCCAACTTTCTTTCGTTCTCCCTTCTTCTCTGAAATCAATAAAACTATATTTTTAAAAATAATAACAGCCTAAACCGGTTTTGCTCAGTGGATAGAGCGTCGGCCTGCGGACTGAAGGGCCCTGGGTTCGATTCCAGTCAGGGGCATGTACCTTGATTGCGGGCACGTCCCCAGTGGGGGGCGTGCAAGAGGCGATGTTTCTAACTCTCTATCTCTCTCCCTTCCTCTCTGTAAAAAAATTAATAAAATATATATTTTTTAAAATAACAAATAAAGGGGCTGCTGTGGTGAGATAAATAAATAGAGAGAGAAACATAGGCATACAGAGTTAAAATGGCAATAAATAAGTATCTATTAATAATAACCTTAAATGTAAATGGATTAAAAGTTCCTATCAAAAGGCATAGGGTAGATGAATGGATACAAAAACATGATCTAACTATATGCTGCCTACAAGAGACCCACCTCAGAACAAAAGACTCACACAGGATGAAAGTGAAGGGATGGGGGGAAATTTCCATGCAAATGGAAAAGAAAAAAGCTGGAGTAGCAATACTCATATCCAACAAAGCAGACTTCAAAATGAAGGCCATCACAAGAGACAAGCGGGGCACTACATAAAACTGAAGGGATCAATCCAACAAGAGGATGTAACCCTGGTAAACACATATGCACCCAATATAGGAACACCTAATATATTAAAAAAAAAAAAAAAAAAAAACTCCTAGAGAACTTTAAGGGAGAGATCTACAACAATAGAGTCATAGTGAGGACTTTAACAACCCACTGACTTCACTATATAGCTCTTCCAGACAAAAACTTACCAAGGAAACAGTGACTGTAAAGGACACAGTGGAACAGAAGGATTTAATAGACATTTATAGAACATTTCACCCAATCCACACTCTTCTCAAGTGCGCATTGAACATTCACAAAAATAGACCACATGCTAGGACGCAAAACAAGTCTCTACAAGTTCAAGAAGATTGAAATTATAACAAGCATCTTCTCAGATCACAGTGGAATGAAATTAGAAATCATCTACAGTAAAAACAGTAAACCTCATGGTGGCTAAATAGCATGTTATTAAATAATGAATAGATTACTAATGAGATCAAGAAAGAAATAAAAAATTTCCTGTAAACAAATGAAAATGAGCACACAACAACCCAAAATCTCTGGGACCCAGCAAAAGCAGCTCTAAGTGGAAAGTTCATAGCACTACAGGCCTACCTCTAAAAACAAACACACAAAAACAAGAGAAATTAATAATAAACTATTTAACCCTACAACTTAAAGAACTAGAAAGAGAACAAGAAAAGCACAGAGTAAGTAGAAGGAAGGAAATGATAAAGATTAGAGAAGAAATAAATGAAATAGAAACTAAAAAAATGAAAAAGATCAATAAAACCAAAAGCTTCTTTGAAAGGATAAATAAGGTTGATGAACTGTTAACCAGACTAATCAAGAAACAAAGAGAGAGGACCCAAATAAACAAAATCAGAAATGAAAGTGGAGGAGTAACCACTGACACCACAGAAATACAAAGGATTGGAAGAAAATTCTATGAACAACTGTATGCCAACAAGCTGGACAGTCTGGGTGAAATGGACACATTCCTAGTAAAATACAACCTCCCAAAACTGAATCAGAAGAAGCAGAAAACGTGAATAGGCCAATAACAACGAATGAAATAGATGCAGTAATCAATAGATGCTTGGTGAGCAAAAGCCCAGGTCCGGACAGCTTCACAGTTGAGTTTTAACAAACATTCAAAGAACTAACACTTATCCTCCTCAAACTGTTCCAGAAAATCCAAGAGGAAGGAACACTCCAAGCTCTTTTTATGAGGCCAGCATCATCCTGATTCCAAAACCAGATGAAGACTCTACAAAGAAAGAGAATTACAGGCCAATATCCCCGATGAATGTAGATGCTAAAATTCTCAACAAAATATTAGCAAATCAGATCCAAGTGGGATTTATTCCAGGGATGCAAGCTTGTACAATATGCACAAATCAATAAAAACAGTTAGTTACCTACAAGGGAGCACCCATATTATTGTCAGCTGATTTCTCAACAGAAACTATGCAGGCCAGACGGGAGTGGCAAGAAATATTCAAAGTGATGAATAGCAAGAACCTACAACCAACCCAGCAAAGCTATCATTCAGAATTGCAGGACAGATAAAGAGCCTCACAGATAAGAAAAAGCTAAAGGAGTTCATCGCCACCAAACCGGTATTATATGAAATGCTAAAAGGTATTCTTTAAGAAGAGGAAGAAGAAAAAGGTAAAGATAAAAATTATGAACAACAAATACATATCTATCAACAAGTGAATCAAAAATCAAGTGAATAAAAAATCTGATGAACAGAATAAACTGGTGAATATAATGGAATCAGAGACATGGAAAGGGAGTGGATTGACAATTCTCTGGGGTTAAAGGTGTGGGGGTGCGGGGAGAGACTGGACAAAAATTGTACACCTATGGGTGAGGACAGTGGGGGGAGGGTAAAGGCAGAGAGTGGGGTGGGAACTGGGGGCAGGGGAGCTATGGGGGGGAAAAGAGGAACAACTGTAATAATCTGAACAATAAAGTTTTATTAAATTAAAAAGAAAGAAAGAGAATTACAGGCCAATATCCCTGGGGAACATAGATGCTAAAATTCTCAAAAAAAAATATTAGCAAATTGCATCCAGCAATATATTAAAAAGATCATACACCATGACCAAGTGGGATTTATCCCAGGGATGCAAGGCTGGCACATCAAGTTAGGGGCGAATAGGCTGGCAGGGGAGCAGTTAGGCATCAAATCAATATGCGCAAATCAATAAATGTGATACGTCACATAAACAAATTGAGAGACAAAAATCACATGTTCATATCAATAGACACAGAAAAAGTGTCAACAAAAATCCAACATCCATCTTACCTAATAAAAGAGTAATATGCAAGTTAACCATCACCCCGCTACACCAACAAGCTATGCCCACCAGCCACACCCACCAGCCAATCGGAGTGAGTATGCAAATAAACCCAACCAAGATGGCTACAGCCACAGAGAGCAGCAGAGAGGCTTGGGTTTCCCAGCCCTTGCTGGCCCAAGCCTCCACTCAAGGCTACAAAGTTTCAATTATAGAAGGTAAACAAATCCAAACATAAATGGTGGCAGCCATGGCACTAGAAAGAGCGGGATGGCAGGGTTGCCCCTGGCAATAGAAGAAGCAAAGCTTTCTGCACACCCAGCCGGCCCAGGCATCCACTTAAGGCTACAAATTTTCAATTATGTAAGACACATAAATTCCAGATACCAAGACCAGATACTTGGGTTGCTGGGGGCATGGCCAGCCTGCAAACCACCAGAGGCCCCTCGCTCAGGCCACCCCACACCCCAAGGGAACCCCCACCCTGATCCGGGACACTCTTCAGAACAAATCAGCTGACCCGCACCCGTGCACCAGGCCTCTATCCTATCTAATAAAAGAGTAATATGCAGATTGACCATCACTCCAACACACAATATGGCTGCCCCCATGTGGTCAAAGATCCTGCCCCCATGTGGACACAAGATGGCCACCAGAAGATGGCCAGCAGGGGAGGGGAGTTGGGAGGCACCAGGCCTGCAAGGGAGGGCAATTGGAGGCAATCAAATCTGCAAGGAGGGCAATTAGGGGTGACCAAGCCAGCAGAGAGAGAAGTTGGGGGCAAACAGGCTGGCAGGGGAGTGGTTAGACATCAATCAGGCTGGCATGGGAGTGGTTAGGGGGTGATCAGGCTGGCCAGCAGAAGTGGTTAGGGGCAATCAGGAAGGCAGGCAGGCGAGCAGTTGGGAGCCAGCAGTCCTGGATTGTGAGAGGGATGTCCGACTGCCTGTTTAGACCTGATCCTGGTGGGATTGGGCCTAAACAGGCAGTTGGATATTCCTCCAGGGGCCACAGATTGGAGAGGGTACAGGCTGGGCTGAGGGAGACCCCTCCACCCCTGTGCACAAATTTCATGCACTGGGCCTCTAGTCCTATAGAATAAAGATGTAATATGCAAATGGTTGTTACACAGTGAAGTGTAACGACCATGTTACAACTGGGTCACTGATCAGCAGGAGGGTGGGGCAGCAAGCTACAAGCTGGCTGTGGAGAGCCACAGGAGGGGGCAGGGCAGCAAACTATGAGGGGGGCAGGAGCTACAGGAGGGGGCAGGGCAAAAGAGAGCAGGAGGAGCTACAGGAGGGCGGCAGCCAACTACTGGCTACAAGCAGGAGGCAGAGAGCTACAGTAGGGGGCAGGGCAGAAAACTATGAGGGGGCAGGAGGAGGTGGAGCGGGGGGAGCTACAGGAGGGCAGGGCAGTGGGCAGAGAGCTACTAGAGGGCAGCAGCAAGCTACTGGCAAGCTACTGGCACTGAATTGTGCACAGGGCTACTGGTTTTTTATAAAAACCCTCAGCAAAGTGGGAGTAGAGGAAGCATATCTCAACAGGATAAAGACCATATATGACAAACCTACAGCCAACATCACACTCAATGGGCAAACACTAAAACCATTTCCCCTAAGAACAGCAACAAGACAGGGATGTCTGCTTTCACCACTCTTATGCCACACTAGAGGCCTGGTGCACCCCCATGCACTGGTGGGGGGCATGGCCTGCGGGGATTAGCCCGCTGTGGGAGTGCCCTTCACCCTGGTCAGTGGAGAGGTTGTGGACCTGTCCTCTGAGCAACTACTCCTACTGTGGGAGCTCCACTCATCCTGGTCATCCAAGTGGCCCTCCACTGTGGAGCACACTGACCACCAGGAGGAAGCTCCTGTGTTGAGCGTCTGTGCCTCCTGGTAGTCAGTGCGCATCAGAGCGACTGGTTGGCCGGTCATTCTGCTTGTTCCGCCATTTGGTCACTAGGCTTTTATATCCTTACTAGAGGCCTGGTGCATGAAATTAGTCAACGAGGGGGGGCAGTGTCCCTCAACCCGCCCTGCATCCTCTTCCATCCGGGACCCCTCTAAACTGGCAGTCAGACATCCCTCTTGCAATTCAGGACCACTCACTCCTAACCACTCACCTGCCTGTCTGCCTAATGCCCCCAACGGCCCTCCCCTGCCAGCCTGGGCACTACCAACAGCCCTTTTCTGCTGGCCTGGCCATCCCCAACTGCCTTCCCTTGCTGGCCTGGTTTCCCCCAAGTGCCCTCCCCTCAAGCCTGGGGGGCTTCCGGCTGCCTGAGTTCTGGGCCTGTCAGCTGCTTTGGCTTTGTCCAGATAGAGGTCTGGATGGACATTCGGAAGAAGTCCGTTCCTAATTAGTATATTACCCTTTTATTTGTATAGACTAGTGGCCCAGTGCACAAAATTCATGCACATTAAAAGGGGATTATTTAGAGGAAATATTTTAATATTGCTATTTTCCCTTTCTCTATGATAGAAGTGTCAGAGATGAAAGAAAATGTATATGAAAATCTTCCTCCTGTCAGAGTCTGGGGCATGCTGCAGGACCTCGAGTCAAGTCCCCACCCACCACCTGCATACGCTTAAAAAATGCAGGAGCCCTAGACCCGGCCAGCCCCACGCCCATCAAGCCCCTCCGGGTGGGGGGGCCCGGCCTCAGGTGCCCTAGCCCAGCACTGGGCGAGGGGAGCTGCCTCAGGTCCCCCAGCCTGGCACCAGGTGGGGGCGAATTCTCTGGTCCCCCATTAAGCCCAGCTGGGAGGAGGGTGTGGCCTGAGTTCCCCTGTCAAGCTCTGCCAGGCAGGGGCGCAGCCTGGGGCCCCCCCGCCTGGCACTGGGGGACACAGCCTGAGGTCTTCTGGCCTGACAATTGGGCCAGGGATGCAGCCTGAAGTCCCGGTCAAGCCCTCAGGTCCCTCTCACCGGCCAGGAGCCATGCAGCCTCAGGTCCCTGCTGTTCAGTCGTGATGTTATGGCGTCCTGACTAATTTGCATATGCCTCTATTATTAGATAGATAATAAAAGCATAATATGCAAATCAACCAATCAGCAGAACAACCAGTTGCTATGACACGTGCTGACCACCAGAGAGCAGACGCTCAATGCAGGAGCTGCCCCCTAGTGTTCAGTGCACTCCCATAGGGATCGGGCCTAAGCCATCAGTTGGCTATCCCCCAAGGGCTCCTAGACTGTGTAAGGGCACAGGCCAGGCTGAGGAAACCACCTTCCACCCTCACCCCCCGCCAGTGCAGGAATATAGTGCACCAGGCTTCTAGTATATAGATTACATGGGAAGTCCTGGCCACAGCAATCAGAAAAAAAGAAATAAAAAGCATCCAAATTGGAAAAAGAGGAAGTAAAACTCTCATTATTCACAGACAACCTGATACTGTGCATAGAAAACTCTAAAGACTCCATAAAAAGAACTACTAGATTTTTAAAAATGAATTTGGCAATGTAGCAGGCTACAAAATCAATATCTAAAAATCAATGGCTTTTTATATACCAATAATTAATTTTCAAAAAGACAAAATAAACAAACAATCCCATTTACCATTGCAACAACAAAAAAATTAAGATACTTAGGAATAAACTTAAGCAAGGAAGTAAAAGACTATACTTGGAAAACTACAGGACGTTATAAAAAGAGATAGAGGAAGATATAAACAAGTGGAAGAATATACTGTGTTCATGGATTGGTAGACTCAACATCATTAAAATGTCCATACTACCCAAAGCAGTCAACAGATTCAATGTAATCCCTATTAAAATACCAACGGCATATTTCACAGACCTAGAACAAATACTCCAAAAATTTTAATGAACAAAAAAAAGACCGTGAAGAGAGCAGCAATCTTGAGAAAGATGAACAAAGTTGGAAGAATCACAATATCAGATTTCAAGTTATACTACAAAACCACCCTAACTGAAACAGCCTGGTACTGGCGCGAGAGCAGTCGTATACATAGACCAACGGGCCAGAGGAGAGACCCCACAAATCGAACCCACCAGTATGCCCAATTAATATTTGACAGAGGAGGCAAGGCAGTCTCTTCAATAAATAAATGATACTACATCAAAATGAAAAGCTTATGCACAGCAAAAGAAACTATCAACAAAACGAAAAGGGAGCCCCCTCTATGGGAGAACATATTTGGCAATGATACAGCTGATAAAGGGTCAATATCCAAAATATATAAGGAACTCATACAACTAACAAAAGGAAGACAAACACACCAATTAAAAATAGGCAAAGGATCTAAATAGACACTTCTCCAGGAACATATGAAAAAATGCTCAAAGTCCCTGATCATCAGAGAGATGCAAATTAAAACAATAATGACGTACCACCTCCCACCTGCCAGATGGCTACTATTAACAAATCTACAAGTGACAGGTGCTGGCGAGGATGCGGAGAAGAGGACCCTCGTGCACTGCGGTGGGAATGCAGACCGGGGCAGCCGCTGGGAGAGCAGTGTGGAGCTTCCTCAAAACATTAAATGTGGAGCTGCCACTTGACCCAGTGACCCCACTTCTAGGCATATATCCTAAGAAACCCGAAGCACCCATCAGAAGGAATGTATGCTCCCTATGTTGATAGCAGTGCTATTTACAATACTGAGATCTGGAAACGGCCCACGTGCCCATCAGCAGACGAGTGGATAGAAAGCTGAGGTACATTTACACCAGGGAATACTGTGCAGCGGTATTCCCTTTGAGACATGCTCTCACCCTGTGAGACGGCACGGAGGGGCCTGGAGAGGACTCTGCTCAGTGAAATGAGTCAGAGAAAGACATGTATCACGCGATCTCACTCACGTGTGGAATCTAATGAGCAACATAAACTGATGGACGGAGTGGATCCAGAAACATGGAAGCATGGAACGGAGGCGGAATCTTGGAGGGAAGGCGGGGGAGGGTGGGGTGGTGGGAGGTAGTCAACCAAGGACCTTGTGTGCATATACGCATGGCCCCTGGACAGACAGTGGGCGGTGAGGGCCTGGGACGGGGGCAGACTGGAGGGGCGATAGAGGAAAAAAGGAGACATATGTAATACTTTCATTAATGAAGATTTTTTTTTAAATTTAAAATAAATAAACACAAGAAATTGAGGTTTGAGGAACACTGAACGAGGGAATGAGGCCTCGCCAGGCCCTTTTCTGCTCTCCGGTGGAGGACATGGCTTCCTGCCTGCTGCCTGGGACGGACACCCCCTCTGTGGGCGGACACAGAGCTGATCCCAGAGGCAGACAGCAGCCTTCTCTGGCCCAGCCTGGCGCTGCCATCCTTGCGCCGGGCCTGGCCTGTCTGCCAGGTGCCTCTTGGAACCTCAGACAGGAGAGGAGCACGGCCAGCAAGCGCAGGTCTTACTGGGAGGCCGAGGTCTGTGAGAGCTTAGACAAGGGGGTCCAGAGGGCACCCCATCACCCCACCACATACACAGAAAAGTTGGGTCAGAAGTACTTTCATTTCACCCACCAGCCTTCATTGCCCCCTCCCCTCACCCACATCTTCAGTTCCAATTGGACCCAGGTGGCCGCCAGGAAGAATGCACTAGCTCTCCTCTGAGGGTTTAGTTCACGTTTTGGATGTCTTATAAGATGACAACTGATTCTTTTATTCCCTGAGACCCTCCGGTTGCTAAGCCTCTTAGTGCTGATGGTGGAGGAGGGGTGGCCAGCCTCAGGGCAGACAGCCGAGGAGGGGTGGGGTGGGGCTGGGGTGGCTCCCAGAGGTGAGACGAGTCTGCGCAAGGAAGCTGGGAATCAGGCACAAATCCCCGGACACCCAGAACCTCAGAGCCGGACCCCCGGGGCCTGGATAGACCTCTCAGGCATAAGCAAGCGCCCGCTGAGATCACTGTGTTTGATGCTTCGCTTCTAATTAGAAAGGAGCACCTCCTCCCGGAGGCGCACCGGTGCCCAGGAAGGAAGGTCCTGAGCCCCTACCCAGAGCCCTGCAAGCACTTCCCAACAAGACTTCCCTGCGCTGCTCCCTCCCTACTCCCGCGACCATCCCCTGCCGCCTTCTCCCTGGAACACCCGCCCCACAGGCCCACACCGTTCTCCAACCTCTCCCGCTTATCTGCAGCTCTGCCCCACGCAGGGCCCTCGTGTCTCCATGAAGACGGTGGCATCCATCTGCAATCTGCTCCACTTGGACTCTTGTCCTTCACGCCTCACTGCCTTCCTTGGAGCCAGAGTTTCCCGAGCACTCACCCTCCGGTGCCGCCCCAGGGCTCTGGTGAACACCACCGAGGAGAGCGAGGGGAAGGATGCTGCCATGTCTCTGCTAACTGCCCACGAAGACATGGGGAATTGGGTTGTGGCTGAATATCAAGTGCAAGTGAGGGAGGAGAGGACAGAGCTGCTGTCAGTACCAAGGGAAGCTCACTATGCCTCGGCCTGCAGACTGACGGGTCTGGGGTTCAATTCTGGTCAAGGCACATGCCTGAGTTGGAGCTCATCCCCAGCACGGGATGGCGCAGGGGGCAGCTAATCAATGATTCTCTCCCATTAATGTTTCTATCTCTCTCTCCCTCTTTGTTCCTCTCTGAAATCCGTGACCCGGTGCAAGGATTCATGTACATTGGAAGGAAATTATTAGGAGGTGGCTGGTGAGACATGGGGGCTGGGTGAGATGAGCCGGACCTACCTTGGAGCCAACCTCCCACACTTCCTCCCCAGCATCTGTCCAGTGAGCGGGGTCCCTCCAGTAGGTGGGATCCCTCGGCCTGGCCTGTGGGGATCGGGCCGAAACCGGCTCTCTGACAACCCCCGTGGGTCCCAGGGTGTGAGAGGGCACTCTGCAAAGGTGCTGTGGTGCAGGGCGTGGAACGCTAACACAAGTGAGCAGTAACCAGATCCGGGCCGACAGCGCCCCAGCAGCAGCACAGCCCACGGCCGATGGTGAGATCCCCGGCCCCACGAGGAATCGGGCTCCCTCCTCTCTGGTTCCAGGCGCATCACCCGAGAACTGCCGCTGCCAGGCCACCACAGCTGGGCAGCTACTGCATTGAACGTCTGCCCCCTGATGACCAGTGCACATCATAGTAACCCAGGCAGACGGGCAGAGGGACATTAGCATATTAGCCCTTTATATATATATATCAGTGACCTGGTGCACGAAATTCATGCACAGGGTGGGGGGGATCCCTCAGCTCAGCCTGCACCCTCTCCAATCTGGAACCCCTCGGGGGATGTCTGACTGCTTCTCACAATCTGGAACTGCTGACTCCTAACCACTTGCCTGCCTGCCTGCCCGCTTGATCGCTCCTAACCACCTCTGCCTACCTGCTTGCCACTAACTGCTATCCTACCAGCCTGATTGGCTCTACTGTTCCCCTGATGGTCTGATCACCCCTAACACCTCTGCCTCGCTCTGCGCCCAGGACCCAGGATCCCCTCCTTCAGCCAGCTGCAGGCACCCGGACCTGGGCCAGCTTCACCTGGGCAGCCAAAACCGCACAGGCACTGGCGCCCAGGACCACAGGGCAGGTGGCTTATCCCTCTCCGGCCACAGGCACAGCTGCTGGCACCTGGGACTGCGGGACCAGGAGGCCAGCGGCTTGTCCTTCTCCTGGGCCGCGGCCTGGCTGGTCCCCATTCCTCTCTCCCCCATGTTGAGTGTCTGAATCTTTACTGCATGGCGGTATGAGGGTGTAGTGACCATTTGCATATTAGCTCTTTATTATATAGGACTAGAGGCCCTAGTGCAAGAATTCCTGCAGCTTGAAAGGAACTGTGGGCCACGAGGCTGCGGTGGGCACAGGAGTGGGTGTTGGCCCATCCTCCACACACACCCTGGCCCCTCCTGCCACAGACCCCAGTCCCATCTGCTGGCAGCCTGCTCCCATGCACCGATGGCCCCCAGTGCTGATGGCACTGGCCCCACCCACACCCACTGATGGCAGAGAGCAACGGGCCAGCACCGTCAGCGGGCGTGAGCAGATGGCGCCGGCAGCAGGTGCGAGCGGGGCTGTCCCAGGCAGCAGGTGTAAGAGGCGGCTGCTGGTCCTGATCACCCCTCAGGAGCAGGGGGAGTGGAGAAGCCCGAGGGGCAATCCGGCCCCTCACACCACTGACAGCTCCAAGCGACTGGGGCCGTGCCAGACACCAGCAGCGGGTGCAAGTGAGGCTCCGGAAGATGGCCGGTTGACCGGGTATATTAGCATATAACTTTTATTAGTATGGATATTGGTATGGATATGTGTGTGTGTGTGTCTGTGAGAAGCTCACGGATGAAGGGCATGGACTTTCCCTGCAGGGAATCCACACTCCCGGAGGCAGACAGGGACCGTTAGAATTAGCATTAAGTTCATATCTGTAAGTACAACTTGACCCTCACATGTCCCGAGGCTGTGTCCTGTGCGGGCAGTGGGAGGGGGTGCGGTGGGGGGGAGCTCATGGGAAGCTCGGGCTTGAACTCCCTGCCGGAACCCAGCACCCTCCAGGCTCCCTCCTCCCGGGCTCTGGGGGAGGGGGGGGGGTCAGAGGGAGGCCGCGGTTGAGCAGCTCAAACGTGCTGTGGAGAGGGAATCTGCTGAATCTGGCCCACAGGCTTTCTGTGCGTCTGGAGACCAGAGCCACGCGAAGGCCGGGCGGATCTCTGCAGGTCTCAGGCGCGGTGCGGGTGCGGGACGGGGGCAGGGGACGCGGGACGGGGGCAGGGGACGCGGGCCCGGAGCGGCGGCGCCTCTCAGCTCCCCGCGCCGGGCTGCAGGGGCTCCGCCCGGGGGACCTGCGGCGTCCCTGGTGCGGCCTGCGGGCCCCCCAGGCCCAGGACCACCCGGCTCAGCAGGTCTCTGAGCAGCCGGATTTCTCGGAGCAGCAGGTCCACCTCGGGCTTCAGGGCCCCCGTGGCGGGGTCCAGGGGCGTCTTCGTCTTCGGGGCGCAGGCAGCAGGCGCGGCACCGGGGGCCCGCGGCCGGGCGGAGGTGGCATTAGGGGCGGAGGTGGCCGACGGAGCCGACGTGGGCGGCAGGGACTTTCGGAAGGAAAGCGGCTGGTTCCCGGGGGCCAGGGGCTCGGCCTTCGGGCCCTGGGCGGTGGCGGCCGGGTCGCCTGGCGGCCCTGTGGGCGCACACGGGGGGGGGGGGGTCAGGGAGAGGCGGCCCGGGAGGGTGGGGGGAAGGGGGGAGGGGCGGGGGGAGGGAGGATGGGGAGGGGCGAGGCGGGGGGGGGGAGGGACGGGGGAGGGAGGATGGCGGAGAGGCGGGAGGGGCGCGTGCCGAGCCGGCGCGGTGGGGGCAGCTCACCGCGCCCGGGGAGCTGGGGCCCCGCGCTGCGCTTGCGGACGCTGCGGGAGGCCGTGGCCGCCTCGCACCAGTGCGCCTCCAGCTGCCCGGCCTCGGCCTCGGGGACGCGGTACTCGGCCGCCCAGTCGAAGCGGCGCACCAGGCGGCCGCGCTGGTAGAAGGCGAACTGCAGCGGCACCGCGCGCCGCCGCGGGTGCAGGCGCGTCTCGCAGCGGAGCACCGCGCCGCCCGGCCCCGCGGCCGCGCGCAGCACCGGCGCGGCGAACAGCTCTGCGGGCGGGGGCGGCGGTGAGGCCGAGCCGCGGCGCCCGCCCCCTCCGTGTCCCCAGGCCCCGCCCCTCTCCGTGTCCCCCGGCCCCGCCCCTCTCCGCGTCCCCAGGCCTCCGCCCCTCTCCGTGTCCCAGGCCCCCGCCCCTCTCCGTGTCCCCAGGCCCCGCCCCTCTCCGTGTCCCCCGGCCGCCCGCCCCTCTCCGTGCCCCCCGGCCGCCCGCCCCTCTCCGTGTCCCCAGGCCCCGCCCCTCTCCGTGCCCCCCGGCCCCGCCCCTCTCCGTGTCCCCAGGCCCCGCCCCTCTCCGTGTCCCCCGGCCGCCCGCCCCTCTCCGTGCCCCCCGGCCGCCCGCCCCTCTCCGTGTCCCCAGGCCCCGCCCCTCTCCGTGTCCCCAGGCCCCGCCCCTCTCCGCGTCCCCAGGCCCCGCCCCTCTCCGTGTCCCCAGGCCCCGCCCCTCTCCGTGTCCCCAGCCCCCGCCCCTCTCCGTGTCCCCAGCCCCCGCCCCTCTCCGTGTCCCCAGGCGCCCGCCCCTCTCCGTGTCCCCCGGCCCCCGCCCCTCTCCGCGTCCCCAGGCCCCGCCCCTCTCCGTGTCCCCAGGCCGCCCGCCCCTCTCCGTGTCCCCCGGCCGCCCGCCCCCTCCGTGTCCCCAGGCCGCCCGCCCCTCTCCGTGTCCCCCGGCCGCCCGCCCCTCTCCGTGCCCCCCGGCCGCCCGCCCCCTCCGTGTCCCCAGGCCGCCCGCCCCTCTCCGTGTCCCCCGGCCGCCCGCCCCTCTCCGTGCCCCCCGGCCGCCCGCCCCCTCCGTGTCCCCAGGCCGCCCGCCCCTCTCCGTGTCCCCCGGCCGCCCGCCCCCTCCGTGTCCCCAGGCCGCCCGCCCCTCTCCGTGTCCCCCGGCCGCCCGCCCCTCTCCGTGCCCCCCGGCCGCCCGCCCCCTCCGTGTCCCCAGGCCGCCCGCCCCTCTCCGTGTCCCCCGGCCGCCCGCCCCTCTCCGTGTCCCCAGGCCCCCGCCCCTCTCCGTGCCCCCAGGCCGCCCGCCCGCGGCTCAGAGCGCGTGGAGGACACGCTCCTGAGACGCGGCCACGCGGCCACGAGGGAGGCACACGGCGCGGCCTCGGCCCGGGAAGGGGTCTCGGTGCCCGCCGCGCCCCGGCCCCGCAGGATCGGCCCGCCGCCCCGCCCCGCCCCAGCGGGCCCGCCCCGGCGTCAGGGCCGGTGTGGCGGGGGGGACCCGCCTCTCGCCGGCTGCAGGCCCCGGGCGCCTCCTCGGAGCCGGAGCGGAAAGCGCACGAGGTCAGCAGAGAAATTCGCTCCTTCCCGCCAGGCTCCCGAGCTGAGCTTCCCCTCCCGAGCCCAGGCCCGCCCGCCTCTCACGGGGCACCCACCTCCCACGGGGCACCCACCTCTCAGGGTCGCACCCACTATCGCGGGCACCCACCTCTCAGGGCCGCACCCGCTATCGCGGGCACCCACCTTGCACGGTCACGGCCACCGGCGCGGAGAACAGGGGCGCGCTCTCCACCGGGAGGCGCATGGTGCCGGAGCACTGGTAGCGCCCGCTGTCGGCCGCGCGCGCCTGCGGCACCGAGTAGTTGGCGGCGGAGCGGGAGAAGCGCACGGCGCGGCCGTCGCGGTAGAAGTGCAGCCGGTGCACCGCCTTGTCGTACCAGCCGCGGCAGCGCAGCACCAGCGGCTCGCCCTCGAACACCGCGGCGTAGGGCACTTGCAGGATCAGCCAGTCTGCGGGCACAGACGGCGGCTCCCGGACCGCCCGCCGCCCGCCCGCCGCGCCGCCCGCCCCCAGCCGCTGCCCCGCCGAGCGCGCCGGCCCGGCCGCCTGCTGCGGGCGGGTGGCAGGGAAGGCGAAGCAGGTGCCGGGACCGGGCTCCAGCCTCGGAGAGGAGTGCCCAGGCTGCTTCCCACGGCGCGGGTCCTGCCCCCCCCCCCCCAGGCTCCTGGCCCCGCCCGGCCCGTTTGCACGGAGGGAACCACAAGCAGTTCTGGCTGCGCGTCCATTTGCCACCCCCCGGGGCAGGAGGCTGAGGCTCCTTGGGGACAGGCCAGCCTGACTGCACCCAGTGCCACGTGCCCCCCTCCCCTGTCCCAATGGGAGTGGCCGCTTGCCCCTCCTCAGGAGCCTGTGCCCACCCCCGGGGGCAGACACTCACCGTTGGATACAGAGAGGTGGACTGGGTCGCTGACGGGTGCCCCCCGGGTCTGGCACCGGTACACCCCTGGGGTCTGCACCTCGATGCTCCTCCCGTGAGAGGGCAGCAGCAGGTGGCCCAAGTACCAGAGGGTGCTGATGGGCCGCAGCTCCACGACCAGGGGGTGGTACCCGTCACACCGCAGGGTCACCCGCTCCCCCTTGAAGATGGTGGTCCAGGGAGGGCGCAGAGACAGCGTGGGCTTCTCCAGGGCCACTGGGGGGCAGTGTGGAAGGCGGTCAAGGTGAGGCGCCCACAGGAGTGCTCTGAGGTGGGGAGTCTCAGGAAACCTCCCGAGCCAGTCCTCATCCCCAGCCCGGCCTCCGGGGAGCCCCCGCTGCCAGTGCCAGGTGTAAGCCGTGGGCAAGCGGTCACCAGACCGTGTGGCACGGGAAAGACATGCTCCCACCGCGGTCCGAGGGGGTCCATGCAGCCCACTGGGGCTGGGGTCCAAGTGTCAACACTGGGCGAGGGGGCGTGGGACTCACCAGCGCGTCCGCTGCCGGGCGCTGCGCAGCGAGGACGGAGGGAAGGAAGAGGGAGGTGGAGCGGTGAGGGAGCCGGGGACTCGCCGGGAAAGACTCAGGAGCCGGCCCTGGCTTTCTCCCGCCTCTTCACCCTCCAAGATGGTGGGCTGCTTGGAGTTGAGGATTGCAACCCCCCCCCTCCACCACACACACACACACACCACCCCCCCCCACACACACACACACCCCGTCCCGCCTCCCGTGGACTCACCCAGCAGCAGGAGGGCTGCCAGCAGCCACATGACGGAGCTGATGTGTCCGCCCAGGGCTGGAGACGTGAGGGGGTGCTGCCCGGAGCCCCTTGCTCCTCACTCCTGGAGACCGGCCCGCTGCGTGTCAGCTCCAGGGGCCCACCAGCAGGGCGCCTCCTCTAGGCCAGCCCCGGCCTCTGCAGAGCCCGCTGAGCACAGCCTGCCCTGCTGCCCAGGCCCCCGGCACCCCTCTTCGCCCACCCCCGCCCACTGCCCTGTGCGCTTCAGGGGGGAGACACCTCACACCTCGCGGTCCCCCGGGGCCTTTCTCCGCAGCCTCCCCAGCTCAGCCCTCAGCGTGAGGCTGGCATGAGGTGCCCTCCCGGGCTCACACCTCCCACAGGCGAGCAGACAGGCAGCCAGGCCTCCGGTGTGTCCATCAGGGAGAGAAATGTAATGTGTCCATTCTTCTCTCTCCCTTCCTGGACCCCAAACCCTCAGGAGTTAGAAAAGGCTTCTCTCCTACCCACTGCCGTGCCTCGCCCCGGCACCCTCACCTGAGGCAGAGAAGCCGCTGCCGGGCCCTCTGGTCTGACCTCCACTTCTTTCTGAGCCACGTGGCCTGCCCTGAGCAGCCAGGGGGCAGCGGCGTCCTGTGTAAATACTTAATGGATTTTCCGCCGGATAGTATGTCTCCGGGCCCCTCTCTCTGCTCAGCCAGAGCACCTCCCTCCCTGGGGACTCTGGCAGGAAACAGATGATCCCACATCAGCTGGGAGAGGGCGGTCCCTTCCCCTCTGGCTTGGGACACCCAGAGCCCCTCTGAGCATCCCCCCGTGCCCTCGGGGTGCCAGTCCTGGGAGCAGCGCGGCTGCCTCCTGGGAGAATGGATGGGAACGGCCTGCTTTGGGATCGCACCCCATCCACCTGGCTCCTCACTCGGGGCCAGTGGGCGCCCACACCCAGCTCGCAGAGCTCTGACTCCTGGCCAGGGTTTGCTCTGGGACAGAACGTGACACCCCTCAGCCGTGCCTCCTGCACGCCAGCTGGCATCTCAGCCTCTTCACTGAATTCCACAAGAAAAGCCACAAAGCGTGCAATCTTCCCCGAGCTCCCGGTGTCCCTGGCCGGGCTCCTGCCACACAGTGCCTGGAGTTTGACTTGAAAAATCCACCCTTCCCAACATTTCTCTATTCTCCGCTCCTTCCACATCCCCACCCCACCCCCGAGGTCGGTCTTTTCCTGCATCCAGGACTTGCCCCCGGAGTGTCTCACTCTCCACCCTGTGCCTCACAGGACCGCGCCGATCACCACGGTTACCCAGCAGCTACCGGAGCCCGCCACGCCCCAGTTCCTGGACCAGAGGCGCCGGAGTGGGCGGCACCGTCCAGGAAGCCCCGCTCTCACGCCGTCCAGCCGGCTCCCTCCCTCGTCTCTTTTCTCAATGATCACAGAGAGAAACTTCGATTTGTTGTTCCGCTTATCCACGCATTCATTGGTGGGTTCTCATGTGTGCCTGATGGGCATCGAACCCAAAACCTTTGATGACGCTCAATCAACTGAGCTACTCTGGCCTGGGCCCCTTCCCTGGTTTCCTGTGGCAGGGCCGGGCGGGCAGACGCACCTTCTGTGCCGCACTGCGGGCCGAACTGGCACGGAACGGTGGGCACAGAGACAGGAAGTGGACGCGGCTCGGGTCTGGAGCCGGGCCGGGTGCTGCGGCGAGGCACTCTGCCCGGCCGCAGGGGACTGCGGGGCGGGCGCTGGCCCAGCCTGAGCGTCCAGCAGCCGCCCCAGCACCGGAAAGTGTGGTTCTGTCCCCAAGAGAGCACTGTGCGCTTCCGAGACGACGTCCTTGCTGCTCCGCGAGCGGCTGTGCCCCCGGGCCAGCCCAGGAGCGCCGGTGGCCCTGTCAGCTGCGGGAGAGGCAGAGCCGCTGGCCGTGCGCGGCCTAACAGCGGTGGGAGGAGAGGCAGGAAGGCCGGCCTCTAACTGGTTGCTGAGTGAAGGCTGGGCTGGAGTGAGTGGCAGAGACACCAGCGCCCATGAGGCCGGGGCTCCCCTCCGCACTCCTCACTAGTGATGCTCAGGGCCAGAGAATCCTCTGTGGGGGCTGCTCCGTGTTATAGACTGTTATCAGCACCCCTGTGTTCTACTTACTGGACCACAGAAGCACCCCCCCAAACTGACAACTCAAGTGTCCCTGGGCAGGTGGGGGTGGTCCCGCCAACTGTCCCCCCGTACCCCCGCCGCCCGTCTGCTTGCATCTCTCGCCCGGGGCTCTGTCTGGGCAGCGGGAGGCGCCGTGGGGGCTGAGGAAACTGGCTGCCCGGTTGAGGGGTGTGCAGTTAGTTACCCACGCTCGCCTGCCCCGACTCCAACAGACGGGAAACCGGGAGGAGCTCTGGGCACGAGTGCAGGACAGAAAGAGGAGACGGGGAGCTCCGTTTATTGGGGTGCTGGGCACCGCTCACTGCAGGTGCACCCTCACACCGGCTTGGAGGGGCCCTTCCTGGTCTGCAGCTCCAGGTGGCCAGACAGGTCCCTCAGCTCCATGACCAGGTGGCCGAGCAGCACCCGCACCTCCTGCATCTGTCTGAGGAGAAGGCCCACCCGGTGCTGCAGGTGGGGGTCGGAGGCCTGCAGGGGAGAGGAGGGGCCGGGGCCCCCCGGGGAAGGGCTGGACGGAGGAGGCAAAGGTCTGGGCGGCTCTGCAGCAGGCATTCCTGGAGCCATGGATTTCGGAGGAGCGGGGTTCAAGGCAGGTGGTGCACCAGAGCTCGAGGGACCTGGGTGTGGGGCAGGAACACACATACAGTGACCCGCAAGCCTGGCTCAAGCCGCCGCCCCTCACGTCCGAAACCCGTCACGGTGAGGCTGGTCCCGGCCCCTCCCCGCCCCCTGCATGGGGGGCACCTGCCCTGAGGACAGTACGCAGACTCCTCTGAGCATGGCCTCCGGGAGCTCCTTCCCGCGGCCTGTCGGCTCCCTCCGTGCGTGAGCCACTCCCGCCCGCCAGCCTCCCCTGTCCCTCCCCCATTCCTGCAGCGGCCTCCCAGACTCCTCTTCTGTGCTTCACCCCAGAAGCAGCCTTCACCACGGGGCTCCCAGGACCAACACGGGCTCCCGGTCCCGGGGGGGCATCACCGTGAGCAGCGGCGGCGGGCTGGGGGGCCCTGTCTGCCTTGTGAGGTGTCCCTGTCGTACGCTCACCGCCCCCAGGGCCGGCCCCCGGCTGCTGCCCGCGGTGTCCTGTGGGTCTGCTCACACTGAGCCCAGGGCCACCGTCCGCCCCCACCTTCCACCCAGCGCCAACATGCCCTCACCCTGCACCCTGATCTCCAGCGGGGGGCTCCTCTTCCACACACGGCGGTCCTCGGTGGCGGCCTCGCACCAGTAGGACCCCGAGTGGGCCTCTGAGGCTGCGGGGACCTGCAGCTCCGGGGACGGGCCTCGGCCACGCACGGCCCGGCCCCCCTTGTGGAAGGAGAAGAGGAGGCGGGTGGCTGACCGCTGCAGGGGCAGCTTCGTCTGGCAGCTCAAGGTCACGGCACTGCCCTCCTGGGGCGAGGGCGAGGGCGTGGCTCTGAGCACGGGAGCTGGAAACAGTTCTGGAGAGACGAGAAGGAAGAGCTCAGCCTGGGGCCTGTGTGTGTGCGTGTGCGTGTGCGTGTGCTCGTGTGCGTATGTGTGCTCACGCTCTCCCTGGGCAGGAGCCATCTCCGGAGAGTTCTATCTGACCCTTTCAGTCCGGTCTTCACTGGCCGGGACTGGAGCAGATCTACCGTGTTTCCCCGAAAATAAGACATCCTCCGAAAATAAGACCTACTTCATGGAAACATAAGACATCCCCTGAAAATAAGACCTAGCACGTCTTTGGGAGCAAACATTAATATAAGACACGGTCTTATTTTTGGGGAAACAGGGTAGTGAGCAGGCGTCTGACCAGGACGCGTGGGATAGGGGGTCCCGGGACTCGGCTCCTCGGTGAGGAGCTGGTCTCTGTGTCCCGGCTCTGCCGCAGCGACTCTGCCCCGCCGCACCTTGGACGCTGACCGCCACGGAGGACGCCGTCTCGGGGCTCCCGGGGCCAGGGCTCCGGAAGACGGCGCTGCAGTGGTAGCGCCCGCTGTCCGCCTCTCGAACCCCGGCGATGGTGAACTCCCTGCGCGGCCCGGGGGCAGCCAGAGCGGCACCGTCGCGGTAGAAGGTGACCTGGGTCAGGGGCCAGCCTCGCCAGGCCTGGCAGCGCAGAGCCAGAGAGTCCCCTTCAAAGACGGGAGTGGCCGGGCCTTGGAGGATCAGCCAGTCTGTGGCCCAGAACACGGCTGAGTCACCCACTGCCTGCGTGGCAGCCCCGTGCGGCCCTCGGGGACCCCCGGCTCTCCGAGGGCCCGGGAGCTCTCACCCCAACAGCTTCTCTGGTGCCTGGGCCCGAGGGCACCGGGCTGTGGGCTGAGGACGTGGAAGGAAGCTGTCATCGGCGGCCCGTGGCGGCCCGTGTCCTGCGGCGCCCCCCAGGGGCCTGGGCTGAGGGGAGCTCGGGGAGCGGGAGGACCTTACCGTAGGACACGACCAGACGGAGCGGTCCGCTGAACGTGTAGCCCTTGGCCCGGCAGCCCGCGGCCTCCCCAGGGTGGCAGGCGCTGTCCCCGGTGCTGACAGGGCCCTCACACTGCAGGGTCTCAGAACCGGTGGCTGAGGAGGGCCCACGGGAGCCAGGAAAGGTGCTGAGGCTTGGAGAAGGAGGGGCCCTCCAGCGGGGCTTCCTCCCCCTCCCCCTCCGTCCCCCTCCTCCCCCTCCCCCTCCCCCCTCCCCCCCTCCTCCCCCTCCCCCCTCCCCCTCCTCCTACTGGGGAGTCTCCCTTTTTAGAAAGGGCTTTAGTTGCCCACGGGTCTCTCAGAGGGTCTCTGACATGGCTCACTAGCTTGCAGATGCTCAGTGAATAAACGACTTTGGTTTGGGGAGGAGGCAGGGGAGAGTGTGGCCAAAGGGTGGACTCACCCGCGTGACAGCCAGCTGCTGTGGGCACAGGAACCAGAGACCCGCCATCGACCCCCAGTGGTGGGCACAGCACGGGAGGGAAGGGAGAGGTCAGTTCTAACTCCGCTGGGCATCACGTGCCAGAAGCTGGCTCTTCCTCACACCCTGTTTCATCATCACAAAGCTCCAGGTGTGAGCCTGCGCCCCGAGTTTCTACATCTTTAAGAAATGGGCTTCGAAACCCCAATTAACTCACCAACCTTTAAAAGGGGTTGGAATGCAGCAAGGAAGTTCGGTCTGTCTGAGTCCAAAATCCCGCCACTCTCCCCCGCCCCCTGCCTCTTAGCTCAGGCCAGGCGATTCCATCCCCCATCTCCACCCCCTGGCCCCTCCCAAAGGCCCCCCTCCCTTTGACCTGGTCGCTTCTCTCTCTCAGCGAGGCCCCTCCCCCTTCCTGGTTTCCGGCTGTCCACGGCTGGTCGGGCCCAGGTGCGGTCCTCAGAGCCTCTGCCCCTCTGCCCCGCCCGGCTGCCCTCTCGGTTCCTCACCGCCACCGCCACCGCCACCACCCCGCCCGCCCGCGCTCTCCGCTGCTTCTTTCACACAAACCCTGCCAGGGCTGCCAGACACGTCCCTCAGAGCGCGCTGGAGGCATCGCCACTCTCCTCTTGTGAATAAGAAAACCAAGTCCAGAGGAAAAAGGGACTTTTTCAAAGAAACGCTCTCAGTGGGAGAGGCGTGGAGCCAGAATGTCCGCCCGCCGGTTGGAGCTCTGGCCACACTCTGCCGCCCAGGGCCGGCTCTGTGCTCAGGGGAACGATCGACGACATTGCTATGGGGCCTCGCAGGGGCGAGAACTCGGAGACGTGAGACAAGGCTAAGAGACAAAGGAAAGGCCTGGTCCCTTTGGTTTGCGGACGGCACGGGCGGGAGCACACCGGTCCCACCGGTCTCCGCAGGAGGGAGGGCCAGGCAGGCCGTGCCGAGGCTCCAGGCAGCTCCTGGGCAGGGCCGAGGCCTCGCCCAGGGCTTGGATGCCGGAGTGTGTGTGTGAGCGAGAGGGGAACGGGCATGGGTGCTCTTTTCAGCAGAGGGAGAGGAGTGAGCAAAGCAAGGAGACAGGTCAGAGAGCAGCGGGGAGGGCGTGAACCCGAGCAGCAGGTTTGCTGGAGCACCACCTGCTCAGGGGAGCCCCGAGGTCGCAGAGGCTCCCGGGGGCCAGGCTGGCCGGTGCAGAACTATTTCAAGGACACAGGCTGAGACCAGGCCCTCCGCTGAGAGGCCAGGGCCCGGCCCAGGCAGAAATGACAAGGCTTGTCCTAGCGTGGCCTTCCTGTGCTCCAGGGACAGCGATAAGGAGGGGAACAGCTTGTTCACCAAGCCCGTCTGCGCGTCTGGTGGGGGGGGATGGCGAGACAGGAGGGGACGGTTGGTGGGCACTGGCCACGTGTGCTGGGAGACCTGGAGCCACGCCGGTGGGGTGTCCTGCTCCAGGCCAGGCTTTTGAATGTGACGCTCAGGCACAGGCCTGGGGCTGGAGATGCAATTCAGGACTCAGATCTCAGATCTCCGCTGTCCCCCGAAAGCCGAAACCAACACATAAGCTGCTGGGGAGAGAACAGGAGGGAGGCTGCAGGATGGGGGGACAGGAGGGAGGCTGCAGGATGGGGGACAGGAGGGAGGCTGCAGGATGGGGGACAGGAGGGAGGCTGCAGGATGGGGGGACAGGAGGGAGGCTGCAGGATGGGGGACAGGAGGGAGGCTGCAGGATGGGGGACAGGAGGGAGGCTGCAGGATGGGGGACAGGAGGGAGGCTGCAGGATGGGGGGACAGGAGGGAGGCTGCAGGATGGGGGGACAGGAGGGAGGCTGAAGGATGGGGGACAGGAGGGAGGCTGCAGGATGGGGGACAGGAGGGAGGCTGCAGGATGGGGGGACAGGAGGGAGGCTGCAGGATGGGGGGACAGGAGGGAGGCTGCAGGATGGGGGACAGGAGGGAGGCTGCAGATGCATGGGGGCGGGGAGGGGCGGACACCAGATGGAATGCGAAGCCCACCGGGGTAGGAACTACAGTGTGGGAAGGCCCCTGAGACCAGATGTTGCCTCCGGGCCGCTGTGGTAGCCGGTCTGTGAGCACCAGAGCAGGGAGGCGTCCGCAGCCTTGGTGCGAAAAGGAAGAACAGAGTTGAGGTCCTGGCCGCAGAGGCTCTGTGGCCCTGGGGCTGGGGCAGGAGATGCTCGGAGGTTTTCATGTCAGGCCCGCACTCACCCCCAGCCCGCCTCCTCGAGGCCTGAGAAGGTCCGGCTCCTCTGGCCACCTGCCCGCCCGCTCGGCTCACTCACCCAGCAGCGCCTGGGCCGCCCAGAGCACCGGAGGCAAGAAGCAGCCCCGCTTCATGGTGACCAAGTGAAGGTCTCCGCGCCTCACACCCCGAACCTCGTCAACACGAAACCTCTCAAATTAGAAAGAGGAAGTAAGTGTAACTGTCTCAACTCCTCTTCAGCTCTGATTGGCTCCACCCTTCAGGTCCCAGGGCCCAGGTCAGTTGCATGGAGGGCTGGGGGGGGATGAGGGCGCTATGGCTCCCGGTCCCCGTGGGCTCAGGGAGCTTCCAGAGCTCGCGCTGTCTGACACGTCCTGGGCCTCCCGCCCCTGTCGGGGAGGGTCCCGCCTCCTGCTCCAGCTCCTGACTAGCCCTGGCCGGTGTTGCTCATTGGTTAGCGGATCAGCCTGCACACTGAGGGTCCCCGCCGCCGGAGGCTGACCAACAGCGGGACAGAGGCAGAAGCTGCTGATGGCTACAGAACCCAGCGGGCTCCCTGGAAGTTCAGGGGTCTGCCCTGTCCCCTCCCTCTTGCCTCCCCTCGCCCCGCCCCCCCCCCCCCACAGTCATGTTTCTAGAGCAGGGGTGGGCAAACTTTTTGACTCGAGGGCCACATGGGTTCTTAACTGGACCTGAGGGCCGGCACAAAAGCAACCTGACCACGCTGGCACTCTCCTCTTGGGCTGCTGGTGAAGGAGCGGAGGGGAGAGCAAGAGAACCCTCCGTTCTCTCGGCTCCGCGGGCCGATAGAACAGCCGAACGGGCCGGATCCTGCTCGCTGGCCCCGGCGGCTATGGCTCTCTGGCTCCGGGAAAGGCTAGGAAAAGAGAAGCATCCAGAGGACCCAGCAGTGGCCCAGGCTCAGGCTCAGCCCAGGGCCCTGGTCCTGAGGAGACTGGAGACGCCGAGGAGACCCAGAAAGGGCGACTTGGAGGCGACAGCACTTCCCAGCTCCATGCCCCCTCCCACAAGCCACAGCCCTGCCTCAGGACGCCCCCTTTGACAGTGGCTCCCAGACCCCTCCTCTCACAGGATCACCCCCTCTTATCATCCCCCGGGCCTTGTGGTTACCCAGAGGGGAGAGGAGCAGTCAGAAATGCTGGGCTTGAAGGCAGGGCGAGTGGGGGGCCTGACCCCCAGCTGTACAAAACCACCGCCGGAGCGTGCCCACGGGCAAGCAGCTCTCAGGCAAGTGCAGCGTTTGCAGGAAGTCTCCGTGTCGAAGAGGCCGGTGTTCCGCGCTGATGGCCCGGGACTCAGGGTGGGTGAGTCTGGGCAGGAGGCAGGGAGGCGTGAGCTGGTGTGGCTCTGTCCTGAGAGCACAGGCCCAGGAGAGGAAATGGGGAGAGGAAATGGGGTCTGGGCAACCCAATGAGAATCCACAGCATGAGGAGCTGAATCGGACCTGCCCCTCACACTCCGCTCCCACAGAAAGCACCAGACCTGGACCAGGGATTTGATAGAGGTTTAAACCTCTAGAAAAGCACAGGAGACATTTATTTGGGATCCAGTGCTGGGCTCAGGAGTCAGAGTGCGGAGACCTATGAAGACAGAGGTCCCCTGGGTATGCGGAAATCATAAACTGATGGGTTTACTTAACTAAGTTATAGAAATGTATGTTATAAGCCATTTAATGAGAAGTTTTAACTAATCTTGTTGATATAAATTCCTGTATAATTTAAATATTCTGATGAAATTGTGCTTTCCTCAAAAATAAAAGAAGAGAAGTAAGGAATATTTAATTCCAGTACATACAGGAAGACAGTAAAAGATCTTTTGGTGAGGAAAATATTGTAGGTGACTTTAAATCTATACATATTTCTTGATTTTAAAAAATGCAAAAGTATCAGAAATAAGAAAGGAGATATTAGTCAAGGCTTAAAATTATTACACTGTACAAAATGTAAAGCAAATATAAGAGACAGCTCGAAAAAGCTGGTTTTGTGGAAAGAGCAGTAAAATAAACCTTTGGCAAATCCGATAAGGATAAGCGGAGTCAGAGGAGAGGTGTCTCTAGCACTCAGCCACGGGCAGTGTTTGGTGTGAGGTCTGCACAGGAGCGCTGGGAGGGCCACAGTCTCGGTTGTGTTGTTACAGGAAATTAAGCCACAGGGGGACTGAGTTTATGTCCTTAAAGAGGACTGCAGAGCCAGACAGTTCTCCTGGAAGACCCCAGGAGACAGAGGTCAATGGTCGAGGGGGTCAGGGATGGTTTTGAAAGCAAGAGCACAGCTGGAGAGTGAGCTCTGAGGCCTTTCTCCTGCCACAGGGCGTGGGTGTCCAGACACCATTCTTCCCACCACAGGTCGGTGCCAGTCCCTGCGAGTGGGTGTGAACTCACCACCCGTGAGTGTGAACTCTGACTGTGGGAATAGAAAGTGTATCCAAAAGCCATGGCAACCACCCAGCAAAGGAAGCTGCTAAGTCCTCACTGCAAGAGCATCACACGTGGATGTCTCAGGGTCCCCAGAACACAAGGCCTCTCCAGCGCATCCACTGAGCTGTCGGGGTCTTCCAGCTGCTGGGAGGCCTCTCTGAGGCCGCATCCTCCGGTGCCTGCAGCAGGAACAGCGGCAGGAAGCGTCCACAGTCTCTCCCAAGGACCCATGGCTTGCAGAGAACTGGGTTATAAAGCAGCGTGGTCCTTTATCCGCCTCCAGGAGGAAGAGGAAGAAGACACGCACACAAGAAGGCACATTCAGCGGAAGAAGAGAGCTCGGCGTTAAGAGGGTCATTCCCAAGGCCACCCCGCAGGGAAGCAGGCCAGGGCGGTTTACTCTACTCGCCCGCCAATCGGCCCCCAAAAGCGGGGGAGGGAGTTTTTCTGGTCCTGGCTGGGCGGTTGTCGGAGCGGCACTGAATACACCCAGAGGTTGCACGTTCGATTCCTGACCTGGACACAGACCTAGGCGATCTGTATCCCTCAATCTAAAGATCAACAAAAACATACTCTTGGGTGAGGATTAAAAATTTTAACCAGGTGAAGGGATGTTTTTTATAGTGTTTTATTATAAAAGTTAACACGTGCTCCGATGGAAACAGGAAGGAAAAGCACCCTGAAACCACCGGCATGTGTTCCTGTTCAGCACTTCTGAGGTCACATATAGGACGTGCTTTCCCCCGTAGCCTGCAACATAAGCAGCTCCCGTGTTGCTACAATCGCTTAACAGCAAGTTTTGTTGTGTGCGTGGACGTGGAAGGAGTGTGATGCGAGGAGTGCCGAGCTCAGGGTCAGTGTGGCTGTCATCGGCTGTGCTGTCGGACAGGGCCCCGGACCCCCGGGTGACCGTCTTCGGACGGCAGGAATCCCGCCTGAGGGTCCGGCCGGAAGACAAGATGGGCCGGCCAGGCCCTCCCGTCAGCTGCGCATCGGTATCCTAGGGCCCGGTGTCTTCCTCGGGGGCCTCGTGGTGCAGGAGGGAGTAGGTGACGGCATTCTCCACCTAGAGAAGGCAGAGGGGCAATGGGCCCACAGAGAAGCCACGGGGGGGGGGGGGGGGAGATGGGGGACAGGCCATGGCTGGGGGCTCACCTCCGCTTTGGCAGCCACGTCAGCACCCTCCATGTTGGCTGTGGGCGAGAAGCACAGTCAGCAGGGCCCTGCTGTGGGGCCACTGCACCTGCCACCCCAACCCAAAGCCACCCCAACCCAAAGCCACCCCAACCCAAAGCTCCTCTCCTCCTCACCTGTCCCTCCTCCTCACCTCTCCTCTCCTCACCTCTCCCCTCCTCCTCACCTCTCCTCTCCTCACCTCTCCCCTCCTCCTCACCTCTCCCCTCCTCACCTCTCCTCTCCTCTCCTCTCCTCTCCTCTCCTCACCTCTCCTCTCCTCACCTCTCCCCTCCTCCTCACCTCTCCCCTCCTCCTCACCTCTCCCCTCCTCACCTCTCCTCTCCTCTCCTCACCTCTCCTCTCCTCTCCTCTCCTCTCCTCACCTCTCCCCTCCTCACCTCTCCCCTCCTCACCTCTCCTCCTCTCCTCACCTCTCCTCTCCTCCTCACCTCTCCTCTCCTCTCCCCTCCTCACCTCTCCCCTCCTCACCTCTCCTCCTCTCCTCACCTCTCCTCTCCTCCTCACCTCTCCTCTCCTCACCGCTCCCCTCCTCCTCACCGCTCCCCTCCTCGTGCCTGAGGTCTCTCCAGGCCCAGGAGGGGGTCCCAGGCCAGCGGACTGCCCCCCAGCCCTCCCGGGTGCCGGCGGCTCCGGGCCCGGGCCCAGGGCTGCACTCACCGGGCTGCTCGGGCCGGGTCTCTCCCCGCTCCCTGCGCGCAGGGCGTCCTGGGAGGGCACACCGCAGGTTAGTGGGTTACAGGGGGGCCTGCGTCCTCAGGGCCAGCGGCAGGTTAGGATTGTGTTAGGACCAGCACAGACATCTCGCATTCAGAGGGCTCCTCCGCCCCTCCCGCTCTCGCCCAGGGACAGCCGACGGCAGAGGCCGGTCCGGAGAGACTGCACGGCCCAGCCCCGAGGCCACGCTCTGCCCTAACAGTGCCGCCCGCCTCCCCCGCCCAGGCCTCCTCACGTCTCCCCTCACTGAGGGCGCCCAGGCCTCCTCACGTCTCCCCTCACTGAGGGCGCCCAGGCCTCCTCACATCTCCCCTCACTGAGGGCGCCCAGGCCTCACATCTCCCCTCACTGAGGGCGCCCAGGCCTCCTCACGTCTCCCCTCCCTGAGGGCACCCAGGCCTCCTCACATCTCCCCTCACTGAGGGCGCCCAGGCCTCACATCTCCCCTCACTGAGGGCGCCCAGGCCTCACATCTCCCCTCACTGAGGGCGCCCAGGCCTCACGTCTCCCCTCACTGAGGGCGCCCAGGCCTCATATCTCCCCTCACTGAGGGCGCCCAGGCCTCACATCTCCCCTCACTGAGGGCGCCCAGGCCTCCTCACGTCTCCCCTCCCTGAGGGCACCCAGGCCTCACATCTCCCCTCACTGAGGGCGCCCAGGCCTCACATCTCCCCTCACTGAGGGCGCCCAGGCCTCACATCTCCCCTCACTGAGGGCGCCCAGGCCTCACGTCTCCCTCACTGAGGGCGCCCAGGCCTCACATCTCCCCTCACTGAGGGCGCCCAGCCTCCTCACATCTCCCCTCACTGAGGGCGCCCAGGCCTCACATCTCCCCTCACTGAGGGCGCCCAGGCCTCACATCTCCCCTCACTGAGGGCGCCCAGGCCTCACGTCTCCCCTCACTGAGGCGCCCAGGCCTCACGTCTCCCCTCACTGAGGGCGCCCAGGCCTCACATCTCCCCTCACTGAGGGCGCCCAGGCCTCCTCACCTCTCCCCTCACTGAGGGCGCCCAGGCCTCACGTCTCCCCTCACTGAGGGCGCCCAGGCCTCACGTCTCCCCTCACTGAGGGCCCCCAGGCCTCACACCTCCCCTCACTGAGGGCGCCCAGGCCTCACGTCTCCCCTCACTGAGGGCGCCCAGGCCTCACGTCTCCCCTCACTGAGGGCGCCCAGGCCTCCTCACCTCTCCCCTCACTGAGGGCGCCCAGGCCTCACGTCTCCCCTCACTGAGGGCGCCCAGGCCTCACCTCTCCCCTCACTGAGGGCGCCCAGGCCTCCTCACGTCTCCCCTCACTGAGGGCGGTCCAGACCTCACACCTCCCCTCACTGAGGGCGCCCAGGCCTCCTCACCTCTCCCCTCACTGAGGGCCCGGCCTCCTCACGTCTCCCTCACTGAGGGCGCCCAGGCCTCCTCACGTCTCCCCTCACTGAGAGCGCCCAGGCCTCCTCACGTCTCCCCTCACTGAGGGCGTCCAGACCTCACACCTCCCCTCACTGAGGGCGCCCAGGCCTCCTCACCTCTCCCCTCACTGAGGGCGCCCAGGCCTCCTCACGTCTCCCCTCACTGAGGGCGCCCAGGCCTCCTCACGTCTCCCCTCACTGAGGGCGCCCAGGCCTCCTCACGTCTCCCCTCACTGAGGGCGCCCAGGCCCAGGCCTCCTCACCTCTCCCCTCACTGAGGGCGCCCAGGCCTCCTCACGTCTCCCCTCACTGAGGGCACCCAGGCCCAGGCCTCCTCACCTCTCCCCTCACTGAGGGCGCCCAGGCCTCACGTCTCCCCTCACTGAGGGCGCCCAGGCCTCACCTCTCCCCTCACTGAGGGCGCCCAGGCCTCCTCACGTCTCCCCTCACTGAGGGCGTCCAGACCTCACACCTCCCCTCACTGAGGGCGCCCAGGCCTCCTCACCTCTCCCCTCACTGAGGGCGCCCAGGCCTCCTCACGTCTCCCCTCACTGAGGGCGCCCAGGCCTCCTCACGTCTCCCCTCACTGAGAGCGCCCAGGCCTCCTCACGTCTCCCCTCACTGAGGGCGTCCAGACCTCACACCTCCCCTCACTGAGGGCGCCCAGGCCTCCTCACCTCTCCCCTCACTGAGGGCGCCCAGGCCTCACGTCTCCCCTCACTGAGGGCGCCCAGGCCTCCTCACGTCTCCCCTCACTGAGGGCGCCCAGGCCTCCTCACGTCTCCCCTCACTGAGGGCGCCCAGGCCCAGGCCTCCTCACCTCTCCCCTCACTGAGGGCGCCCAGGCCTCCTCACGTCTCCCCTCACTGAGGGCGCCCAGGCCTCCTCACCTCTCCCCTCACTGAGGGCGCCCAGGCCTCCTCACCTCTCCCCTCACTGAGGGCGCCCAGGCCTCCTCACGTCTCCCCTCACTGAGGGCGCCCAGGCCCGGCGGAGCTGTGGGGCGCGTGGTGCGGCTGGGGTGCTCTCCCCGGTGAGCAGCCTCCCTGCCTCCCAGGCCTGGCGGTGTGACGGCTCCCGGGGCTCGGGCCTCTCCTCGCCCTGGGCTCTTTGCGGGGAGAAGCTCCTCCCAGAGCCGCTTCCTCCGCGGCTCTCAGCGGGGCCTCCTCCGCCTCGGGACGGGCCTCATTGCAAGAGCTTCGACCTCGGCCCCTCATAACCCCCAGGAGGCGGCTGCCGTTCCGTCCCCTTCTCCGGAGGAAGAGACTGAGGCTCCGGGAGGCGAGGAGCCAGCCCAGCCGCACGGCCGGGAGCCATGGAGCTGAGCCCCCACGTGTGCCTCCCAGGAAAGTGTCTACCGGCCCACCCCACGCGGTTCCGTGGGCTCCTCCGTCCCCTCCCCCCTCCCCCGTGGCCTCGCATTTCTCATCCCTCTGATCGCCCCATCTGGTTGGGCTCCTGTCTTCCGGCCCGCAGCCCTGCGAGCTCCACGAGGCACAGGCCCCTGGCCCGGTGCCGCCCACGGCGTGGAGCGCAGGCTCCACGCGGGACACGTGTGGCCAAGCCTCAGGGACGGAGCTGCTGGCGAATGAAGAACGGAAATGCAGGCCGTGTCTGAACGTGAGACTCTGTAGCCCAAGAGGAAGGTTCTGGCGATGTTTTAGGGCTTTGGCCAGGGAGGAGCTGATAAGAGGAACCAAGAAAAGCCACAAACCTGAACTCTGGTGCCGCCTGAAGCAGACCCAGGCCACGCCAGCCACACCAGCCACGGCAACAATGCTGGCAATCACGGCCACCATGACCACAAGCAGGGAGTGTTTGCTGGGCACTGAGGAAGACAGAACTCAGACAGGCGTCCGCCCGCCCCGCCCGCCCAGGCTGTGCCTGGCCCTCCCCCTGCCACCTCGCCGCTCAGGCGTCTGTGCTGGCCTGTCCCCACCGGCCTGTCCCCACCGGCCTGTCCCCACCGGCCTGTCCCCACCGGCCTGTCCCCACCGGCCTGCCACTAACCAAGGCGCACGCAGAGGAAGGGCTCCTCCAGGCCTCCGGAGCCGGAGGAGAGGCCCCACCGGCCAGCGCAGTGGTGAGCTGTCCGCACCGCCGCCCCCGAGCACCGCACTCCCGGTCCCAGGCAGGTCGGAGGGAGCCGGCCTGTGCCGGGCAGGCGGCTGGTGCGGCACCAGGCCTGGGGCCTCTCCCCCGCAAGCCCAGCGCCCGACCTCTAGCCCGAACTCCCGGCCGCTGGCCCAGGGGGCTGCGGTGGCACTTCTGCATCCCGGGGACGCCCAGGTGACCCTCGCCTCCCGCCTGCCCCCGGGCAGGGCTCGCACCTGGGACGGTGATGCTCACGGGCTGGGAGGAGTGCAGCGTCTGCCCCAGGAACCCGGAGCAGTGGTAGGCGCCGCTGTGGCTGGCGTTCGCGTGTGGGATGGAGAAGCTGGCGTTGGTGTGGGCAAACCACTTGGGCTTCCCGTCCTGGAAGAAGGTGATCTTGTGCAGGCGCCAGTTCCTCCAGCTGTGGCACCGCAGCACGATGGGCTGGCCCTGCGGGACCCGCCGGCGGGGCGTCTGCAGCAGCAGCCAGGCTGGAAGACACGGGGCAGGACGGCTGCCTCAGCTCAGAGGCCCAGCGCCTGGAGCCTCGCCGGCCGGTGGGGCAGGACCAGCTGAAGCCTGGAACCCGAGGACCCGGCCCGGCCTGGCCCTCACTCGCGGGCCTGTCACCTGGGAAGTCACTCCCCTTCTGGGCCTGTGCACCGGCTGTGAGGATGGACACAGGGCACCACACACCTCCAACAGTCCTGACACCTCATAGGGGCTTTCCTGGGCTGGGAAAAGATGCTGCGGCCCTGCCCTGCCCTGCCCTGCCCTGCCCTCCCCTGTCCCTCCCCTGCCCCTGCCCTGCCCCTGCCCTGCCCCTGCCCTGCCCGGCCCTCCCCTGCCCCTGCCCTGCCCTGCCCGGCCCGGCCCGCAGGCCTCTGGGGAGGCACGCGGGACCTGGCGCAGCCCCTGGGCAGGAGGGAGGGGCTCTGACATGCAGACGTGTCTCCGAGGATCGTAGGTGGACATCCAACAAATGCTTTCTTCTCTGGTGAGTGTGAGGGGATGTGGCACTTCCCGCAGGGGGGGGGGGCTGGAAGGCCTCAGTGTCATGGGGTCGATAGTCTGCCTGTGGTGCCCCCCAGTTTTCGTCCTTGCACTGAGGAAGGAAGGCTGTTCGCTGTCGGTGGCGTAGGGAATAGGCCTAAGGCGGGTGCGGAGTCCTGAGCTCGCCCCGTGCCTTCCTCCGACGCTCCAGGACGGGGCTGGGGTCGGAGAGGAAGGGCGGGACAGACACTGAGACACGGAGGGGGAGGGGCAGAGTGACCACGGCCTCGGCGTGCGTGCCAGTCAAGCAGGAGACCCTGAGTCTGCGTGGGGGCTGGCAGGACACGGGAGAGGCGCAGCAGAGAGGAAGCTTGGTGCGGGGGGAGCCGCGTGGGCGGGAGGACCAGCTCTTGCTGCTTACACAAGCCGGAGCCCTGCCCTCCCACCGCCCCTCTGGCCACCTTTTCCGGCCTAGCCCGGAGCATCCCCTCCCCCTCGGGAATAGCCCTCGACTCCCTGCAGGCAAGGCTGTGCGGCCTGGCCCCCGGCAGCCTCCTGATCAGGATACGCTTAGGGCAAGCGGGAGGCTCGGCATCACGGATTAGAAGCCAGGGAAATGTCAAAGCTGCCGCCTGCATCAAGCGGCCGTTCTTGCCTCTCCCGCCCTCGTCGGGGAATCTCCACGGAGACGCCGCGCCAGCAGCGGGTCCAGGTTACAGCCCGGGCCGCTGTGTGCACAGGCCCCGCGGCCTCCTGCAGGACTGGGGGGGCGGCACTCAGAGTTCCTCTCTGAGTAATGAAAACGCCCGTCCGTCCGTCCGTCCGTCCGTCTGCTGGGAGCCTCGGCTCCCGCCTCCGCTGCCCGCGGCGGACCGCTGGCGGGGACTCGGCCGCAGGACGGTTGGCTCCCAGGCCGGTTCTTCGAGCCCGGCTCTTGGCCCGGCGTTCTCCTGGGCCTCGGCGCGGACACCGCCGCAGCAGTCCCGGTGGGCTGGCTCTTGCCCTCGCGTTTTCCTCTTCAGCCAGACCTGTGGCCACAGCTCCCAGCGGCCCTCCCGGAGCAGAACCGCTCGGAGCGCGAAGCTGCACACCTTGCCCTCTAGTCCGCCTGGCAGACGGCCGGCGGGGCGCTGGCCACAGCCTGCTTCTCACGCAGCCCGCCCGGCCGCCGGCAGCAGCTTCTCACTTGAGTTCTGCTCCTTCTTGGATACAAAAGCCTCAGTGATGTGGGCCAATCGGGGCTTCCCAGTGGCCTGTGGAGGTTTGAGTCACCACCCGTCTGGTCCTGTGGCTCGTCCAGGGGCGGAGCTCCTGGGGGTTGGGGGGTGCGGCTGCCAGCTCACTGCTGGGGTGTTGGCATCGCCGCTGGAGGAATGCCCAGCTCCTGGAGGGTCTGGCAGCAAGCACTGGGCTCGGCGTGTCTCCTCAGCCACCACAGGGCTTGCCCAGCAGGCGCAGACGGCATGCGGGAGGCAGGGGACCAGGAGTTGGCGGCCGAGGGACCGCCAGCGGGTCGGCGCTGAGGCAGGCTGTGCCAGAGCCCTGCCTGTCTCCCGAGGCTGCGGGGCTGTCGCTAAGTGGGGAACGGGCTGGACTTGCGGAAGGCAATGACCCAAATGCCCAGGTACTGGCTCCTTCCACCTGGACTCGAGGACGCGGGGTGCTATTCCTGCCACCTCACTCAGCTTGGCTGAGGTTGAGGGACTAGCCTGAGTCCCGAGAGGAAGCTGAGCCCCAGCGAGGGCCTGGCGAGAGGCAGACAGAGGAGGTGAAGGCAGGGCAAGGCCCTCCTCAGGGGAGCCGCGGGCTGGGGCCGGGGCCTCACTGCCAAATCTGGCCCAGCCATACCCCTGGCCTCCGGAGGCTGAGCCTCTGCCGGGGCCTGTGGGCGAGGCGGGAGGCCCAGGGTCCGTCTCCCTGCCATCCGTCTCCCAGCCAGGGCTCAGGCACACGCGGCCTGGCGCGGGCGCGGCTGGGAGGCGCTGGCCCCAGGAGCGTGGACTGGGTGGGAGCGTGGGGCTGAGAGAGCACCTGCCCCGGGACTGGAGGTGCGCAGGGCCTGGGGCAGGGCCTGGGGCAGGGCCTGGGTAGGGGAGGGGGGGAGCGGGCACGGCCGCCTGCTGCTGGGAAGACCTGGAGGGCAGGCCCCCCAGCCACCCACTTGCTGTGCACACGGTGACATGTGAGCTGCCCCTGCTGGCAGCTCAGTGGTAGACCTGAACTTCTGGGGGGCGGGGCCCCAGGCTGGAGGACTCGGGTCCTCCCAGGGGGCATCCACCTCATGTGCTGGTCCCGGGGCCTGGTGTGGCCATTGGTGGGGACTCGGTGGGTCCCCTCGCCTCTCCCCTTCCTGGAGGGGCCAGGCTCCGGGCCTTCTTCCAGGCCTGCCCCTTCCCAGCTGGGCCTGCGGGAGCTCCTGGGGACAGCGGGGCCGCGGGGAGGGGCGGTGTGAGCAGCTGCTCTGCCTGGAGAACCACGTTTTGCCAGGAGGGTGAGAGCGCCCACTGGGACGGAAACATGCGTGGAGCTGCCCTGTGTCAGGAGGCAAGTGCATGGAGGGCGGGGCAGGATGTTAGACTGCAGGGGTCAGCACCCCACAGAGCAGAGGGGGAACAGACTCGGAAGGAGCCCGCGGCTCCACAGCTGGCACCCAGCTGTGCTCCTGCTTTGGCTAGGAAAGTGGGGCTCTGGGAAGTTGGGGTTTCCTTCTGCTGCTCTCACCCCGGTGGCCTGTCTGTGGCCTCGTCACCTTCTTGCTCAATCAGGTCTGAGGCCAAGCAGCCTCACAGCCTCCTCCTCCGAGGAGCCCACGTAGAAGCACAGAGGCGGGGGCTAGGGGAAATGACTGGGCGGAAACCACTTCCCACAGCGCGGGCCACACTTCCCAGAAAGCGGCCACGCCTTTCCCAGCCCTCCGCCGCCCCTGCCCAGGCCGCCCCGGCCTCCGGCCCCTCCACTGACCGGAAGTCACGTCCAGGTGCACGGGGTCGCTGAGGCTGGTGCGGCCCGTCTGGCACCTGTAGTCCCCGCTGCGGCTGCTGCTGGCCCTGAAGCTGTAGCGGGGCTGGGCCAGGCCGGGAATGGCGGTCCCGTTGAGGAACCACCGGGTGGCGTTGTCCCCCGGGCCGAGGGCGCCCTGGCAGCTCAGGGTCACGTTGTCCTCGGGGAACACCTGGGGCCAGGGGGGCTGGAGGCTCAGTACGGCCTTCGGGAGACCTGGCGGCAGAGCAAGGAGCGTGAGGAGCCCGGAGCAGGTCTCGGAGCCGACAGGAGGCCTGGGCCGCGCTGCCCACCGCGTGAGAGGGTGCTCCCCGCACCTCCTGAGCGGGAAGGGGTCAGGGCATGCCTCACTGAACAAAGGCGCCTCGCTCCCCCACCCTGTGGGCTGCTCCCCTTTAATGGGGGGGCTGGACTCAGAGCTGCGTGAAGACAGTGGTGGGGTGTCAGCAGAGAACGGGAGTTCCTGGCTCCTGTTCTGACTGCATGTCCTTCTTTGTCCCTTAGAGCAGCCTGTCCTCGCCCCACCCAGGAGGCCAGAGGAGAGGGGAAGGCCCTGCCCCCAGGAGGGGAGAGCTCGCCCGGCGGCCCTGGGCCTTCAGGCAAAGCAGAGGTCCTGACAGGAGGCTGAAGCCGGAAGTGCGGGCTCCTGTCCGGATGGAATCGCCTCCATTGGAGAGAGGAAGGTGACAGAGAAGGCGGGTTGTTTCCTGTGACAATGTCTGTGCCCTGCTGCCTGACCCCATCTCCAGGGGAGGAGAGAGGGGGCGTGGGGGAGAGGGGAAGGGGGAGAGGAGAGGGGGGAGGGGGAAGAAGGGAGGGGGGAGAGGAAGGGGGAGGAAAAGGGGGGAGAGGGAGGGGGAAGACAGGGAGAGGAGAGGGAGGAGGGGAAGGGGGGAGGGGGAGGGGGAAGAGGAGGGGGGAGGGGGAAGAAGGGAGGGGGAGAGGAAGAGGGAGGGGAAGAGGAGGGGGCAGAGGGAGGAGCGTTGCCCCCTGGCCTGCCTAGGTGCGGTGCTGGGGCAGAGGAAGGGGCAGCTGGGGAGAGAGGTGGGTGAGGACTTACCAGGGGTTCCGGCCGCAGGAGCTGCAGGGGAGAAAGCGAAGTCCTCCGTCACTGTGAGCAGTCACCGTCTGTGCACCCTCCTCTCCCGACCCCGACCCCGACCCCGACCCCTGGCAGTGCCCGCCCGGCCGGCACCTGCTCCCCCGAGCAGCTGCGACCAGAAGCGGGCAGATGAGGCTGCGACCTCACAGCCGCCGCACGGCCCAGGCCGCGGAGCTGCTGCCCTTGGGGGACGCAGGGTCCTCCCCGCCCAGATGCTCCTGCCCGCAGGGCGGACCTCCTTCCTGCCCGCAGCCCCTCCGGCGCCTCCACCTTCCGGGCCAGCCCCTCCCCTGCCCCCCCCCCCTGCCCCTGGTCACAGCACCCTCTTCAGGGACCTCTTCCTCCTCGACGCCAGCACACCCAGGGTCTTTCACGAAAAGAAAACCTCTCGCCTGACCCCAAACTTCTCTCTCTGCTCCCTTCACAGCCCGTTCCCCCTGCCTCCTGCACCGGCCACCGCCCGCTCCTTCTGGGCAGCTTCGTTCGCGCCGAGGACACGGTCCACTTCCCTCCCCTCCCTCGGCGGCTCCGTGCCCACGGCCCCCTTTCTGCTTTTCTGGGCCTGGAAGCGGCAGTCTCTGCCCTTCCTCCCCAGGCCGCCCGCCCTCACGCAGCAGCGTGGCCCCTGCCTCCCACTGAGAGCTGGGACGCTCTGTCTCTCCGCCCGCCCGCCCGCCCGCCCTGGCCCCACGCTGCCCAGTGCCCACCGGCCTCTGCTCTGCCATCTCCCGGCTTGCCCCCCAACCTCTGGTCCCCCACACCCGCTGGAGAAGCGGGGGTGATTTTAAACAATGCCACTCCCGCGTGCAAGCCTGCGCGGCTTCCTCTGCTCTTAAAATGAGATGAGTGTTTGCGGGCCGCGCTGGCGCTCCAGCCCTTCCTGAGCGCTCAGCTCCAGCGGCTCCGGCCCGGGCCTGGCTGCGGGGGGCTGGCCCTGCTCCGCGCCTGCTCCCCGCTTCCTCAAGGGGCTGAATGTGGCCCCGTCTCCCTGAAACATGGCAGCTGCTCCCCCCCCCCCCCAGCCAGGGAGGCCAGGCCGCCGTGGGGGGAGCGGGACGGGGGGGGGGGCTAGGAGCCGCTGTGCGGGCGCTGGCGAGCCCCTGGCACAGGCTGTGCGTGGCGCTCCTTTCATGTTTAACGAGGTGGTTGGTGGCCCCGAGAGCCTCCAGGCCAGGGGGCCGGGCCGGCGGGGACCTGGAGATGCACCCACAGTGCTGGTGCAGCAGGGAGCACGCGTGGCGCCGGGGAGACCCAGGCAGAGGGACTGTGAAAACTGAGTCGCTGAGCAATGGAGAACTAAGGATGGCTCCCGGACAAGAACCGAAAAGATGGGGCAGCCCCCTGGTGACAGAGCCAGAGCACAAATGAAAGAAGCCGCACGTCTGTCTCCCGCCGTGGGGACCTTGGCTCACTAGGTCCACAGGCTGCGTGTCCCTGTGAGGCTGGCGAGGGGAGGGGCTGTGTGTTCCTCTGGCCATCCTCGGGGTGGGGGGACAGCTCCAGGAACTGAGCTGGGAGGTCCTGGGGGCAGGTTCCCCCAGTGGCCAGCACTGAACTCTCCTGGCCCCCATCCCTTGCCTTGGCCTCGGCCCCCTGGCTTTCTCCCTGCGGGGGGGGGGGGGGGGGGGCGCCAGGCCGGGCCTGTGTGGTGGCGCTGGCACACGGGTGGTGTGGCTGAGCAGGAGCTGCCTCTCCCGGGGGAAGGGAGGCGCTCGATGCCTGAGGTGGGTTCAGGGGACAGAGAATAGCCACTGCCTGCCACGTGCCTTCCAGCTTCCTCCCACGCCATCTGGGGCGCCGTGACCTTCCCCTGAGACGTGGCTCCTGGAAACACGTTTCTGAGGAAGGAGCAGAGCGGCCACCCCAGCCTTGCACGGCCGGTCCTGGGACTCCTCGGAGCGGGGCCCAGGGGAATTAGGAAAAGTCCTTTATCACCGGCTCTGCCAGGCCAGCAGGCTGCAGGGTAAGTCTCCGTCGGGCTGACCGCTTCTCACGCCAGCCTCAGCCTCGCTGACCGAGCACAGCTCCGACGACCGACCGACCGAGGTGGCACCACGCCCGCCCGCCCTCTGGCCCGACCCCAACTCACCCAGGAGCAGCAGCGCCGCCCCCAGCAGGAGCATGCGTCCCCAGGGCCGGCGCGGGGGCCGGCCAGCCTGGCCACCGGCTGCAGCAGGGAGCGGCAGGACTGGGGGGACCCCCATGGTTCCCGGAGCGGTGCTCGGAGCAGCACAGCCAGCAAGCTCCTCTGGGGGCTGCACCCCGGACAGACAGGCGGGGAGTCAGAAGGGGAAGTGGAAGCCTGCGGCTTTATCACGGCCCCGCCCCCCCTTCCTCCGAACGCCCCCTCCCTGGAGATGCAGCCTTCCCAGAATCCGGCTCAGCCCAGTCCAATTCACCGGAATCGCAGAAACTGGGAACCACGTCCTCTCTCCCAGCCCCCCCAGTCCTGTGCTTCTAGCTCCTGCAGGCGGCACGGCGGCCCTTCCCGAAATCAGCGCAGGCTGCCGACCACCCAGCACCCCCGGGTCCCTTCTGGGGTGTGGACTTCGAGGGAGAGGAGTGCGGGGGCCAGGAGGAGGAAGCTGTCACTCACTGTCCCCACTCGTCACTGCCCTGCCGCCCCCAGCCCGCCGCCTCTGACGGCAGGTGAGCGAGGGAGCGCCGGAGGCTCCTGTCCGCCTGGACCCGCTCCCAGGCCTCACACACCCGCCGGGCGCTCGGCCTCAGCCGGGCGCCTGGGCCTCGCCCGGCCTCCAGGGCGGTGAGCCTGGGCACAGAAGGCCCAGCTGAGAAGCCGCCTGGGCCGTGGGGAATGAGGACCCGGGTGCGGGCAGGCGCTCGGCTGGGGCGCCCCCGGCACCGCCCCCTCCGGCTCTGTCCTCCTCATCGCCCACGCCCGCTCAGCACACGGAGAGGGGCCGCCTGGCACAGGGTCCTCTACCCACTCCGGAGACCCCCGCCAGGGCCCGGGGAGAGGCGGCGGCCCTGCACTGCCGCCACAGCCACAGCCTGGCGGGGCCTCCTGGAGCCGGCTCTCCCTGCGCCTGGGAAAGCCGCGCTCCGGCTCTGCCCCCGGGGCACCGCCGGGTCCACATGCACCTGCGCGGGGCGAGCCTCTTCCTGCGGCCTGAGTCTGAACAGACCCTCTGACCTGCCCCAGACCAGCAGGAGCCCCAGGAGGCACGCGTGACCCCAAAGTCACTTGGCAGCCCTGCTCCCCTGGCGAGGAGTAAGCAAAGCAGTCCGTGTACTCCCCCCAAAATCCCTGGACTCTCTGGCCAAGTTGTTCCTGCGAAGGAAAGCCCTTGGCGACCGGCTGCTGTGCGTTGGAAACCACCGCTTGGGCCCTGGACCCCCAGTTCCGGGCGAGCTGAGACCCAGCCTGGGCCTGGACCCCCCAGTTCTGGGCAAGCTGAGACCCAGCCTGGGCCTGGACCCCCAGTTCTGGGCGAGCTGAGACCCAGCCTGGGCCTGGACCCCCAGTTCCGGGCAAGCTGAGACCCAGCCTGGGCCCTGGACCCCCCAGTTCCGGGCGAGCTGAGACCCAGCCTGGGCCTGGACCCCCCAATTCTGGGGGAGCTGACCACCGGGCTGGCTGAGACAGGGCTTGGTCAAAGGGTCTTCGGGTGGCTCTTTGCTCCAAGTGGTTTGGGGGATGGGGGACAGGGCAGGGGGATGGGGGATGGGGGACAGGGCAGGGGGACGGGGCGGGGGGTGGGCGGCCGCCGGGGCGGGTGAAGGAGCGGACCGCGGACCAGGGACCCGGTGATTTCGGGCGGGCAGCGGGGCTGCCCAGGGGCGGGACGGAAACCCTTAGTCAGGACGCCCGCTATCAGGGCGGCTCCCAGCACAAGGACTCTAATCGCGGGGGGAGAAGCTGGGAGTCAGCACCCCGCTTCCCTCTGCCGCTTTTCCTGTAACCTCCCAACCCTGCCCCCCCCCCCAAAAAAAAAAAAAACCACAACAAGCCTTTTTGGTCTTCGCTAGGACATGTTTAAGGAGGCAGCGGGGCGCTGGGGGAGTCCTCGGTTTTCCTAGGGGACTCCGCGCAGGGAGGTGTGCCGTCATTACAGTCTGTTCTCCATCTGCCTTTTGGGGGTTCTCAGCTGAGGTCCATTCATTTCCTCCCTCCAAGCCAAAACAGAACGGGGAGTCTCTCTTCCCATGACCACTGGGAAAAGATAAAAGAAAAAACAAAATAGATAAAAACAAACGAGATGTTTCTTTTAAAAACAGACACAAACAGTACGCACTGTTGATTGATTGGTTGATTGATTTTTAATCTCCCCAGGATATTTTCCCACTGATTTTTGAAAGTAGAGGGAGGGAGGAGGGAGAGACACCGATTGGTTCCCGCCCTCTGCACCCTGACCTAGGGTGGAGCCCGGAACCTACCTGCTGCCTCACGGAATCGAACCCAAGACCCTTCAGTCCGAGGGCCAATGCTCTCACCACTGAGCAATGGAGCAGGCGGCACGCCACTGGAAACTGAAATGTGCCCATGAACCTGGAGAACCTTTGAAGGGGACAGCATGATTTAAAGTGTGTGTGTTGAGCCCTAGCTAGTTTGGCTCAGTGGATAGAGTGTCAGCCTATTGACTGGGTCCTGGGTTCGATTCCGGTCAGAGCACATGCCCAGGTTTGGGCTCATTTCCCCAGTAAGGGGCTTGCAGAAGGCAGCCCATCAATTATTCTCTCTCATCATTGATGTTTCTAACTCTCTCTCCCTCTCCCTCTTTGTCAATTAAAAAATTTTAATAATAAATTAAATTTAAAATTTTTAATAATAAATTAAATTAAAATTTTAATAATAAATTAAATGTCAGGAAATAGGGGAGAAATTGCTACTTCAAAAATCAGGAAAACCCCATGTTTAATAGCAGAAGTCTGAAGCTGGAGCCGGATCAAGGGCCTCAGGCCTCTGCCCTCAGTGTACTTAGATGTCTTATTCATCCCTTCCAAGCCCTGCTGACCATCTGTGGGGATCGCACTCGTGCTCTCCTTATAATGTTGTTGTGAAGATTAGCTGACAAAACTGATGGGGGCAGAAATGGAATGTTGGGGACCAGCTATAATTGTAAGAAATGTTGATCATGTTCACCGGGATTGCTTTGTGCTGGTTAAAGAAGGCGCGTTCTAACCTGGCTGGAGCTGCCGTGGGACCGGGGAGCTCGCCTGGAAATGCCGCCCATCCTCCCCATCGGGGAGCTGCCTCTTGTCCTGGAAAGATGACCAACCTTGCTGCAGAAACCGGAGCCTCCTGCCCTTTGCAAACCCCAGCCCCATCACCTGTTTACTGCCCATTTGGCAAATCTTTTGCCCACTTCCCTGTGCTGTTGTCCTTTTACCCAACGGCAGCTGGCTTATGGCGGGGGTGGGGGTGGGGAGAGCAGATGTTTGTAGACGACCTGCTGCCCGCAGGACTGCAATACATGCTCATATGATTCACCCCTGCCTCTGCTGGACAGGCAGCCCAGACCCATGGACTGTCCAGTTGAATGCTGTTAAAAACAAATTAAACTGTGTAAATGTTTAAGATCTTACTGACTTTATTCAATGATTCATGAATCAAGCAGCATCCAGTCAGGGTCCAAGAAGCTGTGCAAAATGAGAGATTTGTAGGCAGAAAGGAGCAGGATGAGAAAGTTACTCCAAGAGACTGGCTATCCTGTATAATAAAAGCCTAATATGCAAATCAACTGAACAGCAGAACGAATGGTTGCTATGATGTGCACTGACCACCAGGGGGCAGATGCTCAATGCAAGAGCTGCTCCCAGCCACAGGCCCCAGGCCAGGTGCGGGGGGGGGGGGGGGGGGGAGGGGGGTGCACACGGACACATCTCCCCGGGGCTCCCCCATCCCCCCTCCCATCACCTTGCTGGTCACCCCAAAGATTGGCCCTGATAGCCATCTAGGCCTAGGGACCCTACCCATGCACGAATTTCGTGCATCGGGGCCTCTAGTTGTTAACATAAAAACATTCAAACCTGCAAAAGAATTTTTGTGAGTTTATTTGAGTCAAACTGTCGACAACTGCCAGGAAGCAGAACCTCAATGGATTGAGATGATGCCCCGGAGAATGGCGGTTATATCTGTATTTATACATGGCAATCAAAGGAGGGTCATGGTGGGTTACATGAAATCCATTGGTGACAGACTAGAGAGGTGGGAGAAAGCACAGCGGAGTGGGGGGTGGGAGGGGGAGGAGCTCCTCAGATTGCATAAAAAGTAAAATGATAGACACATACTTGGGTGGGCTTCGGAACAATATCAATGAAGGAAACTGTGGTCTCTGTCCTGGAGCCCAGCACATTAGGTTGTGCCCCAGGGGTCCAGGAAAAGGGAATTTACAAGTGACCCGGACATTTCAAGGATGTTATCAGAGATACAGAAAGACAGACAGGCTCAGTTAGGGCAAAGGCTGGCCTTGTCAGTGGAGATACCGGCCTAGGATGTAACTGCCACCATCACTGTTAGGTCTGACCGAGAATTGGATCGGTGCCCTGCCCCGCCCCGCCCGGGGAGCTGTCCACTTCACAATGGACATGCCACTTGCTGAGACCACATTCCTCTGGCTGAGAGCATTCTCTGTCCTCCGCCCTTTCCCGGAACCCACACCTGCAGAGTGCTCTGCCCAGAAACAGCCGCCCGGAGTCCTTAACAGCCCGACTCCCGTCTTTGGGGGCTGCACCGCGGGGGCTCAGCCCATCCGGTGTCCGGGTGACCTAATAAATTCATAATTCTTTAGCCCTTTTGGCCTCCTTTGGCGAGCCTAATAACTGCTTTTAGTTAAATCTCAGACCGGCCTTTGTGATGACTCTAGGTCTCTGAGTTTGCAAGACGGCCACGCAGGCCTCCCCTGAGCTGTGAGGTCAGCATGTGGCCCCTTCCGTCACACTATGACAAGGTCATCTCCTTTGAGGGCCAGCAGGGGTCTATGAGGCAGACACCTAATTAAGTGCAGCTGATTCCTGGTGTGGACTCCGTTGGGTTTAGCAGAGGTGACTTCACTTTGGTTGGGCTTGTTATCTTGTTTTTAACTATTCTTAACACAGAACCTTGCATATAAATGTGTTTATCATCATTAGAGACCAGGAGAACGGGGATGGGGAGGGTGATTGGGGTTTTGGGACCCACTGTGAGAAGGTCAGACATGTGCTATCAACTCAAATGGTGCCAGTTCTGGGCATGTGAGATTCCAGTCACTTGTTTCAGAAGCTGCTCTTTTCTCTTTTTTCCTGCTTGGTTGAAAGTTGTTTCTCTTCCTCTACATACTCTGACCACCCTTCAGTGGGTCCCCATGATTGCTTTATCAGCTGCTCTAAGATTTCCTCCTTCCACCCTCTTCCTCAAGAGCAGAACTAGCCCAGGCAACACTACAGCTGCTCACCTCAAAGGAGAAAGTCTGGCGGGAAGGCAACCACAGAAGGGAAGTGAATGCAATGGAGCTAAGGAGGTCTGTCAGGGGTTTCCACCAGGCCTACCACCAGCATCACCAGTCTACCCAGAACACCTCTGGGGATTCAAGTCCTCGTTGACAGCGTGGTCACGTTAACAGCCTTTTTAGAAATGCAGATGCTCTGAGCTGGGTGACCGTGGACCTCAGGGCCCGGATTTGCTCAGCGCTGCTTCAGAGGGAGAGTGCTGAATCTCTTCTGATGAAAGGAGAATGAAATCACCCCAAGAGAAGGGCTACTTCCCAGGAAGCCAAGACCCAGGACAAAGGGAGAACCAGGTTCGGAAGGGAGAGGTGAGGCCAGATTGCGTTCATTTATTTACTTTAATATTTTTAATTTAAGTGTAGTTGGTATATAATAATATGCCAGTTACATTAGTTTCAGGTGTACAACATGGTGATTCAACATTTTATACCTTTTGTTGTTGTTACCCTACTACTTCTAGTCATCATCTGTCACCGTGCAAACCTCTCATGATAATATTTTTTATTTTGTATTGATTTCAGAGAGGAAGGGAGAGAGATAAAGATATAGAAACATGCATCAATGATGAGAGAGAATAATTTTTTATATTTTTTAAAATTAATTTCAGAGAGGATGGAAGAGGGAGAGGGAAAGATAGAAATATCAATGATGAGAGAGAATCATCGACTGGCTGCCTCCTGCACATCCCCTACTGGGGATCGAACCTGCAACCTGGGCATGTGCCCTTGACTGGAATAAAACCCAGGACCCTTCAGTCTGCAGGCCACTGAGCCAAACCAGATAGGGCTCTCATAATAGGGCTCTCATTGACTAGGTTCCCCTTAACTATGATCTCCCCAACCCACTCCCCTCTGGCAACTGTCTCTTTGATCTCTGGTTTTTATTTCATTGGTTTGTTTATTTAGATTCCACATATAAGTAAAACCATATGGTAATTGTTTTTCTTTTTTTAAAAAAAATCTTATTACAAATGTCCTCCATCCTCCCCCATTACCCTCCTCATCAGTCCCACCCCACCCCAGACATTCATTCACCACCCTATTGTCTGTGTCCATAGGTAATGCATATATGCATATGGTCTTTAGTTAGCCTCTTCCTGCACCCCCTTCCCCTCTGATATTTGTCAGTCTGTTCCATGTTTCCATGTCTCTGGTTCTATTTTATTCATCAGCTTATTTTGTACATTATTTTGTATATTAGATTCCTTATTGTTTATTTTTATTTTTAGATTCAATTGTTGATAGCTATGTATTTAATTGCTATTTTATTGTTCATATTTCTTCTTCTTCTTCTTCTTCTTCTTCTTCTTCTTCTTCTTCTTCTTCTTCTTCTTCTTCTTCAATTCCCAAAGTGTGGTACACATATCCCCAGGAGTACAAGTTGCACCGGAGTTTGGTGGGGATATGCACCGTGCTTAGCTACGCCTAATTCTACGTTCTCATGAGTCAAGTCAAGACAGTCTTGTGGCCCCGGGACCCAGGGAGTGCACAGGCCCTGCCGGCCGCTGTGGGAGCCAGGGAGCTGATGTGGGACCTCCACCGCGCCTTCAGCTCCTGCCTGGACAAGAAGCCTTTGAGCGCCACCTCCCTGCCCACAACCGTCCTGGCCCGCAGCTGTCCCAGCCTGCCCGCTGGTGAGGAGCTGGCGCAGCGCCCTCCGTTCACGGCCCCGGCGAGTCCTTCTTCCACCGCCGCATGGCCAGGCCGAAGCTTCCACTGCTACCACCATGTGGATTGTAAAACTGCGGGAGAAATTGAACCACAGGAGCTACCATCACTGCTGCACCCGCTGCCGCACCTGCAGCTGCCACGAATTATAGGAATCCACTGAGAACGGAGCTCACTCCGCCCCGGGCTCAGGGAGAGTGCGCTTCAGAACTTGGCCTCGGCGTCCACAGCAGCTCCACTTCCCCACCAAAGGAGACACCATTGAGGGTGGTCTCTCCACCCGCAGCCATCTCAGCCCACCTACAACCTTCCCAGCACACCCACCGTGCTGGTGTGGAGATGGCACGGCGCCTTCCGTTCACGGCCCTGGCGAGTCCTTCCTCCGCCACCGCATGGCTGGGCCGAAGCTTCCATCACTGCTGCCAGGTGAACTTTAAAACTGTAGTGGAAATTGAACCACAGGAGTGACCGTCGCTGCCGCACCTGCCACCACCGCTGCGAATAAAGGAAATCCACGGAGAACAGAGCTCACTACGCCCTGGGCTCAGGGAGTGGGCGGCCTCAGAACTTAGCCTCCGTGTCCACAGCTGCTCCGCTTCCACACCGAACGAGACACCTTTGAGGTCGGTCTCCCCGCCTGCAGCCATCTCAGCCTACCTGCAGCCGTCCCAGCCTGCCTGCCGTGCTAGCGAGGAGCTAGCGCTGCACCTCCAATTCGCGACCCCAGCGCCCCAGAGGGGCCGTGTGCCCCGGGTGAGCTTTATGTCCAGGGGGCCGTGTGCCCTGGGTGAGCCGTGTGTCCAAGGGGGCCGTGTGTCCCGGGTGAGCCGGGTCCCCCAAAGGGGCTGGGTGTCCCGGGTGAGCCATGTGTCCCAGGGGGCCATGTGCCCCAGGTGAGCGTGTGACCCAGGGGGCCGTGTGTCCCGGGTTAGCCGAGTCCTCCAAGGGGGCCGGGTGTCCCGGGTGAGCCGTGTGTCCCAGGTGAGCTGTGTGTCCAGGGGAAGCAGTGGGACCCGAGGGTAGGGGCGGTGTGAACCAGAGGAGGAGCAGACTCTATTCATGTGATTCTGAGACAGTCACCATAAAACTAGCAGATTGTCAAATGACAGCGGGGAGGGGAAGGAGACCTGGGGGGAGATTAGAGAACAACCGAAGGACTGGTATGCATGAATATAAGTACAACCAACGAACACAGAACTCTGGGGAGGGAGGGCATGAATGGGAGGTGGGGGGGGGGGGCAATGGTAAGCTATGTACACATATGATACCTTAATAAAAAAAAAATTAAAAAAAAGAAAGAGAAAAAAAAAAAGACGGTCTTGTGAGGCATGAGATGGTCCAGTGTGCAAATAAATGTTATTTATAATATAACTTTTATTTCTATTTTATTGTGAATAATTTTATTTTTCATTTATTATTATTTTGTGTATATACCAAAAAAGAAAAAATAAATATATTTTGATTGTTATTAAAATACATCCATTTTTAAAAATATATATTTTATTGATATTTTACAGTGAGGAAGGGAGAGAGAGAGCTAGAAACGTCGATGAGAGAGAAGCATTGACCAGCTGCCTCCTGCACACCCCCCACCGGGGATGTGCCCACAACCAATGTACATGCCCTGAATAACCGGAATCGAACCCGGGACCTTTCAGTCCGCAGACCGATGCTCTACCACTGAGCCAAACTGATTTTAGCCATTTTTTCTTTGACGAGGGGTACTCAGCGTCATGAAAATTATAGAAGGGGTACACATATGTCAAAAGTTTGGGAAACACTGCTACAACATTTCATGTAATGCTGATTTGGTGGTAATGAACTTCTTTAGCTTGTTCTTGTCTGGGAAGCTCTTTATCTGACATTCAATTCTGAATGGTAGCTTTGCTGGATAGAGTAATCTTGATTGTAGGTCCTTGCTATTCATCACTTTAAATATTTCTTGCCACTCTCTTCTGGCCTGCAAAGATTTTTTGAGAAATCAGATGACAGTTATATAGGTGCTCCTTTGTAGGTTACTAATTGCTTTTCTATTGCTGCTATTTATTTTTTTTACCACCACACCACTGTATTGGCACAATTTACATGAACTGTCACAAAAGGACAGACAGGCCTTTTCTCTCATACTGTTACTTGAATGTAAAGTAACACAATTGCAAATCAAACTTACATTCTCAGCAACCAATTCTTAGCCCCAGTGTTAATTATGATCTTATGATCATGGGGGGTGGGGGGAGCAGGAGACACCTTTTCCTAAGACACATGGCACCACACCTTTCTGGAAAATATACCTTCAGGCTTCTTCCCATCCTCCAAGGCAGCAGCAAATCCTTCCTCTTGCCTCCCTTGGGCCAAATGAGTCAAGGATTTAAAAGTCTTTGGTTCGAGAAGAAACCAAGATGGCAGCATAGGGTAGACACCCGAATGCAGCCTACCACAACAAATTTGAATTTAGAACTGGAAAACAGGGGACGCCTTGCCCTGAAGCACCAGACGGCTAGCTGAGAGGGGCCTCTGCCATCTGGGAAGGGGAGAGAAGGCACGATGACCCTCAGAAACTGAGAAGGTATGGAGAACCCTGCGCGCCAAAAGGTACTGGCTTAATCCCATCACGCAGAGAGGGAGGGCTGGGCCGAGATTGCTGCTGGCAGACTCCCGGTGCTCGAAGAGGGCAGACAGCTAACGCGCTGCTGGCTTTCTTGTTGGAGAGGAAAACAGAATCACCCTATTGCTCTGATAGACGGCCCCAGTCAGGGAGGGGCCAGACTGTCAGGCAGTGGGCAGAGATCTCTCGGAGGTGTGTGAAGCCAGGGACCATTACTGTGGGACTCAGGGAAGAGCCGGCAGGAAAACAAAGCTTGTCTGCACCAACCGAGACTCCGCCCCATCCAAGCTGAGCACAGAAGCTCTCCCAGAGGCTGGCTTTCTCTAAGGAGGGACTGACCAGAATACAAAGCTTGTCTGTACCTTTACCAAAGAGGTGCGTGTGCCTGCAACCAATCTTGCAAGACCCACCTCGAAAAGGACTTTTCTAAGGCGAGACTGACAGGGAACCAAAGATTGTCTGCGCCACCCTGAGACTCCGCCCCATCCAAGCGGAGTACAGAAGCCCTCCTAGCTGAAACACTGCTGATCCTCACAGCCAATTGGCTTGGAGATCAACGCTTCCCAGTGATACCAACAATAAGCAAGGCTTAACAACAAGACTGCACACACAGCCCACAAAGGGCTACACCAAGACTGTCCACCTCAGGTAACTGGGAAGGCTGTGCTACTGGGCTCTACCAGAACACCTAGCACACAAAACTATTCCATCAAATCAGGAAAACAACTAAAATGCAGACAAGAGGCAGGACACAAAGGAAGGAGATGGAGGAAAAGAAAAGAATGGACATTGAGTTCAAAACTACAGTTAAAAGGCTTTTCAAGAATATCCTAAAAAAGGCCAATAAAATAAATGAGTCTTATGGGGATATGAAAAGGGATCAACTAGAAATAAAAAAGGGATCAACCAGAAATAAAGAAAACATTATCTGAAATAAAAAATATTACACAGAGACCTAAAAACAGACTGGAAGATTGCAAGAATCAAGACAAAGATTTAGAACACAAAGAACCAGAGGACACTCCTCTACAGAAGCAAGAAGATAAGAGAATCCAGAAAGTTGAAGATAGTGTAAGAAACTCTGGAACAATTGCAAGAGAACCAACATCAGAATTATGGGGATCCCAGAATAAGAGAGAGAGCAAGATACTGAAAGAATACTGGAAGAAATAGTGACAGAAAACTTCCCCCACCTGGGGAAAGAAATAGACTTACCAGTCCAGGAAGCCTGCAGAACCCCAAACAAAAGGAATCCAAAGAGGACCACACCAAGACCCATCATAATTAAAATGCCAAGTGCAAAAGACAAAGAGAGAATATTAAAAGCAGCAAGAGAAAAGCAGGTACCCTGTTTCCCCAAAAATAAGACAGTGTCTTACATTTTTGCTCCTAAAGATGCGCTAAGTCTTATTTTCAGGGGATGTCTTATTTTTCCATGAAGAAGAATACTGTACACATTTATTGTTAAATGAAAATGAAGGATATTTATTACCTGTATACGGTACGGTAGTATGATAGTTGTCAACACAAACCAGACAAACTGTGAATCCTACAGTATCAAGAATTTACTCATTTATTCAATGACAATCATGTCATCATCTTCTGGAACATCATCATAACAATCCAATTCCTGCCAAGGTCGGTATGGCTCAGTGGTAGAGCATCGGTCTGCAGACTGAGAGGTCCCAGGTTCAATTCTGGCCAAGGGCATGTACATTGGTTGCTGGCACATCCCCGGTAGTGGGTGTGCAAGAGGTAGCTGGTCGATGTTTCTCTCATCGACATTTCAGGCTCTCTATCTCTCTCCCTTCCTCTCTGTAAAATATCAATAAAAAAATATATTAAAAAAAAAACAATCCGGACCGAAACAATTTGGAAAAAAAAAACAGATAAAATCAAAAGGGATCGCACCAGACCCACAGAAAAGCTGGCGAAATGGGAAGGCTACAACTAGACACAAAGCAGGACGCTGCTGCTGCCATGTGGAGTTTAAAACTACAGCGAAACTGGACCTGCCGGAGCTGCTGCCGCTGGGAATGAGGGAAGCCAGACCTCACTCCACCCCCGGGCCCAGGGAGTGGGCCAGCCCTGCCGGCCGCCATGGGAGCTGATGCGGGCCTACGTCGCGCCTTCGGCTCCTGCCTGGACGAGAATCCCGTGAGTGTGACCTCCCTGCCTGCAGCCATCCCGGCCCGCAACCATCCCAGCCTGCGCGCCGTGCTAGAGAGGAGCGGGCGCAGCGTCTCCCCGTCCACAGCCAGCTCAGCCCAGCCCCCCGCGCTCGCATGCGGCCGAAGAGATGGCATAATGTCTCCCCGCCCACAGCCAGCTTGGCCCAGTCCCCACGCTCGCTGTGCTGGCGAAGAGATCCCGCAGTGTCTCCCTGCCCGCAGCAAGCTTGGCCCAGAAGTGGGAAGGCTACAACTAGACACCAAGCGGGGCACTGCTGCTGCCATGTGGAGTTTAAAACTACGGCAAAACCGGACCTGCCGGAGACGCTGCTGCCGGGAATGAGGGAAGCCAGACCTCGCTCCGCCCCGGGGCCCAGGGACTGGGCCAGCACGCCGGCCATGGGAACCAGGGAGCTGATATGGGACCTTCAGCGCCTGCCCACAACCATCCCGAGGAGCTGTCGCGGTGTCTCCCGCCATCGGCACCCAGGGCTCAACCCCATGCTGACCCCATGCCTGGAAGAGAGTGTGGGGGAGAGCAAGAGAGGAAATACGGAGATGGAGATGGCGTCTCTCACACGACTCTCACCACAGGGGACGCGGGTGCCTCTCACCACAGGGGACGCGGTGCGTGCAGGGGACAGACGAAAGCAGCACCTCCTGTTCACCTGCGTTAGGAGCAGACGGGAGCTTTGCGTTTGTGGTTGGATTAAAATTTGAGGAAAAGTGTGAGCGCAGGAAGAAAATGAATATGGATTGTAGAGCCAGAGAATTAATACAAAGGGCTTTGATTTCAGACATGTCTGCAGGTTAGCTCAAGGTAGGTCTGCATATCACACACTAACATAAATGTGACAAACACTGAAGAACACGTGAGCTCAGAGAGGCCAGCTTGCACCATGAAGGGTCAGACAGTCACAACATCAAACCCATGTTTGTGTTTCAGACAGCAGAGCCTCAGGGAAAACAAACAGCAGCACCAGGCAGTGGGGAGCGTGAGCTCAAGGAGAGCTTTCAGCCGGAGCTCGGGCTGAGGACACAGAGCAGCCCCCTCCGTACTCTGATGCCGGCTCCCGTCGGCTCTGGTAGAGCTGAGGCTCAGCTCTTAGTTGGCGCTAACGAGGTTGTTTACCGTTATGCCCAGACTTCGTGATCCCCAAGGACCACCAGGGAGCCGAGTGCGATGCAATAAACAAAAGAGCCTCTTCCATGCTAGCATGGGCTCTGTCCCACTCACACCGACAGCATGGTGGAAGAGAGGCCGAACTTGGACAAGTCCAGGGGTTTTATAAGGGTGATGTCACTGCTTTGGCTGACCCTGATTGGTTGGGTGAGGGCTAGGATCGTTACACAAAATGGAGGATAGCTCCGCCCTGTTCTGCCCTGCTCCACAATACAAAATGGAGTCAGGAGTTAGCCTCGCCCTGCCCTCTCATTTACCACACACCATTTCCAGAGAAACTAACTTTACAGCTAAAGAAGCAATGGAGAGACACATGGACAGAGGCAGACGGTGAGACAGCAGCACAGAAAGTCTAATGTGGGGGCAGGTGGACAGATGTGAGCAGACCGGGTACAGAAGGATGCCCGGGCGGAAAGCTCCGGGTGCCAGCAGGGGGCAAACCTGGGAGAGCAAGGACCTCACCCAGGGTCACCTTTCTCCCCGGCATGTTGTTATCCTGCGGGGTAGAGCCCTTGGATGAGAAATGAAGTAGGAGTGAGCGGACAGCCCTTAAGCTCAAGCCCCTCGATACGGGTGGGCAAACTTTTTGACTCGAGGGCCACAATGGGTTCTTAAACTGGACCGGAGGGCCGGCACAAAAGCAACCTGACCATGCTGGCACTCTCCTCTTGGGCTGCTGGTGAAGGAGCGGAGGGGAGAGCAGGAGAAGCCTCCGCTCTTTCGGCTCCGCGGGCCGGATAGAACAGCTGAACGGGCCGGATCCGGCCCGCGGGCCGTAGTTTGCTCACGGCTGCCTAGGACAATGAGGCTCTGACTAGAAGCCTCAGCTGTGTTTCAGCTCCAGGCCCAGAAAATCAGCAAAACCAGACAAAGGAAGCCACGGCTGCCTAGGGCCAGCGGCACTGGATGGTGACCCGCCCTGGCGCTGACCGGTCAGTAGAGAGCGGGACCCTGAAAGGACCCCCTGGAAAGCTGGTGAACATTTGTTGGGCTCCTCCCCTGAGACCTCCAGACAAACGCCCTCTCTATGGGACGCCCCCGCCCCGGGGATGATTTCCTGCCTCTCTCTCTAAGCTCCAGGGGCCTGCTTTTGCCCCTGCAGCTTGTTTCCTGAGCCCATTTCTTCAACGGCTCGCTTCTCACGCCTCTGCGACTTTCCACAGAAACGTCCTCTGAGAGTCTGAGTCTTGGCTCTGAGTTCTTAGCCAGAACTCAAGTACCCAGGTTGCTGAAACCGAAGTCCGGTCTGACTCCTCTGGTCCAGCAGCTGGTACCGTCTCACCACTGACACTGACAGAGCGATAATCTCTCAATATAAATGCTCAGATTTGCTGTTTTCACCCATGTTGTTGTCTGTGAACAAAGCTATCTTGCAAACGCACACTCATTCTGAAATATGGTAGAAATCATATTTTGATAAAGCCTGCTGTTTGAATTCTAACTCTGCTAAGTCTGATTAAAACACAAGGTACTTACCTCAGCTTCCAGGTGGAGATCTGGAGGCTAAGGCAATTTTATTCCCACTGACTCAGTAGCTTCAGGGATAGAAACTGTAGATAACCTTTAGAGACTAACCGCTGAGCTCTGCTTTTGTTTTGTGTTATGGGCTATCCTCAGCTTTTGTTTTGTGTTATCGCTATCGCAAGGTAGGACCACATTCCAATGTCCACAGGATGTGACTGGGAACATCCCTGCAGGCTGTCCCCAGTCTTTAGAATTTAGCCTTTAAAGTTAAAACAAAAGAAAATTCCAGTGGTTTGAGCCTTTAAAAGGGCTAGCTACATCTATAGCAGATGCAGTCGTATGGAGCCGCCTGCGTGTGTGCTCTTGCGGCTGCCCTGGCCAGAAATTTCAATACATCTTTGCCTGCTTTTTAAAAAAAAATAAATAAATCATCAGCCTCCGGTGGTCTTATTTTGAACCCAGGATTCGACCCTACAACAATTCTTCAGGACCAACCCCTTCCATAAATTGCACACCATTAAACTCTTGCTAGCAAGAGGAGGAGAAGTCTAAGTGTGGCTGACTCTCCACAAGTCTCCCCTACTCCTGGACACAGGAAGCATGGAGTGCCATACCCTGGGCACCTTGATATTGGGATAGTGCTGCAACAGACAACGTGTGCTATTCATTTCTGGGCTGAGGAATGTAGGCTGTCTGCAGCTCTACTGCCCTCTGTTGAAACAAAGTGGTTGAGACACCCAGTTTTCAAGTAAACTAAAGATCTGAGTATTTTGGCACCAAGAGTGAGGCCGGTTCAGGAGCGAGGGTGGGGATAGGGGTCAGGGGACTGGGACGGGGGCAACGGTTGGGGGGTGGAGGGGAGATGGCTTAGAGCACTGCTCTGCTCTTCCACTTGGCTGACTCCTGACCTCAGACAGTGGCGAGCAGAGACTTGCTTTGTTCATCTGTGTCTGGTTTTAGGCCCCTAGTGATGAGGATGGGATTTGAGGTAGAGTAGAAAATGAGGAGTTAGCTTTGACTGGTTTTTCTCAATGGACAGAGTGTCGGCATGTGGACTGAAGGGTCGGTTCAATTCTGGTCAAGGGCACATGCCCAGGTTGCAGGCTTGATCCCCAGTAGGGGATGTGCAGGCAGCAAATCAATGATTCTCTCTCATCATTAATGTCTCTCTCTCTCTCTCTCTCTCTCTCTCTCTCTCTCTCTTTCTCTCTCTCTCTCTCTCTCTCTCTCTCTCTCTCTCTCTTTCTCCTTCTCTCCCTCCCTCCCTCTCCTTTCCTCTCTGAAAGAAATAAAAATATATTTTAAAAAAAGAAAAGAAAAGAAAATGAGGAGTGAGATCTGTTAGAAATAAGGCGAGCCCCCCAATTCAGGGGTCCTGGTAAAACACAAAACATAAGTGGGAGACAGGCAGCAAGTCAAATATTTTTACTTCTATGCAGAAGGATGCACACACATGGTCTGAAAGCAGGTGCACACCGAGCAGCCCGCCTGTGACCTGACGCATAATCCCTGATGCATGTGACCTGCCCCTTGCTCTTGATTGGAGCTCAGACGCACGTTCTTTCCCGATTCATTGGCTAGTTCAAAGGGAGGGCTTTGCCTTTGCTTTTTCAAGATGGTGGCCCACAGGGGAGCTGCAAGCCATGCATCCAACATGGCGGCCGCCAAGTCAGGCAGTTTTTCTAATTTTCATTATTTTCAATAGTGCTGCAGAGACCAACAGTATTTAAAAATATATATTTTTTGGCTTATTTCCAATGGCCATTTCCCCATAAATGAAATTACAGTGTCACGGGTATATACATTTGAGAGCTTTTGAGCATTTACACATTTCTTTCCAAAACAATTGTTTGAATTTATTCTCAAACGATTGGGAACCGCTTTCTCTTTCTGAATCTTTGGTGGCTCCGTGGCTGGGAGTCATGCCTTCCATTGTAGCTGCGTGTCTGTGATTGCTGGTGTGTCCCTGTGGTTCCCACTATTTGCTCACTGATTGCGCTTCCTCTCCTGGGTAGAGAGCTCTCAGCACAGTGCCTACCCCTGGGACAGTTCGTGTCCTTTTAGCCACATATTTTTGTGGGTCACTGTTGATATCCTGGGAGACATAGTTCAGGTTTGGATACTCTGAGTTTGGGGTGCCTGTGGCACAACAACCCTCAGATGCATTGTCCTTGAGGCTGTACATACCTGTGCTGGGCCTCCATGCAGCCCTGGGTGAGACTCGGGAGGAGGGGCCCCATCCTAAGGCAAAGGAGCTGAGAGCTGCTGGAAGCTTCCCGCTGCTGAGTAGCAACTAAATATTTGACAAGAACATTTGAAGGACAAGTGAGGTTCTAAACTGATTCAAAATATCCTCAGCAATGAAGGGATCACTGCATGGCTTCCAATAGCTTCTTTCTTTAACATTTTTATTGATGTCAGAGAGGAATAGAAATAGGGAGAGAGATAGAAATATCAATGATGACAGAGAGTCATTAATCCACTGCTTCCTGACTGCTCCCACTGGGGATCAAGCCCACAACCTGGGCATGTGCTCTGACCAGGAATAGAACCATGGCCTCCTGGTTCATGGGTCGATTCTCAGCCACTGAGCCACGCCAGCCAGGTCACTCACTAGCTTTCTTAGCACAATTCAGCTCCAGTCTGTATCTAGTTCTAGCCCAACCTCTCCTTCCAGATGCTCAGCTGGCTATGTGCCACAGGCACCCCAAACTCAGAGTATCCAAACCTGAACTATGTCTCCCAGGATATCAACAGTGACCCACAAAAATATGTGGCTAAAAGGACACGAACTGTCCCAGGGGTAGGCACTGTGCTGAGAGCTCTCTACCCAGGAGAGGAAGCGCAATCAGTGAGCAAATAGTGGGAACCACAGGGACACACCAGCAATCACAGACACGCAGCTACAATGGAAGGCATGACTCCCAGCCACGGAGCCACCAAAGATTCAGAAAGAGAAAGCGGTTCCCAATCGTTTGAGAATAAATTCAAACAATTGTTTTGGAAAGAAATGTGTAAATGCTCAAAAGCTCTCAAATGTATATACCCGTGACACTGTAATTTCATTTATGGGGAAATGGCCATTGGAAATAAGCCAAAAAATATATATTTTTAAATACTGTTGGTCTCTGCAGCACTATTGAAAATAATGAAAATTAGAAAAACCTAAAAATGTCCCAAACCTGGGGAAGTCTGGCTTAGACGAATTGCTCTGTAGCTGTCACTGAAACCCCGGCACTGAGAGTGTACGAGTCAGGTGACTGCAGCAAGTTCTAGAAAACTCCACCCACGGCTCCCAGAGAAGGAGCGAGTATCACCTCCCAGGCCACTGCTCTGTCTTCAGCCGGCTCGGGGGGAGAGAGTAAAACTCTCCTGTAACTCCAGAAGGCCCCTCGCCGACCCTTCCCGCCGGCCTCGTGCCCGCAGGCGGCACTGCCCTGGGCAGCAGAGCTGCGGCCGCTCCAAGCCCCACACTCTTCGACCTGCCCCCTGCGCCTGGCAGAGGGAGTCTGCTTCTTAGCCCAGAACTCCACTCGGGGTACCCTCCAGATCCATTGTCCACATCGGGGTGCCCTCCAGATCCATTGTCCACATCGGGGTGCCCTCCGGTCCATTGTCCAGAGCAGGTGCCCTCGGGTCCATTGTCTACATCGGGGTGCCCTCCGGGTCCATTGTCCACATCGGGGTGCCCTCCGGTCCATTGTCCAGAGCAGGTGCCCTCGGGGTCCATTGTCCACATCGGGGTGCCTTCCGGTCCATTGTCCAGAGCAGGTGCCCTCCGGGTCCATTGCCAGAGCGGGTCGGTGTTCAGTCCGGTCCTCTCGGCGGCACACTGGTTCTCAGTGAGGTGCTGGGCTTGCAGCAGCAGCTGGACACGCCCTGGAAAGGGACCCTCTCAGCCCAGAACCAGGAAACGGAGGGGAGGCCTCCCACGCGTCCTCCGAGCCTCGGGGCGCCTGCAGCTCCCATGTGAGCACCTCTGGTTTGGACCACACGGAAGTCACCCCTGGGCTGGGCAAGCGCCCTGCGCCTCCCCGCGGGGTCCCCGGAGGAGGAGGCCGGCGGCAGCTCCGGGGGCACCGGAGGCTCAGCGCTGCCCCGCACCCGCCTCAAGCATCCGCCGCATTTCCTCCGATTAAAAGAAATGCGGGACGCTGGTGACGTGTGTGTGTGCCCGTGTGTGTGCCCGTGTGTGTGTGTGTGCCCGTGTGTGTGCTCGTGTGTGTGCCCGTGTGTGTGCCCGTGTGTGTGCCCGTGTGTGTGTGTCCGTGTGTGTGTGTGTGCCCGTGTGTGTGTGCCCGTGTGTGTGTGTGTGCCCGTGTGTGTGTGTGCCCGTGTGTGTGCTCGTGTGTGTGCCCGTGTGTGTGTGTGTGCCCGTGTGTGTGTGTGTGTGCCCGTGTGTGTGTGTGTGCGTGTGCGTGTGTGTGTGTGCCCGTGTGTGTGCCCGTGTGTGTGCCCGTGTGTGTGTGTGCCCGTGTGTGTGCCCGTGTGTGTGTGTGTGCCCGTGTGTGTGCCCGTGTGTGTGTGCCCGTGTGTGTGCTCGTGTGTGTGCCCGTGTGTGTGCCCGTGTGTGTGTGTCCGTGTGTGTGTGTGTGTGCCCGTGTGTGTGTGCCCGTGTGTGTGTGTGTGCCCGTGTGTGTGTGTGTGCCCGTGTGTGTGCTCGTGTGTGTGCCCGTGTGTGTGTGTGTGCGTGTGCGTGTGCGTGTGTGTGTGTGCCCGTGTGTGTGCCCGTGTGTGTGTGTGTGCCCGTGTGTGTGTGTGTGTGCCCGTGTGTGTGTGTGTGTGTGTGCGTGTGCGTGTGCGTGTGTGTGTGTGCCCGTGTGTGTGTGTGCCCGTGTGTGTGCCCGTGTGTGTGTGTGTGTGTGTGCCCGTGTGTGTGCCCGTGTGTGTGTGTGTGTGTGTGTGTGCCCGTGTGTGTGCCCGTGTGTGTGTGTGTGTGTGTGTGTGCCCGTGTGTGTGTGTGCGTGTGCGTGTGCGTGTGCGTGTGTGTGTGTGTGTGAGTGTGAGTGTGCGGGGGGGGGGTTACCATCAAAAATAAAGTTGCAGAAAGTCATGTAAACAATGTGTAGATATAACAACAAAGCAGGTCGGCGTGTGCCCGCGGGACAGCGGGCGGGAGCGCCTCCTGGCGGCGGCCCGGGCCGCAGCGGCAGCGGGCTCGGGGCGCCCAGGGCTCCGGTCCCAGGGCCGCTCCCCGCGGGCTTTGCCGCCGGACCGCGGACCGCGGACCACGGGCTCCGCCCGGGGAGCTCCCTGGAGGAGGGAAGGGCTCGGGCGGAAGTGGGGGCACCGGTCAGACCGAAATCAGAGCCGGGCTCACTTCCTCCTGCGCCACATTCTCACACCCCACCCGTCCGTCCGTCCGTCCGTCCGTCCGGGAGCGCTGCAGCTGGAGGGCGGTCTGCTTGCCCCCGCTGAGAGGCAGCAGGGCGGGGCTGGCGGCCAGGATTGGGGAGGTTTGGGGGGCCTGGAGCCGGGCTGAGGGGAAGGCCTGGAGCCGGCTGGGGTTGGAGGGGCTTGGAGCCGGCTCGTGCATTTCTGGAAATCTGGAAATCTGGAAATAGGAGTATGGCAACAGGCATGTGAGTGTGACGTCCACAGAAAAATAAGCGGGCTGTGGCTTAAGGGCACGCACAGGCCACTTCCATTCTCTGGTTCCGCCCCTTTGGCCTCCATCCCTCTCTTTCCGGTTTGGGGTCCACTCCCATCTTCCCCACCGCCACCTCCCTGACACCCATCTGCGCACCCGTCTTTCTAGGCTGCGCCAACCGGCTGAGGTCCCTCCCCCGCCCCGCGGGACCCTCGTCCCGCTCCGTTCCCGTGGTTCTTCCGCATCTTCTAGCCCCAGGGGGCCTCCAGGGCTCCCTCTCAGCCTCCCCTCCCACTTTATTCCCTAGCTCTTGTCCTTTTTTTAAATTATTTTTTTATTTAATAAATCTTTATTGTTCAGATTATTACAATTATTTCACTCCCCCCATAGCTCCCCTCCACCCTCTTCCTCACCCATAGGTGTATGATTTTTGTCCATTCTCTTCCCCTACCCCCCCCACTCAGACACCCCTTTTCCCCTGAGAATTATCAATACCCTCCCATTTTATGCCCCTGACTCTATTATATTCACCAGTTTATTCTGTTCCTCCGATTTTTAATTCACTTGACTTTTAGATTCGCTTGTTGATATATATATATATATATATATATATATATATATATATATATTTGTTGTTCATAATTTATATCTCTACTTTTTTCTTCTTTTTCCTCTTTTTTTAAAAATATTTTATTGATATTTTACAGAGAGGAAGGGAGAGAGATAGAGAGCTAGAAATGTCGATGAGAGAGAAACATCAACCAGCTGCCTCTTGCACACCCCCCACCGGGGATGTGCCCGCAGCCAAGGTACATGCCCTTGACCGGAATCGAACCCAGGACCTCTCAGTCCGCAGACCGACGCTCTACCACTGAGCCGAACCGGTTTCGGCTCTTTTTCCTCTTTTTAAAGAACATCTTTTAGCATTTCATATAATACTGGTTTGGTGGTGATGAACTCCTTTAGCTTTTTATCTGTGAAGCTCTTTATCTGCCCTTCAATTCTGAATAACTTTGCTGGGTAGAGTAATCTTGATTGTAGGTTCTCGCTATTCATCACTTTGAATATTTCTTGCCACTCCTGTCTGGCCTGCATAGTTTCTGTTGAGAAATCAGCTGATAATCGTATGCATGCTCCCTTGTAGGTAACTGTTTTTCTCTTTCTGCTTGTAAGATTCTCTCTTTGTCTTTTGCTCTTGGAATTTTAATTATGATGTGTCTTGGTGTGGTCCTCTTTGGATTCCTTTTGTTTGGGGTTCTGTGCACTTCCTAGACTTGTAAGTCTATTTCTTTCCCCAAGTGGGATAAGTTTTCTGTCATTATTTCTTCAAATAGGTTTTCAGGTCTTCTTCTGGGACGCCATAATTCTGATGTTGGTACACTTGAAGTTGTCCCAGAGGCTTCTTACACTATCTTCAACTTTCTAGATTCTCTTCTCTTCCTGCTTCTCCAGAGGAGTGTCCTTTGCCTCTTTGTATTCCAAATCTTTGACTTGATTCTTGCATTCCTCTAGTCTGCTATGGGTCTCTGTATAATATTTTTTATTTCAGTCAGTAATTTCTAGTTGGTCCTTTTCCATATCCTCAAGGGTCTCTTTCAGATCCTCGAGGGTCTCACTAAATTTATCAGCCTCTTCTAGGAAATTCTTGAAAAACCTTATAACCATGGTTTTCAACACTATGTCCAGTCGTTTGTTCTCCTCCATTTCTTTCATTTGTGATCTGTTTCCTTGTCTCATTTTCACTGCTTCCCTGAGTTGGTAGGGTAGCTTTGTGTGCTGAGTGTCCTATATGGTTCAATGGGTCAGCCTCCCAGTTACCTGAGGCGGACACTCTTGGTGCACTCCTCTGTGGACTGTGTGTACAGCCTTGTTGTAGTTAAGTCTTGATTGTTGTTGGTGTCACTGGGAGGAATTGACCTCCAGGCCAATTGGCTGTGGGGACCCACTGTGTCTATAATGGAAGAATTGCTGTGCTGTAGACACATTTATGGGGAAGGATTTGTTCCAGTGGGGCTTTGATGTACACTGAGTCTGCCTCTTGGATGTATCCCTTATGAGAGTAGTTGAAATCTGGTGTGGTCTCACACTGACCACTAGATACACTAGTTTCCGGATCTCCAATGGGGTACAGGTCAGCTACTCTCTGAGGCCACCCAGCAGGAGCTACCGCAAGAACTACAGTTTTCTCCTCTTTGCTTGGGATTTGGCGGTTTTGGAGCAGTCTGGCTGGGGCTGCAGTTTATTTCATTAAGCTGCCACAGTGCAGGCCATTTATATGCAAAAGTGGCTGTGTGGAGCCTGAGCAGGTTTGTAGAATGTTCGGGGCGGGCCTCAGCACGGGGCGGGGTCACTAGGCTGGGGCGTCGCAAACAGCGATCTCTGGCTTTCCGCGTTTCCAAGTCCCCGTGTCCCTGCTCCAGCGCAGTAAACAATGATGGCTGCGTGCACCTCTGCAAAAAAGTCACCCTCACTTTGGGACCTGATGGCGGACAGACCAGCTTCTCCCCTGTGTCCCCCGTGTGTCCCCAGAGACTGGATTTCAAAGTGATGGGGAGCTTGTTTCCCTTCGGGTTGAAAAAAAGCCTCGTGCCCAGTTGCCTGCCATCAGCCCGATTTGCGTACCCCTGTCCCTCAGCTTTTCAGCGTTTGTGCTCCTTTCTCTTTCCTTCTGGTTGTAGGACTTCCATTCAGCCAGCTTTCCCGTGGTTCTGGGTGACAGACGTTTGTCTTTTAGCTGTAGTTTTGAAATTCTTGTGTGAGGCAGCAGATTAGTGGTTTACCTTTGCTGCCATCTTGGTTTCTCCTAGCTCTTTTTACTGCAGACGCCACGGTAAACGTTTTCAATAAATGATTTTTATATCTTTTGCATTTGTAGTTCAGAGGTTACTATATTTTGCTATTAAATGAACAAGTAGAATATTTACTTAAAACTTTTGGTGTGAATTTGATCACAGGTTCCCGTGGTTTGTGCAAAGGCTTAAATTTCTTGCCCAGCTGATGTGGCGTGGTGGTTTAGTGTTGACCTATGAACCAGGAGGTCACGGTTCAATTCCATTTCTTGCAGGCTCCATCCCCAGTGGGGGCATGCAGAAGGCAGCCAATCAACGACTCTCTCATCAATGATGTTTCCACCTCTCTCTCCCTCTCCCTTCCTCTCTGAAATCAGTGAAAATACATTTTTTTTAAACAGAGAGAAATGAGGCCTGTCTCCAGCCCTGGCAGCTGGATGGGCCACCACAACTGGCCATGCAGTGGTCAGACCTGTGGACAAGCCCAAGCCTCTCCCTTAGACAAAATAAATCTCCCTCCAGGAGCTTCCCCACGCGTCCCAGGCTCTGATGGCAGCAGCAGTTTCAGAATCTGACGTATTAGGACGAAAAGGGATTGACTGGGGGGAACTGGAGGCAGGACAGCCGGCCCCACTGCTGTGACCACTGAGACCGCCATCCCGGCGGAGACACACCCGTGTGGGTCATGTGGCTGCTCTTTGGTCGCCATGACAGAGCACCACAGTTGAGGAGCTGAGACAACAGGCCTTTGTTTTCCCGGGGCTCTAGGGTGGGGGAGGGGAGAGGGGAGGCGTGAGCTGCAGCCGCTGTGAGGGCTGCTTTCCCCTGAGGTCCGTGTCCTCACATGCTGGCCCTGGCCATGTGGTCCTGATGGCTCCCTATGGACACCAGTCTTCCTGAAGGAGGGTCCACTCTAATGTCCTCGTTTTAACTCACTTCCCGGACAGCCACCGTCAAACACAGGCCCACGTGGAGGTTCTGAGGGGAGACTTCCACGTGCCAACAGGGAAACACAGGCTCCAGCTCGGGGTGGGAACCGGCCCGCGGCCCGTGGGTGTCGGCAGTGGAAGCTGTCCCCGCTTTCCCGAAGGCTTCTCAGGGTCGGCTCCAGGGGAGGGTGAGATGCTGGTGAGAAGGGGGCTCCTGGTACCAGATGCTAAAAGGACCAAGTTCACTAAAACACTCTTGTTTCTACTCGGTCTTCAACCAGCACCGCTCAGGCTTCTGTCCCCAGCCCGGCCCCTGGGACGGATCAGCAAATGTCCGGAGCGCCTGCCCGGGCTCAGCCTCTGCGCTGTGACCTCTCCTCCTGAAGAGGGGCCTCCGGGCCACCGAGCCCCCCTCCCGGTCCGCTCTGTCCGCAGTCTCGGCTGGGGCCGGCTCCCGGGGCCAAGTTTCTGTCACGGTCCTGGTTCCCCTTTCCGAGGCTCTCCGGCCAGACTCTGCTCTGTGGTCACCCTGGCTGAGAGCCTCACAGGGAGCTCCTTGAATTAAGGGAAAAGGGGGTACATTTTCATTTGTTCTTAGGAGAGGACGAAAGCTTTTATCAAGTTTAAAACATCCACTTGTCTCCTAAACGTGTCCTTTGTCCAGACCGGTCCTCTGAGCTCCACGGGTCTCCTGCCTGCTTGCCATCTAGCCTGAAATCACCACAGCCACTTGCACCATCTCTCCCCAGCCCAGCCTGCTCCTCCTCCCCGTCTCCAAGCCCATGAAGTGGACACCATCCTCCTGATCACCCGCATCCAAGCTGAGCACCGCCCAGACCCCTCTGCCACCCCTCCCTCTCAGCTCTGAGGCCGAGTCTCAGACCAAGAGACTCGTGGCTCCCCCCCATCCTGCCCACTCTACCTGCTTCCAGGCCTCCAGTGCAGACCAGCCCCACCCCTGCCTGGGCTGTTAGATAACTCCGTGCCCATTTTGCTCCCACGGCCAGGGTTTCTTTTCACAGACCATGGGAACTTGTGGTCAAATTCACATGGACAGTTGGGAGTCCCTGAGGGTCACGACCCCAGGGCACGGGCATTTTACATTTGAAAGAAAATGTCGATGAGTTAATGCGGGGTGAGGGAACATTGGAAGTCTGAACACTGAAGTGCCTACTCTCTGCACACAGGCGGCAGACAGGAGGGAGAAGGTCTGCGATGGGGATGGAGACCCCGGGGACCCCTCCCTCGCCCCAGTCTTGTTCCCGGGGGTCCAGCTGTCCCCTTCTTGGGACTGGGTGGCCCCAGCCCCCTGGGTGGAGCAAATGCCCTGAGATTTCTGATAATGCCCAGAGATGACCACCTGGCCTCAGCACAGACCTCCGTGGGCAAAGGGACACGCCACCTCCGCTTCTCCCCCAGCTCTGCCCCCAGCCCCCACCCTGGCTCCCTTGTCCGAGTTTCTATCAGGAGTCAATAATGCTCCCTGAAAAAGGAACCTGCGGAGTGGAGGGGTGCAGGGGGAGGCTGCCGACTTCCCCTCTCAAGCCAGCTAGGTCACCGTCAGCTCCGCGGCACCGGCTCACTCCCACAGCCAGCATGTGGCAGCTGCTGCCGCCGGCCGCCCTGCTGCTCCTGGGTAAGCCGGCCGCCGCCGAGCGAGACGCTCGGGGTGCCTGGGCTCAGGCCTGGGGGCCCTTCTCACCTCGAAGGCTGCCAGCCTGGACTTGGCTCGTAGGACAACCCGCTGGGCAGCTGGAGGCAGGGAGCCGCTCTGAGCTGGGCCCTGTCGGGAGGGGAAGGGGCTGCCACACCTCCGTCCTCCGGCTCCTCGTGGAAGAGCCTGGACCAAACAGACGGTGCCAAGGCCTGTCCCCTCCGTGGGACAGCCCGGGCTTCCTCGGAGGCGTCGCCTCCCTCTCCCGGGGACTTGGCTGCGGCTGTTTCTAGGCTTTCGTTCGGGGAAACCCAATCCGTGTCATTAGTTAGGGAGCTGGCAGGGGACCGAGGAGCAATGGGACGCTTTTGAAAACAGGGATTCGGGTGGACCGTGGGGGCGGTGCAGGAGTCACAGCCATCGGAGACCAGAGCGTAGGCAGCCGGACAGCTGGCCACTGTCTGTGTCCTGGTCCCGGCGCCGCGGGCCCGGGGGCAAGGCGGGCAGGGCCCGGGCGGGGCTCAGCCCCTGCAGCCGCCGCGCCCTGCTGGGCTCAGTTTCTGTCTCATTCTTTTCTCTGCAGCGTCGGCCGGCACCCGAGCTGGTGAGTCTGCTTCCAGGTGTCAGACTGATCCAGTGAGGCCCCGAGGATGCAGTGGCCACGCTGTGGCCGCGCCGAGTGGAGGGCCAGCAGGGACAATGGCTCCAACGCGGGGGCTTGGCCCTGCACTCCTTTAACCAGTTTTCCTCACCATGAAGAGGCCGGAAGGGGGGCCAGTGCCTCCGAGCCAAGATGCTCTGAGCCGAGTCTCAGACCAAGGCGGAGCTGCCACCTGTGGTTCGGGAGGGCTGGTCGGAGGATGCAGGGCGGGGACCCCCCCCCCCTCTGCTGCCTCACCACCCTCCCCTGTCTCCTCAGCTCTCCAGAAGGCCGTGGTGTCCCTGCATCCGGAATGGGACCGGCTGCTCGAGAGGGACACCGTGACTCTGAGGTGCCAGGGGGCCCAGGCCGAGGGGAGCGGTGCCACACTGTGGTGGCACAATGGCCGCCCCCTGCCAAGCCGGAACCCCAGCCACTTCATCGCCTCGGCCAGCGTGAACGACAGCGGGGAGTACACGTGCCAGACCAGCCTCTCGAGCCTCAGCGACCCGGTGCAGCTCCGAGTCCGCGCTGGTGAGCGGCGATGGGGTGGTGATGGGGCGAGGGGAGTCGCCAGTAAAGGGTGACACGGAGGCTGGGCAGAGCCAGGTGACGTTCGAGGGGCTGGGACTTGGCGAGAGGACCTGTGGCCCTGTGGGGTGCATTCCCACGGGGTCCTGCCCCTGGCGGGCCCTCGCAAGTAGAGACACAGGACTGCTGCCTAGGGCGGGAGCCGCACCGCAGAGGACACACAACATGCTTATCGCATGAGGTAGTGGGTCTGTTCTCAGGACCTCCGCCTCCTCCTCACTCTCAGGCCCACAAAGCCCTGAGCTGCCCACACCACCCCTAATGGCCGAAGGTCATCTCTTTCCCATCAGCACCACCTCCGGGCTCCGATGTCTCCCTGACACACATGTCCTCCTGCGCCCTGCACGGCGACCGTGGAGTGGAAGTGTGTGCTCGGTGGGACTCAGGCAGGCAGGGGCGCCCTGAGAGGGTCTCTCCTGTGTCCTGTTCCTGCCGAGCCCCCTGCCAGCCCCGCGGACAGAGGCCCGCAGAGCAAGCCCAGAGGGAGGAGGGAGAGCCCGCGAGCGCGCCTGCCGCAGAGTGCGGGCGGCTGAGCCCGGCTCGTTCGGATGTCTGCCCGGCCGGAGCTGACGCCTCACGCACAGAGCTCCGGGCGGAGTTATCAGCTAGCGGGGAGCAGAGTGCTGCCCAAGACCAAATAAAATGGGGCTTTGCCAACAGGAAGCAATAGAAAAGTCGAGTCTAAGAAGGCCAGTCAGTGAGGACTGTGCTAAAACTGCGACCCTGACCACTAGCTAACCTCTCCTCGGGGACCCACCCACCCCTCCTCTGCGGGCTTTCCTCCGCTCGCTTCCCCTGGCGGAGCCTCGCCCGGCCCGCAGCCCGGGACTGTGCCGCACTCACCTCTCTGCTGGGACATTTCTGGGTCCAAACTGCAGGTTCTTTGGGGTTAGGATCACAGTCCTGGTCCTCTGGGTGTCCCCAGTTTGCACACCAGAGTACATACTTGATAAAACGTTTGTCAGATGCACAGGTGCGTCCAGGACAGGCCAGAAGGAACAGGGTGTCTCCCGAGTCCCCAGGCCACAGGCACAGGTACAGCCCCACCGGTCACTGACGACCAGGTCTGCTCCTGTGAGCGGGCACACCGATGTGGCCTCTTCTGATAAGTGATAGTTATTGATAAATAATGAAGGTGACCTGTTTGGCAATATTCGAGGTAGAGAATTTTTGTGTTCTGCCAACTTTGTTTAGGATAGGGCGCCTAGTCTTTAAATCACAATTAGTTCTATTTTGTTCTGCTCACAGAAGCCAGATGAAAGGGAGACACATCATGTCTGGAAACAAAGTGCACGCTTCCTTTCTGTGTTCCGTGGGGGTGTCCTCTCTGCTCTGTCTTTTTAACCTAACGTCGTCTCATGAATGTTCCTGGGTCATTTTGACTGTATTTGTACTGATTTTAGAGAGAGGAAGGGAGAGGGAGAGAGACAGACACATAATGATGAGAGAGAATCATTGCTCGGCTGTCCCCCCCCATATCTCCCCAACACACACACACCCCCACACACCCCCCCCCCCACACACACACACCACACACACACACACACCCCCCACACACACACACACCACACACACCCTGCGGATCAAGCCCGTGTGCCCGGGACCTCGGGTTCCTAGAGCCGCGCTCAGCCGCACCGGCCGGGTCTCCACGGCGATGCCTCCGGTGTCCCGGCCGCCGGGGTTCCGGCCTGGAGCCCGGCCCGGGGCGCTGCTCCCGGGGAGGCGGCCGCCTTCACCCCGGGCGCCGCCGCCGCTCCCGGCCTCCGGCGGCCCCTCCCCTGGGCGCCCCGGGGCGGCGGGCCCGCTCCTGGCGCTGACGGCGCCGGGGCTCCTCTCGCCCGGCCTCCGAGCGGGTCTGCCCGCCCGTTAGACCCGGGCCGCTGGGGAGGGCGGCGGGGTCCCCGGTCGGGCGGCGGGTCCCCGGGGTCGGGCGGCGGGGTCCCCCGGGGTCGGGGCGGCGGAGGCTCCCCGGGCCGGGGCGGCGGGGTCCCCGGTCGGGCGGCGGGTCCCCCGGGGTCGGGCGGCGGGGTCCCCCCGGGTCGGGGCGGCGGGGCCCCCCGGGGTCGGGCGGCGGGGCCCCGGTCGGGGCGGCGGGGCCTCCGGTCGGGGCGGCGGGGTCTCCGGTCGGGGCGGCGGGGTCTCCGGTCGGGCGGCGGGGCCGGGTCGGGGCGGCGGGGCCGGGTCGGGCGGCGGGGCCGGGTCGGGCGGCGGGCCCCCGGTCGGGCCGGCGCTGAGCGGCTGCCGGGCAGCCTGGCTGGTGCTGCAGGCGCGGCGCTGGCGGCTGCGGGCCGGGGAGCCGCTGGAGCTGCGCGGCCACAGCTGGCGGGGCGCCCCGCTGCGCAACGTGCAGTTCTTCCGGGACGGCCGCGGCCGCCGCTTCTCGCACCGCGACGCCGCCTTCCGCGTGGCCCGCGCCACCGCCGCGCACAGCGGCTCCTACTTCTGCCGCGGCCTCATCGGCAAGCTGAACGTGTCCTCCGAGGCGGCGGCGGTGCTGGTGGAAGGTGAGGAGCCTGAGCCCCGTCTCTCTGAGCCCCCTTTTCCCCGAGCCCCCATTTCTCTGAGCCCCCCTTTTCCCCGAGCCCCCCATTTCTCTGAGCCCCCCTTTTCCCTGAGCCCCCATCTCTCTGAGTCCCCCTTTTCCCTGAGCCCCCATTTCTCTGAGCCCCCCTTTCCCCTGAGCCCCCCATCTCTCTGAGCCCCCCATTTCCCTGAGCCCCCCATTTCTCTGAGCCTCCCTTTTCCCTGAGCCCCCCCTTTTCCCTGAGCCCCCCCTTTTCCCTGAGCCCCCCATCTCTCTGAGCCCCCATCTCTCTGAGCCCCCCATTCCCCTGAGCCCCCATTTCTCTGAGCCCCCATTTCCCTGAGCCCCCCATTTCCCTGAGCCCCCATTTCTGTAACTAAGACCACGGACGGCGGGGCCCCTCATGGCCGCGCCCCCACAGCGTGAGCCAGGCCGCGGCCTCCGCAGGCGGAGCTGGGTGAGGGCGTCCCTGTCCTCAGGTCACAGCCAAGGTCCAGCCCCTAGTGCCGCAGCCAGCGTGTGTGTGTGTGTGTGTGTGTGTGTGTGTGTGTGTGTGTGTGTGTCTTCTGGCTGGCTCCGCCCATGACGGATCAGAGCACCCACCCACCCCGTCAGAGCCACACACACACTCACGCACTCACACACACACTCACTCACACACATACACACACTCACACAAAAACTCACACACACATACACACATACTCACACATACACACACTCTCACACACACACTCATACACACTCACACAACAAACTCATTCACACACACACACACTCAACAAACACACACACTCATACACACAACACACACACCAAACTCTCACGCATACACTCACACACATTCACACACATTCTCACACACACATTCACACATACATTCTCACACTCACACACACTCATACACACACAAAAAACACTCACATTCTCACACTCACACATATACACTCACACAACTCTCACACATACACACACTCACACAAAAAACACACTCACATTCTCACTCACACATATACACTCACACACTCACACAACTCTCACACATACACACACTCACAGACACACACTCACAACAAACACACACACACAACAAACACACTCACACACAATAAACTTTCACACACACACACACACACACACACACACAGCGCTCCTGGGCTCCTGGTGCCACAAAACCACCTGGAACCAGACCCAGACCATAGCAAACAGATGAAACCACACCTAATGCGACTGCAACACAGCAAAGCCATCATTTGCATGAAAATCATCTCATTGCGTTTAAATTTAAAGTAAAACACATTCTCAACTGGTGAGGGAAAGGAAAGATGAATAATGAAGCAGCTGGCCAGAACACCAGCACGTAGCAATGCCAGGAAAGAACAGGCAAGTGTTTTCTGGATGGTTCTGGTAACGTTTTGTCAGTTTGAAGTTAAATCAAAATTAAAAGTTGAAATAAAAAATCAAGTATAGCCGAAACCGGTTTGGCTCAGGACTGAAGGGTCCCGGGTTCGATTCCGGTCAAGGGCATGTACCTTGGTTGCGGGCACATCCCCAGTAGGAGGTGTGCAAGAGGCAGGTGATTGATGACTCTCTCTCATCGACGTTTCCAATTCTCTATCCCTTTCTCTTCCTCTCTGTAAAAAATCAATAATATATATATATATTTTTAAATCACGTATAGCCTGATCACAGTGGCCCAGTGGCTAAGCGTCAACCTATGAACCAGGAGGTGATGGCTTGATTCCTGGTTAGGGCACATGCCCACGTGTGGGCTTGATCCCCAATCATGCAGGAGGCAGCGATCAATGATTCTCTCTTAACACTAATGCTTCTCTCTCTCCCTTCCCCTTCCTCTCTGAGATTTTATATACTAGAGGCCTGGTGCACAAAATTCACGCACAGAGAGGGTGTGTCCCTCAGCCCAGCCTGCACCCTCTCCAACTCTCCAATCTGGGACACCTCGAGGGATGTCTGACTACCCCGAGGCGGTAGTCTCACAATCCAGGACTGTGGGCTCCCAACTGCTCACCTGCCTGCCTTCCTGATTGCCCCTAACCACTTCTATCTGTCAGTGTGATTACCCCCTAACCACTCCCCTGCCAGCCTGACTGATGCCTAATTGCTCCCCTGCCAGCCTGTTTTCCCCTAACTTCCCTCCCCTGCAGGCCTGGTCACTCCTAATTGCCTTCCGCTGCAGGCCTGGTCACTCCTAACTGTCCTCCCCTGCAGGCCTGGGTTTCCCTTAACTGCTCTCCCCTGCAGGCTTGATTGCCTCCAACTGTACTCCCTTGCAGGCCTGATCCCTCCCAACTGCTCTCCCCTTCTGGCCATCTTATGTCCACATGGAGGCAGCCATCTTTGACCACATGGGAGCAACCATCTTGTGTGTTGGAGTGGCCAATTTGCATATTACTCTTTTATTAGATAGGATAGAGACCTGGTGCATGGGTGAGGGCCAGCTGGTTTGCCCTGAAAAGTGTCCCAAATCAGGGTGGGGGTTCCCTTGGGGTGTGGGGTGGCCTGTGTGAGGGGCATGTGGTGGTTTGCAGGTTGCCCATGCCCCCCGGCGACCCAAGTGGAGGCCCTGGTATCTGGGATTTATTTATCTTCTATAATTAAAATTTTGTAGCCTTGAGTGGAGCCAAGCCTCCTGCTCGCTCTGTGGATGCAGCCATTTCTGTTGGGATTTACTTATCTTCTATAATTGAAACTTTGTAGCCTTAAGTGGATTCCACCACCGGCCAGGGTGTACGGAAAGCTTGGCTTCCTTCATTGCCAGGGAAACCCAAGCCTCCTGCTCCCTCCATGTCCGCAGCCAGCTTGGTTGGGTTAATTTGCATACTCACTCCTGATTGGCTGGTAGGTGTGGCTTGTGGAGGTATGGTCAATTTGCATATTACTCTTTTATTAGATAGTATATACAATTTCTGTATTTTAAATCCAGTATAATGTTTCTAGTCTGTAGACAGCAGCAAGGAATTAGTCTAAGGCTTGTCATCAGGGGATCAGGGGTGAGAGCCTAAGCCCCACCTCATTCCTTTTGGATTAGTTCCTGCCGATAAGGAGCAGATATCAATGGCTCTCAGTTTGTCAGATTTTCTTTAGCGACAACGAGCAATGTGGGGGAGAACAATGAGTGTAATTTTGAGACACTGAAATTAAGAAATAATGTTCTCACACCAACTTAAACTTTGACAACTTTCAAAATCCACACCAAACCCAACACCCTAACATGCTTGGCCCTCCCAGGCGGCCTCCCAGCAGGCAGACGCCAGTGGGAGGAGCAAAGGCAGGTGTCAGCATGGCCTCCACTAATGACCTTGCTCTTGATTCCAAATGTCTGTCTTAACAACAGCATTTCTCCACCCTCTGCCTCTCGCACAGCGCTGGCCACCCCCCGAACCTCCTCAGGGCACCTCGTCCTGCTCTGCCTGCTGCCAGGACTCCTGTTTGCTGTGGACACGTGGCTATGCTGCTCCATGCTGAGGGGCCTTCGCAGCTTATCGAGGAACAGGACGGATGACACTGTCACTTGGCGCAAGAGCCTCCAGGACAAGCAGGAGCAGTAACCGCAGAATCCTGACCTTCAGCCTCAGAGGGAAGGCATGGGGGAGGGGGGAGCCGGGGAGACAACCAAAGAACTTGTGTGCATGCGTATGAGCATAACCAATGGGCACAGAGGGTAGGGGTGAGGGCATGTGCTGGGGGCAGGAGTGCATGGGGAGAGGTCAATTGGGCGGGAGGGAAACATATGAAATCTTTTCAACAATAAAGAACTTAAATTTTTTAAAAAAAGCAGAACCTCTGAGCCCCTTTGTGTTCACAGCTCCATCGTCCCCACACACCCCTGGCAGGGGCAAGAACTCCACATGTCAGCCTGGGCTGATGGGCCTTCCCTCAACTCTGTGTTCTCTTGCTCTATAAAGGAAAGGAAGGGCCCACAGTGTTTTTTTTATATTATTGTAATTTTTAGTTCTCAATCTGTTTGTTTGTTTGTTTGTTTGTTTGTTTGTTTGTTTTAACTAGAGGCCCAGTGCACGAAATTCATGCAAGGGGGGGGGGCATCCCTCAGCCCAGCCTGCACCCTCTCCAATCTGGGACCCCTCTCACAATCCAGGACTGCTGGCTCCCAACTGCTCCTGCATACCTTCCTGATTGCCCCTAACCACTTCTGCTTGCCAGCCTGATCACCCCCTAACACTCCCATGCCAGCCTGATTGATGTCTAACTGTTCCCCTGCCAGCCTGTTTGCCCCCAACTTCCCTCCTCTGCTGGCCTGGTCACCCCTAACTGCCCTCCCCTGCAGGCCTGGTACCTCTCAACTGCCCTCCCTTGCAGGCCTGGTGCCTCCCAACTGTCCTCCCCTGCTGGCCATCTTGTGGTAGCCATCTTGTGTCCACATGGGGGCAGGATCTTTGGCCACAGGGGGTGGGGGCAGCCATATTGTGTGTTGGAGTGATGGTCAATCTGCATATTACTCTTTTATTAGATAGGATAGAGGCCTGGTGCATGGGTGGGGGCCAGCTGGTTTGCCCTGAAGGGTGTTCCAGATCAGGATGGGGGTTTCCTTGGGGCCTGGGGCAGCCTGAGTGAGGGGCCTGTGGTGGTTTGCAGGACAGCCATGCCCCCTGGTGACCCAAGTGGAGGCCCTGGTATCTGGGGTTTGTTTACCTTCTACAATTGAAACTTTGTAGCCTTGAGTGGAGCCAAGCCTCCTGCTTGCTCTGTGGCTGTCGCCATTTCTGTTTGGATTTATCTATCTTCTATAGTTGAAATTTTTTAAAAATATATATTTTATTAATTTTTTACTAAGAGGAAGGGAGAGGAATAGAGAGTCAGAAACATAGATGAGAGAGGAACATCGATCAGCTGCCTCCTGCACAGCCCCTACCAGGGATGTGCCTGTAACCGAGGTGCATGCCCTTGACCAGAACTGAACCTGGGACCTTTCAGTCTGCAGGCCAATGTTCTATCCACTGAGCCAAACAAGTTTAGGCTATAATTAAAACTTTGGGGGAAAAAAACCCAAAACTTTGTAGCCTTGAGTGCAGGCTTAGGCCAGCAAGGACAGGCAGAAAGTGTGGCTTCCTCCATTGCCTGGGAAACCCAATCCTCCCTCCTGCTCTCTGTGGCTGTAGCCAGCTTGGTTGGGGTTAATTTGCATGCTCACTCTGATTGGCTGGTGGGTGTGGCTTGCGGGTGTAGCAGAGGTATGGTCAATTTGCATATTACTCTTTTATGTAGGATCACAGTTGACACAGAATGCCATACTGTTTCAGGTATGCACACCAAAGTGAAGTTGCAGAGCCAAACAGCACCCAGCAGGGCAGAGCAGAGCGCAGTCGCTTGGGTGGCGAGCCTTGACGTATGAACTGTTTTTAAGTGACTGGGCCAGTGGATAAGAGCATGGATGGTGAGTGCCGGCAGGCGGTGGTCCGCACCCTGCTCAGGACCGCGCCACCGGGTGCTCCGAAACTCCTCTGGACGGCTGGGGTCTGGGGAAGCGGCTGAGAAAGAACAGGTGGCAGGACAGACTAGAGTGTTGGGGAGCACAGGAGACTTGGTTGGAAAGTAGGGAGGAGGACATTCTGAGAAAAGGGGAGTGTGGAAGGCCTGCCCTGTTTGTCAGAATTCCGACTTAGGGGAGTGCTGGGGGCTAAGACCACAGTAGCTCACATAGTAATGCCATATTCAGCAGGGCTGAAAATCAGCATAATATTGCCCTACCGTAGGCCAAATGGCTCAAGGCAATTCCCTAACCTGATACTTCTTTTACTGTTTACCAGACTTTACCTTTGATGTGCCTGTATGCATTCCTACAGGGGAAATGTGTATTCAAGTGAATGATAAGCTGGCCGGACCCAGTTTTCAAGGAGCTTCTCCACGAGAGGGAGGTTTCCGCCTGGCCCCCGTGCCTTCTAAACTCCTATTTCTTTCTAATGCTTTCATTCGTGCTTGGCCCCTTCTTTAGATCCTGAACCCTAACTGCAAATGGATGTGGATTCATTCGCAGGGAGACTTAGGGGTGTGTTGAAGGCAGCACCCCTGACTATCCCTTGGCCTTTCCGAACCAGTCTGCGCAGGAGCAGACCCTGGGTGTGTGCTGGAATCCTGGCGCTTAATCCCCGGACGTCCTTGCCTAGAGGACAATGTAAACACACGTATCCTCCCAAGATTACCCACCCTACGGATTGTACCTAACGATAAACATTCCAATAAAGGCCTAACCAGGCAGGCACTAACCCAGGCCTCCTCAGCCCCCTCTGGCACAGACTGTGGCTGAGTAATCTGTTCATCTGTCCTCACGAGCAGCCACCAGGCTGCCTGTGCTATCCAATCAGGAAGGCGGGTTGAATCATAGAAGGTATTTACTGAGAAAGCCAGCCAACCACGAAGAGCATCCAAAACCTGCCTTTCCACAAGGTGAGGGCACAGGATTGAGCAGGGAAAGTGGGCAGGACAAGGTTGGGAACGTCTGGGGTGGCGTGCAGTCCTGGGATCAGCAAAATCCAACCACTGTCTTGGCTGTCAGGCAGTGAGATGACAGCTTGGCTCCTGGTGGGGTGGCCTGGCCATGCCTACGGGTTCTGCTTGCTCGCTGGGCACCCTGTACCTTGTCCGCAGCAGAAGCACCTCCCCGATCACTGCCTGGGATCAGAGGGAGTGCAGGTGCATGGCCTGACGAAGGGAACTTAGAAAGGAACTTAACCCTACACACATGTACTTCAGAGTTCCAAACTATGATCCTTTCTCAGATTAATTCAGTGTCCATCCATCAGATCATAATCAATATCACTGATCCCTCAGCGTGGCCCACGCGTGGGTGGGAGGGTGGAACAGCCGCTGCGAGAAGTTGATGTGGGCTCTGCTTTAGAAGCTCTGCAGGACAGCTGTTGGGTCCAGCGAAGCGTTTTATCAGACCTTGCTTGTTGCTCTGAGAGAAGATGGGAACACCATGGTGAGAAAGCATCAAGGACAAGATCCCTCTCTCCTCCCGCGGGGCCTCCGGGGCTGATGGCCACCCCTCCATCACAGCCTCCATCACAGCCTCTGGCCGCATCTCCTATGAACTGTGAACGAAAACAGCCACTGGCTGACCTGATGAGCTCAGGGAAGGCCTGCGTGGCAGTCTTGAAGACTGAGAGACCTGAAGTAACCACAAAGGATGGTTTGAAAATTAAATATCTTACTTCCAACAGGTTATAGTAGGCAGTCATTTTCTAGGCCACTGTTTCCCAGACAAAGATCAGCTTGATCTTTACTGAGCCCATCTGCCTTCCGGCCTCTAAGATAACCTATCTGTGAGATGTCTGAGTAACTTGTAGCTTCCCTTTTCTCTGGAGCCCCTGGGGTACAACCAAATGTGGTGGGCGCCAGGACAGATGCCTCAAATTCCTTCGTTATCATGTTAATTGTTCCTGCACTCACCTAAGTATCCCAGGGCTTTCCCACCGGCTTGCTTTCTCCCGCCTCCTTACTCCATCACCAATGAATTTCATGTAACCCACCTATGTCCCTCCTTTGATTTCATGTATAAATACAGAAACGTAACCCACCATTCTCTGGAGCATTATCTCAATCCGTTGAGGTTCTGCTTCCCGGCAATTGTCGACAGTTTGGCTCAAATAAACTCACAAAAATTCTTTACAGGTTTCAATGTTTTTTTTTTTTTTTTCGTTAACAGAACCAACCACTCAGCTTGCAGACTCGCCTCCTCCGGTCCCTGTGCGAGCGGCCCCGGGCCTTTACAGGTGCGGGGAGGGCGGGAGGGGCAGAGGCAGCTCAGAGCCGGCAGCGGCGGGGGCGCAGAGGAGGAGGCGGGGCCTGAGCAGAGGTTACCGGCCGCGCTGCTGGCGGCGAGCTGCGCGCGGAGCTGAGCGCCGCGCGGACGCATCGGGCCGGCGGGAGGCAGCCCACGGGAAGCCCGCACCTTCGCCTCCGCCTGCTCGGCACCACACTGGGCCGCAGGGCGCCAACACTGGGCCACCCCTGGTCGCGTCATTCTAGTGAGAACAAGAGTAAGGAAGGAGGAGAGGAGGCTTCCTTTGCGGGTGTGTGTGTGTGTGTGTGTGTGTGTGTGAAGGACGAGTGAGAGTTTGCCAGGCAGAGAGGAGAAAGGCTGATCCAGGAGCAGAGAGCCCAGATTCAAAGCCAGAGAGGAAGTGCGGGCGAGGAGGGAAGCAGGGCCGCGGCCCGGGGCTGGAGCCGGGCGCCCGGGGAGGGAGGGCGGGAGGGGAGGCGCCTATTCAGCCGAGACTCGGGAGCTACCGGACGCGGCGTGGCTGCGGGCCGGTCCCCACGGGTCAGGACACCAGCGGTGGGCAGGCGGGGCAGCTTGGGGAGCGACCCCCTCTGGGTTACTGACTTACCCGGAAGCGCTCATTAAGGAGCGTCAGTGGGACCTCCGTCCAGCAGCCAAGGGACTTATTCCTAAAGACGACCCCACGCAAGTGCCGGCGTCGCCCGGGGGCCTGGGGTGCCCGGAGCCTCATCCAAAAGGTCGGCAGGACCCGGGCTCAAAACGGACACCTACGTCCCTGGGTGGGCTCGAACCACCAACCTTTCGGTTAACAGCCGAACGCGCTAACCGATTGCGCCACAGAGACAGGCACAGGCTCCTCTCGCTGGAAAGTTGTTAACCACAACAAAGCCCCGGCGCCGCCGCAACACCCGCGCCGCGGCCGCCCGGGAGCCGGGGTCTCGCCGGCGCCTGCGCGCAGCTGCGCGGGAGCCAGCAGAGCTCCGCCGCGCCCCCCTCCGGCCCGGAGGCTCGGGAGGGGGCCGGGGACGGATGGACCGGGGTCTTAGGGGAGCCGAGGTGAGTGCGCCCTGTGCTCGGAGTCCACTGGTTCTGCTCAGAGAAGTACGTCCACAAACTTTTTGCTGGTCTAGACAATTTACTAATTCACGCGTACATGTGCGAGTACTAACTCAAACAATCTTACTGTGAGAATTTAAAATACCAACTGTGTCCCGCAAAATACAGAGCCTGGGTAAGGGGGCCTAGCATCTCCCACCCAGCGGTCCTGAAGGGTTCCTGCTGGCGAGTTCGGCCCCGGCAGAACACACCTCTTAGACGCCTGTGGTTGAAGGATTGGCTTTCACAGGTTACCTCGAACCCAAGTCTCGGAGGGCAAAGACCCCTTTTCCGACATCATCAACCCGGCCCCGGGTCAGTGCCCCACCCCCACCCCCACCCCCAGAGAAGCTCCTGCCTCTGCCCCTGGGCCGTTTCAAGGCCTCGGGGGTCGTGAGTCCCATCGCCCTCCCCGGGCGCGCCGTCTTCGCCGCCCCGGGCACGGGGCACCGTCGGTCCGTCGCCGAGGCCCGGCCCCTCGGGGCCTCCACGCAGCGCCTCCTCCTCCGTCCGGCCCGCCCGCCGAACGGAGCGCCCGGCCCGGGGCAGCGGAACCCGCACCGGCGCCGCCTCGCCCGCCCGTGGCTGCCCTCGAACGGGGTACGGACTGAGCAGACTCCAGGGCCAGGGGGAAATAACGGCAGAAGGCCAAAAACCCCGGAGGAGACAGGAAAATACCGGTAACTGCATAACCGTTCAAAAGTAGAACTGTTCGAAAAATTATGCAGCCATAGGGTACAACGCAATGAAGTCATTTAAATAGTGTTTTAGACTAATATTTAATGAATATAGAACTATTCACATTTTAAAGTAAACACTCACGTAGGTTTAAAAATATGCACGGTATGATTCCAATTTCTCTTTTCAAAATGCCAGGGGTAAACAACATACAGCAAAATATTAATAAAAAGATGGCTGGCTTTTCTTTTTGTTTATTCTCCCTATTTTCTACAAAGGCTATACATTATCATTACATCCGGGGAAAACAGCATCTTTTAAAAAATGAGCATATACCGTATGCCAGGGATTACTGCGGGAACTCACCGCCGCCACGGCTCTCTAAACCTTAGACGTGGCCGCGTCACACTCGGGCCAGAAGCCGCCGCCGGGAAGCTGAATGCAAAAGCAGCCCGTCCGTCGGCCATAAAGCAGGGCTCGGTCGGAGCCGCGCTCGCGCTCGCGCTCCCGGCCCGGGGTGCCGGGACTCGGGCTGCCGCGGTGGGGACTCGGCTGCCACCGCCGCATATCCGCGCGCGAGAGGGGCCCAGGGGTCCTCCTCCGGTGGGCGGGAGAAGGTAGGTGGGGCAAAGGAAGACGGTGGCCTGCCGGCAGACCAGGTGGGATCTTGATTGCAGTGTTAATGATCCAACGCGATTCCCGCAGAACCAGTCGAACCGCATCACCAGAACTGTTGCCGTCATCCACACTCTGAGAGGACCTGGCGTTCTGGGAGAAGAACCTCTGTGCCAGCAAGGGGAAAACATGGACAACAGCTTGGAGGGAGAAGGGGGTAATAAAATGTCAGCACCTCCCCGTCGGGGAATCGAACCCCGGTCTCCCGCGTGACAGGCGGGGATACTCACCACTATACTAACGAGGAAAAGCACGCTCAGACCTTCAAACCACGGTTTAGGAATCTACTTCTACGCTTCCAGAGCGATTTCTTCTGTGACAGTTGCAAGTTGCTGACAAAGTTGCACATTTGCTGTCTAGAACGGACGTCAGACCCTGTTGGCGACTGGAACGGAGGGTCGAGGGGAGACCGCCCGCAAGGGACACAACGTAATGGGAGCCCGATAGAAATTTAAATTTCCCAGTGGTCACATTAAAAAAAAATTCAGAAGTAGGTGATAATTTTCATAATCTATTTTATTTAACCCAATATAGGCAAAATACTTCAACATGTAATAACATGAACACATTGATCAGATTGTTTTCTGTACTTAGTCTTCACGCTGGTATGTGCGCTACACTCACACACAGCAAAATGTAGCTCGAACGCTACATTTTTCACAGGAAAAACTTGGTCACTGCATAGATTTCATAATCTCGATGGAGGGAGTGAGCTCATACACCCAGTTTGCTCTTGGCGCGGAGAAAAGTACACATGCGTTGGCCGGGAATCGAACCCGGGTCAACTGCTTGGAAGGCAGCTATGCTCACCACTATACCACCAACGCCTTGGGAGCTTTCTGTTACCGGAATCCGTACATGAGGCGAGTGGAAGCCGTAAGCTTTCCCCATTTGTTTTCTTATGTTTTATCTGTGACCCTGAGGCGTCCTTTGAGAAAATCGCATCTCGTACTCACTCCACCTGTCCTCTCGCCCATGTGGCGCCCCGGCCCCGAGTCCACCAGACGTCGGACCCTAACCACGATTTGAGACCAAGGGGCCACTACGATTTGAAACCAAGGCGTGGCTCACCCGCCAGAGAAGAGGCGCCAGGTAAAATAGGTCTTTACTGTTTAGGATGGTGAAGAAGGGGGCAGTTTTACTGGCAGTGCTTGGCGAAGAAGTCCAGGAACTATTTTATTTAAAATCATACACTTCACACTGATGTCACCTGACATGACACGGCGTTGTAAGGTATGTAACCTTAGGGATAAATAGAAGCTGCCCTTTTTCCTGTAGTGTCAGGATGGCCGAGCGGTCTAAGGCGCTGCGTTCAGGTCGCAGTCTCCCCTGGAGGCGTGGGTTCGAATCCCACTCCTGACAAAGTAGGCTCCTCTTATTTTCCCCTTACCGAACTCAGTATTTCGTCTGTAAGCAGGAGAGTAGTCTATGAAATTAGGGAGCAGTTTAGACTAAGGTCTATCCCTAACTATAAAAACACTTTTCCTTTAGACTCTTTAGAGTTTCTCAGTGCCCTTTTATTCTTTCTTTTTCTGTGATAGTTCTTTCTTTCTTTTTCTGTGATAGTGTCTTCTGGCTCTATGTTCCAAATCATTGACTCGATTCTTTCGATCTTCCATTCTGTTTTTAAGACTCTGTATATTTTTTATTTCAGACAATGTATTCTTTATTTCTAGTTGATCCCTTTTCATATCCTCATAGGTCTTGTTTATTTTATCGGCCTTTTCTAGGAAATTCTTGAAAAATCTTATAACCATGGTTTTGAACTCTATATCCAGTCTCTTTTTGTCCTCCATTTCTTTCGTTGTGATCTTTTTCCTTGTCTCAGCATTTTTGCAGCTTCCTTGAGTTGGTAGGGTAGCTTTGTGTGCTAAGGTGTCCTATATGGTTCAGTGGGTCAGCCTCCCAGTTACCTGAGGTAGACACTCTTGGTGCACCCCTTTGTGGACTGTGTGTACAGCTTTATTGTAGTTAAGTATTGATTGTTGTTGGTATCACTGGGAGGAACTGACCTCCAGGCCAGTTGGCTGTGAGGATCAGCTGTGTCTATGCCAGGAGACAGTCTTATTCAACTAGACTTGGAAAATTGCAAAAGCCTCTGTGCTCAGCTTGGATGGGGCAGAATTTCAGGGTGGGGCCTACAGCCTTGGCTTCCCGTCCCCGCCCAATGAGGTTCCTCAGTCTGTGTTCTTCAGTGTCCTTCGGTACTCACTGGCTTTGGTACTCACTTCAAGCACCTCTGAAAGAAAGATGCCCTCAAGTTTTGCCCGCTACCAGACAGTCTAGTCCAGGGGTGGGCAAACTTTTTGACTCGAGGGCCACAATGAGTTCTTAAACTGGACTGGAGGGCCAGAACAAAAGCAACCTGACCATGCTGGCACTCTCCTCTTGGGCTGCTGGTGAAGGAGCGGAGGGTAGAGCAAGAGAACCCTCCGCTCTTTCAGCTCCAAGGGCCGGATAGAAGGGCTGAAGGGGCTGGATCCGGCCTGCGGGCCATAGTTTGCCCACGGCTGGTCTAGACTCTCCCCCAATGAGCCCAACACTGGGGTTCAGTGCAGTCCAAAGCTTTTGTCTCCTTCCCGCTAGGGCAATCCAGCAACACAGTCAACAGTCCGTCCTCTGTGCGAAACGTACACGCCTCCGGGACTCTGCCTTTCGCCGCTCCCCTGAGTTTCCGTCCTACAGCCCAGATTCCCTCTGAATGAGCCTGGGTCCCCAGGGTCTCACCCAGAACTGGGGTTCAGTGCAGTCCAGAGCTTTTATCTCCTTCCCACTAGGGAACGCCAGCCAGGCGCTCAGCTGCCCCTCCTCTCCGGCTCAGTCCTCTCCCCACACATGCACTGTGTAAACCTTAGGCTTTTACAGATTCTCTGATTTTCCTTCTGGTTTTCTCTTTCCTTCTAGTTGTAGAATTTCCAGTCAGTCAACTTTCCTGTAGTTCTGGATAATGTCCATTTTGTATTTTAGTTGTATTTTCTTGAAATTGTTGTGCGAAGCTGCAGTTAGACATTTACCTATGCCCCTCAAAATACCTATGATGAACTTTAGCTTTTTCTTGTCTAGGTATCTCTTTATCTTACCTTCAATTCTAAATGATAGCTTTGCTGGGTAGAGTAATCTTGGTTGTAGGTCCTTGCTACTCATCACTTTGAATATTTCTTGCCTGCGAATATCCCGTCTGGCCTGCGAAGTTTCTTTTTTTAATAATATATTTTGTTGATTTTTTACAGAAAGGAAGGGAGAGGGATAGAGAGTGAGAAACATCGATGAGAGAGAAACATTGATCAGCTGCCTCCTGCACACCCCCTACTGGGGATGTGCCCACAACCAAGGTACATGCCCTGACCGGAATCGAAGCCAGGACCCTTCAGTCTGCAGGATGATGCTCTATCCACTGAGCCAAACCGGTTTCAGCCCTGCAAAGTTTCTGTAGAAATCAGCTGATAGTTGTATGGGCATTCCCTTGCTGGTTTTAAGATTCTCTCTTTGTCTTTAGCCTTTGGCATTTTAATTATGACGTGTATTGGTGTGGGCCTCTTTGCGTTCTTCTTATTTGGGACTCTCTGCACTTCCTGGATTTGTAAGTCTATTTCTTTCACCAGGTGGGGAAAGCTTTCTGTCATTATTACTTCAAATATGTTTTGAATATCTTATTCTCTGTTATTGTTCTGGTACCCCCATAATGCGAATGTTGATAGGCTTAAAGTTGTCCTTACACTATCTTCATATTTTTGGATTCTTTTTTCTTTTTGCTCTTCTGATTGGGTTCTCACTGAGCCTTTCCTTTGAGTGTGTAGCTTATGGGTGTGTACAGGTGTAAGCTATGATCTGAAGCTGTCCACTGGGTGACTGGCTCTGCCCCTCCCCTCCGAAGGTGCAAAATCAGCCACTGCCTGTGGCCACTGAGCTAGTGCTGGGAACAGAAACCTAACATTGTCACTGGTAATAATATGTAAAGGGAGCTGGCCAACCTCGATGGCTCTAAATGGTTGGAGCTATCGGCACAACCGGTTTGGCTCAGTGGATAGAGCATTGGCCTGTGGACTGAAGGGTCCTGGGTTCGATTCTGGTCAAGGGCATTTACCTTGGTTGCAGGCACATCCCCAGTGGGGGTGTGCAGGAGGCAACTGGTGTATGTCTCTCTTTCATCGATGTTTCTAGCTCTCTATCCCTCTCCCTTCCTCTCTGTAAAAAAATAAAATAAATCAATCAATAAAATATATATTTTTAAAAATGAAATAAATGGTTGGAGCTATTAACTCATTGTCTAGTTGAGGCAACTCATTGTGGTTGAGGCAACTTTAATTTGTTGATCATATGTAGATTTTTGTTGATTTTCTGTTGTTGGAACTTCCCACCTAAGAGATGTCTTTGTCTCAGAATCTCAATAAAAAGAATGGTAAAAGGCCAGAGAGAGGATAGTCTTCCCACTAGAGGTGGACTTCCCGCCTGGCCCCCATTTTCCCAATTAACTCTTTTCCAGTCCCAGTCTCCCTCTCTCCATTTTAGGGTGCGGCCTTCTCCAGAAACCAGACCCTGAGTGGGCCCTGAGCCACGCGGGTTGTGTTAAGGGATCCCACAAGCTGGAGCTACAGAGAGATCTGCAAATGGCTGCTACTTGTATAGGGATAGGAAGTGTTCAGGAGATGTCCAGCTGTGAAGCAAGGCAGGCTGCTGCTAGCACCAGGTCTTGGACCTCTTATTGATAGATTTGGGTCACACCGATACCAGCTGCTACTTGCTTGAGGGATTTTTTTTAAAATCTGAAGCCTGAGCCAGGACAGGCCATTCATATGGAAAAGCTGCTGCAAACAGCTTGGGTGGGGCTGCAAATTGGATGAGGCTGGATTTTAGGGAATCACCAAGGCAGAGCCAACAGTGTGAGCCACTCAGATATGGCTCTGAGACTGTGAGGTCCCAGCTCAGGAACACTGGTCTCATCTGGGAGAAAGCTGTCCTGAGTTATCGCTCCAAAGCCAGACAATCCAGTTTCTCCCAGCATGTCCCTGCATCTCCCAAAGCCGCCGCCTGGCACGGGCGCTCAGAGGAAGAGGGAGGCTGTGAGTTCCTACACCAGCCCTTCCAAATGCACTGCCTGGAGCTCCGGCAGCTTCTGTGTCACTCGGCCACAATTCCTGCTGATTTTTACAACCCAAAGTAATGGCGACTTCTCTCTTTCCAGCTCTGGAACTGTGGGCCAGGGGTCTGGTGTGGGGCTGGGGCTCCTTGCTTCTCACAGGAAGCCTCTGCAGCTGAGATATACCTCCTGATTGGAAAAAAACGAAAAACAAAACTCCACACATGGTTGTTGCACCAGCCCATTCTTTCCCTCTGAACCCTCCCATCAGCCTCAGTGTACTTTCTTTATTGCTCTAGTTGTAGGACTTCCATTTGGCCAGATTTTAGGAGGTTCTGTGTAGAGGGCCCCCTGGGAAGGTACATAGGCATTCCTTAATTATTGTCAGCTGAACCCAGTGGCGTCAGGAAAGCCGTGCCCTGGGAACACACCTTGCCAAAAGGACAAGGGTACTGTCAGCTTGACCTTCATTTCAGCCCCTGGTGTGGGGAAGTGGGTTTTGATGTCTAAATCCAGCCTAGCACCAGGAATGCTCAGGCCTACTCAAGAATGCAAGTAATGCCGGAACTGGTTTGGCTCAGTGGATAGAGCATCGGCCTGCGGACTGGAAGATCCTGGGTTCAGTTCAGGTCAAGGGCATGTACCTGGGTTACAGGCGCATCCCCGGGGGGTGGGGGAGTGATGTGCAAGAGGCGGCTGATCGATGATTCTCTCTCATTGATGTTTCTAACTCTCTGTCCCTCTCTCTTCCTCTCTGTGAAAAAATCAATAAAATATATTTTTTTAAAAAGAATGCCAGTAATCTCCTTTGTCTTGACCTTTTGGTGAAACTTTCTGGTATTTGGGGGTTATAAAATAAACACACTGCATCAGCTCTGGGTCACTGTCTCTCCATCAGAAGAGGGCAGCAGTCCACCTGGCCCCAGCTTTTCTCTCTCTGTGTTTTGTCTTTCTTTTATCCAAACCGGTTTTGGCCAAACTCCTTTTTCTTTTTCTTTTCTTTCTTCTTTTTTTTTTTAAAAAAAATATTTTATTGATTTTTTTACAGAGAGGAAGAGAGAGGGATAGAGTCAGAGATATCGATGAGAGAGAGACATCGATCAGCTGCCTCCTGCACACCCCCTACTGGGGATATGCCTACAACCAAGGTGCATGCCCTTGACCAGAATGGAACCCAGGACCCCTCAGTCCCCAGGCTGACGCTCTATCCACTGAGCCAAACCAGTTTCGGCCCAACTCCTTTTTCTTGATGATGCAAAGAAGTTTCTGATTTGGGAGCAGCTGGCAATGCAGAAGTCTTGCTGTTGTTTGGGGAAGAGGGACAGTGTCCGCAGAAGAGGTGGGTGGGTGAGGTCTCTAAGTCTGAGGACAGAGGGCCTGGACTGATTAGTGTAAGTAGGCCTAACTGCACTCTTGGTTATCTCCTAGACACTGATCTTGGGAAATGCCTTTGACCTCTTCCTCTGCGCAGAGTAAGTGGAGGTGGCATTGCTGTTAGTGAGGAAGCCTAGGAGCCCATTAGCAATGCAGACCTCAGACCTGGGGACCGCACTGTAAGACCTCCGGCGCTCCATGCTTGTTGAGAGTGGTTAGCACTGGGCTGTCTCATCTATCTTTGCGAAGGCTGGCAATTAACTCGGACTGTTCTATCCCTTCTTCTCACTCTGGATCATCTCAGCACTTACACCGTGCCAAGAACAAAGGCTACAAAAGTTAAATTACAAAATGTGAACTGAACACGACGGTGGTGCACCAGGAGACAATCAACACTGAAGCCAAATTGGACCTGCACCCTGAAGTATGTAGCGACCACACTTAGGTAAAAACTGCTGTTTGAACTTTAACCCTGCTATTCTGGCTTCTGCACTCACTCACTTGCTTAAACAATAGGGTCGTTACCTCAGCTTCCAGACTGAGACCTGGAAACTCACAAAGGTAATCTCCCTTAGCCTGTGGACAGCACCACAGGAGACTGATTCCCACTGACTCAGAAGCTCCAGGAGTCGAAACTGCAGATAACCTTTAGAAATTAACTTTGCTCCGTTCTGCTTCTGTACTATCTGCTATCGCAAGACAGGTCCACATTCCAATGTCCAGTGGGCTGTACCCAACATTTAGAATTTAGAACAAAGGAAAATGTTTCTGGTTTAAACCTTTAAAAGGACTGCCTACACCTGGAACGGCAAAGTCGTGAGGGTGGACTCCACCTGTGTGTGGTGCTCTCGTGGCCGTTGCTGGCCAGCTCAATAAATCCTTGCCTGCTTTTTTGATCAATTAGCAGCCTCCGCTGTGTTGGAGACCCAGTGTAAGCTGACACGGTCCTTGCAACCGAAGGGGCTAACAAGGCTGGTCCCCTACCCACACAGTTTTCCCAGACTTGTTTGGATTGAGGTTATCAGTAGAATGAGAGCAACCTTTGTAGAATGAGAGCAACCTTTCATGGCTTACCAAGAAGTCTGTAACTATTTACTGAGAATCTGCCTGATTTGCTGAACCAAGAATGTGTCCTTCTGCTTTGTCTCTCCCTTAGAGATTAAGACGAACAAAGAATACATTCTTCTTGACAGACCTCCTATTCAGTGTTTTGTGTATAAAAGGCATTACACAACTAATGAACTTGCGGCAGTCTCTCGATGACCCGTAGTCCTCCCGATCCTGCTCTCCTGTCCTCCTTTCTTTTCTCAATTCCCACCTCCCCACCTCAGCTCGGTTCAACCTGTCAGGCAGGCCCTGCACCGGTGGTCTTATTTTTGGCTACAGGGTTAGACCTCACAACACGCCCCATGATGGAGGTAAATGAGACAGGCCAGGGAGCCGGGACGAGGCACGGGGAAACCGAGGCAGGCTGAGCACGCTGCGGAGCAATGCCCGCAGGTCAGAGGCCCCGGAGAGGACGCTGGGCTCCGCTGTGTTTCAGCGCCGGCGGCACCAGGACGCCCGGCCCTGGCATGGCCCGTCGGTGGAGACCCGGCCTGGAGGCGCCCCGGACAGGGTGGCTGTTCCGCGGAAACCCCCCGCTGACCTCCCTGTCCCGCCTGCGAGAGAAATGAGCGCCTCGGACAACGCACAGGCCGCTCCCCGGAGGGCAGCCCCCGCCCCAGGCACCCCCGTCCCCGGAGGACCGCGGGCTGCAGCCGGAGCCTGGCAGCGGCCGCCCGGCTCCCTGACCGGCCGGCCCCGCGCTGACCGCCCAGAGCGCGGGGCAGCCCGGCCCCCGCGGCCGCTGGGGGAGCCGCGGAGGCTCCCAGACGCTGGTCGGAAGCCGAGGCGGGCGCTCGCCCTGTGACCTCCCGCACCTGCCGGATCCTGAACACGGCGGTCCGCCTCGCGGCGGGCGGCGCCGCCCGCGGTGTGGCCGCGTTTTAAGTCGCGGCAGTTGGGCCCGGAGACGGACGGCGGCTCCGGACCGGGAAGAGGGGCGACCGCGGAGAAGGGCGATGCTGCGGGAGCCGCCTGCAAGGCATTGGTGGTTCAGTGGTAGAATTCTCGCCTGCCACGCGGGAGGCCCGGGTTCGATTCCCGGCCAATGCAGCTGCTCTTTTCTCCCTTTTCCCGCCCAGCAGAGGGGCAGGTGTGGGCTGCCTGGCCGCCGGGGCCCAACGCTGGGCGGTGACCGTCCCTGGTGGCCTGGCCCCTGCGGGCCGCAGCCTCCACCTCGTCATCCTGAACCCGGGCGGCTTGAACTCAGGTTTTGCTTGGCTTCGGCGGGAAGCGCAGGCGCCCACCGCCCAGGGTGGGGCCCGCCTGGCGGAAGGGGGCCCCCCAGGTCTCCTTCCGGCCGCTGTTGTGTGATGTTTGGAATTTGCCGATTCAAATGAAACTACTGCTTTTAAGGAGAAGCTGCACGTGGCTCTCTTCTCCTCAGATGGCTCTCCCCCTGCGGGGAGCCGGGCCTGGGGAGGGTGCGGCCGGGAGGGACCTCTGTCAGCCCTCGCTTCCTCCAGGCTGCCCTCCCGGTTCCCTGCCTCCGGGTCCAGGCCGCATTTTAGCCAAAGGCCTGAGAGATGGGGGCCGGAGCCTGGCCTCCTCAGGGACGGCCTGTCCAGCTCCCCACCTTCCTCCCAGCCTGAGCCGCAAAGCCCCACCGCCCCCAAGCTCCAGGCAGCACCCCAAGACTGGACTTCGACTGCAGCATCCATCAATGTCAGCTGCCAGTGCACCCACCGCTCCCCCTGTGAGCTCAGACCTCCCCTCACAGACCTGCTCACGTGTCACCTGTGAGCTCAGACCTCCCCTCACAGACCTGCTCACGTGTCACCTGTGAGCTCAGACCTCCCCTCACAGACCTGCTCATGGGCAGGAATTTCGTTTGAGCAATGGGAAAAACAGATCAGACACCAAAGCGGTGGCTGTTAATAGGTGCTGTGAAGTGGATGAGGCTGATGGCCGAGGACAAAAAGCAAGTTGTAGAACAAAAAGTGTCCTATGTCCAGCACCATGCCCATAAAGGTCTGCGCATATGCACTTGTGACATCACCCACCCGTACATCCTGAGCAAGCTAATTTCAAGCATCTGAGCCACTGCTTCCTTCTTTTTTCAAACAAGGAAACTGCACTACATCATTTCTAGATTTAAAATTCCCTACATTTGCTAAAGAATTTACTCATTCCATGAGCACTGATTGAGTTCTTCATGATGTGCCAGACCCTGTGCTGGCTGTGGGTACCCAGCAGTGAACAAAGGCCTCTTCTCCTGGTCCCTCTGAGGGCAGAGGCTGGTGAGAAGCACAGCAGGCAGGGGTCAGGAGAAAGTGGGGAGTGGAATCATATTGAATGATCAGAGACCTCACTGATAAGGTGACATTTGGGTAAAGGCCATGATAAAGTATGATGGCACATCTGTAATTCCAGAAACAGGGAATAACACGAACCCTGGGCAGAAGTATGATCAGTGTGAGGAAGGAAGAGGAGCAGTGAAGCCTGAGAGCGCTGCACAGGCCTTAGCTTGTACTCTTTTTTTAAAAATATATTTTATTGATTGTTTAAACAGAGGAAGAGAGAGGGATGGAGAGTTAGAAACATCGATGAGGGAGAATCATCAATCAGCTGCCTCTTGCACACACCCCACCAGGGATGTGCCCGCAACCAAGGTACATGCCCTTGACCGGAATTGAACCTGGGACCCTTCAATCCGCAGGCTGACACTCTATCCACTGAGCCAAACCAGTTTCGGCTAGCTTGTACTCTTAAGTGCAAGGAGTGCTAGGGCGTGGCTTGGAGCAAAGACGTGGCCAGTGAGCACATTTAAGAGGGCTCTGGCCAGAACAGACTGCACAGGAGGCTGTAGCAGTGCAGGGCTAGCAGGCCTAGAGGTCAGAGCAGTGGTCAGGTGTGGGGCTGATGTGAAAGTGGAAGCAAGACTTAGTGAGTGTGTGTGTGTGTGTGTGTGTGTGTGTGTGTGTGTGAGAGAGAGAGAGAGAGGAGAGAGAGAGAGAGAGAGAGAGAGAGAGAGAGAGAGAGAGGAGCCTCTGTGAGGCCTGTGGAGGCACAGGTCAGTCCTCTTGACCAGCAGGAAGTCCATGAGGGCGAGTCTGAGTGGAGGGAGTAGGGGGCACCCTTTCTGCCCCAGACCCAGCATAGCTCCAGCTCACCCAGCAGGAGGGCAGGGAGGCAGAGGTCTGGCCTGCAGAGACTGCAGCTCCTGCAGGTGAGATGAGGGGTCACTTGTGCGCAGAGCTCTTGGTCCATGTGACTTGGTCATTCCTCCTGTCCCTTGCTGAGCTTCGAAGCTCTTTCTGCACAAAGAAATAGAGCCCCGTGTCCACTGCAAACAGGAGCCCAATCACCAGGCAGAATGCGATGTGGGGCCACGGAGGAAGGACAGGAGAAGTTGCTGCAGGTGGAGAAAGGACATTGTTAAAAGCCCGGTCAGGAGGCATAAATACAGACAGGCTGGAGACAAAATGGCAGCCGAACAGATGGACCTATTCAGAGCCTAGACCCAGAGCAGATAGAAGGAGTGCCTGAGAGTCTTTTGGGGAGTGTTAGTTGGCAAGCTAAGGGGTAGCAGAACTCTAAGAGAAGGTAGGGGTCTGCTGGATAAGGATTTCCTGACCAAGCAGCCTGCATAGTGGCGGAGACCTCTCCCAGAGGGAAAACTACTCCATCTTACAAAGAAAAGAGGATCTTACCTGAGACCTGAAAAACACACAACAGTGGAGACCACCAAACAGCTGTAACGCACCAATTGGCACAAACATATGGAGTCAAGGGAGTTCTTCAATTACCCACAGAAAGGAGAAAGAGAACTACATAAACAGACATCCTAAAAAGAGAGACCATGGGGAGACAAAGAAATAGCCCGCAAATGAAAGAAAAGCAGGCATCACCAGAAAAGGAAGTAAATGAGTTAGAGGCAAGCAACCTACCAGAGCAAGAATTCAGAGTAATGATCATAAGATGGCTAAAAAGAATGGAAGACAAATTTGTCAATATAAGTAAAACCCAAGAGGAAATGAAGAAGAACCAAGAAGAAATGAAAAATGACATCACTACTATGAAGAACTCAATAGAAAGCATCAAGAGTAGACTAGAAGAAGCAGAGGACCGCATCAGTGAGCTAGAAGACAAGATGGAAAAAAATACCCAATTAGAGCAGCTTATAGAAAGAAAAATTAAAAAGCAGGAGGAGAGCCTATGGGAGCTTTGGGACAATACAAAACAAAACAATATTAAAATAATAGGGGTTCCATAAGGAAAGGAAACTGAGGAAGACATGGAAAACATATTTCAGGAAATAATGACAGAAAACTTTCCTGAGATAGAAAAGAAAAACCCCACACAAATCCAAGATGTTCTCAGAGTCCCAAGCAAAATGACTCCCAAAAAACCGACACCAAGGCACGTTATAATTAAATTGGCAAACACCAACAACACAGTAAGAATCTTAAATGCAGCCAGAGAGAGACAGAAAGTTACATATAAAGGAACCCCCATCAAATTAGCAATTGATTTCTCAACAGAAACTCATCAGGCCAGAAGGGAATGGGATGAAATATACAAAGTCATGCAAAGGAAGGGTCTGAATCCAAGAATACTGTACCCAGCAAGGCTATCAATCAAAATTGAAGGTGAAATCAGGAGCTTCACAGACAAAAAAAGATTAAAGGAATTTATCCCCACCAAACCAGCAATGCAAGAAATGCTAAAGGGTCTACTGTAAACATAAAGAAATAGGAAGCAAAGAAGGAAAACAGGGGTTTAAAATAAAAATGGCAACAAATAAGTACCTATCAATAATAACTTTAAATGTAAGTGGTTTAAATGCTCCAATCAAAAGACATAGGGTAACAGACTGGGTAAGAAAACAAGGCCCATATATATGCTGTCTACAAGAAACCCACTTCAGAAAAAAAGATGCACACAGACTGAGGGTGAAGAAATGGAAAAAGGTTTTCCAGGCAAATGGAAATGAAAAAAAAAAATCTGGGATAGCAATACTTATATTTGACAAATTAGATTTCAAAGTGAAGACATAACAAGAGATAAGGAAGGCAACTTCACAATACTAAAGGGAGCAATCCAACAAGAAGAAATAACCCTGGTAAACATATATGCACCCAATACAGGAGCACCCAAATACATTTTAAAAAACTGCTAGAGGACAATAAGGGAGAGATTGATTGTAATACAATCATAGCAGGAGATTTTAATACCCCACTGTCACATTTGGACAAATCACCTAAACAAAAAATCAGCAAAGAAACATCAATCCGCAAAAAAAACGTTTTGGCTCAGTGGATAGAGCGTCAGCCTACGACTGAAAGGTCCCAGGTTCAATTCAGGTCAAGGGCTTGTACCTTGGTTGCAGGAAAATCCCCAGTAGGGGATGTGCAAGAGGAAGCTGATCGATGATTCTATCTCATCGATGTTTCTAACTCTCTATACTCTCTTCTGCTCTGCAAAAAAATCAATAGAATATATTTAAAAAGATAAACATGAATCCTAAATGATGCACTAGACCAGATGAAATTAATCGATATCTTCAGAACATTTCACCCCAAAACCACAGAATATACATTCTTCTCAAGTGCACATGAGTCATTTTCAAAGATAGACCACATGTTGGGACATAGGCAAAGTCTCTTCAAATTCAAAAACATAGAAATCATATCAAGCATCTTCTCAAATCATAGTGGCATAAAACTGGAAATCAACTACAATAGAAATAATCCAAATAAATCAAACACATGGATATTAAACAGCATGCTATTAAACAAGGACTGGGTTACTAGAGAAATCAAGGAAGAAATTAAAAACATCATGGCAACATACGAAAACAAAAACAACAATCCAAAATCTATGGGACACAGCAAGAGCAGTTTTGAGAGGGAAGTTCACAAGTCTATTGCAAAACAAAACAAAACAAAAAAAAAAAAACAAGAAAAAATGGTAACAAATTATCTAACTCTACAACTCAAACAGTTAGAAAAAGAGCAACAAGAAAATCTCAGTGTAAGCAGAAGGAAGGAAATAACAAAAATCAGAGCGGAGATAAATGACATAGAGACCAAAGAAACAATACATAAGATCAATAAAACCAAGAGCTGGTTCTTTGAAAGGATAAACAAGATTAATGAACCTCTAGCCAGGTTCACCAAGAAACAAAGAGAAAGGACCCAAATAAACATAATCAGAAATTAAAGAGGTGAAATAAAAACAGATCCCACCAAAATAAAAAGGATTGTTACAAAATACTATGGACAACTCTATTCCAACAAACTGGGCAACCTGGAGAAAATGGACATATTCCTAGAAAAATATAACCTTCCAAACCTCAATCAGGAAGAATCTAAAAATCTCAATATACCACTGACTTTGGAAGAAATTGAAACAGTCATCACAAAGTTTCCAGCAAACAAAAGCCCAGGGCCAGATGGCTTCACAGGAGAATTTTACCAAACATTCAAGGAAGAATTAAAACCTGTCTTCCTCAGACTATTCCAAAAAATTCAAGAGGAAGGAACACTTGCAAACTCCCTCTATGAAGCCAGCATCATCCTAATACCAAAACCAGATAAAGACAACACAATAAAGAGAATTACAGGCCAATATCCCTCATAACATAGATGCTAAAATCCTCAACAAAATTCAAGCAAATTGGCTTTGGTTGTGAATAGGGCTCAGATTCAAGAATTTGCCCTTGCAATGACACCACAGTTTGACATAGCCCCCGAAAACTTCAAAGCACCACAACACTGGCTGGATAATTTCCTTCAGCAAAGTGAACTGTCTTTAAGAAGATCTACAACATTGTTTAGGTTGGAAGATACTCAAGTTATTAGGCGAGCACTTACATTCATGTCCTTTGTTGATGATGCTGAGTTCTCTAAATACAATCTTTCCAACATGATTGCTATGGATGAAACTGCAGTGTTTATGGGCCAATCATCTCAAACAACAATTGAACAGAGGGGTGCCTCCTTAGTGTACATTCCCTCCACTGCTTACAAAAGTGCACGTGTTTTCTATATTTTGGCAATTCATCTGGATGGCACTAAAATCCCACCTTTAGTCATTTCTAAAGGCAAGGAAAAGATTGAATGTGTTTTGGGCGTTTTTATTCTTGAAACTGAAAAGGCCTGGGCCACACATGCAGTTATAAGGAAGTGGGTCAATTTAATGCTGCTGCTTGTTATGCGAGGGAGCCAAAGAGGTCTCTAGTCTGGGATGCAGCCAGCACTCACCGCACTAAAAACATGAAGACATTTCTTCACGAAAGAAAAATAGATCAGATGATGATTCCTGCAGAAATGACGGCCTATCTCCAGACTCTTGATATTGCAATAAAGAAGCCATTCAAAGACAATTTGTGCATGGAAATTAATGACTACATTGAAAATAGAGTAGAGAGAAATCAGCGTGGAAACTTTGTGAAACCTAAACTGCAAGAAGTTGTGACTTGGGTGAAGAATTCATGGGAGAAAATCACTGACAGTTGCATTGCAAATACACTGCGAGCAGGCTACCTTGACAAGAAGTACTCATTTCAAGACAGTGCTATTGCTAAACATGAGAGATTTGGTCCACTGATTCTGAAAGAAATGGAGTCACAAGAAATTCACCAGGAAATTCAGGAATTGGATTGTTATGATGATGTTCCAGAAGATGATGACATGATTTTCATTGAATAAATGAGTAAATTCTTGATACTGTAGGACTCACAGTTTGTCTGGTTTGTGTTGACAACTACTTTACTACTGTACCGTATACAGGTAATAAATTTCCTTTATTTTCATTTAACAATGAATGTGTACCGTATTCTTCTTCATGAAAAATAAGACATCCCTGAATATAAGACCTAGAGCATCTTTGGGAACAAAAAATAATGTAAGATATTGTCTTATTTTTGGGGAAACAGGGTATATATGATAAACCCACAGCAAACATCATACTCAATGGTCAAAAACTAAAACCATTCTCTCTAAGAATAGGAACAAGACAGGGATGCTCACTCTCACCACTCCTGTTTGACATAGTACTGGAAGTACTACCCATTGCAATTAGACAAGAATATGAAATAAAAGGCATCCAAATTGGAAAAAAAGAAGTAAAGTTGTACTTATTTGAAGATGACATGATATTGTACATAAAAAAATCTAAAAGACTCCATCAAAAAACTAATTCACTTAATAAGTGAATTCAGCAATGTAGCAGGATACAAAATCAATGCCAAGAAATCTATGGCATTTCTATACACCAACAGTGAACTTACAGAAACAGAGACTACAAAAGCAATTCCATTTACCATCGCACCAAAAAAACTACCAATATTTGGAAAACTACATGACACTGAAAAAAGAGATAGAGGAAGATGTAAACAGATGGAAGAACATTCCATGTTCATGGATTGGTAAAATTAACATCATCAAAATGTTCAAAGAAATTTATAAGTTCAATGCACTTCCGATTAAAATACCAACGGCATACTTCACAGACCTAGAAAGAACTCTCCAAAAATTCATCTGGAACAAAAAAAAAAAAAAAGACCACTAATAGCCACAGTAATCCTGAGAAAGAAGAATAAAGTAAGAGGAATCTCAATACCAGATTTCAAGCTGTATTACAAAGCCACTGTTCTCAAAACAGCCTGGTACTGGCACAAGAACAGACATATAGATCAATGGAATAGATTAGAGAATCCAGATATCAACCCAAACCTCTATACTCAATTAATATTTGACAAAGGAAGTATGAACATACAATGGAGTCAAGACAGTCTCTTCAATAAATGGTGTTGGGAAAATTGGACAGACACTTGCAAAAAAAATAAAACTAGATCACCAACTTATACCATACACAAAAATAAACTCAAAATGGATACAGGACTTAAACATAAAACGTGAAACCATAAAAATACTAGAGACATCCACAGGCAGCAAAATCTCAGACATATGCCAAAAGAACTTCTTCACTGATACTAACTCTAGGACAATGGAAGTTAAAGAGAAAATAAACAAATGGGACTACATCAAATAAAAAGCTTTTTTTTTTACAGCAAAAGAAAGCCCACTGTATGGGAGAACATATTTGCAAATTGTATCACTGATAAATGTTTAATCTCCAACATCTACAGACAGCTTATACAACTAAATTAAAGGAAGATAAATGATCCCATTAAAAAATGGGCAATGGACCTAATAGGATATTTTCAAAAGAAGACAGAAGGAAGGCCAAGAGGTACATGAAAACATGCTCAAAGTCACTAATTATCTGAGAGATGCAAATCAAAGTAACAATCTTACACCTGTCAGAATGGCCAACATCAACAAATCAAGAGACGACAAATGTTGGCAAGGTTGCAGAGAAAAAGGAACCCTGGTGCACTGTTGGTGGGAATGCAGACTGGTGCAACCACTGTGGAGAACAGCATGGAGTTTCCTCAAAAAATTGAAAATGGAACTCCCATTGACCTAGTAATCCCACTCCTAGGAATATATCCCAAGAAACCAGAAACACCAATCAGAAAGGATATATGCACCCCTATGTTCATAGCAGCACAATTTACAATAGCTAGGATTTGGAAACAGGCTAGGTGCCCGTCAGCAGATGATTGGATCAGAAAACTATGGTACATCTACACAATGGAATACTATGCTGCCATAAAAAAGAACGAATTCTTACCGTTTGTAACAACCTGGATGGAATTGGAGAACATCATGCTGAGTGAAATAAGCCAGTCAATGAAAGAGAAATACTACATGACCTCACTCATTTATGGATAATAAGGAACATTATAATCTGATGAACAAAAATATAGATACAAGGACAGTAAAGCAACAAACAGACTGTCAAATTACAGCGGGGAGGGTAGGGAGATCTGGGGGAGATAAGAGATCAACCGAAGGACTTGTATGCATGCATATAAGCAAAACCAATGGACAAAAACTCTGGGGGAGGGAGGGCATGTATGGGAGTGGCGGGGGGGCAATGGAAAGATATGTACACATATAACACCTTAAATAAATAAATAAATAAATGCCCGGTCAGAACCCACAGCCAGGCCCCAGGGCGCCCTCCCGCTGTGCAGTCCTCCCGGCCAGGGGCTGAGGCCTGCCTGGGGCAGCGGGTCGAGTCTCCTCGCCTTCCAGCACAGCTCCGCCCGGCCTGACAGGGTGCGCTGCGCCTGCTTGGAGGGGCCTGACAGAGGCTGGGGGCTCCCCCGCGGGGCCACTTTGCCATGTGGTGTTTTGAGCTGAAGGCAACCAAGACCCTGTGGGCTCACGAGAAACGTTTCCCTGTGATTCTAGAGAGAGTGGAAGAGAGGGAGAGACAGAGAAACGTTGATGTGAGAGGAACATAGGTGGGTTGCCTCCTGCACGAGCCTCAACCAGGGCCCAGGCCTGGGAGGAGCCTGCAACCTAGGTACATGCTCTTGACCAGAATTGAACCCAGGACCAAAGGGTCCACAGGCTGAAGCTCTATCTACTAAGCCAAACCAGCTAGGGCCAGAAATAACTTTTTATGGCCTGTGTAGAGGGCAGATAAAACTAGCTCAGTACTGAACATCTGCTCTTCTTATCATCTTGCAATGACCTTCCTCCATGCCAAAGCCCCTCCCCGACCACCACCACCACCAAGCCTCATCTCATCCTCAGCTCAGAATGTCTTATGTCCCTCATTATCCCTTTCTGTCTCTGATCTCCCATGTCTGCGGGTCCCCATACGTATGTGTATCATTAAATTTGCTCATTTTCTTGTTAATCTGTCTCGTGTCATTTTAATGATTAGACCAGATGAGAGAAGCTTCAGGGGTAGAGAACATTTTCCTCCCCCACAAAGTCATAGAGGAAAAGGTTTTTGTGGTCATGTAGGTTTTGCAAATGCCTTATGAAATTTAGTTTAAAAGTTTTCTTTACAACAAGACTTAGGTGAGTGCACCCTGAGTATAAACTGTGCTGGGGAATGTCCCTGAGGGGACGCCCTCAGAGGCCAGGCACGGAGCCTGCCCTCGGCCCTGTGTCATGTCTGCAGGAGGGGAGGGGAGGCGGTGTGCCTGCGAGGTGGTGAGAGGGTGAAAGGCGGTTTCTACCCCAGAGCGAGACTTCGAGTGAGTGGCACTGTGCCTTTAGCCCTTAGGAGAGAGCTGGGCTGGGGCTCCGTGCCCTCCGGCGTCAGTGCAGCTAGGGCGGAGGCCCGTGGATGCCCACTCGGGGGCGCGGTGCTGAGGGGACCCCGCCCTCCCACGCCTCCGAGGCGGCAGCTCGCACCTGGGACGGTGATGCTCACGGGCTGGGAGGAGTGCAGCGTCTGCCCCAGGAACCCGGAGCAGTGGTAGGCGCCGCTGTGGCTGGCGTCCGCGTGTGGGATGGAGAAGCTGTTGGTGTGGGCAAACCACTTGGGCTTCCCGTCCTGGAAGAAGGTGATCTTGTGCAGGCGCCAGTTCCTCCAGCTGTGGCAGCGCAGCACGATGGGCTGGCCCTGCGGGACCCGCCGGCGGGGCGTCTGCAGCAGCAGCCAGGCTGGAAGACACGGGGCAGGACGGCTGCCTCAGCTCAGAGGCCCAGCGCCTGCAGCCTCGCCGGCCGGTGGGGGCCGGCGGGCGTCTGCAGCGGCGGCCAGGCTGGAGGACACAGGGCAGGACGGGCTGAGGCTGCGGCTGGCCCGGCGGCCCACGTGGGGCTGCCTGGGGGGCGGGGGGGCAATGGAGATGCCTCCTGGCAGGCGTGCAGCCCCCTTACCCTGAGGCTGCGGGCCTGAGGGAGGAAGTCCTGGGGAGTCTCAATGTGGAGAGTAGGAGCCCCCCCAGGCGGCGCCGGGAGCTCGAAGCTGCCCAGCTGCCCGGAGTGACAGCGGACCTGAGCCTGCGCCCTGCGGGCTCCCAACGGGGGACACTTCGGAGCACCTTGGAAGGAAGGAGTGGCCGAGGGGCCTGGGGAGGCCGCACCCACCTTCCGTCCGCAAAGGCAGCGGCCGGGCGCTCGGTTCACAGAGCTGCAGTGGCACAGGCTTCCCTGCGAACCCCTCCGGCCCGCCTGCCACAGCCCGGGGCGCCCCCTGGCCAGGGAAGCCGTGCCAGGAGCACAGTCTGGAGAGCAGGTTTCAGAGACACTGGAAGAGCCCTCCCTCTGGTCACTGCGAACGCGCAGCCGGAGCTCACGGCCCCTCTCTTACGTGATCGCTCCGCTGAGACACCCACAGGCTGACTGTGGGGGGCCGGGGGGGCTGATGAGAGGCGGGAGACACATCTGGAGTCCGGATTCTGATCCTGGCTTTCCCAGGAGCCCCTGGGCTCTGGCCCGTGGCTGCGCTTCTTTGCAGTGAAGGGGTGGGACTAGCTGGCCTCCCTCTAGCAATCCTTCAGAGCAAAGGTCTTTAAAATCTCAAGTTTTACTTTTTGTAGGAAAAGTCAGAAGCACAGCCCTCTGTTGGGGCAGCTGTGGGCAGAAAGCAGACGGAACTGTGCCGTCGGGGCAGCTGTGGAGGCCGAAGAGGGGAGGGGAGAGGAGAGCCTGTGGGTGCTTGTTCGGTTAATAGTTAAATAACCAGGAACAATGAGCACACGTAAGTGTGTGCTCACTAGCGTGTCCGGGAGCACAGACAGGAGAGACAGGCTGGGTGAGGGTATATGACCTGAGCTAAGGGGGAGGCGAGCAGGAAGGGCAGGGCGTGCGAAGAGGAGATGTGCGGCAGTTGTGGCTGGCCTGCCCTCCACACGGGCCACAAGCAGTTCCTGCCGGTGACAGCTCTGCCGTCTCAGGGAGCGGTGAGGGCTGCCAGGAGCCTGCTGGGCCTCAGTCACCTTCCGCTCAAACAATCCCCGGGCCAAGTCCCCAGGCAGGAGCGCGGTTCTGGACCCTGACCAGCAATGACTGCGTTCACTCGGGCTCCATCAAAGAAACAGGCTCCCCGAAACTGGTTTGGCTCAGTGGTAGAACATCGGTTTGCGGACTGAAAGGTCCCGGGTTCGATTCCGGTCAAGGGCATGTACCTTGGTTGTGGGCACATCTCCGGTAGGGGGTGTGCAAGAGGCAGCTGGTCGATGTTTCTAGCTCTCTATCTCTCTTCCTACTCTGTAAATATCAATAAAATATATTTTTTTAAGAAAAAAAAGAGGACCAGAACCAAGATGGCGGCCTAAGCAGTCTCCTAAGCTGCTGCCTCATCAACAATTTAATTAAAAAAACAACTAAAATCAAAAAGGACTTCACCAAAACCTCAGGAAAGCTGGCAGAGTGAAATAGCTACAACTAGAAAGAAAGAGAGAGGCTCACGGATCGGACTGGGAGCCGAAAAGCGCTGAGGTAGGGAGACGCTCGCACGCGGAGAGGAAGTGGGGCCGCCTAATGCCTGCCTGGCGGCAGGAGGGGAGGAATTCCCGATTGCACGGAACCCTTTCCGACTGTTCTGAACCCAACCCCGGCTGAAATTCAGTGGTCCCAGGCTCATACAGGTGGAGAAAGGCACCCAGAGACTCAGAGACTGGGAGACCGGGGACCGGGAACCGCGAGCCGCAGCCGGCTGGGTCTACAGTCATGCTCGTGCGAATGAGAACGCGCTGAGGTCTGACCACCGCCTCTCTGTAGCGGAAGCAGTCAGAAGCTCCAGACTACAGAGACCAGCCCAAGTCCGGGCGAGCCCCTGGGGCACCCACGCTCTTGCTTGGGGAACCTGGGACGGTCAGGCGGAAACTCAGGGAAGCCTTGGAAGGCAGAGGTCAGGCGGAAACTCAGGCGAGTGCACAAGGGTAGGGTGGAAGCCAAGACTGTCAGTTCAGCCCTGAGACTCCGCCCCATCCAAGCTGAGCAGAGGCTTCTGCAGTTTTTCGAGTCTGATCCTATAAGACTGTCTCCAATACAGAATTTGTCCCAGAGTAGACACCGCTGATACCCACATCCAATTGGCCTGAAGGTCAATTTACAACAATAAAGACTTAGCTACAACAAGGCTGTGTATGCAGTCCACAAAGGGGAGCACCAAGAGTGTCTACCTCAGGTAACTGAGGAGGCTGACCTACTGGGCCATATAGGACACCAAACACACAAAGCCATCCTACCAACTCTGAAAAACAGTGAAAATGCCAAGACAAGGAAATAGATCTCAAACAAAAGAGATGGAGGATATAGAGTTCAGAACTACGGTTCTAAGGTTATGCAACAATATCCTAGAAAAGCTTGATAAACTTCATGAGACCCAACTAAAAAGTATACATAAACTGACTAAATTGGAAAATATTATGCAGAGATCCAACAGCAGAATGGAGGAACACAAGAATCAGGTCAAAGAGCCAAAAGACACTCCTTTGGAGAAGGAAGAAGAAAAGAGGATCCAGAAAGTTGAAGATAGTGTAAGGAGCCTCTGGGACAACTGCAAGCGCACCAACATCAGAATTATGGGGGTGCCAGAAGAAGAGGGAGTGCAAAATACTGAAAACATATTTGAAGAAATAATATCAGAAAACTTCCCTCACCTGGTGAAAGAAATAGACTTACAAGTACGGGAAGCCTACAGAACCCCAAACAAGAGAAATCCAAAAAGAAATACTCCAAGGCACATCATCATCAATATGCCAAGGGTAAAAGACAAAAAGAAGATTTTACAAGCAGCAAGAGAAAAGCAGTTGGTTACCTATAAGGGAGCACCCATACGACTATCAGCTGATTTCTCAACAGAAACCTTGCAGGCCAGAAGGGAGTGGCAAGAAATATTCAAAGTGATGAATAGCGAGAACCTACAACCAAGATTACTGTATCCAGCAAAGTTGTCATTCAGAATTGAAGGGCAGATAAAGAGCTTCACAGATAAGAAAAAGCTAAAGGAGTTCATCACCAAACCAGTAAGTATTATATGAAATTCTGAAAGGTATTACTTAAGAAGAGGAAGAAGATCAAGTGAATTAAAAATCTGAGGAATAGAATAAACTGGTGAATATAATAGAATTAGGGGCAAAGAAAGGGAGTGGATAGATAATTATCAGGGTGAAAGGGGTGTGGGGTGCAGAAAGAGACTGGATTAAAATTGTATAACCTATGGATGAGGACAATAGTGGGGGGAGGGGGTAAGGGCAGAGGGTGGGGTGGGAATCAGGTGGAAGGGAGCTATGGGGGAGAAAAAGGAGAAACAATTGTAATCTGAGCAATAAAGATTTATTTAAAATAAATAAATAAATAAAACTGAATTTACCTAAAAAAAAAAAAAAGAAAAAAAAAGAAACGGGCTCTCAGGAAGCAGGATCGAGAAGGCGGCCCAGCCCGCACACGGGACTGAGCGCTGCCTGCCTCGCACAGCCGCCTGCGGGCACACGCCCCGACCGAAGTCAGCTCCAGTCTAACGTGCTCCCATTCCACACAGCGGAGGGCGGGGCTCGCGGGCAGGAGGATTTCTCCACGGTCTATTAGGCTGAACACGCAGACATATATAACCCCAAGTCAGATCGATTTAAAGCATCTAATGACCTCATCTCCTTCAGGAATAAAAGATGGCGCCATGGCATCAAACTCTGAGCCTCCCCCACTTCTGCCTCATCTTCCAGATCCCACGACCCCTGGCCTCCTAGCAGGAAGGCCTCCTAGTTAGGTCTGACCAGGAATTGGATCCCCCCCCCCCCGGAGCTGGCCTGGAGGCCACTTCACAATGGACACGCCACTTGCTGAGACCACATTCCTCTGGCTGAGAGCATTCTCTGTCCTCCGCCCTTTCCCGGAACCCACACCTGCAGAGTGCTCTGCCCAGAAACAGCCGCCCGGAGTCCTTAACAGCCCGACCCCCGTCTTTGGGGGCTGCTCCGCGGGGGCTCAGCCCATCGGTGTCCAGAGACCTCACACATTCCTCATCCCCCCACTTTGGCCCCGTGCGCTCCTGCTCTGTTGATCCTCGCCCTCCACACCCATGCCCACCCGGCATGCCCACCCGCGCCTCTGCCTCCTGTGGGTCTCCACCACGTCTGGCCACACAGCCAGAGGGCAGGAAAGCTGCCTGCACACATATTTCCTTCTGCTGCTCTCACCCCGTGGCCTGTCTGTGGCCTCGTCACCTTCTTGCTCAATCAGGTCTGAGGCCAAGCAGCCTCACATCCTCCTCCTCCGAGGAGCCCACGTAGAAGCACAGAGGCGGGGGCTAGGGGAAATGACTGGGCGGAAACCACTTCCCACAGCGCGGGCCACACTTCCCAGAAAGCGGCCACGCCTTTCCAGCCCTCCGCCGCCCCTGCCCAGGCCGCCCCGGCCTCCGGCCCCTCCACTGACCGGAAGTCACGTCCAGGTGCACGGGGTCGCTGAGGCTGGTGCGGCCCGTCTGGCACCTGTAGTCCCCGCTGCGGCTGCTGCTGGCCCTGAAGCTGTAGCGGGGCTGGGCCAGGCCGGGAATGGCGGTCCCGTTGAGGAACCACCGGGTGGCGTTGTCCCCGGGGCCGCGGGCGCCCTGGCAGCTCAGGGTCACGTTGTCCTCGGGGAACACCTGGGGCCAGGGGGGCTGGAGGCTCAGCGCGGCCTTCGGGAGACCTGGCGCCGAGAGCAGACGGGGCGGGATGAGTGACCTTGGGGGCCCACGGGTTCCTCAGGAGCCCCAGGGCCCTCGGGCCAGAGTCCACTGGAGACCGCCCACAGCCCGTGTGCTTCCGGCACCGCAGCCCTTTGTCTTCGTGGATCCAGCAGGAGTCTCACCGAGAACCAAACCCCAGGCCCCTCTAAAGAGGGCCTGCCCACGCCCGCTCTTGGTGGGACAGGCAATAGCACCATAACCACCAGGAGGCATTCAGCAGACTCACCAGCTCCCGGGTGTGCAGAGGCTGTGAAAGAGAAGAGGGCGGTCAGCGGGTCAGCGGGTCAGCGGGCGCAGGGGAAGCTCGGGGAGCAGATGCAGTTGTGTGGGGGGTCGGGGAGGGGGAGCCCGCATGACCTCTTCCCAGAGGACCCACACAAGAGCCTGCTTCCCTGGATGTCATACAAGATGCTCACTGCTCACGCCCTAGTCTCACCCTGTCTCCCCTACAAAGTCCACGTGCGGGCCTGGTGCAGGGTCTGTGGAAGGGCCTCTGAACTGTGGCTTAGGGACCGGCCCAGGGGTAAGAGGCAGGCTTCTCTCTCTGCTGGTGATCCGCTGCCAGCTCCACGGGCCCGGCCTGCTCCTCACCAGCAGGTCCCTGGTGGAAACCACCCTACCCCAGAGAGGCCCTCACCCACCCAGAGAGGCCCTCACTCACCCAGAGAGGCCCTCAGTCACCCAGAGAGGCCCTCACTCACCCAGAGAGGCCCTCACTCACCCAGAGAGGCCCTCAGTCACCCGGAGAGGCCCTCACCCACCCAGAGAGGCCCTCAGTCACCCAGAGAGGCCCTCACCCACCCAGAGAGGCCCTCACTCACCCAGAGAGGCCCTCAGTCACCCAGAGAGGCCCTCACTCACCCAGAGAGGCCCTCACCCACCCAGAGAGGCCCTCACTCACCCAGAGAGGCCCTCAGTCACCCAGAGAGGCCCTCACTCACCCAGAGAGGCCCTCACCCACCCAGAGAGGCCCTCACTCACCCAGAGAGGCCCTCAGTCACCCAGAGAGGCTCTCACCCACCCAGAGAGGCCCTCACCCACCCAGAGAGGCCCTCACTCACCCAGAGAGGCCCTCAGTCACCCAGAGAAGCCCTCACCCACCCAGAGAGGCCCTCACTCACCCAGAGAGGCCCTCACTCACCCAGAGAGGCCCTCACTCACCCAGAGAGGCCCTCAGTCACCCAGAGAGGCCCTCACCCACCCAGAGAGGCCCCCACCCACCCAGAGAGGCCCTCACCCACCCAGAGAGGCCCTCAGTCACCCAGAGAGGCCCTCAGTCACCCAGAGAGGCCCTCACCCACCCAGAGAGGCCCTCACCCACCCAGAGAGGCCCTCACTCACCCAGAGAAACCCTCACCCACCCAGAGAGGCCCTCACCCACCCAGAGAGGCCCTCACCCACCCAGAGAGGCCCTCAGTCACCCAGAGAGGCCCTCAGTCACCCAGAGAGGCCCTCACCCACCCAGAGAGGCCCTCACTCACCCAGAGAGGCCCTCACCCACCCAGAGAAACCCTCACTCACCCAGAGAGGCCCTCACTCACCCAGCAGCAGCAACAACACTAAAACTGTCCGTGGGTGAAGCAGCCGCAGGCGACTGGGATGTATATTCTGAAGCATTTTCGTCTTCAAAGTCCATGCAGGACTGGGCCCGAGTCCAGCAGGGCTCAGGAGATGAACCAGGGAAAGAGGAAGGAAGCTGGTCACCCTCTCACAGAACGTCCAGCAGTCACCAGACTCCATTTCTGCTAACGAATCAGCAGCACAATCAAATGAGCGTCCAGTGTGCTCTGAGAGGAAACCTTCCCCAAGTAGCTGGTCCTGGACTGTGGGACTCCGGCGGTTACCGGCCGGTGAGCCGCGCTGGGGGCGGGCCTTGTGGGTCTCAGGTTGGCCCTGTGCCTGCTCCTGGCACACAGAAAGTGCTAAAGGACTGTGACCCCGACAAGACAGAGAACCTGTTTGTGTCTGCAGCCGATAAGGTCTGCTCAACAGCCACAAGCAGAGGGAGTAGTTCTCTGTGGGCAACACCAACCCCAGACAATCTCTAAAGACACCACTGCCCTCCTTCGTCTGCCCTTCAAACCCGACTCCCCCGACCCTCCAGATACAGAAGAAAGTTGTCAACTTTGAGAAATAACTGTGTGCCCAGATGGCATGGCTCAGGGGCTGAGCACAGACCCACGAGCCAGGCTTCGGGCTCGGTGGATGTGCAGGCGGCTTCTCATCATTGATGCCTCTATCTCTTTCTCTCCTCTGAAATCAATGAAAACATATAAAATACTTTTTAAAATAATTTTGTTAAGAGAGCCGTACAATGATTTTAAAGGCTGTTTATCCTGTGCAGGTGGCTGGACAGTCAGTGGAACAACATGAAATAACTCACAGTCGGGCGAGTCTCAGGGGAGGGATGGGAAGCTAAAAGCGTTTGACTTACAAGCTTACTGAGGTATTTATTTGCCTAAACAGGATCGCATAAGCTCTTCTTAAACAAAAATACTTCAGGGAAAAAGTCCAGTCAGTGGTGCTCTCTCCCAGACCCTGCTGCCACTGCCGCCTCCACGGTAACTCTTTTTTTAAATATATTTTTATTTATTTCAGAGAGGAAGGGAAAGGGAGAGAGAGAGAAGCATCAATGATGAGAATCATTTTTTTAATAATTATTTTTTTATTAAGGTATTATATGTGTACATAGCTTACCATTACCCCACCCACCTCCCATTTATGCCCTCCCTCCCCAGAGTTCTGTGTTCGTTGGTTGTACTTATATTCATGCAGATCAGTCCTTCGGTTGTTCTCTTATCTCCCCCCAGGTCTCCTTCCCCTCCCCGCTGTCATTGACAATTTACTTCTTTTATGGTGACTATCTCAGGACCACACGAATAGAGTCCGCTCCTCCTCTGGTTCACACCGCCCCTCCTCCCAGGTCCCACTGCTTCCCCTGGGACATATGGCTCACCCGGGGCACACGGCCCCCTGGGACACACGGCTCACCCAGGGCACAGGGCCCCCTGGGACATATGGCTCACCCGGGGCACCCGGCTCTTCTGGGTGCTGGGGTCATGAATTGGAGGCGCTGAGCTAGCTCCTTGCTAGCACGGCGGGCAGGCTGGAACGGCTGCAGGCGGGCTGAGATGGCTGCAGGTGGGGAGACCGCCCTCAAAGGTGTCTCATTCGGTGTGGAAGAGAAGCAGCTGCAGACATGGAGGCTAAGTTCTGAGGCCGCCCACTACCTGAGCCCGGGGCATAGTGAGCTCTGTTCTCAGTGGATTTCCTTTATTTGCAGCGGCGGTGGCGGGCGGCAGTGGCGGGTGGCAGTGGCAGGTGCGGCAGCGACAGTCGCTCCTGTGGTTCAATTTCCACTGTAGTTTTAAAGTTCACATGGCGGCAGTGGCGGGAGCTTCGGCCCGGCCATGCGGCGGCGGAGGAAGGACTCGCTGGGGCCGCAAACAGAAGGCGCCGCGCCAGCTCCCCACCAGCACAGCGCGCACGGAGGCCAGGCCGAGCCGGCTGCAGGCGGCGGCGGCGGCTGCAGGACTTGCCGGGGCGCAAACGGAAGGCACCGCGCCAGCCCCCCACCAGCACGGTGCACGCGGAGACCAGGCCGAGCTGGCCGCGGGCCGGGAGATGCCGCGCCAGCTCCTCACCAGCACGGTGGGCGGGCTGGGACAGCTTCAGGCCAGGATGGTTGCGGGCAGGGAGGCTTCTCATCCGGGAGGTGCCGAAGGCATGGCGGAGGCCCCGTATCGGCTCCCGGGTTCCCACGGCGGCCGGCAGGCTGGTCTAGTCCCTGGGCCCCGGGGCGGAGCGAGGTCTGGCTTCCCTCATTCCCGGTGGCAGCGGCTCCAGCAGGTCTGCCGGTTTTAAACTCCACATGGCATCCTGCTTTGTGTCTAGTTGTAGCCTTCCCATTTTGCCAGCTTTCCTGTGGGTCTGGTGCGATCCCTTTCGATTTTAGCTGTTGTTTTTTACCAAATCGTTGATGAGGTGGCGGCTTAGGAGGCTACCTAGGCTGCCATCTTGTTTCGGTCTCCAATGATGAGAATCATTGACGGCTACCTCTTGCACACCCCCTACTGGGGATAGAGTCCACAGCCTGAGACCCTTTAAAGTTGCCATTTTCATAGAAATGTAGGTTTATTTCTATAGAGACATGCTGAATACAAAGGGCTGAAATAGCCGAAGCCGGTTTGGCTCAGTGGATAGAGCGTTGGCCTGCGGACTGAAAGGTCCTGGGTTTGATTCCGGTCAAGGGCATGTACCTTGGTTGCAGGCACATCCCCAGTAAGGGGTGAGCAGGAGGCAGCTGATCGATGTTTCTCTCTCATCGATGTTCTAACTCTCTATCCCTCTTCCTTCCTCTCTGTAAAAAATCAATAAAGTGTATATTTTTAAAAAACACATTTCTTACATACCGTTATATTGACTGGGCCACAAAAATATTCACTGTAGGCCACATGTGGCCTGAGAGCTGCAAATTTGACATGCTTGCTATAGTCCACAGGCTGAAGCTCTACCCACTGAGCCAAACCAGCTAGAGCTCCACTGTCACTCTTGCCTGTAACGTTCTCCTCGTAATTCCTCGGAGCTCTGAGGGCAAGAGAAGGTGTCCCTTCCTCTGCAGGGGCGGAGCGCTACCTCACGGCCCCGTCTTCGTGGCGGGAAGTTCCTGTGGGTCCACACCTTACCCACCACACTATGTGATTGAAAATAGGCTGCTTGTATTTAAAATGGGTTTGCACAATTTTTTGGAAACCCATGCGCCTGTCCATAGGATATTGAAGAGGGAACAGTCAGGGCCTCTTCAAGGGGGATAGTAAAAAAAGGATAAAATTAGTTTAATAATATATTTGTTTTTTTTGTTTTTTTTTTTAATATATTTTTATTGATATTTTACAGAGAGGAAGGGAGAGAGATAGAGAGCCAGAAACGTCGATGAGAGAGAAACATCGACCAGCTGCCTCTTGCACACCCCCTACCGGGGATGTGCCCGCAACCAATGTACATGCCCTTGACCGGAATCGAACCTGGGACCTTTCAGTCCGCAGACCGACGCTCTATCCACTGAGCCAAACCGGTTTTGGCTTAATAATATATTTGATTTAACTCAGCATACAGGGTGTTCCAAAAAATGTATCCTCACTCAAACAGCTGAGTGTGCCATGCCAGCACAGCCCAGGGCTCGGCAGCCTGAGGGGGCGGTGAAGGGTGGAGAAATGATAGACAAAGAGAAAAGGCTGGGTCTGGGTGGGTCTCCTGTGCCTGGATGAGGCCCCAGAACAGATCCAGACTGCAAAGCTGAGGCTTTATTTATAATCAGGGACAAACAAGGTGATTTATAATGTTGTTGCAAGTTTCACTTGTTTTGGCAGCACTTTCTGCCCCTCCCACAGCCTGCTAGGTCCCCAGGAAAGATCTAGGGAGCAGTCACAAGATCAAGTTTAATTATGCTTAGAGGGCTGTGCCCTCAAAGCTGGGACTTGTTTGCGACTTTGCCAGCAGATCAGTCCGAGGCTTAATCCTATAACCGCTTCCTATAGCTGAGAGCTTGGTGAAATGAAGAGGACCTTCATAAACAACCTTTGTGTCAATCACAGCCCGTGCACACCTTCTGGGGAAAGCCTGTACCCAGGTCTGTCACCTCAAAGACTCAGGGGCTTAAATGGCAAAAATGTGTTGTCTCAGAGTCTCAGAGGCCACACCTCAGACCAAAGCCTCAGCTCATTTCTCCACAGGCCCTCCCTGCAGACCAGCTTGGTCACTGCCCACAGGGGCAGGGGCAGCCAGAAGGGCCCCCGGGCGGAGGTTCTGAGAAGAAGAACCCTTCCTGCCTCAGGGCAGCGTTGGTGGCACCTGGGTCCCTGGTCCCTTGGCTTGTCGCAATGTAACTTCAGGCTCTGCTTCCATCTCGGCCTACGTGGCCGCCTTACGTCTATGTGTCAGACCCTCGTCTTACAGGGAGACCGTTATTAGATTTAGGGGCCACCCTAAGTCCAGAGTGATTTTGTCTTAAGTTCCTTAGCTCATTATACCTGCAAAGACCCTGTGCCAAACAACGTCACATTCTCTGATTCAGAGTAGATTCAAATGTTATGACACTATGAAGCCACTTCCATGTATTGGGAGTAAAATCCTCACACTTTCTCTTATTATGGAAGTGCTCCTGTTATGCTGGATGTTGGGAGCCATTTAACACCAGTGGTCTTGATCTGACATCTGCGAGGGGGTTAAGAAATCTGGAGATGGGGCCAAAACTGGTTTGGCTCAGTGGATAGAGCATTGGTCTGCAGACTGAAAGGCTCCCAGGTTTGATTCTGATCAAGGGCATGTACATTGGTTGTGGGCATATCCCCGGTAGGGAGGTGTGCAGGAGGCAGCAGGTGGATGTTTCTAGCTCTCTATCCCTCTCCCTTCCTCTCTGTAAAAAATCAATAAAAAATATATTTTTAAAAAAAAATAAATCTGGGGGAAAAGCAGAGAGAAACAAAATGGCAGCTGAGCAGATGGACCTATTCTGAGCCTAGTCCCAGAACAGATAGAGGGAGCACTTGAAAATCGCTCGGGGAGTGTTAGTCGGCAAGCTAAGGGGTAGCAGAACTCTAAGAGAAGGTGGGGGGGGGGGGGGTCCGCTGGACAGGATTTCCTGACCAAGCAGCCCGCACTGCAGCGGGGACCTCTCCCGGAGCTACGGGCTCAGAGGGAAAACTACGCCATCTGACAAAGAGAAGAGGACCTTACCTGAGGCCCGAAAAACCCACAACAGTGGAGACCCCCGAACAGCTGTGACGCCCCAATCGGCGCAAACACGTGGATTCAAGGGAGTTCTTCAATCCCCCACGGAAAGGTCAGAGTTTGCCGGGATAACGTGAGGGATCTGGTTCCTGCTGTGGCTGCAGCTGCTGCGCGGCCAGAACGGCTCCAAAAGAGGCAGTGGCTGCAGAGAGAACCACGTGCTGCAAGACCCGGTGCTGGGTTTGGTGTGATCCTCCCCAAAATCGGGACTTTTTTTAAAAAAATGCCAGGGACGCAGGACAAATTGCTGAGTATTGGGACTGTCCAGCAAAAAGTGGAACATCTGGACTCCTTGGCACAGACCCATCCTGCACCTGGTCCCCTTAATCCCCTGGCTTCTGAGCACTAGGGAAGGACTGCCCAGTTTGGCATATCCTGGGAGACTGCAGGGGGAAATTGCCTTCCTGGAAACGGGATCTGAGCAGGTAGAGATAATCTGGGAGCCACCACTGAGGCAGCCTACATCAACACACCATAGAGAGTGCCATAGAGAAAGAAAGAAGGCAAGAGCAGCCAAAAAGATGGGGAAGTCAATCCAGAAACACTTCCACCGAGGGGCTGAATTACAAACTGACTTTTTTTTTTTTACTACCCTGTTTCCCCAAAAATAAGACAGTGTCTTATATTAATTTTTGCTCCCAAAGATACACTAGGTCTTATTTTCAGGGGATGACTTATTTTTCCATGATGAAAAATCCAGTACACACTTATTGTTAAGTGAAAATGAAGGACATTTATTACCTGTATATGGTATGGTAGTACGGTAGTTGTCAACACAAACCAGACAAACTATGAATTCTACAGTATCAAGAATTTACTCATTTATTCAATGACAATCATGTCATCATCTTCTGGAACATCATCATAACAATCCAATTCCTGAATTTCCTGGTGAATTTCTTGTGACTCCATTTCTTTCAGAATTAGTGGACCAAATCTCTCATGTTTAGCAATAGCACTGTCTTGAAATGAGTACTTCTTGTCAAGGTAGCCTGCTCACAGTGCATTTGCAATGCAACTGTCAGTGATTTTCTCCCATGAATTCTTCACCCAAGTCACAACTTCTTGCAGTTTAGGTTTCACAAAGTTTCTACGCTGATTACTCTCCATTCTATTTTCAATGTAGTCATAAATTTCCATGCACAAATTGTCTTTGAATGGCTTCATTATTGCAATATCAAGAGTCTGGAGATAGGCCGTCATTTCTGTGGGAATCATCATCTGATCTATTTTTCTTTCGTGAAGAAATGTCTTCATGTCTTTAGCATGGTGAGTGCATCCCAGACTAGCAGACCTCTTTGGCTCCCTCGCATAACAAGCGGCAGCATTAAATCGACCCACTTCCTTATTACTGCTTGTGTGGCCCAGGCCTTTTCAGTTTCAAGAATAAAAACGCCCAAAACACGTTCAATCTTTTCCTTCTTGCCCTTAGAAATGATTAAAGGTGGGATTTTAGTGCCATCCAGATGAATTGCCAAAATACAGAAAACACGAGCACTTTTGTAAGCAGTGGAGGGAATGTACACTAAGGAGGCACCCCGCTGTTCAATTGTTGTTTGAGATGATTGGCCCATAAACACTGCAGTTTCATCCATAGCAATCATGTGGGAAAGATTGTATTTAGAGAAGTCAGCATCATCAATAAAGGACTTGAATGCAAGTGCTCGCCTAATAACTTGAGTATCTTTCAACCTAAACAATGTTGTAGGTCTTCTTAAAGACAGTTCACTTGGCTGAAGGAAATTATCCAGCCAGTGTTGTGGTGCTTTGAAGTCCAAGCGGAGCCTGGTGACCGGCGGGGCGGGCGCAGACGGCGCCGACCTCCGGGAGGCCGAGCCCGGGCCGGGCGGGCACCAGCCGCTGCCACCCGGACCCTCTCGGGAAGGCCGCGGCGTCCAGGCGGCAGAGGGTTGGGACGGAGGCGTAACCTGGCAGGTTGGGCCCAGACGCGCGGGGAGCCGGGAAAAGGGGGGCCGCTGGCGTAAAGGTGAATGGGGTGCGGGCTCCCTGAGGACCAAGAAGAGAGCTTCCCTGACCGGGAATCGAACCCGGGCCGCGGCGGTGAGAGCGCCGAATCCTAACCACTAGACCACCAGGGAGCGGCAGGTGGAGTCCGCGGCCTGCGCCTCCTGTTCCCGCGCCTCCTGCCCCGGGGCGCCGGCGCCTCCGCCTTTCCCAGGGCAGCTGCCCGTCGCCGGCCGTCCCGCCCGCCCTCCCGCCAGCCGCACCCCCAGCCCCGCCGGCCCCGCCGGCCCCGCTCCCACGCTCGCCGCGGCCGCGCGCCCCGCGGGAGGCCCACGACCCGGGTGCGGCCCCAGGTCCCGCCCTCAGCTGCGGGCGGGAATGGAGCGGGGAACACAGGCAGCTGGGCTCGCCCCGGCGCCACCCTTCCTGTGGGTAACGGCTCACGCCGGCTCCTGCCCCCGCCGCCCTCCCTCCCGCCGGCGCTCCGGGCCGAACCCGGCCTCCCTGAGGGCGGGGCCCGGTGCTCAGCGCTCTCCCCCGCAGGCCCGGCCGCCTCCGGCCCCGCGCTGCCCAGCTGCTCCGGCCCCTGGGCTCCTCGCCGCAGCGTCTCCAGCGCCCTGGTTTCCAAAGCCCGTCTCCGCCGGGGACCTGCCCGCCCATCACCAGCGGCCCAGCTGTGCTCACGTCGCCAGTCCGTTCCCGCCGCGCTGACGGCGCCGGGCGGCAGGAGCTGTGGGTCGGGAGGCCTGGCTGGGAGAGGAAATCAGGGCGAACCGAGGGTGTAAGGTGGCGGCCAGAGTTCGCAAGGCCCCAAGGGTGCCGGTCAGGAACCGGCTGAAAGGCGGGAGAGGATGCGGGGGGGGGGGGAGGAAGTTGCTGGGCCCCAAGCGGGGCAGAGGGCCGAGAAGGACCCACGTCTCCAACCTGCGCCCGTGAGCGCAAAAAGTAACTCCACCTCCCCGTCGGGGAATCGAACCCCGGTCTCCCGCGTGACAGGCGGGGATACTCACCACTATACTAACGAGGACGGTGCAGGGGATCCCTCACAGCCTGCCCTGCCCTCCACGCCCGGCCGATGTGGACGCTCCGCCTGAAGCCGCCGGGGAGCGCTGCCGTCCCGCCCGCGCCCTCACGGAGGCACCGAACTGCAGATACGACCATCAGTATGGCCCAGCGGCCTAAAGCGCTACGTTCAGGTTGCAGTCTCACCTGGAGACATTAGTTTGAATCCCACTCCTGACAGCTGTTTAAACTTTTGCACGAGCTTCCCCCGGCCGCATTACATCCATCGCAGCTTTTTTCCTTGCAGCCGGTTCTTGACTAGCACCCTTGGGGCCCTGCAAACTCTGGCCTCCACCTTACACCCTCGATTCATCGCCCACTCCCAACCCGCACCACAAATAGGCAGAAAACCCAGACACGTGGGCGCTCAGCTACTCCCTCCACACACCCGCCGGGGCTGGGATCTGAGCGCAGGCCAGGCTTGGTCCCGCGCCTGGCCTCCTCTGGTGACACTGACACTCCGGCAGCCTGGACGCTGAGAACACGGCATTGGCCGGCGGAGTCTGCCTTGGTCTCTTGGTCCTTGGTTGGCTCTGCGCCGCGCGCAACGGTCATAGACGTGCCTGCAGCCTGGATTTTAGATCAAGACTGCCGCCTGCTCAAAAGAAACAGGTGTTAGTGTGGGGGCCTGACCTTCCTCTAAGTGGTGCATGGGTGGTTCAGTGGTAGAATTCTCGCCTGCCACGCGGGAGGCCCGGGTTCGATTCCCGGCCCATGCAGTTAGTCTCACTTTTGGTCCCACCGCTCTGTTCCCGTGCAGCTCCGGACTCCTTCCGCCATACCTCTTGCAACAGGACTACAGAGCAAGCCTCCACGCCCGACATCTCCCTGGTATCTCTTCATCAACCTGATACCTTTTGAGTCACGCCATTCACTACAAAGGGACACGAGTGGCGCCGCACATAGCTGACACCTGCGCACTCCCCTTGACTCCCTTTCATCACGCTCTAGTTCTCTCCCACCCTACGCTGGCAAAACTACCCCGAGCCACCCTTAGGGGATGGACACATCGCGTCCTCCTGTAAGATCATAAGTCAACATAGCGCACAAGTAGGTGGAAAATAATTCCAGTCTCATCTCATCGCATTCCCCACCTTCCCTTTTCAAGCACTGGGCCGCTGCTCCACCATTAACACCCGACGTGCAGGAAGCCAGGTGGCATCAACTGGGCTGGGGAGAGGCAGAGAATTTTGCCTAAAATGAGTGTGATCGTGCTGGAGAGGCAGAAGAAAACTTTCCCTGACCGGGAATCGAACCCGGGCCGCGGCGGTGAGAGCGCCGAATCCTAACCACTAGACCACCAGGGATTAGCACACCAGTGAGTGAGTAAGTGTCTCATGTATTAAAGCACTTCTGGGCCACCTGCGAGGAGCTTCCACCGCTGCAATTTTCTTTGTTTTTCCAAGAACAGACTTCCTCTCTCCCCTACCCACACGTGCGCTAGCCCGCTTCCTGCCTGCGCACCTTCAAAACACTGCACGCCTCCTCCTGGCGCTAACGAGGCCCTGGTCGCCGGGGTCCAACACCCCTCGCAGGTGCATGGGGCAAAAGCACTGCACCGCTGCGTTGGCCGGGAATCGAACCCGGGTCAACTGCTTGGAAGGCAGCTATGCTCACCACTATACCACCAACGCTGCAGTGAGGGGCCGGTTCAGAATCTCTAGTCCTAACTGGCACCAGCGCAGGGACTTGCCGCTGCCAGCAGAGTCAGCCAGCTTCGAGCAGCTGCTCCAGTTTATCGATCCAACTGCCTCTCCAGGACGCTCTCGCTGGCCAACTGCTCCTGGTCCCTCCGATTCCACGCCGCTGCCCCCAGGTCGTGTCTCCGGCCGGGGGTCACCAAACCCACCTCCGCTGGGCGACACCGCCGCAGACTGGGCGCGCGCCCCCCGCCCACCGGCTGCGCTTCCCCTCCACCAGCCGCTTTGGGAGGGCCGCTCGTAGACGCTGCGTGGCAGGAGGAAAAGTGGGGAGAGGGATTGTAGGGGAAAGCCCGGCACCACCAGTTGAGGCCCTGGGTCTCGTCGCAGGGTGAAGGAGCGAAAAGGGGGATTCTCGTGGGCAAGCTACCAACGACCAAAAAGGACACGCCTCCCCGTCCGATGCCCCGTCCCCCGCGTGACCGGCGGGATACTCACCACTACCCTAACAGGACAGGCACAGTAGTTCCTAACCCCTGCCCTCGCCCTTTACCTTGTCCAGTGCAGCCTGTCCCCGCCCCACACCCACACGGAGGCACTGGACACCCCGCAGTGCGCGCTGCCCAAGAGGAGGAGGCCCCGAGGCTGAGCCGGTTGGCGTGAGAGGCTGTGGACGCCGAGCCAGGCCAATCGCCTGCCCTTGCTCCCCGTCGGCCACTAACGGCGTCCATTGGGCACCCCGAGCCGCCCGTCGGAGAGACGTGGGGGGAGGCCACAGCTGGATGTCAGCCGTGTGAGCGCCAACGTGGCCAAACATGCCGTCAGGATGGCCGAGCGGTCTAAGGCGCTGCGTTCAGGTCGCAGTCTCCCCTGGAGGCGTGGGTTCGAATCCCACTCCTGACAATTGTTTTGCAGCTTGGTCCGGCTCCTGGCCTCCTCTGGTGACACTGACAGTTTATTATTCATTCATTCATTCATTCTAATGCTTCATGAATTTGTGTGGGATCCCTAACACGACCCGCGTGGTTCAGGGCCCACTCAGGGTCCGGTTTCTGGAGAAGGCTGCACACTAAAATGAAGAGAGAGACTAGAAAAGAGTTAATTTAGGAAAATGGGGGGCCAGGCGGAAGTCAACCTCTAGTGGGAAGACTACCCCTAGGCTCTGGCCTTGCTCTCCCTTTTATTGAGGCTATGGGAGTACACCTATTACCCTTAAGCAGCTTTGGGAAACACCGATAGCCCTTAAGCAGGTAATAATCGGATTATCATATCAGTAAGGATTTACATGATTACAAGATGGGGAAGTGGTCTCAGTTACCATTGTCTCAGTCAGACAGGGAGTGGTTGGCTCTGACCTTTCAGAGCTTCAAGGTTGACCAGCCTCTATTAGTGAGACAATGATTGGTTTCTGTCAAATCTGAATGTCATCCTTGTCCCAGGGATCATGCTAATCTTCTCTATATCTTTCCAATTTTAGTATACTAGTGGCCCGGTGCATGAAATTCATGCACATTAAAAATGGATTAGAGGAAATATTTTAATATTGCTATTTGCCCTTTCTCTATAATAGAAGTGTCAGAGATGAAAGAAAATTAGTAAAATGTATATGAAAACCTTCCTCCTGTCAGAGTCTGGGGTGCACTGTGGGACCCAGAGTCAAGTCCCTGCCCACCCAAAGTGCCTCAAAATTGTGCGAGATCCAGACCAAGCCAGCCCCACCCCCATTAAGCACCACCTGGCAGGACATGTGGCCTGAGATCCGCCATCAAACTCCACCTGGTGGGGGCGTGGCCTGAGGTTACCTAAGGGGGTGCAGCCTCAGGATGCTGCTGATTGCTAGTTAAGGCTCATTTTGGGAACTAGGCCTCTGCTGTGGGAGCAGCTATCTTGTGTTACAGAAACCCCCCCACCTCCACTGTGGGCACCGCCATTTTGTGGCAGAGTGACAGTCAATTTGCATATTCTTTCTTTATTATATAGGATGTGCTGCTGAAGCAAGCAGATACTGACAGTCTTGCAGAGCAGCCCTGGGTGATGGAGGAAATGGAGGGTGAGCTGGCAAGCTCGCCCAGTTCCTTTGTCCCCCGTCTCCGTGCTGTGCCCTAACCCTCTGCCTGCCTGGCCCCTCTGTTTCAGGTCCTGCCTCTGTCTCCTGCACACATGGAACCGGTGCCACAGGGGGGAGCAGGTGCCACAGGGAGGGGGGGCTGGTGCCACAGGGGGGAGCAGTGCCATGGGGGGGAGCAGGTGCCATGGGGGGAACCAGTGCCACAGCGGGGAGCCGGTGCCACGGGGAGAGCTGGTGCCACAGGGGGAGCCGGTGCCACGGGGAGAGCTGGTGCCACGGGGGGAGCAGGTGCCACGGGGAGAGCTGGTGCCACGGGGGGAGCAGGTGCCACGGGGGGAGCAGGTGCCACAGGGGGAGCCGGTGCCACGGGGAGAGCTGGTGCCAGGAGGAGAGCTGGTGCCACGGGGGGAGCAGGTGCCACGGGGGGAGCAGTGGCCGGCCTATCTAAGGCTGCTGTTAGCGCCGAGTGGCTCAGTGTGGGGCTCTTGCCTGCCACGCGGGAGGCCCAGACTCAGTTCCCAGCCCCTGTAACCCACCGATCCATTTTGGGTCTGCAAGCTTCCCAGCTCAGGCTGCCCTGCAGACACCTGTCCTCACCGGCACCGCCCACACACCTCTCCTCTGGCTACAACGGGGACCCACTGGACCGGGGAGCTGAGCCCCAAACCCCAGCATCTTGACTGCTCAGCCCCCCTGCGCCCAGCACCTCCCGTCGCCTCTCCAAGCCCCGCGGGGCCCCGCCCTGCTCCTCCCGGACCGGCGGTGCCGGCGGGGCCGCCCAGCGGGGCGCGTGGGGCGGACCATCTTCCGGGCGGGTCCCGGGCGCGGAGCGGCCCGTCCACAGCCCACAGCCCACAGCCCACAGCCCACAGCCAGGGGCCTCCAGCGCCGAGGCCCCACCCGAACCCCCCCCGGCCCAGCACGACCTCCACGCACAGCACGGAGCCCAGCCCCTCGGCCCGGAGCGCTGGCCGCCCCTCCACGCACAGCGGCCCTCCTCTCACGGCCGCGCGTGGGTCAGGGCCCTCCACCCGGCACCTCCTCACCCCCACCCACCCCCACCCCCACCCGGAGGGGCCGCCGGCGGCTCCGGGCTCCGGGCGGCCGGGGCGCGAGGCCGGGGCGCGGGTGGTGGGGACGGAGGCCGGCGGGCGGGGCGGGCGCGGGGGGCCGGGGCCGGAGGCGGCGCTGTGGGGCGCGGGGGGCCTCGTGGCGCCCCCACGCCGCCCGTGTCCCCCACACCGTGTGCCCCGCTCTCTTCCGGCCTCTAAACGCTCAGGCCCGGCCGGGAGCGAGGATGCAGCCGCTCCGGGGCCCGCACGGACTCGGCTCCTCCGAGGCGGGGCTGACCCGGCCCCGGGGGCGGGCGGGCGCTCACCCTGCACCGGGGGCGGCGCGGCCTGTGCCCCGCCCGCCGCCCTGCGCCCCGGAGCCGGGTCCGCCCGCCCCGCGTCAGACCGGCGGCGCCCCGGGAGCGCGGCCAGGGGGCCTGTCCCGCCCCGGCCCAGCCCCGACCGGGCGGCGCCGGAAACACCCGCGCGGGCCGGCGGCCCCCCGGCGGGGCTGCACCGGGGAGAGGCCCCAGCAGGCGAGCGGGGGCGCGGCGCCAGGCCGGCCGGCCGTCCTGGCCGGGCCGCGGGGCTCCCATCGCCGCCTGACCCCCAGCCGAAGGCACAGGGTTCACGATGGGTCCCAGCCTCACGCGCGCTGTGTGAGCCGAACCGTGGTTAGGTTGGCTGAGCGGTTGGGGGACATCGGTTCATAATCCCACCCCTGATAGCTGTCCTGCTTTTTTTATTTTATTTTATTGATTTTTCACAGAGAGGAAGGGAGAGGAATAGAGAGCTAGAAACATCGATGAGAGAGAGACATCGACCAGCTGCCTCCTGCACACCCCCCACTGGGGATGTGCCCGTAACCAATATACATGCCCTTGACCGGAATCGAACCCGGACCCTTCAGTCCGCAGGCCGACGCTCTACCACTGAGCCAAACCGGTTTCGGTCCATCCTGCTTTTTGGCTCCCGGAGTAAAGCCCGGGTCATCGCAGCCCCCTCCTCCCCCTTTTGTGTGACACCGCCGTCTTACTTTGGCATTGCCACCTCCTTCTTTCCTCTGAGAGACAGACACTCAGAGTTTGTGGGCCACAGGCCACATGTGCCGGGTGACCACCGCTGGCCCCGGAGCGGCCCAAGCAGCACCCCGGAACCTCTTGGTGAGGAGCTCGGAGGAAAAGCCCTTTCCTCCCGGAGGCGATGCCGAGCCGGTGGCGTGCTGAGGACAGAGCGGGCGGCCTGCTTGGGGATGGAGTCCACACTGAGGAAGGACCACGAGAAGCAACCCAGGTTTACTAGGAATGGGAGGTAGTTGCCTCTCATGATTAAAGCCCACGTTCTGTTAATCGGCTCGACCTGATAACTGCTACCCACGAGCTCTCAGTCACTGGCATTTCTGATGTCTCTCCAATTCTACACGGGCTCAGCCAGGTCACCTCCCATCTTGGGGTTCTCACCTACCTCCCTCCCCAACTCCCTCTCCTTTGCTTATTTAGCCTACACCCACGTTCTCCTCCAGGCTCCTGCCAGACCCCCACTCTGGGAGCAGCCAGCCAGCAGGTGCCACTCAGTGCGCTGGGCATCTGCGCCAGCCAGCAGGAGGTGAGTGGTCACTGCTGTCACAGCGATCCTCTCTTCTTCATGTTCTAATGCCTCTCGCGCCTCTTCATCCCCACACTGTCTGCACCCCCTGACTCCCAGGTAATGCCACTCCACACCGTTGAGAAGATGACATGGGCTGTCATTTTCCACAGGAGTTTGGGGTCCTAAACGCCATCCACATAGGTTTCCTGCACCCCTCCAGGCCCACTCGCTCACTCTGGCCCGGGTGGGTACGTCGCCCCTCTCTCGGGCTTCCTCAGAGGAGGTGTAGTGCCTATAAAATCAGGTATAACCCGACGTTAACGCGCTGTCAATTTGACTTAGCTCAGTCCCTTTGTCTTTACACGTTTCAAAGCCCCTTTAACACTTCCTTCATTGCAGTGTTAGAAAACCAAATGTGAGAGTGCAGGAAAGGGAGCCCTCCACACACGCTCTCCACCCGTGCGTTTCCTGTCCCGAGTCCCTTTGGCACCGCACACAGCACGCCGCTCCTTCACTGCGTGGGCTTCCCCACGCCCAGCAACCCTGTGCCCGCTGGGTGTCCTGCAGTCAACTGTGGGGGCTGTTTGTGCGGTTCCTGACTCCCAAGAAAGAAAGACAGGAAGGAGCAATCAGTTTTTCCTCGACAAGTGTCTCCTGAATTAAGTGCTGGCAAATGTAAGGTGTATTTTTATTTTTTCAAATATGAGCTGGTGTCACTGTGGTGGCCAAGTCCCCAGGTCTCCTACTGCCTGCTGGCACCATTTCCTGGCCTGGGTGCCAGGGAACCACGCTCCCTGCCCGGCTGCTCCGGGGCACCAGTGACCGGCACTGAGGAGCCCAGAGCCCAGCGGGCAGAGCGAGGACTTGCCGTTGTTTCGGGGCACCAGGGAGGTGGTTGCTGGGGTGGCACCTGGCAGGGACGCGCCCCCAAGGACTGTGAGGGGCTTTACAAACACACCTGTCCCTGGCAGTTTCTGTAGCGTAGTGCTTGTCCCATTTGCCTCACACGCGAAAGGTCCTCGGGTGAAAACAGCCAAGGTGCCTTTTGCTGCCCATTCCCATAAGTCTGGCCATAATTGGGGAATGGCTGATCACGGTCACAGTTCCAGACACAGAGGGATCACCATGACAGGGTCCCAGCCACGCAGGGTGGGAGGGAGGTAGCAGAGCGGGTGTGATGTCGGGGAGGGGAGTTGGGGCCCTGGAGGGGGTGACCTTGCCTGTCCGCCTCCTCCCTGAGCCATTCCTTTAAAAGGCAGCTGAGGCCTTAACTGGTTTGGCTCAGTGGATAGAGCATCAGCCTGTGGACTGAAGGGTCTCAAATTTGGCTCCAGGCAAGAGCATGTACCTTAGTTGCAGGTACTTCCCCACCAGTAGGAGTGCAAGAGGCAGCTGATAGATGTTTCTCTCTATCAGGGATTTCCTCTCTCCTTCCCACCCCTCCCTACTACCGCAGCTGGCCCTGCCCCCACCACTGTTTGCTCCCTGGCCAATCGCATTGCACCTGCCTTGGCTGGCCTGCGCCTGTGGGTGTAATAGCGTGGTCATCGGACGGTTGTCCCGTTGTTTGGCCATTTGGTTGATTTGCATATTACACTTTTATTATTATAGACTAGAGGCCCAGTGCATAAAATCCCCTGGGGAATAGGCCTAAGCTGGAAGTCAGACACCCCCTTGGCAGGGCGGAGGGCAGGGGAGGCTCCTGGCATGGCCGCTGTGCTCGCAGCCATCAGCTGGGCTGTGGCTGAGCAGAGCTCCCGCTGTGGGAGCGCACTGATCACCAGGGGGCAGCTCCTGTGTTGAGCGTCAAGGAGTTAGATTCTATAGGACCAGAAAATGAACTTAGGAACCTAGACTTTTTAGTGTTCATTACTGTGTGTTATTGAAAACTGTAAAGGAGATTAGAGATACATGCTGAGGTGGCAGCCCTCAAACCTTCTCTACAGCGTGACAGTGTGACAGCGTGGTCCATACTTTTAGGGGAGGCTCAGCACTAAGCCCCTCCCACCCCTCGGGGAGTTCACTGCTGAGGCCAGATGAGATGTAGGGTGGCGCGCACACAAGGACTTTCTCCTCATCCCCCTGGAGGCCACGTTCAGGGTGGGCTAGTCTCTTCCAGGAACTAAAGAGGATGTGCCAGCTCTCCCTCCCCCATGCCACCTGACATCAGTGGTCAGTGAGACCGGGCGTTCTGTGGGCAGGGGACATCCCCCTCCCCTCCCCATCAGCCTGGCCTGGCCCAGGAGGCTCCCTCTGCATCACTACCCGGCACTATTTCTCACCAGGGTTCCTCCAGGGTAACGCCTTGTGGGGTATTTTCCTAGGCACACAGAGACATGGCTGTGTATGACCTCTTTCTGGCCAGAGGTCGTGGCGATCCTCCACCAAGAGGAAGCTGAAGTTTCTTCCTGATTCTCAGCTAAAAATGCAAATCTTGGCTCTTAAGCCTCTCACGCCTCTTCCCCTACTTCCTCTAAAACTTGATGTGCTGACTCTGCTATTCCCCGCTCATCATCTGCCCCACACGGCCGGACTCTAGCACCTGAGCAATGGAAGGGAGTGGCCGAAGCCCACAGGGGGAAGATTTCTTCCTTTGCAGGGTGTGGGGCTGGTTCTGACACTGCTCTCCCCTGGGGGAGACGTGGGCTCAAGGGAGAAAATGAGCCCTGCTCCAGTGGCTGAGCAGTAGCCCGGGATCCAGGAGGTCACTGGTTTGATTCCTGGTCCTGAAACTGTTGTGGTTTCCTAGGGACAAAGGGTCTTTTTCTAATGAGGCGACTCTGGTGGCTGCTGGATGGGGCTGGTCACCTGCGAGGCCATGGTGAGAAGTTGGGATTTTCAGCCCCACCACACCCCTCCGGGGAGGAGGGAAGCTGGGGACGGAGTTAACAACCCAGTAGGCCTGGGTGAGGAAGGCTCCATAAAAGTCCGAGGCCTTCCAGGGGGTGTGGGGACAGTGAAGCCTGAACCCTTCCCACAGTCCCCTTCCGCCTGGATGCTCACCTGTACTCTCTCTCACATTGTTTTTTAAAAATACATATTTCAGCCCTAACTGGTTTGGCTCAGTGGCTAGAGTGTTGCCCTGTGGAATAGAGCATCCCAGGTTCGATTCCGGACAAGGGCACATCCTTGGTTGCAGGCACATCCCCAGTAGGAGTGCAGGAAACAGCTGATCAATGTTTCTTTCTCATTGATGTTTCTGACTCTCTATCCCTCTCCCTCTCTGTAAAAAAAAAAAAAAAAAAAAAAAAAAAATCAATAAAATATACACATCCCCATAATTCTGATGTTGGTTTGCTTGAAATTGTCCCAGAGGTTTCTTACACTATCTTCAACTTTCTGGATTCTCTTATCTTTTTACTTCTGTAGAGGAGTGTCCTCTGGCTCTTTGTGTTCTAAATCTTTGTCTTGATTCTTGCAATCTTCCAGTCTGTTTTTAGGTCTCTGTGTAATATTTTTTATTTCAGATAATGTGTTATTTCTAGTTGATTCTTTATTATTTCTAGTTGATCCCTTTTCATATCCTCATAGGTCTCATTTATTTTATCGGTCTTTTATAGGATATTCTTGAAAAGCCTTATAACTGTAGTTTTGAACTCAATGTCCATTCTTTTCTTTTCCTCCATCTCCTTCGTGTCCTGCCTCTTGTCTGCATTTTAGTTGTTTTCCTGATTTGATGGAATAGTTTTGTGTGCTAGGTGTTCTGGTAGAGCCCAGTAACATGGCCTTCCCAGTGGACAGTCTTGGTGTAGCCCTTTGTGGGCTGTGTATGCAGTCTTGTTCTTAAGCCTTGCTTATTGTTGGTATCACTGGGAAGTGTTGATCTTGTCTCTTTCATTTGCACACAGGCCTCCTCTGGAGCCCGAACCCAAACTTTGAACCTGAACCCTGAACCACACAGGACATGGGACATTTACAACCCAGAATAGCTTCCTTGCCTGACTGGCATGGCTCAGTGGTTGAGCGAGACCTATGAACCAGGAAGTCACAGTTCGATTCCCAGTCAGGGCACATGACTGGGTTTTGGGCTTGATCCCCAGTGTGGGGCGTGCAGGAGGCAGCCGATCAATGATTCTCTTATGATTGATGTTTTTATCTCTCTCTTCCTCTCCCTTCCTCCCTGAAATCAATAAAAATGTTTAAAAAATAATAGTTCTGTTTTATGGTGTATGGGGGAGATAAATAGCCATTTCCAAGAGAGGGAGGCTTAGATCCTCCCGGAAACACAGCTGGCCAGAGTGCTGTTAGGATCGCCTGCGCTGGGTTCTGTCATCGTCCTGCTACAGGCCCCGCCCAGCTCCTCACTCCTCAGCCCGCCACCGCACGTGGGGCTCCAGGGAATGAAGGACAAGGAGTCACGTGAGGATCATGCCAAGATGTGCTCTTCTTTCTGGAACAAATCTGAGCCAGCCGCTTTTTAAAACATTACTCCTTTGTTCCGTGTCTGGCCCCTACCAACGAGCCTCGGCAGCGCTGCCGACTGAGCTTGGCATCATCCGGTTCCGTATTCACTCCGCCTTTCACCCTGCAAAGCAGGGCTCTGCATCCCCACGCAAGCCCAGTGCCAGTGCCCGTGCTCCTATGTCCCCATGGTAAGTAAGGCCTCAACCCCAGGTCTGGCTCTCACGTCCATGCTACGCGGCGCCACACTGCCCAGGAACACACCTCCGGGGACCCTGGCTTGCCACTCGAGTCAAAGACTGCCTGGAAGTTGATGAAAGCAGTGAGTGATGCTAGATGAAAAGGGTTGCTGCCCATCCGGCGGGGCTCAGCAGTTGAGTGTTGACCTAGGAACCAGGAGGTCACGATTTGATCCCAGTGTGGGGTGTGCAGGAGGCAGCCAATCAATGATTCTCTCTCATTGTTGATATTTATCTCTCTCTTCTCTGAAATACAAATATTTAAAAAGGAAAAAAGGGTTGTTATTCAGCTAATTTTCTCCCATTGACATACTCTTAGCTTCTAGGAAAAAAGGTCAAGGTAGGGTCATCCAAGGGAGTAAGATGCTCAAGAGCAAGGGGCCTGCCTGCTCATTGGGAGGTTGTCTCCAAGGCCAGCCTTCTGCAGTTGCCAGGCAACCAATGTAAACAGCACAATCCAGGATCATGGCTACTAACTACAGTGCGAACCAGGTAAGTTCTCTTTTTCCATCTCTTTAACATTTTGAATTTTGCCTTTAAAATTCTACCTTTGGACTGACACTCCCCTAGGATTCTGGTCACTGGACGGCTGGCGGGCTCAGCAGGGGCATTTCCCAGCTCCTCAGGGTGGGGAGGGCCCCGGGACCAGTGAAAGGCATCTCTGGGTCACTTTTAAGGTCTAAATCAGAGGTCAGCACGTTTTCTGGAAAGGGACAGAAACTAAACATTTTAGCTTTGTGGGCCAAGTGACAAAATGAGATAGGAGACACTTACATAACAACAGAAAACACAGAAGTCAGAGTGTAACCACTGAGTGCCATTGCTTGTAACACTAATGAAAAGAATGGATTTTTTTGGGAGAAACATTTTGCTTGATTGGGATACAAACTTAGTGTTCCCTTTTCTCAAATTAACTGCAATTGTTCATCTATAAAAACCGTTCCCGCTCTCAAGCATCTGGGCGGATCTGGCTCACAGCATTTGCTAGACAAACATGGTCTAACAAAAAGATAATTCGAATCACAAATGCAAATTGAACTTCCTGGTAGCTACATAAAAGTTTTAAAATGGTTAATTTTAATAATCTCATTTGGCCCAGTAAATTAAAAATTATTTCAACATTTAATCATCAATATTTTAAATGTTACAAATGTTTTACATTCCCTTTTTTGTACCAAGTCCTTCAGATCCGAGTGTGTTCTGTTTACAAGCACCTGTGTGGAGGTCACGTTTCCAGAGCTCAGGAGCTGCCGTGTGTGGCCAGAGGCTCCATCAGGACAACACACTTTAGTCCAAACAAACTGCCCCCCCCCCCCCCCCGCCAGTGCAGGCCTGTGATCCTCCAACCCAGCGACCAGCGTGGCTGTCGTCTCGGGCAGGGCTCGGGGCTCAGCGGGCTTCCCCTTCTCTCCGCAGTACGAAAAAGCGTTCTCAGCCAAGTACCTGCAGAACTGGTGTCTCGCCAAGCCAACAAAGGAGGTATCCGCGTTTCTACGTAATCACTGCCCCAGCCTTCTTCCCACATCCTCCACTCCCTCCGCCTCCCCAGCGCTTCTCTTCCTTTCCCCCAGAGCATTCCTTCCCACGAAGGCTACACTCAGGTAATCGCCAACGACCGTGGCCATCTGCTGCCTTCAGTGCCCCGCTCCCAGGTGAGCCTCGCCTCCGCTGACCGACGACGGGGCAGGGGGAGGCGTGCGGCTCCTGCGCCGCTGCCGGGAGGGGAAGTCCGGTCTCCTCCACGTGGGGACACGAGTGCCCCGCCGCCAGCCCATCTGCCCCGCAGGGCAGGGCATGAGCAGCAGGCCCCTAGCCATGGCGACCTGCAGACAGCGGCGCCCTGCCCAACAGCCAGCAGGTCAGGCCGGGCCCAGGGGCCCCGAGTGGGGAGGGGCTCGCCCAGTCCTGTCTCGCTGCCACCCAGCCCCAAGGAGAAGACGGCCACAGGCCTGCCAGGCGGCCCCTGCCAGGAGTGAGCAGCCCTGCTTCTTTTTAGGCAAGTCCGTGGGGTTCCTTCATGGGCACCTGGCAGATGCCTCTGAAGATACCCCCTCCTCGGGTGACCCTGACGTCGCGTACAGCTGCTGGTGCTGCCTCCCTCACCAAGTGGATCCAGAAAAATCCCGACTTACTCAAGGCTTCTAATGGGCTTCGTCCAGAAATCTTGGGCAAGGTACCTCTCATCCCGGCGTCTCAATTTCAGCCCGTGTTATGCCCCGGCTACTCCAGCAGGGGGCCCTCTAACCATCTGACTTGCCCCGCGTCCCTCAGCACCTTCAGGGCGCTTAAGGGCTGAGCTAAGGACATCTTCCCACACAGCACAAGGTCACCTGACCTCACCAGGGTCAGGGAGCGCATCAGCGCTAACTCTTCTTGTTTGGAACCTGACCTTTGACCCATGGTGCGGGGAGAGACAGAATTCTCTGGACTGGGAAGGCCTAGGCCTGACCTAGCTCTCTTCTGTTCCACCCGACAGCCCCAGGAGCCAGCCAGCCAGAAGAAACCCCGGCACTCTGTCCAGCAAGCACCAAGTCCAACCATCATCCCAGGCTCCCCAGCCACAAACCTCAGTCCCCCAGACCAGCCCCCAAGTGCACACCCCTCTGCAGGCCACACCCCGGGTCCCCTCAGCCCCGCCAGCGCTCCCAAGTGCCCACCTGGAAGCCCGTGCACATAGGACCTGGGCCTGTCACTGTAGCCGGCCAGGGACCCGGCCTGGACTCCGCGGCCCGCTGTCCGGAGGCGAGAGGAGCCCAGGCAGGGAAATGTAGGAAAATAAACATCACTGTTTACTCTTTCACTGATTCTGATTTTTCCCTCCTGCCTCTTATCACCAATAACCAGAAGGGTTGGGGAAGGGAAAACACGACAGAGGCTTGGGGAACACACCTGCACGAGGACCAGGTTGGTCACACTCCAGCAATGGCCAAGGCAAGTTGGTCTACATCACAGCACCCGCTCCCACACCTCCTCTTCCCCGGGCACCCTGGACACCCCGGACGCGGGGTCCGCGCCACTGCCCTGCAGCGCGCTCCTCTAGAGCCTGAGGCCGCTGCTTGGAAAGGGGCCTCTGGTCCAGGGGTGTGGCATGTTCGGACCAGCAGGTGGCTGGCCGATGGCTGCTTCGCGGAAGAGAAGCGCGGTTAACCAGCAGGAAGCTGGCGCAGACACCAGCTCCTGGGGGGGGAGGATGTGCTGTTGACCACGAGGTGTGGCCGCCTGCTTCAGGGGCGGCTTTGAGGAGCCGTTTGTCTGGTGGCTCCCTGGGCTACAACAGACTCTCGTGGCTCCTCCGTCCGCAGCCGGCGGGCGCCCAGCAGGGCCCCAGGCGGAGGAGCCCCAGGCGGAGGAGCCCCAGGCGGAGGGGCTCGGCCGGCTGGCGTCACGGAGCAGGAGGGAGTCTTCCTGCTCGAGGCTCCGCGTGGCAGTTCGGCTCCTCCTTGTACCAAGTCCCGGACACTCTCCCCAGATGTCAAACTAACTGTCTCTCCTGAGAGGTCAGATCGGGGGACGGAAACGCCTGCGACCTGAGGGGGGGGCAACGGGCTCCTCCTCACTGCCATCTCTTGGCTCCTCTAGATTTCAAGAAGAGTCAAAGGCAAAATTAGTATTTTAATTATTTTCAGGAAAAGATGTCACATGAACGCTGATTAGAAGACATGACAATTAGAGGCTTGTTTTTCTGGAATTGCAAGGAAAAGAAATAACCCTTCACAGGTTTAGCAATACTTTTTTGGATCTTCTCTTGTATCAAAAACTACGTATCTTCTCCCCAAAGCACCTGCTTCAAAGCCGACCCTCTGGCCGGGACAGGCTAACCTCCCTCCATGTGGGTGCCCAGGACCCTGGGTCTGACCAGTGAACAGAACTGTCCTTGAAGCCACAACCCACAGGCAGCGGCACCCACAACCCCACTCCCAGTCCGCATGGTGGAGGCCACAGAGCTGGCTTTGTTTCCACCGTCTCGGGAAGAGGAGCCAAGAGCTGACCCTCAGCACAAATCAAGGCCCAATGGAGAGAATAAAGGCTGCAAGCGGGGGCAGGAAGAGGGAGCTGCTGCAGCCACCCCATCTCTAGAAACAGCGGGACCCTGGGACCCTTTCTACAGCTGAGCTCCAGGGACAGCCAGCACACAGGTCTGAGCAGGCGAGAGCGAGGAGATGTGGTGACTGATCATCGGGGCGGGAGAGCCGGGCGGAGCTCCTCACATGGCTGCCAGCCCCAGCGAGGACAGCACGCTGAGCACCAGGACAGCCACCCCCGACTGGGTCAGCTGCGGGATCTTCAGGCCTTTTCCCATGTCCCACATCTGCAGGAAACGGAAGAAGACAAAGAAAGACTCTCAGCGATCAGGACCCTGGGCTGGGCCCCAGCGCGCTTCCCCGAGGGACCTGGGCTCCAGGCCGGGCCCGGGGCGCCGCGCCTGCGGGAACAGACCCGCTTCCCAAGCCCCTTCTTTCAAAACCTCTCCTCGGGATGCTAAAGGGTGACCGGGTAGTTTTGTGGTCAAACAAACTGGTAAACATTTAACTGCAAGACTTCCAAACCATGCATGGATGTGCACTAAGTCTCCAAAGCGGGGACTTAAAGATACGAACGATCTCCTAGACAGTCATCACGGGGTCCCTTTGGAGAAGGCTATCAGCCCCTGCGGCCTAACCAGTGTCTAGAAAAAACTCTGGACTCTAGAACACTATTTCTCAATTTTGTCTTGGCTGTGACCCCCCACTAAGAAAAAAATAAAATAAATAAGTGTGTGTGTGTGTGTGTGTGTGTGTGTGTGTGTTAAATACTTGTACTGGTTTTTAGAGAGAAAGGGAGAGGGCGGGACAGAACGTCAATGAGAGCATCACATCCACACTGGCCAGCTGCCTCCTGCACACCACCACCGAGGACCAACCTGAAATCTGAGCAGTGCCCTGAGCCGGAATCAAACCAGCGGCCTTTTGGTGCCTGGGACAACGCCCAACCAATGGAGCCACAGTGCCGGGGCAAGAAATATGCTTTTAATTGGTACCCACTCCTGTTACAGGAAAAGCACAGACTCCAGAGACATCCTCCCAGCCCACTCGCCGGGCAGCACAGGAAGGCCACCTGGCGCCCAGGCCCTCTCCATCCCACCGGCAGGATAAAACCCTTCTCCTGTCTCCCAAAGAAGATCTGCCCGACCCAAAAACAACCCTTTCTTTTCTGTCGTCAACACCTCCCGGGCCTGACTGCTCTTCCTAGAAAAACTTCCCGTGGACACAGCCCAGCGGCTGGCGGGGAGGCTGCTGCTCAGGCGCCCTCACAGAGCCAAGTCTTCCAGGGACTCAGCTGGCTGTTACTGACATCTGCACGGGAAAATTCATGAAATAAGAAACAATCCTTATAATCACCACGTGCTACATTCTATGTGTAATACTCCACTTAAATTTCTTTTTTTGTTGGTAGCAACCCACTAATTGGTTGTCTACCCATTGGGACAAAAACCACCATTTAAAACCACTAACTTAGACTCTCTGGTGCCCAGAGAATTAGCACCTTGTGCTCCAGCTCAACGATGGGGCCCTGTGGTGAAAGGAAGGGCTTCAGATTCCACTTCCCACGTGAGGCCCCGCCCACCCGCCCACACTCTGCATGTGCTGGTGAACTGACCACATCGGCAGCACTTCCGAGAAAACAGAGCCCAGAGAAAACGAAAAGGATGCCCCACCTCAGCCCCAAACAGCTTCTTCCCAGCTCAGAGGAGGCCGCGGGCACAAGAAGCCGCCTGCCATCAGGCCCCTCTCCCCGCAGGAGGCCTGCTGGGCGAGGCCGGAGGGAAGGTGCCTCTGGAGCCCTGGCATCAGAGGGCATCAGCTCGGAGGACAAGAGTCCTGGCCACACTCAGGCCCGCACTCCCCGGGGCCCTGGCCCGCACTTGCTCAGAGAAAAGGAACAGCAGGTGCAAAGGCGAGGAAAGCCACTGCTCTGGCTCGGGGCCTCAGGTGGGCATCGTCCTGCCACCAAAAAAAGGTGGAGGGTTCAGTGTTTCTCTCTCACGTCAATGTTTTCCTTTCCTTCTCTCTCCTCCCTCTCAAAAAAAATCAGAATCAGCCAAGACCAGTTTGGCTCAGTGGATAGAGCATCAGCCTTGTGGACTGAAAGGTCCCAGGTTCAATTCCGGTCAAGGGCATGTACCTTGGTTGCGGGCATATCCCCAATGGGGGGTGTGCAGGAGGCAGCTAATCGATGTTTCTTTCTCATCGATGTTTCTAACTCTCTATCCCTCTCTCTTCCTCTCTGTAAAAAATCAATAAAAATATATTAAAAAAATCAGAATCAGTCAGAATTTAAAAAAGCCACACCTTAGTCCTGTGATTCTTTCCCCTCTCCTCCGCCTGAGAGGAAGCCCACAGACAGGAGGCCTTGCCTGCCGGATGCGCCTGAGGAGGGGACACCTGCCACCGCTCCTGAGAGAGGGGAGGACGCAGCTCCTGAGAGAGGGGAGGACACAGCTCCTGAGAGAGGGGAGGACACAGCTCCTCAGAGAGGGGAGGACGCAGCTCCTCAGAGAGGGGAGGACGCAGCTCCTCAGAGAGGGGAGGACGCAGCTCCTCAGAGAGGGGAGGACACAGCTCCTCAGAGAGGGGAGGACGCAGCTCCTGGGAGAGGGGAGGACGCAGCTCCTCAGAGAGGGGAGGACACAGCTCCTCAGAGAGGAGAGGACACAGATCCTGAGAGAGGGGAGAACGCAGCTCCTCAGAGAGGGGAGGACACAGCTCCTCAGAGAGGGGAGGACACAGCTCCTCAGAGAGGGGAGGACGCAGCTCCTGGGAGAGGGGAGGACGCAGCTCCTCAGAGAGGGGAGGACACAGCTCCTCAGAGAGGGGAGGACGCAGCTCCTGGGAGAGGGGAGGACGCAGCTCCTGGGAGAGGGGAGGACGCAGCTCCTCAGAGAGGGGAGGACGCAGCTCCTCAGAGAGGGGACGCCGGCCGCCGCTCTGACAAAGAAGCCCCCAGAGGAAGGCGCTCCCTCCCTCAGGAAGCGAAGCCCTCTCTGCCGCACTGAGCGCTGTCCCAGAGCAGCCCAGACACCCTGACTTCAGTCATTCGGCCCTCACTCCTCTATTCTTTTAACCTGTCTATTGGACCAGACTGAACCACACAAAGGGCTTGTCTCCAGGCTCTAAAAGGTCAATTAAGGCAAAAGCACCCCTGTGACAGATGCTCAGGCTGGGAAGAAATGGGAAACCAGAGAGAACTGAACTGTATTTGTCTTCCTGGGAACAGAAGCAAGACTAGGGGTGGGGAGACACAGAATTCGCAATCTCAAAGGTGCTGGAGTGGGGAGTGATCTTCTTTATAAAGGAGACACCAGTGTAAACTGACCCCAAGGTTCTCAGGCCATTAAACATTCCTACACCCAATTTCAAATTCTGGGACTCGCCCTAGCTGGTTGGGCTCAGTGGATAGAGCATTGGCCTGCAGACGAAAGGCTCCAAGGTCAGACCAACGGTTCCCAGGTTCGATTCCCGTCAATAGCACATACCTAGGTGGCAGGCTCCTCCCAGCCTGAGCCTCCCTTGCCCCTCCCATGCAAGAAGCAACCAATCTATGTGCTTCTCTCACATCGTTGTTTCTCTCTTTCCCTCTCTCTTCTACTCTCCCTAAAAATCAATGAAAAAATATCCTTGGGTGAGAATTAACACAGCAAAACAAAAACCTAGAAAACAAACAAACAAACAAACAAACAAACAAAAGCCAGGCACCCTAAACACCCAGTTTCTGTTAACAATGGCCTCATTTTCTCCAATAGTTCAAAATAAACAAAGATCAAAACAATTCAATGTCAAGATAGCCAAAGTCAGTCCTGGCCACTTTGGCTCAGTGGGTAGAGCGTTGGCCTGTGGACAGAAGGTCCCAGATGTGATTCTGGTCAGGACACGTACCTGCACCTCCGATGCAGGCTTGATCCCCGGCAGTGGTTGGGGTCGAGTGCGGGAGGCAACCAATTGGTGTCTCTCTCACATCCATGTATCTCTCCCTGTCTCCCCCTCTCCCTTCCACTCTCTCTAAGAATCAATAGAAAATATCCTCAGGTGAGGATGAACAACAACAACAAGATACAAAATCAGTCTATTTGGCACCAGCCACACCTCATCTGGGCTGACGGCAATGTCAGACTGAAAGCAGCAGCCGCGTTCCTCTGGCTCACAACGGAATCCCCGGACCTGCGACAAGGCCTGAGCCAGGAGGCACCAAGTCCTCGTCTAGGAAACACGCCTTCCACGCCACATGGATGGCCTGGCTTCAGGGGTCCCTTTTAGTAACAACCCTCTTAACAACCGTCAGGCCTCACAGTGCTCAGCTCTGCCCAGCAGAGGCCCCGCACAAGAAGCTCTGACAGCACTGAGCGCAGACAGCGGAGGAGGGAGCCCTCCCAGCCGCCCACCTCCTTCGCCCGGACACGCCCGGACCGCAGTGAACTTACCAAGTGCCGGATGCCGTTCCAGGTGTGATACGTGAGCGGGAAGGCGAGCGCGAACTTGGCCGAGTGGATCAGCACCGGCCCCAGACTCAGGGACTTCACCAGCTCCAGATGAGACTCAAAGTTCCCCGGGAGCAACAGGGCCGACAAGCCAAAGAGAGAGACCCCTGCGAGACAACCACAAAAGCCATCACCGGGGCCCCAGCGGCTGGCTGACAGCACCCCCAAAGGGACCGCCTGCGTCAGAGCGCAGTCCGGCCTCTGAGCACTGCTGCTCGCACCGTCTTCTCTTCCTGCGCACTCCTTTCCCGTTCTGTTCATCGTGCTGGCTTACCCTGCCCCGGGCTCCCTCAGCTCTCACCTGCCAACCTCAAGGAATTTACCTGGTCTCACCCCCATTTCCACACCATCTGCACTGTGACAAATCGTGAGTATATTAATCCCACCGAACCTAAGCAATGGAAGGTGGTCACTAGCCATTACTTTCTCTCTCTCTTTTTTTTTTTTTTTAAGTTTTTAACATATCACTTACTGAGGGGACCTCAGAAGCTAGATATACGTATTTAGAGCAAGAGAGGGCTAGAGAGCTAGAAACATCGATGAGAGAGAAACATCAACCAGCTGCCTCCTGCACACCTCCTACCGGGGATGTGCCCGCAACCAATGTATATTCCTTGAAATCCCATCAATACTGGGAGAGGCATTATTGAGTGCCATTTTATAAGGAATAAACTGAGATTTAGAGAGTTGACAAAGTCGCCTAAGTCATCCGCCTGGCAACTTCTGCTCCCTTCAGCACTGGAGGGAGCGCAGGGCTGCTGCCACAGAGAGCAGCTACTACCTCCCGCCCTGGAGCCAGGGAGATCTAGGAAGAACAGGATACATGCTGACCACATGGTCATCCAAAGGGGTAAAGAAAAAAACCCCAAAACAAGTAATTACTAAGTACAGTTGTGAAAACATCTATTTAATTTCAGCAAACCAATACTTTTCCGTCAGAGTCCATGACCAGCCTGTCCCCATTCAGCGGTGACCGACATGGAACCACAGCAGAGAACAAGCTGCTCTGCCCTCCAGTGCCGGGAGGGGAAGTCTGCCCACCAATGCCCCCACAAGCAGAAAGCATCCCTCTAACAATGACAAGACTCAAGCAAGCAGAAATGCAGTAACGATGAACTTACCGTTAAAATAGCCTAGCCTTGAACGTATGCCGTTAGTTCAGTGCAAGTAGGTTAACCTCCAGAAACCGTCCCCGGAGTCCCAGGTGACACAGTCATCCTTATGCCTGGACCCATCCCTTCCCCAGCCCAGGGAATGGCAGCACCCATGGGAGTGCCCATCCTCTGTCACCAGCAAAATGAATCTGGCTGCGCCGAAACTGGTTTGGCTCAGTGGATAGAGCGTCGGCCTGCGGACTGACGGGTCCCGGGTTCAATTCCGTTCAAGGGCATGTACATTGGTTGCGGGCACATCCCCGGTGGGGGGTGTGCAGGAGGCAGCTGGTCGATGTATCTCTCTCATCGATGTTTCTAGCTCTCTATCTCTCTCCCTTCCTTTCTGTGAAAAATCAATAAAAATATATATTTTTAAAAAATGAATCTGGCTGTGAGGAGCAGAGACGTGGCTTTAGCTAAAGTCTGCCACTGTCTCAGCTGCAGCTCCCTCAAGGCAGGACTCCTGCACGGAAGCCACCAGCCTTGCTGATGACCACGGCCACTTCAGTAAAGTCCTCAGAAGCCTAGGAGCCCTGGCCAGTTTGGCTCAGGGGACAGAGCGTAGGCCTGCAGAGTGAAGGATTCTGGGTTCAATTCTGGCAGAGAGCACATATCTTGGTGGCAGGCTCCTCCCTGTGCAGGAGGCACTCAATTGATGTGTTTCTCTCACATCAACATTTCTCTCTCTTTCCCTCTCTAAAAAGCAATGGAAAAACATCCTCGGTGAGGATTAAAAATAAATAAATAAATAAATAAATATAAAAGAAGCCTACCGCCAAGACTGGTTTGGCTCAGTGGATAGAGCGTCGGCCTGCGGACTGAAAGGTCTCAGGTTCGATTCCGGTCAAGGGCATGTACCTTGGTTGCGGGCACATCCCCAGTGAGGGGTGTGCAGGAGGCAGATGGTCGATGTGTCTCTCTCTCTTTCTGGCTCTCTATCCCTCCCCCTTCCTCTCTGTGAAAAATCAATAAAATATATATTTTTTAAAAATTTTAAAGAAGCCTACCATATTATGAAAAACAAAAATATCTCCATGTCTCCAACAGCTGATTTTCTTACAAACTATCTCCCTCCTGTGGAAAGATGCATCCAATCCCAGAGCCCATAACAAACCTCACTACTGGAAAAAGAGGAAGTGAGACCAGTGTACCATCACTCGGGCTCTAGTGACTTCACATAAACAGGCAGGCACTGAGGTCTGTAACTGAGACAGGGAGACTGGAGAGTGAGTCAGGCATTGGGCCTAATCAATTCTGGGTGACAAGGAATGGGGCTAAAATGGAGACTAAGAATAAGGCTGGTGACTGACCTCCGATTGGGTTGGGTCAGCGTTCAGTCAGCCAGCCATCTTATTACATTTCTATCTCTGCACTGTGATTCTAGTAAATATACCAGCAGGACATACTAGGGATAATTTTTAAATCGCTAAGCAAAGAACCTGAGCATAATGGATACTCTTAATTAATTGTTAAAATAATCAATGAGCCGAAACCGGTTTGGCTCAGTGGTAGAACTTCGGTCTGCGGACTGAGGGGTCCCGGGTTCAATTCTGGTCAAGGGCATATACACTGGTTGCGGGCACATCCCCAGTGGGGGGTGTGCGGGAGGCGGCTGGTCGATGTTTCTCTCTCATCGACGTTTCTAGCTCTCTAGCTCTCTCCCTTCCTCTCTGTAAAAAATAAATAAATAAATAAATAAATAATAATAATAATCAATGAAAAATAAGCTTAAAACAGACTCGTCTTTTTCTCTAAAGCAAGTTGCTGAGTTGCAAGGAAGACAGTGCCCAGAGCCAAAGAAACAGCAAAGTTATTCATAGAAGTTGTGTGTGTGTGAACAAAAACAGACAGACGTACCTGCACTCAAGGCAACACCAGTGCCGCGATGGCCAATGGACATCGCCATGGGAAGAGACCAACTGCAAAGAAACATAAAAGCAACTGAAGAAGGAAAAGAGCTTGGTCAGAGTGGCTCAACGGTTGAGTGTTGACCCATGAAGCAGGAGGTCACGGTTCAATTTCCAGTCAGGACCCATCCCCCAGTTGTACCCAGTTGTAGGTTCATTGGCTCGATCTCCAGTAGGGGTTGTGCAGGAGGCAGCCGATCAATGATCCTTTATCATCACTGATATCTCTCTCTCTCTCTCCCTCTCATTCTCCCTTTTTCTCTCTCTCTTCCTCTCCCCCCCCCTTCCTGAAACCAATTTAAAAAAACATACTTAAAAAAGAAAAGAAAAGAAAAGATGAGCCCTAGCTGGTTAGAGCATCAGCCCAAGGACTGAAGGGCAGTGGGTTCGATTCTGGTGAAGAGTACACACCTTGGTTGCAGGCTTGATTCCAGCCCCAGTTGGGGTGCATGTCGCAGGCAACCATTAATATGTCTCACATCAATGCTTCTCTTTCTCTGTCTCTATCCCTCCCTTCTATCTATAAAAAAGTCAACAGGATATCCTTTGGAGAGGACTAACAAACAAACAAACAAACAAGGAAAAGATGAACACACTAGAGTCCACTCTGGCAAAGAGAATAGAAATCATTGGAAACAAGCAGTATTTAAACAGAAACAATCAGCTTTCGCATTCCTGTGGTCCACGTTCTCGTTTTTAATGAGAGCACTGATCTATTTAAGCAGCAGCCTTCCCTTTGACCAGACTGTGCCGCTGACGGAGCTGAAAAGAGGGATGAAGGTAACGCAAGCACCTCCTTTCACAAAGAAAAGCACCATGCTCAAAGACAGCAGTAAATCTGCAGTTGGGAGAGTCATTAGAATACAGCCCCTGTTCCATTTCTCCATCTTAAAACAGAAGTAGAAGAAAACCTAAGTGAGATTGATTTATCCACTGCTTCATATAGTATACAACCATCCTTGAGCTCCTTTGTTTTTTTAAATTTTATTTTCAATTACAGTTGACATACAATGTTGTATTATGTTTTTATTAATGTTTAGTGAGAGAGGGAGAGAGAGAAAGAAATATAAATGGGCTGCCTCCTATATGTCCCCTACTGGAGATCAAGCCTGCAACCTGGGCATGTGCCCTGACCGGGAATCGAACCGGTGACCTCTTGGTGCATGGGAAGATACCCAACTGAGCCACACCTGCTGGACTAAAATCTTTCTCTAACATCCTTTTGAAGAACTCATTTTCTCTTAATAACTTATCCCTATTTACACTTTTGCTTTGATGAACTGACTCAATATACTGAATTAAAGAGTGCTTCAGAAACTGCTAACTCAACCATTTACTTTAATGCCTCCTCCAAAAAAACCTCCAGAACTTGGAAACAGAAATTATGATTCCAGACATCTTGGGCGTCTTTCCCAGACATGTCACCATTCACGGCTCTCTCTCTTTTTTCCACAAGCGTGTCTAGAATTTCAAAACAGGACTAACACACAGGACTCACCTCGCGAGCCCACTACCATTTGTGACAGACCCATGAAGAAAGGCCAGGGCTTGAGACAACAAGATGGCGGCAGAGGTAAAAGCCTAACTGCAGCCGCACTCAACAATTTCAAAAAATACAACTAAAATATAAAGTGGACATTATCCAGAACAGGAAAGTTGGCTGACTGGAAATTCTATAACTAGAAGGAAATAGAAAACCAGAAGGAAAACCAGAGGAGCTGTAAAAGCCTGAGGTACGGAGACACGGTGCACGCGTGGGGAGAGGACGGAGCCGGAGAGGAGGGGCGGCTGAGTGCCTGGCTGGCGTTCCCTAGCAGGAAGGAGATAAAAGCTCCGGACTGTGCTGAACCCCAACTCCGACTGCACTGAACCCCAGTTCTGGGCCAGACCCCGGGGGTCCCAGGCTCATACAGAGGGAATCTGGGCTGTAAGGTGGAAGCTCAGTGGAGCGGCGAAAGGCAGAGCCCCTGAGTTGCACACATTGCGCGCTGAGGAGGGACTGTTCGCTGAGCTGCTGAATTGCCCCAGCGGGAAGGACTCAAAAGCTCAGGACTGTGCTGAGCCCCAGTTCTGACTGCACTGAACCCCAGTCCTGGGCAAGACCCTCGGGCTCCAGCCTCATACAGGGGGAATCTGGGCTGTAAGACAGAAGCTCAGGGGAGCGGCGAAAAGCAGAGCCCCTGAGTCGCGCACATTGCGCGCACAGAGGACAGACTGTTGTTTGGGCCGAGAGATTGCCCTAGCGGGAAGGAGACATAAGCTCCGGACTGCTCTTAACCCCACTTCCAACTGCTCTGAACCCCAGTTGTGGGCTTGTTGGGGGAGAGACTACACTGTCTGGTAGCGGGCAAAACTCTAGGGTGCCTTTCTCTCAGAAGTGCTTGCAGCGAGTACCAAAGGACACAGAGGTACACTGAGAGACTCAGGAACCTCAGAGGACGGGGCTCACCGGAAGCCAAGGCTGTAGGCTCCACCCTGAAACTGCCCCATCCAAGCTGAACTCACAGAGGCTTTGGCAGGTTTCCAAGTCTAGTGGAATAAGGTAGTCTCCAGGCATAGACACAGCTGATCCTCCCAACCTATCAACTCAGGGAAGCAGCGAAAATGCCGAAATGAGGAAACAGATCACAAACGAAAGAAATGGAGGACAAAAAGCTACTGGATATAGAATTCAAAGCCACGCTTATAAGGTTGTTCAACAATCTCTTAGAAAAGGCCGATAAAATAAATGAGACCTATGAGGATATGATAAGGGATCAACAAGAAATAATGAAGGGTCAACTAGAAATAAAGAATATAATCTCTGAAATAAATAATATTATACAGAGTCCTAAAAACAGATTGGAAGATTGCAAGAATCAAGTCAAGATTTGGAACACAAAGAGCCAGAGGACACTCCTCCACAGAAGCAAGAAGACAAGAGAATCCAGAAAGTTGAAGATAATGTAAGAATCCTCTGGGACAACTTCACGCGAACCAACATCAGAATTATGGGCATCCCAGATGACAGAGAGCAAGATACCGAAAACATATTGAAAGAAATAGTGACAGAAAACTTCCCCCACCTGGTGAAAGAAATAGACTTACACGTCCAGGAAGCACACAGAACCCCAAACAAAAGGAATCCAAAAAGGACCACATCAAGACACATCATAATTAAAATCCCAAGAGCTAAAGACAAAGAGAGAATATTAAAAGCAGCAAGACAAAAGCAGGTAGTTACCTATAAAGGGGCACCCATATGACTGTCAGCTGATTTCTCAACAGAAACCATGCAGGCCAGACAGGAATGGCAAGAAATATTCAAGGTGATGAATAACAAGAACCTACAGCCAAAAATACTCTACCCAGCAAAGCTATCACTCAGAATCGAAGGCCAGATAAAGAGCTTCACAAATAAATTTAAGCTAAAGGAATTCATCACTGCCAAGCCAGAATTATATGAATTGCTAAAAGGGGTTCTTTAGGAAGAGGAAGAAAATAAAGATAAAAATTATGAACAAACACGTAACTATCAACAAGTGAGTCTAAAAACCAAGGGAAGTAAAAATCATGATGAACAATATTAACTGGTGAATATAATAGAATCAGAGGTATGGAAGGGGAGTGGGGGGTAGTGGGAAGAGACTGAACATAAACTGTGCACCTATGGTTGAGGACAATGGGGGATGGGGAAAGGGCAGAGAATTGAATGGAAACTTGGTGTAGGGGAGCAATGGGGGGGGGGGGGAATGAGGAACATTTGTAATAATATGAACAATATTTATTTTAAAAAAAAAAAAAAGAAAGGCCAGGGCTTTAAATATAGATTCTGAATACTTTGAAGAGTTCTTTATCATTATAATCCTCCCCAAATCTTTTATGTCTAAAAAAAGTTTCACCATAAAGTAGTAAGGATTGAGATCACTTATCAGTATCCTTCTGTTTTAATATTGGACATTTGTCCAATTTCTGCAATCAGAATTATTTCTGGAATCCGCCTTGGAAACAATCTGAAGGGCTGTGGTATGTGTGGAGGTGGCTGAGGAATGGCCAGGCTCCCTGGCAAGAACACAGGAAAGAGGGCAGCAGAGCTCAGGATGCTCGCTGGGTTAGCCAGAAAGGAGCAGATCTTCAGGAAGACACTGGCATTACAGCTTCAGTGCTACATCTGAGGACAACGGATAACAGACACACATGTGCGTGTGCACACACACGTGCCCTAGCTCTATCTACTGACAGGGTCTAGAAGCAAGGACCGCTGGGAGCAATGAGCACATCTAGCACGAGGCCATGATGTCACAGGACACCCCTGGAGAACTGGCCAAGCATGGAACAATCTGAACATCAAAACAGATGAGCTAACAGTGTAACCCACCCTTTGGGCAAAAGATGAAGACATCTACCTACCTCTGCCTCTACTCTCTGCTCTGGTTCCTGAAACAGAGCGCCTCACACCTTACAATCTCCCGAGGAGCAGCGGCCCAGGAGCATCTTTTGCTCTAACATTTGGTCTCCGACCCTGGCTCCCAACCCCCAGTTCCTAAACCCATTGGAATATCCTGGGTGGTAGGAGCACCCTTTGTTCTAATCAAGAGGCTCTGGCTGTGGGCTGGTCACCAGAAAGACCAAACCATGATTAGAATGTTGGAACTTTCAGCCCTACCCCACCTTCTTCCAGGAAAGGGGAGGGGCTTGAGGTTGCGTTACTAATTTATCGGGCCCATATGATGAAGCCTCCATAAAGAAACAAAAAGTATGGGGTTTGGAGAGGGATTTTTGTTAATTCTCATCCAAGCATACATTCCCATTGACTTCTAGAGAGAATGTAAGAGAGGGAGAAAGAGAAAGGAACATGGATGAGAGAGACAAATCAATTGGTTGCCTCCCGCAAGTGCCCCGACCTGGGGCTGGGGATTGAGCCTGCGACTGAGAGGCATGCCTTTGACTAAAATAGAACCTGGGACCCTTGGTTTGCAGGCCGATGCTCTACCCACTTAGCCAAACTAACTAGGACTGGAGAGTTTTTAGGTTTAAATGCATCTTTAGGTCAGGAACCTATCTACACACGAACCTGTACCGTTTGTGACGCCCTTTATAATAGACGGGTTACTGAAAGTAGACCATTTCCAAGTCACTGAGCCCCGGGCAGGGATTGTGGGAAGCCAACTGACACCTGGCCAGCAGAATGCAGGTCTCAACCCATATGAAGTGGGGGCATCATGTGGGACTGAGCCCCTAAACTGTGGGGCCTTCGATAACTTCAGACAATTAGTGTCATAATGTCAGGTGCATAGTGTTCAGATCACAGAAGGTCCAATTGGTGCCCAGAGCTGGAAAACTGGTTGGTGTGGGGGAAAAACCCTACACATGGGTGACGCTGAGAAGAAACTGTGGTGTTTTCTATTAGTTGGTTTCACAAAAGTGGAGGATATACGAATGAGCTTTTCCTTTTAGAAATCCTTGAGTCTGTACCAATGAAGAAAGCAAGCCTCAGCCCAGTAATAAATAGATCAGGAAGGTATGATGGAATTAGGAAACACTGTTTGGCAACCATCATAGTAATAACGGTTCAGGTGGGTAAGTCTGATGAGAAATAGAGTATTTATAGGCTCAGGGCATCTCCTCACAAAACCAGTGTTAACAACCCAAACCTAGCAGACACATCTTAGTCCATGATGCAAGTTTGCGTCAGCAGTGATAGACTGAGCCATCAGCTGCCTCCCGGACACTAAGAGCACAGCGTCTCTCAGAGGCAGTCCTGCCCATAATGTGTCAAGCACAAGAGTGCATCAGACAAACCTAATAAGCAACATTCTAAAAATGTCAAGGTGACAAAAGATAAGGAAAAACTAAAAACTGTTCCATCCTGAGGAAGGTTAAAAAGACCACCGAGTGATACGCAGCCCGTGGGGTCTTGGACCTATATGAAGGACATTCCTGGGGCAGCCAGCAAAATATGTGTTGGACCTGATGATCACATGCTACTGACTGGATCAATGTTAACTTTGTTTTTTTTAAAATTTATTTCATTAATTTTTAGAGAGAGGGGAAGGAGAGGGATAAGGACAGAAACATCGACGATGAGAGAGAATCACTGACTGACTGCCTCCTGCACGTCCCCTTCTAGGGTTTGAGCCAGAAACCAGGCATATGTCCTGACTGGGAATGGAACAGTGTTCCCTTGGGTTTTGGGTTGACCCTCAGCCACTGAGCCATGCCAGTTGGGCGTGACCTCTCTGACTGTGATGACTGCACAATGAAGAGGCCTTCATTTCAAGAAGCACAGACGCAGTATGAAGGGACGGCGGAGGGCAGAACCACCACCGCCCTCGTGTTGTAAGACTGCACATGAAACGAAGGTTGCTGACAAGCTCACCTTACGATAAGGAGGCCACCCTGGAAGATCTGGATGGGCCAATGTAACTGCAAGGGTGGCAGAAGAGGACAGTAGGGGAGAAATAGGAGATGGAAGCAGGGTCAAAGTGATGATGGGAGACAAATTTGACCCATCACTGCAGGTTCTGAAGATGGAGGAAGGGGCCACAAGCCAAGGAATTCAGAGCAGCTTCTAGAAGCTAGAAAAGACCAGGAAGTGACTCTGCCCTGGAACCCCGGGGAGGGACAGGCCCTGCCCACACCTTGATTGAAGCCCAGGGGGACGCTGTAAGACTCTGATTCAGAACCGGTGGATAAGAAATGTTTGTTGTGAGCCACAACTGTGCTAATTTGTTAGAGATGTAACAGAAAACTGCATCATCATCTCTGCATTTGTTCTTTTTTTTTTTTTAAGTAGCACATTTTTAATGTGTTTTTTTTAAATACATTTTTATTAATTTCAGAGAGGAAGGAAGGATAGAAACATCAATGAGAATCAATGTTCAGCTGCCTTCTGCAAATCCTCCTACTGTGACCAGGCATGTGCCCTGACTGGGATTGAACCAGCAACCTCTGTGTGCATTGGAAAATACTCAACCACTGAGCCAAGCCAACTACCATGTTTCCCCGAAAATAAAACATTCTCCGAAAATAAGACCTACTTACAGGTTTCCTTCTGAGTGAAATATAAGGCATTCCCCCGAAAATAAGGCCCCCAGGCTCTGTCTCAAAATGAAAATTAATTTACCGTAAACTGGTCTCTAGGGCCGCCCCAACTGGTGTCTAGCAACCAGTGACATTACGCGGAGTCCTGACGTCACTGCTGTGTGGAGGTGAAGCGGAGGTTGGAGTGAGCAGTGAGCGTGATGGGGTGGGAGAGAGGAGGAGACTTTCGCAGATGCATGTGGAAGAACAGGAGGATTAGAGCGCACGGGACGCGGCAAAGGTGGTGAGTGCTGGTCTGTCTCTGGTGACACTACCTGATGCTCGCGGCCACCTTCATGATGACTGAAGGTTCTCAGTCAATAGCAGACCCTGCTCCAGCCCAAATCCAGGCCCCAGCAAGCCCAGTGACAGTCCCCAGGCAGGCCCCAGGGGGTAAATGTCTGATAAAGGGGTAGGGGGGATGTCTGGTGAAGATGTCCAGTGGCACAGGGGTGGGGGGAGGGGGATCACTTAAAATGACACAGGAGGATCAGAGGTGGTTACTAAAATGGTAATCCCCCCTCTGATCCCCCGTGTCATTTTAAGTGATACCCCTCCCCCCCACCTTAATGCCCTAATTCCTTTTTTTTACCCCTAGAAATGAGCACAAAAAGAAAAAGCTACTCCGTGGAATACAAGAAAGGAATCGTGGAAGACTCTTGGGGCCAAAATCTTAATGCTTCCTGAAAACAGAAGATGTTGAGTATCCGACTGGTCCGAGTATGGTAACCTCATTGAACAAGTGGACAAGGGAAATGCTAAAAAGCGCAAGTGTGGATCAGGTCGGCAACCATTATTTTCTGAGCTGGAAGACCTGATCTGTGAATGGGTTGTTGACAGGAGAGCAAAGGCTTTGGTTGTGAATAGGGCTCAGATTCAAGAATTTGCCCTTGCAATGGCACCACAGTTTGACATAGCCCCTGGAGACTTCAAAGCACCACAACACTGGCTGGATAATTTCCTTCAGCCAAGTGAACTGTCTTTAAGAAGATCTACATTGTTTAGGTTGGAAGATACTCAAGTTATTAAGTGAGCACTTGCATTCAAGTCCTTTATTGATGCTGACTTCTCTAAATACAATCTTTCTAACATGATTACTATGGATGAAGCTGTTTATGGGCCAATCATCTCAAACAACAATTGAACAGCGGGGTGCCTCTCCACTGCTTAGGAAAGTGCATGTGTTTCCTGTATTTTGGCAATTCGTCTGGATGGCACTAAAATCCCACCTTTAGTCATTTCTAAGGGCAAGAAGGAAAAGATTGAACGTGTTTTGGGCATTTTTATTCTTGAAACTGAAAAGGCCTGGGCCACACAAGCAGTTATAAGGAAGTGGGTTGATTTAATGCTGCCGCTTGTTATGCGAAGGAGCTAAAGAGGTCTGCTAGTCTGGGATGCAGCCAGCACTCACCACGCTAAAGACATGAAGACATTTCTTCACGAAAGAAAAATAGATCAGATGATGATTCCCGCAGGAATGACGGCCTATCTCCAGACTCTTGATATTGTAATAAAGAAGCCATTCAAAGACAATTTGTACATGGAAATGAATGACTACACTGAAAATAGAATGGAGAGAAATTAGTGTGGAAACTTTGTGAAACCTAAACTGCAAGAAGTTGTGACTTGGGTGAAGAATTCATGGGAGAAAATCACTGACAGTTGCATTGCAAATGCACTGCGAGCAGGCTACCTTGACAAGAAGTACTCATTTCAAGACAATGCTATTGCTAAACATGAGAGATTTGGTCCACTGATTCTGAAAGAAATGGAGTCACAAGAAATTCACCAGGAAATTCAGGAATTGGATTATGATTATGATGTTCCAGAAGATGATGACATGATTGTCATTGAATAAATGAGTAACTTCTTGCTACTGTGGGATTCACAGTTTGTCTGGTTTGTGTTGACAACTACCGTACTACCGTACCGTATACAGGTAATACATTTCCTTTATTTTCATTTAACAATAAATGTGTACCGTATTCTTCTTCATAGAAAAATAAGACATTCCCTAAAAATAAGACCTAGCGCATCTTTGGAAGCAAAAATTAATATAAGACACTGTCTTATTTTCGGGGAAACAGGGTAGGGCTGCAATTGTTTTAAAGTCCTCAGACATATTAATACCTTGTGAATCCCAGTTAGTTATACTGGAACTCTGTGTACTATTTCTTCAACACTTAGGCAAATTCAAAATAGTTTGTGGTTTTTTTGATGGATACCATTTTTACTTACCAGGATTTTCTAAATGGTAGCTCTGTAGAATAGATTACCCTTGTAAGACCAAAAGATAGAATTAAGCCATATTTATATGGCTAATATGCAAAGTTTCCCTTCAAGAGTTAACGGGGGGGGGGGGGGGGGGGGGGCACCAAGATGGCGGCGTAGATGAATGGCTGGTCTGCTGCCTCACACAACAATTTAGAGGAATTAAAACTAATATAAAGGACATCTATCACCCAAGAGGCACGCGAATCAGGAATCGGGCTGGTGGTGGCGACTGGGCTGGGCGTGGGGCTTTTTTTTTCAACCCGAAGGAAACAAGCTGCGGATCACTTTCACTTTGAAATCCAGTTTCTGGGATCACGTGGGGGAACTCAGACGCCTAAGGGGAGAAGCTGGTCTGGGGGCCATCAGGTTCGAAAGTGAGGGACTCTCTTGCAGAGGTGCGCACAGTACTCACTGTTTGCTGCGCTGGATCCCAGGGACACGCGGGGACTTGGAAATGCCGAAGGGCAGGGACCGCTGATGGCAGCCATTGCTGTGAGCCACGCCCCAGCCTAGTGGTGTCCTAACACCCCGCCCCACCCTGAAACCCCAACAGCACATACTACAGCCCTGTCTAGGCACCACACAGCTGCTTTTGCATATAAATGACTGGTATTGTGACAGCTTAACTAAATAAACTGCAGCTCCAGCAACAAAACCGCTAAATCCCAAGCAAATGAACTGTATCCCATTGGTGATCCAGAAGCCAGTGTTCCTAGTGGTCCGTTTCAACCCCTCAGACCCAGAAGTGACACATTTGGGAGACGGACTCAAAGAGCACCAAAGCCCCACTGAAACAAAGCGTGTCTCCATCGCAGCAGTTCTTCCTCTAAAATGAGGAGACACAGAAACATGTCACAAATGGGAGAGAGGGAGGAAAGTAAACTAATGGACGACAGAGTTCAGAATCACATTTCTAAGATTACTCAAGAATCTTCTAAAAACCTTTGAGAAACTTGATGAGACCTCCAAGAAGCTTGTTGAGACCTTCAAGGACCTTAAAGAAAATACCAAAAAAATGGAAAAGGACCTGTCAGAAATTAAGCATACAATATCTGTTTATAAAGAATATACAGAAACTCAACTATAGATCAATGTACCCCAAGAATCAAACCAAAGATCTGGAATATAAGGAAGAAAAAATCACCCAACCAGAGAGGCAGAAAGAAAGAAGAATCCAAAAGTGTGAGGATAGTGTAAGGAGCCTCCGGGACAGCTTAAAGTGCACCAACATCCAGATTTTTGGGTTGCCAGAGAGAGAGAGAGAGATATTGAAGGCCTACCTAAAGAAATAATGAGATAAAACTTTCCCTACCTGGTAAAAGAAATAGATTTACAAGTTCAGGAAGTGCACAGAACCCCAAACAAGAGGAATCCAAAGAGGAACATAACAAGACACATCACAATTAAAATGCCAAGGGCAAAAGACAAAGACAGAATCTTATAAGCAGCAAGAGAAAAACAGCTAGTTACCTACAAGGGCGTACCCATATGACTGTCAGCTGATTTCTCAACAGAAACTATGCAGGCCAGAAGGGAGTGGCAAGAAATATTCAAAATGGTGAACAACAAGAACCTACAACCAAGATTACTCTACCCAGCAAAGCTATCATTCAGAATTGAAGGTCAGATAAAGAGCTTCACAGACAAGAAAAAGCTAAAGGAATTCATCACCACCAAACCAGGATTATATGAAATGCTGAAAGGTATTCTTTTAAGAAGAGGAAGAAAAAGGCAAAGATAAAAATTATGAACAACAAAAAGACATAAAATACATACCTACCAACAAATGAATCTAAAAATCAAGTGAATAAAAAATCTGATGAACAAAATGGACTGGTAAATAGAATCAGGGACATAGAAAGGGATTGGACTAACAATTCTCAGGGGAAAGGGGGACTAAGGGGTACAGGAAGAGACTGGACAAAAACCTTACACCTATGGATGAAGACGGGGCAGGGTAAGGCACGGGGTTAAGTTGGGAATCAGGTGAAGGGGAGCTATGGGGGAGGAGAGGAGGAAAGAGGAATACCTGTAATAATCCGAACAATATTTTTTATTTTTAAAAAAAGAGTTAACCGGGAGTTCAATGATCCCTCGCTATGGCATGTGCTGACCAACAGGGAGCAGTGTGGAACCAAGGAAGACCCCTATCGCTGGCCAGGCCTAGGGACCCTACCCATGCCTGAATTTTATGCACCAGGCCTCTAGTCGTTTTATAAAAGGCCTGACGGAAATAATCAGGGAGGCCAGGGGCCAGTCCATCACTTTCACCCACACCTGCTAGGTCCCCTGGTCCCAGAGCCCTTACCTGTAGATGGTGATATGAGGAGAAAGAGGGCGGTTTGAACCAGCGTTCTTATTCCAGAATCTCTCCATCTCTTCCTTGGCTGAGGTTCCCAAAGGAACAGCACTAAAATGAAACCAGAAGGTTTTTAAATGATTGAAAGTAAAGTTGGTTTAAAATTTTTTATATAGCAGAAAGTTAAAAATAAAAACAGGTAAGCTGGGCTGGATGAAACACTATATAAGGAAAACATGTTCAACCACTCACTTACCTTTATGCCAAGTTTGACTCAGTTATTAATCCCCTCAGCCACCCAATGAGGTCATATCAGAGGGTAATCTTCCCATCCCCCATGCCCAGGTCCACCAACAGAAGCTCCGCTGCTTTGTGGTTGGGCATCAGGGCAAACATACTTCAAAACCTGCTCAGCTGCTCAAGACTCCCTGTCAGGGTCACAGAAACCAGGAGCTGCATCAGCTCAGCGCCTCTGAAGGGTTTCTGAGTTTCCCTGGCCCTGGGCTGGGTGAAACCCACTGTTAAACAGCTATGTCAACAGCATAACTGATTATGTGCCTACACTTAGCACAACTCCATCCCCCTCAGAGAAGTATCTTCCCAGAGATCAGGTACTGATTACAAAAGAAAAAACAGTATCTGCAGACTGGACAATAGTAGACATTTCCTTAGTCAGATTATCACAGTTGAAATAACTAATAGAGACAAATAGCCTCATGTACCCCTCCTCCCACTTACTGAGGCTGCACCATCACTCAATACTCCTCCTGCCAGGAATGGGTAACCTGACTACTCATCAGGGCAGTCAGACAAGTCAACCTCGAAGACACTCCTCAAAGCAACTGGCCCTTATCCTTCAAATTGTCCATGTCATAAAAGACAACGGAGCCCTACCTGGTTTGGCTTGCACATTCAAGGGTTCGATTCCGGTCAAGGACATGTACATCCCACTAGGGGGTGTGCAGGAGGCAGCTGATTGATGTTTTTGTTCTCATCGATGTTTCTAACTCTCCCCTCCTCTCTATAAAAAAAATCAATAAAATGTATTTTTAAAAAAGACAACGGAGGCTAAGAAACAGTTCCAGATTCAAAGACACTAAAGAAACATGACAACTAAATACAATGTGTGAGATCCTTAATGGGAACAGGCAAACTAAATTTCTATCAAGTGCATTATTTGGAACAAATAGAAAATCTGAAAAAAAAAGTGTATAGAGAAAAAAGTACATCAATGTTAAATTTCCTGAACTGATAGTTGCACTTGTATAATTATACTGTGTTCTGTAAGATCATGTTCTTGTTCTTACAAGTAGTTACAAGTAAAGCGTCATGATTCCTGCAACTCAATCACAAAGAACTCAGAGAAAATTATAACAAAAATTAAATACACAATAAACTACATTAAATTACCAATATCAGATCAGGTTAGACCTACGAAAATACCAATTTCATATGACACAACCTAAAATATACGGTATATAGACCTTCACTGTATTAGTCTTCTAACTTTTCTGAATGTACATTTCCAAAATTAAGTTTTAAAAAAATAACAGGCAACTGTTTAAGTCAATAGACTAGAAATGAATATAGCAGAGAAAAATATGAAGATTAATTCCTGTCTAAAATTAAACTTTATAAGAAAAAAAGCAATAAAGAAAGATTAATCAGAAAGGAAAGTAATTAGTTATCAAGGAAGGTTCAAAAAGTGGGTTAAGTAAATGGAGTTAAATGTAACAGAAAAGCTGAAAGTGAGGAAGATTTTTAAAAGAACAAAGAAATACTCTTTAAAATTTTTTTGATTTACAGAGAGAAAGGGAGGGAAAGAGAGAAGCACTGATTGGTTGCCTCCTGCACGAGCCCCAACCTGGGACTGAACCCACAATCTGGGCATGTGCCCTGACTGGAAATCAGACTTACCACCTTTTGGTGCATAGGATAACACTCTAACCAACAGAGCCACTTCAGCCAGAGTCCATACAAATATTATTATCTTTCCTTCCACTACAGTGTTTCCCAAACTTTTGACATATGTGTACCCCTTCTATAATTTTCGTAACGCTGAGTACCCCTCATAAAAAAAAAGGATGTCTTTTAATAACAATCAAATATATATATATATATATATACATACATACACAAAATAATAATAAACGAAAAATAAAATTATTCATAATAAAATATAAATAAAAGTTATATTACAAATAAAATTTATTTGCACACCGGACCATCTCACGCCTCACAAGACTGTCTTGACTTGACTCATGAGAACGTAGAATTAGGCACAGCTAAGCATGGTGCAGTGCATATCGCACCAAACTCCGGTGCAATGCGTACCCCCACCAAACTCTTCTCGTACCCCTGGGGTTATGCGTACCACACTTTGGGAAACACTGCACTACAAGATGAGAAAAATAATAACCACAATCACTGTATTTTCAGCCAACTACATACAACGTCTTGCTTTCATACATATCCCCAAAATCTAAGCTAATAATCTATTGCTTTTCTGAGAGAAAAAAGTAATAATATCCACAGCCCTGGCTGGTGTGGTTCAGTGGATGAAGTGTTGGTCTGTGGACTGAAGGGTCCCAGGTTCGATTCCAGTCAAGGGCACAGGCCCGGGTTGTGGGCTCAACTCCAGTGGGTGATGTGCAGAAGGCAGCCGATCAATGGTTCTTTCTCATCATTGATGTTTCTATCTCTCTTTCCCTCTCCCTTCTTCTGAAATCAATAAAATGTATGTTTTTAAAATAACATAATAATAATAATAATATCCACAAATTTTAAAACTTACTTTCTGATACAGAGCTGAGGTCTCAGGTGGCCACGGAGGCAATAATGGCCTACAGGTCTGCAAGACAAGAGAGCCAGAGTCAGTGCCACTCAGCGGCCCCTCCGGAGAGCCTTCTCTGCTGCCGCTGTACAGACTAGGGGTTGAGGGGAAATTAAACATAAGATGGAAGCAATGACAGTACCAGTGTCCTGGAGATTATGTTCACACACCTTGCTTACAAATACAAAATAAAGTTTTGGCTAAACACAACACAAGGTAGAAAATGATTGGATTTGGGAGTGTTTAACAGAATAAAGAAAGTGACTTTTTAAGTAAGGTCGTAAAGGAGGTGATGGTTAAGACATGCCTTTTTTTTAAAATAAAAAAGACCAGGGTAAGCCACTGACAACTGCAAGCACATAGCTGAGCTACCCGTGACCCCACTGCAGGAAGAGGGGCAAGAGGTGGAGAACAGGGTCTGAGCAGGGAGGGGCCTAAGTGCTGAGTTCTCCTTTTAGGAAGCACATCAGTTCCTGACAGCCTGGATGAATTCCAAGTCAACAGTCTCATATAACTACACACAGACTTCTTTACTACCTACAGCTGGTATTGAAGAGGACACACAAGTTTTCTACTAAAAAGGTTGCTACTTTTCAAGTCTGAGACTAACATGTGCCTAGACAGTCTACCTGAAGAAAAACTGCACCGACCCAGGGTTTACAGTATGATGACGTGATGACTACACCATTCACTCACACTATATCAAACCTTCCCAAAAGCACTTAAGGAAGTTATCAGATGCCCTGGGTGGTTTGGGTCAGTGGATAGAGTGTCAGCCTGCAGACTGAAGGGTCCCAAGTTCGATTCCGGTAGGGGACACGTGCCTGGATTGCAGGCTCAATCCCCCAGTGGGGGGATGGGCAGGAGGCAACCAATCAATGATTCTCTCTCATCATTGATGCTTCTCTCTCTCCCTCTCACTTCCTCTCTGAAATCTGAAATATGAAAAAAAAAAAAACATATTTAAAAGAAAGTTATCATAGTGAAGTTCTGGGACTAAAATTTAAATACACTGACTCTGCCAAAACCGGTTTGGCTCAGTGGATAGAGCATCAGTCTGCGGACTGAAAGGTCCCAGGTTCAATTCCGGTCAAGGGCATGTACCTTGGTTGCGGGCACATCCCCAGTAGGGGGCGTGCAGGAGGCAGCTGGTCAATATTTCTCTCCTCGAGAGGGACAGCTCTCTATCCCTCTCCCTTCCTCTCTGTAAAAAAAATCAATAAAATATATTTTAAAAATAAATACACTGACTCTGCAGAAGTTCACTGTCTCTACTATGTCAAGGCACCACAGGGACAGATTTATCAAGACCCTTTGGTCTACACCAGCTCACGATCATCTGCCACCCCTGAGAGGGGATGCATCAACATTTCAAGAACCTCATCCTTACACTAGGAAACGAGGACCATCACATGAAGGACAAATAATCCAACCAACACTTCCTTCAGCTCTCCCACTTTCCAACTTTGGAGGCAGGAGGTGAATACGGACATTGTGTATCCAAGGCTCCCAGAAAGAAAGAAGTGGGAGCAAACCTCTTTCAATGGAAGTAATTGTGACTCTGAAGTTGCAGGGCTCGCATTCCTCACACAGGCGGCCCAGGCCTGGCCCCCCACAGGCGCCTGCAGATGTGGGCTGGAATCTACAGCCTCTTGGGCTAGGGCTATTGTTTCCAGACAAATACCAAAGTAAACCTTCCACGGGCTCTAAGAGAAACCAGCTGCACAAACTCCTAACTCCCTGTCAATTCCCCGCCCAGCCGTGTGTGCCTGTCACCCACGCAGCCCCGCCCACCCGCCATACAGTGTGAGGCATCATGCCCACATAGGCTTTTATTATATAGGACTAGAGGCCCAGTACAGATTCATACAAGGGGAGCTGGGTCCCTCAGTCTGGCCTGCACCCTCTCGCAATCCAGGACCCCTCGGGGGATGTTGCAGTGCACCAAGCAGCAGGCAGCCAGGGAGGAGCCCAAGCTGGGCTTGCTGAGCCTGCCACCGCCACTTGGGAGCACTGCCAAGGAGTCAGGAGAGGCTCCTGCTGCTCAGCTGCACTCGCCAGCCAGGAGCCCGGCTTCCGGCTGAGCAGTGCTCTGGGAGCACGCTGACCACCGGGGGCAGCTCCTACATTGAGCATCTTCTTCCTGGTGGTCAGTGCATGTCATAGCAACTTGGACTGGTCATAACAATTGATTAGGCTTTTAGTGGCCTGGTGCACGAAATCCGTGCACATTAAAAGGGGGACCCAGCCGAAACCGGTTTGGCTCAGTGGATAGAGCGTTGGCCTGTGGACTGTAAAGGTCCTGGGTTCGATTCTGGTCAAGGGCATGTACCTTGGTTGCGGGCACATCCCCAGTGGGGGGGGTTCAAGAGGCAGCTGATCAATGATTCTCTCTCATGGATGTTTCTAACTCTCTATTCCTCTCTCTTCCTCACTGTAAAAAAATCAATAAAATATATTTTAAAAGGGGGGGGCACCCAGAGTCAAGTCCCCGCCCACCCACATGTGCCTCAAAATCATGTGATACCCAGACCCAGACGCCCCCCCTTTGGGCTAGATCCAGACTCGGCCAGCCCCACCCTTGTCAAGCCCCGCCAGGTCCCTTGGCCCGGCACCAGGGTGGGGGTGTGGCCTGAGGTTCCCCAGATGGAGTGGGGGACATGCCTGTGGTCCCATCAAGCCCCACCAGGTGGAACACATGGCCTGAGGTCCTCCGTCAAGCCCGGCTGGGTGGGGGAGCTGGGGGGCTGTGCAGTCCGAGTTCCTCCGACCCAGCACTGGGGTGCACCTTGAGGTCGTCAGCCGAGCCCCGCTGGGTGGGGAGCATGGCCTGAGGTCCCCTGTCAAGCACTGCCAGGCAGGGGGGCACAGCCTCAGGTCCTCTGGCCTGGTGCCGGGGTGGGGGGCACAGCCTGAAGTCCCCCGGCCTGGCACTGGGGTGGGAGGAGCAGGCTGAGGTCCCCCAGCCAAGCACCAGACGGAGAGCGCACCTTGAGGTCCTCAATCAAGCCCCGCCGCGGTGGGAGGTGAGGCCTGAGGTCCCCCAGCCTGGTGCCAAGGCAGGAGGTGTGGTCTCAGGTCCCCTGGCCTGACACCATGGCCTAAGGTTCCCCCGTCAAGCCCTGCAGGGTGGGGGGCACAGCCTGCGGTTGTAGCCTCAGGTCCCTGCTGATTGCTCATTAAGGCCCCTTTAGGGAACTTGGCCTAGCTGTGGGTGCAGCCATCTTTTGTGATGGAGTGATGGTCAATTAGCATATTCCCTCTTTATTAGATAGGCTAGATGTTTTTTTTGTTTGTTTTTTTAAGAGAGGAAGGGAAAGTGATAGAAACATCTATAAGAAACATCATTTGGATGCCTCCTGCACAACCCCCCACTGGGAACTGAGCCCACAATCTGGGCATGTGCCTTGACTGGGTATCAAACTGATGACCTCTTGGTTCATGGGTCAACACTCAACCACTGAGTCACACCAGCCAAGAGACTTCACCATTTCTTTAGCTTTACCTGCTATACTTGTTCATATCTCTACATCAACACCCTACATAATAGAGGTAATATGTAAATTGACCATCACACCCTTACACAAGATGGCCACCCCCATGTGGTCACAAGATGGCCACCATAAGATGGCCGGAGGGGAGCAGATTGGAGAGGGTGCAGGTTGGGCTGAGGGACACTGCCCTACCAGTGAACAAATTTCATGCACTGGGCCTCTAGTCTATTATGATGGTTAATAATTAACCTTTTTTATCTCCTCTCTAGACTTTGAGCTCTTCAGATTAGGACTGGAATACTTTGCATCTATACCTCTAAATGTCTGACACACAGAAGAGGCTCAAGAAAATGGTCTGTGAATGAGCATGCTTATTTTAAAAAGAATGTCACGAGTATAGTTAAAACTTATTTTTGGAGATGTTTCACATGTAAAATTAAATATGATGAGCAATGCCCAGAAGGTTAGTGACTCTTGGTGACTTTGGGCTTAAGTGGTATGAACATGGTCACATAGAAGCCCAGCTGTTCTCTATCTCTGCCTTGGCTTTGGCAAGTCTTTCCTTAACTGAGTGCCAATGGAGTTTGGGTTACTTTGCTGGCTATTGGTCACTGGATAATCCATGAACTATTTAGGAAATACATATATATATATATATGCCTAATATGCAAACTGTCCCCTCAGGAGTTCGACTGACCAGGAGTTCGACTGCTTGCTGTGACATGCGCTGACCACCAGAAGAAATGCAAAATAAAGGAAGGCCCCAGCTGGCAGCTGCTAGAAACCCTACCCATGCACGAATTTTGTGCAGTGGGCCTCTAGTCTTTATACATAAAAGCCTACTATGCTAAGTGTCCAACTGTCCGCTGTGATGCACACTGACCACCAGGGAAGAGGCTCCCACCGTTAAGTTAGTTTGCTGCTGGGGTCTGGCCAATCAGGGCGCGGCAAGAGGGGCTGGACATGCCTAGGGCAAGCCAGGCTGAGGGACCCCACAAATCCCTGCACCAGGCCTCGAGTACAAAATATAACTATTCAAAAGCCATGACATGCAGTACTCTGATGACTAATAATATTTAACCAAGTATTAAAATGTTTAACCACGCCGAAACCGGTTTGGCTCAGTGGATAGAGCGTCGGTCTGCGGACTGAAAGGTCCCAGGTTCGATTCCGGTCAAGGGCATGTACCTTGGTTGCGGGCACATCCCCAGCGGGGGGTGTGCAGGAGGCAGCTGATGGATGTTTCTCTCTCATTGATGTTTCTAACTCTCTAACTCTCTATATCTCTCCCTTCCTCTCTAAAGAATCAATAAAATATGTTTTTAAAAAAATAAATAAATAAATAAATAAAATGTTTAACCAATATTCCTCTTCAGTGGGCCCATGTTATTACTATTTTCTTTTTTTTTAAATGTTTTTTTAATTGATTTCAGAGAGGAAGGGAGAGGGGGAAAGAGAAACATCAATGAGAATCATTGACTGGCTGCCTCCTGCACACCCCCTACTGGGAATCGAGCCCACAATCACGGCATGTGCCCTTGACCAGAATTGAACCTGGGGCCTTTCAGCCCACAGGCTGATGCTCTATCCACTGGGCCAAACCAGCTAGGGCGAGTTACTGCGATTTTCATTCACAAGTAAGGAATCCATAATCACAGAACCAATAACCTTGAGTTGTTCCAAATAAAGCAGTGACACTAGAACTAGAAACCAGTCCTAATTTCTTAGAAGGTATTTTCCTTTGAGGTTCAATCAGCACATTATAAACAGTTCCAAATCCCTCTTGTGCAGTGAGTTAGAACTAGAAATTCACCAGAAAATTTTTTTTATTATTTAAAAAAACAAACACCTTCTATAAAATCCCTGTGAGAAATGAAGTGCCCTCCTATGAAAGCCTCGAAGTGCCACTAATGAAAAAGTCTACTTCTTGGCACCGAATCATGGTGGTGACAGTCCTACAGAACTGAAGATGATGATTTCTAAACAGTTCATGGGGATGATGATCCTCAGCTTCTAAACCCGAACTTGAAACTCCTAAAATGAACTGTTTAAAAATGGTCATTTCAAACTAAATGTTAATTCCACCACTACCAAAATATGATACATCAAAGAATCCAAAAGCATTCAATTATGGAGGCAATTCTGTAAAGAATGGGCAAAGCACCCCCTCGGGGAAAAGGACTCATCTGTATATACATGAGCACACACCGCCAAGGCCAGCCACTGATGGGGCCCCAACCGCCCCCCCCACCTCCTGCACCCCTCAGCCCCCTAACTCCAAAATGCCCCATTCCGAAATAGCGGGACCCCACCCCTTCACGAATTGGTGCACCAAGCCTCTAGTTTGGAAATAAGAGGCAGGGGAAAAAATAAAGGACTAAGAGGACTCATTCCTGATCTCAACTCCAAAAGGAATCATTTTTTCAACAGAGAGAAACTAAACTCTACTTTCATACTGGGTGACTTAAGTGGAAAGTGAGGAGACATTTGGGTAAATCAGGAATTAAATCTCAACGGCTTAAAGCTAACTTTCCATAACAAAGTTTCCAAAAATAGGGCTGGCACAAAACCATGCTGGGATTTGTACCGAGTGTGCAGAGCCGCTGCAGCCACCTCGCTGGCAGGCTCGGAGGGGCCGAGGCCGGGGCAGCGGTTCAGAAGGAAGAACGCCACGGTGTTTCTGGGCAGGAACCGACGGCAGAGAGGAGCTGGGCATCTGCTCCCCCCGCACGGGACTAACCGAGCTCCGGCCCACCCGGCCTGGGCCGCGGAGCGGTGGGAACGCGGACGCGGCCCGCCCGCCGCCAGGAGGCGTGCGCAGCGCTGAAGCCACGGCGACCTTCGACCCGGGGCCGCGGAATGGCCGCGCTCCGGCAGGCGACCCGAGCCCAGGCACCGCCGCTTTTCCATTGAAGGCAGAGCCCCGCGCCCGCGAGCCAAGCCGGCTTCCCGCAACCCCACCCTCGCTCTCCTGCGTGGCCGGGGTCCGCCGGCACTCCCCTCTCGGCCCGGCTCCCGGCGGAGGATGCCCCGGGACGAGTTCAGAGGTGGCAGCAGCGGGGGAGAGACGGCGGCCATGACCCCACGCCCGCGAGAGGCAGGGGCGGCGGGCCGCACACGGGCCCCCCGCTGCCCGGGCGCCGGTGAGCAGCCGTCACCACGCAGCCGGCGGCCAGGCCGGGTCTCCGGAGGGACGCCGGCACCGATCCCGCCCCACACGAAAGTCACCTCAACAAGAGCGCAGCCATCTTGGTTTCCGGCCTGGACGGAAGTGACGCGCGGCCAAGCTCGCGGCGCGGGGCGGGGCCTGCCGAGCGGGGCGGGGCTTCCGGCACGTGACCGCAGGGCTGGGGGTGCCGGTCTGGCGCTGGTTGCTCGCGACGCGCGCTCCCTCGCGTCCGGAGTCCTGCCCGAGCCTCCCGGGCGCCGCACAAAGCCTGGGCTCGCCCTGCAGTGGGCGTTTCGGTTGCTGTGGGAAGCGCTGCTGCGGCCGGGCCCGGACGCCCCCAGGACCTGTGGGTTCCCTCCCCTCGCCCCCTCCGCCCGTCCCCGTGGCTCAGAAACGCCCGGGAGCCCCTGTGAGGGTCCCTCCAGGTCTGACCCAGCCTCCGCGCACAGAAATGCACAGTCCGGACCCGGCGGGGAGTGAGTGGGTCTGGGGAGAACTCGCAAACCCCATTCCCAGGACCCGAGCTCTAACGCCCCGAAATCCGCCTGAGCTGGAGCCCATTAACCAAGGACAGCGCTCCCTGGTCCCTTGGTTCGGTTTTGGGGTGACACCCTCAGCCGAAGATCCAGGGTGGGCTGGGGAGAAGTCGCTTGGATTTGAATGATAGGAACAGTTTTGAGGAACCAAGCTCAGCAGTCACTTCCAGAGACATTAGAACTTCGGGGAGAAAGTGAGCAAGTGAGAAAGAAACGGGGAGGGGAACATTCTTGAGTCTTTGGGGGCAGAGGGGAGAAGGAGGAGTGAAGGGAAGGGTCTAGACAACTCCTATTCCACAATAAAACATATTATTACATTAATATTCAAACCTTTTATTTAACACTGCTGCACCCTTCCTTTCAGGATTTACTAGTAAATAGCATTAATGCACTTATTTCTGTATCAAATGAAATGCTATTTTGCATTTCCATAATGCAAATTTGATACTAACCACGGAACCGACAGGACTGCCAGGAAGGAGGTTCGGAGCTGTGGCTTTTCGGGGGAACCTGCAGTGTCCTAGAGCAGAAGCCGCAGTGACCTCTCCCTCAGCTTAACTCCCAGAGCCCAGAACTGGTGGAAATGATTCACATTGGAACGCAAACCAAACATGAAGACAATCCGCTGAACTCCAGGACTCGTCTTAAAAATAAGCAGCAGAAGCAGAGTCTGCCCAGGGCTTGGGGGGAGGGAAGGGCAGGAGAAGAGAGAAGGGAAGATGGGAGTATGAGAGGTTCCATGGAAAGCAAAATAATTTCAGATGATTCCAAGGAGGGAAGGAAAGGAGGCAACAATCAGGTGAGCTCCGACCTGAATGATTTTCCTGGCCATGTTTGTTGTAAAGGTCAGCATATAGACACTCCCGTGGTTAACTTTAAATTCTACCCCAAACTTCAGGAAAACCTTGCCTATCAAAACCACCTTCAACTTTCTTGTACAGACTCGTTTCCTATATGCCTCTTCAGGTTCTCCCAAGTCAAAGAGGATGGCTGCAGATCTGCCTGGAATATGCCCAATACTTCTCAGCACACACACACACACACACACACACACACACACACACACACCACTACCACCACCACATACAATACACACACATCACCACCACCACACAATGCACACGTTCTTACCTCTTTGTGTCTGCTTTCGCTGTTTACCTGCCTAGATACTCCCACCCCCTGGGCTCATTTCTCTTTTTCAAAATGGCATAGATCCTTCCTGGTTGGTCCACAGCTAATATTGTTTCCCAGACATGACCCCCTTCCTCTGAACTTCATTTATTAAGTAAACCTCCTTTTTTCACATCTCCGCTACATAACGGTCTCCTGCCCTTGCAGCGGAATGTACCTCCCGGGTCCCGGCACATTGTTCCTCTTTCTCCTGTGGCAGGTGACTCAATCTGTTATGGTCCATTGTTGATGGGCTTGTCCTCTGACCCTCCTTCTATGCCTTCCAAAACTAGATTCTGAACTCCTTGGGGGGGGGGGGTAATTTTTATTCTCTCTGTTGCCTGCACACCCGCATTTGACATTAGGTAGCACAGTATGGTGTTGGTGACTTGTTCTAAGTTGAAATAGGCTAAGACTGCAGCATCCGGCATTGAAGGGCTTCCTGACAGAGGGAGAAGACAGCAGAGTCCCCCTGGACATGTTCCAGGGAGGAAGGCTCATCGGGAACAATCTCCCAGGACGGAGGGCAGAGGACCTGTCCTCTCAGGAAGCCCTCCTGCAGCCTGAGGTCGGCCGTCCCGGGTTCTCTTGGGAGCCCTGCCTGTAGCTCCCAGGGCTCTAGGGGAGTCGCCTCAGGCAAGGCATCTGGGAAGGAATCCCCTTCTCGTGGCCTTGGGACGCAGGCTTCTCTGCCCGTCTGTCCCTTAGAGAAGTGTGTTTGTGTCCCCTTTTCTGTCCCTCTCCCTCACCACCACCCTCGACATTCCAGCCTAGGGCAGGGGGAGGCCAGCAGACACAAAGCCCTCTGTATATGGGGTGGTATGTGTACCCCACCCTCCACCCAGAGGACACAATGCTCCTTCTCCCTGCAGTCGGCCCCCCTACCACCACCTTTCAACTGCACATGCCAGGCTGCAATTGGCTACTGGCTCAGGACAGCCCCCTCATACTGGGGTCCTGGGGGATTTTAAGCGGGTTCCAGGAACCCCCTGCTCAGTTCCTGGTCCCCCACTCTCCTAACCCTGCAGACCCTACCCCAGCTATGGCTCCTGGGGCTCCTTCATCCAGCCCCAGTTCTGTCCTGGCTGCACTGCTCTTCTCTTCGTTGGGTAAGTGGAGTCACCCCAGCCTGGGGGCCCTGGCTCTCGGGTTCTCTCAGCAACTTTCCACTGCCTCCCCCGTGCTGCTCACTGCAGTGAAGGAAAGAGTGAGAAGGACCAGGAAGGGGATGTTCTATTCAGAGAAGAAATCGTTTGGAGGGGGGCATGAAGGTGTTTTGGGCAGGAAGGAGGTTGGAGAGGCCGAGGAGAGCCTCTCTGAGGCGGACACTGGGCCAGGCTGGGAATCAGTAACGTGGCCCAGAGCCCTGCCGAGGGCCCGGGGCAGCAATGTTGGAGCAAGAGAAGGACCAGGTCAGACGTGACTCTGGTTCCTACTCATGGCCCAGTACAGACCCTCAGTGCCACCCCTAGTGTCCATGAAGGGAGGGTCCAGGGCTTGTGGTCCAAGGAAAGGTCCCAGGTTTGTGGTCTCAGCTCCTTGGGCCCTTTGCCTCTCGGTGCCTCAGTTTCTCTCTGTGGACCAGTCGTCTCTTATGTGGGAGGAAGGGTTTATGAGATTCTAGGATTTTGTTCCTCGAAAGCCGTCTTCCTTCCTAAGTCGGTGGACCCTTCCCTGGCCCAGGTTGGGTGAGCAGGGTGTTGGAACGGCTCCTCTGGAGCAGCCGGCAAATGGGTGGGCTGCTCAGGATGTCCTGCCTTCTCTGCTGTCCACTTCTTGAGTCCTCAACCCAAACCCAGACTCTTCCGGGCTGTACTGGACTATCCAGGGCCCCAAAGAAACGCTGGGGAAGGGAGGAGAGAAGGGTAGGAACAGAGGAGAGTTCTGTCCCAGCACCTGCCCCTCACTGAGCAGAGCTGGAGGGCAGGGGGGACGTTCGAACAGGAAGACTCGGAGGTAGGCCCAATGAATAATGCTCCTTGTTGCTTTTGGGAATCCCAAGAAGGCTCTAAGGCAGAGGTCCTAGGTGGCGAGTCAATGATATTACAGGCTGAGGTCGGAGATTCAGGACTCTGTGGGGGTGGAATGAACCCCCAACATTGCTCAGACAGTGGATCTCTCTGTTTGGCTGCTTGCTCCCCATCTTGTAGAACAAAAGAGTCTACAATTGCCCCCGCTCGGCCAGCCCACGCACATAATCTTCCTGGAATGGCCTTTCTTGTGTGGGTGTCTTGGACGTGATTCAGAACGGCCAAGAGGAGGGGGAGCCACAGAGCGCCACATGCAGCCATCGGGCTCTGGGCTTGGGGCTTGCCTGGTGCCCAGCTTCCCCTGGCCTCTCCCCCCTGACCGCCCCGTCAAGAGGAAGCAGCCGGGCAGCCAGACTCAGCATGAGGACCGTGGGCCGGGGAAGAAGACTAACATTTTGTGGTTACCTTCTTTTTTTTTCCTGTACAACGTTTTGATTTTGGTCTACTGAGAAATACTGTGCAGCTTTTAAAAAGAAAATTGTTTCTCTGAATCAATGTGGAAATCCCTAATATATTCTTTTATATACAAATATTCTTAGCATAAGTACCTGCAGATCTTGAGTCTGGTGAGTCTGTATTGATTTGACTCACTAACAGCCTGGCTGCTGGCGCTCAGCAGGTAGGTGTCAGCCCAGGAACCAAGATGCCCTGGTTCAGGGGTTCAGTCCCCGCAGGGCACAGACCTGGGCGGCAGGCCTGGCCCCAGGAGAGGCATGCAGGAGGCAGCCAATCAGTGATTCTCCCCCATCATTGCCAGTTCTCTCCCTCTCCCTTCCTCTCCGAAATCAACACAAATATATTTTTTAAAAATGATAACAGAGCCAAAACCGGTTTGGCTCAGTGGTAGAGCGTTGGTCTGCGGACTGAAAGGTCCCGGGTTCGATTCCGGTCAAGGGCGTGTACATTGGTTGAGGGCACATCCCTAGTAGGGGGTGTGCAAGAGGCAGCTGGTCGATGTTTCCCTCTCATTGACGTTTCTAGCTCTCTATCCCTCTCCCTTCCTCTCTGTAAAAAATCAATAAAAAATATATATTTTTTAAAAATGATAACAGACAGGAAAGGAATTGGTTGAGGGGGCCTCAAGAGAAACTTTAGCCTTATCTCTATTGCTTGAGTAGTTTATAACAAGAGTGTAGTATGTGTTACTGTATAACTTATTAAAAACTTTAAACATTGGGCAGCCTGCATCAGAGGGCGGCTTTGGGGACACTGAGCCCAGGGAAAGGGAGGCTGCAGACGAATGGCTGACCCCAGGGAGCCTTCGCTGCCACTCAGGCCCGCAGGCCCCAGCGGTTCACCCGCTGCTCAGGGGCGGGCTTGGCCTCGGAACCTGTCATTTCTGCTCCGTCTGCCCCTCCTCAGTGCTGCCCCCGGCCCAGGCCATCGTCGTGTACACGGACAGGGAGGTCCATGGCGCCGTGGGCTCCCACGTGACCCTGCACTGCTCCTTCTGGTCCAGCGAGTGGGTCTCGGACGACGTCTCCTTCACCTGGCGCTACCAGCCCGCGGGCGCCCGCGACGCCATCTCGGTGAGGGAGCTGGGCGGCGGCGGGAGCTGGGGGGGAGCTGGGGGGGGCGGGGAGGGAGCCGGGGGGCGGGGAGGGAGCTGGGGGGAGGGAGCTGGGGGGCGGGGAGGGAGCTGGGGGAGGGAGCTGGGGGAGGGAGCTGGGGGAGGGAGCTGGGGGGGCGGGGAGGGAGTTGGGGGGCGGGGAGGGAGCTGGGGGGCGGGGAGGGAGCTGGGGGGGCGGGGAGGGAGCTGGGGGGCGGGGAGGGAGCTGGGGGGAGGGAGTTGGGGGGGCGGGGAGGGAGCTGGGGGGGCGGGGAGGGAGCTGGGGGGGCGGGGAGGGACTGGGGGGCGGGGAGGGAGCTGGGGGAGGGAGCTGGGGGAGGGAGCTGGGGGGGCGGGGAGGGAGTTGGGGGGCGGGGAGGGAGCTGGGGGGGGCGGGGAGGGAGCTGGGCGGCGGCGGGAGCTGGGGGGGAGCTGGGGGGGCGGGGAGGGAGTTGGGGGGGCGGGGAGGGAGTTGGGGGGGCGGCAGAGGGAGTTGGGGGGAGGGAGCTGGGGGGAGGGAGCCGGGGGCGGCAGAGGAGGGCGGTCCGGGGCCCTCGCGCACGGCCGCCCCGCCGGAACTGCCCGCCGCCCGCAGATCTTCCACTTCGCCAAGGGGCAGCCCTACATCGACGAGGTGGGGACCTTCAAGGAGCGCATCCAGTGGGTGGGGGACCCGCGCTGGAAGGACGGCTCCATCGTCATCCACAACCTGGACTACAGCGACAACGGCACCTTCACCTGCGACGTCAAGAACCCCCCGGACATCGTGGGCAAGACCTCGCAGGTCACCCTCTACGTCTTCGAGAAAGGTGCGGAGGGGGCGGGCGGCGGGCAGGGGAGGGGGGGGGGGTCCCGGGCGGGGCGCGCCGCTGGGCCCGGCCGGCCTCACCCGCCTCCTCCCGCAGTGCCCACGCGCTACGGCGTGGTGCTGGGCGCCGTGGTCGGCGGCGTGCTGGGCGCCGTGCTGCTGCTGCTGCTGCTCTTCTACCTGGTGCGCCTCTGCTGGCGGCGCCGGCAGGCCGCCCTGCGCCGGCGGCTCAGGTAGGGCGCCGGGAGGGGAGGGGAGGGGAGGGGAGGGGAGGGGAAGGACAGAGGAGGGGAGGGGAGGGGAGGGGAGGGGAGGGGAGGCCTCGGGCAGGGCAGCGCCCCCGCAGGCCCGCCCACACGCCTCCCCCCGCAGCGCCATGGAGAAGGGGAAGCTGCACAAGTCGGGGAAGGACTCGTCCAAGCGCGGCCGGCAGGTGAGCGGGGCTCGGGGCCGGGGCCGGGGCGGGCCGGGCCGGGCCGGTGACTGACTGCGCCCCTCCCCAGACGCCCGTGCTGTATGCCATGCTGGACCACAGCCGGAGCACCAAGGCGGCCAGTGAGAAGAAGTCCAAGGGGCTGGGGGAGTCTCGCAAGGATAAGAAATAGCGGTTAGCGGGCCGGGCGGGGGCTCGGGGCGCAGGGGCGGAGGCCCCCCAGGGCGCTCAGGTGGTGGTCATCGAGATGGAGCTTCGCAAGGACGAGCAGAGCTCGGAGCTCAGGCCCGCGGTCAAGTCCCCCAGCAGAACCAGCCTCAAGAACGCCCTCAAGAACATGATGGGCCTGGACTCGGACCCGTGACCAGCCCAGGCCCTGCCAGAGCTGGGCCCCGGGCTCCTGATGCCCCTCTAGGTGCTCTCCGCCTTGGCACCCGGGCCTGCCCGCCCTGCCCTCGCTTCCCTTTGCGGTGTAAGTTTCATTCCGAAATTCATTCCCCAGGCACGTCATATTCTCCCCCACCTCCACCCCCTGGCTTTCTGGGAGTCCAGGGCCTGATCCTACCCTGCACCGCCCCCAAGGACTGTGTGTTTGGTGCCTGTCCCTCCGGCACCGAGAAGAAAGGGACCTTGCTACCCTGCGCCTCGACTCCAGGCCGCCTGCACCCCCGCTCGGCGCCCGCCCCGTCCCGCCGCCTCTCCCCGCTGACACCCCCCCCTCCCGGCGCCCGCCCCGGCCCAGACCGTGTGCCCTCCGCTAACACCCGGCCCATCCAGACCAGCCTCCTGCAGGGTTTATTTGGGTTGTTTTTATTTTTTTAATCCATGCTTGTTCGTTTGTTTGCCGGTGCCCTTGCTCTGACCCCCATGACTGAGCACCAATGACGTCATGTGGATGTTTCCATTCCCCCCCTCACATCCCTCGGAGTCTGTCCTGGAACCCGAGGCCCTGGGGGAGGAGAGACGACGGTCCTGGGGGCAGGAGTTGAGGGAAGGGGCAAATGAGCCTTAATAAATGGCTTTTAAGCGGCCACACAGAAAGGAGGGACACGAATGGGAATGGGAAGCAGGGCCAAAGGGAAGAGGCTGCCCTCCCAGCCTCAGGGGAGCCTTGGAATTTTCCTACATTCTGTATATTTCTTCTCAACCCCGGAATGTCCTTCTCTGTTTAATAAACACTGACATTTCCAGAAGCTGCTGCCTCGTTCTTCCGGGGAGAAGCCCTGCCCTCCATCCCTCCCCGCGCCCCCGCTGGTTGCCGCCAGAGCTGGGTGTCTGGGCGGCTCACAGCGCGGGGAGGGCGGGGCGGGGCGGGGAGGGGAGGGAGGGGAGGGAGGGGAGGGCGGGGAGGGGAGGGGAGGGGAGGGGAGGGCGGGGAGGGGGCTGAGACGGGCTCCCAAGACACAGCACCCAGCGGCTCCTGCCCTGCCCCGGCAGGCTCTGCCTTTCCGGGGAGAGCAGAGGGCGAAGGGGGCAGCAGGTCGGGTGATCGCAGGGGGGCTGGGGAGCCGCGGCGGCCACGTGCCCTGCAGACAGCCCCAGAGCAGCGGCGGCCGGCCGGGGAGGGCTCCCGAGGAAGTTAGGGGGGAAGGAGAGGGGAGGGGACCCCGCGGGGACGCTGGCGGCGGCGTTGGGGCTGGGTGGAGCAGAGGGCAATGGCCGAGTCCAAGCAGGATCCTGTCCCTTCAGGGACCTGGCTTTCTGCCAAGATCGTCTCCCAGTTCGGGGTGAGAACGGACCCCAAGCACCCTGCTCAGGCCTGCAGACCCCCCACCTCAGGGCTGCACACCCCGGTCTGCCACCGCTTCAGCCGGAGAGCACCGAAGGGGATGGGGGAGAGCGGGGAACCGCGGTGCTGACACACCGGCTCTGCTGCTGACCCTCCCAAAGTAAGGCGCTCCAGCAAGTCCTCGGCGATTGGTATTCAGGATCGTGTTTCCAGCGGTAGGATGGGGGGGGGGCAGGAGAGAAGAGGGGCTCCAGAGCCCAGGAGGAGTTGGGGCGCAGAGGTGAGGCTCCGTTAGTTAGCGCCGGGGCAGCACTGCGCAGCGGGCGGAGGGCAGGCACTGGCTCACAGGCGGCCTCGCCCCTCAGGTCAGGCTCTCTCCCAAACTGCAGCCAGTTTGCCACCACGCCTTCCTTAACTGCATGGAGGCAAGCGTGACACTTTCCGAGCAAGAAATGGGAAAGAGAAACAATCATTTCAGCACAGATGCCCTCTGAGCAGTGGAGCCGCAGGAGGAGGGGCTGGTGACAGAGCCACCGCGGCCTCCCCAGCCGGCCTGTCTTCATCTACCCAGCCGGCCCCTCGGAGTGCTCTCTGCTCCTCCAGGGCCCGGGGACAGGAGGCAGTTACACGGAGTGCTCTCTGCTCCTCCAGGGCCCGGGGACAGGAGGCAGTTACACGGAGTGCTCTCTGCTCCTCCAGGGCCCGGGGACAGGAGGCAGTTACACGGAGTGCTCTCTGCTCCTCCAGGGCGCGGGGACAGGAGGCAGTTACACGGAGTGCTCTCTGCTCCTCCAGGGCCCGGGGACAGGAGGCAGTTACACGGAGTGCTCTCTGCTCCTCCAGGGCACAGGGACAGGAGGCAGTTAGGCGGGCTGAGTTAGCTCCACCCTCCCAGGCCCTGGACTTGGAGGCACAGGCGCCTGGCTCCCTGCGCACAGCTGTTACTGGCTTCATTTCGTGTTTGGCTGTTTCCATGTATGAAGGTCACAATGCAAACTCACTTAAAAGCCATCGTTTTATTTAATTCACGGTTAAAGTCTTTAGAGTGACCCAGTCTTCTTCTTCCACTGCTTTTGCTGAACAGCTGTGTGTGGGGGGGAGGGCACAGCAGCAGGGACAGCCCGGACAGGCCCCGTGGGGACGGAGAGCCAGATGGCTGGGTGTGCCTGGCTGGAGGGGAAGGGAAAGGGCGCCAGCAGGGGGGGCGGGGAGGCAGCAGTGTGGGCGCGAAGGAAGGTGTGGCAGGGGGGAGACGGGGAGTGGCCGTGAGAAAGCGCTCAGGCACCTGCCCGCGGCCCAGCACCGCCCTGCCTCCCTGGGCCAGCTCCGGCCAACATTCACCTCCTCCCAAGAAAAGTCAGAAGTAGAGATTAGATGACGCCACTTGAGGGATTTCTTTTTTTTCTAGAATTATGAAACATGTTAAAATCTCAGAGTGGCCATTCCACTTCTGTCCCGATCCCACGGTGGGGCAGGGAGGGGTCACCTGGTCTACGAGGCCTCTGCGGGCCCGCGTGGGGCTCGGGCAGGCAGCTAGCACTGCCCAGGAGTCCCTCCCCGCACTCTCCCTGGAGCAGCCTGTGTTCTCAGAGACCCCCCACTGTCTCCTCCCACCTCTACCCCCCCCCCATCCCCCTGCCCGGCCCTGGCCCAGCCTTGATGGTAAGGGCCACGCCCTTTGCTTTGCCCAGGCCCCTGCGTTCCCTGGGACTCATCTACTCAGCAGGCACTGGTGTGGAAGCTGCTGTCCTGGTGTCCCAGGGGCAGGGGCTCCTGTCCCCACCGTGGCTTGGCACCCAGCAGCAAGTGGAGGTGGAGTGTGGAGGGTGTGAGGGGAATGTTACCTGAGTGTGACTGCTGTAAGGACAGGCAGACAGTGCGTACCCCCCCCCCATGCACCCTACTCTGAAGACTTCCCTTCCCTTCCACATGTAGGGCGGGGAGGGGGCCTCAGCCTCAAAGCCTCGTCCACTTCCACTTCCTGGGGCCGAGGGACCAGGTAAGGAGGCTTACTTCAAGGAGAAGCTGGCCAGGCTGCCCGCTGAGTTCTTCCCCTTTCCCTTGTGCCGCATGCTCTGCTGCTGGGATGACTTGAGGGGCCACAGGAAATAGCAGACAGGGTCAAACCTGCCCTGACAAGGGGCTAGCAGCGTGGGGAACCTCTTTCTGCCGAGGGCCCTGTGCATATTGTAGCATCATCCCGGGCCACACAAAGCCCTCAGCTGAGACATTAGCATTTAACTCACCCCTGAGGCCTTGGCAGGGCCAGAGCAAATAAATGATTTTGTGGACCTCACATGGCCCCACCTTGGGGTAGAGGGCCGGAGACAAAGGCGCGGGAGTCAGAGCTGTGGGTGTGGGGTGGGGGGCGAGGCCGGCATTGGGGAGCTGGGCTCCTTCTTCCTCTTCTGGAATCGCCGGAACTTGCCCTGAATGGCCAGGGCAGCCTTCTCCGTCTCTGGCGCTGACAGGTCGATGTCCGCCTCCTCCTCCCCCTCAGCTTTCTTGGCGCTGCCAGCTTCCCCTGCAGGTGGGTGAGGTTCCCGTGAGTGATCTGCATCACCCAGCCCGTCTCCAGGCCCCAAATGCCCGGGTCAAGCCCACTCCCTGCGGCCTCTGCTAGCACCCAGCAAGCCGAGTGCAGCTCCTGGAGGGGGGACCAGGCCAACGGAGCTCCGCCGCACCTGCACCAAGACCCGGTGTCCTCCCCCCTCCTGCCCGAACCTGCAGTCCCACCCAGAGCTCCTCCCGCCCCGCTGTCCCCCGGCTTCCAACTGAGACCTTGGCTGCAAGTACTGATTAGTTCCTTCCTGGCGTGGGCCTGTCTCCTCCACGCCAGAGCGGCTTCTAAGACCAGAGAGTAAAGACGGGAAGGCGTCCTTGGGGAAAGTGGCAGGAAGCCAGTAGAGCAGCAGTTCTAACCCAGCGCTCTGTTCCCTCATCCCCGGTAAGGGCCCACTGCCAGCCGGCCCGTCTTCACATTCCAGCGTCACTCACCTGCTCTGAGCTGCCAGCCCCCCCTCTCACCCTTTGCCTTGGGGCCGGGGGCCTGGCTGGCTGCTGGGGACGTTTGGGTGTTGAGCTGGGAAGGAAAAACCAGAATATTAGATATTCATGGCAGCCCCATGGTGCACCCCTCAGACGCACCAGCGTCACATCCCAGCCCTCCTCATCCGAGGCGCATTCCCTAGTCTTTGGAAAACGTGGGTTTTGAGGTCAGAAAGGTAGAAAGTCATCAGAATCCAGTCCACAGGTGATGATTGGAGCCAGGGAAATTGCAGAGGACAAAGCAAAAACCTTGCTCTTGTGAAGTTCACATTTGTGTAAAGATTAATAAAACGGCTCAGCTGGCTGTAGCTTATCTGCCCACCAAAAGGACGCAGGTTTGAGTCCTAGTCAGGGCTCATGCCCAGGTGACGGGTGATCCCCAGCTGGGGTGCAACTAAGAGGCACTGATTGATGACATGTTTCTCTCTCCCTAAAATTAATAAAAACATGTCCTTGGGTGAGGATTTAAAAATCAAAGTAAAACAACACGGGTATTATGTCTGGTGCTAAGTGCTACAGAGAAAAGGCAAGGAAGGGAGGTAGAGGTGCAAGTGGACGCGGAGAACTATGGCTCCCACCCAGCCCACACCCAGCGAGGCTGGAGGGAGAGGGGAGTCAGGGTGTGGCACCCAGGCCAGAGCTCTCAGGGGCCTGGGGTGGAAGGGTGGGGAGGGGCGGGGCAGGGGACTGGCCTGGGTGAGGGACAAGGCTGGAGTGGAGAGAGGACGGAGGGAAGGGTGTGGAGAGGAAGGAGGGAAGGGTGTGGAGAGGAAGGAGGGAAGGGTGTGGAGAGAGGAAGGAGGGAAGGGTGTGGAGGGGAAGGAGGGAAGGGTGTGAAGAGGAGGGAGGGAAGGGTGTGGAGAGAGGAAGGAGGGAAGGGTGTGGAGAGAGGGAGGGAAGGGTGTGGAGAGAGGGAGGGAAGGGTGTGGAGAGGAAGGAGGGAAGAGTGTGGAGAGGAAGGAGGGAAGGGTGTGGAGAGGAAGGAGGGGAGGGTGTGGAGAGGAAGGAGGGAAGAGTGTGGAGAGGAAGGAGGGAAGGGTGTGGAGAGGAAGGAGGGAAGGGTGTGGAGAGGAAGGAGGGAAGGGTGTAGAGAGGAGGGAGGGAAGGGTGTGGAGAGGAAGGAGGGAAGGGTGTGGAGAGGAAGGAGGGAAGGGTGTGGAGAGAGGGAGGGAAGGGTGTGGAGGGGAAGGAGGGAAGGGTGTGGAGAGGAAGGAGGGAAGGGTGTAGAGAGGAGGGAGGGAAGGGTGTAGAGAGGAAGGAGGGAAGGGTGTGGAGAGGAAGGAGGGAAGGGTGTGGAGAGGAGGGAGGGAAGGGTGTGGAGAGGAAGGAGGGAAGGGTGTGGAGAGGAAGGAGGGAAGGGTGTAGAGAGGAGGGAGGGAAGGGTGTGGAGAGGAAGGAGGGAAGGGTGTGGAGAGGAAGGAGGGAAGGGTGTGGAGAGAGGGAGGGAAGGGTGTGGAGGGGAAGGAGGGAAGGGTGTGGAGAGGAAGGAGGGAAGGGTGTGGAGAGAGGGAGGGAAGGGTGTGGAGGGGAAGGAGGGAAGGGTGTGGAGAGGAAGGAGGGAAGGGTGTGGAGAGGAAGGAGGGAAGGGTGTGGAGAGAGGGAGGGAAGGGTGTGGAGAGGAAGGAGGGAAGGGTGTGGAGAGGAGGGAGGGGAGGGTGTGGAGAGGAGGGAGGGAAGAGTGTGGAGAGGAAGGAGGGAAGAGTGTAGAGAGGAGGGAGGGAAGGGTGTGGAGAGGAAGGAGGGAAGGGTGTGGAGAGGAGGGGAGGGTGTGGAGAGGAAGGAGGGAAGGGTGTGGAGAGGAGGGAGGGAAGGGTGTGGAGAGGAAGGAGGGAAGGGTGTGGAGAGGAGGGAGGGAAGGGTGTGGAGAGGAAGGAGGGAAGGGTGTGGAGAGGAAGGAGGGGAGGGTGTGGAGAGGAAGGAGGGAAGGGTGTGGAGAGGAAGGAGGGAAGGGTGTGGAGAGGAGGGAGGGGAGGGTGTGGAGAGGAAGGAGGGAAGGGTGTGGAGAGGAAGGAGGGAAGGGTGTGGAGAGGAAGGAGGGAAGGGTGTGGAGAGGAAGGAGGGAAGGGTGTGGAGAGGAGGGAGGGGAGGGTGTGGAGAGGAAGGAGGGAAGGGTGTGGAGAGGAAGGAGGGAAGGGTGTGGAGAGGAAGGAGGGAAGGGTGTGGAGAGGAAGGAGGGAAGGGTGTGGAAAGGAGGGAGGGAAGAGTGTGGAGAGGAAGGAGGGAAGAGTGTAGAGAGGAGGGAGGGAAGGGTGTGGAGAGGAAGGAGGGAAGGGTGTGGAGAGAGGGAGGGAAGGGTGTGGAGAGGAGGGAGGGGAGGGTGTGGAGAGGAAGGAGGGAAGGGTGTGGAGGGGAAGGAGGGAAGAGTGTGGAGAGGAAGGAGGGAAGGGTGTGGAGAGGAGGGAGGGAAGGGTGTGGAGAGGAGGGGAGAGTGTGGAGAGGAAGGAGGGAAGGGTGTGGAGAGGAGGGAGGGAAGGGTGTGGAGAGGAAGGAGGGAAGGGTGTGGAGAGGAGGGAGGGGAGGGTGTGGAGAGGTGGGAGGGAGGGTGGGAGAGGAGGGGAGAGTGTGGTGAGGAAGGAGGGAAGGGTGTGGAGAGGAGGGGTGAGTGTGGAGAGGAAGGTGGGAAGGGTGTGGAGAGGTGGGAGGGAAGGGTGTGGAGAGGAAGGAGGGAAGGGTGTGGAGAGGTGGGAGGGGAGGGTGTGGAGAGGAGGGAGGGAAGGGTGTGGAGAGAGGAAGGAGGAAGGGTGTGGAAGGAGGGAGGAAGGGTGTGGAGAGGAAGGAGGGAAGGGTGTGGAGAGGAGGGTGGGAAGAGTGTGGAGAGGAAGGAGGGATGAGTGTAGAGAGGTGGGAGGGAAGGGTGTGGAGAGGATGGAGGGAGGGTGTGGAGAGGAGGGAGGGAAGAGTGTGGAGAGGAAGGAGGGAAGAGTGTAGAGAGGAGGGAGGGAAGGGTGTGGTGAGAGGGTGGGTAGGGTGTGGGAGGAGGGTGGGGAGGGTGTGGTGGGGATGGAGGGATGGGTGTGGAGAGGAAGGAGGGAAGGGTGTGGAGAGGAAGGAGGGAAGGGTGTGGAGAGGAAGGAGGGATGGGTGTGGAGAGGTGGAGGGTTGGGTGTTGTGAGGATGGAGGGAAGGGTGTGGAGAGGAGGGAAGGGTGTGGAGAGGAAGGAGGGAAGGGTGTGGAGAGGAAGGAGGGAAGGGTGTAGAGAGGAGGGAGGGAAGGGTGTAGAGAGGAAGGAGGGAAGGGTGTGGAGGGGAAGGAGGGAAGAGTGTGGAGAGGAAGGTGGGAAGGGTGTGGAGAGGAAGGAGGGAAGGGTGTGGAGAGAGGGAGGGAAGGGTGTGGAGAGAGGGAGGGAAGGGTGTGGAGAGAGGAAGGAGGGAAGGGTGTGGAGAGGAAGGAGGGAAGGGTGTGGAGAGGAAGGAGGGAAGGGTGTGGAGAGGAAGGAGGGAAGGGTGTAGAGAGGAGGGAGGGAAGGGTGTGGAGAGGAAGGAGGGAAGGGTGTGGAGAGGAAGGAGGGAAGTGTGGAGAGGAAGGAGGGAGGGTGTGGAGAGGAAGGAGGGAAGGGTGTGGAGAGGAAGGAGGGAAGGGTGTGGAGGGGAAGGAGGGAAGAGTGTGGAGAGGAAGGAGGGAAGAGTGTGGAGAGGAAGGAGGGAAGGGTGTGGAGGGGAAGGAGGGAAGGGTGTGGAGAGGAAGGAGGGAAGGGTGTGGAGAGGAAGGAGGGAAGGGTGTGGAGGGGAAGGAGGGAAGAGTGTGGAGAGGAGGGAGGGAAGGGTGTGGAGAGGAAGGAGGGAAGGGTGTGGAGAGGAAGGAGGGAAGGGTGTGGAGAGGAAGGAGGGAAGGGTGTGGAGGGGAAGGAGGGAAGAGTGTGGAGAGGAAGGAGGGAAGGGTGTGGAGAGGAAGGAGGGAAGGGTGTGGAGAGGAAGGAGGGAAGGGTGTGGAGAGGAAGGAGGGAAGGGTGTGGAGGGGAAGGAGGGAAGGGTGTGGAGAGGAAGGAGGGAAGGGTGTGGAGAGGAAGGAGGGAAGGGTGTGGAGGGGAAGGAGGGAAGGGTGTGGAGGGGAAGGAGGGAAGAGTGTAGAGAGGAGGGAGGGAAGGGTGTAGAGAGGAAGGAGGGAAGGGTGTGGAGAGGAGGGAAGGGTGTGGAGAGGAGGGAGGGAAGGGTGTGGAGGGGAAGGAGGGAAGGGTGTGGAGGGGAAGGAGGGAAGGGTGTAGAGAGGAGGGAGGGAAGGGTGTAGAGAGGAAGGAGGGAAGGGTGTGGAGAGGAAGGAGGGAAGGGTGTGGAGAGGAGGGAGGGAAGGGTGTAGAGAGGAAGGAGGGAAGGGTGTGGAGAGGAGGGAGGGAAGGGTGTAGAGAGGAAGGAGGGAAGGGTGTGGAGAGGAAGGAGGGAAGGGTGTGGAGGGGAAGGAGGGAAGGGTGTAGAGAGGAGGGAGGGAAGGGTGTGGAGAGGAAGGAGGGAAGGGTGTGGAGAGGAAGGAGGGAAGGGTGTAGAGAGGAAGGAGGGAAGGGTGTGGAGGGGAAGGAGGGAAGAGTGTGGAGAGGAAGGAGGGAAGGGTGTGGAGAGGAAGGAGGGAAGGGTGTAGAGAGGAGGGAGGGAAGGGTGTGGAGAGGAAGGAGGGAAGGGTGTGGAGAGGAAGGAGGGAAGGGTGTGGAGAGGAAGGAGGGAAGGGTGTAGAGAGGAAGGAGGGAAGGGTGTGGAGGGGAAGGAGGGAAGAGTGTGGAGAGGAAGGAGGGAAGGGTGTGGAGAGGAAGGAGGGAAGGGTGTGGAGAGGAAGGAGGGAAGAGTGTGGAGAGGAAGGAGGGAAGGGTGTGGAGAGGAAGGAGGGAAGGGTGTGGAGAGGAAGGAGGGAAGGGTGTGGAGAGGAGGGAGGGAAGGGTGTGGAGGGGAAGGAGGGAAGGGTGTGGAGAGGAAGGAGGGAAGGGTGTGGAGAGGAAGGAGGGAAGGGTGTGGAGAGAGGGAGGGAAGAGTGTGGAGAGGAAGGAGGGAAGGGTGTGGAGAGGAAGGAGGGAAGGGTGTGGAGATGAGCAGAGATAAATGGGGGCTGAGCAGTTCCGTAGAGCCTTACAGGTCTTTCTAAGGCGTTTATTTTACTACAATTGAGAGGGGATGGCATTCAATTGGCATAAAAGGGTGCTGAGAGAGGAAGCAGAAACACCTGCAGGAGGTTGTTGCAGAAAACCAGGCAAGGTGGTCAGCCTGGGTTGGCATGGTGGCATGGGAGTTGGTGACCTGTGGTTTGATTCTGGGTATATTTGCAAGCTATGAGCAATGTGATTGGTTGACTGATTGGATAAGAGACATTGCAAGAGAGAAGTCAAGGATGACATCCAAAGAATGCCATTTGGCCTGAGGAACTTTATTTTTTTTTAATATACTTTATTGATTTTTTACAGAGAGGAAGAGAGAAGGATAGAGAGTTAGAAACGTCGATGAGAGAAAATCATCGATCAGCTGCCTCTTGCACACCCCCTACTGGGGATGTGCCCGCAACCAAGGTACATGCCCTTGACCGGAATTGAACCTGGGACCTTTCAGTCCACAAGCCGACGCTCTATCCACTGAGCCAAACAGGTTTCGGCTGGCCTGAGGAACTTTAAAAGATGGAGTTGCCACTTCCCAAGATGGAGGAGTCTCAGGAGGGAAGGAGGGAAGGGTGGAGAGAGGAAAGATATGCCCATTAATGATCCCTGAGGAGAGGCGTTACAAGCCACTGGGTATTGGAGATGAGGTAGCGAGAAGCATCTGCCCTCCAGAGAGAAATGAGCAGCAATGCAGTGGATGGTGTTCAAAGCCAGGAGACTGGCTGAACCACCCCGGGGTGAGATCAAACAGAGCAGACAGAGAAAAGGGTCAAGTCCTAGAGTATTTAGTGATGAGAGGTTACAGAAATGAGGAAAAATCAATAAAGAAAATGGAAAAGGGAGGATCCAAGATGGCAGCTGAGGTAAACACACCTAAACTGCTGCCATGCACAACAATTTCAAAACTACAAGTAAAAGACAAAACGTCTATCGCCCAGAACCACGGGAAAGCTGGCTGAAAGGAAGCTCCACAACTAAACTGAAAGAGAAAGGAGCATTCAGGGCACAAGCGCTGAAAAACTGAGGTACGGGGGCACACGCTTCATACAGGCTGGCGGTGGATCCCGGTTGGTGGCGGGCATTGCTTTCTTCAACCTGAAGAGAGACAAGCTCCCAATCTCTCGGAAATCCAGTTTCTGGGGAGAAGCTAGACTGTCTGCCATCAGGTCGGAAAGTGAGGGTGGCTTGCTTGCAGAGCTGCGTGCAAGAATAGTTTGCTGTGCTGGGGCACGAGACGCAGGATACACAGAGGCAGACTGCTGACTGGCAGCCATTGCTGTTTGCCACACCCTAGCCTAGTGATGCCCTGAGGCCCCACCCCACACAATCTACAAACACACCCAGGCTCCAAGCAGAGGCTTTTGCATATGAATGGCCTTCTCTATTGCAGTTTAACCTAGCAAACTTGCAACCTGTACAGACAGCTCCAAAGCCTCCAAGCTCCTAGCAGGGAGAAGACTGTGGTTCTCGCTGTAGCTCCTGCAGGGTGGCCTCAGACAGTAGCTGAACTGCACCCCATTGGAGATTCGGAAGCCAGTGTATCTAATGGTCAGTGTGAGACTCCAGGCTTCAACTCCTCACATCCATAAGTGACACATTTGGGAGGCGGACCAGTCAGAAATTAAGCATACAATGTCTGAAATAAAGAATATACAGAAGATGGCGTCCTAGGTAGTCTCCTAAGCTGCCGCCTCATCAACAATTTGGAAAAAAACAACAGCTAAAATTGAAAGGGATCACACCAGACCCACCGGAAAGCTGGCGGAATGGCATGGCTACAACTAGAGACAAAGAAAAGCACCACTGCTGCCATGTGGAGTTTAAAACTACGGTGGAACCGGAGCCGCCGGAGCCGCCACCGCCTCCATCGAAAGTGAGGGAAGCCCACCGGGAGCAGAGCTTGCTCCACCCCGGGCCCAGGGAGTGGGCTGCTTCGGAGCCTGGCCTCCGTGTCCGCAGCCTTCCCGGCCTGCCTGCCGTGGGAGCGAGGGAACTGATGCCGAGCCTCGGCCACACCTTCTGCTCCCACCCGGAATGAGAAACCTTGGAGCGTGGTCTCCCGCCTGCAGCCGTCCCAGCCCGCCCGCCGTGCTGGTGAGGAGCTGGTGTGGTGCCTTCCATTCAAGGCCCTGGCGAGCCCTTCGCTCATCAGTCCCGCCGCCGCAGGGCCGGGCCAGAGCCTCTGCCAAGCCCCCTAGGAGGGGCACCGCTGCCGCCATGTGGATTTTAAAACTACAGTGGAAATGGAGCCACAGCAGCCGCCGTCGCCACCACACCCGGCGCCACCACGAGTGAGGGAAGCCCACCGAGAGCAGAGCTCGCTCCGCCCCGGGCCCAGGGAGTGGGCTGCTTTGGAGCTTGGCCTCCGCATCCACAGCCGTTCCACTCCCGTCTGGAATGAGAATCCTTAGAGCGCTATCTCCCCGCCCGCAGCCATCTAGCCCACCCTCCGCGCCTGCAGCCGCCCCAGCCTGCCCACCATGCTAGCGAGGAGCTGGCGCGGCGCCTTCCGTTCACGACCCCAGCACCCCAGGGGGGCCATGTTCCCCAGGGGGCCATGTGCCCCAGGAGATCCGTGTGCCCTGGGGAAGCAGTGGGACCCAGGGTGGGGGGCGGTGTGAACCAGAGGAGGAGAGGATTCTATTCGTGGGGTCCTGAGATAGTCACTGTAAAACAAGCAGACTGTCAAATGACAGCAGGGAGGGGAGGGAGATCTGGGGGAGATAAGAGATCAACCGAAGAACTGGTATGCATGCATATAAGTACAACCAACAAACACAACACAAAACTCTGGGGAGGGAGAGCATGTATGGGAGGCTGGGGGGGGGGGGCAATGGTAAGCTATGTACATATATAATACCTTAATAAATTTTTAAAAAATGAAAAAAAAAAGAGTATACAGAAACTGAACTGTAGATCAACGTACCCCAGGAGTCAAACCAAAGATCTGGAATATGAAGAAACAAAAACACCCAACCAGAGAGGTAGAAAGAAAGAAGAATCCAAAAGTGTGAGGATAGTGTAAGGAGCCTCTGGGACAGCTTTAAGCATACCAACATCAGGATTTTTGGGGTGCCAGAAGAAAAGAGAGAATGATACTGATGGCCTATTGAAAGAAATAATGACAGAAAACTTTCCCTACCTGGTGAAAGAAACAGACTTAGAAGTCCAGGAAGTGCTCTAAACCCCAAACAAGAGGAACCCAAAGAGGACCACACTAAGACACATCATAATTAAAATGCCAAGGGCAGCGGAAACTGGTTTGGCTCAGTGGTAGAGCGTCAGTCTGCGGACTGAAAGGTCCTGGGTTCTATTCTGGTCAAGGGCATGTACCTTGGTTGCGGGCACATCCCCGGTAGGGGGTGAGCGAGAGGCAGCTGGTCAATGTTTCTCTCTCATTGACATTTCTAGCTCTCTATCTCTCTCCCTTCCTCTCTGTAAAAAATCAATAAAAAATATATTTTTTAAAATGCCAAGGGCAAAAGACAAAGAGAGAATCTTGAAAGGAGCAAGAGAAAAACAGTTACCTAAAAGGGAGTACCCATATGACTGTCAGCTGATTTCTCATCAGAAACTATGCAGGCCAGAAGGGAGTGGCAAGAAATATTCAAAGTGATGAACAGCAAGAACCTACAACCAAGATTACTCTACCCAGCAAAGCTATCATTCAGAATTGAAGGTCAGATAAAGAGCTTCACAGGCAAGAAAAAGCTAAAGGAGTTCATCACCACCAAACCAGGATTACATAAAATGAAGGGTATTATTTAAGAAGAGGAAGAAGAAGAAAAAGATAAAGGTAAAAACTATGAACAACCAAAAGACATCAAATACATACCTACCAACAATGAATCTAAAAATCAAGTGAATAAAAAACTAAAGAATGGACTGGACTGGTGAATATAATAGAATCAGGAACATAGAAAGGGAGTGGACTGACAATTCTCAGGGAAGGGGGTCTAAGGGGTGCAGGAAGAGATTAGACAAAAATCTTACACCTATGGATGAAGACAGTGGCAGGGGTAATGGCATGGGGTGGGTGGGGAATCAGGTGGAGGAGAGCTATGGGGGGACAAAAAGAGGAACACCTGTAATCTGAACAATAAAGATTTATTATATAACCTATCCAGTTTGGCTCAGTGGATAAGGGTCCCAGGTTCAATTCCAGTCAAGGGCATGTACCCAGTGGGGGGTGTGCAGGAGGTGGCTGATCGATGTTTCTCTCATTGATATTTTTGACCCTCTATCTTTCTCCCTTTTTCTCTGTAAAAAAATCAATTCCCTGCCAGGTCCCCGCCTGAGTCTCTCCTGAGGCCACTGACCCGGAATGGAGCCACGCAGCTGATGGAGCCACGGCACAGCTGCCATCTGGCCCCCAGGCTCACAGTGCAGCATAGACGCTCCATCCTGTTCCCGTCGCCTCCGTGTTGTAAAAGCTGCTGTCTGAAATTTCCCACTAATCACAGAGGGGCCTTTGTTCTGTGAATTAACTCCACTATTCTTGGCTTCTGTAAACACACTTGCTCGAATAGTAGGGAAAATAAGCTCAATTATCTGGCCTTGTGGGCCGCTCTGCTGCCGAAAGGGTCTGGTCTGCCCCTGGTTCCTCCCATGCCAGGTGTCTTTTAGCTATCTGAATGTGTTGTGCTCAACGCTACAAGCTTCCTGCAAAATATCTCCCAGCACACAGGGCTCTTTCTAAAGCCTGCGAAGGCCCGGAAGCCCCACGTTTGGAAGACAGAGACTGGGAGGGTATGAAGGGAAAGTCCCTCCATGTTGCTTCGCTCAGACTCGGGCCACTCCTCTGAGACCCCGGCGTGATAAGGACTCCACATGTGGCTGACTAAGGCGTCCTCGCTCAGCTCGCTGGTTTCCAACGTAACAGCTTCATCAGGCTTACATGTATGAGAGGTCACTGGGGAGATCAGAAAAGAGTGCTTTAAAGAGAAGAAACCCCTATTCCCCACAATGCCCTCTGGAGCACATAAACCATCTCTCCTGACCAAGTTCTGCCGTTCACCTTTGTATCATAAAGATGATTCTGTAAACCCCTCACCCTGAAGGACAGTTTGTCAGTATTGTCTTGGCAAAGCACCTGGGAGCAGTCAAAGCAGAAGCGATTTAGACGTTGTTTCCCTGCTGCCACTCTGGTGAGCAGGCCCTTGGCACTCCAGCCCACCGGTCCTGCCGCTCCTCCAGCGGTGCTCCGTCCTCCCTTTGTCTCCTTTATTTTGAATGGTCGCCAGGAGAGGCAAGATCTGCTCCCAGCAGCAAGTGAGAACCAACTTGGGAAAGGTAACCCCCCAGCCTCCCCCCCAAGCCCGGGGTACTCTACGGGGTCACCGGCGGGCGGCAGCAGCAGACAGGACGGCACCGCAGGCCCTCTTCTGCACGGAGCAGCTCGGATGCCGAGCGATGGAAACCTGCACACAGTCAGCAGCGCTGCCGGGAAACCTGCACACAGTCAGCAGCGCTGCCGGGAAACCTGCACACAGTCAGCAGCGCTGCCGGACCGCTGTCCCGGGGAACAGGCACTCCATCCCGCCCCACAGCCCAGGGCATGCAGCGTAAACAGAGCCCAAATTCTAAAATCCTCAGCACAAGCCCAGACCCCTGCTGCCGGTGTGCTGGGTGAGTCCTGGGCGTGGTGTGCTCCCTGCTTGCTCTAGAGGCAGGAGGTGAAGGGGACAGGAGTTGTCGCTTCCAAGTGAAGACAGAGACTTGGCCTCCCCCGCCCCACGAGAGGGTCCCGGCTGACACATCCTCCCACGGTAAGCGAAGGTCACGGCCACAGGGACGAGAGAGGGCTCAGCTGGCCGGTGCAGAGCCCGCCGGCTGCTTCTGGAGCACGGCCGGAACCAGGCTGCACAACCAGCTGCGCCCTCCACAGCCTCAGAAAGACTCGCTCAAGGTCACCCTCAAGTTCATAACAGAAATAGAACTAGGTGCACATTCTTCTCCCAATGCATGGAATAAAACCCAAATACCTCCTATGCCAGATGCCTCCTACGAGGACCAGAGTCCCCAGCCCCCGGCCTGTCCCTCTGCCCTCAGCCACCTCACCCTGTGTCCTGGAAGAGCAATATTCCTGGGCCTTGCCAGCTCAGGGACGTGGGGAGTCAATAGCCTTCCCGCTCCCGCGGCAGGGGCTGTGACACTTTAATGGGTGGTTATTTGTTGAGCTGCGGAAGGGAGGAGAGGGTGGTGCCAAAGCATAGCTCTTACTATAATCTCAGTGTGCACCCCACCTGCCCTGATGCCCCAAAACAGACACTCATCCCTGAAAGCACTCAGCTGGAGGGTTGGGCAGCACGAGGACCACAGCCAGCGGCGGGCGGGCGTGGGGGCCCTCGGCGGCCAGCCTCCCCCTCCCCCGAGCCCCGTTGAAGCAAGTCAGGCTTCAGGGAGAGGGTGTGGGGAGGGCTAGGGTTGGAGCCCTTGTTCAGAGGCGCTGGCAGCGATCCAGGTCTCTGGAAAGTGGTTTTGGATCTGCTTGACTGGGCTTACTCGCGCCGGCAAAGCAATTCCGGGGCAGCAGGCTGAGGGCAGATTCAGAAGATCATGCCCTAGGCAGGGCCACTGCCTGCTTGGCCAGCCTAACACATCCTTCTTCCCCATTCGCAGGCTTCTCCTCCCAAAGCCTGCGCTCTCCTGGAAGTCAAGTGGCCAAATGCCGCGGCCCACACCCCGCCTTTGGTCCCCAGGCACGCTGGCTTTCCGCAGCGCCAGCTGCACTGCACTGCGCCTGCAAGTGGAACGCTTCCTGCTGCTCAGAGAAGGCGTCTTCCTGTCCGGGCCGCTCTGCCGCCCTGGGAACATGATGGGCAGAAACGAAGCACAGGAAACGAGGGCCTCCAGCCGCCCCTTCGCGCACTCCCTCACTGACTCCACACCGGCACCCTCCCACACTGTTTTAAAGGAACCCAGGGAGGAAGGGTCTTATGTGCTCTGCCTTGTATTCCACCAGCTGTGGCCACGGATAGATACCATTCGGTGCAGCCCTCTCTTCTTTCTCTCTCCTCTTGCTCAACATTATTAAATCACACTGCTTAGATTTCCTATAGAAAGTATTTATAATATATTCCTTAAAAGTTGCATGTTAATGAAGTTATTCTACATTCATTGGTGTAACATGATAAAGAAATCTATGGGAAATTCTTTTGGGATGAGAAGTCAGCAGTCTGACCTAGTCTTGGTTCAGGAACCGTGTAAATTTAGGTAATGTCTGAGTCGGTTTCCTTACATGTAAAACGAGAATTTTGGACCAGATGATTTCAGGGCTCCTTAACAAATCTAAAATATCACTAAAGTGTTTTGACATATTATTTGATATTTTCTTGGTAAAAGATATACCTGTATTTCTACCCTGAAGAATGTTTGCAAAGTTAAGTATTTTTTTCAATGATAAAATAGACTCATGAAAGACAAATTGAAACTACAGATAAATAGTTAGAAAAGAGGGAGACATTCATAGAACCACTCCCTAGAGATTACGGCCCTGACCTTCCTCCCCCCTCCCCCATCAGCGAGGACCCGCCGCAGACAGACACGGGAATTGCACCAGATTTGCGTGTTTGGACCCAGCCCCGTTCCTCGGGGCCCTGCCCGGCAGAGACCTAACATTCTACGAGGTGGCTGATCACAGCTGCAGCTGGGAAGGCTGTCCTATTCCCGGGGCACGGATGGCAGTCACCACTTGCACTAGCCAGAGGCTCCTGCTCAAGCAGTTGAAGCCGGCACCCGGGATGGGGACCGAGTTCTGGTTTCTCTTCCTTCAGAAGACAGATGTTCCCAGCAGTGGAAGGCATCCTGATCTTAGATGCCCAACACAGCCATGACAATAACCACCACCAAGGAGAGGGAAACCTGGACTTCGTCCACGCCCTAACAGGGTTCTAACAACTGGCTCCCAGAAGACACGCACAGTGATGTCACCCTGAGCAAACCTCCGTCATGCAGACTTCGGCAGAGGCACAGGAAAGAGTGTGAGATCCCATTCTTAGTATTTAAAAGGACAGCAACAGAATAATAAAGGCGGGAATTCCAGGTCTAATATCTCCCCTCGTGAGATTTCTAATTGCTCTGCCCTTTCTGCAGCCCCTGGCTGTCACAACAGGACAGACACCAGGAGCAGTCACCGTGGTCAAGACCCCCATGTCAGTGGAATGACTGCTGGGCCCACAGACGCCTCAGCTGAGTCCCTCACAGCTGGGGACCAGCAGGACCACAGGACTTGCCAGTGTGCTTAAAGCCAGCTGTGTCACATGACCAGGGTTACGGGAGAGCCCTCGGGGACCAAATGTACCACCCCTTCTCATCCTTCGCTGAAACCAGAGAAGTTATTCAACTGTAAAAGGAGATTACGACTCACAGCAATCAAGTCCTGCCTGCAACTGTGAATGCAGACAAGCTGGAGAGGAGTCCAAGCATACACACACACACACACACACAATCACACACACTCACACATGCACTCACACACACACACACTCACACACACACATGCACTCACACACACTCACACACGCTCACACACACATACTCAAACACATGCTCACACACACTCACACACACACACACACTCACTCACACATGCACTCACACACACACACACACACACACTCACTCACACTCACACACACATACTCAAACACACGCTCACACACACACAGCCACAACCAGTGGAGGGACTGGAGATTCCTTAGTCCATCCACAGCCCCAGAGGAGCTGCGTTTTCGCGGAGAGCTCAGTGGACATGCAGCCTGGGCAGCAGAGCCGTTGGCCCTAATTGCTCCCTGGACACCGGCTTCAGGAGACAGCAGAGCTCACTGCAGAAGGAGGTCTGCCCTGAGACAGGGCTGCAGGCTCCACCAACCCGCATCCTTGAGAATTCTCATGCTGGGTTCCTGTCACACTCTAGAATATATCCATTTAAATGGATAAAATGACAATAGCTGGCCAGCGGCTTGCCTGCTCTGTGCCAGGCACAGTTCTGAGTGCTGTGTAATGCTCATTAATCACCAGGACAGCCAGCATTGCCCTCGTTTGACAGACGAAAGCCAGGAAGCGCAGAGGGGCTCAGAGGGCCCCGGGCGGGCGGGGGCTGCAGGCCGCCGGTGCCGCCGCCGGACCGGCTCGGGGCGGGAGGGAGGCCTCCGCCGAGCGGCGCGGCGCGGACGCGGGGAGCCGGCCTCGCGAAGGACCAGAGGCCGCGGCGCTGCGGCAGGTCCGGGGGCGCCCCGGAGCCGGAGCCGGCGGGCCCGGGGGCATCGGGCGCCAGGAAGCCCGCAGCCGCCTCGGGCTGAGCGGCCGCCGCGGGCTGCGGGGCCCGGCCGGGCGTCCGGGGAGCCGGCAGCCGTCGGGGCAGAGGCGGAGGGGCCACCGGGGCCTCGAGCCCACCGCGCCCTCAGCGGGGCCTCGGCGCTCCCTCCGTCACTTGGCGGAGCCCGGAGGTGGGAGGGTCTCCGCCCGGCGGCCGCCCTCCCCGCGGCCCGCTCGGCCCGGAGCTCCCTCCCCCGGGAGCGCGGCGCCGCTCACCTCGCTCGCTCATCCCGGCGACTGACGGAGCCTCCGGGCGGCACGTGCAGCGAGGCGTGGCCCTGCGGGGACGGCGGGCGCTGCGGCGAGGACACGGCTGCGGCGGGGCGGCGGGGCGGTGGAGCGAGGAGGCCGGTGCGGGGCCTCCGCTCCCGCCGTCCCGCCGGACGCCGCCGGGCTCTCGGCTGTCAGACCGCCGCCGGCACCCTCCGGCCTCGCGCCACCTCGGGCCCCGCCTTTTATAGTCAGCTCGGCGCCGCCTCCGGCCCGACCAATAGGCGCCCCCGCTGCAGAGTGACAGCTCTTGCATCCAATGGAGGCAGGCTCCGAGGTCCCCGGCAGCTCCCACTGGGGTCTGGCCGTCGGAGCGCGGGAAGGAGGGGGCGCCTCCGCAGCCGCCGAGGGGAAGGCGAAGCCTGGCCTGGCGGGCGAGAGGGAGGACAGCCGAGCAGCGGCGGAGCGGCGTGGAAGGAAACGCTGGGAGGAAAGCAAGAGGATGCATGGGATGCGGGAAGCAATGGAGGAAGGGGTGAAGGCGAGAGACATTGCGGATTCAGATTTGGGGGGAGGATAGCAATCGCGGGAGAGAAGGGCGCTAGCGGGACGGGAAGGCGCAGACCAACCGGGAGACGGGGAGGGCGCGTGGACGGTTCCCTGGGCGAAGAGCAGGGTGGTCGGGCAGCCTGTTTGAGTTGAAGTTCGTAGACCCCAGGAGTTGAAAGACATTTAGGATTCATCAATGCTACATCCCACATAGTGAAAACACACAACACTCCCAAACCAACCGACCAGCCAAACGAACAAACCTCCCCAACCAGGTTCATGAGCTCCTCCCGAAGCGTATTGTTCGGTTCCAACAAAACAAAGCGCCCTCCATTGTGCCAGGCACGCTGGTGAAGCTGAGAGAGAGAGAGGGAGAGAGAGAGAGAGAGAGAGAGAGAGAGAGAGAGAGAGAGAGACCTTACTACGATCCTGCACCTATTGTTGCCGTTAAAATAGCTTTCAAGCCCTGGCCGGTTGGGCCCAGTGGGTAGAGCCTCGGCCTGCGGACTGAATGGTCCTGGGTTCGATTCAGGTCAAGAGCACATGCTGGGTTTCCGGCTCGATCCCCAGTTGGGGGACGTATAGGAGGCAGCCAATCAATGATTCTCATCATTGGTGTTTCTATCTCTCCCTCTCCCTTCCTCGCTGAAATAAATTATATATATCATTTTAGGGTTGATGTTTATTTGCTGATTTTTTGTTTAGATGATTTGTCCAAAGATCACAGTGGGGTATTAAAATATCCTACTATGATTGTATTGCTACTAATCTCTCCTTTAATGTCCTCCAGCAGTTTTTTTAAATGTATTTGTATTTGGGTGCACCTGTATTGAGTGCAGACATGTTTACCAGGGTTATTTCTTCTCGTTGGATTGCTCCCTTTAGTATTATGAAGTGGCCTTCATTATCCCTTGTTATGTCCTTCATTTTGAGATCTAATTTGTCAGATATAAGTGTTGCTACCCCAGCTTTTTTTTCATTTCCGTCGCCTGGAAAATCTTTTTCCATTTCTTCACCCTCAGTCTGTGTGCATCTTTTTTTTCTAAAATGGGTTTCTTGTAGACAGCAGATATATGGGTCTTGCTTTCTTTTTAAAAAATATATATTTTATTGATTTTTTACAGAGAGGAAGGGAGAGGGATAGAGAGTTAAAAACAACAATGAGAGAAAAATATCGCCTCCTGCACACCCCTTACTGGGGATGTGCCCGCAACCAATGTACATGCCCTTGGCTGGAATGGAACCTGGGACCTTTCAGTCTGCAGGCCAATGCTCTATCCACTGAGCCAAACCAGTTTGGCATGGGTCTTGCTTTCTTATCCAATCTGTTACCCTATGTCTTTTGATTGGAGCATTTAAACCATTTACATTTAAAGTTATTATTGGTAGGTAGGTATTTGATGACATTTTTTATTCTATACCCCTGTGTTCCTTCTTCACTTTGTTAACGGGGGAAAAAATCATTGAAACCTATAAAGAAATTTTGTGAGTTTATTTGAGCCAAACTGTCGACAATTGCCGGGAAGCAGAACCTCAATGGATTGAGATAATGCTCCGAAGAATGGCCGGTTATGTGTCTGTATTTATACATTGCAATCAAAGGAGGGACACAGGTGGGTTACATGAAATTCATTGGTGATGGAGTAAGGAGGTGGGAGAAAGCAAACCGGTGGGAAAGCCCTGGGATTGGATAAAAAGTAAAATGATGGATGCTTACTTAGGTGAGTGCAGGAACAATTAACATGATAACGAAGGAATTTGAGGCATCTGTCCTGGCGCCCACCTCATTTGGTTGTACTCCTGGGGCTCCAGAAAAAAAGAGAAGTTACAAGTTACCCAGACATCTCATAGGTATGTTATCTTAGAGGTAAAAGGGCAAATGGGCTCAGTAAAGATCAAAGTTGATCTTTGTCTGGGAAAATATCGGCCTAGAAAATGACTGCCCACTATAACCTGTTGGTAGTAAGATATTTTATTTTCAAACCATCTTTAGGTCTCTGAGTTTGAAAGACTGCCATGCAGGCCTTCCCTGAGCTTATCAGGTCAGCATGTAGCTCTTTTCGTTCACAGCTTCCTATTTCTTTATTTTTACAGTAGACCCTTTGGCATTTCTTGCATAACCGGTTTGGTGGAGATAAATTCCTTTAGTCTTTTTTGGTCTGTGAAGCTCCTGATTTCACCTTCAATTTTGATTGATAGCCTTGCTGGGTACAGTATTCTTGGATTGAGACCCTTACTTTGCATGACTTTGTATATTTCATCCCATTCCCTTCTGGCCTGATAAGTTTCTGGTGAAAAATCAGTTGCTAGTCTGATGGGGGTCCCTTTATATGTAACTTGCTGTCTCTCTCTGGCTGCTTTTAAGTTTCTTACTTTGTCATTGGTGTTTGCCAATTTAACTATAATGTGCCTTGGCGTCAGTCTTTTGGGATTCATTCTGCTTGGGACCCTGCAAGCATCTTGTATTTGTGTGGGTTTTTTCTTCTCTATCTCAGGAAAGTTTTCTGTCATTATTTCATCAAACATTTTTCTATGCCTTCCTCAGTTTCCTTTCCTTCTGGAACCCCTATTATTCTAATAGTTTTGCATTGTCCCAGAGCTCCCATAGGCTCTCCTCCTGCTTTTTAATTTTTTTCCAGAAGCTGTTCTAATTGGTTATTTTTTTCCATCTTTTCTTATAGCTCACTGATGCAGTCTTCTGCTTCTTCTAGTCTACTCTTGATGCTTTCCATTGAGTTCTTTACAGTAGTGATGTCACTTTTCATTTCTTATTGGTTCTTCTTCATTTCCTCTTGGTTCTTACTCATATTGTCAAATTTGTCTTCCATTCTTTGTAGCCATTTTATGATCATTACTCTGAATTCTTGCTCTGGTAGGTTGCTTGCCTCTAATTCGTTTACTTCCTTTTCTGGTGATGCCTCCTTTTCTTTCATATGCGGGCTATTTCTTTGTCTCTCCATGGTCTCTCTTTTTAGAATGTCTGATTATGTAGTTCCCTCTCTTCTGAGTTGATTTAAAAGCACAAAATACAACACAACCAGGTACAACACACAAGGCACTGAACAGAAATGTGTTTGTGATATTAATAACCTCCAATAAAGGTGACCATTAGATAAAGGCAAATTAGGGGGTAGGAGAGATAGAAGAGAAAAAAGAAAAAAAAGAGAAAAAAAGGAATGGCAAAATGAAATTTGGAGGAGAGGAAAAAAAAACAGAGAGAAACTAGAATATTAAGAGAGAAATGAGGAACTAACTATATATATGGGAAGGAGACTCCAATATAACAAACCTGAATCACAGCGAATGCCAGCAACAGGTATCTATAGATTAATACAGCTTACAACACCAACTAATATCAAGCTAGGAAAGGGAGAGCAGAAGTAATAACTAACTATAACACTGCTAACAAAAACATACAATCAAACCAAAAGAATAAGCAAAACAATCTTACAAAAAAGCATAAAACTTCAATATAGTTAACATTCAACATACAACTTCAAGGGGGTAGGAAGACTGGTGTTTGTTTATTTGTTTGTTTATTTTGTATGTTTTTTAGGACAGTGAAAAGGGAGGTGTGTATGGGCTTGGAGTAGGGGATTGGAAATTAGATATACACAAGTAGGGTGAAATTTTAGGAGGCGGTAAACAGAACGAATAGGGAAAATCTAAAGCAGGAAAGGGTTAAGATAAACAGGACAACAGAGAAGGAAAGGTTAGGAAGAGAGTGATGGCATAAAGGTAGGGTTGAGATAGAATAAAGCGTTAGTGAAGGAAAGGTAAAAATAGACTGTAGAACACTAATCCCGTAGTAAAATAAAGAGCAAATAATATGACTGAAAAAAAATGACAAAAACAAACAAAAGTAAATAAGATTTAAAAAAAAGGTAAAATAGTAGTAGTAGTAATAATGCTGATTACAAATAAAAATGTATTAGTTAAAAAGGTAAAATCCCGGAGGACTGAGAAGGTGGGGCAGTTCTGTACCGTGCTGCCTTCCACTGGTTAAGACCTCCAAGAGTAAAGGCCTACCGAGGTGAGGATGCCCCTACTGTCACCTGTAGAGGGGCAGCACTGAGCTGGCCAATATTTGTGGTGCTGCTTCTCCTGGCTCAGGGGAAGCGTTTCACTAAGTCTGAAAGGCTAAGACATCGCGGGGAGTCTCCACCACCGCCCGCGACCAGCTTGGCCCTGCCTTTGCGCCACACCCGTGGATCCCGTGGCCTCCACCACTGCCACCGCCCGAGGCCTGCTCTGCCAGGCCTTCGCCTGCACTGTGCTGGCGCTGCGCCTTCCGTTGGCAGACTAGGAGAATCCTCTCTCCGCTGCCGCATGGCCAGGCCAAAGCATCAGACACTGCCATGCGGATTTTAAAACTACAGGGGAAATTGAGCCACAGGAGCTACCATCGCTGCCGCACCCGCCGCCGCCCCTAAGAATGGGAATCCACCGAAATCAGAGCTCACTACATCCCGGGCTCACAGAGAGTGTGGCTTCAGAAATTAGCCTCTGCATCCACAGCAGCTCCACATCCGCACCAAAGAGGACACCATTGAGGGCAGACTCTCTCCATGCAGCCATCACAGCCCGCCCACAATCTTTCCAGCACACCCACCATGCTGGGAGGGAAAAGAAGCGCGCTGGTGAGGAAATGGCACGGCGCCTTCCATTAGCTGCCCAGGCGAGCCCTTCCTCCGATGCCGCATGGCCGAGCCGAAGCTCTCGCCACCACTGCCATGTGAACTTTAAAACTACAGTGGTAATTGAACCACAGGAGTGACCGTCACTGCTGCACCTGGCACCACCACCCGCCACTGCCGCCGAGAATAAAGGAAATCCACCAAGAACAGAGCTCACCATGCCTTGGGCTCAGGGAGTGGGCGACCTCAGAACTTAGCCTCCATGTCTGCAGCTGCTCCGTTCCCACACTGAACGAGACACCTTTGAAGGTGCTCCCCCCACCTGCAACCATCTCAGCCCAACTGCAGCTGTCCCAGCCTGCCCGCCATGCTAGCAAGGAGCTAGCTCGGCGCCTCCAATATGCGACCCCAACACCCTAGAGGGGCCGTGTGCCCCGGGTGAGCCATGTGTCCCAGGGGGCCGAGTGCCCCGGGTGAGCCGAGTGTCCCAGGGGGCCGTGTGCCCCGGGCGAGCCGTGTGTCCCAGGGGAAGTAGTGGGACCCAGGGGAAGGGGCGGTGAAAACCAGAGGAGCAGCAGACTCTATTCATATGGTCCTGAGATAGTCACCATAAAACAAGCAGACTGCCAAATGTGGAGTGGACTCTATTCATGGGGTCCTGAGATGGTCACCATAAAACAAGCAGATTGTCAAATGACAGCAGGGAGGGGAAGGAGACCTGGGGGGAGATAGGAGAACAACCAAGGGACTGGTATGCATGAACATAAATACAACCAACGAACACAAAACTCTGGGGAGGGAGGGCATAAATGGGAGGTGAGGGGGGGCAATGGTAAGCTATGTACACAGATAATACCTTAATAAAATAAAAATTTTTTTAAAAATCACACAGAAGCTAAAAATACACAGGCACCTAGAGAAGCCACTAACTATTAATGAAGTAAGTTGTCTCTGTAACAAAGTGCGGTTGTTGTGGGGTCGAACCCTGGTTCAAAATAAGACCACCGGAGACTGGTGATTAACTTTTTAAAAAGCAGACAAAGATGTATTGAAATTTCTGGCCAGGGCAGCCGCAAGAGCACACATGCAGGTGGCTCCATACAACTGTGACTGCTATAGATGTAGCTAGCCCTTTTAAAGGCTCAAACCACTGGAATTTTCCTTTGTTTTAATTTTAAAGGCTAAAGACTGCATTCTAAAGACTGAGGACAGCCTGCAGGGTTGTTCCCAGTCACATCCTGCTGGACATTGGAATGTGGTCTTACCTTGCGATAGCGATAACACAAAACAAAAGTTGAGGATAGCCCATAACACAAAACAAAAGCAGAGCTCAGCGGTTAGTCTCTAAAGGTTATCTACAATTTCTATCCCTGAACTACTGAGTCAGTGGGAATCAATTTCTGGTTCTGGTCTCAGGCACAGGATAATTGCCTTAGCCTCCAGGTCTCCACCTGGAAGCTGAGGTAAGTACCCTGTGTTTTAATCAGACTTAGCAGAGTTAGAATTCAAACAGCAGGCTTTATCAAAATATGACTCCTACCATATTTCACAGTATATCCACGCTGTGTCACACCGGACCATCTCACGCCTCACAAGACTGTCTTGACTTGACTCAGAGAACGAGGAGTTAGGTGCAGCTAAGCACGGTGCAGTGCATATCCCCACGAAACTCTGGTACAATGTGTACCCCCACCAACTCTTCCCATACTTCTGGGGGTACACGTACCACACTTTGGGAAACACTGCTATATAATAAAAGGGCAATATGCAAAATGAGCCTAACGGGCAACCACCAGTCGCTATGACGGGCACTGAAGGGGTGGGTGTGGGGGCGGGGTAGACGCTCAATGCAGGAGCTGCCCCCTGGTGGTCAGTGCGCTTCCACAGCCAGAAGCAGGCTCATGCTGGCCAGCTGTGGCCGTAGCCTCTCCCACCTCCAGGGCAGCACCAAGATGTCTGACTAATGGCTTCGGCCCGCTCCCCGAGTCAGTTGGACATCCCCTGAGGGGGGGATGCAGGCTGGCCTGAGGGAGCCCCCACCCCAGCCCAGTACAGGAATTTTCATGCACCCAGCCTCCAGTTTAATTCATAAAGTCCATGAACACTGTTGTATGTGGCAGGAGTACACAAGACTTTGTGGTCCAAAATAGAAGACTTGGATGATGCACATTTGATTGGCATTGCTCTGGCACCAGCGTGTATACGAGGTGTGGTGGCTTTGACCCCAGGCTCCCAGAGGTGATGCTCTGTGCTCAGTCTGAAGGGCAGGATGACCAGGAGGGCCTGGCGGTGGTGCTCAGGTCACAGTTGATTACCAGTTAGGGAACATGCCTGGGTTGTGGGATCGATCCCATCAATGATTCTCTCATCATTGTTGTTTCTCTCTCTGTGTCCTTCTCTCTTTCTCTCTGAAATCAATAAAAAAATATATTTTAAAAAGAGGATCAGGAGGACCAGGGACCAGGGAGGGCCAGGTAGCGATTCCAAGTGGAGGAGCAGCAGGGCAGGCGCTGGGGGCGTGAGCACCTCAGAGCGGCGGCATAGGGTGTGTTAGGTCAGGGCAGGGAGGTGGGGCTGGCCTAGAGGCGGCCAGATCACACAGACCTAGTGAGGTGCTAACGCGATTAGATTTTTATCTGGAAGGTGATGGAAAGCAAATGAAGAATTTTAAGTAGTGAAAACATGATTAAATTTGCATTTTGGAAATAGCGACCGCTGGAGGATGGGTTGGAGGAGAGAGCCGGTTGGGAGAACGTGCAGAGGTTACTGTAGAGATAAGTGGGTGTGGGGGGCCCCGAACTCAGCGTGGCTCACTGGAAGTTGTGCTGGAGAGGAAGGGTTCCACCTGCCCGTTCCCAGGGCCCAGGCGAGGCCTCTTTCACCTCAGTCCCTCCTCTGTGCTGACTCCAGCCTGCACTGGTTGTAACTTGCCTGCAGAGCAGCATTACTTATAATGGACTCTTAACCGAACAGCAGCAGGCACAGAGCTTGTTCTGGTGGGAGGAGCTGTCGACACAGGCAGCCGGTGCCGACACTCAGATACCGGGACTTGGACTCTGTCCAGTGCATGAGAACCAGACTTACCTACCACGGACATGCCCGTGTCCACGCCAGACACCCAACAGCACCTGACATTCCGCTTTCTAGCCCAGCTGGTGAGCTCAGTTGATTGGAATATCAATCGATGCACCAGATGGTTATGAGATTGATCCCGGTCTGGGCATATACCTGTGTTGTGGGTTTGATCCCGGTCAGGGCATATAGGAGAGGCAACTGTATCTCTCTCACACCGATGTTTCTCTCTCTTTCCCCATCCTCCCTTTCTAAAATCAGTTAAATACATACAAATACTCACTCTGTCTTTCCGTAGGTGTTGGGGGAGTATACACTTGCAAAAATATTCTTCAGTGTCACTGAGACAGGACCACCCCAGGGAAGACTCCTACTTCTGAGTCGTAAGCTTATTCATTAGACAGGACATCTTGCGGGGCCCCATAAAAACAAAAATGCAGAGCTCCTTTTTAAAAAATCACTAAGAATTTCAAGACAGCAACACCAGAGCACCAAACCAAGCCCAAGAGCCTTCTCGGGGCAAGAGCGTGGCAAGCTCATGCCCACAAAGCATGCTGCCCTCCCCCCCCATCCCCCCCCCCCTGCCCTGGCCTGCATGGCCTCTGCCTGGGGAGCAGGGCCTCCCGCTCCAGGCAGGCTATGAAGACTTAGGAGCCCCCGGGCCCCGTGAGCTTGCTGTGCTGGCCCACACGCTCCACTCTGCTCTGCCGCGTTCCTGGGCCCCACAGATTGGCTGCTGCTGGTGGAAGCTCCGCGGGGGGGGGGGGGGGGGGGGGAACCTCCGTCTGCTTAGGAGCATCTTAGAGCGACTCCCAAGGTTCCCACCTGCCAGGGTCCCTCCCCACATGCCAGCAACCAGAGCCACGGGCATGCTGGGGAAACCTCCCCAGGCCTTTGCCCGGGTCTAGAGTTCTGAGAACCGGAGGCCACACACTACAGAAGGCAGCTCCAGGGATCCAGGGGAAGAGGTGGGGTTTGGGGAGGTGCACCGCACCCGGATCCTGTGGCCGGCAGACGACACGCTGCCCGAGGAGCAGGCATGCCTCTTCTGGGGCCAGAAGAGAAGCAGCACGACCAGGCACCGCCGGGGCTGGGCCCAGAGGCATCCGGACTCTCTGCAGAAAGGGGAAGAGCCAAGGGCGGCCCAGAGCTGCCACCCCATCGGGACAGTGACGGCCACCGAAACACCGGGAGCCTGGGGGGTGGGACGCCGTGGACTAGCCACCCTGCCCCGGCTCACAAGGCGGCGGGCTTCTCCAGGGAAGAGCCTCCTCCCAACAGCGTGAGCCCTGTGGCCACTCGCGCCGTGGCCAGCTGGCTCCACGGCACCAGCCTCACACCACAGGCGGCATCATCCTGAAGGAAGGCAGCCTTTGTCCTCGGGACATCAGCCGAACGGTGCCCACTTCCTGTGAACCACCAGGCTCCGCTCCGTGCAGGTGCCAGGGGGTGCTGTGCCCCGCCGCCCTCGCAGGCCCCTCACACCACCCGCCCAGCCATCCCCAGCCCGCCTCTCACATGCAGTGGGCACTGGCTGGGACCTCTAGAGGTCAGAGGCCCAGCTGCCAGCTGCGGAAGTGCCTGATGCTGGCCGGAAGGACAGTGAGCTGGGCCCTCCCCGCCCAGGACCCCGGACTCCGCTCTGCTTCTTGTTCCCACGGAGCATTCGCTACAGCAGGCCGCGCTCCTGAAGGCCAGCCAGTGGCGTCTCTGTTCTGCTCACCTCCTTCCGGGCCATGACCCCTGGCCGCACCCCCCAGGCCACCTTCACGGCTCTGCCCCCTCAGTGCATCCCAGCCGCACAGCTGTGGTGCCACCCTGACCGCTGCGCCTGCCTGACCACCCCTTCCCAGAATGCTCATGGGATGCCCTCAGCTTGCTTTCTCTTCTCTCCGGTGCTGCGCCTGCCACACAGCAGGTGGCTGGTAATGGCTGAGTTAATCACATGATGTATTTGTGTCCACGTTATGAGGTTCCGCTCCCAACGTAATGTGGGGCTCACAGTCAGCGTGCCACAGGCACTCGGCGAGAAGCTCTGGGGCGGCATGCGGACCCCCTCCCACGCCTCAGGGTGGCCAGCCCCAGCCCAGGCCGGCAGGGAGGTGCTCTGCTAAAGTCGAGAGCTTGGCTGCATCTCTTGCCGGGCACAGCGATCCTGTCTGCAGGCCCAGAAAGCGCCCAGCAGAGTAAGGGGCGGAGCTAGTCCAGGCGGCTGGGACCCACACCTGCCGCAGGGGACCTGTCAGCCCGTCTGTGCAGCTCAGGGGAGCACTCACAGGACTTGAGCTGGAATGTGACCAAAAGGGTAACCAAGCACAGCCTGCGAGGGGCAGCGTGCCACGTGCCAACCCAGAGGCCAGGACTTCTCCAGGACCCCGAAGAGGCGGCTCCTCGGCCTAGAACATTCCGAGGCTGGAGGGGCCGAAGGAGAGCGCTGGGCCCGAGGAATCCCTCGCAGCCTCCAGCTCCTGTTCGCCCATCCCCCGTGCTCGCCCACCGCTCCCTGCACTGCCTCTGCGCACGCACCTTGCAGACATCAACACGTTCACCACACAGCAGGCATCAGGCCACCAGGCCCTGCCTCTCCCGGTGTGGCTGCCTGCCCCCCAGGAAGAAGGCACTGCCCTCAAAGACCCTCCGCACCACCTCTGGCAAACCCAAGGGCCAGCACAGGCCCCTGGCAAACTGAGCACCACGTCGGCAATCCCACCCTGGCTTGTGCCTGTCAGAGCGGGAGCTCCTCGCGCAGTTCAGCCTTCAGTGTCCCACTCCCCACAGCCTCGCCCGAGGGCCAGGTCCCCCTCCTCAGGGGAGCTTCGAGGCCTGTCATCTCCAGAGATTCCTGTGGCCTCTGCTACCCGAGGGGACGGCGCCCTGCTGGGAGGACAGCAGCCCGTCTTTGTCCTTGTGGCCTGGCCAAGGCCCGGGACCGCAGGCTGGTCTCCCCCTCAGAGGGGTTCCAGAAAGCCCTTAGAGCTGCTCTTTCACGTCCACAGGACACTGTGGCGGATGCAGCTCCAGGAACCCGAGCGTGCTCACAGCTGCTCGGCTCCCTTCTGCCTGATGAGCCTCCCCACCACCTCTGCCACCTCCCAGCTCCTCCAGTCTGTCCCTCCCGGCCCGCTGGTCCTCCAATATGCAGAAGGCATCTCCCCAGCCTGGGGCCCCTGGGCACTATACAGCCCCCCCGTCCTTCCTGCTCCCCCTCATAGCTCGGCTGGCCCAGGGTTCCCTGAGGGAGACTGACCCGCTGCCGGAGACGGGGGCTCCGCAGAGCTCCATCCCGGCCGGCGGCCAGGCCCGGGCTGCACAGGGAGGGGCTTGGCAGCTGCACCGGGGGAGGCGACGGGAACAGGCTCGGCGGAGCTTCTCCCGCTGGCCTGGGACCCACCGTCCTAGGGACCGCCGAGGGGCCGCACTCCCTAGCGCAGTGCCCATGCGGCTCCCACTGCTCTGGGCTCACTCTTCCCAGCTTTTGGTTCAGGAGACGAAGGGCCTGCTCGCGGGCTCTGCCAGCATTCCTGAGACCGATGCCATCCACACGCTCAGACAAAGCGCCCGTCGGGAGTGGTGCTCCCTCTTTCCCAGCCTCCCTCCTCCTCACTGGCCAGCCTCCCGCTTTCATTCCCGTGGAGGTTTTGTTCACACAGGGCTCCCCCTCCGCCCAGCTGAGTCCCCTTCTGTTCTGCTCACTCCACCCCCGGCCCGGGCTCTCCGGCCACAGGACACACCCACCTTCCAGAGCTGCTGAGAAGGCCACACTCTCAGGCTCCTCACAGTTGAAGTTCTAGCCAATTCTGGGGCTTTCTTCACTCAGGGCCCTCAGAGCTTGGGGTTCAAGAGAAACAGCAGAGATGCTGGGGACCCAGGGACCTTGGCAAGGTCCGTTACCTCAGGACTCGGTCTCCTGGGCCGTGCATAGCGAGCCTCGCAGTGGGCAGTTTGGGGCTCAGGTGCCACATTACCCGCCTTTCCCCGGGGCCCGCTCCCTCCTCCAGAGTCCTGTGTGCGGAGCCCGGTCCGGCCGACCCGGAGCAGGAGCAGCGACCGACAAGCCGCCTCTGGGGCAGCGTCTGCCGGCCGGCGCCGCGGGCCTCCACACTGGCCGGAGGGGCCGCGGGAAGGGCCGCGGTCTCGGTGAGCCGCAGCACGGCTCCCTCGGGCAGTCAGGGCGCCGAGCGGGAACTGTTCTCTGAAGCACGGGGAGCAGGCCCCGCTTCCGGAGGTCAAGGTTCTTTCCCAGCCTGAGGCCTGGGGCACACGGATGGCGCAATCCCAGGCAGACATTCCTCTCCGGAGAGGAAGAGGGGGGAGCTTTAATCCAATCCACAGGGAAGGGAAGAAGGGAGCATGAGGAGGCCAGGCGACCAGGCCCTGCCCTCTCCCTTAGCCAGAGCCGCATCGGACAGTGTGTGCGGGCAGGGCCCGTCCTCAGACCACCGTCTCCGCAGTGAGGGCCCGGCCCGGCCACTCTGCTCCTGGGACCCAGAGGTCACCCAGCCAGCGGGCTCGGAGAAGCCAGGCTCTGGCCTCGGGCACTGACTCAGGCCGCAGCTGCTGGGGGCTCGGCCTCAGCCCACGGTGACGCTGAAGCCGCAGTGGAACCTGTTGCGCCAGTGGTTGAGGAAGGCCCCCAGGGCGAGGGTGACGGGCAGCGGCGGCATCTTCTTCTCCAGCACAGCGCCCACACACCAGTTACTGTCCACCACGCCTGACAGGAGACCCGGTTAGTGCTGGCTTGCAGAAAGGAGCCGGCAGAGTGGGGGAGTACCGTATCCCTCCCTGCCCCCTCCCACACCAGCTCCAGTGTGCTCCCGCTCAGCCTCACCTTTAAACACCATGTTGGCCTGGGGCAGGGCCAGGTGGTAACCGAAGGAGAAGGTGGTGTCCTGTAGCCTGGTGTTTGCCTCCAGCTCCACGCCAACCTGCACCTGAGGGGAGAGGTCTGTCTCTGTGGAGACCGCGGTCCCGGCGGCGGTGGCGGCGGCAGGAGGCAGCGGGACGGGTACGGGAAGCGCCGGCGAAGACAGCCGGCGCGGCGGGCACCAGGGCAGAGCGGCGTGCGGGGGGCAGAGCGGCGTGCGGGGGGCAGAGCGGCGTGCGGGGGGCAGAGCAGAGCGGCATGCGGGGGCAGGGCAGTCGGCTCACCTGCTCATTGGCCCGGTGGTAGTAACTTGCATGGGCCCCACCTGACCCCACATTCAACGTAGCGACCCAGCGCACAGCTGTGAAAGCAAAGGCGAGGACGGAGCGTGACTGCTGCGGACACAGCCCAGCCCAGCCCCGCCCTGCCCCGCGCGCCCCCCTCCATCCCCCTCACAGCCGGCCCCTCCATCCCCGGCCCCCCATCCCCGCCCCCTCCATCCCCGCCCCCCCTCCATCCCCGCCCCCCTCCATCCCCCGGCCCCTCTCCATCCCCCTGCCCCCTCCATCCCCGCCCCCCCCATCCCCTCCATCCCCCCGCCCCCTCCATCCCCGGCCCCCTCCATCCCCCGGCCCCCCTCCATCCCCCCGCCCCCTTCATCCCCCCGCCCCCCTCCATCCCCGCCCCCCTCCATCCCCCCGCCCCCTCCATCCCCGGCCCCCTCCATCCCCCGGCCCCCCTCCATCCCCCCGCCCCCTTCATCCCCCCGCCCCCCTCCATCCCCGCCCCCCTCCATCCCCCGGCCCCCCTCCATCCCCGCCCCCCATCCCCGCCCCCTCCATCCCCGGCCCCCTCCATCCCCGCCTCCCTCCATCCCCCCGCCCCCCTCCACCCCCGGCCCCCCACCCCGCGCCTGCCTACCGGAGTACTTGCCCGCCAGCGTCAGGATGGCGCCCTCCTCGCCGGGCCGCCGGTGGTAGACCAGCTCCGCGCCCAGCACCAGCCGCCGCGTGAGGCTCTGCAGGAAGTGAGCGACCACGATCACTGCGGGCGGGCGGAGACACACAGTCAGGCCCCAGGCGGGTCACTGGGGGCGGAGACACACAGTCAGGCCCCGGGCGGATCACTGGGGGCGGAGACACACAGTCAGGCCCCGGGCGGATCACTGGGGGCGGAGACACACAGGCCCCGGGCGGATCACTGGGGGCGGAGACACACAGTCAGGCCCCGGGCGGATCACTGGGGGCGGAGACACACAGTCAGGCCCCGGGCAGATCACTGGGGGCGGAGACACACAGTCAGGCCCCAGGCGGACCACTGGGGGCGGAGACACACAGTCAGGCCCCAGGCGGATCACTGGGGGCGGAGACACACAGTCAGGCCCCGGGCCGCCCCAGGCGGCGTGTGCCGGGACGGGACGCCGGGCGGCAGCCGGGGTAAAGGGCCCGGCCCGGTCCTCACCGGACTCCCCAATCAGGTCGGGATTTCCGAGGGTCAGAGTCGCCGTGTAGTCATCTCCCCGGTACTCGCCGTCAAACTGCCAGGTCAGGAACTGGGACTGCTGCGTCTGGGGTGGGCACGAGGAGTGAGGTCTCCCCCCGCCGCCTCGCGCCGCCTCGCGCCGCCCGGGGGAGCAGGAGCCCCGCGTGGCGGCGGGACCCGCGGGTCACCTGGAAGACGGCCTTGGCTCGGAGCCGATCCGCCAGGAGGAGCAGGACCTGGGCGTTGAGGCTGCCGCTGCTGTCCCAGTCACCTACCACAGTGGGGAAAACCTGTTGAAGAGCTACAGTCAGACTAAGCTGGGCTTGGGTTCCATTCGGCCCAAACCCGAATACCATGGGCTTTCTTTTTTTTTTTTTTAAATATATTTTATTGATATTTTTTATAGAGAGGAAGGGAGAGAGATAGAGAGCTAGAAACGTCGATGAGAGAGAAACATCGACCAGCTGCCTCTTGCACATCCCCTTCCGGGGACGTGCCCGCAACCAATGTACATGCCCTTGACCGGAATCGAACCGGGACCCTTCAGTCCGCAGACCGACGCTCTACCGCTGAGCCGCACCGGTTTTGGCACCATGGGCTTTCTTTAACGGCACCCAGCGCCCCCTCGTGGAGCCACAAAGAAAAACTCCCCCTCGATCGCACTGCCCCTCCTCTCCCATTCAGACGGAACCCAGAGAAAGAGGAGGTGCCCTCCCCAGAGCACACACATCCCCTCCGCCCCAGCCAGGCCGCTCTGAGAGAGGCCGGTGCGGAGCCCTCACCTCGGCGGGGCTGAGTTGCCAGTCCCCGGCATAGGCCGCGTGCAGGTGGTAGCCGGGCAGGCCCAGGGCACTCAGGTGCACCGTGTGAGCCACCTGGGAAGAGAAGCCGCTGGAGAGAGCGGTCCTCCGCACCCGTCCCCCTCTCCCCTTCACCCCGACCCAGCCAGGCCTCTTAGGAACCCCGCTGCCCAACACACACCGAGTCACCTGACTGAACGCAGCGAGCCCATAAGCAAGGGAGCTAGCGCCCGGCTCCTCCCCATCTCCCCGCAGCCCGGGCGGGGGCAGAGGAAGGAGAGGGTGGGCCGGCGGGAGGCGCCGTGAGGAGGGGCCAGAGAAGAGGGAGCACCTGGAAATGGCTGCTCAGAACCTTGTTGACAACGAGCTTCACTCCCTCCATCTGTCCTGGGAATACATCTGAAGGTGGGAAGGAGGGAGGGAAGGAGTAAGCACAGAGCCCGAGTCACAGCAAGCGCTTTGGAGGAACTGACTCCTTTCCGGTTCTGCAACAAAACGCTCGCTCCATTGCGGCACCTGGTCCCCTGGGGCCGGAAGCCGGCGCGATCTCCCTTTCCTGCTCCCAGCTCCGCACGCCCGCAGGCACGCCGCCCCCCCCCCCCCCCGCCCCTTCCCCATCAGGCGCTCACCCTTGCACAGGCGGTGCAGCTCGTCGAAGCTCCCGGGGTTGGGCAGAGGGTCCTCTCGGCGGGGGCTCCGGCGGGGCAAAGCCCCCATCGGAGCCAGGCCCAGCGTGTTCCCCATTTCAGTCCGGGGGACGAGGAGGGGCCGGGTGAGCTGGAAAGGATGCTATTCCCACCCCCTCTCCCCCCCTCGGGCCCCGCCCCCCATCACCCGGCTCCCCAGCCCCCGAAACCTCCACATGGCCCGACGCTGGGCCTGGAACGAGAAGAGCGGGGCGGGGGCACCGGTGTGGGCACCGAATCGCAGGCACAGCCCGTCCCGCCTCGGCCCCACAGCCCCACCTGTCACCGCCCTCCCGTCTCTAACCCTGACCCCGCCGGCCTCCCCGCTTCCGAGTCTCTCTGCTCTGCACCCCGAGGCCGCGAGGCGCGGTTCGCCACGGTCGGTCGCCTTACCGTCTCAGACCTTGGTGCTGCCCCTTCCCCCACGGCACACCCCGGTCATCTTGATGGGGGCAGCCATCTTGAGTGATGGCAGGACTGCGGCTTCACGCTGCTGTCTCCGCGTGGCCAGGAGCACCATCTTGGAACCGGGCAAAAGAAAGCTTTTAAAGACCGACCCTCCCTTGACTGGGCCCCGCCCAATCTATTAAAGACAGCGGCCTGGGTCTCCCAGGGCCAATGGGAGAGGAGGAAGCAGAGGAGTGGCAGGCGCCGCGTCCAGAGAGCTCCAGCCTCGGAGCTGCGGAGGCGGGGCTTGCGGGCAGCTCCCGAGGTGATTGGCTTGGTCCGCGGCTTCGCCAGGGTCGCCGTGGGAGCGCGGGGCTCTGGAGGGAGCGTCTCGGAGCTCCCTTCGCCCTGCGGCGTGGAGAGCTGCCTTGGAGAAGAGGGAGAGGAACGACGGGGAGGACTCATTTTCAACGCGGGTTCAGTCGCCTCGGCGCCCCCACCCAGGATCGCTGGGCCTCCTCGCAGGCCTCCACGACGCTCTGCCACTGCGAGCCGCTCGCCTGCCCCGCCGTCCTGGGACCGCGCCTGCCTGCCTGCCTGCCCTCCGGCTCAGTCTGCTGGTCCTCTCGAAATGGGACCGCGTGAGCGCTTGGGGTGTGGAGGAGCAGGGCTGCGGCCTCGATTCCAGCAGAGCCGCCCCTGAAACAGCTGCCCCTGCAGTTCATCAGTCCTTCCTTCCCTGATTCCGCAGGCAGAGGGCCCCATAAAACACGGAATATGGGCCCGGCCCCCAAGGGCGCTCCACTCCAGGGCCAGGCGGGAGCCAGTGGAGTGCTTCCCAGCACTGGGGGCTCCACAGGGAAATAAGGGGAGCCCTCCCTCATCCTCCTGTCTCCGCGCCCACCTCTCGGGAGTGTCCTTTGACGGCTAAAAGGAGAAAGATGCAAATGCTTCTGGTATCTATTCAGCTGACTTCACCCAGATGCCTGGGCAATGGACCTCCCTTCCTATCTGGGCAGTGGGGTGCTGTGGCCCCTGCTGACTCACTTCTGCTGGCTACCACCTCGACCTGATAAGGTGGCCCAATGACCAGGGACCTTCAACTTCTGCCCTTTAACGTGAACCTCTTCCTACCAGAGCCTTCCAGCGGGGTGGAGGGCAGAGGCTGCTTTCTGACTGGGGGGTAGGCTGTGATAATTGGCCAACATGTTTTCAAACCCGTCTCGCCACCATTAACTGAGGAAGGGACCAAGCGGATCACCTGCCCTCTGGCCCTCTTCCCTACCCCTAATTTTAACTCCTTTCTCCTTTCTTCTGTTCCCCAAAACCTCTTGCAAGTTGCAGTGAAGGGGAGTTAGACTTGAGGGAGACAAAATCTCCTCCTAATGGGACAGTTATTGGGGGCTGAGGATTGATATGTCATAGGCACTCTTCCTGCAGCGCTCAGAGCTAGGGACTGCTGCCCCAGACCCCAACAGAGAACCTCCAGTAGGCCTAAAGGACGCCCCCCTTGCCGCCACGAAGGCCTGCACAGCGTCCCCCATGCACCTGTCCTCTCCTCCCCGTCCCTCCAACTTTACTCCAACATGGCCCACCCCAAAGTCCCTCCACATTCCTTGTCACCTGGGGGGGAGGGGGGCAGGCAGACACGTAGCCCTGCCTCCCCAGCCAGGCGCAGGCACAAGGACAGGTGCTGGCCAGTGGGGAGCATCCAAGGAGGACCAGGCTTTAACTGTGGGGAGAGAAGGGGCCCATTGGAGTGGACACCTGGGAAGGGGCTGAGGCCCACCCAGCTTTGGTGTTGCCCCACCTCCATCTGCTCCAGGCCACCTCCCCGTGACACCACCATGAGCTGCACCGTGACCGTGCTGCTCCTCACCACCTCTGGCCTCAAAGGTGGGTGTGGAGTGGAGGGGGATCCCAAGGAGAAGGCAGTAGGGGTCCTGGCTGCCCATCTGTCAGTTCTGTGCCCAGACCTGACAGGGCTCAAAACGAAGACCATTCCCCCTCTAAAGCCAGAAAATCCATCCAAAGGCCTGAAGTGGGAGGCCTGTTTGGCCTGGACACTGGAATGGCGTCGCTGGAGGCCAGGACTCAGTATTGGGGACCAGCTGAAAAGGGCGGGTGTTCTGTGCCCAGGAGCCTAGGTCCGGAGGCAGGTGGAGATGAGCCTGCAGAGCCTGTTCTCTCAGAACCTGCAGACTGTGGCCGACTATGGCAAGGACCTGGTGGAGGTCAAGGGCCCAGAGGTCCAGGCCCAGGCCAAATAAGTCAGAGCAAGGGGGTGGTCAGGGCCCACAGGAGACTGAGCTCGGGATGGAGATTGGGGAAATTGAGGTTCGAATTTAAGAGAACAGTTGCTTCATCCCTCCAGGCCTATGGGCCTTGGGGACAGATGGGCCACAGCAGCTGGGTCGTGGATTTGTCTCCAGGTATGTTCCTCCAGGGCTTGCCTCTCCTCCCGGCGCTGTGCTATGCCAGCATGGACCAGGCACTGAGCTGGGAGACTGGGTCCCAACCTCCCACACCACCAAGGCCCCTGTCAGTGCCTTGGTTCCATGCACTGACCTCTAACCTCATGTATCCAGGGTCTACCTGGAGAAGACATACGAGCAGCTGACCCCTGTCAGGAAGGCTAGAAATGACCTGATGAGCTTCCTCAATCACTCCATGGTCTTCCATCACCACAGGACGCGCAGCCACCCACGCTGGCCTCAGGACACGTCTGGCCAGCCTCCAGCCCCTCCCTCTCCACCGCTTGCCTCTACAGTGAACAGTGAAGGAGCCATGGTGAGCTTTGTGAGGACCGGAGGAAGAAGCAGACGCCCAGGAGGAGGAGCGGCTCGGGTGTGAAGGGTAAAGAAAGGGTCCAAGAGACAAATGTGGGAAACAGCAAAGTGGGTCCCGTGGAGTCTCCCGGCCCGGAGCGGCTCTGAGGAGATGAGAGCCTTTGCATGGCCCTGGCTGGTTTGGCTCAGCGGATAGAGCGTCAGCCTGCGAACAGAAAGGTCCCAGGTTCGATTCCTGGTCAAGGGCACATGCCCAGATTGTGGGCTCGATCCCCAGTGTGGGGCATGCAGGAGGCAGCTGATCCATGATTTTCTCTCATCATTGATGTTTCTATCTCTCTCTCCCTTACTCAAAATCAATAAAAATATGTTAAAAATAAAAAAGAACCTTTGCATGGATGTGGTGCTGAGAAAAGCATGAGACTCAGGCTGGATTCTTGGCCTTGGGCAGGTCACAGGAGACAAGGCCTTCCTCAGAAGCTCCTCTCCATCACCCTATGAAGAGAAGAAAGCTTTTACATGAACCCACAGGTGTCACCCAAGGCCCTCCCTTCCCTTCTGAGCCAGGGAATATTGCTCCCATCCCCGCCTACAGTAAAAGGTTTGGCTCACTCTCCCCAAACTGCTCTCACCTGGACCCCTATCTGGGGACACCTTTCCACACCCTCCCCATTCTTGTCTGGGTGCCGTCTGCCCGGCCCAGCGGCCACTGCAGAGCTGGAGCCAGCAGACACCACACCAGTTCAGGCCTGCTGGCTCCGCGGATGGACATGTGGGACTGGAGATGCTGGGAGCCATGATGCCAGAGTTGAGTCAAAGCAGAAGAGCGCAGCCTGGGTGGCTGTGCAAGGTGGAGGGAAGCAGAAGCATTGCCAGAAACGTATTCCCACTTCACCCCTAAAGCAGCTGCTTCCCTCCCCGCCACTCTTCTCATGGCTCATCTGCAACTGCCTTCAGCTGAGGCTCCGATTTCCTCTGCCCTCAGAGCCTCTTCTTTCCCCAGACTGTGGGCTTCTTAACGTGTAGAAGTGCACAGAGGACAACCTTGTTTTACTTGGCAGGTTAAACCATGACGAGCTGAATCCCCACAGGGTAGTGAGCAGAACAAATGGTACAGGAGTTGGAAAAATGCGTTGACAAGTGTGAGTCACTGAGTAAAGAGCTGCCCAGCCTGGGGGTCTGGGCACAGACCAGAGTCCCAGCTGAGAGGCTGCTGGGTCCGAGGCGGGATGGGCCGTGGCAGATGGGATGCAAGGACTTCCAGCGCTGGCCGCAGTGGCTGTTGGTTGGAGGTACACTAGCAGGTGGAGGGTTTGATTCTTTTAGGGCACCTACTGAGGGGCAACTGATCAATGTTTCTCTCTCTAAGAAAAAAAGCACCCCTGATCAGTGTTCTCCGTGGTTAGAGCGTCGGCCCACGCACTAAAGTGTCACCAGTTCAATTCCCAGTCAAGGGCATGTACCTGGGTTGCAGATCTGAAACCTGGGATCAGGGCACATGCAGAAGGCAACCTATGTTTCTCTGTCTCTGAAAACATAACATACTTCCCGGAACCCACCTTCCGCTGGAAACAGGACAGGGCTGAAGAGGTTCCTTCCCCACCCACCCGTGCCTCCCGGAGCTCCGCTCCCTCACGACCTGACTTACCCGCTTTGGCCCACATCCGATCCCTCCCTGTTCCGCTAAGGTCCCCCTCGCCCTAGAACCCACTGAGAACTTTGTCCCCAAGCAACCTTTCCTTAGGGCCGTGGTCGGCAAACTACGGCTCTTGAGCCACATGCAACTCTTTGGCCCCCTGAGTGTGGCTCTTCCACAAAATACCATGGCCTGGGCGAGTCTATTTTGAAGAAGTGGCTTTAGAAGCTTAAGTTTAAAAAATGTGGCTCTCAAATGTCAATCATGCTGTTGATATTTGGCTCTGTGGACTAATAAGTTTGCCGACCACTGCCTTGGGGCATCACATGAGCCTTCCTCACATCGGCCCTCCGGACGCTGGGCTTTGGGCCAGGCTGTGCCGGGGACACGGTGCGCTGTCCCAGACTGCCGCCCCCCGTGGCGGAACTGGTCCCTCTGAGGCAGGGCAGCCAGGCTTCCCCGCGGTCCAGGCACTTCTGCGGTTGAACATCTCTGAGCGCAACTTCAGTACCAGCCAGAGCCCTGCAGAGGCTCCGGCACAAGGAAAGAAGCAAGGAGCGGAGCCCAGTCTGGCGGCTTTATTGGTGCAGTTCCCTTCCCATGGCCCGGTGTGACTGGGAGTAGGGAGGGGGGCAGGGAGGAGCTGGGTGCAGGGCAGGGGCGGTCGGAGGAGACGAGCATAAGCACATTAGTGAGCACAGGCCTTGGGCAGGGAAGAGGAACCAACGGGTCCATTCACGGGGCATAGCGTCTTTACATGGAGGTCTCGGGCATTAGTGGCGGGAGGCGTATGTGATGTCAGCCCTGGGAGCAGGAGGACCTGACCCAGGGCATCGGTCCTGCAGTTACTCTGTGGGTTTCTGATGCTTCAGGGTCTCATAAGTCTCCTGGTTCCGGGGGCTCAGGCCCTGGAAGTGAAGGTCAGAGGACAGTCAGAAGCTTGCGTCCCTTCAGGGCTCCCACTCACCCCCACAGATCCCGCCCTTCCAAAGGTCACTCAAAATCCACCCTCTCCTGCCGACTTCCTGGGATTGGGGTGGGTGGGGCCAACTCACTCACCGTGTAAATGCCATCTGACTTCTGTGGAAGCAAAGGAGCAACTTGTCAGAGACCCACACATCCTCCAGGGCCCCCCAGCATCTTCTTCCACACCCGGGAACATATCGGGCAGGGGTGGGACTTGTCACTGTGACTTGGCTGGGTGGCAGGGTGGGTAGGGTGAGGTGGGAAGGGGGTCTCTGAAGCTTATGCAGGTCAGCACCTGAGATTCATGCCCTCCCAGGGCTGCAGACCCAAGGCTATAGCCCGGAAGGGCCGAGTCTGCAAAGCTGTTGGCACCTGGGTGTGGGGAGGGGCATACACACCTGGTAGGCTACAGCTGCCTTCCGCACCTGGATCTGGAGTAGAGGAAGGCCATTAGGAAGAGCCATGCCAGGGGCCCATCGCCTCCCCTCCAAACGTGGTGGCTCCTCTGTAAAGCCATGCTGCCACCACTGTCCCCACCACCCGCCCGGCCTCACCTTGAGTCGACAGTAGAGCAGGGTCAGGATGATCCCGTACAGAAACAGGATTGCATCCAGGATGTAGCAGATCTGAGGCTCTCCCAGGGCCTCTGAGGGAGAGAGGTGCCCGGGGGGCGAAGGCGTCAGGGAGGGAGGACTCTGGAGGCCAGGCCTGAGGGTGTTCTCCAGGGAAACTTGCTCTTTCTCTGGATTCCTCCGCAGCCTCGGAGGAGCGGGGCTGGAACTCAGTGCACTAAGCCCTGCCCCCCCCCCCCCCCCCCCAGCCCCGGCCTTTCCTGCGAACACTGGGGCTCCTCAAGCTCAGCGGAGCACTTCATGGCCCTCAAGGGACTCATCTAAATGCACTGGGCAAAACCCAAAACCTCAGCCTGGAGGGTAGGGTGAGGGGAAGGCAGTGACAAATGTCAGTGAAGAAACCACAGGAGCGTCTGCTCAGTCCTGTGACCTGTGGCTGCGAGCTGGACAGGAAGGATGTAGCTGGGGAAGGGTGGGAGGGCCATTGGTTATTGGTCATCGAGCCCCGGCCACACAGCGCTCTGCCCACCAGACCCGGCATGTGAAAGCCAGGCACCGCTTCCCGGCCTCAATGCCCACCCCACCGCCCCCCGGGCCCCGGCTGAGCCCCCGACTCGGGGCCGGTGTCTGTGGGACTCTGCCCTGTTCCTCACACCCCGGGCCACGGAGAGGAAGTCTGTGCAATTATAGAAGTAAAATGGGGTCTGAGCTCCCATCTGCCCTTCACCCTGGCCTCTGTCACATGGGCTCCCAGGCCTGACTTTTTATTCTGCGACACCGGTCTCTCCCACTCCATGTTGATAAATCTCAAAGCGTCGCCATCTTACAGATGACGCAACCAAGGCTCGCGCAGCCTCGTGGGGTGGCCGGACGCCGGAGGCAGAGCCCAGCCCGCCCGCCGGCTCTCCCCACGCCTCGGCCGCTCTCGGACCCTTCCACCTTCACAGCTGGGTTGGTGCAACCTTCCTTCCATCTTTCAATTTCCCCAAATTCCCTCCACTTTCACTAATCCTGTCCCCCCCAAACTGCAGCCACAACCATCCATCTTATAATCATTCACACAAGACAACCCTCAGAACAAGAGGTGCGAGTTCATAAACTGCTGACTTTCCCATTCCTGCCTCGGTTTCCCTGAGAATGCTCAGGTCTCTAGATGCTTACACTGCCCACCCTCCGCGCAGCGGCTGATGGGAGGTGCACGTTAGCCACGGCGTGGAGGCTGGAGCACATCTGTGTGGCTAGCCTGGCCTCACTCCCTGCACAAGGCCCCGCTCCCCGCAGGCCCTCGCAGACAGGACTTCACCAGCCAGCGGCCAGCTCCTCCTGGACACGGCCAGAGGCTCCACAGGAAACGCGGCTGCTCCCAGACCAGCATTTTGTCACACTCCCCCCGCCCCGCCAGCTGGAGCCTGAGATGGGGACAAGGAAGGAGGAACTGGCTTTGGGCCCGGATGGAACCACACAGGCCCAGCCCGAGTCCCTGGGCCCAGCTGCCCACTGCTCCCCTGCTCCCGGGGCCCTGCCTCACCCGCCCACATGCCCTGGACCCCCCCCCCCCCCGGGAGTCTAGCTCACTGCCCCTCACCGGACTGTTCCACCAACAGGAGGACGAGCAGGAGCGCCACAGGAATCATCTTGGGTGGCGGAGGGCAGCACGGGCTGAGGGCCGGCGCAGCTGTGCTGGTGAGCAGCTCCCTGACCACAGAGTTCCCCCCTTCCTGCCACGCCTCCCCCTCCGGCCCCTTCCCCTTCCTGCGCTAGAAACCAGGCGGCTCCCGGAAGGGCCAACTAAGGGAGCAGAGCAGTCTGGGCCCTTCCGCCTCAGCGTCCAGTGGCTGGGGCCTGGCCTCCACAGGAGGGGACTCCGTGCTGGGAAAGACCCAGCAGCCCTGCCCACACAGCCCTGCCCACACACGCCTGAGCACTGCCCCCCGCTCCCAAGGACCCGAGCGAGCCTCTTCCCTTCCGCTGGAAACACCGGCCCTGATTTGAGGGGTACTGGTCTGTGTGGGCACCAAAGTCTGGGCTGGGGGGGCGGGGCGGGGGTGCTGAGGGAAAAGAGGAAATGGGGAATGGAGAAGTGGAAGGGACAAGAGTCAGAGAAGGGGCGGAGAGGAACAGGAAAATCTAACAGAGAAGTACAAGGTTAACAAACACCCAAGTTTCCCATGAAAATGAAAGGCAGCGTGATACTAAGACATACAGAGGCTTCGGCACAGGGGCCAGCGCGGCTCATTTATTACTCTTTCTTTTTAGCACACACAGAAAGCCTGGCGCTGAGCGTGCGCACGGCCACTTCCAGTGACGACGGGCTCGCCCGGGGTTCGAGGCGGGAGCAGCGTGCTGTCCTGCTCACCGGTCTACTTCGCCAAACACGATGTCCTGGGTGCCTGGGAGGCGGGAGGAGAGAGCTGTCACCCCGACCCAGAGCTCCCTGTGCCCAAGGCTGAGGACAGGAAGTGTCCAGATTCTGTTCCCACAGAGGGGCCCTGTGCCAGTCTACACACAGCCTCGTACCTATGATGGCCACAACGTCCGCCAGCATGTGTCCCTTAGACATCATGTCCAAACCGGCCTGCAGGGGGAGAGCGACAGCGCCGGTGAGGCCACGGGGGACGGAGGGAAGTGCGCAGGCGTCTCAGCCAAGGGCAAGCATGGGGGTCAGAGTCAGCGGGCTGGTTCTTACCAGGTGGGCAAAGCCAGGAGCCTTGATCTTGCATCGATAAGGGCGGCTGCTGCCATCAGACACCAGGTACACCCCAAACTCTCCCTGCCCGAGGAGGAAGGAGGCGCTGCCATCAGCAGAAGTAGCTGCTCCTCGCCATCTGACCCTCTTGTCACCCACACCCTCACCAACATGTCTCCAGCCGCCCACTCCTTCCGCCCTCACCTTAGGAGCCTCAATGGCCGTGTACGTGGCCCCCGGAGGAACCTGGTAGCCCTCAGTGTACAGCTTGAAGTGATGAATCAGGGACTCCATAGACGTCTGGAGGGAAAGGGGAGCATCAGTAACTCAGACCCAGTCTCCTCGCCACCCTGGCACAGGAAAGTCTCCCCTCAGGGAGGTAAGAAGTGAGCAGAGAAGACAGAGGAAGAGGAGGCCACAGGAGCTGCAGACTCATCGAGTGAGTTCTCTGCCAAGGGACTGAATCCCAGATTCCTCGCTCGCCCTGCAGCTACCTTCATCTCGGCTCGCTTGGGCGGAGACACTTTGGCGTCATCGACCTTGATCTCCCCGGGAGGCATCTTGTTCAGACACTGAGAGATGATCCGAAGGGACTGGCGCATCTCCTCCACCCGGCACAGGTACCTGAGGGAGAGCCCAGCGCTCAGGCTCCACCTGCAAAGCGCTGGGATTCCCTCCTCCTCCTCGCCTGCCGAGCACTGGGGGTGGCCTGGCAGCACAGCCAGCCTGCAGGCTTGGATTCTGGGCCTGGGCCTGTCCCCAAGTCCTCTCCTAATGTCCTCAGACCCTGTCCAGGAACATTTCCCTCTCTGATCACCATCTTAAACATTTTCTGGAGTACCTAGTGCAGCCGTGGGCAAACTACGGCCCGCAGGCCGGATCCGGCCCGTTCGGCCATTCTATCCGGCCCGCGGAGCCGAAAGAGCGGAGGGTTCTCTTGCTCTCCCCTCCGCTCCTTCACCAGCAGCCCAAGAGGAGAGTGCCAGCATGGTCAGGTTGCTTTTGTTCCGGCCTCCGGTCCAGTTTAAGAATCCATTGTGGTCCTCGAGTCAAAAAGTTTGCCCACCCCTGCTCTAGGGGGTGAGAGTCAGACAGCCTCAAAAAGCAACTGGAAATCTCATTCAGGGTCCGGACACAGGAACGAGATTGGACACTGAGAATGTGGTGGAAGAACCTGGCCAGGAGTCTGAGTCTAAGGCCAGCGGACTAATCCTGGGCTCCTCTCCGACCTTCACGCCTCCGCTTCCTCAGCCATCAAATGCAGCCACACTAGTTCTAAGGCGGACGGACACCGGGGTCAGGGTAAAACAGGTGTCACGTGACAGCGCTCACACACACAGGACAGAGAGTAGCGAAGGAGAAGTTAAGGGACACCAGCTGGACTGTGAGCTGAGGAGGGCCGGGGCCTCACCTGTCATAGCAGTCCCCTCGGGAGCCGATGGGCACATCGAAGTCCACCTGGTCATAGACGTCGTAGGGCTGGGTCTTCCGCAGGTCCCACTGGATGCCGGAGCCCCGCAGCATCACCCCGCTGCACACACGACAGCAACAAGGCTGCTCTCCACACGCCAAGGCACCTCCCTCCCTTAGCCTTCCCGCCCCTACGCCTCCTGCTCTGGGCGGACACAGGTCCAGAGTGTAGCCAGGAAGTCCAGGAAGCCGTGTCCTCAGTCCAGACCTCCCCCCCCCCCCCCCCCCCGCCGGGGAGAAGCCCAGTCCTTCACCTAAAGCCGTAGTTCAGTGCATCTTCGGCAGTTACAACCCCAATGTCAACTGTCCGGTTTCGCCAGATCCTATTGTTGGTCAGCATCTGTTGGCCAAGAAAACACCTTTCAAATGTCCAACACCTCTGGGTCTTTAGCTCTGGAGACTAACAGCCCACAAACCGTGCGTGAGGAGAAGAGGGTTTCCCCGCTCTGACTCCTATCTCACCTCCTCCACCTCATCAATCCGAAGAGAGAAGTTTTTAGAGAACTGATAAATGTCATCCATAAGCCCAAGGGGTAGGTCCTAGAAGCCAGACGAGAGCGACAGTGAGCACAGCAGAGGTTCTGGCCAGGGCCTCACGGCGGCTTCTCCATCAGCCAGCGCTGCCCTCCAGTGGCCACCAAGGACTCAGCATGGACAGAAGCGGGGCTGCTCACCTGGTGCACCCCTCCTGGGCGGATGTAAGCAGCATGCATCCGAGCCCCTGACACTCGCTCGTAGAACTCAAACATCTGGATGGGACACAGGGAATTGGGGACAAAATCCTGGACCCCTAAGTCTGACCACATGGTGGTGCACTCCCCTGCCCCTCAAAACAGAATCCCTAAAGAATATAACTGGCCCCTAAAAAAAGAATATGACCCAGGTTAAGTAAACCTCCTCCCTTCAGTGTCCCCCCTGCTTCCTCTCTCGTTACACCTTCACACCTTCTCCACTTCCTCCTCTCCTTCCCCATTCCTATTCTTCCTCCTTCTCCTACCTTCTCCCTTTCTTCAAACATCCAGAAGAAAGGGGTCATGGCCCCAATGTCCAACGCATGTGTGGTCACAGCCATGATGTGGTTCAACAGCCGTGTGATTTCCCCAAACAGCACTGCAGCGAGGGGAGGACAAGAAAGGGGCCGGAGAGCCAGGCTGACGGCAGGCCTGGGCAGAGCCGGGGTCTGCGCACGGAGCTGGGTCCCAGGGCCGGCCGGGCGTACCTCGGATCCACTGTGCCCGAGGGGGAGGCTGGATGTTCAGCAGTTTCTCCACAGCCAGCGAGTAAGCCTGCTCGTTGCACATCATGGACACATAGTCCAGCCGGTCAAAGTACGGAAGGGCCTGGAAAGAGGGAGAACCCGGTTCCCCTCAGGGCCCTCAAGGATACTGACCCCCACAGTGTGCTGGGCAAGGCACCGGAGTTGTTTGCCAGTCTCCTCAGTGAAAACACGCTGACCAGGAGCCATTTCCAGCTCCCACACACGACTGCGCACAGCCTGAAGCAGGATGACTGGGGCCCAGCTCCCCCCTGACCACCGTCCTCCAGGCCATCAGTCTCGGGAGTCCCCATCCCCGGAGCTCGGACAGAGGAAGGTGGGACTGGTTTCTGGCAGGAAGGACTCCTTCCCAGAACAGACGCTCCCGGCGGTCCGTTTCCAGGAAGGGGCGGAGCCCAGACGCCTCTGGGAGGGCCTGTTCTCTGCTGATGTCACTGTGACGTGGGCCGTGCTCTGAAACCTCCAGGGAGAGTGCAATCTGCTGGCTGCTCTTCACCGAACCCACCCTCCTCTCATCGAGACCTTCCTTCGGGACAGTGAAAAACACTTCAGGCTTCTACCCCGGATCCAGTTCCCTTAACTCTGACCCTCACCACCTGGGTCACACAGTTCTCTTAAAAATGTCAACCTCTGTCACTGACTCCCTCCTGGTCACTCTGACTCACTGAGTATTTCGAAAGCAAGCAGACAGCTGGAAGATACAATCTTCAGCTGTTAGTCCTGGGAGCTGATGTCTCTCTCCTCTGTCCCTTACCCCAGGGAGCCTGTCTTTGACATCTGAGGGCAGTAGAGCGGTGTTTCCCAAACTTCTCCCAGGAGGAGAATCCCCTGGTGGAGTTGTTAAACTACAGATTCCTGAATCCCAACCAAGAAGTGCTCAACTAGAATTTTTGGGAACACATAGGTAAAATTGTATACTTAACTAGTTAGCTTAGAGCACTAGTTAAGTATACAATTTTACCTACATGTTCCCAAAAATTCTAGTTGAGCACTTCTTAGTTGGGATTCAGGAATCTGTGTTTTAACAACTCCACCAGGGGATTCTCATCCTGGGAGAAGTTTGGGAAACACTGCAGTAGAAGAACAGGAAACTGAGGCACTACAGGAAGGACACGGGGCAGCCCAAAGTCAGCCCGAGAAGAGCCGAGTGCTGCTCTAGCTACAAAGCATTCCCACTGGGTAAACCAAGTCCAGGTGGCTCAAGTCTGCATTCCCTGCCACAACACTTCCTCCTCCCAACCAACACGGTCCTCACCACCTCGACAGGCTACTCCCTCACAACCCCCCCCCCTGGAGTTTTGGGGACAGCCAGCTGACAATGCCAGGTCCTGTGCTCAGGCCTCTGTGTGCCCACACCTGCAAGTAGGTCTTGTACTCAATGAGCTTCTCGGTGCCTCGGTGCAGCAGCCCGATGTGAGGGTCACACTTCCGCACCATCTCCCCACTCAGCTCCATCACCAGGCGTAGCACGCCATGGGCTGCTGGGTGCTGGGGCCCAAAGTTCAGGGTCAGGTTTGACACCATTGTGTCCTTTGGAGGGTCCACATCTGAGAAAGGGGAAAGAGTTTAGAGCCAACGGCAACTCCCTTGAGAGCCCCCGAGAGGCAGCAGGGTTACCCTTCCCCTGCCCTCCACACCGGTGAACCGAATTAGTGGACCCAATCTCCACAAGGATCACTGGGTGAGAAAAGGTTTTTGAGGAGAGGGATGACAAACCCACTCTCCCCACACCACCCAGAATACCCCTGTAATGATGATGATGATGATGATGATGATGATGATGATAATGGCTAACACCTATATGGCCCTTATTGTGTGCCCTGCACTACTCTAACCATTTTACTTATGTTAATTAATTCTCATATGAGTACCAGGTACTTCTGTTATCCTCAGTTTACTGGCAAAACTGAGGCCAGAAAGGATAAATGACTTCATGGAGCCTGGACTGGACTCAGCCTTTCGGCTCCAAGGCCCACTCTCTCTTTTTCTTTTGTTTGTTTATTTCAAGGTCCACACTCCTAACCACTAGGATGCACTGCTCTCCAAATGCTTCTGATGGCCCATGAGGAAATGGGAAAGAGAAATACCAATGATGAGGATCATCGATTGGCTGCCACAACGCAGACATGTGCCCTGACCAGGAATCAACCTGGCAACTTTCCGTGCGCAGGCACAGGACAACACCCAACCAAACTTAGCCACACCAGCCAGGACTGACCCTCAAGAACGTTACAATTGAGCCCTAGATGGTGTGGCTCAATGGATAGAGTGTCAGCCTGTGGACTAAAGGGTCCTGGGTTTGATTCCTGTCAAGGGCACATGCCCAGGATGTGAGCTCAATCCCCAGTTGGGGTGTGCAGGAAGCAGCTGATCAATGATTCTCTCTCATCGTTGACATTTCTATTTCTCTCTCCCTCTTCCTTCCTCTCTGAAATCAATTTTTAAAAGTACTTAAAAAAAAAGTTACAATTTAATTTTGGAAATAAGTACCTGTGAGAAACTAGTAACACAGGCCATCTGACAAGTTACCAATTAAGTGGCTCAGCCATTAAGTGTTTAAAGGGAGGGAAAAGCACTGTGAAGACCTGAGCTGGCTCTTAAGTTCAACTGATTCAGAGGCAGAGAGAACAGACCTCCCGGGTGTGAATCCATGTGGGCCAAATCTTGGCGTAAAGTGTTTCTGGGACTCTTACCTGCCCCGAGGTAGATCAGTATTGGCAGGCAGTGCTACTATTTAAAAAAAAAAAATTTTTTTTTTAATTGATTTCAGAGGAGAGAGAAATAGGAACATCAATGATGAGAGAGAATCTTTTATTTGGTGGCTTCCTGCAAGCCCCCCACTGGGGATCGAACTCACAACCCCAGCATGTGCCCTTGGCTGGAATCGAACTGGAGCCCTAACTGGTTTGGCTCAGTGGATAGAGCATCAGCTTGTGGACTGAAGAGTCCCAAATTCGATTCTGGTCCAGGGCGCATGCCTGGGTTATGGGCTCGATCCCAGTAGGGGACGTGCAGGGGGCAGCTGATCCATAATTCTCTCTCATCATTGATGTTTTTCTTTTTCCCTTCCTCTGTGAAATCAATAAAATATTTACTTTATTTTAAAAAAGAAAAGTAACTAGAAGTGCCTTTAAAGGTTTTTGGGCATGAGAATGATTGACATGGTAAATGGATCTTTGGGGACAGTGAAGGCAATGACACGATTAGGATAGTAGATAGCAGGGCAGGGCAGGAGCCCAGTGAGGAGACTCCTGAAACAACCACGGTCTGACACAAATACATCTGGACACACAGGGGAGATGTGCCCTGATGCCCGTGAGGAAAGAGCGGTAGGTAGAGCGTGGTGACTCACTGGGCACAGACGAAGGCAAGAGAAAACTGAGCCCAGGTGACTACAAAGTGTCAGTTCTGCGACATTAGGAGAAAGGCAGTGCCACTGATCCAAACCCAAAAGTCAAAGTGGAAAGACTGGTTTTGATGGGGAAAATAAATGTTTGTATTCAGGAAGGTTTCCTTTGTGTCCAGCCAGGGAGATGGAAACAGTTTACTGGACCTCTGGGAAAAGTTGAAGCTAAAGATATAAATTTGGGGAGGGGGGGGGAGCAATGATAATATATGTACACAGATAATAATTTAATAAAAATAAAAAAAGATATAAATTTGGTAGAGTCCAGCCACATGGCTCAGCGGCTGAGTGTTGACCCATGAACCAGGAGGTCTCAGTTCAATTCCTGGTGAGGACACTTGCCCAGGTTTCAGGCTCCATCCCCAGTGTGGGGCATGCAGGAGGCAGCCAATCAATGATTGTCTCTCATCATTGATGTTTCTCTCTCTCTCTCCCTTCCTCTCTGAAATCAATTTATGTATATATAAATTTAATGTCATCTTTACAAAAACCCTTGGTAGGGACCTTACTACTTCTTTTCTCCTGGAAAGTTCTTCTGTTCCTTCTCTACCTGACAAACACCTGCTGCGGTCACTGTGACTGTTTGTTGATTGCATGGAGAAAGAAGCCAAAGGGTGGGGGCTACGCCTCCTAACACGGCGCTCAGCAGTACAAGCCAGTGGGCAGGGCCCTGGCACTCACCATTCCAAGGTGGAGGCTTCCAGTGGGCTGTTTCCTTGGTGGGGTACATGACCGCTCCCCCAAACTGCTCTGCCCACTCCACATCTGGCTGCCACTGCCGGGCACCTCTACGGAGTTCAAGGCACAGGCTGAACAGTGCTTGGTTCCCATCCCATCCACCCTCGGGGGGAGGAGGGGGGCAGACCCCGGGAAGGAGCCGGGACCCTTCAGTGCCAAGTGCCTGGCACGGGCTCCTGCAGCTTTGGCAGAACCAGCCCCACCCCCCACGTCCTAGCCCCCAACAGCTCATTCCAGAACCGCTTCACCCCCACCCTGCGCACCAAGGCGGGGATCCCAGCTCCTCCCGCCCGCGTCCTTCAAGGTCAGCTGGGAGACGGAGGCGCCGGCTGCCTCCTGGGCTCGGCCAGGTGAGCAGAGCGACGCACCGGCCAACCCAGGGGTCGCCGCCGGTGCTCCTCCTCTCCTCCTTCCCCACGGGTCACCGCCGGCACCCCACCCGAGACGGGGTTCGGGGAGGCAGCTGAGACAAGGGGAAGGGGCACCAGCTCAACGTTGAGGGGCAGGGTCTCCCCCCACCTCACTGCACCGCTGGCCCAACGAGCTCGACACTTCTTTTCTCGGCCCGGGCGGGCGCCGCGGCCCTGGGGTCCGAGACAGCGGGCCTGGGCGGGGGTCACGGGTCCAGGTCACCCTTTCCCGGGCGCCCAGTGGCCGTGGAGCTCCCAGCCACGAGGACAGCGCGGCAGGGGGACGCCCGGTCTCACCTGCTGGGCTGCCCCTGCAGCCGGCCCCCGGCGCCGGGCCGCAGCAGCCGGGCCGCAGCGCCCCCGAGGCCGCGAACAGCCCTCAGCGCCGCCATGTCTCCGCTGCTGGCGCGGAGGAGGCCGGGCGGAAGTCCCGCCTATGCATCACCGGAAGTCCCGCCTGCGCGCCCTTCGGCACGACGCGAAGGAAGCTGGCGGGGTCGCCCACCCGAACTTGACCACATCCGGGTCTGCGCCTCAGCCTCGCGGAGGCTTAAACGCGGACCGAGGAGGCTGTTCCCTCCGCTACCGCCGCCTTCTGGGCGGGAGCCTGCGGCCTCGCGTCTCCCGCCTGGGCTGGTCCCACCGAGAGCCGGCCCCGTCCACGGTCGCCGCGGCCCGCGGGGTCCCGACACCAGGCCGCGGGCGGCGAGCCCCGCGGTGGTGGAAGGGCGGCCCCCAGAGTGCAGGCCCGGCGGGCGCCTAGGGTCGCCCCACCGCGTCGTCGCTGCCCCCTCGGGTCTCGCGGACACCAGCCCCCGTCCTGGCGGAGCGGCCCCCGAGCGGGCCGCCGGCCGCGTCCGGGACCCTGAGCCTGGGCGCAGGCCCCCACGGCCCCGGGGCCTGGCCGCAGCCACGGAGCGGGGCCGGGACCGAGGACTGGGCCGCCTTCCCCCGTCCCGGGGGGAGCCGCGCCGGCTGCGGGGACGACTTGAGCTGGGACGGCGGCCCCGGGCCCGGACACTGCCTCCTTTGTGCCTTTCCCTGCTGCACCCCACACGCTGCCGAGACTAAGGCCCTTTGTCTCACCGCTTAGTCACCCCTTTGTCCTCGTCTCAGAATGGGGGTGGCAAGGGCAGTGCGGGCCTCTGGTGATGGCGCGTCCGGCCCCGGCCCGGCTCCAGGGGGGTGCGGGGTGGGGGGAGCCATGGCTCCAGGCAGGTACTCGCCACCTGAACAGGAAGGGAGGGTGAGGATGTGTGGGGACCGGAGGTGAGGCAGGCAGGGAATGGACAAGAGGGGGGGTGGCCCTTCTCTGGGAAAGGGAAGGGATGGGGCTGCACCCTGCTTCCTGGGGAAATCCTGGGGAAAGGAGGTGAGCCCTTCCCCCTGCCTTGGGCCCCTACGGAGACCTGCCCCCGGACCTCTCCGCCTCCTGCCTGAGCTCCTGGGGTGGCCCTGGAACTAGCTGCCTCCACTGGAACAAGAAAGATGGCCGAGTATGGCCAGGCCCTGGGTTGCAGGCTCAAACCCCAGTGCGGGGTGTGCAGGAGGCAGCTGAGCCCATAGCCCAGTCAGTGGTGGGCAAATTCATTAGTCAACAGAGCCAAATATCAACAGTACAAAGATTGAAATTTGAGAGCCAAAAACCGACTTCTGCACATGGGCCACGAAGTTTCAATCGCACTGTGTGGGCACGCCTGCACGTGGTATTTTGTGGGAGAGCCACACTCAAGGGGCCAAAGAGCCGACTGTGGCTCAGGGGCCACAGTTTGCCAACCACTGCCCTAGATGATTCTCATCATTGATGTTTCTATCTCTCTCCCTCTCCCTTTGTCTCTGAAATCAATAGAAACATATTCTTGCCAAAACTGGTTTGGCTCAGTTGATAGAGCATCGGCCTGCGGACTGAAAGTTCCAGGTTCGATTCTGGTCAAGGGCATGTACGTTGGTTGTGGGCACATCCCCATTAGGGGGTGTTCAGGAGGCAGCTGATCAATGTTTCTCACTCTCCCTCTCCCTTCCTCTCTAGAAAATCAATAAAATATGTTTTGGTTTTTTTAAATATTCTTTTAAACTTTAAAAAATAAAAGCCCTACCCCCTGACTGGTCTGGCTTAGTGGATACAGCGTCAAGCTGCAGACTCAAGGGTCCTAGGTTTGATTCTGGTCAAGGGCATGTACCTTGGTTGCGAGCACATCCCCAATGTGGGGTGTACAGGGGACAGCTAATCGATGATTCTCTAACTCTATCCTTCTCTGAAGGAAATCAATTAAAAATATTTTTTAAATGGCCAAAACCGGTTTGGCTCAGTGGATAGAGTGTCAGCCTACGGACTGAAAGGTCCCAGGTTAGATTTGGGTCAAGGGCATGTACCTTGGTTGTGGGCACATCCCCAGTAGGGGGTGTGCAAGATGCAGCTGATCGATGTTTCTCTCTCATCGATGTTTCTAGCTCTATCTCTCTCTTCCTCTCTGTAAAAACTCAATAAAATATATTTTAAAAAATAAAAATATTTTAAAAATGAACCCTAGCTGGTTTGGCTCAATGGACTGAAGAGTCCTGGTTTGATTCTGTGTGGGAGGCAACAATGGATGTCTCTTCTCAAATCAATGTTTCTGTCTCCTCCCTCCCACTCTAAAAAAAAAAAAAAAATGGAACCCTCACCAGTGTGGCTCAGTGGATAGAGCATTGGCCTACAAACTGAAAGGTCCCAGGTTTGACTCCGGTCAAGGGGCACATGCCTGGGCTTGATCCATAATTCTCATCATAAATGTTTCTCTCCCGCCTCCTTCCTCTCTGAAATCAATAAAAATATATTTTAAAAGAAATAATACCATTGGAAAAAATACCCTCGGTGAGGATGAACAAATAAATAAAAGATGACTGGATGTTCCAGGATCCATTGGGCGCCGGGGAGGGTTCCCACCGATGGTCCTGAGGGCCATCTCCCGTGCAGGTGGCTGCCCGGGGCCGGAGAGTTGAGGGCAGTTGGGAGTGGGTAGGAGCGAGGCCAAAAGCCTGGGGGAAGCTACTGGGAGCCAGGCCAGGGGAGGGGAGGCAGGAAGTGGGGAGGAGAAGCCTGAGGGGGGCGGAGGCGGAATGGCTGTCCCATTGGGGAGGGGGGGGTAACTCCGGAAGGGAGAGCCTGGAGGAGAGAGGGGAGTCAGAAAAGAGGAGGTGCCACCTTGGGTCCTCTTTCCATAAAAGGAAAAGTGTAGCCTCTGCCTTGCCCTCTCCCCCTCCAGGCGCCCATTCTGAGCAGACTCATCCTACCTTTGGGCAGTCAGCTCCCTGACGCTGGGGCTGCGGCCCATCTCCCTGCCTCTGTACTCCAGCCGCTTGGCCCTGTGCTGCCAGTGTCAGGCCACATCCTCTCTGCTCACCTCTGGATGCTTCCTTCCCCGTCCCCACCCTCTTCCCGGGCACTTCACTCAGGCTGCTCAGCCCTGGAAGCCGGCTCTGGGGCAGAGGGCAGCGGGGGGCCTGAGAAAAGGGGGCCAGAACCCTCCTGGGACCTAGGCCCTCGTGTGCGTCAGCCAGCCTTCCCCTGACTTCCAGCCTCTGGGGGCCTGTCCACCAAATGGGAAGAGACGGCGAGAGCTGGCTGTGGGTTTGGGGAAAGACGTGTCATCAGTTGGCCCCGGGCCTGTGGCCCATCCCCCATCCGGCTGTTAGGGATCCCCCTCCTCTGAGCAAGTCCCATTTTTCTTGAAAGGAAAACAAAAACTAGGATTTTTGGGAAAGAATGAGACACCATCTGAGTCCCACCATCAGCTGCTGGCTGAATGGCTTACAGCTCAGCCAATCACAGAGACCGGGGACACTTAAAAGAGCTGGCGGGGAGCGTCTGCTAGGAACCTCGGGGAGACCCACAGGACAGACGCGGAGGCAGGCAGGCAGCGGAGGCCCTCGGAAGCCGGCCGGAGAGGCAGGACTCCCACCCAGAACCTCCCACCCAGGATCAAACCAGGACTCTGGGGCCGGAGAGGCTGACGCGGGAGAGGAGGGTGTGCAGGAGCTGGCCACGAGGCACCTCTCCGGCCCAGGGCCGGTTTCCCATCTCCCGGAAGGCCCCGGCCGCTGAGCTGCTGCCTCTGACCCCAGCGCGTCCAGGCCCGGGCCGCCGCGGGAGCTCTCAGGCTGGGCGTCGGGGCACCGGCCGCCGGCGGCAGTGCTCCCGGCTCCAGCCCCCGCCATGTCCCCGACGGGCCCGCTCTCCAGGAGGGGCTGGGCAGGCTGCTGCCAGTGGGGAGCCCCGTCCCGTCTGCCCCGCACCCTGCTCCTGCTGCTGCTGGCCTCCCTCCTGCCCTCCGCCAGGCCAACGAGCCCCCTCCCCCGGGAGGAGGAGATCGTGTTTCCCGAGAAGCTCAACGGCAGCGCCCTGCCTGGCTCGGGCACCCCTGCCAGGCTGTGGTACCGCTTGCCCGCCTTCGGGGAGATGCTGCTGCTGGAGCTGGAGCGAGACCCGGGCGTGCGGGTGGAGGGGCTGACCGTGCAGTGCCTGGGCCCGGCGCCCGGGCTGCTGGGTGGGGCGGAGCCGGGCACGTACCTCACCGGCACCATCAACGGAGACCCCGAGTCGGTGGCATCTCTGCACTGGGACGAGGGAGCTCTGTTAGGGGTGCTGCAGTATCGGGGGACCGAACTCCACATCCAGCCCCTGGAGGGAGGGGTCCCTAATTCCGCTGGGGGGCCTGAGGCTCATGTCCTACGACGGAAGAGCCCTGCCAGCGGCCAGGGACCCATGTGCAGCGTTAAGGCGCCTCCCAAGAACCCCAAGCCCAGCCCCCGAAGAGCCAAGGTAGGTCCCCGCTTGCCCCCCTCCTCCCCCAGAGCGCCTGCAGCTCCTCCCTCCTCACCTGCCCCACTGACCCAGGTCCCAGCGCCCGCCCACGGCCACTTCTGTCACTCTGCCGTCTCCCTTGCTTCCTTCCCATGAGCCCTCTCGGCGCGTGCTGGCCGCTCCTTGCCTCACCCTCCTCCCAGCAGGGTCCTAAGGTGAGCGAGAGGCTCTGTGCTGGGAGTGCCCCCCCCCCCCCAGCCCCGCCTGGCGCCTGCTGCTCGGGCCCAGGTGAAGTCTCTCCTCAGGCTCTTGGCCTTGGCTCTTTCCTGAGCCCCAAATCCACACCCGCACCACACACACACACACACACACACACACACACATAGACACACACAGTCACACACAGAGACACAGACACACACACACACAGTCACACACAGAGACACACAGTCACACACAGAGACACACACACACACACACATAGACACACACAGACACACACAGTCACACACAGAGACACACAGAGACACACACACACAGACACACACACAGACACACAGACACACACAGACACACACAGTCACACACACAGACACACACAGACACACACAGAGAGACACACACACACAGAGGCACACACAGACACACAGACACACACACTCTAAAGGAGTGAGAGTTGAGGCCCAAGGGCTGGGCTTCTGGCTTCTGATCCGCCTTCCGGACGGTCCGGCAAACGGCCCACGGGCAGGAGCGGCCGGAGGAGCGGCACTCCCACTGCGTGCTGGCCAGTCCCCTCCCCACACTGGCCCGACTGCCGGGCTGAGGCTCCTCCTCCCCCTCCCACCCAGGCCCCTTCCTCCCTCCTCCTCCTCTCTCCAGCTTTAATCCAGACCAGACGCCCTCCACACCCACCACCCGAGGTCTGGCCCAGCCCCGGCTGCTGACTGCATTGTTCCTCTAACCACTCGGCTGGCAGACACGTCGCAGCCCAGCCCTGCAGGCCGCCCTGGGCCCCAGGCCCCTCCCAGGAGCAGTCCCAGCTGCTTTCCCGCGGGGACCAGCAGCCCCGGGACGGCACCCTCCTCTCCTCGCTAGCCAGCAGCTGATTGCTCATTCAGCACAAAAGCTCCGGGATTGGGGCTGGAGGAGGGACCCGGCGAGCCGGGAAGCTGGTGGAGGTGTGTGGGCCCAGCCTGCTCCGCCCAGATCCAGAGCAGGCCGCGCTGAGGGGAGGTGGTCTGGCCTGTGGCGGCGGCTTTTCAGGCCCTCCTCTCCTCTCTCCCAGCGCTTTGCTTCCCTCAGTAGATATGTGGAGACCCTGGTGGTGGCGGACGACACGATGGCAGCGTTTCACGGCGCAGGGCTGGAGCGCTACCTGCTCACAGTCATGGCCGCTGCGGCCAAGGCCTTCAAGCACCCGAGCATCCGCAACCCCGTCAGCCTGGTGGTGACGCGGCTGGTGGTGCTGGGGCCAGGCCGGGAAGGGCCCCCAGTGGGGCCCAGTGCCGCCCAGACCCTGCACCACTTCTGTGCTTGGCAGCGAGGGCTCAACACCCCAGAGGACTCGGACCCGGGTCACTTTGACACAGCCATTCTGTTTACCCGTCAGGTAGGCCCGCCAGTCAGCACCCTGTGGACGGCACCTGCCCGAGCCCCTCAGTTTGGGTGACAGCTCAGGGGATGCCGGTGCCAAGTCCTCATGCCTCTTCTGCGACCCCCCACAGGACTTGTGTGGGCTGTCCACCTGCGACACCCTGGGCATGGCCGACGTGGGCACCGTGTGCGACCCTGCTCGGAGCTGTGCTATCGTGGAGGACGACGGGCTCCAGTCGGCCTTCACTGCTGCTCACGAACTGGGTACTGGGTTCTGGGTTCTGGGTGTGGGGTACGGGGCCCTGGGTGGGGGCTGTGGTGTCTGGGACGGGTGAGAGAGGCGACAGGGTGAGGTGCGGGGACAATGAGCTCACCAGGGTGCAGATGGGGTCAAGGTGTTTCTCCCTCCCTCCGGGCCTCCGTCCAGGGCCACCCTCCTCTCTGGTGGAGACACACTCGTAGGTTTCCTAGTAATTGAGCTAGCTCATGAAAGCCACTGTAACTGCGTGTGAGTGTATGTGTATTCAGGTGAATATGTGTATGCAGGTGTATGTATGCAATGTGTGCATGCATGTGTTGCATGTGTGTGCATGTATGTGAGAGTGAGTGCATGCATGTGTGAGAGAGTGTGTATATGTATGCATGTGTGTGAGTGGGTAGTGTATGTGGGAACCTACTGTGTGTATATGTGAATATGTGTATGGGTGTGGCATAAGACAGGTATGTGGGGGGAGTGAGTGTGTGCATGTGGTGGGAGCACAGCATTGAAAGAAGTGCTGTTCAGGAGAGCTGGGACGGGACGGTGGGACAGGGCTGGGAAAGGAGGAAAGGAAGGACCTGCGCATATTTTGGGAGGAAGGGGGAGCAGAGCTCTGGGGGGCTACACACTGAGGAGCCCTCAGAGCATCAGAGGGGGTGGGGCTAGGCAAGGCCACCCCCAGCTGCAGCCAACTCCGTGAGGTGCCAGGGAGGCACCCTTGGCTCCAGCAGGGCCTCTGCTCTCATAGGCCACGTCTTCAACATGCTCCACGACAACTCAAAGCCGTGTGTGGGCCTGAACGGGCCCGGGAGCACCTCCCGCCATGTCATGGCTCCTGTGATGGCTCACGTGGATCCCGAGGAGCCCTGGTCCCCCTGCAGCGCCCACTTCATCACCGACTTCCTAGACAATGGCCACGGTAGGCAGACCTCCCGCTGTCCCCGGCGCAATGCAGCCCTGCTCCTCTGTGCTCTCCGTCTCCTTCCTCCCCCTGCAGCATGGGATGGGGCGAGAAATGCTACCAGGGGAGGCGCATTTTCAACAGAATGAGGCCTGGGCGCTGCGGGGAAGGCGGCGCCCGGCGGGACTGCCGGTGGCTCTGCGGCTGGCCTGGGAGGCAGGCCGAGTGGCTGGCGCCCTGCGTCTGTGCTTTAGATGTAGGATGTGTGCTGAGAGTTGTGTTGCCTCTGTGCTGACCAGTGAGACCGGCCTGGTGATGGCAACTGCTCCCAGGTGTTGGCAGGAATGGAATGAGGTGGCTGGACCAGCAGTGAGCCGGCGCTCCTCACGCCGGAAGCAGCCAGCTACGACAGCTTCGTGCAGGCCTGGGGGTGGGTCCCAGAGCCTAGGGCCCAGGAGCCCGAGCCCTCGGTGGCCATCTCGAGGGACGGAGCCCATCTCTGAGCCCGTGGTCCTGCCCTCCCAGGGCACTGTCTCTTAGACAAGCCGGAGGCTCCCCTGCACCTGCCTGTGACTTTCCCTGGCAAAGACTATGACGCTGACCGCCAGTGCCAGCTGACCTTCGGGCCTGACTCACACCACTGTCCACAGCTGCCACCGCCCTGTGCTGCCCTCTGGTGCTCTGGGCATCTCAATGGTCACGCCATGTGCCAGACCAAGCATTCGCCCTGGGCTGACGGCACCCCGTGCGGGCCTGCTCAGGCCTGTATGGGTGGCCGCTGCCTCCATGTGGACCAACTCCAGGACTTCAAGGTGCGGCAGCAGGCAGGGGGCAGAGGCTGGGCAGGGCTGGCCTGGTGCCCAGGAGGGAGCATGGTTACCATCCTTCCCTTCTGTGCGGCTGCAGGTCCCACAGGCCGGCGGCTGGGGTCCCTGGGGGTCCTGGGGCAGCTGCTCTCGGAGCTGTGGGGGCGGCGTCCAGTTCTCCTCCCGGGACTGCACGCAGCCCGTCCCCCGGAACGGTGGCAAGTACTGTGAGGGCCGCCGCACCCGCTTCCGCTCCTGCAGCACGCAGCACTGCCCCGCGGGCTCAGGTGAGGACCCGGAAGGACCAGGCGGGGTGGGAATCAAGGAAGTGCTGATGTCCCTGCAGGGGAGGGCAGTGTTTACCCTCAGACCTGCCCCCCCAAGAGAGGTGCCAGCTGGGGGACCTGAGGGGCCGGGTGCAGGGCTGTGGGGGTGAGGGGCCAGGCCCTGACTGTGCCTAGCGCCCTTACAGCACTGACCTTCCGAGAAGAGCAGTGTGCTGCCTACAACCACCGCCCCGACCTCTTCAAGAACTTCCCTGGGCCCATGGACTGGGTCCCTCGCTACGTGGGTGTGGCTGCCGGTGACCAGTGCAAACTCACCTGCCAGGCCCGGGCCCTGGGCTACTACTACGTGCTGGAGCCGCGGGTGAGCCGGAACGCGGGTCTGTCTGTGCCCATCCTCCCCCTGCCTTCTGCAGGCGCAGTCCCTGCTGGCACCCAGGCCCGGCCAGCAGCCAGCTCCCCGAGGCCTTCTGTTCATGGTGTTTGGAAACAAACCCCAGCTCCAGACAGCAGGCCCACAGGGCAGTGCAGCCTGCCCCCAACCCTCCTGCTCCGAGTAGGCAGGAGGGGAGCGTGTGGCCTTCGGGGCAAGGCTCTGACCCTTTCCTACGGGCTCCTCCGCCAGATCCCAGCAGTGCTCCGGCAGCTCTTGGGCGGCCAGGCCTGCGGGAGACAGTGGTGCCTGCTCTGGCTCTGTGGTAGGCCCGGGCTGGAGGCTGAAAACCCCCAAGCTCTCTCTGCCCTGCTCAGGAGAATTCCTACAGGCTGGCTGCCCTCTAGCGGCCGTCTGGGACGGTGCCCTCGAGGTTTAGGGCTTGGTGTTGGGACCTAGTCATGATTCCCACCGCGGTTCTCTAACGGCGGCCAGCACGGAGCCTTTGGCCAGGTTCCAAATCGGAGCCTCGGCATCCAGCTCAGAGCCCTCTGTTAGGCACGTTTATAAGCACTCAGCGCAGAGCCCGGTCAGAGAGGTGCTCTGAGGCGGTCACTCTGGGCCCCTCCCCACTCCGTCCACAGCCCCTCCCTCGCGGGATGTGGGTCTCTTTTGGTTACCAACCCCCTGGACTTGAGAGGGACCCTTTGCATTCCTCCTCTTCTCCTCAGGTGGCAGACGGGACGCCCTGTTCCCCAGACAGCACCTCGGTCTGTGTTCAAGGCCGCTGCATCCATGCCGGCTGTGACCGCGTCATTGGCTCCAAAAGGAAATTTGACAAGTGCATGGTGTGCGGCGGGGACGGCTCTGGCTGTAGCAAGCAGTCCGGCTCCTTCAGGAAGTTCAGGTTCACCCACTGCTCATTTCCTCCCCCTCCTCCTGGACACTCGGGCTGGGGTCAGAGGTGAGCTCAGCACCTCCTCTGAGAGTCTCGTAAAGGAGACGGTGACAAGAGGCCGCAGTGCCCCTCCTGCTCCGGAGGCTCCTGGGGACGGCGGCCTCCCTCCCGGAGGGACAGTGGGGGCTGAGCAGCCACCGAGGAGCCCGGCTTCCAAGGGCACCTCAGTGTGGGGGCACGGTGGGAAGTCCAGAGGTCAAAGGGTGTAGGCACATTCACAGGTACTGAGATCCAGGCTGGACAACTCACATATGTCTAGGAAGGCAGCCCTCTACACACACAAACACACTAATACAGATACACACATGCACACTCACACATCACACTTGCATGTGTGCACAAATATACATGCACATAGATGCAAGTGTCAGCACATGTGCTCTCACACATGCATACAAATACACACATGCCAGGCACATACACAGCTCAGAAAGCTGAGGGGTGTGGGGAGATGCTGAGCTCGTCTCTGCTCCTTCCGCACAGGTATGGCTACAACAGCGTGGTCACCATACCAGCGGGGGCCACCCACATCCTGGTGCGGCAGCAGGAGGCCCCAGGGGCGCGGAGCCTGTACCTGGCCCTGAGACTGCCCAATGGCTCCTACGCCCTCAATGGTGAATACACTCTGACGCCCTCCTCCGCCGACGTGGTGCTGCCAGGGGCCGTCCGCCTGCGCTACAGCGGGGCCACCGCAGCCGCCGAGACGCTGGCCGGCCACGGGCCCCTGGCCCAGCCCGTAACGCTGCAGGTCCTGGTGGCCGGCAACCCCCAGAGCGCCCGCGTCCGGTACAGTTTCTTCGTGCCCCTGCCGGCCCCTCCTCCGCAGCCTGCTCCCCGGGACTGGCTGCAGCAAAAGGCACAGATCCTGGAGGTGCTGCGGCGGCGGCGCCCCTGGACCGGCAAGAAATAGCCTCACCGCCCGGTGCCCTGGCGCCGCCAGACTGAGCTGGGGGGGCTTCGGAGGAGCCTCGTGCGGGACACGGGAGGGGGTGCCCCCCAGGACGCTCCTGCCCTGGAGGCAGCCGCCGCGGGAGGTCTGAACCGCCCTCTGCCCTGCTGGTCACAGGAGCGGAGGCAGGGCGCCTGCTGTATTTATTTAGTATTTATTCACTTTTATTTAGCACCAAGGAAGGGGCTCTGTGGAAACTGCCCCTCTGCCCCTCAGGGCCCCACTCTGGCCAGGAAATCCGGGGTGGGGTGATAAGCCCAGTGGTGAGCGCATGTGTATGTGTGTGTGTGAGTGTGTGTGAGTGTGTGAGTGTGTGTGTGAGCGTGTGTGTGTGAGTGTGTGTGTGTGAGTGTGTGTGTATGAGTGTGTGTATGAGTGTGTGTGTGTGAGTGTGTGTGTGTGAGTGTGTGTGTGAGTGTGTGTGTGTGAGTGTGTGTGTATGAGTGTGTGTGTGTGAGTGTGTGTGTGTGAGTGTGTGTGTGAGTGTGTGTGTGTGAGTGTGTGTGAGTGTGTGTGTATGAGTGTGTGTGTGAGAGTGTGTGTGTGTGTGAGCGTGTGTGTAAGAAGATGTGAGTGTGTCTGTGCATGAGGTGCAGCCTGCCCTGCCCTCCTTTCCGGAGAGCTGTTTCTGGGAAGGACGCCGCGAGGGGGTGGGGGTGGGGGCAGGCAGGGCCTCAGGGAGTCAGGGTTGCCATGTTTTTAAATGTAAATTGAATTCTGTTATTTATGTGCCCCCTTTGGAGTCAGACAGATGCAGGCTGCACCCTGGCTCCACATCTTGAACACGTGCCCCCAATTGCCAATCATAATCCCTCCCCGAGGGCTGCGGCCGGGTGGGAGCGGCACGAATAAAGAACCACCTCTGCCCTGTGACCCCCTGCCGTCTCCGCCTGCCCAGGGGCCTGCCACGCACCTGCAGGTGGCAACGAGCCACGCCAGCGGAGCCCGCCTGGCCGGCTCAGGGCCTCTGCTGGCGGCCGTGTCCTCAGTGGCAGCGCTCTGCCCACAGCGAGGAAAGAGCATCAGCTCCCAGCACAGCCAGCGACTGCGTGAAGGTGCAGAGACCCCGGAGCAGCGCCGGACACAACGAGCCTCAGCAGTGCGCTCGGGGGGCGGAAAGAGCTTTGGAGCAGGAGTTGGGGTCTGACTTGAGCGAGGTTCATCCTATCAGAGTCGGTACCTCCGATGCTGAGCCTCAGGCCGCTCGTGTTGTGAGGGAGCTCATTATACGGTTCCCACGGCTGTTCTAGGAACAGTGACAGTCTTTCAGAATAGGAAGGCCATACCCAGGCGAGAGGTGACCACTGTGACTATTGAGAGACAGGGCCCAGCCTCTGCAGACCGAGGCCAGACGGAAGGGAGTGTGGTTTGGTGGAAGGCAGGGGCGGCCGAGGCCACGCGCCCTCCGGGGCAGAGGGTGCTGCTGAGCAGGAGCCGGTGGGAAGGGTGAGGGTGGACCCTGCCAGCATTTGGAATCTTGCCTGGCAGTTGCGGCACTGCTGTGGGGGGGGTGCGGGGGACTCGTGGGGAGGTGGGAGGAGTCCCTGAGGTGGGGGTGGCAGAGGTAAGCCCACAGCAGCTGGGGAGCTGGCTCTGGCAGGCTGTGGGCGGGCTGGGGGGGGGCGCTGTGTGTGCCGCCCTCCCCAGGGCGGCGGGCTGACCCCGGTGAGTCCCAGGCTGTGCCTCCGCGCCTGTGCTGCAGGCCGCCTTCGTGTCCTCTGGTCCCCAGCGGCCATGGGAACAGGGCACGCCCCTCTTCCTTCCAGCACACACAGTCCCACTCGGTGCTTGGCCTCTTCCCTGTGCTGGGCCAGCCCCGGGACTCAGCTGTTCCATCTGGTTAGGAAGGCTAGACCCCCAGACCTCCAGACCTCCAGACCTCCAGACCCCCAGACCCCCAGACCTCCAGACCCCCAGACCTCCAGACCTCCAGACCTCCAGACCCCCAGACCCTCAGACCTCCAGACCTCCAGACCTCCAGACCCCCAGACCTCCAGACCCCCAGACCTCCAGACCAGAGCCAGGGCTGAGGAGCTCACTGCTTCCAGGAGGCTCCGCGAGGAGGAGCCGGAGCCAGCACAGAGCGGGTGGTGAGGAGGAGGGGGAGCCAGCACAGAGCGGGTGGTGAGGAGGAGCCGGAGCCAGCACAGAGCGGGTGGTGAGGAGGAGGGGGAGCCGCTTGCTGGGCGATGGGGGTGAGTCAGCCCGGCCCTGAGCTCCAGGAACCCTGACAGCCCTTCCCACTCAGGGCCGGTCCCTCTTGGAAATCACCATCCCGTGTGACTTCACCAGGAAGCAGGGCTCTGACTGGCACAAAGAAGTTTTTCCCAGAAAGGGCTGAGCCCTGGCTACTTCCGTGATTGGTGGGGGGAGGGAGGAGACGCCATGGGCAGCTGGCCCTTAGTCCCAGGAAGGCCTGACCCTCCTGGAGGGCTCCCCCCAACTTCCTTCCCAGACTCAGGCTGGGACTCAGCCTCTGCCCTGAAGTCAGGGTCCAGCTCATCTTGCTAGGGGTGGGGGTGCTTGCCTGCCTACAGGAGCCGAGCCAGCCCTCCTCCCAGGCCCCGATTGCCGTCCTGGCCCAGCTGGAGGCCCACAGGGAGGGAGGGCAGGGGACAAGCACGGGGCTCAGATGGAAAAGCGGCAGGATGTGCTGGAGGGGAAGACAGGGGCTGCTGAGCAGGGAGGGCTGTGCGGGGAGAGTCCACTCGAGGTCAGACAAGCACGTGTGGGGAGGCGAGTGCGCCCTGTGCTTGAGGTTGAAGCAATAAGTGGGCCCATTCCTGACACGTTTTCTGCCCTTGCGAGTCTCTGCTTCTTGTGGTTCGAGCAGAGGAGTCTGGGCATTTGTCCAACCACTGCCGCTGTGGGCGTGGGGAGTCGGTTTCTGGGGGTGCTGTGGGACGGGCTACTCATTCCACACCCCCACTCAGCCGGTTTCTCAGTTACAGTGCTTTGAGACTCGAACCCAGATGGCAGCCTAGGCAGTCTCCTAAGCTGCTGCCTCATCAACAATTTAAAAAAAACAAAAACAACTAAAATTGAGGAGGATTTCATCAAAACCACAGGAAAACTGGCGGAGTGGGATATCTACAACTAGAAAGAAGGAGAAGCGCCACCGCCGCCATGTGGAGTTTAGAGCCGCAGCGGAGCCGCCGCCGCTGCTGCCACTGCCGGTGAGGGAGGCCCACCGAGAGTGGAGCCGGCCCCACGCTGGGCCCAGGGAGCCCCGGGAGCCGGCCACCTCGGAGCCTGGCCTCCGGCCCGCAGCTGTCCCGCCCGCCCGCCCGCCCGCCGTGGGCCTCTTTTGTCAAATATTAATTGAGCATAGTGATTTGGGTTGATATCTGGATTCTCTAATCTATTCCATTGATCTATATGTCTGTTCTTGTGCCAGTACCAGGCTGTTTTGAGAACAGTTGCTTTGTAATACAGCTTGAAATCTGGTATTGAGATCCCTCCTACTTTACTCTTCTTTCTCAAGATAGCTGAGGCTATTTGGGATCTTTTATTGTTCCAAATGAATTTTTGGAGAGTTCTTTCTAGGTCTGTGAAGTATGCCATTGGTATTTTAATGGGGAGTGCATTGAACTTATAAATTGCTTTGGGAAGTATGGACATTTTGATGATGTTGATTTTACCAATCCATGAACATGGTATGTTCTTTCATCTGTTTACATCTTCCTCTATTTCTTTTTTCAGTGTCATGTAGTTTTCTGCATATATGTCTTTTACCTCCTTAGTTAAGTTTATTCCTAGGTATCTTAATTTTTTTGGTGTGATGGTAAATGGGATTGCTTTTTTTAGTCTCTGTTTCTGTAAGTTCACTGTTGGTGTATAGAAATGCTAAAGATTTCTTGGCATTGATTTTGTATCCTGCTACATTGCCAAATTCATTTATTAAGTCTATTAGTTTTTTATGGAATCTTTTGGGTTTTGTTTTGTTTTTTGTTTTTTTGTTTTTTGTCTTTTGGGTTTTTTATGTTCAGTATCATGTCATCTGCAAATAGGGACAACTTTACTTTTTCTTTTCCAATTTTGATGCCTTTTATTTCCTCTTCTTGTCTAATTGCAATGGGTAGTACTTCCATTACTATGTCAAATAGGAGTGGTGAGAGTGGGCATCCCTGTCTTGTTCCTGTTCTTAGAGGGAATTGTTTTAGTTTTTCCCCATTGAGTATGATGTTGGCTGTGGGTTTATCATATATAGCTTTTATTATGTTGAGGTATGATCCTTGTACTCCCATCATGTTGAGAGTTTTTATCAGGAAAGGGTGTTGTATTTTATCAAATGCTTTTTCTGCATCAATTAATATGACTATATGATTTTTAACTTTCAGTTTGTTTATGTGATGTATCAGGTTTATTGATTTGTGGATATTGTACCATCCTTGCTGGAAGAAATCCTACTTGGTCATGGTGTATGATCTTTCTGATGTTCTTCTGGAGCCGATTTGCTTGAATTTTGTTGAGGATTTTGGCATCTATGTTCATGAGGGATATTGGCCTGTAATTCTCTTTCATTGGTTTGTCTTTATCTGGTTTTGGTATTAGGGTGATGTTGGCTTCATAGAAGGAGTTTTGAAGTGTTCCTTCCTCTTGAATTTTTTGGAAAAGTCTGAGGAGGATAGGTTTTAGTTCTTCCTTGAATGTTTGGTAAAACTCTCCTGTGAAGTCATCTGGCACTGGGCTTTTGTTTGCTGGAAGCTTTTTGATGACTGCTTTAATTTCTTCCCAAGTCACTGGTCTATTGAGATTTTTAGATTCTTCCTGATTGAGTTTTGGAAGGTTATATTTTTCTAGAAATATGTCCATTTCCTCCAGGTTGTCCAGTTTGTTGGAATAGAGTTGTTCATAATATTTTGTAACAATCCTCTGTATTTCGGTGGGGTCTGTTGTTATTTCACCTCTTTCATTTCTGATTTTGTTTATTTGGGTCCTCTCACTTTGTTTCTTGGTTAGCCTGGTTAGAGGTTCGTCAATCTTGTCTATTCTTTCAAAGAACCAGCTCTTGGTTTTGTTAATCTTATATATTGTTTCTTTGGTCTCTATGTCATTTATCTCTGCTCTGATTTTTGTTATTTCCTTCCTTCTGCTTACACTGGGCTTTTCTTGTTGCTCTTTTTCTGTTTGAGTTTTAGAGTTAGATAATTTGTTACCATTTTTTTCTTGTTTTTTTTTTTCTTTTCCTTTTTTTTTTTTTTTTTTTTTACCATAGTCTTGTAGAGATACGAACTTCCCTCTCAAAACTGCTTTTGCTGTGTCGCATAGATTTTGGATTGTTGGGTTTTCATTGTCATTTTGCCATGATGTTTTTAATTTCTTCCTTGATTTCTCTGGTAACCCAGTCCTTGTTCAATAGCATGCTATTCAGTCTTTATGGTGTTTGATTTCCTTGGATTATTTTTATTGTAGTTGATTTCCAATTTTATGACACTATGATCTGAGAAAATGCTTGATATGATTTCTATCTTCTTGAATTTGAAGAGACTTTGCCTATCTCCCAACATGTGATCATCTTTGAAAATGACCCATGTGCACTTGAGAAGAATGCGTATTCTGTGGCTTTGGGGTGAAATGTTCTGAAGATGTCGATTAATTCCATCTGATCTAGTGTGTCATTTAGGGTTGATGTTTCTTTGCTGATGTTTTGTTTAGTTGATTTGTCCAAAGGTGACATGGGGTATTAAAATCTCCTACTATGATTGTATTGCTATTAATCTCTCCCTTAATGTCCTCCAGCAGTTGTTTTTCTTTATGTATTTGGGTGCACCTCTATTGGGTGCATATATGTTCACCAGGGTTATTTCTTCTTGTTGAATTGCTCACTTTAGTGTTATGAAGTGGCCTTCATTATCTCTTGTTATGTCATTCACTTTGAGATCTGATTTGTCAGATATAAGTATTGCTACCCCAGATTTTTTTTTCATTTCCATTTGCCTGAAAAACCTTTTTCCATCTCTTCACCCTCAGTCTGTGTGCATCTTTTTTTCTGAAGTGGGTTTCTTGTAGACAGCATATATATGGGCCTTGTTTTCTTATCCAGTCTGTTACCCTGTGTCTTTTGATTGGAGAATTTAAACCATTTACATTTACAGTTATTATTGATAGGTACTTATTTGACGCCATTTTTATTCTGTTCCCCTGTGTTCATTCCTTGCTTCCTATTTCTTTATGTTTACAGTAGACCCTTTAGCATTTCTTGCATTGTGGGTTTTGTGGAGATGTATTCCTTTAGTCTTTTTTTGTCTGTGAAGCTCCTAATTTCACCTTCAATTTTGATTGATAGCCTTGCTGGGTACAGTATTCTTGGGTTCAGACCCTTCCTTTGCATGACTTTGTATATTTCATCCCATTCCCTTCTGGCCTGATGAGTTTCTGGTGAAAAATCAGTTGCTAGTCTGATGGGGGTTCCTTTATATGTAACTTTCTGTCTCTCTCTGGCTGCTTTTAAGTTTCTTACTTTGTCGTTGGTGTTGGCCAATTTAATTATAATGTGCCTTGGCATTGGTTTTTTGGGATTCCTTTTACTTGAGACTCTGCAAGCATCTTGTTTTTGTCTTCTCTATCTCAGGAAAGTTTTCTGTCATTAGTTCTTTTAAAATATATATATTTTATTGATTTTTCACAGAGAGGAAGGTAGAGGGTCAGAGAGTTAGAAACATCGATGAGAGAGAGATCCACCAGCTGCCTCTGGCACACCCCCTACTGGGGATGTGCCCACAATCAATGTACATGCCCTTGACCGGAATCGAACGCGGGACCTTTCAGTCTGCAGACAAACGCTCTGTCCACTGAGCCAAACCAGTTTCGGCTGTCATTATTTCTTGAAATACATTTTCCATGTCTGCTTAAGTTTCCTTTCCTTCTGGAACCCCTATAATTCTAATATTGTTTTGTTTTATATTGTCTCAAAGCTCCAGTAGGCTCTCCTCCTGCTTTTAAATGTTTCTTTCTTGAAGCTGTTCTAATTGGACATTTTATTCCATCTTGTCTTCTAGCTCACTGATGCGGTCCTCTGCTTCTTCTAGTCTACTCTTGATACTTTCTATTGAGTTCTTCATAGTAGTGATGGCATTTTTCATTTCTTCGTGGTTCATCTTCATTTCTTCTTGGTTCTTCTTCATTTCCTCTTGGGTCTTACTCATATTGTCAAATTTGTCTTCCATTCTTTTATTTATTTATAATTTTTAATTTTTTAAAATTTATTAAGGTATTATATGTGTACATAGCTTACCATTCCCCCCCCCCCCACCTCCCATTCGTGCCCTCCATCCCCAGAGTTCTGTGTTTGTTGGTTGTACTTATATGCATGCATACCAGTCCTTCGGTTGTTCTCTTATCTCCCCCCAGGTCTCCTTCCCCTCCCTGCTGTCATTTGACAATCTGCTTGTTTTATGGTGACTATCTCATGACCACATGAATAGAATCAGTTCCTCATTTGGCAGTCTGCTTGTTTTATGGTGACTATCTCAGGACCACACGAATAGAATCCGCTCCTCTCTGATTCACACTTCCCCTACCCCTGGGGCACACGGCTCTCCAGGGACACACGGCCCCCTGGATCACATGGCTCACCCGGGGCACACAGCCCCCTGGGACACTCGGCTCACCCCGGGCACACGGCCCCTCTGGGGCGCTGGGGTCGCGAACTGGAGGTGCCGCGCTAGCTCCTCGCTAGCATGGCGGGCCGGCTGGGATGGCTGAAGGCGGGGAGACTGCACTCCAAGGAGTCTCAGCGGAATGGCTGCAGATGCGGATGGCAAGCTCTGAAGTAACCCACTCCCTGGGCCCAGCGTGGAGTGAGCTCTGTTCTTGGTGGGCTTCCCTCACCCACTGCAGCAGCGGCGGGTATGGCAGAGGCGGTGGATTTTGTGGCTTAATTTCCACTGTATTTTTTAAATCCACATGGCGGCAGTGGCGCCCCTCCTTGGGGTCTCTGCAGAGGTTCCGGCTCGGCCTTGCAGTGGCAGGCCTGATGGGCGAAGGGCTTGCTGGGGCAGTGAATGGAAGGTGCCACGCCATCTCCTCATGGCAGGCGGGCTGGGATGGCTGCGGGTGGGCTGAGATAGCTGCGGGCGGGGAGACCGCGCTCAAAGTTGTCTCGTTTGGGGCAGAAACGGAGCAGCTGCGGACGCAGAGGCTAAGTTCTGAAGCTACCCACTCCCTGGGCCCGGGGCAGAGTGAGCTCTGTTCTCGGTGGGTTTCCCTCATTTGCGGCGGCAGTGGGTGTGGCAGCGATGGTCGCTCTTATGGTTCAATTTTCACTGTAGTTTTAAAATCCACATGGTGGCAGTGGCAGGAGCTTAAGCCCAGCGGAGGAAGGACTCACTGGGGCCGCGAACGGAAGGCGCTGCACCAGCTCCTCACCAGCATGGTGTTGTGTGGAGGCCTGGCTGAGATGTCTGCAGGCAGGGAGACGCCGCGCCATCTCCTCACCTGCACAGTAGGTGGCTGGGAAAGCTGCAGGCTGAGATGTTTGCAGATGGGAAGACCGTGCTCAAAGGTGTCTCATTCCGGGCAGGTGCCGAATGCGCGGCGGAGGCCCGGCATTGGCTCCCTCGCTCCCACAGCTAGCCAGCCGGGATGGCCCACTCCCTGGGCCCCAGGGCAGAGCGAGCTCTGGCTTCCCTCATTACTGGCAGCAGTGGCTCCTGCGGGTCTGGTTCCACCATAGTTTTAAACTCCACATGGCAGCAGCGGCGCCTTGCTTTGTGTCTAGTTGTAGTCATCCCATTCCGCCAGCTTTCCTGTGGGTCTGCTGCAATCCCTTTTCCATTTTTGCTGTTGTTTTGTTCCAAATTGTTGATGAGGTGGCAGCTTAGGAGACTACCTAGGCCGCCATCTTGTTCGGTCAGTTTTGTCTTCCATTCTTTTTAGATATCTTATGATCATTACTCTGAATTCTTGCTCTGGTAGTTTGCTTGCCTCTAACTCATTTACTTCCTTTTCTGGTGATGCCTGCTTTTCTTTCATGTGTAGGCTATTTCTTTGTCTCCCCATGTTCTCTCTTTTCAGGATGTCTGGTTATGTAGTTCTCTTTCTCCTGTGTTGATTTAAAGGCACAAAATACAACACTACCAGGTACAACACCACACAGAACTGAACAGGAATGTATTTGCAATATTAATAACCTCTAATAAAGGTGACCACTAGAGAAAGGCAAATTAGGGGAGAGGAGAGAAAGAGAAAAGGTAAAGAGAGAGAGAGAGAGAGAGAGAGAGAGAGAGAGAGAACAAAATAGAGGGATAAATAAAGAGAACAAAGAAAAAAAGAAAAAAAAGTAGTGTCAAACTGAAATTGGGTAACAGGGAAAAAAAAGAAAAAAAGAGTGAGAGTGAGAAAGAGAGAGATAAGAAGCAGACTAATAGAGAAAAGGGGGACAAACTATATATATATGTGGAGAAAATTCCAATAGGAAAACCACTAAATCTAGCAAATGCCAACAACAATACAATACCTACTACTATCAAGCAAGTCTAGGATAAACAGAAATAAAAAACATACAAAAACAAAGCAATTACCAAATACTACACAACATTAACAACAAAAGAATAAACATATCAATCTCACTAAAAAGCATAAAAATTCAATATAATCAACTTTCACGCAAACAACAACAAAAGGACAGAGAGGAAAACCGTTTTTTTTTGTTTTGTTTTGTTTTGTTTTGTTTTTTACTAGTTAATATAGTGAAGAGGTTGGTGTTTATGCACTTGGGACAGGGAGTTGGAAATTAGGTATATAAGTAGGGTGAGAAAGAAAAGGGAAAAACTAAAGCAGGAAAGGGTTAAGATAAACAGGAGATGAAAAGGGGATAGGTTAGTAATAGAGTGATGGCGTAAAGGTTGAGTTGAGATAAGGTTGAATGATGCTATAGTAGGGATGAAACTAGAATGAAGACTAATCTCAGTGTAAAATAAAGAGAAAATAAAATGGTACTTTAAAAAAGAAAAAGGAAACAAAAAGTGCAAAATAGCAGTAGACTAAAAAATGTAATTATTGAAGACGTAATCTCAAGTGAGGAAAAAAGAAAAAAATTGTTTCTTAAGTAAAGGATGTAAAAATGAAAATAAAAGATTAAAAATAAAAATATTTAAAAATAAAAAAAATAAAATACTGTATTTGCCGGTGTATAAGATGATTTTTTGGCCCTGAAAAATACGTATTTGCTGGCGTATAAGACGACTGAGCATATAAGACAACCCCCTAACATTTCCACTAAAAATACAGAGTTTGTTATATACTCGCTGTATAAGACTACCCCCCACTTGGAGGCATATTTTTCAGGGCCAAAAAATCATCTTATACGCCGGCAAATACGGTATGTAAAAATGAAAATAGAACAAAATATAGAAAAATTAGCATTAAAATGTGCACTACTGGTCATTCACTTTTGATTAATTAAAAGTAGTAAAAAAAAAAAAGTCAGTTTGTATATCAGCCCCTAGGTGGCAGTATTTCTGGATTGACTTCCCCTTGGCTCCTCTGGCTTTTTTTCTATCTCTATGGCTCTCCTATGGTGGCTCCTGTTCAGGTCCCCCATTTCCAGGAAGGCAGTTTCCCCCTGCAGTCTCCCAGGATATGCCAAACCGGGCAGTCTTCCCTAGTGCCCACAAGCCAGGGGGCAGCGGGGATCTGGCACAGGATGGGTCTGCGCCAAGGTGTCCAGATGTTCTGCTTATGAAGGGATAGACACGATTCTTAAGAATTTGTCCCGCACCCCTTAGTGTTTTAAAAAAAAGTCCCGATTTTTGGGAAGAGCACGCCAAACCCGGCACTGGGTCTTGCAGCACGCGATTCTCTCTGGGGTCCTGCCTCTTTTGAAGCCAGCTCTGGCCTCGCAGCCGCTGCAGCAGGAACCCAGAACCCCCATGTTCTCCCCGGCAAACTCTGACCTTTCCGTGGGTGATTGAAGAACTTCCATGAATCCACGCATCTGCGCTGATTGGGGCGTCACAACTGCTCGTGGACTCCACTGTTGTGGGTCCCCCAGGCCTCAGGTAAGGTCCTCTTTTGTTTGTAAGATGGCGTAGTTTTCCCTCTGAGCCTGCAGGTCCAGGAGAGGTTCCCGCTGCAGTGCGAACTGCCTGGTCAGGGAATCCTGTCCAGCAACCCCCCCATATCTTCTCCTAGAGCTCTGCCACCCCTCAGTTTGCAAACTAACACTCCCCGAGCGATTCTCAGGCGCTCCTATCTCCTCTGGGACGAGGTTCAGAACAGGTCCATCTGATCCGCCGCCATGTTGTCGACACCTATTCTCTTGATTTTTAGATTCACTTGTTGGTAGGTATGTATTTGATGTCTTTTGGTTGTTCATCATTTTTTACTTTTACCTTTTTCTTCTTCTTCCTCTTCTTAAATAATACCCTTCAGCATTTCATGTAATCCTGGTTTGGTGGTGATGAACTCCTTTAACTTTTTCTTATCTGTGAAGCTCTTTATCTGACCTTCAATTCTGAATGATAGCGTCTCTGGGTAGAGTAATCTTGGTTGTAGGTTCTTGCTGTTCATCACTTTGAATATTTCTTGCCACTCCCTTCTGGCCTGCATAGCTTCTGTTGAGAAATCAGCTGACCGTCGTATGGGTACTCCCTTGTAGGTAACTTTTCTCTTGCTGCTTATAAGATTTTCTCTTTGTCTTTTGCCCTTGGCATTTTAATAATGATGTGGCTTGGAGTATTCCTCTTTGGATTCCTACTGTTTGGGGTCCTGTGTGCTTCCTGATCTTATAGGTCTGTTTCTTTCACCAGGTAGGGAAAGTTTTCTGTCATTATTTCTTCCATTAAGCCTTCAATATTCTGCTCACTCTCTTCTTCTGGCACCCCAAAAATCCGGATGTTGGTACGCTTTAAGCCATCCTGGAGGCTCTTTACACTATCCTCACACTTTTGGATTCTTCTTTCTTTCTGCCTCTCTGGTTGGGTAATTTTTGCTTTCTTATATTCCAGATCTTTGGTTTGATTCTTGGGGCATGTTGATCTATAGTTGAGTTTCTGTATATTCTTTATTTCAGAATATATGCTTAATTCTGGCTTTGTATGCTTAATTTCTGGCTGATCCTTTTCCATTTTTTGGTATTCTCATTAAGGTCCTTGAAGGTCTCACCAAGATTCTTGGATGTCTCATCAAGTTTCTCAAAGATTTTTAGAAGATTCTTGAGTAATCTTATAAATGTGACCCTGAACTGTGTGTCGTCCAGTAGTTAACTCTCCTCCATCTCTCCCATTCGTGTCATGCTTCTGTGTTTCCTCATTTTGGCTGCCTCCATGTGTTGATGGAGTGGTGTTGTGTGGTAGGTGACCTATAGGGGCCAGTAGCTCAGCTTCCCCATTCTCCTGAGGTGGTAGCTTTTGCTATATTCCTTTGTGGGCTTAGTGCAAAGTCTTGGTGTAATTAAGCCTTGATTGCTGTTGATACACTGGGAGGAATTGACCTCCAGGCCAATTGCCTGTGAGGATCCACTGTGTCTATAAAGGAAGAAGTGCTGCACTGGAGACAGTGGGGCTTTGATGCTCACTGTGACTGTCTCCCAAATGTGTCACTTATGGGTGTGAGGGATTGAAACTGAGCACTAGAACTCTGGTTTCTGGGTCTCAGTGAGGTGCAGTTCAGCTACTGTCTGAGGCCAGTACTGTCGCGGAAGCTACAGTGCGAACCACAGTCCTGTCCTTCTTGGGTCTGTTTGCCCCCAGGTTGCAATTTTGCTAAACTTCAACAGAGAGGGCCATTCATATGCAAAGTCCGCTGCTTGAAGCTTCGATGTGTTGTGAAGGGTGGAGTCTCAGGGAGTCACTTGGCCAGGGCGTGGCCAACAGCGATGGCTGCCTGTCCGCTGCCTTTCCGATGGTGTCCCCGAGTCTCCCTGCATCTCAAACCACAGACAACAAACAATCTCAGCTCTGCAAGCAAGCCAGCCTCACTTTCTGACGCCATGGCAGACAGTCTAGCCTAGGGGTGGGCAAACTTTTTGACTCCAGGGCCACAATGGTTCTTAGACTGGACCGGAGGGCCGGAACAAAAGCAACCTGACCATGCTGGCACTCTCATCTTGGGCTGCTGGTGAAGGAGCGAAGGGGAGAGCAAGAGAACTCTCTGCTCTTTCGACTCCGTGGGCCGGATAGCAGAGCCGAACGGGCCGGCCCGAGAGCCATAGTTTGCCCACAGCTGGTCTAGCCTCTCCCCAGAAACTGGATTTCAGAGAGATCGGGCGCTTGTCTCTCTTCGGGTTGAGGAAAGCACTGCCTCCGCCAGCCCTTCTGGCGTCCGCGCCCCCAGTTTTTCAGCCCTTGTGCCCTGGATTCTCCTCTTTCTCCTTCAGTCTGGTTGTAGGGCTTCCTCTCAGCCAGCTTTAGTTTGGTTTAGGGGAGATAGACGTTTATTTTATAGTTTGTTTTTTAACTGTATTTTGGGTGTTTTTGAGATACAACTTGACACATATCCATACAACTTTATATCTGCATGTATTGGGAAATGATTTATAGGTTGTTGTGTTTTTTTTTAACTTGTTGTGCACAGCAGCCATTTAGGAGTGTTTACCTATACTGCCATCTTTGTTCCTCTCTCATTATTGATGTTTATCTCTCTCTCCTTCTCTCCTCTCTGAAATCAATAAAAATATATTTAAGCCGAAACCGGTTTGTCTCAGTGGATAGAGTGTCAGCCTGTGGACTGGAAGGTCAATTCAATTCTGGTCAAGGGCATCTGGTTGAGGGCAGATCCCCAGTGGGGGGTGTGCAGGAGGCACCTGGTCGATATGTCTCTCTCATCGATGTTCCTAACTCTATCCCTCTCTCTTCCTCTCTGTGAAAAATCAATAAAATATATATTTTTAAAAAGAATGAGGAGCTGAAACCGGTTTGGTTTGTAGGGCCCCAAGATTGAGGAATTGGCCTCCCCCACTGCCTGTTCCAGGATGTGACCTTTAAGGTTAAAGATTAGACAGGAATGAGGTCAGTCCCCAGAAACTCCCTACCCTGAAATGCAAAAAGCCAGAATGCAATATTTTATGACAAATATTAAAGCAGGGCTAGGTCCCGAGGGAGGTTGACCGCTGTGGAATTCTCCCTCTGGGAACTGAGCTGACCACCTCAGAATGCACCTGTCAGGAAGAGACCATCCAGCCTCCTTAACCGCAGAGCTATAGCTATTTTATCTGTTTCTGGGAGGGCTATAGGTATTTTATCTGTTTCTGGGATTGGCCTGCTAAAACAGACCATCCGGCCTCCTTGGGAAATGAGTCAACTGTCAACTATTATGAGCCAAATATTAACCGTTAACATAGTTCCCTGATTTACAGACCACTGCGTGTGGTTTTTGCCTTTATAAACTCATGTCCTGCAATTACTCGGTGCTCCAGTCAGCCAGCACTTCCCTCGGGTTGCTGTCTGCCTGAGAAGCCCCTGCGCTGCGCTTGTAATAAAACCTCTTGCGTTTTGCATCAAGTTTCGGTCTCGGCGTTTGACTTGGGGTCGTCGCCCACTCAGTCGGACTCACCGGGAGTCTTGGGACCTTACAGGTTCAGTGGATAGAGCGTCGGCCTGTGGACTGAAAGGTCCCGGGTTCGATTCCAGTCAAGGGCATGTACCTTGGTTGCGAGCACATCCCCAGTAGGAGGTGTGAAAGAGGCAGCTGATCGATGATTCTCTCTCATCGATGTTTCTAACTCTCTGTCCCTCCCTGAAAAAAATCAATAAAATATATTAAAATATATTTTAAAATAAAAAAAGAATGAGGAGATATAGATATTTAAAAAACATAAAGCGGCTGAAACTGGTTTGGCTCAGTGGATAGAGTGTTGGCCTGCAGACTGAAGTGTCCTGGGTTCGATTCTGGTCAAGGGCATGTACCTTGGTTGTGGGCATATCCCCAGTGGGGGGTGTGCAGGAAGCAGCTGGTCGATGACTCTCTCTCATTGATGTTTCTAACTCTCTATCTCTCTCCCTTCCTCTCTGTTAAAAAATCAATTATATATATATATATATATATATATATATATATATATATATATCATAAATGGAAGTGAAGAAGAGGCGGTCCTATATTTCCAAGACCTATTTCAGATTTAAAAACAAACAAACACCCCCCCCCAATAAAACAGGAGACTTTGGCTAGAAATAAATGATAAAGACTTATGTAAGGGTATAGTACTGGAGTTTGCAAAGTAGAAACAATACCCAGAATGTTCCACAGGAGAAAGACAAGTTCAGAGTTCTTACAGTGAAAAGTACACTTCTGAGAAGACCCGCCCTGCTCAGCCCCTCCACTGCTCCGGCTGCATTCTTCCGCACGACCAGTGTCTGGAATGATAGGGCAGGGAGCTCGGGGAAGCAACGTCAGCATTCTTTCTTTAGTTCTTCAGGGATAATCAGAGGGTTACCTGCAGGTTTGATGAATAAACAGGCATTTTTGGAGGACTGGAAATTCAGACACAGGCTAGTTAGAATGAGAGTAGAGTCATTTCCTCATGCCTCAGTCTACCTGACTAGTAATTTAGCACCTCTGCCCTCTGGTCTCACTAATAACACCTTACATTGCATAAGCTTCATCTCACTCAGTTTTCTACAGGAGCCTCCTAAGTGGGGTCTCTACTTCCAATTGCAAGCCTCCCAAAGACCTGACCTTTGGGCTGCCGGTCCTAGCTCTTCAACGGCTTCCTCCTGTCCTCAGGATAAAACCCAACTCCTGCAATGTGGTTTACGGAGTCTTTTATTGTCTAGTATCTATTTACCAGCCAGTTCTATGTCTCACTATTCTCTTCACTCTGTTGTCCAACTTTACTGATCCATTTTTAATTTCCCCAATCCTTAATTTCTCCCTCATTTCCAGGTTTTTGCCCTTATGGTTTCCTCTGCCGAGAAGACTATTCATCTGTTAGAAGATCTTTTCAGAAAAAAGTAAAATTCTGACTCTCACGGTTAAAGAAAAAATTATGCTGACACTTATTAAAGTAGTAAAGAAGACTTTGTTCAGGATTATTGCAATCTGAGAGAGCTTGGGCTCAACTCAATATAGTGTGGACAAGTGGGTATGTATAGCCAATGAGCAGAACTAGAGGGCCAGCAGATAGAAAATTACACTGAGGGTAGGGAGAGTCTTGCTAAACAGATATAAGATTTTTGCTAAAGGCAGGCCAGGCTGATCAGATATTAATGTTGGTAGTGTAAGACCCCCAGAAGGAGACCCTCACTCTATCTCATGGACCGACGGCGACCCAATCACCCGCAGGAGGCGTCACTTGATGCAAACAGCAAGAGGCTTTATTCCAGCGCGCTGGGGCTTGACTCGTAACTCACACAGGAGCAGAGGAGTCGAGCCCCGAGCAGAAAATCTTACAAGCACATACAGGCAAAAGTCACGCATAGGAGGGGTTACACATGGAGGGGGAAGAAGGGAACAAAGGAATTCCAAAAAGGGGAGCTGGGCTCGTTAATTACTTGTTTTATGAGAGGGTCTACACTTAGTCAACAGTCCCACCTGGTAATCTTATATCCCATTTTTCTTATCTATCAGAGCACTGTTCAGGGGCTATAACTCTCAGAGCACTAATTGGGGCTATTGCCTTGAGCTGTTTTAAGAGCTCTGTTCCCATCACTAACGGGGGACCTTGGGAGTTGAGATAAGACAGACAGCCTTCTTAAAAAGATGTTTATTCTTTTAACAGCTCAGGGCAGCCACAGGCCACATGCCAATGAGAAATTCCAGCTTCCTCACTGCTAGGTGGAGGCAGGGGGGTTTGTGTTTCTAGCAGGGATGTTAAGATGGAGTTCATTCTCTCAGTAGGATTCTCGGAAAGTGGCTAGAGGCCCGAGAATGAGGCCTATTTGAAAAGACGGTTCAGACAAGTGGGGGACCCAAGCCTGTCTAAGGTTTTGTCACGTTCTTGTCAGCACACATATACAGATGAACAGGTGTTAAAGGTTCTGTTTAACCCCTTGAGGAATAGGAAGATGTCACAACTGGTTCATAAGGAAATCTAAAGAGCAGGCTTACAGGTCAGGTATACAGAGATGAATATGAAAGCAGAGCAAAAGCTGTTTTCTACAGTGCGGGGAGTCCTGGGTTATTGAACCTCCGGCAGAGAGGGCAGAATTTGCCTGTCGATCAGCTGTGCCAAGAGCTGTAAACAGTTCCTCGGAAAGTCTTAGACGCAGATGTCTGTGCTGTGGACGAGTCCTCCCGGCTCCCTTTCGCCATCACTGCTCCCGGAATGCTCGGTACTCAGTGCGAACTTCTGCTCCAGAGCAATGAGGCGCCAAGGGCAGGGGGTCAACAGAGCGACCTTTCACCGCAAGATTCAGAGAACATTGTCACAGCCCTCAGTCCACACTGTTTCCTTCTTTGGTAGCAACAGTTCCCATTCTGAGGACCGCGGGGTACCAGGCCGACACAGAGTGAGCTGGAGCAGCCGGCAACACTAACGTGACCAGATGTTAACATTGGTAAAGTGGGACACCATTGATTTGGGGGGGGGGGGAAGGGGGTCCTAGATTAAAAATTTGGTCTATTTGGAGCAACAAAAATTTTCATAGAACACAAAAGTAGTATTGTAATATATATTTTAAAGTGTCAACATAAGTACAATTTACAAATATAATAAATAAATAAATACAATTATGAAAATTATGTATAGTATTATTTTATTCATTTGAGTGATTTTTTTTTTAGTAAATTGCTGTCGTTTAAAAGGTCGTGAAATTTTTCACAAGAATTTGTTAAATTATATTTCACACATAAAATGGCTTTCAAAGTCTCAACACTTAATTGTAACGTAAGTCGTGTCACTTTCAAGGCCGGCGCTAGACCTTTTGCCGCCACTATAAAATATAAATAATATGAGTACTGTCTGCTAAATTCAAGAAAATTTATGTATTTATGAAATACATAAATTACTTACCTAAATTATCTGAATAGCTGATTTGTAATGACATCACTTGTTTAACTAGCTTACTAGCACGCAGTACGACGTGTATCGTCTGACAGTTACAAAATGTTTTCGTCGTTGTGTAAGGTCCCAAGACCCCCGGTGAGTCTGACGGAGGGGGCGACGACCCCAAGTCAAACGCCGAGACCGAAACTTGATGCAAAAAGCATGAGGTTTTATTAGTACAAGCGCAGCGCAGGGGCTTCTCAGGCAAACAGCAACGGTGCTGGCTGACTGGGAGCCCCGAGTAACTGCAGGACATGAGTTTATAAAGGCAAAAACCACACGCAGGTGGTCTGTAAATCAGGGAACTATGTTAACAGATAATATTTGGCTCATAATAATTGACAGTTGACTCATTTCCCGAGGCGGCCAGATGGTCTGTTTTAGCAGGTGATCCCAGAAGCAGATAGGATACAGCTATAGTCCTCCCAGAAACAGATAATATAGCTATGGCTATGATAATACTGATAATACTGGCTATGGGGTTAGGGAGGCTGGATGGTCTGTCTTAGCAGGCTGATCCCTCAGGCTGATTTCAGGAACAGATAAAATACCTCTACGGTGACCAAACCAGAGTCTGCTGAAAGGTCAGTTAACCAGGGCTTACTGGAAAAGTCAGTTAAGAAGGGGAAGGGGGTCCTTCCCCGGCCTTACATCCTAAGAAGGGGAAGGGGGTCCTTCCCCGGCCTTACAGTTGCAAACTTTGATAAGCAGCTCTCGATAATCAGTTCTCAACAATTATTTGTTATTATTAAAGTTTAACATTATAAAATTAACGAAAATAATATAAAACTCATATCCTGGCTAAATGGCCACATGGCTACTGAAAAACGTATATTCCTTTCCCATTCTCCCGCCGTTCCCTAGCTTGTAGTGCATTCTTTCCAAAAATTGGCACTTTTTTAAAACGCCGCGGGACAAATTGTTAAAAATCAGGACTGTTCTGCCAAAAGTGGAACATGGGGGCACAGAGCCGCCGCAGGGCCCGCCTCCGCGCCCGCCGGGGCTTCCAGGGCTAAGGGGTGGGGAGCGGAATGCCGCGAGCCGCCCCCAGCGCGGTCCGCCCCGCCCCGCCCCGCCCACAGCGCGGTCCGCCCCGCCCCAGCCCCGCCCACAGCGCGGCCCCGCCCACAGCGCAGCACCGCCCCTCAGCGCCGCCCCCAGCGCGGCCCCGCCCCGCCCCTCAGCACCGCCCCCAGCGCGGCCCCGCCCCCGCCAGCATCCAAGATGGCGGCAGAGGCGCCTGCCCGGCTGTCAGGCCGGCGGTGACCGCGGGAAGCCGCAGAGCAGGTACGGGCCGCGGAGGGAGGGACGAGAGGCCGCATAAACGTGCGGGCGATCAGGAGGATGGGAAGTTTGGAGCAAAGGCTGCAGACAAACTCGAGTGGAGCGGGTCCCGGGCGGAGTGTGGACCGGCTGCGCGGGCGCCCCAGCGAGGCAGCAGTTCCGGCGGGAGGGCTGCCCCACGGGCGCGGGTGGGAGCGCGCTGGCGGCCCCGGGTGGGAACCACACCCTCCGAGTGTGCTCTGGTTCCGCGCCGCGGCGCCGGGAAGGAGGCCGGGACGCCTGGGCGTGTCCTCGCCGCTCCCAGGTGGTCACGCTCCGCACCTGCGGGCCTGGTTCCCAGGCGCGTGAAGAGAGGAAAGTGGCCCGGTTCCTGCGCCGCCTGTTCTCTTGAGACCACTCCAGAGTGCGTCCCTGCCGCTTCACCCCCTGGCGGACACTGTCTCCATTAGCGGCCCTGTCCCCGCTCCCGAACAGGTTGGTCCTGTTGGGTGGGGGATGGGTGAGCATGGGATGGACACCCAGGGTCTTCCTGGAGAAGCCAGCATCTCCCCTCGCTTCCCCTGCCGGACACCCGCTTCGCCTCTCCGTGGGCGGCCAGTTCATCCTTGCCCCCTTGTGTTCCAGCTGGTCCCAGGAGCGCCGCCGGCCTGCCGCCCTCTGCGACATTTCCAGTTTTAGATAATGCATCACATCTCTGCTCCCCCGGGACCCCCAGGGCCCCCATGATCTGGAAGAAGACAGCTTGAACCTAGGTGAGTCTCCCTTCCTCTAAACTGGAAGGGAGGTTCTCCAAAGACTGAGGGTGAGGCTGAGAGCGGTGCAGGAGCCGGTGGGAGGGCTGGAGGAGAGTGAGACCTGGGCTGGGAAAGGTGGTGGGGCTGCTGGTGGCAACAGCCTGTCTCTTCCCCATGAGGACTGCACCCGTGTGCTCCCTCACGTGGCCAGCTCCTCTTCGTGTTTTCCCTCTTCACCCCACCGCCATCCCCACACGATGCCCTCTGCTGCCGTGCTGCCCCGCCTGCCAGAGCTCCCCTCTCCTCACAGACCTCAGCCCAGGATGCTGCGGCGGCTGCTGGAGCGGCCCTGCACGCTGGCCCTGCTCGTGGGCTCCCAGCTGGCCGTCATGATGTACCTGTCGCTGGGGGGCTTCCGAAGCCTCAGTGCCCTATTTGGCCGAGAGCAAGGGCCCACATTTGACTATTCTCATCCCCACGATGTCTACAGTAACCTCAGCCACCTCTCAGGGGCCCCTGCTGTGGCCCCGGGTGGCCCTCTGGCTCCTCAAGGTCTGCCGTACTGTCCAGAACGGTCTCCTTTCCTAGGTGAGTACAGAAGGAAGGTGAAGGTGAAGGGAAGGCCAAGAGGGTTTGGGGGCCAAGAGTGGGACTTAGAACAGGAGGCTGATGTCTTTGGACAGTGGGCTGAGGTTGAGATGGACTTGATTTGGAGTTTGGATTGGGCTCTGGGGTTGAGTCGGAGCTTTCTGCTGCCTGCCCTCGGACCGGCCTCTTCCTGCCCGGTCGGGAAGTGCCTCCTCTGTGGATGCGCCTGATGTAGGTCGCCGGTTGGAAGCCATCTGTTCTCCCCGTCCCCTAACGGCAGCTTCCACCCGCGGGGTTGAGACCCAACCTGAGAAGGTAGGCTCGGTCAGGAGCCGCCTTCCAGGCCTGGCGAAGCTGCCGGGTGGCGGGAGCCCCAGGCCTGCGCGTGTTCTGCGTGAGTCCTCGGGGGGTGGAACCACAGACAGGAGTGCCAGGGCAGTGTGGTCCCGATCTCCGGTGTCCTCTGCCCTCTGATCCTCTGACCGTGACTGTCATTTCCTCCAACAGTGGGTCCTGTGTCTGTGTCCTTCAGCCCAGTGCCATCGCTGGCGGAGATTGTGGAGAGGAACCCCCGGGTGGAAGCAGGGGGCCGGTACCGCCCCACAGGATGTGAACCCCGCTCCCGGACAGCCGTCATTGTGCCGCACCGGGGCCGGGAGCACCACCTACGCCTGCTGCTCTACCACCTGCACCCCTTCCTGCAGCGCCAGCAGCTTGCTTACGGCATCTACGTCATCCACCAGGTACTCTCCCCCTCGGACCTTTCTGGAAAGGAAGCCTCAAGTCAGTGCCACTCCACTCGCATTCGTGGTCCCCGAGGACCTTTCCGAGGGTTCGGCTGGTGAGGGTGGGAGTCCCCGGCTCTGCTGGCCATGCTCAGGCCCTGCCGGCTGTTCCTGGTCCCACACACTGCCAGGACTGGCCTTGGTTACGTTTAGAATTGTGCCAATTTGGAATTGGCTAAAATTTTAGTGCTGCCATTTGTTCCATATGTGCCTTCTGCAATGAGACCAGGGGTGACTGATGGTTGCGGGTTGTCAGATTTCATGCTAAACAGCAGCATGTAAGTATCAGGCACACACTGTTGCTCAAAATACTTTTTGTTGAGTGAAATTTTTAGATCTTCTCTTCATTCTCTTTGCCCCCGTCCCACTTTCTCTCTTTTTACTTTTTAAAAAATATATTTTATTGATTTTTTACAGGGAGGAAGGGAGAGAGATAGTTAGAAACATTGATGAGAGTCATCGATCAGCTGCCTCCTGCACATCCCCAGTAGGTGCCCTTGACCGGAATTGAACCCGGGACCCTTCAGTCTGCAGGCTGACGCTCTATCCACTGAGCCACACCGGTTTTGGCTAGGGCCCTCTTTTTACTTTTTTGCTTCAGCGCCTCTCTATGCCACCGATAGTCGGGCCCTGCGCACTCTCTTTCAGGCTGGAAACGGAACTTTTAACCGGGCAAAGCTACTGAACGTGGGGGTCCGGGAGGCCCTGCGTGACGAGGAGTGGGACTGCCTGTTCTTGCACGACGTGGACCTCCTGCCAGAGAACGACCACAACCTGTACGTGTGCGATCCCCGCAGGCCCCGGCACGTGGCTGTCGCCATGAACAAGTTTGGATACAGGTAGAAGGCATTCGAGGATGCTGGGAAGCAGGCGAACTGAGGGGATTGTGGGTAGGGATGTATACCAGAAGACCTGTGAAACCCAAGGATCTTTCTCTCCCCAGCCTCCCATACCCCCAATACTTTGGAGGGGTCTCAGCGCTCACTCCCGACCAGTACCTGAAGATGAACGGCTTCCCTAATGAATACTGGGGCTGGGGTGGTGAGGATGATGACATTGCTACCAGGTCAGACATCCTGACCCCACTCCCTGCCTTTCCCCAGCCTGAATCCCGCCCTCTGAGGCCCTTTAGCACTAACCTTTGCACCCAGGACCTGCATTGTGCCATGCCTCTCCTGTCTTCTGCCCTCCCTTCCCCCACTGTCACCCTCAGCCTCCTAGATCAACAGGCGACAGTATTCTGGGACCCAGAGCAGAAAGGGGCCTACAGACAGCTTAGTACTCCTGCTGGAGTTGCATCCAGACCACTTCCTATGTGGCCGGGGGAGGAGGCACTCAGGACCAAGTATCACTTTGTTTCAAAGCCTCTGCCATTGGCATGAGGCCAGCTCACGTTTAGCATGTGGAACATGTGACCTTCAGTCTCAGCTGACCCAATTTCTGTCTGTGGTTTAAGTATTTGGGCTTTTGATATACCGGACCCATTGCCTCCTTGCCCTCGAGTCCTGAATGGCATCTCTGAATTCTTATTAAGCGTGAAGCGCCCAGCAGTTTCTAAATGTGCGTTCCCCAGGCCCTCTGCGCCCTGCTTCTGCGTGAGAGGTGGGGCTGGATTCTGTTCGGGTCCTGGTCCCACCCTGCACGTTGGAGGGGGCAGGGCAGAGGAGCCGAGCAGCTCAGCCTGTCTTCTAAGGAAGAATTGCTGAGCTTGACCTGCAACTCCTTCTCGTCCTGCACGTCAGACATAAAGGCTCCTCAGCGTGCCCTTCCGGCGGAGAGCAGCCCCTGGGACGGAGGGAGCAGGCAGGGAGGTGCCGGCGGAGCGGCCAGTTGCCGGGGGGCCCAGGGCCCCCTCAGGGCTTGTGTTCTCTCCAGCCGCCTCCTCCTCCCAGGCTGGCACTAACGCGAAGCAGGCCACTCCTCTGCCCGGCGGCAGCTGTGCTCCCTTCCTGCTGGCCTGGGCTCCCCTGGTGCACCAGCTGTTCCCACCAAGGTCCCTCCCTCTCCCCACAGGGTGCGGCTGGCCGGCATGAAGATCTCGCGCCCCCCCACCTCTGTGGGGCACTACAAGATGGTGAAGCACCGGGGGGACAAAGGCAACGAGGAGAACCCGCACAGGTGGGCAGGGAGGGCTGCTGGGCAGTGGGGCGGGGCCCCCCGGTTCTGTATTCGAGTCAGAAAACCCCCACAGGCCGCGGCTCCTGGCTGTTCTTCCTGGGCCTTAGTCTCTAACTCTAACCCTCAGATTTGACCTCCTGATCCGTACCCAGAATTCCTGGACACAAGATGGGATGAACTCACTGACATACCGATTGCTGGCTCGAGAGTTGGGCCCTCTCTATACCAATGTCACAGCAGACATTGGAACCGACCCCCGGGGTCCCCGGGTTCCCTCCGGCCCCCGTTACCCACCTGGCTCCTCCCAGGCATTCCGCCAAGAGATGCTGCAGCGCAGGCCGCCAGCCAGGCTGGGCCCTCTGCCTACTGCCAACCACACGGCCCCCCGCGGCCCACACTGACGCCTCCTTCCTGCCTACCTTTAGTCATGAAACTGACCCAGAGGGGCTCTGCTCTCCCCCCTCGGCTCCCACTGCTCTTAGGCCTGGGCGCCACTTATGCTGTGCCGGGGCCGGGCCTCTCCCTGCTGGACTGGAGCTGGGCTCATCTAGACCCGGGCCTTTCTAGGGCACCTGCCAGGATTATGACTGTGAATCTCTGATGTCATGATTGTATGTGGTGACTCCTGGGAGCGCCGGCCCTGCAAGGGGAGCAGGGCTGGACCCCAAGCCCGTCCTCTTCCATGGAGAGAAGAGTGCCCTAGCTTCCCGGGACCTCTGTGAATATTTATTCTATTTATGGTCCCAGGATGTGAAGGTGACGCGAGCCCTGCCCTGGACTTTCTGCCAGGGCTGGCACAGCCCCCTTCTGGCTCTGGCTCTGGCTCAGGGGGCTGGATTTTGATATATTTTCTAATAAAGGACTCAGTCTCGCCTTTGCTCCTGCTTTCTGCACCTCAGGCACCCTCTGCCTGTCTCTGCACCTCCTTTCCCATGCCCATGACGGGACACCAGACCGAGCCAGTCTCCCACAACTTTTATTGTCACGGGGAGTCCAGCCAGCGGGGGCAGCAGGGTGAGTTGTGGAGATCACGTGTCAGGGTCTGAGCCCAGGGCCCGGGCTGCTGCCCTGCGCCCGCTCTCGATACAGTCATTGACCGCCACCCCGTCATAGGAGGCTCCGGCCAGCGTCAGGGGCAGCCTGCGACCAGCCAGGAAGTGGGCAGCTGACTCTGCAGAGGACAAGGAGCCTCAGCGGGCTGGAGCTCCCGGCTCCCTCAGCCCAGCTTGTCCCCAACTCACCCAGTTTCCTCCAGTGGCCGAGTGTATACTGGGGGATGCAGTGCTGCAGAGAGGAGGAGATAAAAGAAGTTTATTTCTGAAGTCACAAGCCTTGGTGGGCACTGACAGAAATGCCTCCAGTGGGAGCTGAGGGCACCTGTCCGCTCACCCTGTGCAGATGGACCAGACAGTGACTCGGGGGCTCTTTCAGTCCTAACTGTGTGGCAGCTGCTTCCTGGGCCTGCTGCCGGAACAGCTCCTGAGAAAAGGCACAGCCCCTGGCTTCCAGCGCCTGTAACCAGGAACCTCCCAGCATCACCTGGGAGAGAAGAGGGCCCTGACCTCACTGGGCACACAGGAGCCCTCGGGACACCCCAACTGAGCAAAGCCGCCTCCTCACAGTCACTCTGAGGCCAGGGGGGCTCCCGTCCTGCTCAGGAAAGGCAACCGAGTCGTACACAATCCCCAGGACGCTTGGATCTTCCGAGGATGGCACCAGGTGTCCGAATCCCTGAGGAAGGAGGTGGTCAGGGGCAGGACTCCGGCCCTGGCCTCCCCTGCCCGGGTCGCACCTGCACCGGCAGCTGGGCTCCTTGGTACTGCAGGTTCACCACAGCCACAGACACGGCCCGGATGGTGCCCAGGATGCGCGCCAGCGGTGCGGCCTCGGCCGGGAGCAGCTCGCTGAGCACTGGGGGAGCCAGCAGAGGCTGCTCAGAAGGCCTTCCCCACAATTCTACCCACCCTTCTTGGGATTAGGCTTCGCTAGGATGTGCAATTCGGCACATGGTATGGTCCTACTGGCCCAGAAACCACAGCCTGCCTCACCCTGGGTGGGGAAGGGAGGTGGCTACCTGAAGCTGGAAGAGCACTGATCACGTGGTCGGCCTCCAGGCAGCTGTCCCCCAGAGACACCTGAGTAGGAGCACATGTGAACAGGTCAGGGGAATTTTGCCTTAGCTTTCTGGGCACACACGTGGCAGGAGAGCCTGGTAGTTGGCACAGAAATCACCCCCTTACTCCAGAAGGGGGGCCAGACAGCCAGTGTGTCCACGCTGAGCTGTTCAGTGGAGCTGGGCTCTCAGCCCCTGCTAGCACTGTTCCTACCCACAGACTTGGAACAAAGGGTCTCGGAGGAAGGCCCACATTTAAACGGCTTCCAGTCTGCCAGCCGGGCTTGGTTACAACGTTTAGGCAAGCCCTGGCCAGGTAGCTCTTGGTTTGAGCATCGTCCCCATGTGTCAAGTTGTGGGCTCCATCCTGGGTCACAGCACATACAAGAGCCAACCAACGAATGCATAAATAAGAGGGACAATTAATCGATGTTTCTCTCCACCCCTCCTCTAAAATCAATACATGAAAGTAAGCTTAAAAAACACAACAGAACTTTTAGGCAAAGATGGAAACTACCACACAGGCTCAATAGCACTCCTACCTTCCAGCGTCCTGCCTGGAGGCTGAGCCCACAGACCGGGTGGCCTTTGAGAACAGTGACCCCCCTCCCGGTCAGGTGGGTGCTAAGTGCCTGGGGCAGCATCTCCAGCCCTCCTCGGAGTGACCACTGGCTCCAGCGTTCAGCTCGGGCCTGGCGAACGAGTGCCGAGTCTGGCTGTGAGCTCTGCCCTGCGGAGGAGAGGAAGGAGGGGAAGGAGAGAGCAGCATGGCAGCCCTCCCGGCCTCCAGCCCGCGAGCCTCGCCCCTCACCTGTCCCCAGCAGCAGCCCCAGTAACACGGAGCGATGGGCTTGCTCGGCTTGAAAGAGGCTGGGAAAGCAGGACCGCACGCTGAGCTCCCGGCTGCTGCCTGCAAACACTCCGCGGCAGAGACTGTCCGCGGCCAGAGCGGCCACCTGCGGTGAGAGGGGACTGAGCGGCCAGGGGTCGCCCTGGTTTCACTGCCCTGCTGGCGGGACAGCTGAGGGGCAGCCGGGCTTGGGCTCCGAAGCAGCCCACCCTCAGGAGGGGGAGAGGGTCCTGGAGGCTCCCGCCCTCCAAAGTTGAGGGAAATGACAGACACTCCCAGGGACATGGGGGGGGGGGGGCGCAGGCCTCTGGGCAGCGGCACCTCGGGTCCAAGGCGGCGCTCGACAAAGCTGTGCACAGTCTCATCAGGGTCTCTGCCCCGCGGGGCGGTCAGGTCCCTCAGCCCGGCCCAAAGCAGAGGCTTGGAGAAGGGAGGCGACGGGCGGAGCAGCCCCCTGCGGAGAGGGCGGGGGGGGGGGGTGAGGGCGCTCGGCCGCCTCCCCAGGCTCACTCCCCTCCGCTCCGCGCTGGGCGGCGGGCGGGCGGGTGGGCGCGGGTCACCTGAGGCCGGCGGGCAGCGCGTGCAGGGCCCCGCTCGCGTACAGGAACCGGTTGCGGGCAGCCGGGTGGTCTCCGCGGACAGGCAACACCTCTGAGGCCAAGCCCAGCTCTGACACCTGCTCCCCAAACGTCCCGGGAGGAGAAACGAAGAAGCGACCACCAAATACGCTCCCCCCCGCCCTCTGGAGGACCCCTCCTCTCCGGGACCCCTCCTCTCCGGGCACCCACGGCCTCACCAGCAGCAGAGTCCGCGCTCCCAGCGCCCCCGCGGGCCGAACTCCTCGGGGCCCGAGTTCGAAGATGGCGCCGCCGGGCCCTCGCACGGAGCGGATCCAGCCTCCCAGGCGCTCGCCGCTCTCCACCAGCACCACCTGGGGCGGGGGTGGCACTGTGGCCCGCGGCCTCGGACGCCGGGGGAAGGGCTCGCCGGGCGGGCGGGCGGGCGGCGCACACCCTCGGCTGGCTGCGGACCAGAGGACGGGGGCTGCTCCGCGCGGGGCGCTCACCTCGGGGGCCCTGGGGGTGCGGCTCAGGTGGTAGCTGGCGGCCAAGCCGCTGATGCCTCCGCCCAGCACGACCACGGTCCGGCCCATCGGGAGCTGGGAGAGGGCGGCACGGAGGGCTGACCGGCTCCCTCTCTGCGGCGTCGGACCCGCGCTCCCCGCCCGGCCACTGTTTTGCGGGAAACTGAGGCAGGCGGAGGCGGTGGTGGGAGCGCAAGGCCCCCGTTTGGGGCCCAGGACTCACCCAAGAGACGCACGGGAGGAAGTGAGGGGGCGCCGAGGGGGCCGGCCGCAGGCTTCCCGCCCGCGTCTGCGGGAAGATACGGCCACACCCGTGCTATCGGCGCGCGGGGGTCGCACCCGGCGCGGCCTCCCCAGCCCCGCCCGCCCCCCCGCGCGGCCCCACGGCCCCGCCCGCCCCCCCGCGCGGCCTCCCCAGCCCCGCCCGCCCCCCCGCCCGGCCCCACGGCCCCGCCCGGCCCCACGGCCCCGCCCGGCCCCACGGCCCCGCCCGGCCCCACGGCCCCGGCCCGCTCCGGGGGTCGCGCCTGCGCAGCAGCCCGCTTCCCTCCATTGGTGGCCCGGCCGCGCCGCTCGCCAATGAAAACCCGGCGCCGCTCCCGCTCCGGCGCGGCGGGAGGGGCCCGGGACGCGGCTCGGTGAGCGGCTCCGGCGGGAGCGGTTGTCACCCCGGGTGCGGGGGCGGGGCCTCGAGGGGCCGCCCTTGGCCGGAGCCAGTCTCAGGTTTGCCTTCCCTCCTTGGGCCCCACGCACCCACGAAGATTCAGCCCCGCAAAAGTACAAACAAGGACATCCGTTTTTCCTAATAAATTTATTCACAAAAAGTGAGCTTGTAGTCCGGGGCTGTACACGGGCGGGGCCTGGGAGCTCTGTACACGGAGCTGGGACACAAGGGGCCCTCCAGGTGGAAGGGTACTTTTAATAGAAAAAATGGGAGCTACAGTCACCCTCCGCCTCCCCAATGAAAAAGACACAAAAATAGACGTCTGTGAGGTAAGGGGAGCCTGGGCTTGGGGTGACGGCTTCACAGGCAGCGGGGCGGCTCCTGCGCCAGCTGGTAGAAGAGCACGTAGCCCTCGCTGGACGCCACCTGGTTCTCGCTGACCGGCGAGACCCTGGGGGAAGGAGGCGGAGGGCGTGCTCATCCCCGCACGTCCTTCTGGCCACAGGGTCGCCCTCGGCCGGCCTCGGGAAGGGGACCCGTCCCCGCCGCAGGCAGCACAGGAGGGACAGCCCGAAGGGGGCCAGGAGGCTCTCACCGAGAGTCGTTGTAGACATGCCAGCCCGTCTGGCAGCGGCAGAGGGCGGTGTAGTGGCCGTAGTGGACGCTGCCCGAGTGGTTGCACAGGGCGTACAGCTGGTAGACGGGGCTTCCTGCGGAGGCAGAGCCAGGGGAGCCGCTCGCCGCCGGCCCGCGCCCGCGCCCCCTTCTGGCCTTCCCGGAGCCTTCCCACCGCTCACCGGCTTGGTCGCTGGCGAAGTCCCCCAGGCTCAGGCGCTGCAGCGGGAAGTCCACACCCACGGAGCTTTTCTTGATGGAGCCTCGGGAGGCGGAAAAGCGATTCAGATCTAAGCTCTGGTTAAGGAGCAGTGAGAGGAAGTAGGGTTGGGGGCTCCGAGGGGACTGAGGTCTTGAATGTTGTCCCCTCCCCTCCCCCAGGAGTACCAGAGGCATGGCAGGCAAGGTGTGTTCCTAAGGAAATCTATTGCCAACACGGGGAATGAGAAAAGAATGGATGGAAGACATAGAACTTGAAGATTAGGATACGAAGCACGAGGATTCGGGGGAATCTCTGTACTGTCAACTTTTTGGTACTTCGGGTTTTCTGCTGACATCGGTCACACACCTGAATAAATATCAAATAATGTTAGATTATTGTGCTCCTCACCTCAAATGGCTTTCTGACACCCTGGCCACATACAATTTGCTCCTCCCATTAATTCTGTATCCTCTGGGCCCCTCTTTGCCCCAAGAACTAGGACTTACCTGAGACCAACAGAAACCCAGACATACATACATACATTATTCCCCAGAGTAAGGTATCATGCAACCCCTGTACCCATATGGAGGCCCCCGCCCTCCATCCCCACATACTGGAGCGTTTTCTGACTCTAGCTCTTCTTCCTTGGTGAAGAGACTGAAGCAGTCCCGCAGAGACACTTTGCCCCCAGCAAATCCTTTCTGGAGGAAAAGGGGAATGAAGGGTCAGCATGTTCTGCGTTCCCTTTCCCAACTTCCTAACCAATCCAGGCTTCATGTCTCCTCCACAGGCCCGAAGCCCACCCCCCACCCCCCACCCCCGCTCTGGGGGCAGCTAGGGTTGGGTCTCCAAACCCATGTCCCATCCACCCTTGGAACCCTCTGAAATCCCACCTTAGGGATGGGCAGGGACAGGTCACAAAAAACCTCGAAGGTCGTGGAGCGATACCCACAGGCCTGGCACTTGAGACAACTTTTCAACTGGCCCACAAACAGGTCTAGACAAGCAGAGGCAGGAGAAAGTCACTGGGAGAGGCCAAGGTGCTTCCTCTCTTCCCATCCCCTTGCCTGACCTTCCTTCCCCATCACCAACACTCCTAACAAGCCCCTCACACCTTGCCCATATTTTTATCATCCAGCTTGTTCCCACAGCCCTTGACAGGATCATGTTCTTCCTTCCTCCCAGCTTCCAGGTCCCCCACCCCTCGCTGATGTGTTTCTGTTGCCGTGTCCTGTTCCATACCCACAATCTTGCTGTCCTCTCGCTCCAGGTAACGCTTCCACATTAGGTTGGCCCGGTCATTGTCACTACCACAGAAGGGGAATGGGAAGCACCCTGAGAGCAGGAAAAGTGGGCACCCAGACACCCCTGAAATGATCCAGAGCCCTGTACTCCACCCAGACCTCCACTTCTCTACATTTCAAGGAAGAGAAGGAGTAAGGCTTCCGAGGACTTTCTGGGGAAAGCCAAGAGGAGAGGAAAGTAAAGGGATGCAGACAAGAAAGAACATGCTGTCTCCCTCCCCCCGTCAGGCCCTCAGTGCCTTGTTGTAAATCACCGCTCCCCGCTCCTCCAACATGGGGACACCCCAGCACTGCCCGCCTCCCGCTCTACGGCTGCCCAGCCCACTTCCAGGCCGTGCGTGTCCTGGGCCTTCCCCTCAGCCTTGACTAGCTCTGCTCTGGGAAGGAAGAGCGCTCTTGGTGAGCTACTGGGGAGGAAAGGGTGTGGGCGCAATCCTACCTTAAGTCAGGCTCTTCTAGCAGAGTCCCTCCACAGGGGTGGGGAGAGGGAGCCGGACTGCTGGCCAGGACTGGGGGAGCCCGGCGGCCCCGGCGGTTGATTTCAAGGTGTAGCCGCTCCATGAGGAGCTTCAGGAACTCCTGGGCATCCTGCTGGCTACAGCCAAAGAGTATGGGCAACTGACCCCCTAGTCCACAGACACTGTCCCCTGACAACATGGGTCCCCACTTCCTGGATTAAGAACACCTCAAGGCTCAGAACAATGCTGCCAGGACCCCTGCCTGGTCCTACCCCCAGACATGGCCAGAGAGAAATCCCCTACCCTCCAGTCTCCCACCTGTATCCAGAGAAGGAGGGCACGTATTTCTGGAAGACAGCTCGGAATCGAGTAGGATTTACCGCTTCACAAGAGTCAGGGTGCCACAGGGCCCCAATCACATCTGCAAAGGCTATTGGGAGGGAGTGGGGAAGGGAGGCACAGGTTAGTCCTGGAAGAGGCAAGCAGGAGGCTGAGGCAGAACAGCCTTCACACAGTGGTACCCGGAACATACAGCTGCCAGCCTGAGGCGGGGCGGCACTGGCAGTTGGACCTGAAGGGGCGGGAGAAGAGGATCTGAAAGGCAGCGGGGCAGGAGTGATAGCCCACCTTCAGTGAGCTCTTGGGCTCGGCCCCCTCCAGGCACCTCTTGCCGGAAGTCCCTTCGCAGGCAGAAGTCCCGGAGAGGCCGAGTGCTGCTCAAGCACTGCAGCACGGCGTTCAGGAAGCACTAGGGAGCAGCAGAGACACTGCCATTACCTCTCCAGACCAGGCCAGAGAAGCTAGAGCTGCAGGGCCCCTTCTCCCGCCAGCACGCTCCCCATGCTCTCAGGAAGGAAGGGCAGGAGAATGGCTCTCACCGTGTTCCCCAGGTTTCGGAGGCCAACGTGACCAGAGCCCAGAAGCAGTGTGTGATGAGCCTGGAAGGTCAGAGTGCAGTCAGCAGGTTCCCATAGAGCCCATGTGACCCTTTAACCTTTCAACAGCATGCTGCTTTTAGCTGCCCATTGCTTTCACCCCCCTCTCACACCTCACCCCAAACTCTACCCTCTTTCCCTCCGGTATGGGGTCTCCCTACCTCACTGGACATGAGCGGTAGGCCCGTCACAGGTGTATGCACCAGACTGAGCCATGCCGGTCCCACTGTTCTCCACTTGTTCCTCTGCCCAGCTAATTGGCAAAGTAGCTCCCAGGGCAACTGCCCAAGCACTGGCATGGTTGCCCAGCTGCTCCCCACCCCCTACTTGTTGTGTCCAGGGTCCCCTCCTGCCCCTGTGGCCCTTCCTGAACCCTCTCCTGATGGCTTCAATGCAATCAGCCTAGCTCACTTGCTCAAGAAATGGGCGACCACACTAGCTCAGATTTCCTGAGCCCGCCCCTCCTCATCCCCAGAGATTAATTAGGCCTCGGCAGTGTCATAGGAGAGAAGGCAAGGGCGAGTGGGCACCTGGGGGACCCAGATGGCTGGGATAAACCCCTGGGGTCTGCAGTTGTGCACCTTGTCGGGGAGTGACAGACAACCCCGGAAGGCTAAGGAAGAGAGATTACAGTCCAAATGCTGCAATGAGGGGCTAAGAAACTTGGGACAGGGGAGAGGGGGAGTAGGAAAGCCATGTGATTATGATGGCGAGAAAGCTGGAGGAACATGGGAATGGAAGGCCACATGTGCTGACAAGTCCTCACCATCTTGTCATCGGAGTAGAAAGGCTTGGAGGGCCGGGCAGATATCACGCGGAAAGTGCCATGGGAGGTAGGGGGCTCTGTCCGTATGCTGAGCAAGGTGGGGGGCCCAGGAAAGCCCCCGAGGCGGCGGAGAGAGGTGCTGCGTCTCAAAGTGGGTGGCTCAGGCCGGAGCGCCAAGCGGCTCAACGCAGCTCCTAGCTCTCCAGCGCCTCGATGCCCTCCCAAGGCAATCCCCATTGGACGCAAGTCCCCACTGCTCACAGACTTGGACCGGGCCAGGTTGGTCCTGGTTGGGAGAGGCAGGGCCACAGCTGGGGGTGGTGAGCCAGGCAGGGGAACTCCATGATCTGCTCGAAGGGGGCCTCTGGGACGAGGGCCTGAGGTCCGTGTCCGTCCCAGCTCCAGTTTCTTGAGCCGTTCCTCAGGTGGACCTGGCCGGGGAGGCAGAGGCCGTAACACGGGGTTCGGCCCAGGGGCTGGGTTTCGACGCTCCTTACTGCGAGCCCGGGGGGCAAATGGTAGTTTGGATCCCACTCGGGGCTGGACACTGACAGGTGGCTCTCGGGTCCGGCCCAGGCGGTGCTCAGAGGCCTGGGGCATTGTGGTCACCACAGACAGGACCTGGGAGAAGAGAGGGTCAGCATTTGGAATGGACGGAGGGTGAACCTCAGCTACCATACATACCAGCGTCTAGGTGGGCTGAGGGCGGACCGAGTTGTCCTACCAGTCATTGTATCTCAGTACCTAGCACAACGTTTGACACAAAGTGAACGCACAGAGAGCTGCAGTGCCCCTTCCCCCAGCCACTATCCGGTACACTGGAACCTCAGTTCTTAAACTTCATTCCTTTGGAAAGCTGTTGGAGAAGTGATTTGTTTGAAAACCGAATCATTTGTTCCCATCAGAAAGAATTGAATTAATCCGCCCCAAACCCCCAAATGATTGTTTTAACCTTTCTTACTAGTATATACAGTACATGTCTAATCTATAAATAAACACTTCTTTTCTTAGATTTATCAAAACACCCTCCATTAGCCTTAAACAAATTTTTCATATATCACTGCCTCTAAAGTGCCACCACTGTCTAATTGCTTTTCTTTTACACAAATTTCTCCACCTATTCAATTGCCTGTGATTGTTATTATGAGCACTTTCACACCCTTAGCAACATTAGCACTTTATGTTTTAAAAATGTGCTAATCACAAAAGCATTCTTTCATTTGCTGCCTGAGAGATGCTTTTTGTCAGGTAGAGGAATCAGTATGAAAGGGTTGTCATACTGATGAAACTGAACTTTTTGGTCGACAACCGAGACTTTTTTCTGTGACAACTTGGTTGAGAACCAAACTGTTGGAGAGGGGAGGCGTTGGAGAAGTGAGTGTGGAGTTTAAATGAATGGGTGGCGGCAGCCCACGGCTTTGCCTCCATTCCTCACCAGCTCCAGTGGAAGCAGCTTTCCTGGGGCCTGCGGCGGCCTCTCCGGACCCGCACCGGCGGCGGAGCCTCGCGGGAGGCGGGCGGGAGGCGCCGGCCCTCGGCGCCCGGGCCAATGGGGGCGGCCGCAGGGACAACAGCTCCCCACCCTCAGCCCCTGCCCCTCCCAACTCAATGGTGACTGGCGACGCCCTCCCGCCCCCACCCTCGAGCTCCGACGCGGTGTCAGGCTCGGGGGTCGTGACGGGAGGCGGGCGGCGGCCTTCCTGACCCGGTCGCCCCGCTCGCTCGCCCGGCGGCCGGGCTTCACGGGTCCGCCCCCCTTGAGGGCCGGAAGGCCGAGGCCGTGATTGGCTCCGGAGCCGGCGCTGTGTCCCCCGCGGCCCCGGACGCGGCCCCGCGGCCCCGGACGCGGCCCCGCGGCCCGTCCTCCCAGGCCCGCCGCCCCCTGCGGCGGAGGGCGTCCTCCCGGGTCCGGGGCACCCCCCCACCGGCCATAACGCCGCGGCCCGTACCTGTCCCCGGGGTGCGGCGGGGGAGCCCAGCCGGGGCCAGGCCCCAGCTCAGGGGTGCCCCCCCCGACCCCTGTGCAGCACCCCCGCAGGCCCAGCTGCAACTTCAGGCGCAGCTGCCGCCCAGGTCACTCCCGTCGCCCGGGCCGCCGCCATCTTTGTTGGTCCCGCCGCCACCGGCTTCAGCGTCGCTCACGGCGCCTGCGCAGCCGCACTCAGACTCCGCGCCTGCTTCCTCAGCGCCTGCGCGGCCCCGCCCCCCGACACCATGGCAACGCAGCCAACTTCAGGAGCCAGTCGCCAGCCTTGCCCACAATTGTCCTGACACCGTCACTGCGATCCATGGCCCTGAAGTGTGGAACCCTGTCGCCTCATTCTGTGACCCACGGGCATGTGGGTTTGACCACGGGCGCGTGGCCCCAGGTGCGCAGCACAGATGCTTCCCAGAGGGGCAGGGAGGGTTCGGCGGCGGCGGGGCGGGAAGGTCTCTGAGGGTGGGGAGGGCTGGCTGCTGTGACAGCCACCAATGAACCACAGGCCACGGAGGAAGCAGCTTTTATTGATGAGTTATCTCCGAAAACCAAAAGACCATGTACCCACTTTCTGTCACCCGCTGTCCCTCCAGGACCTCACATTGCTCCCCCTGGGGAGGGGACATAAGTGGCCTTTTGGTTTTTCAAAGCCCCAGGCTTCCCCCTCCCTGCTAGACATTGACAGCAATACTGTCTGTTGTTTTTTTCAGCAGTGCCTGCTGCAGCTACTTAACAGTTGTGGGTGAAAGAGTGTGAGGGAAGCACTGGATGAGTAAGGGACACCCAGGAAACAGGAACGTAGCCTCTCAAAGGTCCCCTGTCCAGCATCAGTGGCCTGTTCCTTCAGGTGCACTTCTCTTTATGCTGAATAACGCCTTTCTGAATTAGATCGGGGATTTCCACTGCCAGCCAAGGACCCAGCTGCAATGCAAGGGAGACCTGTGAGCTCACTACCACGAGGCAGTGCGTCTTGTTCTACCAGAAGCTCCTTCCTAGAGATTCTAGGGGAGCACACCCAAGGGAAAACATTGTTATTCCTTGTTTATTCTCAGTTACTTTTCCCTTTTATGTTTCTATTGGTTTTTGAGAGAGAGAGAGAAAGAGAGGGGACGAGAGAAGGAGGGAGCAAATAACCCAAACTTACCCCCAAAGCCATAAGATGAGCTAGTCCAAACTTGGGCACGTTCCTGGCCCACAAAGGCTTAAAGTGATCAGTCAGACATATTTTGCCACCCCTATGAGAGGGACAGAGGGAAGAAGGTGTTGACATGCAAGGTTTACCATGAAACATAGCAGCCTCTTGGGAGCACAAGGCTACCAGTGATCCAATTTGAGAACAAGGTCAGCTAAGTGCAGTGCGCAGGCTTGGCAGAGGGCTCTGGGAAAATTCCTGCCTCCCCAAGTTCCTCCTAAGCCCGTTTTTGACGCTTTCCCATCTCCTATTCAGTCCTACCTGTACATTTTGGCTGTTTTTCCATCCAATTCAGGAACTGCGATTTCTGGCGCAGTAGTGGGATATGTGATAGGAATCTAGAGGAATTACAGAAACTAAGTAACCTGACATACATTTCTCAGGTGAACTGAAATGTTTGGCAAACTCCCCAAGTAGCATGTGCAAACCAGAATTCTGAACTTGGAGATGAGTAAATAGCATATGCTTGCTTCAAATCTCAGTTTTCCCCTCCCATTGGCAATTTTCTTTGGTCCTTTCAAGAAATGTTAGCTTGTTAACCTCCATATTTCCCACACCATACTTACTTCAAACTCGATGTCAAACTCATATTTGAGGAGATCATGGATGTACCAGCATTTTCCAAACCACCTATAACAAAGACCAAACCTCAGTCCAATTTGACCATTCTTCTCTTACTCCAGTGACATATTCTTGGTTGAGGTGATAGCCTGGGAGACTCATGGGATGAGACTTGGGAAACTATGGAGCTTGGGAGTGCACAGCCAATATGAAGCAGGGATGGCCTGGCAGTGAGCTTTGAGATACTAAAATGCTAAAACCATGTAAGATTCCCACCCCTATTACCCCCCCCCCCCCAAGAGGGTCTGCCTACCGAGTCCCTTCCTTGTTGGACTCCAGTCGAAACCAATCAGTGTCTGCATTCTTGTTGTTCTCCACATACTAAAAGCAGAGAATTAGGTCTTTGAGGCGGAAGTTGAGGCCAAGGGCATTCCCCTTCCCTCAAAAGAAAATTATGTACTTTCTTTCTTAGTACATTCACCCAATTTTCCTGACATAAGCAACAACAAAGACAAGGTCACACTGGTAAGCTGGGGACTAGCAATTGCCCAGAGCAGAGAATGCTTGGGATCCATTCACTTTAGCAAAAAGATCTGATACCACCACCTGAGTTCTCTTCTCACTTCTGACAGTTTCTGCCCTCAACCCACAACTTGTTTAATGGGTCTTCCCTCCCTAGAGGGCATTACATGGCCTGGTTTTGATTAGCACCCACATGCCCAAGGACTTCCAAATCTTTATCTTTAATCCAGGTGTTTTCTCCAGCTTCAGACTCCAGTTTCCAACTATGTATTTCTACCTTCGTGTCACAGGTCCCTCAGGCTCAGCTTTTGCTTTTGTTCCTCTGACCTGTTTCCCCACATCAGCATTCACTGTCACTTAGGCTAGAAACTTGGACTTGTCCTTTTTTTAAAAAAAAGAAATATTTTTTATTGATTTAAAAAAGGAAAGGAGAGGGAAAGGGGGAGAGAAAGAGAGGGAGGGAGGGAGGGAGAGGGTAAGGGAGGAGAGGGAGAGAGAGAGAGAGAGAGAAAGAGAGAGAGAGAGACATCAATCATGAGAGAGAATCATCAATTGGCTCCCTTCTGCATGCACCCCACTGGGGAGTAAGCCTGAAACCTGGCATGTGCCCTGACAGGAATAGAGCCATGATCTCCTAGTTCATAGGTCCATGCTCACCCACTGAGCCGCACCAGCCGGGCTGGAATAATGCTTGACTCTCCCTCTCCTTTTCTCTAGTCCAGCAACACTTCACATGGCCTGCTGGTTTTACCTTTGGGATGTTCTTCAAATCTACCCCTCCCCTCTATTCTCACTAAAACTAACTGCAGAGTTTAGACTTTAGAGCATCAACTTTCTTTTGCCTGGCTTCATCACAGACTCCTAACTTGTCTCCTACCTTCAATCTTATTCCTGTCAATTCCATTTTCTTTTTTTTTTCTTTTTTTTTTCAAATATATTTTATTGATTTTACACAGAGATGAATTGAGAGGGATAGAGAGTTAGAAACATCAATGAGAGAGATACATCGACCAGCTGCCTCCTGCACACCCCCACCGGGGATGTGCCCGCAACCAAGGTACGTGGTGCCCTTGGCCGGAATCGAACCCGGGACCTTTAAGTCCACAGGCCGACGCTCTATCCACTGAGCCAAACCGGTCTCGGCTGTCAATTCCATTTTCATCTCTATTGCCTCTGTGATTGATCTAAACTCAAATCTGACCAGAATATTCTTTAGTGAAAATCCTTTAAAGGAATCCCAGTCTCCAAGATAAAATTCGAGTGCTCAGACCTATCTCTCAAGCCTTGCCCACCACTCCGTGCTACACATTTGATGCTGCAGCAACTCTGAACCAGAGCTTCTTCATACACATCACGGCGTTGCTAGCGTCCATGCCTGTGTCCTCTGCCCCCTTTTGGGTGAAAGCCCTCCTCGCACCCTCGCCTTGTGTCCAGCTGACTCATGTTTACCCTTTAAGTCTCAGTTCAAGCACCGCCTCTTCCAGGGAGCCTGCCCTGCCCAGACCCACACCGGATTAGCTACCTCACCTGCTTCAGAACATTCTAGCAGTTTCTCAGCCCCCCTCTCTCTTTCTCCACTTAATGTCTTTATTGATCTCAGAGAGAAAGGAAGAAAAATGATGACAGAGAATCATTGACTGGCTGCCTCCTGCACCCCCCACTGGGGATCAGCCCCAACCCATTATGTGCCCTTGAGCGGAATCGAACCGGGGACCCTCAGTCCACAGGCCGAGCTCCATCCACTGAGCCACGCCGGCCAGGGCTAATGTGTCTTAACAGCCCGTGCCGTCTGCCTCGGCTCGGCCGCCTTATTGGGCTTCGGGTCCCCTTCGCGGAGCCGAGGCGACCCCCGCCGGGGGGCGGGCGGCCACCGCGCGCTCCTCCGGACCGGGGACGCGCTGCCCGGGCTGCCGCGACGCCGGGCTCGGCTCGCAGTTCTGCAACGGCCACGTTTGGACTTTTCGGCCCTCACGGGTGCTCGCCCCTCAGGAGTGACGGGCGGAGGATGCGGGACCTGGCCGCTCCTCAGCCCGGAGCGCAGGCCCCGGAGCCGAGCGACACGTCAGCTTCCGAGGCAGCCCCGCAGGACGCGCCGCGCTCGGCCGGAGTCTGGCCGGCCGTGCTCCCAACGCGAGGCCCTTCTGCCTGCTCCCCCACTCCCCGCCCGCCTAACCCCGCATTCCTCCAGTTTCTGTGAATTGGGGGGTTCAACTTTAGGACCGGAAATGGCTTCCACACGGAGTCTGTTCCCGAGCACACGGAGGGCCGCAGCGCTCGGGCGGCGGGGCGCCGCAGCCGCGCACTCACCCGGATGAGAGACTGATATTCCTCCTTGAGGCGCTGCACCCACAGCTCCCGATCTCGAGGTCCGGCGTTCGTCTTCAGCACTGGGATCTCAGACACCACACGCCGGGTGGCCTCGTCCGCCATCTTGAGCAAGGGCGCAGGAGAAACGCGGAAGTGGCTTAGCTGTCGTTTACCTTCTGGGCGCCGCCATCTTTACTACGGGAAGAGCGGGAGTCGGGCGGCCTCAAAGCCGCCTTGAATGTGATCTTTATTTTCTAGGAGCTGGAGAGTCCTACGGGAAGAACAGGTGGGAACGGCTAGTTCTGTACTGGATAGGGAGCCAGTCAGTTAAAAAACACCCAAACCCTCCCGACTGCCCAAAGCCTGGCTTCCTCCCGCTCGCGCCCAGAGAAGCAGCTCCCGGAGCCGAGAGGCGGCCATTTCCGGCCGCTCCACCCCGGCCTCCGGCTCAGGCCCGCGCTTTCTTCCGAACACTCCCGCTGCTGCTCGCGTTTCCGCGTCATTAGCTTCCTTAGCTTCCAGGTGACCGGCCTGAGGGTGCAGGGCCAAAGAGGTCATCCCAGAGGGTACTGAACCGGTAACTATCGCAAACCTTGGAGTCTCTGCCCAAAGAATTAACACAACTGGACTAGGTATAGTAAGTGCTAAGGAGTTGAGAGGTCACAGGAAGACGTGTTTAGTCTAGCATAGACTTTTTTTTTTTTTTGGGGGGGGGTGCGCCTGGAATTGTCCCATCTAAGAAAGAAGCATGTCTATCTCTCGTGCGTGGCACACAGTAGGTACCTAGTAATCCTTTTTGCAGAAATTTGAATCTTCCAGTAGGTTTTAAAACCTAAACTCATTAAATTTGGCTTTAATTTACTGTTTACTCCGATAATTTTTCCAGTTTGTAGCAATAATTTGGGATCAGGTTATTTTTTATTTTTGAAGATATATTTTTATTGGATTCAGAGAGAGGAAGGGAGAGGGGGAGAGAGAAACATCAATGATGAAAGAGAATTGTTGATCAGCTGCCTCCTTCACACCCCCTCCTGGGGACCACAAGCTCAACCCAGGCATGTGCTCTTGGCTGTAACCAAACCTGGGACCCTTCAGTCCGAAGGCTGACTGCTCTATCCACTGAGCCAAACTAACTAGGGTTATTAATTTCTTTTTAAGATATTACTGTACTGAATATGGATATAGAAGATAAACTCCAGATACCAGAGTCTCCACTTGGGTTGTGTGTGTGTGTGTGTGGGGGGGAGATGGCCAGCCTATAAACCACCACAGCCCCTTGCCTGGCTGCCCCACGTCCCCAAGGGAACCCCCACAATGATCCGGGACACCCTACAGGGCAAACCAGCCAACCCCAACCCATGCACCAGGCCTCTATCCTATCTAATAAAAGAGTAATATGCAGATTGACCATCACTCCAACACTCAAGCTGGCTGCCCCCATGCGGTCAAAGGTGACTGCCCCCATGTGGACACAAGATGGCCAGCAGGAGAGGATAGTTGGGAGGGCCCAGGTATGGCGGGAGTGGGGGGTTGGGGCTGGGTGGAGGGGGGGGGAAAGGAGCATTGGGACACATCTATTAGATAGATAGATAGATAGATAGATAGATAGATATAGATAGATATCTTTAAAATTATAAAATTATATATATATATATATATATATATATGTGTGTGTGTGTGTGTGTGTGTGTGTGTGTGTGTGTGTGTTTATTGATTTCAAAGAGGAAGGGAGAGAGAGAAAGAGAGCAACATCAGTTATGAATCATTGATTGGCTGCCTCCTGCACACCTATACTGGGAATCAAGCCTGCAAATGAACTGGGCATGTGCCCTGACCAAGAACAAAACCATTAACTACTGGTATATATATCAATGCTCAACCACTGGGTCATGCATGCTGGACTCAACATTCCTTATAATTTATTTAATTATATATTATATATATAATATATTATATATATTATATATATTATAAAAATTATATGTAGCATTTTATTAGATTCCTTAAAATATAGAAAATAAATCTATTACCAGATTGCAGATACAAAATAATTAACCACTTACATGCAATAAACATTAATATTTCAAGAAATAAATTTAAAATAGAATATTACTGAAACTGTACTAACAGTATATCACAAAAGTTATAGGAAATATTAAAAAACTGCAAATAACAGGATTACCTATTGTTGAACAACCTTATAAGCGTGGCTTTGAACTCCATATCCAGTCGCTTTTTGTCCTCCATTTCTTTCGGTTGTGATCTGTTTCCTCGTTTCTAAAATATTCTTTTCCTCTGGGTTTGAGTTTATGTTAGGTATTCTATTCATTATATTCTACAAATGAGTGAGATCAAGTGATATTTATATTTCTCCAACTGGATTACTTCACTTAGCATAATGCTCTCCAGGTCCATCCATGGTATTTCAAATGGTAGGAGTTCCTTCTTTTTTACAGAAGCATACTATTTCATTGTATAGGTGTACCACGGTTTTTTAAAAGTATATATTTTGTTGATTTTTTACAGAGAGGAAGAGAGAGGGATAGAGAGTTAGAAACATCTATGAGAGCCAAAGCCGGTTTTGCTCAGTGGATAGAGCGTTGACCTGTGGAGTGAAAGGTTCCAGGTTCGATTCCGGTCAAGGGCATGTACCTTGGTTGCTGGCACATCCCCAGTAGGGGGTGTGCAAGAGGCAGCTGATTGATGATTCTCTCTCATCAATGTTTCTGACTATCCCTCTCTCTTCCACTCTGTGAAAAATCAATAAAATAAAAATAAAAAAGAAAGGCGCCTCCCATTAAAAAAAAAAAAAAAAGAAAGAACTCAGGAACCTCCGAGGGCGGGGCTAACCGGAAGCCAAGGCTGTAGGCTCCACCCTGAAACTCCGCCCCATCCAAGCTGAACTCAGAGAGGCTTTTGCAGGTTTCCAAGTCTAGTGGAATAAGGCTGTCTCCTGGCATAGACACAACTGATCCTCCCAACCTACCAACTCAGGGAAGCAGTGAAAATGCCGAAACGAGGAAACAGATCACAAACGAAAGAAATGGAGGACAAAAAGCGACTGGATATGGAGTTCAAAGCCACGCTTATAAGGTTGTTCAACAATCTCTTAGAAAAGGCCGATAAAATAAATGAGACCTATGAGGTTATGAAAAGGAATGAACAAGAAATAATAAAGGGTCAACTAGAAATAAAGAATACAATCTCTGAAATAAATAATATTATACAGAGTCCTAAAAACAGATTGGAAGATTGCAAGAATCAAGTCCAAGATTTGGAACACAAAGAGCCAGAAGACACTCCTCCGCAGAAGCAAGAAGACAAGAGAATCCAGAAAGTTGAAGATGGTGTAAGAAACCTCTGGGACAACTTCAAGCGAACCACCATCAGAATTATGGGCATCCCAGAAGATGACAGAGAGCAAGATACTGAAAACATATTGAAAGAAAGAGATAGAAAACTCCCCCCACCTGGTGAAAGTGATAGAAAGTGATAGAAAACTTCCCCCACCTGGTGAAAGAAATAGACTTACAAGTCTAGGAAGCACACAGAACCCCAAACAAAAGGAATCCAAAGAGGACCACACCAAGACACATCATAATTAAAATTCCAAGAGCTAAAGACAAAGAGAGAATATTAAAAGCAGCAAGACAAAAGCAGGTAGTTACCTATAAAGGAGCACCCATATGATTGTCAGCTGATTTCTCAACAGAAACCATGCAGGCCAGACGGGAATGGCAAGAAATATTCAAGGTGATGAATAACAAGAACCTACAGCCAAAAACACTCTACCCAGCAAAGCTATCACTCAGAATCAAAGGCCAGATAAAGAGCTTCACAAATAAATTTAAGCTAAAGGAATTCATCACTGCCAAGCCAGAATTATATGAATTGCTAAAAGGGGTTCTTTAGGAAGAGGAAGAAAATAAAGATAAAAATTATGAACAAACACGTAACAACAAGTGAGTCTAAAAACCAAAGGAAGTAAAAATCATGATGAACAATATTAACTGGTGAATATAACAGAATCAGATTTATGGAAGGGGAGTGGACTGATGATTCTCAGGGAAATGGGGAGTGGGGCAGGGCGGGAAGAGACTGAACATAAACTGCACCTATGGATGAGGACAATGGGGGATGGGGAAAGGGCAGAGAATTGAATGGAAACTTGGTGTAGGGGAGCAATGGGGGGGGGATGAGGAACATTTGTAATAATATGAAGAATAAAGATTTATTTAAAAAAAAGAAAGAAAGAAAGAAACATCTATGAGAGAGAATCATTGACCAGCTGCCTGTTGCACACCCCCTAACGGGGATGTGCCCACAACCAACGTACATGCCCTTGACCGGAATCGAACCTGGGACCCTTCAGTCTGCAGACCTGCTCTATCCACTGAGCCAAACCGGTTCAGCTGTACCACAGTTTTTTAATCCACTCATCTGCTGATGGGCACTTAGGCTGTTTCCAAATCTTTGATATTGTAAATTGTGCTGCTATGAACACATATCCTTTCTGATTGGTGTTTCTGATTCCTTAGGATATATTCCCAGAAGTGGAATTACTAGGTCAATGGCAGTTCCATTTTTAGTGTGTGTTTTTTTTTTTTTTTTTGAAACTCCATACTGTTCTCCAGAGTGGTTTCACCAGTCTGCATTCCCACCAGCAGAGTAATGGGATTCCTTTTTCTCCACATCCTCACCCTCACGTCTTGATTTGTTGATGATAGCCATTCTGATAGGTATGAGATGGTACCTCACTGTCATTTTGATTGGGATCTCTTAGATGATTAGTGACTTTGAGCATGTTTCCATATGTCTCTTGGTCTTATGTATGTCCTCTTTTGAAAAGTGTCGATTTAGGTCCTTTGCCCATATACATATTTTTTAGATTGTTTATTGTAGGAAGCGGTTATAGGGTTAAGCCTGGGACTGACCTGCTGGCAAAGTTACAAACAATTCCCAGCTTGGAGGGCACAGCCCTCTAAGCATAATTAAACTTGATCTTGCGACTACTCCCTAGATATTTCCTGTGTAGCCGATAGGCTTTGGGAGGGACAGCAAGTGCTGCCAAAACAAGTGAAACTTATAACAACATTGTAGATTACCTTGTTTGTTCCTGACTATAAGTAAAACCTCAGTCTGGATCTGTTCTGTGGCCTTAGCAAGGCGCAGAAGATCCAACTAGACCCAGCTTTTTCTCTGTCTGTCTTCTTCATCCTTCACTGGCCCTCCCTCCCTCAGGCTCGATGAACCCTTGGCTGTGCTGGCGCAGCACAGTTTATCTTCCTTTAAAAAAAAAATCTTTATTCTTCATATTATTACAAATGTTTCTCATTTCCCGCCCCCCCTACATTGCTCCCCTCCACCAGGTTCCCATCCCACCCTCTGCCCTTTCCTCATCCCCCATTGTCCTCATCCATAGGTGCAGTTTATGTTCAGTCTCTTCCTGCATCCCCCACTCCCCTTCTCTCCGAGAAACATCAGTCCACTCCCCTTCCATAAATCTGATTCCGTTATATTCACCAGTTAATATTGTTCATCATGATTTTTACTTCCCTTGGTTTTTAGACTCACTTGTTGATAGTTACGTATTTGTTGTTCATAATTTTTATCTTTATTTTCTTCCTCTTCCTAAAGAACCCCTCTCAGCAATTCATATAATTCTGGCTTAGCAGTGATGAACTCCTTTAGCTTCAATTTATTTGTGAAGCTCTTTATCTGGCCTCGATTCTGAGTGATAGCTTTGCTGGGTAGAGTGTTTTTGGCTGTAGGTTCTTGTTATTCATCACCTTGAATATTTCTTGCCATTCCCGTTTGGTCTGCATGGCTTCTGTTGAGAAATCAGTTGACAGTCCTATGGGTGCTCCTTTATAGGTAACTACCTGCTTTTGTCTTGCTGCTTTTAATATTCTCTCTTTGTCTTTAGCTCTTGGAATTTTAATTATGATGTGTCTTGGTGTGGTCCTCTTTGGATTCCTTTTGTTTGGGGTTCTGTGTGCTTCCTAGACTTGTAAGTCTATTTCTTTCACCAGGTGGGGGAAGTTTTCTGTCACTATTTCTTTCAATATGTTTTCAGTATCTTGCTCTCTGTCATCTTCTGGGATGCCCATAATTCTGATGTTGGTTCACTTGAAGTTGTCCCAGAGGTTTCTTACACTATCTTCAACTTTCTGGATTCTCTTGTCTTCTTGCTTCTGCGGAGGAGTGTCCTCTGGCTCTTTGTGTTCCAAATCCTTGACTTGATTCTTGCAATCTTCCATTTTGTTTTTAGGACTCTGTATAATATTTTTTATTTCAAAGAATGTATTGTTTATTTCTAGTTGATCCCTTTTCATATCTTCATAGGTCTTGCTTATTTTATTGGCCTTTTCTAGGAAATTCTTGAAAAAACCTTATAAGCATGGTTTTGAACTCTATATCCAGTCGCTTTTGTCCTCCATTTCTTTCATTTGTGATGTTTCCTCGTCTCAGCATTTCCGCTGCTTCCCTGAGTTGGTAGGTTGGGAGGATCAGCTTTGTCTATGCCAGGAAGACAGCCTTATTCCACTAGACTTGGAAAACTGCAAAAGCCTCTGTGTTCTGCTTGGATGGGGCAGAGTTTCAGGCTGGAGCCTACAGCCTTGGCTTCTGGTTAGCCCCGCCCTTTGAGATTCCTGAGTCTCAGTGTACCTCAGTGTCCTTTGGTACTTGCAAGCACCTCTAAGAGAAAGGTGCCCTAGAGTTTCACCTGCTACCAGACAATCTAGTCTCTCCCCCAACAAGCCCCCAACTGGGGTTCAGTGCAGTTGGAAGTGGGGTTAAGAGCAGTCTGGAGCTTATGTCTCCTTCCCATTAGGGCAATCCAGTGGATTAATCAGCAGTCTGTCCTCTGTGCGAAATGTGCATGATTCGGGGGCTCTGCCTTTCACCCCTCCCCTGAGCTTCTGCCTACACCCAGATTCCCTCTGTATGAGGCTGGGGCCCAAGGTTCTTGCCCAGAACTGAGGTTCAGTGCATTTGGAATTGGGGTTCAGCACAGTCCAGAGCTTTTATCTCCTTCCCGCTAGGGAACGACAACCCAGCACTCAGCTGCCCCTCCTCTCCGGCTCTGTCCTCTCCACACGTGCACACCGTGTCTTGGTAACTTAGGCTTTTACAGCTCCTCTGATTGTCCTTCTGGTTTTCTGTTTCCTTCTAGTTATTGAATTTCCAGTCAGTCAACTTTCCTGTAGTTCTGGATAAGATCCACCTCATATTTTAGTTGTATTTTTTGAAATTGTTGTTTGAGGCTGCAGTTAGGCGTTTACCTATGCCACCATCTTGGGTTCTCTCTATCTTCCCTATTTTAAGTTGTATGAGTTCCCTGGAAATGTTGGAGATTAAACACTTATTAGTGATAACATTGGCAAATATCTTCTCCCATGCAGTGGGCTTCCTTCTTGTTGTTTGTTTTTATTTATATATTCATTTATTTAATATTTTATTGATTTTCCACAGAGAGGGAGAGGGAGAGAGAGTTAGAAACATCGATGAGAAACATTGATCTGCTGCCTCCTGCACACCTCCTACTGGGGATGTGCCTGAAATCAAAGTACATGCCCTTGACTGGAATGGAACTTGGGACCTTTCAGTCCACAGGCCGACGATCTATACACTGAGCCAAACTAGTTTCAGCTGTTTATTTTTATTTTTTTCAACACAGCACATTTATTCAAGGCTGTTTATTTTTTTTAAAAAAATACATACATACATAAGTGCGCGTGCACACACGCACACACACACGGAAATTGTCTCCTGGACATTTATTTTGATGTAATCCCATTTGTTTTCTCATTAGCAGCTATACCAGTGGAGATATTTCTATGACATATGTCTGATATTTTGCTGCCTATGGGTTTTTCTAAGATTTTTATGGTTTCCAATCTTATGTTTAAGTCCTTTATCTCTTTTGAGTTTATTTTTGTGTATGGTATAAGTTGATATTCTAGTTTCATTTGTGTGTGTGTGTGCATGTATTTTTCCAATGTTCCCAACACCATTTATTGAAGAGCCTGTCTTAACTCCATTGTATGCTTTTGCTTCCTTTGTCTCATATTAATTGAACATAATGGCTTGGTTCAATTTCTGAGTTCTCTATTATGTTCCATTGATCTGTATGTCTGTTCTTGTGCCAGGCAGTTTTGAAAACAGTGGATTTGTAATATAGCTGTGTCCCAAAGATTTTGTGTTCATTTTGATTTGTTTCTAGGAACTTTTTGATTCCTTTCTTGATCTCATTGGTAATCCATTCACTGTTTAATAACATGCTATTTAGCCTCCATGTGTTTGAATGTTTTGGGGAGTTTTTACATTAGTTGATTTCTAATTTATTCCACTGTGATCTGAGAAGATACTTGATATGATTTCAATCTTCTTGAACTTATAGAGACCTGTTTTGTTTCCTAACATGTGGTCTATCTTCGTGAATGATCCAAGTGTACTTGAGAACATATATTCTACTGGGTTGCAGTGAAGTTCCCGTATGTCTTTGTGTCTGTTTCCTCAAGTTTTTGTCTGGAAGATCAATCCAGTGAAGTCAGTGGGGTGTTAAAGTCCCCCTCTATGATTGTGTTGTTGTCAATCTATCCCTTTAAGTCATCTAGTTTTTTGTTTCTTAAAAAAATATATTTTATTGATTTTTTTTACAGAGAGGAAGGGAGAGGAATAGAGAGTTAGAAACATCGATGAGAGAGAAACATTAATCAGCTGCATCTTGCACACCCTCTACTGGGGATGTGCCCAAAACCAAGGTGCCCTTGAATGGAATCAAACCTGGGACCCTTCAGTCCCTAGGCCAACGCTCTATCCACTGAGCCAAACCAGTTTTGGCTCTAGTTTTTTTTTATATACACTGAGTGGCCAGATTATGATGATCTCTGAACACATAATAATCTGGCCACTCAGCGTATAACCTATATAATAAAAGGCTAATTGCAAATTGTACCCTCGACCAGTAGTTTGACCAGGAGGCAGCTGGCCAACCACCCATGTCCCCTCCTCCTATTCAGGCTGGCCCGATCCCACCCATACACAAATTCATGCACCGGGCCTTTAACACACACACACACACACACACTCTCTCTCTCTCTCTCTCTCTCTCTCTCTCTCTCTCTCTCTCGGCCCGGTGCATGAAATTTGTGGACATGTGTGTGTATCTGTGTGTCCCTCAACCCAGCCTGCACCCTCTCCAATATGGGACACCTCGAAGGATGTCCGACTGCCTTTTTAGGCCTGATCCTACTGGACTGCTGGCTCCCAACTGCTTGCCTGCCTGCCTCTAACCGCTTCTGGCTGCCAGCCTGATCACCTCCTAACCACTCCCCTGCCCCTAACTGCCCTCTCCTGCAGGCTTGGTACCCCCTAACTGCCCTCCCCTGCAGGCCTGGTCCCCTCAGCTGCTCTCCTCTGTAGGCCTGGGTCCCCCAAACTGCCCTTTCCTAGAGGCCTGGTCGCCCCCAACTTCCCTCCTCTGCCAGTGTGGTCACACCTAACTGCCCTCCCCTGTAGGCTTGATCGCCCCCAACCGCCCTCCCTTCCAGGCCTGGTCCCTCCCAACTGCCCTCCCCTGCTGGCCTGATTGCCCACAACTGCCCTGCTTTGCATACCTGGTCCCTCCCCTGCTGGCCATCTTGTGTTGGATAGTCAATTTGGCCTGGGTGAGGGGCTGTGGTGGTTTGCAGGCCAGCCACACCCATTGGCTACTCAAGTGGAGGCCGTGGTATCTGGGATTTATTTATCTTCTATAATTGAAATTGTGCAGCCTTGAATGGAGGCTAGGCCTAGCCTCCATTGGTGGAAACCTTTGCTTCCTCCATCCCTGGAGAAACCGAAGTCTCCTGCTTGCTCAGTGGACACAGCCATTTTTGTGGGGATTTATTCATCTTCTATAATTGAAATTGTATTTTTAAAAATATATTTTATTGATTTTTTTACAGAGAGAGAGAGGGATAGAGAACTAAAAATGCCAATGAGAGCAAAACATCGACCAGCCGCCTCCTGCACACCCCCCACCGGGGATGTGCCCACAACCGAGGTACATGCCCTTGACCAGAATCAAACCCAGAACCTTCCAGTCTGCAGGCAGATGCTCTATCCTTTGAGCCAAACTGGTTTCGGCTATAATTGAAATTTTATATCCTTGAGTGTAGTTCATGGCTGGCTAGGGTTTGTGGGAAACTTGGCTTCCTCCATCTCAGGGGAAACCCAAGCCTTCTGCTCTCTCCAGCTCTGTGGCTGCTGCCATTTTTGTTGGGACTTATTTATCTTTTATAATGGAAACTTTGTAGCCTTGAGTGTAGTCCACGGCCAGCTAGGGTGTGAGGGAAGCTTGGCTTCCTCTATTGCCAGGGAAAACCAAGCATTATGCTAGCTCTGTGGCTGTAGCCATCTTGGCTGGGCTAATTTGCATACCCGCTCCTGATTGGCTGGTGGGTATAGTGGAGGTATGGTCAATTTGCATATTGCTCTTTTACCCTGTTTCCCCGAAAATAAGACTGTGTTTTATATTAATTTTTGCTCCCAAAGATGCGCTAGGTCTTATTTTCAGGGGGTGTCTTATTTTTCTATGAAGAATACAGTACACATTTATTGTTAAATGAAAATAAAGGAAATTTATTACCTGTATACGGTACGGTAGTATGGTGGTTGTCACCCCAAACCAAACTGTGAATCCTACAGTATCAAGAATTTACTCATTTATTCAATGACAATCATATCATCATCTTCTGGAACATCATCATAACAATCCAATTCCTGAGTTTCCTGGTGAATTTCTTGTGATTCCATTTCTTTCAGAATCAGTGGACCAAATCTCTCATGTTTAGCAATGAGTACTTCTTGTCAAGGTAGCCTGCTCGAAGTGCATTTGCAATGCAACTGTCAGTGATTTTCTCCTGTGAATTCTTCACCCAAGTCACAACTTCTTCCAGTTTAGGTTTCACAAAGTTTCCACGCTGATTTCTCTCCATTCACACAGCAGTGGTGTCAGGACTCCACATAACGTCACTGATTGCTAGACGGCAGTCGGGGTGGCCCTAGTGACTAGTTTGCGGTAAATTAATTTTCATTCTGAGACGGAGCCTGGGGGAAACCTTATATTTCACTCAGAAGGAAACCTGTAAGTAGGTCTTAGTTTCGGAGGATGTCTTATTTCCGGGGAAACACGGTATTAGGTAGGAGGATAGAGTGGCCAGATTATTATGCTTTCTGAGATCATAATAATCTGGCCACTCAGTGTATTTTGGCGCTCCTATATTTGGTATATGCTCCTACATGTTTCCCTTTGGTATTATGTAGTGACCTTTAAAAAAATTATATATATATATATATATTTTTTTTATTTTATTATTATTTTTTTTACAGAGAGGAAGGGAGAAGGATAGAGAGCCAGAAACATTGATGAGAAACACTGACCAGCTGCCTCCTGCACACCCCACACTGGGGATGTGCCTGCAACCAATGTCAATACATGACCTTGACTGGAATCAAATCTAGGACATCTCAGTGACACTCTATCCACTGAGCCAAACTGGTTTCAGCATGTAGTGACCTTTTTTTTTTTTTTTTTAAATGTAGTGATATTTGTTCTCTCTTCATTTTAAAGTCTATTTTATGTGATGGCCTTCATTTTAAAGTCTATTTTATCAGGAGAAATGAAGATGGCAGCATAGGGTAGACATCTAAATGCAGCCTACCACAACAATTTTGAATTTAGAGCTGGAAAACAGGGGAAACATCGCCTTGAAGCACCAGACGGCTGGCTGAGAGGAGGCGCTACCACCCGGGAAGGAGAGCAAATGCACGCTGAGCCTTGAGAACTGTAAAGGTGCGGAGATCTGTGCGCGAGAAAGGGCAGCCGCCCGAGTTCGCTGCTGGCTTACTCACAGTGGGGAGAGGGCGGGATGAGTTTGTGGCTGGCTTACACCAGGCATGCAAATGATGAGAATTTCTTCTTTTTTATGGCAGCATAGTATTCCATTGTGTAGATGTACCATAGTCTTCTGATCCAGTCATCTGCTGACGGGAACCTAGGCTGTTTCCAAATCCTAGCTATTGTAAATTGTGCTGCTATGAACATAGGGGTGCATATATCCTTTCTGATTGGTCTTTCTAGTTTCTTGGGATATATTCCTAGGAGTTGGATTACTGGGTCAAATGGGAGATCCATTTTCAGTTTTTTGAGGGAACTCCATAGTTCTCCACAGTGGCTGCACCAATCTTCAATCCCACCAGCAGTGCACGAGGGTTCCTTTTTCTCCACAACCTCGCCAACACTTGTCATTTGTTGAATTGTTGCTGTTGGCCATTCTGACAGGTGTGAGATGGTACCACATTGTCGTTTTGATTTGCATCTCTCGGATAGTGACTTTGAGCATTTTCTCATGTGCCTCTTGGCCTTCGTTCTGTCTTCTTTTGAAAAGATTCTATTTAGGTCCATTGTCCATTTTTTAATTGGATCATGTATCTTCCTTTTATTAAATTGTATAAGCTATCTGTAGAGGTTGGAGATAAAACCTTTATCAGTGATAACATTTGCAAACAGGATTTTTCCCCCCTGTATTTCCGTTGTAATACCAGTTTGTTTCTGGGAGCATGTCCATGTAGCATCCACTTACTCTGTCACCATTTTTTAAAAATAAATATTTTATTGATTTTTTTTTTACAGAGAGGAAGGGAGAGGGATAGAGAGCTAGAAATGTCGATGAGAGAGAAACATCAACCAGCTGCCTCTTGCACACCCCCTACTGGGGATGTGCCCGCAACCAATGTACATGCCTTTGACCAGAATCGAACCTGGGACCCTTCAGTCCGCAGACCGATGCTCTACCACTGAGCCAAACCAGTTTCGGCCTGTCACCATTTTTAATCAACTGTCCTTATCATTTGAAAAAACACCCCCAGAAACTATACATTTCCCCAAAAGTTTCAGCACATAATATTTTTAGTATCATTTGGTTACTTTTTGAAATTTATTTTTTAAAATACATACATATATATGAGCTAGAAACGTCGATGAGAGAGAAACATCGATCAGCTGCCTCTTGCACACCCTCTACTGGGGATGTGCCCGCAACCAATGTACATGCCCTTGACCAGAATCAAACCCGGGACCTTTCAGTCGGCAGACCGACGCTCTACCACTGAGCCAAACTGGCTTCAGCTGAAATTTATTTTTATTGATTATGGTATCACATAATTGTCCTTATCCCCCCATTCCCATCCCAAACCCCTCCCTAAATATTCTCTCACCCCCCTGTTGTCCATGGCCACTGGCTAGGTCCAAGTACTTTGGTTGATCTCTTCCCCTTACCCCCACCCTCCCCTACTTTCCCTCTGAGGTTTGAGAGTCTGATCGCTGCTTCTCTTTCTCTGGGTCTATTTTTGTTCACTAGTCTATGTTGTTCATTATTTCTTCTAGATGTGTGAGGACATGTGATCCAAGAAATACCCTTGTAAGAACCTAAACTGTGACAAGCCTTAATGGTTATGCTGGGAGGCAAATGAACCAGTCTGTAATGAGTTCCTTTCTGGGTCAACAGTTCTTTTGAGTCCCAATTTCAATGTCAAATAGTTCCTTATGTGTACATGTCAGCCATGATATTTCAGATCTGGTTGGTGGAGAAATGGTGGTAATGCAGGTCCGACCGTCTCTGGTTTGGTCCTGGGTATCCTTCAGCAACACGCAGCTGCTGTCTGCTGGTATGGTGAGGCATACTCAGCATCTTCCATCTCTTAATTGTCTCTTCTGTCTTCATGGCTGGAGCACTTCTGTCTATTCCTCTCATTTAGTTATTTTTAAATATATACCGTATTTTTCGGACCATAAGACGCACCTTTTCTTCACCAAATAGTGGGAGGAAAAGTGCCTGTGTCTTATGGTCCGAGTTGCAGAGCGGCAGCGGGTCCCCCGGGACCTTCCGTGTCCCTGGGGACTGCATATTTGGTGAAGAAAAAATGTGTCTTATGGTCCGAAAAATACGGTATATAATAAATCTTTATTGTTCAGATTACAGGTGTTCCTCTTTTTCCCCCCCAATAGCTCCCCTCCACCTGATTCCCCACTCCACCCCATGCCCATATACCCTACCACTGTCTTCATCCATAGGTGTAAGATTTTTGTCTAATCTCTTCCTGAACCTCTCAGACCCCCTACCCTTGAGAGTTGTCAGTCCACTCCCTTTTTATGTCCCTGATTCTATTATATTCACCAGTTCATTCTGTTCTTCAGATTTTTTTAATTCACTTGATTTTTAGATTCACTTGTTGGTAGGTATGTATTTGATATCTTTTTGTTGTTCATAGTTTTTACCTTTACCATTTTCTTCTTCTAACTGTTCTTAAAGAATACCCTTCAGCATTTCATGTAATCCTGGTTTGGTGGTGATGAACTCTTTTAGTTTTTTCTTGCCTGTGAAGCTCTATCTGACCGTCAATTCTGAATGATAGCTTTGCTGGATAGAGTAATCTTGATTGTAGTTCTTGCTGTTCATCTCTGAATATTTCTTGCCACTCCTGTCTGGCCCTCACAGTTTCTGTTTAGAAATCAACTGACAGTCATATGGGTTTCTCTTGCTGCTTTCAAGATTCTCTTTTTATCTTTTGCCCTTGGCATTTTAATTATGATGTGTCTTGGAGTGGTCCTCTTTAGATTCCTTTTGTTTGGGGTTTTGTGCACTTCCTGGACTTGTAAGTCTGTTTCTTTCACTAGGTAGGGAATGTTTTCTGTCATTATTTCTTTCAATAGGCCTTCAATACCCTGCTCTCTTTTTTCTTCTGGCACCCCAAAAATCTGGATGGTGGCACGCTTAAAGCCATCCCAGAGGCTCCTTACACTATCCTCACACTTTTGGATTCTTCTTTCTTTCTGCCTCTCTGGTTGGGTGTTCTTTGTTTCCTCATATTCCAGATCTTTGGGGTATGTTGATCTACAGTTGAGTTTCTATATATTCTTTATTTCAGACAGGGTATGCTTAATTTCTAACTAGTCCTTTTCCTTTTTTTAAATTTATTTTTATTTATTTTTATTTTATTTTATTTTATTAAGGTATTTTCTGTGTACATAGTTTACCATTGTCCCCCCCTCACCTCCCATTTATGCCCTCCCTCCCCAGAGTTCTGTGTTCATTGGTTGTACTTATGTTCATGCATACCAGTCCCTCGGTTGTTCTCCTATCTCCCCCCAGGTCTCCTTCCACTCCCCGCTGTCATTTGACAATCTGCTTGTTTTATGGTGACCATCTCAAGACCCCATGAATAAAATCTGCTCCTCATTTGGCAGTCTGCTTGTTTTATGGTGACTATCTCAGGACCATATGAATAGAGTCCGCTCCTCCTCTGGTTTTCACCACCCCTTCCCCTGGGTCCCACTGCTTCCCCTGGGACACACGGCTCGCCCGGAACACACTGCACCCTGGGACACTCGGCTCACCCGGGGCACTCGGCCCCCTGGGACACTCGGCTCACCCGGGGCTCTCGGCCCCCTGGGACACTCGGCTCACCCGGGGCTCTCGGCCACCTGGGACACTCGGCTCACCCGGGGCACTCGGCCCCCTGGGACACTCGGCTCACCCGGGGCACTCGGCCCCATGGGACACTCGGCTCACCCGGGGCACACGGCCCCTCTAGGGTGTTGGGTTAGCATATTGGAGGTGCCGCGCTAGCTCCTTGCTAGCATGGGGGGCAGGCTGGGACAGCTGCAGTTGGGCTGAGATGGTTGCAGGCGGGGGGACCACCCCCAAAGGTGTCTCGTTCGGTGTGGGAGCGGAGAAGCTGCAGACATGGAGGCTAAGTTCTGAGGTCGCCCACTCCCTGTGCCCAAGGTGTGGTGAGTTCTGTTCTTGGTGGATTTCCTTTATTCTCGGCGGCAGTGGCGGGTGGCGGTGCCAGGTGCAATATTGACGGTCGCTCCTGTGGTTCAATTACCACTGTAGTTTTAAAGTTCACATGGCGGTGGTGGTGAGAGCTTCGGTTTGGCCATGTGGCATCGGAGGATGGGCTCGCCTGGGTGGGTAATGGAAGGCACCGTGCCATTTCCTCACCAGCGCGCTCCATTTCCCTCCCAGCATGGTGGGTGTGCTGGGAAGATTGTGGGCGGGCTGTGATGGCTGCATGGGGAGAGTCTGCCCTCAATGATGTCCTCTTTGTTGTGGATGTGGAGCTTCTGTGGATGCAGAGGCTAACTTCTTCTTTTTTTTTTTTTTTAATATATTTTTTTATTGATTTTTCACAGGGAGAAAGGGAGAGAGATAGAGAGCTAGAAACGTCAATGAGAGAGATACATTGACCAGCTGCCTCTTGCACACCCCCCACCGGGGATGTGCCCGCAACCAAGGTAGGAACATGCCCTTGACCGGAATCGAACCCGGGACCCCTCAGTCCCCAGGCCGACGCTTTATCCACTGAGCCAAACCGGCCTCGGCAGAGGCTAACTTCTGAAGCCACACTCTCTATGAGCCCGGTGTGTAGTGAGCTCTGATTTCGGTGGATTCCCATCCTTGGGGGCGGCAGTGGGTGTGGCAGCGATGGGAGCTCCTGTGGCTCAATTTCCCCTTTAGTTTTAAAATCCGCGTGGTGGTAGTGTCTGATGCTTTGGCCTGGCCATGTGGCAGCGGAGAGAGGATTCTCCGGGTCTGCCAATGGAAGGTGCAGCGCCAGCACAGCGCGCGCGAAGGCCTGGCAGAGCAGGCCGCGGGCGGTGGCGGAGAGTCCCCGCGATGTCTTAGTCTTTCAGACTTAGTGGAACGCTTCCCCTGAGCCAGGACAAGCAGCACCACCACCACAAATATTGGCCAGCTCAGTGCTGCCCCTCTACAGGTGACAGTAGGGGCATCCTCACCTCGGTAGGCCTTTGCTCTTGGAGGTCTTAACCGGTGGAAGGCAGCACGGTACAGAACTGCCCCACCTTCTCAGTACTCCGCCTTTTTTTTTTTTTTAATTCTAATTAAGGTCTTTGAAGGTCTCAGCAACCGTCATGGCAGAACAACCAGTCGCTATGACACACTCTGATCACCAGGGGTCAGATGCTCAATGCAGGAGCTGCCTCCTGCTGGGTCATTGTGCTCCCACAGTGGGAATGTCACTCAGCCAGAAACTGGGCTGATGGCGAATGCAGCTGCAGCACTTGAGCTTCTCCCACCTCCGGGAGGCGCAATCTTCAGCAAACAGACTGCAATCTGTACACCAGGTGGGGGGCGTATAGCAGGAATGACCACGGATCAGCCGCCGAGGCTCCTGGAACTCTCCCTTTGGACTCTACGGTTGCACTGCACCCCTTACATATTTCCCTCTGAGTCTCCATAAGCAGGCTCAGGGAACAATCCATGCTTCACACACATACTACTTGGGCTGGCCCCTTATAGAGTGAGCACTGGTGAAGTCCAGCCCAGTGACTGACACCCATATGTGTCCACGGCTGAGCCCTTCCCAACTGCCACCTACCACCTGGCCCTATCTGGAAAGGTTGATGTCCTAGCACTGACTACCTGCTCCTGGACCCTGCAGAGCACTGGTCAGCTCCAGTGGATTGAGGGCACCAGCAGGTGCTGGCCTGACCTTTTCAGTTCAGGCAGCCCCACACTTGCTCCAGGAGTTGCATGGAAAAATCCCCCCCCCCCATACCCCACAGGTACAATCTACCAGGAACAACAGCAGCGTGGAACATTCATGGACCACCTTTATACCAACACCAGCCCCTGGAGCTCTCCCTTGGGCATCAGGGCCACCTTCCACCCCTTAGCTATTGCTGTGTTCCTTTGGATGCAGAACTGAAATACTAAGAACTCGCCTTACCCAGGACATGATAGGCTTTTCCCTCCTTTCTTCTTACTGCTGCCACTTCCAAGCCGGACCAGTCCCCACTTCCGGAGAGAGTCCCAGAAAAAGTGAGAAAATCCCAATCCTATGCACAGGTTTCCCATGTATGTCAGTGGCTGAGCCCATCATGCCGTTCCCAAGCCTGGCCGACATCCAGGCTCCCCCCCCCCCCCATGGTGCTGGTACCGGATGTTGAGCTGGTACCCACAGTTCAGCCAGAACTTGCCTCGAGGCACATCCTCATAAGCCTACAGGTACACTAGTCGGGAACAGATGCAGTGTGAATAGTGTGAATACTCATAGTAACTAGGATGAGCTTGATATAGCTGCTGGGCTCCTGGAACTCTGCCTCTGGCAAGGAGATCAAATTTCATCTCTTACCAATTGTGCTGAGCTACAGAGGAAGGCAGCAATATAAAAGTAGCCATAAGGTGGCGACCTACCATTGGGGTAAAAGTCAGAGAGATGGACCTGAAGAGTGGGGGCGTGGGCAAGAGAGCACCCCGCTTTCCAAGATTCCCAACTTTGTACCGTTCACCACGGAGTGTCTCCAAGCAGTGGAAAGCGTCCAGTACAGCCCAAGGTGTCTACTGGGGACCTCCCGGCCAGCAAGGCACAACTCTAGCTGCAGATGAGACATTTGGAAATATTTTTTTTTTCCAGGAAGCTCCAGGGAGGACAGGCTCCCCACACAACTTCCTGGCAGCTCACAGGGATGGGGAAGCGCCCCATCACATGGGCACAATTTCCCCATCTCCTTTCAATATGCATGAATCCACCCGACCACTAGTATATACAGATTTTTCTTAATGCACTGTAAACCTACTTTTGCCCCACCCTGTACCTTGTGCCTTCCCATTCACACAATTGACTTCTATCTGGTTTCTAACCCACCATGTCTCTGAAACAGATTTCTCCAAAATTACTAAATGACTTCCTTGTTACAAAATCTAGTGGACATATTTTAGTGGCATCTTACCTAATGTTATGTTTAACCCTTTGACCAGCTTCCTTGATACTTCAGTCCTGGTTTCCTCTCAGGATGCTCTTTTTGGCTTCCTTATCTCATGGCTTCAGCAACCAGCTAGATTCACACACACACCCATCCAATCTTTCTGCTGTGTTCCAGGCCCACATAATCTCATATCCCATTGTCTAATAGATATCCCACAGGTACCAAAACTCCTTCTCCTCCAAAACAATAAATGGCATCATTATTCCCTAAATGCCCAAGTCAGAACATTGGACAACATCTTTCAGTCCTCCCTCTGCCGCAGAGCCATTTCCCATCTCTTTTCTCCCCTCCTCATGCTCCCTTCCCGGACAAACAACAGCTTCCAAAAGTCCCCGCGGCCCATTGTCCCATTGCACTAGTGCGTCTCTGAAATGCTAATGAACTGTTAACACCTCGGCTGAACTCTTCAAAGCCTATCCCGTGCTCTGAGGATGAAATTAACCAATTTTCAAGGCCTCTGTAAGTCGGGCCCCAACCTCACAGGCCGCCTCCTCCTTCCCAACCGGCCAGGCTCAGCTCCGGCGACACTTCCTCGGGGGCAGGTGCTCAAAAAGGAACACGTTCAGAAAGAAATCTGAGCGCATCTGAGTAGCGGCCTGGGCAGCGGGCCCAGGCTCCCCCGACGTCCGGGTTAACAGGAAGCTCGGAGCAAAGGTCAAGTCCAGGTCGTGACCCTTCCCCCGCGAGCGACGACCGCCTCCGATTCCGCCTTAATGCGTCATGGCCGCCGGCCAGCCAGCCTTCCGGCGGGTCTCGGAGCCGACCCCCAGGGCGCCCCCGCGCAGGAGCGCCCCTCCCCGCGGCGGCCCTGAGGCCGCGAAGCGCAGGAACCGCGCGGCCCGGCTGCCCCAAAGCAAGATGGCCGCCCGCCCCGCGCCCCGCGCCGCGAAGCCGCGCCGCCCGCGGAGGCCGCGCCAGGCTGCCCTCACCTGGCATGGCCACTCAGCTCGCGCCCAACCGCGGGCCTGACGCCGCCGCGAGCCGGCCCGCAGCCGGCCAGGTTCCGGAGGCGCCGCTCCGGACGCAGCCTCTCCCCAGCCCCGCCCGCCCGGCCGCTCCGCTCCCCTCCCCCGGTCCCACGCCCGCGGCGGCGGCAGGAGCCCGGATGCGGCGCCGGGAGACGGCGCGGGGAGCGGCGCGGATGGATCCAACATGGCGGCGCCGAGCCTGAGCCTGGGGTGAGGCGGCCGGGCGGCCGGGGTGGGGTAGGGGCTCCAGCTGCCCGGGCGGGGCCGGCGGGGCCGTGAGGCGCCGGGGAAGGAAGTGGGGGGCCGGCGGAGCGGGGGCGACGCCCTGCCCGGGGCCCGGACGGGGCGCCGCGGCCCGGTGGGGGAGGGGCGCGGCCGAGGGGTGTGCGAGGGTCGGCGGGCGGGGGCGAGGCGAGGCGAGGCGGCCGCGGGCGGGGGCCGGCCGGGCGGAGCGGGGCGCGGTCCGCCGGCCGCGGGCGAAGGGGAGCCGCGGCGCGCGGGGGCCGGAGGGCGGGACCCCGGTGCGGTGCCGAGGCTGGGAAGGGGTCGGCCCGGGACGTGCGGGAGGCTGGGCAGCGGCAGGTTGGAGGGGCGGGGGCCCCGGGTTTATTGGGGCGGACCGGCGAGAATGGAGGTGTGGGGAGCGGAGGGCCTGTCGGGGGGCCGAGGTAGCGAGGAAAGTTTGGGAGGGCGGCGGGCTGCGTGGGGCGGAGGTCGGGGCGCCCGTGCGGAAGGGGCGGCCGCGCCCGGGGCCAGGCCTGCAGCCTGCCGCGCTCGGGCCGGGGCAGGAGTGGGCGGAGGGCGCCGCCGGCCGAGTCTCAAAGTTCCCGGCTCACTTTCTCCGCGTGCCCGCCGCCGGGAAGGGAGCCGGGAGCGGCGGGCGGCGGGGCCCTGGCGGCGCGGGGAGAGGGACCGGCGTGCGGAGGAGCCTGGCGCCGAGCTGCGGGCTCCGGGGTCTGGGGAAGGGGAAGGACCCAGGATGGCGTCTGGACCCCAGGCTTCCTCAGTGACTGCTGTGGCTTCCAGACCTTCCGTTTGTGTCTGCGTGCTGGGAGGGGGTCAGTGTTTAGAGAGAAACGTCCCTGGCGAGGGGAAGGCGTCTGAGTGGGTGCTGCCCGGTGGGTGCGCCCGGTGGGTGCTTTGCTGTGTGCGGAGCCCGGGGAGCCGGGAGGCCGTTTCGGGCCGAGGGACGTGATGGATGCGAAGTGCCTCTGGCCGTAGGACCCGTTCTCGCTACAGATGGAAGCTAACGTTAATATTGTATCACAATTAGGTGAGCCTCATGGGACTTGGGGATTCAGGTGAGAATGTGTCAAAGGATAATTGGCTTTCCTACAAGTTGTTGAACTTGGGACCTTTCTTGGCATGAGCCTTTGAGTCTGGATGGAAGTGTTTGGAGTTCTTCTGTATGTGAATTGGCTGGTGGAGAGGTAGTGAAGCTTGGTGGCTTAGTTGGGTGAGTTTTCTTATGTAGCTTGGAGGGGGTCATTTCCACCAAAATGGCTGTAGGCTTGTCTATGTATTTTTTTAACTGAGTCTTTGAGGTTTCAAAATAAAGCTTGAAAATTGACTCTCTCCTCCATATTTGTTTTTGTTTCGTTGCTGGCTTTGACCTCTGCTAGGGAGACCCCTGGGAAACGAAGTCTCCGGCAGAGGTAAGCCTGGCTTTTTACTGCGTTCAGACGTTGGAAGGGAAGGGAGATGGCGTGAGAACTGCATCGCTGGAGCTCGGTAGTGGGGTAGAGGGCAGGTAAAATGATTCTCACCTCCCACACGAGTGCATTTGGTCTGCTTTGGTAACTGGATATAACTAGGAGAGAAAGGAGAAATTGGGTGTGTTGGGGCAGGTCCCCAGCTTTGTTTTTAGCCAGCCTCCGGTTAGCTCAGGAGAAACGTTTTTAACCACGTGGAGCAGGGCACTGAGCACCATGTCTGCTGACGGTGCCCTCGGAAGGTTGCTGAAGCACCTTCCGTGCTTACTCTTCCTCTGGTTGTGCAGGACATCACTTTTTTAGTTCTTCACATAACTTTGCTTCCTGAGGGCTTCTGAGAGAGGCACACACCAGTTTTGTGACAGTACAGTTGTCATTCTTTGTTGGGATGAGGCTTGACTTTGCCTGGAAGTAGAAACCTCATAGACCCACCAGCCAGAGGGAGTCCAGGTGGTCCTTCCCCGGCTTGGACCTCCCTCAGGAGAGCAAACTCCAACTCCAAGAAATGCAGCAATTCCTAAGAACCGAGCGTCACTTTGGGGAAACTGTAGGGGGGACTCATATGTTAGGATCTCAAATGTGGTGTCCAGGGTTATTTCAGACACCGAGACTCGGGAGTTCCTGCTCCCCTTCTGTTCAGAAGGGGTACTTTCTCTTCAGCGGTGCCTTCATCTAGGCTCTTTGTAACTTACTGAGTTCCCTTGCTTCATTGCCACAGAAAGCTGAGTGTGTTTTGGATTAAGAGGAAGTTGGCCATGATCTTTTAAAGCTGAAGTTAGATAGATTCTTGGAACTCCTGTTAGATTGCAGAGTGAGGGAACTTACCATCCTAGAGCAGTGGTCGGCAAAGTCATTACTCAATAGAGCCAAATATCAACAGCACAACGATTTAAATTTCTTTTGAGAGCCAAATTTTTTAAACTTAAACTTCTAACACCATTTCTTCAAAATAGACTTGCCCAGGCCGTGGTATTTTGTGGAAGAGCCACACTCAAGGGGCCAAAGAGCCGCATGTGGCTCAGAGCCGCAGTTTGCCGACGGTCCTAGCCCATCATTAAGTGGGGGAGCTGCCTATTACCCAGCCTCCTGGCATTTCTCCCAAGGACATGGCCATGGGAAACTTAGGCCTCTTCTCCATTTTGCTTCTTTAAATGAGTCTGATCAGCACCTTTTAGGACTTTAAGGATGGCTGTGGGGGGTAAGTGCGGGGTCTTTTGTGTCTGTCTTGCACAGGAGGGAATTGCTCTTATCTTCAGAGGTCTGGATTGAACGAGGTCACAATGAGACCTCGCGGAGGGGGCGAGGGAGTGCAGCCTCCCACCTGCTGTTCACCTGAACGGCAACAGCAGGTGGTGGCGATCGAGGCGAGTGAGAGAGAACTCTTGAGTGCCAGTGGACTTAGGAATTAAAAGAGTCTGCCTGCCTGGCTTTGCTTTTCTTCTGGAATACTGTTTAATGGGTTTGGGTGGCTTTCTTCTCCAGATCTAGGGTGGAAAGTGACCTGCTGCTATCACACTCCCCATCGAGCAGGGTCTCATTCTCAGCTCTGTTGACATTTTGGGCCAGATAATTCTTTGTAATGGGGGACTCTCCTGTGCATTGTAGTTGCTTAACGGCATTCATGACCTCTATTCACTACTTGCCAGTAACACTCCCTATTCCACCATATGATGATCTAAAACGTCTCCAAATATTTCTGAATGCCCCCATGGGGTAAAATCGCCCCTCATTTAGAACCACTAACCTTGAAACTCTCATAATTTTAGGGACCTTAAATGATCTTGGGATGTAGAATTGAAAAGTGGCTGAAGGAGTTAACCCTCAGATCATTGAGGTCTGTTATAGAATTATGTCCATTGGTGAATAATTAGGACCACAGTGCTTTCCTGTATTCTGCCTAATATTCCGGTAGCCTGTTATGTGGGGCAATATTTCTTCATTTCCTAAGGTTTCCAAAGGTCAGGACACTTTGAGTTAGGGAGCTCTGGAGCAACCTGGCTTTTGATTGGTTGAATGTGAAATCTGTCCATCTGCTTTTCTGGATCATCACAATCAGCAGGTGGCCACAGGGACCAGGTGGGATAGAGAACAGAGTTGTAGAGGTTTTGAGGCGGCTTGGTTTTCCCATGTTGCCTGGTATAAGCAAGAAGATATTTTCATTCTGTCTCCTCCTGTACCTAGAGGCTGCATCGGGTAAAACAAGAGAGAAAGAGACATGAAAATATAGTCTATATTGAATACCTATTTTCCCAGCTGTTTCCCATGCTTCAGGTGGGGTGTCTCCTAAGTGGATATGGGCTATATTTCCTGTCCACATATCAGAACCCAAGGTTTGGGGCTAGGTGATTTCAGTATTGACTTCCCTTTTCTTTCTTCTTTTTTTAAAATAAATTTTTATTGTTCATATTATTACAGATGTTCCTCATTTTTCCCCCTCTCCATTGCTCCCCTACACCAAGTTTCCATCCCACTCTCTGCCCTTTCCCCATCCCCCATTGTCCTCATCCATAGGTGCAGTTTATGTTCAGTCTCTTCCCACTACCCCCCACTCCCCTTCCATACCTCTGATTCTATTGTATTCACCAGTTGATATTGTTCATCATGATTTTTACTTCCCTTGGTTTTTTATTTTTATTTTTTAAATAAATCTTTATTGTTCATATTGTTACAAATGTTCCTCATTTTTCCCCTCCATTGCTCCCCTCCACCAGGTTCCCATCCCACCCTCTGCCCTTTCCCCATCCCCATTGTCCTCATCCAGAGGTGCAGTTTATGTTCAGTCTCTTCCCGCACCCCCCACTCCCCTTTTCTCCGAGAATCGTCAGTCCACTCTCCTTCCATACCTCTGATTCTATTATATTCACCAGTTAATATTGTTCATCAGGTTTTTTTTTTAATTCCCTTGGCTTTTAGATTCACTTGTTGATAGTTACATATTTGTTGTTCATAATTTTTATCTTTATCTTCTTCCTCTTCCTAAAGAACCCCTTTTAGCAATTCATATAATTCTGGCTTGGCAGTGATGAATTCCTTTAGCTTCAATTTATTTGTGAAGCTCTTTATCTGGCCTTCGATTCTGAGTGATAGCTTTGCTGGGTAGAGTGTTTTTGGCTATAGGTTCTTGTTATTCATCACCTTAAATATTTCTTGCCATTCCCGTTTGGTCTGCATGGCTTCTGTTGAGAAATTAGCTGACAGTCGTATGGGTGCTCCTTTATAGGTAACTACCTGCTTTTGTCTTGCTGCTTTTAATATTCTTTGTCTTTTGCTCTTGGAATTTTAATTATGATGTATCTTGGTGTGGTCCTCTTTGGATTCCTTTTGTTTGGGGTTCTGTGCGCTCCTCTATTTCTTTCACCAGGTGGGGGAAGTTTTCTGTCACTATTTTTTTCAATATGTTTTTTTTCAATATGCTTGCTCTCTGTCATCTTCTGAGATGCCCATGATTCTGATGTTGGTTCGCTTGAAGTTGTCCCTGAGGTTTCTTACACCATCTTCAACTTTCTGGATTCTCTTGTCTTCTTGCTTCTGCGGAGGAGTGTCTTCTGGCTCTTTAAGTTCCAAATCTTTGACTTGATTCTTGCAATCTTCCATTCTGTTTTTAGGACTCTATAATATTTTTTATTTCAGACAATATATTCTTTATTTCTAGTTGATCCCTTTCCATATCCTCATAGGTCTCAATTATTTTATCAGCCTTTTCTAGGAGATTGTTGAACAACCTTATAAGCGTGCTTTTGAACTCTATATGCAGTCGCTTTTTGTCCTCCATTTCTTTCGTTTGTGATCTGTTTCCTTGTCTTGGCATTTTCGCTGCTTCCCTGAGTTGGTAGGTTGGGAGGATCAGCTGTGTCTATGCCAGGAAGACAGCCTTATTCCACTAGACTTGGAAAACTGCAAAAGCCTCTGAGTTCAGCTTGGATGGGGCAGAGTTTCAGGGTGGAGCCTACAGCCTTGGCTTCCGGTTAGCCCTGCCCTCGGAGGTTCCTGAGTCTCAGTGTCCTTTGGTACTCCCTGCAAGCACCTCTGAGAGAAAGGCACCCTAGAGTTTCGCCCGCTACCAGACAGTCTAGTCTCTCCCCCAACAAGCCCGCAACTGGGGTTCAGAGCAGTTGGAAGTGGGTTAAGAGCAGTCCTGAACTTATGTCTCCTTCCCGCTAGGGCAATCCAGTGGCCCAATCAACCATCTGTCCTCTGTTTGAAATTTGTGTGTGACTCTGGGGCTCTGCCTTTCGCTGCTCCCTTGCGCTTCCGCCTTACAGCCCAGATTCCCCCTGTATGAGGCTGGGGCCCGAGGGTCTCGCCCAGAACTGGGGTTCAGTGCAGTCAGAACTGGGGCTTAGCACAGTCCTGAGCTTTTGTCTCCTTCCTGCTAGGGCAATACAGCAGCTCAGTGAACAGACCGTCCTCTGTGCGCAATGTGTGCAACTCCGGGGCTCTGCCTTACAGCCCAGATTCCCTCTATATGGCCTGGGACCTCAGGGTCTCGCCCAGAACTGGGGTTTAGTGCAGTCAAAGTTGGGGTTCAGCACAGTCCGGAGCTTTTATCTCCTTCCCGCTGGGGAACGCCAGCCAGGCACTCAGCCGCCCCTCCTCTCCGGCTCCGTCCTCTCCCCGCGCGCACACCGTGCCTCCGTACCTTAGGCTTTTACAGCTCCTCTGGTTTTCCTTCTGGTTTTCTCTTTCCTTCTAGTTGTAGAATTCCCAGTCAGTCAACTTTCCTGTAGTTCTGGATAATGTCCACTTTATATTTTAGTTGTATTTTTTGAAATTGTTGAATGAGGCTGCAGTTAGGCATTTACCTATGCCGCCATCTTGTTGCCAGACTGACTTCTCTTTCTTAAATGGCTGAGTCTCTGTGCTTCTAGTTTAGGGTTACTGAGTCGGAGAGGACCAGGTTCTGCTTGCTCTTTAGTTTTCTGAGATCTCATCAGTTTGTTCTGAAGTAGTTTATTTTATTTATTTTTTAATACTAAAGGTCTGATGCACAAAATTTGTGCAAGGGCAAACCCCCCCCCCCCCCCCCTGCTGCCGGCACCAGCTTTCTTCTGGCACTGGGGACCCGGGCTTCCCTCTGGCTGCTGGCAGGCACCCAGGACTTGGGTTTCCCTCCCAGCCCTGGCTTTGTCTGGAAGATCACTTGGAGGGATGTCTGCTCTAATTAGCATATTATGCTTTTATTATTACAGATATATCTTAAAAATTTTTATTTATTTTGGAGAGGAAGAGAGAAACATCAATGATGAAAAAGAATCATTGATCTGTTGCCTCCTGCATGCCCCCTACTGGGGATGTGCCCACAACCACAGTACATGCCCTTGACTGCAATTGAACCCAGGACCCTTCAGCCTGCAGGCCAACGCTCTATCCACTGAGCCAAACCGGTTTCAGCTTACGCCATTTCTTAACCTAGACTCAGTTTCTTGCGGTATGGAGTGGACAGACCCACCTCTCTTGCCAGCAAGCGGGGTGGATTGGGCAGTTCTGCACTGTAGGGGGCTGTAGCTGCTAGCTAGAATACATGCATGGTAACTGACTTGCATGATCTATTTTTAATGAGGTCTTCTCTTGGACTTATTTGTTTCTTAATGGGTATTGCTTGTGATGATCTCTTGGAGATTAAGTTTAGTTTGTGTGCCAGACTCTCTCCATTGCTAGGCATTGGGGATATAAAGATGAATATAACTTAGTCCCTCTACATGATTTGCTGAAGATCTAATGCTATATAATAAAAGCCTAATATGCAAATCAACCATATGGAGGAACAATCCATCTATGATGTGCACTGACCACCAGGGGGCAGACAACGCTGGTACTGCCCACAGGCCTCAGGCCATGCAAGGCAGGTGCCAGCGCGCCCCCCTCATACCTCCCTCCCCACCAATTGCTCCACCAGTCACCCCACAAATTGGCCCTGATTGCTGGTTAGGCCTAGGGACCCTACCCATTCACGAATTTCGTGTACCAGGCCTCTAGTGGGATAGTAAGTGCACAGATAATCTTAGTACACTCTGATAAATGGGTTACACTTTACAGGAATAGGCAGTGTTCCAGGGAGCAGAGAAGAGGACTACTTATCCCAGCATGAGGTGTAGGGACTAAATTTAAAGATGGCATCTAAGCTGACTCTTTTTTTTTTCTTTTCTTTTCTTTTGATTCTTAAAGGGTGATTAGGAGTTAGCCATCTGAGAAAGGTCAGTGATAGGGGAGTGGAATAGAAAGGAAGATACAGAGAAGTAAAGTATATGATTGTATGTAAACTATAAACATATTGTTAGAAAATGAAAAGTGGATTCTGTGCCCTGGCCAGTGTGGCTCAGTGGTTGAGCTTCTACAACACATGCCTGGGTTTTGGGCTAGATTTCCAATAAGAGGTGTGCAGGAGGCAGCCAATCAATGATTTCTCTCATCACTGATGTTTCTGTCTGTCTCTCCCTCTCCATTCCTCTCTGAAATCAGTACAAATGTATTTAAAATAAGAGAGGCTGTTGCAGGAGTCCATGTGAGAGGTTATTGGGGCCTGAACTAGGGCAGTGCAAGTGGAAAGGTTAGGCAGATTTAAGACATACTTAGACGTAGCATCAACAGGAGTGTATAATGATTGGGTGGTTGGAGGTTTTGGTCAGAAGGGGACAATGAGTATGAGCAACTAGAGTGGAGGTGAAGGCTGTTTGACCTGAAGACTGGTTATTGGCTGAGTCCTTGACATTACCCAGGATGATGGAGGAACTTTCTGAGTAAAATGCCAAACTACAGAAAGAATAGGCTGTCGCTGGTCATTCACAGGGGATTGGTGAATGACAGCCAGGTTGGAAGACAGCATATCCACATGGCGTCTGAACATTAAGGGGGTACAGGTAGAATAGGAGAATTACAAGAGTGCTCAACATAGGAGCTTAGTAATGTTTCTGGATTTAAGTCCATGAATTTTACTGAATATTATTCATTAACCTTTCAAGCAGTTATACTTCTGGGCTTGGTCGGATTATAGGAAACCTATAGATATATTTATGGAAGGATGTGTCTGGGCTAGGATGCTTATTTCTTTTTTAAAATATATTTTTATTGATTTCAGAGAGGAAGAGGTAGAGCAAGATACATACATCAATTATGAGAGAGAATCATGGATCAGCTCCCTCCTATATGCCCCACACCAGGAATGGAGCCTGCAACCCCAGGCTGTGCTCTGACCGGGAATCGACCAGTGACCTCCTAGTTCATAGGTCTACGTTCCAACACTGCGCTATGGAGGGCGAGGATGCTTATTTCTTTGAATCTCTTTCACAACGATTTACAAAGTTATTTCAGTTGTGTTCTCTCATTGGATTCTTAACAATTCTGAGTAATAGGCAGAATTGGAACTAGTTCTCACCCTAAAGGTTTTCAGTTTCCTACTGTCCCTAAGTTCATCTGCTACAGTTTCCTTATTAAAGAGTGAGTTCTCTACTTCCGCTCAGTTTTGGCTACATTTAAGAGATGAGCTGATGAGAGCACAAAGATCCAAGAGCAGTATTTTGGAGGCGGGTGGGGAGTGGGATCAACACTTAGGGTGATAGCTAATAGCTGCTCTGCTGGGTAGCACCACAATGGCATAGAGTGTTCTCACCTAGGCAAAGTGACTAGTTCTCCAATAGAATCTTGGACTTAGGGCACCATCTGTTGTATGTGGAGAGCTCTAGGCTTTATCTATAATAATAAAAGCATAATATGCTAATTAGAGCCGAATGTCCTTTTGGATGTCCTTCTCACCAAAGCTGTGGGAAGGCAGCCGGGTGGCTGCAGAAGGGAGTGGGCCTAAGCCTTCAGAAGCACATCCCGAGGGCTCCTGGACTGTGAGGGGGGCAGGCCCATCCCACCCCGTGTTTGAATTTCCGAGCACTGGGCATCTGGTTTTTAAATAAACCCTTACCAAGCACTGCACTGTGCCAGGCATGGCGTTAGCACTGGGAATGTCGGAATGAATAGCACCAGTTTTTGCCACTGATGGGCTCACAGGATCTTTTGTGTCCTTATAGTGTAGTGGGGATCGCAGCTGCCAAGCAGGGATTCTGGGAAGCATTGCGCACCTGAGCCCCCAGCATGGCGGGGCTGAAGCGCCGGGCGAGCCAGGCGTGGCCGGAAGAGCGCGGGGAGCAGGAGCACGGGCTGTACAGCCTGCACCGCATGTTTGACATCGTGGGCACCCACCTGACACACCGAGACGTGCGCGTCCTTTCCTTCCTCTTTGTCGACGTCATTGATGACCATGAGCGTGGCCTCATCCGAAATGGACGTGACTTCTTACTGGCGCTTGAGCGCCAGGGCCGCTGTGATGAGACGAACTTCCGCCAAGTGCTGCAGCTGCTGCGCATCATTACTCGCCACGACCTGCTGCCCTACGTCACCCTCAAGAGGAGGCGGGCTGGTGAGGGCACGGGGCTGGGGACTTGGGTATTGGGCTGGAGCCCAGCGGGAGGCGGCACTGGCTCTGGGGGTGTCCAGGACTATTATGAGGCCTGTTGGCGGGTTGGATCAGAAGGAAGGGGTACGTCTTCCCAAATGACTCCCTCTCCCCCTACAGTGTGCCCTGACCTTGTAGACAAGTATTTGGAGGAGACATCGATTCGCTATGTGACCCCCAGAGCCCTCAGTGATCCAGAACCAAGGCCTCCCCAGCCCCCCAAAACAGGTGAGTGGGTATTAAATCCCCTAGTGTCCATTCTCAAGAGAGGACACCAAACCCCTCATGGTCACACCTTAATGAAAGGACCCTACCCCCCTCTATAAACACATAAAAATGAGGTGAGGCAGCCCTGGCTGGTGTGGCTCAGTGGATAGAATGTTTGCTTGCGAACTGAAGGGTCCTGGGTTTGATTCCAGCCAAGGGTTGGATTGCGGGCTCAATCCCCACCCTCCCAGTGGAGGAGGTAGCCAGTCAATGATTTCATGATGTTTCTGTCTCTATCCCTTCCCCTTCCTCTCTGAAATCAATAAAAATATACTTTTAAAAAAATGAGGTGAGGCATTGTTGTGTCCCCTGGGTCCTGTGATTGTGGCCACGTGTCCTTGTAGGTCACATTGTGGATACTGCGTTTCCTGCTAAGTCTGTATGATTCTTTCCAACAGAAGTGTTGAGCACTTATCCTACTGTCTCCTCCCCTTTCTCCTGGTCAGTGCCTGCTCACTATCCTGTGGTGTGCTGCCCCACCTCAGGCCCTCAGATGTGTAGCAAGAGGCCAGCTCGAGGGAGAGCCACACTTGGGAGCCAGCGAAAACGCCGAAAGTCAGTGACACCAGATCCTAAGGAAAAGCAGACGTGTGGTGAGAAGTTCAAGGGTCCCAGAGGGGCACTCAGCAGTGCCAGGCTCCCGTTGGTGCTGTTGCAGAGTGAGGTTTGAGTGGTGGCTCTGGGGTTTGAGAATTCCTCTGTCTTGGTGGCAGAGCACTTGTCAACGCTTTGTAGTTAACACCAGATCAGAGGGACGGGTCATGACCTCCATACTGTAGGAGGAACCACATCGTGGTAGCATGTGAGAATGACTGCTCTTAACCAGGAAAAGACCTCCCAGAAACAAGGTGCTACGTGCGGGTGGGACACTGACCTGGGCTCGGCCCGGGTGAGGGAGCCCCCTGCATCAGGGAGGCTCGGGAGCCTGGAGAAGAGCAGGGGGCCTGTCAGGTGATGTTCCCACTTTGCTCCTCTGCTGCTCTTTTCGTCTTTCTCATAAACTCATCCTCACGGCACCTTTCCCCTGCAGACATCAGGCTGCGGGTCCGGGCCGAGTACTGCCAGCACGAGACTGCGCTGCAGGGCAACGTCTTCTCCAACAAGCAGGACCCGCTGGAGCGCCAGTTTGAGCGCTTTAACCAGGCCAACACCATCCTCAAGTCCCGGGACCTGGGCTCCATCATCTGTGACATCAAGTTCTCTGAGCTCACCTACCTCGACGCATTCTGGCGCGACTACATCAACGGCTCGCTCCTGGAGGCACTAAAAGGCGTCTTCATCACAGACTCCCTGAAGCAGGCTGTGGGCCACGAGGCCATCAAGCTGCTGGTGAACGTGGACGAGGAGGACTACGAGCTGGGCCGACAGAAACTCCTGAGGAACTTGATGCTGCAGGCCTTGCCCTGACCTTCCCTCCTGGGACGGCCCCTTACCTCTGGGGTTTTTCTCTCCCCTTCCAACCAATCACACCCCGGCCTTTTTTTTTTTTTTTTTTTTTTTTAAGGAAAAGACAAAGGAAAATGGAAGTGGTGTCTCCCACCCCTCCCTACACCCATGTGCCTGGGCCTCCCCGTTTCCCTTTCCACTCACCCCCATGTGTCTGCAGCCACCTTTACTACTGAGCCGTGAGACAGGTGTGCGGGGAGAAGCAGTGTGTAGGACAGCCTGTGAGGGACTGAAGGGAACACTGTCCGGGTGGTTGGGGGCTGTCAGTGCTTCTGGCTTTATGGGGCTCTTACATTTTGTCTGAAAAACCAAAGGGCTGTGAGTAAGGGAGCTGTGTTGTGTGGAAGGTGAGACTCTGAAGTTTATTTTGGAAATTAATCACCACCCTCTCCCAAATTATAGACTTTTTAAAAAAGAAACTGTGGCCCTTTCAACTCTTCTCCTGTCCTCTGGTGCTGCTCCTCCGCCTGGTTTCCTCCATTTCACTGCTGAAACCTGCGTGGTGTGGCCCCGCCCCGCCCCGGGGCGGGGGAGGAGGGGTCTGTCCCTCTTCAAGGGAAAGTAAGAGAAGACTAGGTCAGTCCCATCAGCCCTCCCAGCTGTGGTGTATGCACGTGCACGGGAGGGGGGAGAGGGGGAGGGGGAGATACACTGCCCTTCCATGTGCACTAGTGAGTGAACATTAGATGCCCCAAGCCCTTCCCCTTGGCTGGCTTCTGGCTTGGGCAAAGGGCATTCCAGGTCCTTCCCTGTCCTCCCTCGGGAGCATGGGGCTGGGACATGCACTGAGGGTTGCACTTTTATCTGGGCCGGAGCTTGTTGACTGAGCCAGGAGGCTTAGAACCAGAGCCACGTCCAGCTGGACCAGGAAAAGGGGGGTACATCTGTGAAGGGAAGCACCGCAGCCAGCCACCACCTCCCCTTTCAGCTCCCAAAGGAGATGTCCAGACTCACTATATGATGATACTTTTCTCAATGCCAGTGCTGCTCGGCCCTCGGCATAACTTTAGTTTTCATGAAATAAACAGTATATGAAATTCCACATTTTGAAACTGAAATCTGAGCTCAGGTGAGTTTCTTCTCTCCCAAGAAGCTAAGCATATATTCCTTCAACAGTCAAGGTTCCCCAAGTGAGGGGCCTCAAAGTAACAGCAACACCAGCTCACAGGGGGTCTCAACTCACAGAAGTTGGAAGTCTTAAGACGGTGGGTGACCCAGGCTGCCATAGAGGTCAGGCCTGCGGTGCTGGAACACGGGCAGATGTTGGCGCAGCTGTCGCAGGTAACCGAGGTCAATCCGGGCAAGGCAGAGGCCTGGTCCCTCCGAGCAGCGGGCCACTACTGTGCCCCAGGGGTCCACCACCATGCTGTGGCCGTAACTCGCTCTCTTCTCGTGGTGGCGTCCACACTGGGCTGCAGCCACTACATAGCACTGGGTCTCAATGGCGCGGGCCCGCAGCAGCACCTGGGGGGGAGGAGTGTGGAGCTGGCCCACCACTGTAACCACTCTGAATGTGGCTGGAAATGACTTAGGATGGTAATTATTCCTTAACAGAGTTAGGCAATAATTGGGGTAATGAGTTTTCTCACTGGGTGGGAAGGGGGAGAAAATGGAACTGGCAGAGCCGAGGGAATGAATGAAGTGAAAGGAAAGCCTGCGTGTTCTGAAGAGGTCCTCTTACCTCCCAGTGGGCGGGGCCTGTCACGCTTCCAAAAGCCGAAGGGTACGTAAGTATCTCTGCTCCAGCCTGAGCCAGTGCTAGAGAGAGTTCAGGGAACCGCATGTCGTAGCAGATAGCCAGGCCAAGCTGGGATAAAAAGTGTCCTGTCTCAGTGTTCCTGTCCCCTCTCTCCCTCACGTCCCCCCTCCTCCCTTCACAGCTCCCACCTGGCCTGCTGGTGTGCTGACAGGTGGTTGGAGACTGGGCCCAGGCATGGTAGAGTTACTTTCACGCATAGGCCCCTGCCCTGGAATCTCCACGTCACACAGATGTGTCTTCCTGTAAGTGGTCACTACGGACCCTAGGGTACAAGGGAGGAGGAGTATTTGGTGCTGGTGCCCAGACGCACCTTGGCCCCTCCTCCCCAGGAGGAGCCCGTGCCCAAGGAAACGGTTGGCAAGACCCAGTTCTGGAGAATCTTGGTTTAGGGAGAAGAGCCTGGGAAGAGGCAGGCCAAAGAGTTGTGAAGTCTCACCCTTGCTGTTCAGAAGCACATGACAATTGTAGATTTTCTGAGTCTGCTCCCAGTCTTGGCCACGTTCGTGGAAACCACCCAAGGACAGCCAGAGTCCGCATTCCCTGTGGGGAGTGGACTCTGGCACAAGGCTCCACCCTCACATGTGGCAATCCAGAGACAGTGCCCAGCCAAGCAGCCACACCCCCCATCCCCGTCCCCGTCCCCGTCGCTGATACCTGGCAAGCTGGGCATATTCTCCCAAAAGGTCCCCGCCCAGCGGCTCAGACAGGCGCAGCGTCTCTGCAGGGTCCCGGGCAATGAAGTCAAAAGCCTCAGGCAGGAAAGCCAGGCAAGCACCCAGTCTGGCAGCCTCTCGAACCAGGTCAGCACAAGCTTTAAAGTTCTGCTGCTTGTCTGGCGTTGATGTGACCTGGCACACAGCCACCAGGGGCAGTTCCCAGGAGGAAGAGGAGACAGCCATGGCCCTGGGCCTGTGAATGGTGCAGGCAGAACTCAGAGTTCCCAGCGGGGGGAGACCCAAGTTCAAGGAGAAGGGGTTCCTTTGTTTTGCTCTCACAGGCACCATGACCTCCCCATCAGATGGTGGTGGATGGTTGGTACCCCACTGTTCCACCACCATTCATGTCACACACATTTATTGAGCATCTACTACATGTCAGGCACAGAGGATACAAAACATGTTACCTGGGCTGAGCACAAAGTACTGAAAGTCGCGGGACCCGCAGGCCAGGGAACAGCAGGGACAGGAGGTGGTGAGGCCTGACCACGATGCCGAGCCTGAGGAAGATGAGAAATGACACAGCCCTTCCCTAAGGAACACACCTCCAGGATTCCCTGCCTCTGTCACACTGTGAGGCTGAATGAGCGCCCTGCCGGTGAGAAGCCCCAGGTCTTCGGAACTCTTTAGTTAGGGGCGACAGGGAGCGATCCTAAGGGGAGAAAACGGAGGCAACCTCCACTTTCCGCAACCTCGCGTTACCCGAGGCCCTGCCAGCGCTCTGCCAGCGCTTCCGCGGCTCAAAGTCGCCTCCCAGAAACTTCCTTGCTTCCCCCTCTTCACTGCACAGCACAGCTCGGTCCGCACCCGGACACTGGGGGCTCCCACCCGACGCACCCCGCGCCCTCTCCACTCAGCCGTCCTCCCGCTGCCCAGGGCGGCGGCTCTTGAGCAAGGGCAGCGCCGCGGGTGGAAGTCGCCGCGGCAGGCGGCCAGGGAGCAGGTCCTACATGGAGGTTCCGCCAGGGTCGCCAGCAGGATCCACACCGGAGAGCGGCCCGGAGGCCGAGGCGCCTAGGCGAGTGGGCGGGACCCGAGGCCGGAAGTGACGCACGACGCTGCCCTGCGCGCCGGAAGCCCCGCAGGCGACGAAGATGGCGGAGAGCAGCGGTCGCCTCGGCAAAGCCGGCGGGAGCGGCACGGGGAAGGGGGCCGTGTCGGCCGATCAGGTGAGGAGCCCGCGGGCCCAGAGAAGGCGCGAGCAGCGGGCCCGCGGCCGGCTTCCCCAGGCCCGCATCGCGGCCCCGCGCAGGGAGGGTCCCGGCGCCGCCGCGGGAGCCCCGACGGCCGAGGGGGCGGTGGAAGGGGAAAGCCACGCCCCCGGGTGCTCGAGCTGCGGGGCTGGGGTTCGCCGGGTCGGACGGGGACGGGTCCTCACTCCCGCTGCTCCGGCCCCGGACGGGCCGCGGCTGGAGAGGGCTGCCGGCCCGAAAGGAGGGTGACCGGCCGGCGCTGCCCGGCCACGCGACGCACACAGAGCACTGGTGTTTCCTCGCATTTTGATTCGGGTCACTGTTAGATTGAATTTCTTTAGAAACTAAACCGAGTTTGCATCCCCCCCGTGCCTCACATGGGGAAACATTTTATAAATTAATCAGAAAGCCCTTTGTGGCTTGGACACCATGGTTCGCTAACCACGGCTAGTGTTTAACAGAGATGGGAAGAAGTCTACATAAGAGAAAGGAAAACAACTAAACAACAGCTCTTCTAATTACAGATGCATTTACCAGCTGTTTGTTGGACAATTACTCAGGCAAAGCTGTCTGCCTGAGGACTTTTTAAATGTCCCTTGCCATCAAAGAGTGCTAGTCATAAGGTAACATGAGACAGAAGAGGTAACAAAGGTTTGAGGAGGGAGGAAGAGACAATGCACGCAGACTGTTTTTTTGCACCGTAACTGGAATCCAGTGTGTGCTTAATAAAGGCTAGTTACTTTGTTTTCCAGAAGAGAGAATCCTTCAGCTCAATTCTAAAAGATGAGAGAAGTTAGTCAAGCAGAGAAGGAAGTGGAGGGTTTCTAGGTGGAGTGAGCAGAGTATTTAAAAGGACAAAGGCACATGGCTATAAGGAAAGATGAAACAGCGTCACTTACAACAACATGGATGGACCTTGAGAACATGATGTGAAGTGAAATAAGTCTAACAGAAAGCTAAGAGCTATATGACTTAACTCATATGTGGAATATACAGTAAAAGTGAAACTCATGAACACAAACAGCAGCGGGGTAACTGCCAGAGGGAAGGGGATAGGGGAGAAAGGAGTTTTAATATGAGGGGACAGGAAAAGATTTGACTTTGGGTGGCTGGCACATGGTCCCATATACAGGTTTTGTACATTAGTAATCCACACATGAAACCTGTATGTTCATGCTGACTAAGGTCACCCCAGTTAAAAAAAGAAGTACAAAGGCATGAGACTGCCTGACATGCTTGGGATGCAGATAGCTACACTTAAATTTTGGAATGGACTACAATACTCGGATGTGAAGAAAAAGGGATAAAAGTAACCTAGATGTTTCTGTCTTTGATGGGTGCTGGTGCCATTGGGACTATAGGAAGATGGACAAGTCTATGGGGAGAAAAGTTTATTTTAGAATCTTAGGTTTGAGTTTCTTGTGAGACATCCAGATAGAGACATTTAGTAAGTGGTTAGATTTATAAATCTTGAGTTACAGAAAGAAATCTGAGTTGGAGCTATAAGTTAGAGAATTATGAGCTCATGGCTGGTTGACAAAGCCATGAAATCATCTGAGGTTTGTACAGAAAGTGGAAAAAGCAGCAAACAGTGGTGGAGAGAAAGAATCCCTTGAAAGAAGCTGAGGGTTGTGGTAACTGAAAGTTTGACTCTTCTTGCTTAACACTCTGGGCTGTATATTCCAGAGAGCACACCAGGTGAGAAAATAAGATCTGTCATTGCTGGGACTTTAAGCCACATGTGTCCCTTAAAACACCTTCCTCTGTCCTCTGCGAATCTCTGCCATTTGCAGACAGCTGTGTTGTTGGTAAGGACAATCGAGTGTCAGAAGCTTTTGTTGACGCACCCTGCCAGTGCCTTGAAGAGCAGGGCCTCCAGAATCAGACAGACAGACTTTCTTCACTACACCATGATCATGTCAGACATTTAGCTGACCCTGAGGACTGGATAGACTTGAGAGGGAAAGCATAGATCTACAGGAAGTGCACAGGCTGTTAGTTTAATTAAATCATGAAGTATACTTTAGGAGATATCCAGAAAGTAACTTGAATCTCTTCATGGCAAATTTTTTGGGAGTTTAAAAATGTTGTGCCGAGATTTCGTGACCCCCAAAGCACCAGGGAGCAGAATCCGATGCAATTAACAAAAGAGCCTCTTCCATGCTAGCATGGGCTCTGTCCCACTCACCCCGACAGCATGGCAGGCGAGCACAAACTTGGACAAGTCCAGGGGTTTTGTACGGGTGGTGACACCACTGCTTTGGCTGACCCTGATTGGTTGGGTGAGGGCTAGGGTCCAGTTACACAAAATGGAGGATAGCCCTGCCCTGTCCCACAGTGGAGTCAGGAGTTAGCCTCGCTCCACCCTGCCCTCTCAAAAAAAAATATATTTTTTTCCAAAACCGGTTTGGTTAAGTGGATAGAGTGTCAGCCTGCAGACTGAAAGGTCCTGGGTTCGATTCCGGTCAAGGGCATGTACCTTGGTTGTGGGCACATCCCCAGTAGGGGGTGTGCAAGAGGCAGCTGATCGATGATTCTTTCTCATCCAAGTTTCTAACTCTCTATCCCTCTCTCTTCCTCTGTAAAAAAATCAATGAAATATATGTATATTTTTTAAAAGAATCCTTCTTGCCAAAACCAGTTTGGCTCAGTGGATAGAGTGTTGGCCTGCGGACTGAAAGGTCCCGGGTTCGATTCCGGTCAAGGGCATGTACATTGGTTGTGGGCACATCCCCAGTAGGGGGTGTGCAAGAGGCAGCAGATGGATGTTTCAATCTTATCGATGTTTCTAACTCTCTATCTCTCTTTCTCTCTGTAAAAAATAAAATATATTTTTTTAAATAAAAAAATAAAAAAGAATCCTTCTTGCAAAGAAATGGAGCTCTGTGCCTACTGCAATCCTACTCTCCAAGATGGATTTCTTTTCTTTTTTTAAAATATATTTTATTGATATTTTACAGAGAGGAAGGGAGAGAGATAGAGCTAGAAACATCGATAAGAGAGAAACATCTACCAGCTGCTTCCTGCACATCCCCAGAAGGATGTGCCCCCAACCAATGCACATGCCCTTGACCAGAATCGAACCTGGGACCCTTCAGTTCGCAGACCGATGCTCTACCACTGAGCCAAACCGGTTTTGGCCAAGATGGATTTCTTTAAAAAAAAATAATAATTTTAAAATATACATATAAAACCGGTTTGGCTCAGTAGATAGAGTGTCAGCCTGAGGACTGAAAGGTCCTGGGTTCGATTACAGTCAAGGGCATGTACCTGGATTGCAGGCACATCCCCATAGGGGGTGTGCAAGAGACAGCTGACCGATGATTCTCTCTCATCAATGTTTCTAGCTCTCTGTCCCTCTCCATTCCTCTCTTTTAAAAAATCAATAAAGTATATTTTAAATATATGTATGTATGTATGTATGTGTGTGTGTGTATATATATATATATATATATATTTTTTTTTTAATTGTTTTCAGAGACAGGAAGGGGGAGGTAGAAACACACCGATGAGAGAGCAACATTGATCAGCTGCCTCTGCACATCTGATATTGGGGGTCAAGCCTACAATCCGGCGGTGTGCCCTGACCAGGAATTGAACTGTGACCTCTTGGTTCATGGGTCAGGGCTCAACCACTGAGCCACACCGACCAGGGCAATTTGGGACTTTTAAAAAAATTATTTAACAAATCTTTATTAAGTTTATTACAATTGTGGTTTTTTTTCCTCCATAGCTCCCCTCCACCAGGTTCCTACTTCACCCTCTGCCCCCCCCCGCCCCCCCCCCCTCCCCGTCCTCATCCACAGGTGTACAATGTTTGTCTCTTCCTGCAACCCCAACTCCCCTTTCCCCCAGAATCGTCAGTCCACTCCCTTTCTATACCCGATTCTATTATATTCACCAGTTAATACTGTTCACCAGATTTTTTATTCTCTTGGTTTTTAGATTCACTTGTTGATAATTATGTATTTGTTCATAATTTTTATCTTTATTTTCTTCTTCCTCTCTTAAAGAATACCTTTCAGCTGAAACCGGTTTGGCTCAGTGGATAGAGCGTCGGCCTGTGGACTGAAAGGTCCTGGGTTTGATTCCGGACAAGGGCATGTACCTTAGTTGCGGGCACATCCCCATAGGGGGTGTGCAAGAGGCAGTTAATCGATGATTCTCTCACATTGATGTTTCTAACTCTCTATCACTTTCTCTTCCTCTCTGTAAAAGATCAATAAAATATATTTTTAAAAATACCTTTCATCATTTCATATAATTCTGATTTGATGGTGATGAACTCCTTTAGCTTTTATTTATTTGTGAAGCTCTTTATCTGGCCTTCAATTCTATTTTTTTTTAAAATATTTTTATTTATTTTATTTTTTAATTTATTAAGGTATTATGTGTGTACATAGCTTACCATTGCCCCCCCCCAGCTCCCATTCATGTCCCCCCCCCGAGTTCTGTGTTCGTTGGTGGTACTTATATGCATGCATACCAGACCTTCGGTTGTTCTCTTATCTCCCCCCAGGTCTCCTTCCCCTCCCCGCTGTCATTTGACAATCTGCTTGTTTTATGGTGACTATCTCAGGACCACATGAATAGAATCCGCTCCTCATTTGACAGTCTGCTTGCTTTATGGTGACTATCTCAGGACCACACGAATAGAATCCGCTCCTCCTCTGGGGCACATGGCCCCCTTGGGGCACACAGCTCACCCTGGGCACACGGCCCCCTGGGACATACGGCTCACCGGGGACACCAGGCCCGTGGGACACACGGCTCACCCGGGGCACACAGCCCCCTGGGACACACTGGCCTTCAATTCTGAATGATAGCTTTGCTGGGTAGAGTAATCTTGGTTGTAGGTTCTTGCTATTCATCACTTTGAATATTTCTTGCCATTCCCATCTGGCCTGCATAGTTTTCTGTTGAGAAATCTGCTGACAATTGTATGGGTGCTCCCTTATAGGTAACTAACTGCTTTTCTCTTGCTGCTTTTAATATTCTCTCTTTGTCTTTTGCTCTTGGCATTTTAATTATGATGTGTCTTGGTGTGGTCTCTTTAGATTCCTCTTGTTTGGCGTTCTGTGTGCTTCCTGCACTTGTAAGTCTATTTCACCAGGTGGGGGAAGTTTTCTGACATTATTTCTTCAAATAGGTTTTCAGTATCTTGCTCTCTCTCTTCTTCTGGGACCTCCATAATTCTGATGTTGGTACGCTTGAAGTTGTCCCAGAGGTTTCTTACACTATCTTCAACTTTTTGTATTCTATTTGCTCTTTCGGAGGAGTGTTTTTTGCTTCTTGGTATTCCAAATCTTTGATTTGATTCTTGTGATCCTCTAGTGTGCTTTTAGGTCTCTGTATAATGTTTTTTTATTATTATTTATTTCAGTTAGTGTATGCTTAATTTCTAATTGATCCCTTTTCATATCCTCAAAGGTCTCATTTAATTTATCGGCCTTTTCTAGGAAATTCTTGAAAAACCTTATAACTGTGGTTTTGAACTCTATGTCCAGTCTTTTGCTTTCCTCCATTTCCTTCAATTGAGGCCTGCTTCTTTGTCTCCGCATTTTAGCTGCTTCCCTGAGTTGATGGAGTGGCTTTGTGTGCTAGGTGTCCTCGCAGGGCCCAGTGGCTCAGCCTCCCCAGTTACCTGAGGTGGACTATCTTGGTGCATCCCTTTGTGGGCTGTGTGTGCAGTCTTGTAGTTAAGCCTTGCTTGTTGTTGGTATCACTGGGGAGAGTTGATCTCCAAGCCAATTGGCTGTGAGGATCAGCAGTGTCTCCGCTAGGAGGCTTCTGTGCTCAGTCTGGATGGGGCGGAATCTCAGGGTGGTGCACACAAGCTTTGGTTTCCCGTCAGCCCCACCCTAAGAGGGCCCTGTTGTAATTTAAAAATTGTTGTGGTAGGCTACATTTAGGTATTTACCTTATGCCACCATCTTGGTTTCTCCAGATTTTTTAAAATATAAACAGTAAGGGAATCACAGGATATATTATTCTATTGAAAATGTAAAAATAACACAGAAAAAAAGTACAAAATAATAAATTACCCATGATCTTGCCATTCTTAATCCTTTGGAGTATATTCTTTGAGAGGTCTTTTCCCTCCTTAATGGTTTTGTGTATGTGTGTGTAGAAAGGGAAGAAATGTGTATTTCATATGTTTATCCTCATCCAAGGATATATATTTATTGATTTTAGAGATGGGGGGAGAGAGAGAGAAACATCAGTATAAGAAAGGTCACATAACTAGTTCAGACAAAGGACAACAAGGTGTCTTAGTTCTGACTTTTGTATCTGCTCATCTCTATCCAAAACCTACTTCCTGTGGAGAAACTAGCACAGAACAGGTCACTGCCCTGTGGTCAGGGAACAGGCCCTATGATTAGTAGCCCCCTCCCCTCAAGAATCCCACTGTGTTAAGGAGAGGCAGTTCCCCAATGGGAGGGGTGCTGGGCAGACCCAGGCAGGACCTAGTCATTACAAAGCCTTTCCTGACTCCCCTTTACCTACAAGTCTGCACTCCTTTCTCTGTAGGTGATCAGTAACTTTGCACCCCACCCTAGATTATAGTTGCAACTCCTCACCAGCTGCTACTGCAAGGTGGACCAGCAGGTGTCACACATTAGGCACTCAGGAAGTGCTGGATGAATGGAATTCTAGCAGACCTAAGTTAGCAATTGCAAACGTGTGACCTCTCCTTTTCCAAGGTAGGTGTCCCCCACTGCATCTTTGTAACGCCTGTGACATGTTGTGTCTTGACCCTATGCCATTTTCCACTGCCTCCTTTCTAACTTCACGTCTCTCACCTTAGGTGATTGCTGGCTTCAACCGCCTTCGGCAGGAACAGCGGGGCCTGGCATCCAAGGCAGCCGAGCTGGAGATGGAGCTGAATGAGCACAGGTGGGCAGCTGGGAGGCTGGCGTTTCTGTGGGGTGGGCTGCAGGAGCGGGGCCTGCGTTCTGAGACCCCGTGTCGTCCTGCCCCAGCCTCGTGATCGATACGCTGAAGGAGGTAGATGAAACCCGCAAGTGCTTCCGCATGGTGGGAGGGGTGCTGGTGGAGCGCACTGTCAAAGAGGTGCTGCCTGCCCTGGAGAACAACAAGGAGCAGGTGAGCCAGCCGGGCGGCGCTCTGGGCGGCCGGGGAGGGCAGAGGAGGGCAGGGATTGAGGGTATCGGTGGCAGGAAGTCCGAGTAGCCTCTTAGCTTCACTCTTCATGCTACACTAGGTCCAGCTCATAGACAAGAGGCTGTGTGCCTCCGTTCCTGGCGTATTTGTGGAGGAGAGGTGGTGCTAGCAGCATTTCCATGGACACTTGAGTCCAAATCACCTGGAGGACTAATTTGAAATGCAGCTTCCGAGGCCCTGTCCTGGTCAGAACCTTTGGAGCTGGGGCCCATGCAGTGGCATTTTAAAAATAAGCACTGGCCGGTTTGGCTCAGTAAATAGAGTGTCGGTCTGAGACTGAAGGGTCCTGGGTTCGACCCCAGTCAAGGGCACATGCCTGGGTTTTGGGCTTGGTCCCCCATGGGGGGCTTGCAAGAGGCAGCCTATCAATGATTCCCTCTCATCATTGATGTTTCTCTCTCTTCCTCTCTGAAATCAATAGAAATACATTAGGAAAAAAGCTAGCAGTCCGTGGGAGCCAGTGTCTGCTAGGGTTTGCGAACCTGGTGTGTGAGAAGCAGCAGTTTCAGTGTCTGGCTCTCCTTATCCTTACCACCTGGTGAAAGTGCGGTTGGAGGGGTCATGTCTTCACTTCCCTAGCCCGTACCAGGGTGCGGATGGAAATCCTGTGTAATGTCTGTCCCTTGCCTTCTAGATACAGAAGATCATTGAGACACTGACACAGCAGCTTCAGGCAAAGGGAAAAGAATTAAATGAATTCCGGGAAAAGCACAATATTCGACTTATGGGCGAAGATGAGAAGCCAGCCAAGGAGAACTCAGAAGGAGCTGGGGCGAAGGCCAGCTCTGCCGGAGTGTTGGTCTCCTAGGGACCAAGGCTTTTGCATTTTTTCCTGACTCCTACTTCCAATTTCTCATTATTATTGTTATTATTTCCTCTGCTGTTAAAATATTTTTTGTTAATTAAATGTTTTAGTCAGAATGCGTATCTCTAGCCTGAAGCTTTCTTTCCACTGGAGGGATGGGGTGTGCATGGGGCAGGGAGAAGCATGTGGCTGTGGTCCCTTCAGGTTAATGGCCACAGTATCAGAGGGCCCATGCTTCATCCTTTGCCTTGCATACACAGATCTCTCTACCATTTTTGTGTGTTTTGTTAATTCTTACCTAAGGGTATTTCTTCCCATTGATATTTTTAGAGAGTGGAAGGGAAGGGAAGAGGGGGGGAAGACATCAGTTAGTTGCCTCTCTAACTTGACCCGACTGGTACTGAGGACCAAAACTGCAACCCTCAGGGGAGCCGTGTGCCCTGGGGGAGCGGTGGGATCCGGGGGACCCGGGGGAGCCTCTATGTTCATAGCAGCACAATTTACAATAGCTAGGATTAGGAAACAGCCTAGGTGTCCATCAGCAGATGTTTGGATCAGAAAACTGTGGTACATCTACACAATGGAATACTATGCTGCCATAAAAAAGAAGGAATTCTCATCATTAGCAACCTGGATGGAATTGGAGAACATCATGCTGAGTGAAATAAGCCAGTCAATGAAAGAGAAACACATGTCCTCACTCATTTATGGATAATAAAGAATATTATAAACTAATGAACAGAAATATATAGTGACAGTAAAGCAACAAGCAGACTGCAATCCTCATGCCGAAACCGGTTTGGCTCACAGAGCATCGGTCTGCAGACTGAAAGGTCCCGGGTTCGATTCCGGTCGAGGGCATGTACATTGGTTGCGGGCACATCCCCAGTGGGGGGGTGTGCAGGAGGCAGCTGGTTGATGTTTCTCTATCTCTCTCCATTCCTCTCTGTGGAAAATCAATAAAATATATATTTTTAAAAACCAACCAAACAAACAAAAAAGCTGCAACCCTCAGTATGTGCCCCAGATCAGGAATCAACCCTTTTGTGTGCAGGGCCAACACTAACCACTGAGCACACTGGCCAAGAAAGATGTATCTACTTACTGCCTTCCACCCCAAAAGATTGAGAGACAAATGTTGGCTGTTAGATGGAAATTTAATAAACATCTGACATGAGGCAGGTAACTCCGGTGATAATGCTGTAAGTTTACAATAAAAGCGGCATGGCAGTGTGTCTTGCCACCGTTCTTTAGAGAAAGAGGTCCAGGGTGCACAGTTGTGGACTGGCTGTCCTGCCGTCCTCCCCAAAACCCCCAACCAGGTACAGCTGGTCATTCCAAAGGCAGGTCCGGTGGCCCACGCGTTTCAGTGCGCGGTCTGCACAGGGGAAGTGGAACCACAGGGCAGGAGCCCTGCCTGTGGGTGAGGCAGAAGTGGCGGTTACTGGGGTGGTAGGAGTTGGTCATGCAGGGGCTAGAGCAGCCGTGGGCAAACTACGGCCCCTGCGGCTGTTCTATCGGCCCGCGGAGCCCAAAGAGCGGAGGGTTCTCTTGCTCTCCCCTCCCTCCTTCCCCAGCAGCCCAAGAGGAGAGTGCCAGCATGGTCAGGCTGCTTTTGTTCCGGCCTCCGGTCCAGTTTAAGAACCATTGTGGCCCGTGAGTCCAAAAGTTTGCCCACCCCTGGGCTAGACCAAAGGCTCGCCCCCTTTTCCCTCCTCACTTGATCTTTGGTTTTTCAACACAATATTCTGTGTTCCTTTAACTTGTCAACTAATTCTCCCTTCTCCCTCCTCCATCACTACCCCTTCCATGCTCTTCAGGTTCTCCTGTCCGACCTTTCCCCCCCGCCAGTCGTTCAATGTGCTCTCACGGGTATCATAGACGTAGAGGTCGTTGCAGACGGTGTCTCTAGCTCTGGTCAGAGTTTCTCCACCAAACAGCACAGCGAAGGGCCCGACCACAGAGCACGAATGATGCCGGAGGCCCCGAGGCCCCTGCCGCGACCCCTGCCCACTGCTCACGAGCTTCGACAGCTGCTCCGTTAAGCGGGGGGCATCGGGCGGCTCCTCCTGGGAGGGAGAGGGCGCCGTCTGGAGGGTTTAAGCGCCACAGTTACCGCTGCCTCCCACCCTAGGCAAGGCCCGAGCGGTACCCGGATCTCCCCGGGGCGCCAGTGCCCGGCCACTTCCGGTTCAGCCGAGTCGCAGCCTCCGAAGAGCAGCAGCTGGCGGCCGGCGCGGGGCCCGGGCGCGGGGAGCAGGGCGGCGCAGTGCCCCGAGCGCGAGGCGGAGCGGTGGCCTTCCTCCCTGTAGCTGGGGGCGCACGGCCGGCCGGCTGGGCTCCGGACACAGCGCCCCCCCCCCGCCCCCCAAGGGTCCCGGGGGCCGGGCGGAGGGCGATGTGGGCGGAGCCGGGCCGCCCGGGCGCCGGGAGGAGGCTGGGGCGGGCGGGGCGGGCGGGGCCACCCGGGCGCCCGGCTCTCCGGGCGGGACGAGGCAGGACCGGGCCCGGGGCCATACCGATAGGTGCGGGCGCCGGGGTCCAGCCTCAACGTGTAGATGCTTCCGTAGCGACGCTGGGTGCGGGTGCCCCCCTCCCGGCCGGCCACCCGCAGCTCGCGGTCCGAGAGGCGGGTGCAGGTGTGGCTGCTGAGGCCGGCGGGGGCGCAGCTGCCGGGCGCCGCGGCCCACGCCTCCCACTCCCCGCGCTCGGCGTCCAGGGCGGCCACGGCGGCCAGGCGGCGCGCCCCGTCCCAGCCGCCCACGGCGCAGAGCCAGCGCCCGCCCAGCGCCGCCGCGTCGTGGTGGCTGCGCCGCGGGCCGCCCCGCGCCCCCTCCCGCACGGCCGGGCCCCCCGCCGGGTCCAGGACCACCGTGTCGGCGCTCGGCTCGGCCGCGCCCCCCGCCAGCAGGCCCCCCACCAGGTAGAGCCGGCCCCGCAGCTCGGTGCACGAGTGGAAGGCCCGCGCCAGAAGCGCGTCTCGGGCCACCGGCCGCCAGGTCCAGCGCGAGCCCCCCGCCCCGCCCGGGGGCGCCCCCGCCATGGCCCGGGAGGCGCCCGCCGCGGGCTCCCCGGCCCCCGCCTCCCCGCGCCTCTCCCCGCGGCGCCCAGAAACCGCCGCCGCCGCCGCGGAGGGCGGGCGAGGAGCCGGCCGAGCGCGGGGACCGGAAACCCTGGGCCGCGGCGCCCTCCGCCGGAAGCCGCGCGCCGGGGTCTCCGCGGGCGGGCGGGGCGGGCGCGGCCGCTGGGGGGCAGCAGACCTCGCTCTTGGGACCGCGGTCCCCGGGCTTTGGAGACCAGGTCACGGCCACGCAAGGATGCGGCTGCTAGGCCCTAGGATGCAGCTGAGGTCGGCAAACCGCGGCTCTTTGGCCCCTTGAGTGTGGCTCTTCCACAAAATACCACGGCCTGGGAGAGTCTATTTTGAAGAAGCGGCGTTAGAAGTGCAAGTTTAAAAAATTTGGCTCTCAGAAGAAATTTCAACTGTTGTGCTGTTGCTATTTGGCTCTGTTGATGAATGAGTTTGCTTGCCACTGGAAGGGCAGCGGTTCCTCCTGATGCGATCCAGGCAGAGCTGCCAGGACTTGGGAGCTGGATGGGGCTTGTGGGGTGGTTCGAGGGAACACACCCCTGCCCTCCTTGGTCTCCTTTTATTCAGGAAGATCCCCAGCAGCTTCTCACCGTCCCCCCAGGACCCAGGGGAGAATGGGGAGGTCCAGATCCAAGCGACTAGTTTCAGCAGCAGCAGGAAACCCACAGCTGGGCGGGAGCAGCAAGTTGTGTCCCCGCTGCGCTGGCCGGGACAGGGATGCCTCTGGGTTCTGCTCATCCGCTGGACTCCATTCAGAGGCCGGGGGCAGGGCTGTCCTGGGACCGGACAGCACAGCAGGGCTTTGCCCCTCCTGGCTCCATCGGGGCAGGAGGGGGGCAGGTATGGTCAGGAAGGCACAGGCGGAGAGCCTGGGAGGTTGCAGGGACCTGTCCCCCACGCATACTTTAAAGCTGAGACGCAATAAGAGCTTTGAAAGTTTCTGCCCACCCAACTATTGCCTTCCCTGATTCTGATGTGGAGGATCCTGTTTTCCCAGCTCATGTTAAAAGCCTCTAACCGATCCCTAACTTCTAATGTCTTTGGCTAAAGTCTGAAAGCCAGTCTTTTCCCTAAGGCTTGTGACTGGTAACCTCCCCACAGCTGGCTTCAGCTCATCCCAGTCCTAGGACTGAGCAGGGGGGATGCCTGCTGGAGGGGTCATTTTGCTTAGGTTTTATGGGCTTGTAATGCCCATTTGGGGCTCTTACTTTAGCTTAAATCTGGCAGTTCTTTCTGCCAGACTCACTTCCTGCCTCTCCTGGATAGAACAGGGACTCCCCACCCAGGGAGAGGCCTTCCACTCCTCTCCCAGGCCCCTCTGACTCTGAGTCTGCACAGCTGGCCTCTCACTTGGGCCAGGAGCCTGAACCTCTCTCACTCCTGGGGTTTGCACCTCCTTTGAGGTGGCATCAAGGCACTGCAGCTCCTTCCTTGGTTAGTCTGAAACCAATATCAGATTTTACTAGTAGAGGAGGCAGGGAAAAAATACAGGTAATAGAAAAAGAAGAAGAAGAAGAAGAAGAAGAAGAAGAAGAAGAAGAAGAAGAAAGAGGAGGAAGAGGAGGAGGAGGAAGAAGAAGAAGAAGAAGAAGAAGAAGAAGAAGAAGAAGAAGAAGAAGAAAGAGAAAGAAGAAGAAAGAAGAGAAAGAAGAAGGAAGAAGAAGAAGAAGAAGAAGGAAGGAGGAGGAGGAGGAGGAGGAGGCCAAGAAAAGAGAGAGAAGAGAAATGACCCAATCTGGCCCGGCCTGCATGGCTCAGGGGCTGAGCATCATCCTACGAACCAGAGGTCATGGTTCCATTCCTGGTCAGGGCACATGCTCGGGTAGCAGGCTCAATTCCCATTGAAGGGTGTGCAGGAGGCAGCTGATCAATGATTCTCATCATCAATGTTTCTCTCTCCTTTCCAGTCTGAAATCAATTAAAAAAAACTTTTTTAAAAAAAAGAAAGGATGCTGAAACCGGTTTGGTTCAGTGGATAGTCTGACTACGGACTGAAAGGTCCCAGGTTCGATTCCGGTCAAGGGCATGTACCTTGGTTTTAGGCACATCCCCAGTAGGTGGTGTGCAAGAGGCAGCTGGTCGATGATTCTCTGTCATCAATGTTTCTAACTCTCTATCCCTCTCTCTTCCTCTCTGTAAAAAAACAATAAAATAATAAATAAATAAATAAATAAATAAATAAATGAAGAAGAGCAGGCAGTCTGGACGTGTATGTCACATCGCTTCACCCCAGGGCAGCCTCTCCAAGGTCCTGACAGTGCGACAGACCAACGGGCATTGAGAAAGGGCTGCGGGGACACACACACACACACACACACACACACACACACACACACAGCGAGGCTCTTCCTGCCCTGGCCCTACTCTCACTGCGGTACCCAGGCGTGGGCTGGGCTGGTCATCATGAAAAGGTAATCCTGGCAGGACCCTCAAACTGACCGGTTTGGGCAAGCAAGGCTCCCTGCAGCCCAGCCTCTCAGACTGAGTCTGGGACTGTCGTCGCCCCAAATCTGTCTCCTGGTTGCAACCCTTCACAAAGCACTCAGTCTGGTTTCTTCCGGCTTCACCTCGTTTTCTGACTGACCCATCCTGGTTCTCAGCATCATGCAGTTCACAACGCTGACAGTGGGCCCGTGGGTGTCAGTCACACTCTGGAGGTCCCCAAGTTCTCTCTGCCTTTGTCTCCCAGGCTCCCCCACATTCCTGCCCTTTCTGTGGGTCTTCCTCTGTTCTGGACCCTTCTGCACCCCCTGCAGCTCATTCTGGCCAGCGGACAGCTGGCCTCATGCCTCCACTCAGCTCAGCCAGAATGAGGGCGTGGACAAACAGGACAGGAATGACAGCAGGGCCAGATATTGAGCCCTCCTCTGAGCCCTCCTCTGAGCCCTCCTCTGAGCAAGGAGCAGACTCTCGGGGGAGGAATTGGTGAGTTACAAAATGGTGGTAAGATGGGATAAGGATAGGTGAGAACTTGAGGTGTTTTTTTTTATTTTTTTTTTAAATAAAAAATTTATTAAGGTATTATATGTGTACATAGCTTACCATTGCCCCCCCCCACCTCCCATACATGCCCTCCCTCCCCAGAGTTCTGTGTTCGTTGGTTGTACTTATATGCATACCAGTCCTTTGGTTGATTTCTTATCTCCCCCCAGGTCTCCCTCCCCTCCCCACTGTCATTTGACAGTCTGCTTGTTTTATGGTGACTATCTCAGGACCACACGAATAGAATCCGCTCCTCCTCTGGTTCACACCCCCCCCACCCCCGTCCCACCGTTTCCCTGGGGCACACGGCTCTCCTGGAACACACGGCTCTCCTGAGGCACATGACTCACCCGGGGCACTAGGGTCGCAAATGGAAGGCCCGCGCCAGCTCCTCCCCAGCACAGTGGGCGGGCTGAGATGGCTGTGGGCAGAGAGACCGCGCTCCAAGGCGTCTCGTTCTGGGCGGGAGCGGAACGGCTGCGGACGTGGAGGCCAAGCTCCTAAGCAGCCCACTCCCTGGGCCCGGGGCGGAGCGAGCTCTGCTCTCGGTGGGCTTCCCTCACTTTCGATGGAGGCAGTGGCGGCTCTGGCGGCTCCGGTTCCACCATAGTTTTAAATTCCACATGGCGGCAGCAGCGCTTTTCTTTGTCTCTAGTTGTAGCCATCACATTCTGCCAGCTTTCCTGTGGGTCTGATGTGATCCCGTTCAATTTTAGCTGTTGTTTTTTTCCAAATTGTTGATGAGGTGGCAGCTTAGGAGACTACCTAGGCCGCCATCTTGTTTTGGTCTCTCAGAACTTGAGTTTTGAGGGACTTGGTGATATTGAATAAGAAAGTATCATTGGGCCGAAACTGGTATGGCTCAGCGGATAGAGCATTGGCCTGCAGACTGAAAGGTCCCGGGTTCGATTCCAGTCAAGGGCATGTACCTTGGTTGTGGGCACATCCCTGGTAGGGGGCGTGCAGGAGGCAGCTGATTGATGTCCCTCTCCCTTCCTCTCTGTAAAAAATCAATTAAAAAAAATATTTTTTAAAAGTATCATCGGGTCCCTGTTGAGTGGTCAAAATTGAGGGCAGAATCTGGCTGGTGTGGCTCAGTGGGTGAGCATTGACCCATGAGCCAGGAGGTCAAGGTGCAATTCCTGATCAGAGCACATGCCTGAGCTCTGGCTCGGTCCCATGTGGGGTGTGCAGGATGCAGCGGATCAATGATTCCCTCATCATTGACTTTTCTATCTCTCTCTTCTTCTCTGAAATCAATTTAAAAATGTGTTTTTAAAAACAGGAAATATTGAGGGCGGAGAGGGAAGTGCCTGAGTGCCCCCAGCCGTGGGCAGGCAGGTGCTCAGACCCGCCTTCGGCTTTCTGTGTTGGCGTTTCGTCTGTCTTGGCCGCTCAGTCTCTGAACGACCCTGTGGCCGATGCTGTGTGCATCTCTGAGTCTCTGTCTCTGGCCCCGGCCTCGCTGCGCCGTGAGGTCTGTCTTTCACCATGTCCACTGGGTCTGCCCTGCTCGCTGTCTCTGTGATGCTGAACAGAGCCGCCTCTGGCTTCCCTGCCGGGGCTGGAAGGTCCCAGGAGCAGCCACTTGTTTATTTTTAATTTTCTTTGTTGATTGAAGTATTACATGTGCATCCTTTTTGTTAAATATATTTTATTGATTTTTTTACAGAGAGGAAGAGGGAGGGATAGATAGTTAGAAACAGCGATGAGAGAGAAACATCGATCAGCTGCCTCCTGCACACCCCCCACTGGGGATGCGTTCGCAACCAAGGTACGTGCCCCCGACCGGAATCGAACCGGGGACCTTTCAGTCCCCAGGCCGACGTTCTATCCACTGAGCCAAACAACATGTGTATCCTTATTGCCCCATTGCCCCCCACACACGCACACACTCATGCCCTCACCCCTGGTGTCTGAGTCCATGGGTCATTTTTTTTTTAATTTATTTTTTATTGATTTTCCACAGAGAGGAAGAGAGAGGGTTAGAGAGCTAGAAATGTCCATGAGAGAGAAACATCGACCAGCTGCCTCCTGCACACTCCCTACTGGGGATGTGCCCACAACCAATGTACATGCCCTTGACTGGAATTGAACCTGGGACCTTTCAGTCTGCAGACCGATGCTCTATCCACTGAGCCAAACCAGTTTTGGCTCCATGGGTCATTTTTAAAAATATATATTTTATTTATTTTTTTACAGAGAGGAAGAGAGAGGGATAGAGAGTTAGAAACATCGATGAGAGAGAATCATCGATCAGCTGCCTCTTGCACACCCCCCACGGGGGATGTGCCTGCAATCAAGGTACATGCCTTTGATTGGAATTGAACCTGGGACCTTTCAGTCCCCAGGCCGACGCTCTACCACTGAGCCAAACTGGTATCGGCCATGGGTCATTTTTTTTTTTTTCCAGAGAAAGGAAGGGAGAGAAAGACAGAAACGTCAATGATGAGAGAGAATCATGGATCAGCTGCCTCCTGCGGGCCCCCCTGGGGATCAAGCCTCAACTCGGGCCTGTGCCCTGATGGGGAATCGAACTGTGACCTCCTGTTCATAGGTTGAGCCCGCTGGCAGGTGAGGTTCCTGATGACTGAAGAGGACCTGAGCTTCCATGTTGGGCCTTTTCAGGGCCTGAGATTTCCCCACAGAAGAGAGCGTGGAGGCCTGGGCCTCGGAGGGAGCAGCTGGCAGCGGAGAGGGGCCACCGCGTGTCCCTCTGCCCTTCCCTCGGCGCTCCGGCCAGTGCTCTCTTGGTCTCAGGCCTGGATGCCCTTTTGAGCTGCGAGGAGCCGGAGGGAGGGCCCACAGAAGCCGATGCACAGCTGGTTCCCACCCTGCTACTCCCCCCCCCTGCCCCCCCCCCCCCCCCAGCTGCACTGCAGCTACAGCTCCGGCTGCGGCTCTGGGACTGTCAGCCGACCCAGGTCAGGGTCCAGGCTCCTAGGCCAGGACCAGTCAGTCCTGTGGCCATGGGGCCTCCGGGGTCTTGAAACTAGAAGCCCTGGTCAGGGCCAGTGGGGAAAGGGAGGGAATAGGGATTCACAAGGATGAGGGGAGGCCGACACAAACAAATTCAAAAGAAAATCTGCGCTCAGATGACAGACAGGAACCCTCAGCTCCTCCAAAAGCCGCCCCCTCCCCCAGTCCTCTGTGTCCTGCCGCCTCCCCGCGCCCTGAGCTCCGCAGCCTCACAGCGCTGCTGGCTCCCGCCCCGCGGCTGTGCCGGGGCCTCAGGGGCCTCCCCTGGGTGGCGACAGCTCAGGCTGATGCCAGGAGGCCTGGGGGCCCCCGCAGGGGGCGGAGCCTGGCGGATGTGGGGACGGGGTGCAGGGAGCACAGCTGGGGTCACTCACAGGATCCACTGCCACCAAATTGCAGGACCCACCCACCCACCCGTGCTCTTATGGGGGAGTCTGCTGCCCTCACATGTGGAAGGTTACCCTCGGCTCCTCTCGTATCCAGCTCCAGCCTGGCTCTCCTCTTTCCAGAACCTCCTGAAAGTGCTAGTCCACCCAGAGGCACAGGACAAAGAATCCAGCATCTTCTGAGCCTGTGCTCACGGAAGGCAGGGTGCCCGGCCGAGAGGTACGTGGGGGGTTCTGCACACAACCACGCACTCGGGTGGGGTGGGGTGGGGTCCCCCGCCCTGGGCTCCGAGGGCCGCGGCGGCGCAGGGCGTGTGGCTGGGGGCAGGCTGGCGGGAGCACAGACGCGGCAACAGGGGCGCATCCGGGAGGAGCGCGACCCTGACCCGGCAGAGCCGCTGGGCGAGGGCGCGGTGCTCCGTGGAGAGGTGGGGCTGGAGCCCCGCTTTCCGTGCGGGGCCCCCCTCCACGGTTAGGAGAGCCCTGGGGAGGAGCAAGACGGTGGCCTGGGGATGGAGGCAAGCCTTACCCCAACCTCCCCGCTGCACCAGCACCAGCACCCCAACCTCCCCGCTGCACCAGCACCAGCACCCAACCTCCCCGCTGCACCAGCACCAGCACCCCAACCTCCCCGCTGCACCAGCACCCCAACCTCCCCGCTGCACCAGCACCCCAACCTCCCCGCTGCACCAGCACCAGCACCAGCACCCCAACCTCCCCGCTGCACCAGCACCAGCACCAGCACCCCAACCTCCCCGCTGCACCAACACCAGCACCTGTCTGTGCGGAGCCGCAGCCCGGCCTGAGCAGAGGGGAGCCGGGCAGAGAGGCTGCGGGCGCACCGGCCTCCCCCAGCCGCTCCTTCCGCCCTTACCTCCGCCTCGCCCAGAGCCGGCGCCTCCTCCTCACCCTCCTCACCCTCCTCACCCTCCTCACCCTCCTCACCGGGCCTCACCAGACAGACCAGCTGCCCCACCCGCCCTCCGCCGCCCACCAGCCCGGCCCTCCCTCTGCCGCCCGCCTGACTCACGTCCCAGTCCGCGGACACAGCAGACATTGCAGCCCAGCCAGCTCCAACCGGTTCGGCCCGTGTGCCCACGGCGCGGGCTCTGGGCCCCGCGGGCGCCGGGCCGAGCGGCAGCTCCCGGCCTGAGGGCGGCCGGGCCGGCGTGGGCTGCCTGCCTGCTGTCGGCTGCCGGAGGCCCGGAGGCCCGGGAGGCCCGGAGGCCCGCTGCCGGGGGAGGCCCGCTGCCGGGGGAGGCCCGCCGGGGCCGCTCAGCAGGTGTTCGTGGTGAAGATGCCGCTGTGGCTTGCTGGGCCCTATTCTTAGGACCCAGAATGTGGGTGGTTAGGGGAGGGAGGGCGGCATGAGGGCATGGGGCTGTGAGGAAGGAAGTGCACACCCAGGAGACCAGACCCTGGTCGGGAGACCCTCCCAGCCACCTCTTTGCAGCTCAGGCCCTTGGACCTGCCTCTCAGCCTCATCCCGGCAGGGGCAGAGGCCTGAGGGGCACTGGGTCCAGCCCGGGGTGGGGGCTCCCAGGGAGGCCGAGGAGGGGACGAGAGAGGCCCTCCCTCAGCCGGCGGCACCCTAGCACCCAGCCCGCCCACCCGGTCTCATACCACCTGGCAGTCCTCCGTCTGTGGCACCTCGTGGCCGGGGGGCCGGCTGGCGGCACTGTGGGGTGATGCCGAGTGGGGTGCGGCCTGGGACCAGACTGCTTTCCGCCCGGGCCCCGCTCCCGCGGCCCCGGCCCGGGGCGAGTGCGCGGGAAGGACAGGCCTACGGCCCCCAAGGACAGTCACCACACGGTGTCCCCACGGCCCACAAGGACAGTCACCACACGGTGTCCCCACGGCCCCCAAGGACAGTCACCACACGGTGTCCCCACGGCCCACAAGGACAGTCACCACACGGTGTCCCCACGGCCCCCAAGGACAGTCACCACACGGTGTCCCCACGGCCCACAAGGACAGTCACCACACGGTGTCCCCACGGCCCACAAGGACAGTCACCACACGGTGTCCCCACGGCCCACAAGGACAGTCACCACACGGTGTCCCCACGGCCCACAAGGACAGTCACCACACGGTGTCCCCACGGCCCACAAGGACAGTCACCACACGGTGTCCCCACGGCCCACAAGGACAGTCACCACACGGTGTCCCCACGGCCCACAAGGACAGTCGCCACACGGTGTCCCGTCCCCGCCCACCCGCCCGGCCTCCGCAGCGTCAGGGCAGGGCAGCTCTCGGCCCTAACCCAGCCCGCCTGAGTCCTGAGGCTGGAAGGGGCTCACGAGGGGCCATGGGGAGAAACTAGGAGTTTGGGGTCCAGCCTGGCCCCTACTGCCCTTGAAGAAGAGGTCACGGCCACAGTCATTGCCGAGAGGGACCTAGAGCCAGGCCGAGGTCCTGTGGCAGCCCTTCATTCTGGCTTCATGCCATTAACAGCTGCACTCGGGCCCTGCAGTGCCGGCTGCCCCCGTGGACCGCCGGCGAGGCTGTGCCCGAGCCTGGCTTCCGGGAGCTCGGCCCGGCCCGCCTGCCCTCTCGGCGGCACGCGCAGGCCGCACCGCCGCTGGCCGGCCGGAGCGGGCAGTGCGGTCGGGGTGGTGCGGACGGGAGCGGCCGGCCCCCCGGGCGGAGCGGCCCTGAGAGGCGGGTGTGACCGGCGATGAGGGGAAGGGGGCCTGGCGCGTTGGGCTCCAGGCCAGGTCAAGAAGGGGGCGCTGAGAGGCCTGGGCAAACTCCTTGGCCCATCCCTCGGCATCATCTCCCACATGTGGGGGGCCGGGGCTCACGTTAGTTCCTTCTTAGGAGTCTTTGCACGAGCTCCCTACCTGGGGGTCCGTGTCTGAGCGAACAGAGGCCTCCAGCCCCTCTCCTCGGAGGGATGGGGGGTGGGCAGGTCCTGTCCTTGGTTCTGCCTCCGGACGCTGTGGCCCGGCAGGTGTGGAGCTCTGCTCCCTCTCTCCGGGGCCTTGCCCTGCTCCTGCCCCGGCGCCCGCCCCTCTGCTCGCCTCTCCTCGCGGCCCTGCGTGCTGCCAGGCGAAGCCTCGAGCTGCGGGTGGGATCCCAGGCCCTCCCTCCCTCCGCACCCCTCCCTCCCCAGCGCCATTAGCCCGGCCAGGGGGCGCGGCTGCAGCCTGTGCGCCAGGCCCGGCCCCCGACGCACCTGTTCTGACCTGCTGAGCAGGTTCCCAGTTTCTGCCGGAGCTGTTGGCCACGGCGTGGGAAGCAGCTCTGGGGGAGCTCGGAGCTCCATCACGGCTTCTGGGGGGGCAGCTGCCGCCGCCGGTGCAGGACGGGCCAGGCCCCCGAGCAGGAGCCCAGGAGGACGGGCGGTGCCCGGGGCCAGACCTGCGGCCCTCCGCCCGGCTCGGAGCCCTCTCCAGCCCAGAGCTGGCGCCCAGGGAGCGCCCGGCGGCACCTGAGGAACGCGGGGCGGCTCTGCGTGGGACCCATGCCCCTGGCCCGGGGCACCGACATGCGGGGGCCTGAGGCCTGGCTGCCGCTGCTGCTCCTGGCGTCACTGGCAGGTAGGCCTCCCGGAGCCACGGGACCCCCCCCGCCCCCGTGAGGCCTGAGGACCCCCTTCTCCCACCCAGCTGCCGGCCTGCCCAGGGCAGTCAGGGGAGCCCGGTCCTGCTGAGGCCTGGGAGGAGAGGGCGGGGGGCAGGGTCCCGGAGGAGCCCTCACCTCCCCCGCCGAGCCCAGCCGGGAACTGCTGATGGTGGAGGCTGACTCAGGGTGAGCTGGTTCCAGGCAGAGGTGTGGGCAGCTGATGCCCAGAGGGACGGCTCTCTCTCCCCCTCTCCCCCGGCCAGACCTGGCGCAGGGGGGGGGGGGCTGCCCTCTCCCCTGGACACAGTCAGGTGCCGGGTGGTGACGCTCAGATGAGTTGGGGGTAGGAGTGCTTTCTAGCTCGGTGTGGTTCCCTTTCGCTCATCCGGGTCCCCCATTTCCTCGCGGAAATGTTTGGGTGTGTTTGGGTGTCTAATGTATGAAGCCGATAGGAGCGACAGGAGTTCTGAGCTTCCGACGGATAGGACCACAGTGGGATCGCGTGGGTCAGGGGTAACCGAGACACCCTTCTCTTTGGGACTCGGGACCTGCCTGCCTAGGACGGTTTCACCCGTCCCAGGAGCAGCGGAGCCGGGGTCCGGCAGGCCCCTGCTCCGCACCTGCCGGGGGCCTGCCGCCCCGCCCCAGGGCAGTGAGCCTGGCGCGGGGGCTGCTCTCCTCCCCTGAAGACGGAGGGGTCGTTGGCCCAGCCTCCGATCATAGCCGAGCTTCTCCCCCACAGCCCCCGCCCTCTAATTCCCTTCTCCAGAGCCCTTCTCACTGCTCAGGCCCGGAAGGGGGGCCTGGGTGCGGGCAGCCACTGCCTGCAGGACCCGCCCCCACCTGGGGAAGGGGCAGGGCAGGGAGGTCGCAGCTCCCACTCCCTCCCTGCTCGAGGGAAACAGGCAGAAGGCCCTGGGACTGGCTCCCTCGGGGTTAGAACGAGGCTGTCCTGAGCGAGAACCTCCCTGCACCCTTCCATGACCCAGGGCTTCTTTCTTTTTAAAAATATATATATATTTTATTGATTTTCCACAGAGAGGAAGGGAGAGGGATAGAGAGCTAGAAACGTTGGTGAGAGAGAAACATCGATCAGCTGCCTCCTGCACACCCCCTACTGGGGATGTGCCCACAACCAATGTGCATGCCCTTGACCGGAATCGAACCCGGGACCTTTCAGTCCGCAGACCGACACTCTATCCACTGAGCCACACCGGTTCCGGCCAGAGCTTCTTTCTAAGAGAGCCCGGGGAGGGCTCCTACTGAGGGCGGCCTGGCCTGGCCTGGCCTAAGGGACGGACGGGACGAGCCAATGGAGGGAGCAGCCTGGCTTCAGGAGCCAGACTGGTGCCCAGGGAGCCGCTGGCGCTGCCGTCACGCCGCAGGTTGAGGGCTCGGGGCCGAGAGGCAGACCTCGGGTTCCAGTGGAGCATCAGCCGCCCCCATGCCCCCCCATCGTCCAGGCTCTTTGGCGGCTCCCAGAAGCTGACATGTGTCTGAAAGCCTTGAGTTCTGGCCTGTTTCTGCTCTAAATCTGTTAGGAGGCCTTGGGCAACTCAGAAACCATGTTCGTAGACCCAGAGGTGGCCATATCTGTGGCCCTCCAGCCCCGAGCCCCGAGCCCCGGGGCGGGGTGAGTGGTCAGGCGGCGGAGGGGTGTGGTGCGGGGGGCAGGCAGTCTGGCTGTGGTGATAAAAGGGGGTCCCTCTGGGTGGGACCAAGGCCGCCTTCACCGGTCACTGCCCCCGCCCATTAGTGCCCCACCCCCCAGGCCCTGACAGCTCTGAGCCCCAGGGCCTTGCCCCACCCTGACCGAGGAGGAGGCTGGGGAGGCGCCTGCACCAGGGCTCTTTGTTTCTCTTTAATGAGATGAGTTTCCGGGTGAGGTCCCCTCCCTCCTCCCTCCTCCCTCCCCCACCCACCTGCCAGACACCAGTAGTAAGTAAGCCTCTTCCCCAGTGGGCCGCGGCCAGGGGTGGGTCTCCGTTTCTGCCCTCGCAGGGGAGGCCCGGCTTTGGTCTGAGATTGGCTTCCGAGAAAGGGAGGCGCATCCCTGCTTCTCTCCTCCTGTCACAGGCAGCCCTCTCCTGCCGCATCTTCCCAGACCCCAGGAGCCAGCCAGGGGCTGCCCCCGCTCAGGGGCAGGTCGGGGAGACCCCAGGGCCTCAGTCCCACCCCGGTGCCACCGAGATGGCGGGAGGGGCTCACAGCACAGCTCGTGGCCCGGCCAGCAGACTGCAGCCGGGGCCGGGCCCGGAGAGGAGGGGAGCCTCCTCTGGCCGTCGCACGTGCCCTCCGAGCCAGGTCTCCTCCGCAGGAAGGAGGTGCGGCCCGGAGCCGAGTCGGGAGGGAGCCCAGAGGCTGGATCAGGAAACAGAATAAAAATGGGAGGTGGCGCTGGGAACTGGGGCCACAGCCCTGGAGGGGGGCGCACGGTGGGACCCCTCAACAGGTGGTGGCCTCGGCCTGGCCTGCCCCTCCCCCGCTCCCCTCAAATTGGTGTGCGCTGGGAGCGGAGGGGAGGCTGGGGTTTGGGTGCGGCAGAGCTGGCCACGCTTAGAGAGTGGCTGGCAGGATGGGGGGGCGGGGGGGCTAGGATCTCAGGAGTTTGGGAGAAGCTGAATTCTGGGTCTCCCACCCACAGTGTGGCTGTTTTGGTGACTCAGCCAGGCTCAGACTGGCTCCGGGGGGTTTAGAGGACTTACCTGAGCTGGAGCTGTGTCTGGGCCAGTGGGGCTGCCTCCAGCCCGCCCTGCCTCGCGCCTCTCCTGCGGTGGCCCCCTCCCCAGACGCTAATCGTGGGTGGGCGCTGTGCCCAGGTTGCTGAGCCGGGGGCTTAGGACCATGGGGGGAAGGAGGAGGGGGAGAAGCTCCTGGTTTTACTCCAGCCAGGGCTGCCCAGAGGGAGGAGCAGGGCCCCCCCGCCCCCCGTCCTTTCTCCCCAATCTCCCTCCGTGGAGGCTGCGGTGGCGCTGGGGGCGTGTGGGGGGGGGCGTGGGGCAGGGTTAACTAGGCCGAGACCCTGGGTGGCTGGCACCCTCCTCCCACCAGCCACACCAGACCCCCACCAGCCGGCCGGCCGGCCGAGCAGGGTTGCGTTGGCGGCGGCAGCCGGTGTTCCCAGAAAGGGGCCTCCTCAGGCCACAGGTGCTGGGGGCCTGGGGGGGGAGGGGGCGTCCTAAGGACAAGGTGGAAAGAGCGCTCCTTCTGTTGTGGGGTCCGTGGTGGCAGCTGCCCAGAACATCCCCCGAGGGGCTCTGCCCTCGGTGAGGCGGGAGGGCGAGGGGGCGACATTCCAGATGGACACAGCCACACGCCACCGACCACGCACCACCGGCTGGGCAGCCGGGCAGGGAGGCACGCAGACACCAGGGGACCCGCAGCCAAACATGCGCCACGCACAGTCCGTGGGATGGGAGTGTGAGGCACCCCGTAGCGCTGCTCTCCGGACGCAGACAAGCACATACACTCACTGAAGGCGAGGCGTGGGCACGAGTGAGGGACAGACCCCTGGTGCGAGGAGGCAGCCTTCCGTGCGGGGAACCGGCACCAGGAGCCACCAGAGCGTCGGGCCTCGGGGCCCTGGAGGGAGAGGCCCCCGAGGAGGCCCCTCCCTCCCCAGACCCTCTCTGGGGGCGGCCTCAGCTCCCCTCCGGGCCGGGCCCAGCCTCACACCCAGGAAGTGGGAACAGGAGCTCAGGGTGGGAGCAGCGGGGCCTGGAGGAGGTCTGGGAGCCGGCGGCGGGCCTGGCCGGGCGGGGAGGCTGGGCAGGGACCTCGCTGGGCCAGTTGGGCCTGTTCTTTCCCTTGCGCAAGGTGGCGGCTGTGGCTGAATCACCAAGGCTCCTGACCAGCGTCCTGGGCTCCGGGAGGCAGCTGGGAGGGTCGGAGGGAGGAGTGCAGCCAGCAGAGGCTGCGAGACAGACCCCAGAACGCGCAGCAGGAGGGGGCGGCCCGGCCGCACCGGGCAGGCGGCTCTGGTGACGCCATCGTGTGATGCCGGGGACGCTGCCGGGCTGGCGGCTGGGCTCTGGGTCCATGGAGCCCAGCTCCCTCCACGGGAGACTGGACTGTGGGAGCACCCGGAGGGCTTGCCTGTCTCCCTGGGTCCTGGGCAGGCTTGGGCTGGTCTCTGGGGAGTGTGGTCTCGGACACACAGTAGGGATGAAGGATTGGGCTCACGCCTGTGCTGCCGGTGGTGCTTTGGGGAGTGTGGGTGACCGGTGGGGAGCGGGCCAGATGGTTGGCGGTCAGGAACAAGTGAAAAGTCAGCCCCTGACTTGTCTCCGGAGCGGTGGAAGGGCTCGTGCGGCTGTAGACGCAGTGCGGCGCAGGGCTGCCACCTCGGCCTGCGGCGGCGGCCCTGCCCTCCTGGGTCCGGGGGACGTGCTGGGAGGGGCGCAGGCGGCAGCTGGACGCCCAGGCGGGCTGGGTGGGACCCACATCAGCTCAGGCAGCTCAGGGCCCTGGCATCCAGCCCTGCAGGTCGGTCCCGTCCCGCCAGGCCCTCCCAGCTGCCAGCAGCACCCCTTCCCCTGCCAGCAGCGCCGCAGCCCCTCCCTCTGCCCCCCGCCCCGCCCTGCGTCACCCTTGGATCCCCTGTAGTTGGGCTTTTCTGTCTCCCCCCATGCTTGCCCTCCACCGCTCCCCCTTTAAAAAAAAATACTTTTATTGATTTCAGAGAAGGAAGAGGGAGAGAGAGAAACACCAATGATGGGAGAGAATCATGGATCTGCTGCCTCCTGCACGCCCCTCACTGGGGATCAAGCCTGCAACCCAGGCCTGTGGCCCGACTTGCAATCAAACCCTGACCTCCTGGTTCACAGGTCGATGCTCAGCCCCTGAGCCCCAGCGGCCGGGCCTCCCCCCTCTTTTTTCCTTCGCAGTGAACCCAGAAACCAGCCTGTCCTGCCTGCACCCCAAGGTTGCCATGCACACCCCTCCCTGCCTAGCCAGCCAAAGCCTGCGCGCTCGTTCCTCAGGGCCCACCCTCCCACCTCCCACCTCCGGCCCGTCTCTTGTCTGTTCACTGGCTCGCTCGTCCCGCCATCGGTGAACATGGCTTGAGTGTCAATCATGAGCCAGGAATTCCGCCCACGCCCGAGAGGAAGCACCGGGTCAGAACCGTCTCCGCGGCGCCCTGAGCCCAGGTCTGCTCCGCGGAGCGCGGCCCGGGCCGCGGGCTTCGGGTCTGAGGCTCCCTCTCCCCGGCGCCCGGCCTCCAGCTCCGGTTCGGGCTCCCGCTCCCCTGCCTCCAGGACTCGGGACCCGCTCCCTCTGGACCATCCGAACCCCTCTGCCCGGGGCGGAAGGTCCAACCGCGGACTCGGACGCACCGGCCGAGCCCGGAGCCCGGCTGCCCGCCTCCGGGGCCTCCACGCCGCTCGCCTCCCGCCGGCCCCGGGGCCGGGTCCCGGGCCACCCGGCCGACCTCGCCGCGGAGCCCCCGCGGGGCGGCCCTCCTCTCCCTCCCGGGAGCCCGCCTCCCCTCGGGGACCCGCCCCCGCGCGGCTCTCAGGTCGCCGTCTTTCCGGGGCCCCTGGAGCCGCCCTGCGGGCAGAGCCCCGGCCGCGGCCCCGTTTCCCCGGTGACGGGACTCCTCCGCTCAGCCGCCCTAACCGCCGCCTCTGCCCGCAGGCCGCTGCCCGGCGGGCGAGCTGGAGGCGCCGGAGCTGGTGACGGTGGTGCTGGGCCAGGACGCGCGGCTGCCCTGCGTCTACCGCGGCGGCCCCGGCGAGCAGGTGGCGCAGGTGGCCTGGGCGCGCGCCGGCGCGGGCGAGGGCGCCCGGGAGCTGGCGCTGCTGCACGCGCAGTACGGGCTGCACGTGGGCCCCGCGTACGTGGGGCGCGTGGAGCGGCCGCCCCCGCGAGGCCCCCTGGACGGCTCGGTGCTGCTGCGCAACGCGGTGCAGGCGGACGAGGGCGAGTTCGAGTGCCGCGTGAGCACCTTCCCGGCCGGCAGCTTCCAGGCGCGGCTGCGGCTCCGCGTGCTGGGTGAGCGGGGGCCGGGGCCGGGCGGGGGGCGGGCGGGGGGGCCGGGGGCGGGCGGGGGGCCGGGCGGGGGGCCGGGCGGGGCCGGGGCGGGACCCGGGCCGGACGGGGGAGGTGGGGGACCCCGCGGGCGGGTCCTCCGGGGGCGGGAAGCGCAGCCTGCAGCCCACCCCGCTCCGCAGCCCAGAGTGACCCGCGCCTTGGCTCCCCCGGCTCAGCTGCGGGAGGAGCATTTAAGGCCCGTTCTTCCTCCCAGTGACCTGAAACCTCCCTCGGTTTCTTTGGGCGACAGGGCCCAGCCGGCTCTCACCTGCACCTGCTCTCAGCCCCGAGCCCCAGCGCCCTCGGTGGCCCCCTTCCTGCCCAGCCCTCAGGGCCTGGCGGTGCCTCCTGCCTCGCCCCCTGGGCCTCACAGGTGCCCCCGGCACTGGTCAGAGCCACGCGGGGCCCAGGAGTGGGCAGGCAGGCCCAGGGGGGCAGGTGCCGGCAGGACCAGGGTAATGTCTCCCCGGGACCTCAGCGAGGTGGTCAGAGGCCGAAGGGACCCTGCGAGTCACCGCTTCCCCCGTTGGTGCTCGTGGTCGGCAGAAGCCCCAAACCTAAGGTCAAGTCTCTTCCACCCTGGCTCAGGCTGCTCAGTGGTGTGAAGGCGACCAGGGTCTTTGTCATCTCCCTGTACTCACCAGCTTTGTAGGAAAACATGAGTGTGACCTCGGCTTGAGCACCTAAGAGCCGGGGTCTGGGACCAGCCCTTTCCCGCCCTGAGCCTCAGCTTCCTCCCATGGCACAGCCGTATCTGTCACCTCACGGCTTGTTGGCGGGACTGATGAGACTCTGCCTGTCAAGTGGCTAGCATAATGCTTGGCACTTAGCAAGTGCATAATAACTGGTGCCTATTACTATTATGTCCACGTTATCTTTAATTAGTTTGTTGTTTTTATTAAAAAATAACCCATGCTCATTGTAAAAAGTGCAAACAATGGACAGGTGTAGTCCGGTGAGATGCCGCCACTCACCTGGCATCCTTCCCGGTAAAACAGGAGAGCGGGGACTGGAACTGGGCACCCGTGGGAATGGGACTGGGATGGGGCGGGGCCTCCTGAGGGGGGCAGGCCGTGACCCCTCTCCCCCACCTGCAGTGCCTCCGCTGCCCTCGCTGAACCCTGGTCCGGCGCTGGAAGAGGGCCAGGGCCTGACGCTGGCCGCCTCCTGCACAGCGGAGGGCAGCCCGGCCCCCAACGTGACCTGGGACACCGAGGTCCCGGGCACCGTGTCCAGCCGCGCCTTCGAGCACGCCCGCTCGGCGGCCGTCACGTCCGAGTTCCGCCTGGTGCCCAGCCGCAGCATGAACGGGCGGCCCCTCACCTGCGTGGTGTCGCACCCCGGCCTGCTCCAGGAGCAGAGGCTCACCCACACCCTGCACGTGGCCTGTGAGTGCTGGGGTCTCGGGGGGCCCCGTGGTTTTGAGGGGAGGTGAGAGCCTGAGAACCTGACCCCGCTGTGAGGCCGGCCGGTCCTGTGGCTGAGGTGAGGCCTGGGGGAGCCACCCAGATGACCTCAGGCCTCTGACGTAGAAGGTTGGTTGGGAGAATCACGCGTGACCTGGGGCTGAAAGGACTTTGTGGGGTGTCCAGGCAGGGATCCGAGCTGGCACCAGCTGCCGTTCGGCCTCCGCGCAGAAGGAAAGTGCGACCCACTCGGCTCCCGTGGCACTGGAGCCGGCGCGCAGGGCGGCGGGTGGCAGTGGGCGTGGGCTCTGGGGGAGCACGGTCTGACTCAGCTGACCCAGCGGGTGGCCCAGTGTGGCCCCTCAGCTGATGCTCGTTAGGGGAATGAACGGAATGTAGGCGCTCAGCTTCCCAAGAACCCGGGAGCATGAACCAGCGCAGCTCTGCGGACGTCCGGGAGGGGCTTGGAGGGAGTGGCCGTGGTGTGCTGAGGCTCTGAGGGGCTCCTTGCCCTGTACCCCAGAGAGGAGGGGGGCTGTGTGGGGGCTGGGCTGGCACGGTGAGAAGGAAGGAGTGGCAGGTAGGTGGAGCCTGGGGTGGGCCCTTGAAGGAACAGCGAGATCAAAGCTGTCTTTTCCCTCCACCTTCCATTCCAGACCTCGCGGAGGCCTCTGTACGGGGCCTGGAAGACCAAAAGCTGTGGCAGACCGGCAGGGAAGGCGCCACGCTCAAGTGTCTGAGTGAGGGGCAGCCCCCGCCCACCTACAACTGGACACGGTGAGGGCCTGGCCTGGGAGGGCTCGCTCGGGGGCCAGCATGTGCTCACGAGGGGCTGGGCGACATATTTTGAGCCCCAGGTACCTGGGGCACAGGCTCCTCACGGCGAGCACAGCGAGGGCCCGGCGGCCCGCAGGCCATCCTTCGGCAGAGCCGCCGGGAAGACCGGGCTTTCCCTGTCTTTCACATGACCACGTGCTCACATACTAATATTCTGTATGTTTACATACGTTCCTAAAGTGGAAGCTGTTAACCAGCCCTGTGGCCCACGGTGGTGCCCGCCCCATGCCCCCCTGCAGGAGCGCTGGGCTTTCTCCGGGTCTGAGGCCAGGGCTGCCGGGGGTCGGGCCACGGTGCCCGAGGCCCTGCCCTCCTGTGCTCGGGGTGTGTGTGGGGGGGGAGGGTGGGGGGGGCAGTCACTTTTTCCAAGCCGTCTGAGCCCAGACGGGAATGAAGTGTCCTGTTGTGTGGATGGACTTCCTGCCGGGGTGCCTGGTGCCCAGGCTGGTGAGGTGCTGCCGTGGGAGCGTGTGGGATGGCATGCGCGTGTGCGGGGCCCGGGTCAGGCTGAGCAGGGGGAGGAGGGCCCTGCCTGGACCTGCCTGGGCGGGAGGGGCACCGTGGGAACAGCCTGCGGCTCTGGGTGACGCCATGGGGGCGGAAGGGGGAGCGAGGCCCGGGCACGTCGGTGGTGCCGCCGCACCGGCCCGCGGCCCCATCAGCTCCCTGTCCTCAGGCTGGACGGGCCTCTGCCGAGCGGGGTGCGAGCAGACGGGGACACCCTGGGCTTCCCGCCGCTGACGGCTGAGCACAGCGGCGTCTACGTCTGCCGCGTCAGCAACGACCTCTCCTGGCGGGAGTCCCAGGTCACCGTGGAGGTGCGAGGTGAGCTCTGGGGAGCCGGGGCTGCGGGGCTGCGGGGCTGCGGGCGGAGCCGGGGCTGCGGGGCTGCGGGGCTGCGGGCGGAGCCGCTCGCTCAGGCAGCCCGTCCCCAGCAGACCCGGCGGCGGCCTCGGGGAGGCAGGTGGACCTGGTGTCGGCCTCCGTGGTGGTGGTGGGAGTGATCGCCGGGCTCCTGCTCTGCCTCCTGGTGGTGGTGGTGGTGCTGATGTCACGATACCATCGGCGCAAGGCCCAGCAGATGACCCAGAAGTAGTGAGTACTGGCCGCTCCTGGGGGCGGAAGAGGCAGGCAGCGGTGGGGGGACCGAGGAGAGGAAGTGGGGGTGGGCTTCTGGGGCTCAGGGTCCGGGCCATGGCTGGATGTGGAGGACCTCACTGCCTGTGTGAGGGTTGGATCCACACGCCCAGGTGTCACCACGCACGCACGTGCACGCGTGCGCACACACACGCACGTGCACGTGCCACACCGTCAGGCACACTTGCAGGGATAGCACATTCCCCAGGGCCCGTCGTCCGGAGGCTGGCCGGGCTCCCTGGGGAGGGCCCCCGCCCGCTCCTGACGAAGGGGTGTCTTTCCCAGTGAGGAGGAGCTGACCCTGACCAGGGAGAACTCCATCCGGAGGCTGCACTCCCACCACTCGGACCCCAGGAGCCAGGTGGGTGCCCCTCTGCCCAGGAGCGCAGCCCTCCATCGGGCTGGCCACTGACTCACGGCTGGGCTGGGCTGGGCTGGGCCCCGGGGTCATGGCTGCTCCGTCCCCTGGGTGCTCCCGTCCCCCAGGTCCCCGCGAAGCCCGTCAGCAGGGATCCTGGGGGCGGTGGCACGAGGATGTGGCATCGGAGAGCCTGGGCTGTGGGCTGGGAGCGGCGGTCAGGGAGGAGCTGGTGGAGGCAGGTGGAGGCCGAGCCCTGGCCTGACGCTCCCGTGTCGGCCCTGCAGCCGGAGGAGAGTGTAGGGCTGAGAGCCGAGGGCCACCCTGATAGTCTCAAGGACAACAGTAGCTGCTCTGTGATGGTGAGGCCCGCCCCGCGCCCCCACCGCCCTCCTCGGGCTCCTGTCCTGCGCCAGGCGGTCAAGGCCTCTCCCTGTCCTTGGCCCGCCCCTCAGCCTGGCTCAGGCACCCGCCCCGCTCCACCTGCGGCTCCATTCCCGTCCCCGTACCCAGCGCTCGCTCCCAGCTTCTCTTCCGTGCCCAGTGCCTCCGAGACAGCCATGGCCTCTGACCCCTGTCCCCTGTTTACACTGGCCTGCATCCCCACCTGCCCCTCCGCCCCCAGGGTGTGGCCGCCCTGTCGTGGTTCCTGACATGCCCTCTGCCCTTGGCCTCCAGAGTGAAGAGCCCGAGGGCCGCAGCTACTCCACGCTGACCACCGTGCGGGAGATCGAGACCCAGACGGAGCTGCTGGCGCCCGGTCCGGGCTGCGAGCGGGCGGCGGGGGAGGAGGGCTGCGACGAGGGCATCAAGCAGGCCATGAGCCACTTCGTGCAGGAGAACGGGACGCTGCGGGCCAAGCCCACGGGCAACGGCATCTACATCAACGGGCGGGGCCACCTGGTCTGACCCGCCTCCCAGCGCCTGCTCCTCTGCTGAGCGGACGGCAGCTCATCTCGTCCCTCAGCCCCCGACTGTTCACCCTTCCTCTGCCCTGTGTCTGATACCAGATGGCTCCATTGGTTGAGTCCCTGCTGTGTGTGCAGGTCAGTGTGTGTGTGAGTGTGTGTGTGTGTGTGTGTGTGTGTGTGTGAGTGTGTGCGTGCACGCGCGCGTGCCTGTGCTGTGTGTCACGCCATATGCCAGGGTTCAGTGCCCGGTGCTGCGTGCCCAGTTTCCCGGGCAGCTGCATGAGTGCTGTGTGGCTGCATGCATTCCACCTGTAAACACAGGTGTTCTCTCAGACCCCAGAGCAGTATTATAATAATGCAGAGGCCGGAGGCTGCGGGCACAGCTGGAGCTGGGATCGGGCTCCTGGTCAGAGGAGCTCCCAGCCCTGGCGCCACGGAGCGAGTGTGAAGCCAGCCCGGCCCCCAGCGGCTCCGGCCGGACAGGGAGCCCCTGCCCTCCAGGGGCTGGGCCTGCCGCTCGCACGTGTTTCCGTAAGGACCAGCCTGTGAGTCCCTGAAGAAGAGGAAGACTGGAAACGAGCTTTTCCCTCACAAGAAAGTGTCTCCTTCCCCGAAGGGAGGCCTCAGCGCAGACCCGCGGGACAGCCAGGGCGCCTCGGGGAGCCGGAGCCGTGGGTCTGTGGGTGGGAGTGGCCGTGGTCCCAGAGGTAGGGTCGGCCCTCTGCCCCCTGAGCCCCTCTGCTTTCTTCATGGTGTGCAGTGGCCTGTGGACCTGGGGGGCTGTTGGGACTTGGTGACAGGGTTCCTGTTCAGTTGTTGTTGGGGAGGGGGGGGGTTCGGGGGATGGGAAGGGGCTGCTGGGGCCTGACTGGCTCCTTCCCCTGGGGGCCTGGGGCCACCACCTCAGCTTCTCTGGTCCCTTTCTGCTGGGCTCGCTCACACACGTAACCGGAGCACCGGGGACGGAGCAGCCATGAGCCCCGGGCCCAGCGCAGCCCAGCCCAGCCCAGCCCAGCTGCAGCCGCCACTCAGGCCTGCAATGCAGGTTCCTGGTCACAGGAAAGACTCATCCTGCTCCCCACAAGCCCAGGGCTTTGGATCTGGGACCCTAGTGTGTACATTCTATGTAAATATGTCCATATTTGTACATAAATAAAGATGATACCTGTTTGTCTTGTTCCTGTCTTGCCCCCGCCCCCCAGCTGTGTAAGCCTGGACCCTGCCATCGCCCAGCCTGCCCTGTGGTCCTGGAAGCACCACCGTGGCCCAGGGAGGGGGCTGAGGGCCCAGACCGCAGAGGAGGCCCCGGAGCTCGAGCCGGAAGGGCTTCAGGTCCCCGGGTGAAAGGGCTGCGGGCGGGCCTGGCCCTCCCCCTGTGTGTGCTGGGCACAGCTCCTCGCTGCCTGGAGGGGGCGAGCCTCGGCTCTCTACCTGGGACCCGGCGTCCTTGGCTCTAAGTGCCAGTCACCTGCTCGCGCCCGTCAGCGCACACACCAGGCTTCTGACATCACCTCCCTGCGACCAACGGGCCCAGCCCGCAACGTGTGAGGATGTGAATGTCACTACCTCCCCCACCCCGCCCTGTGGTTGCAAAGATGCTCTAACAGGAAGCGGGTTTGGGGCTCTGCACTGCTTCCTGCCCTCCCAGGGCCAAGCAGGCTGGAGGGCGAGTGCCAGGTCGGCCACGAGACAGTTTTGTGTCAGGGTCCCGGCAGCTTCCTCTTCCCCGCCACTTCCTCGGCCAGAGCCCCAGCGCAGGAGCTGCTGCGGGGCCAGGCCGCCCTCCCCCCGATCCTGAGCCCTGCCCTCGGGGCAGGGCCAAGCCCACAGGCTGGCTAGGACTTTTGTGGGGAACCCAGAGGCCAAAGGTTTTGGGGGACGGAAGTGGCTGGGCCGGAGGCCTAGGCTGCTGCCATGAAGTCTCGGCAGAAAGACAAGAAGAAGGGCAGCTCGAAGGAGCGGGTGTTCGGGTGTGACCTGCAGGACCACCTGCGGCACTCGGGGCAGGAGGGTAAGGCGGCGGCGGCGGCGGCCTTGGCGGGGAGGGTGCTCGCAGGGAGGGGCTGGGTACCCCCGGAAGGCGAGGGCCGGCGAGGCAGGAAGCTTCGTGAAGAAGGTCCGAGTGGAGGGATGGACGTGGACGAGGGCTGGGGGAGGATCCCGGGGGAAAGCCCCCCGTTCTCTGGGGTCCGCCTGGTCCCTTTGTGCAAAGGGGAGGGCAGCGGAGGCGTGGACATGGGGACGCCAGAGGACAAGGCAGCCGGGCCTGGTCTGAAGCCGGGTGAAGGCAGGGCGGGTGGGGATTGTCCCGAGCTCGCCGGCCGCCCCTCCCCGGGGGCCGAGGGGCGGGGGCCGGCGGCTCCTCGGCTCCCGGAGCGGCCGCGGGTCTCAGCGTGACGGGAACCGAGCGGGGGTCCTGGCCGCCGGGCGCCCGGCCTGCTTTTGGCAGGTCCGGCTCCTCCCGGAGAAGGCCCCCCAATCTGTCGTTTCCTCTTTGCCCTTCTCTGCTCGGCGCTGTGGCCCCACAGTGCAGGGAGGGCCCTGGTTCCTGCTGGCTTCCTGCTCGGGGCCCGCCCGCATCCCCAGACACCTTCTTCCCCTTTTCTCCGCGGCCTCGTCCCGGGCGCGGCCTCGTCCGCGGGCCCCGGAGGAGGCCGGGCCGGCAGCAGGCGGCGGCCAGGACCCGCCCGCCCTCGTCCGGCAGCGCTTGTCTGGAGGCGGAGGCTCTGGGCCCAGCGCCGGCCATGAAGGGGATCCTCCCCAGTTCCCTGCAAGCCCAGTGCCGCCGCCCTCCCCCCGGCCCCACGGCGGACACCGGCCCCTCCAGCGCAGGCCCCTGGCCGGAGCCCGTCTGCGGTGTCAGTGGGTGGGGAGCGTGTCCACAAGGACAACATCTGGGTGCTGGGTCGGATCTCAGCGATCCGGAGGGTGAGGGGACCTGCCCCACAGGACCCACCGGAGCCCGGGAGGCGCGATTCGGCACCAGAGTGGCAGCGCGGCGGGGCCCAGGCCCGGCACAGAGCGGGAGTGAAGGGGAGACCCTGGTGGGGGCTGCTCCAGCCCCGCACCCCACAGGAAGGAAGGCCCCGTGGGGCCGGCGCTGCTCCTTTCTCCGGCGACACTGGCTCTGCCTCTACGCCATCCCTCCCCCATCCCTCCCCCCATCCCTCCCGCCACGCCTCCCGCCATCCCTCCCGCCATCCCTCCCGCCATCCCTCCCGCCACCCCTCCCGCCACCCCTCCCCCCATCCCTCCCTCCATCCCTCCGGCCATCCCTCCCCCCATCCCTCCCGCCATCCCTCCCGCCATCCCTCCCGCCATCCCTCCGGCCATCCCTCCCCCCATCCCTCCCCCCATCCCTCCCCCCATCCCTCCCCCCCATCCCTCCCCCCATCCCTCCCGCCATCCCTCCCGCCATCCCTCCCCCCATCCCTCCCCCATCCCTCCCCCCCATCCCTCCCGCCATCCCTCCCCCCCATCCCTCCCCCCATCCCTCCCCCCATCACTCCCCCCATCCCTCCCGCCACCCCTCCCCCCATCCCTCCCCCCATCACTCCCCCCATCCCTCCCGCCACCCCTCCCCCCATCCCTCCCTCCATCCCTCCGGCCATCCCTCCCCCCATCCCTCCCGCCATCCCTCCGGCCATCCCTCCCCCCATCCCTCCGGCCATCCCTCCCCCCATCCCTCCCGCCATCCCTCCCGCCATCCCTCCCGCCACCCCTCCCGCCATCCCTCCGGCCATCCCTCCCCCATCCCTCCCCCCATCCCTCCCCCCATCCCTCCCGCCATCCCTCCGGCCATCCCTCCCCCCATCCCTCCCCCATCCCTCCCCCCATCCCTCCCGCCATCCCTCCCGCCACCCCTCCCGCCACCCCTCCCCCCATCCCTCCCTCCATCCCTCCGGCCATCCCTCCCGCCATCCCTCCCGCCATCCCTCCCCCCATCCCTCCCCCCATCCCTCCCCCCATCCCTCCCGCCATCCCTCCCGCCATCCCTCCCGCCATCCCTCCGGCCATCCCTCCCCCCATCCCTCCCCCCATCCCTCCCCCCATCCCTCCCCCATCCCTCCCCCCATCCCTCCCCCCATCCCTCCCCCCATCCCTCCCCCCATCCCTCCCGCCATCCCTCCCGCCATCCCTCCCGCCATCCCTCCCCCCATCCCTCCCCCATCCCTCCCGCCATCCCTCCCCCCATCCCTCCGGCCATCCCTCCCCCCCATCCCTCCCGCCATCCCTCCGGCCATCCCTCCCCCCCATCCCTCCCCCCATCCCTCCCCCCATCACTCCCCCCATCCCTCCCGCCACCCCTCCCCCCATCCCTCCCCCCATCACTCCCCCCATCCCTCCCGCCACCCCTCCCCCCATCCCTCCCGCCATCCCTCCCGCCATCCCTCCCCCCATCCTTCCCCCCATCCCTCCGGCCATCCCTCCCCCCATCCCTCCCCCATCCCTCCCCCCATCCCTCCCGCCACCCCTCCCGCCATCCCTCCCGCCACCCCTCCCGCCACCCCTCCCGCCATCCCTCCCGCCATCCCTCTCCCCATCCCTCCCGCCATCCCTCCCCCCATCCCTCCCCCATCCCTCCCCCATCCCTCCCCCATCCCTCCCGCCATCCCTCCCGCCATCCCTCCCGCCATCCCTCCCGCCATCCCTCCCGCCACCCCTCCCGCCATCCCTCCCCCATCCCTCCCGCCATCCCTCCCGCCACCCCTCCCCCCATCCCTCCCCCCATCCCTCCCGCCATCCCTCCCGCCATCCCTCCCGCCACCCCTCCCGCCATCCCTCCCCCATCCCTCCCGCCATCCCTCCCCCCATCCCTCCCCCCATCCCTCCCACCATCCCTCCCCCCATCCCTCCCGTCATCCCTCCCACCATCCCTCCGGCCATCCCTCCCCCCCATCCCTCCGGCCATCCCTCCCCCCATCCCTCCCGCCATCCCTCCCCCCATCCCTCCCCCATCCCTCCCCCCATCCCTCCCCCCATCCCTCCCCCATCCCTCCCCCCATCCCTCCCCCATCCCTCCCTCCATCCCTCCCCCATCCCTCCCCCCATCCCTCCCCCCATCCCTCCCCCATCCCTCCCCCCATCCCTCCCCCATCCCTCCCCCCATCCCTCCGGCCATCCCTCCCCCCATCCCTCCCGCCATGCCTCCCGCCATCCCTCCCGCCATCCCTCCGGCCATCCCTCCCGCCATCCCTCCCGCCATCCCTCCCCCCATCCCTCCCCCCATCCCTCCCGCCATCCCTCCCCCCATCCCTCCCCCCATCCCTCCGGCCATCCCTCCCCCCATCCCTCCCGCCATCCCTCCCCCCATCCCTCCCGCCATCCCTCCCGCCACCCCTCCCGCCACCCCTCCGGCCATCCCTCCCCCCATCCCTCCCGTCATCCCTCCCCCCATCCCTCCGGCCATCCCTCCCCCCATCCCTCCCCCCATCCCTCCCGCCATCCCTCCCCCCATCCCTCCCGTCATCCCTCCCGCCATCCCTCCGGCCATCCCTCCCCCCATCCCTCCCGTCATCCCTCCCACCATCCCTCCGGCCATCCCTCCCCCCCATCCCTCCGGCCATCCCTCCCCCCATCCCTCCCGTCATCCCTCCCCCCATCCCTCCCCCCATCCCTCTGGCCATCCCTCCCCCCATCCCTCCCGCCATCCCTCCCGCCATCCCTCCCCCCATCCCTCCCCCCATCCCTCCCCCCATCCCTCCCGCCATCCCTCCCCCCATCCCTCCTGCCATCCCTCCCGCCATCCCTCCCCCCCATCCCTCCCTCCATCCCTCCCCCCATCCCTCCCGCCATCCCTCCGGCCATCCCTCCCCCCATCCCTCCCGCCATCCCTCCCGCCATCCCTCCCGCCATCCCTCCAGCCATCCCTCCCCCATCCCTCCCCCCATCCCTCCCCCCATCCCTCCCGCCATCCCTCCGGCCATCCCTCCGGCCATCCCTCCCCCCCATCCCTCCCGCCATCCCTCCGGCCACCCATCCCGCCTCCAACTGCTCCACTGCCCCCAGCTCTTTGCCCAGGGGTCCCCTCTGCAGCCACCCATTTTCCCAGCTTTCTTCTACGTCTTCACTGATTTTAGAGATGGAGGAAGGAGAGGGATAAAGACAGAAACAGATCTGCTGCCTCCTGCACGCCCCCAACTGGAGATCGGGGATAGAGCCTGCAACCCCGACATGTGCCCTGAGTGGCAATTGAACTGTGACCTCCTGGTTCCTGAGTTGACAGTCAACCGCTGAGCCACGCAGCGGCCCATCTCCATCTCTGACACCTCCCCTTTCTGACGCTCCGGCCTCCTCCGCGGCCTGTCCCTGCCCGTGGGCTCCGCCGCCCCTCCCTTCTCTGGGAGCTGTGCTCTGACCCCATCTCTTTGACCTCTGGCTCCTCACCCCCTCCCTCTGTCCAACCCTGACCTCTCTTCCCCTCCTCCTCCACCCATTTCCCAGCGCTCTGACTCCCTTGCCTCCCACATGCCTTCTTCGAGGGCCTCTGGAGGCGCTCAGCAGACCGAGGCCGGGAGGTCTGTCTGCGTGGCCGCGGCTCCTGGGACTCGGCCGGGTGCGGGGCAGCACCGGGCCCCGGGGCGGAGGAGCAGCTGGACGCGGGCACGGGTCACTGCGTCCAGTGGGAGCCGGCGGAGCGGGAGGCGGGACCGGGGACCGGGAGGCCTCTGACTGCTCTCCGGGCCACCGCCCCACGCTCTGCACGGCCGCCTCCCGCCTCCCGCCTCCTCCAGGCCTGGCTGCGGAGCCGGTGGCCACCATGTGGACATGAGGGCTTTAGAATGGTGACCAGTGGGTGTGCGAGCTCCTTCCTTCTGTGCGTCCACTCACTCACCTCCACAGAGAGCTGGTGGCTGACCTCCAAAACACACACTTTGGAGAAGAGCAGGGACTGAGGGGAGTGCCGAGGGACCGAGAGGAAGGAAAGACAGCGCCGTCTGCTTCTCAGCCCCACGTGGCCGGGCGGCCCTGGGCATCCGGGGGCTGCCGTGGGCACTGGGGCATGCGGTCGGCTCACGGCTCCTGAAGCCCCGAAGGAGGGACAGAGCGGGGTAGCTAATGGCACTCAGTGGGAGTCACCGATGATCACAGCTGGTCATTAACCGAGCGTCAATGTGCCCACCCTGTGCTGTCGGGGTGTGTGTGTGTGTGTGTGTGTGTGTGTGTGTGTGTGACTGACCAGAGACTGGCTCTGGCAGGTGCAGTGAGCTGGGGCTGGCCATCAGCGGCAGGGTTGGGGGTGTTTTGGAGAGCGCACAGGGCTCACAGGCAGAGTCAGAGGGGGGGCATCTCCAGGGGAGGGAGTGACGGTGGAACAGCAGGGAAGGACACGGTCCCGAGCCTCGTTCCGTTCCCAGAGCAGCGCGGGCGGGTCAGGGCCTGACGGAGCCTGGCTGGCGCTGAGGCTGAAGGGTCTTACCCGTCACCTGAGTAGTTTATATATATATATTTTTTTTAAATATTTTATTGATTTTACACAGAGGAATTGAGAGGGATAGTTAGAAACGTCGATGAGAGAGAAACATCGACCAGCTGCCTCTTGCACACTCCCCACTGGGGATGTGCCCGCAACCAAGGTACATGCCCCTGACCGGAATCGAACCCAAGACCTTTCAGTCCGCAGGTTGATGCTCTATCCACTGAGCCAAACCGGTTTTGGCAGTAGTTTATATTTCATTCCGTGCCTGTCAGGTGAGCAGTGAAGACTGGGGTGGAGCAGGGTGCGTCAATAGCAAAGGGTTTGAAGCAGGGGATTGTGGGGTTTCGAGGGTTTCCCATGTGGGAGACACAGGTCACATAACAGGAGGAGTAGCAAGGTGGGTCACAGGAGGCTTTGTCCTTAGGAAGCTTCAGTCTGGGGCTTGGGAGGCATGGTGCCGCTCTTGGAGCTCATGGAATTCAGTCCTGGCTCTCACTGGGCAATATTGGGTACTCGCTAGTCCTTCGATCCTAGCTTTCCTCTCTGTAGAATGGGGACTAGCTCCACAGTGCGTGCACATAGGAGCTTCTCTCCTGAACTGACAGGTTTGGAGGCCTGACACTGTTGTGTACCTTCCTGCGAGAGAGGTGATCTCCCAGCAGTCCCGTCCCAAGTGGTTGGGATGCAGAGGGAAGACTGGCTTTGGAAGTGCATTTATAGCACACTTTCAAACAGATCGCTGCCCCTTTAAAAAGTCTAGAGTAGCAAGCAGTCATTGCAGAGAGAGACTTCAGTTCCACAGAGGCAGGGCTTCCCACAGGAGCAGGAGCGGCTCCCCTGGGCTACGCTGAGGCTCTGCCCCTGGGCAGACAGATGGGGGAGAATCTTCTCGACAAGTTTTATTCCCTGGGCACTGCCTCGGGCTGCCCACCCTCCCCGAGGCTTCCCTCTGACCTGAGACCGCCTGTGTCTGCCCTGCGCCCAGTGCCCCAGGTGCTGAGGAGCTGCGCGGAGTTCGTGGAGGAGTATGGCGTGGTGGACGGCATCTACCGCCTCTCAGGGGTCTCCTCCAACATCCAGAAGCTCCGGTGAGTCAGGCGTGGGGGCGGAGGACGCAGACCAGGCCCTGCACCAGGGAGGGGCTCCAGGGGAGCGTAGAAGAGGCCGAGACGACCTGCTCCCTGGCCCAGCTAGCCTGTGCACAGACTCTCACTCTCTCACGTGCACACCGAGCTTTCTGGTTTTTAAAGTATATTTTTATTGATGTCAGAGAGAAAGAGAGAGGGAGAGAGATAGAAACATCAATGATGGGAGAATCATTGATCGGCTGCCTCCTGCACGCTCCCACTGGGGATCGAGCCCTTACCCTGGGCATGTGCCCTGACCGGGAATCAAACCTGACCTTCAGGTTCATCTGCTGGCTTGGATATATCGACATTAAAAACAAAACAAAAAACCAACTCAGTGCTGCCTGGCCAATGTGGCGTCGACCTATGCAGCAGGAGGTCACGGTACGAATCCTGGTCAGGGCACATGCCTGGATTGCAGGGTTGCTGGCTTGTTTCCCAGTAGGGGGAGTTCAGGAGGCAGCCAATCAATGATTCTCTCTCATCCATGTTTCTCTCTCTCCCTCTCCCTTCCTCTCTGAAATCAATTAAAAATATTTTTTAAAACATTGGTATAATTCTCCGATCATAAAATTCACCACATAAAGAGTCACATTTAAGCCCTAGCTGGTTTAGCTCAATGGATAGAGTGTGGGCCTATGGACTGAAGGGTCCTGGATTCGATTCTGGCTAGGAGCACAGGCCTGGCTTGCAGGCTCAATCCCCAGTGGGGGGCATGAAGGAGGCAGCCGATCAATGATTCTCTCTCTTCATTGATGTTTCTGTCTGCCTCTCCCTTCCTCTCTGAGATCAATAAGAACACATGTTACAAAAATAAAAGGAAGTGCCTGTTTCAGTGGTTGTTATATGCTCACAGGCTGCGAGCCGCCACCCTCAATTCAGAGCATCTTCTCACTCCACGGCCCGCCCGCCTTCCCTCCTGTCCTGGCAGCCGCTGCTGCTGTCTGAACGGGTTTTCCTATTTGGCCCATTTCACAGAAATGGATCGTATAATTGTGAATGCTTGTGTGTGTATTTTTCACTTGGCCTGTTTTCAAAGTCCATGTGTGTTGTTGCATGTACTGGTACTTCATTCCCTTTTATGGCTGAATGACATTCTGTCGTGTGGCTACACGGAGTTCATTCCCTCGTCAGTTAATGGCTCTTTGGGCTGTTTCCGCCTGCTGGCTATAACGGTGCAGAGACACTCACGTACATTGCTTCACATATGCTTGCAGTTCCTGTGTATGTATACAGGTGTGGGATTGCGGGTCATGTGGAAAGTCTGTGTTGAACTTTTAAAGGAGCCACCAAACTGTTCCCACAGCAGCTGCATCATTTTCCATTCCCAGGAGGCCCCCAGCCCTCCGGCCGTCCCCTGTCCTTTGGCGCCGCCCCAGCGGCTGTGACTGCGTTTCACCTGCGCTTGCTCTCTGACAGATGGTGACATGGTGCCTCGTGTGTGCTTATTGGCTATTGTGTGTCTTCTCTGAGAAATGTCTGTTCCAGTCTCTGTCCATGTTTAAGTTGGGTTGTCTCTTTTGACTTGAAAGCGTTCTTTATATTCTGGACACTCATTCAATGTTAGACACTCATTCAATCTGACTTGCAAGCCCCATCCTGTGGCCTCGTCCCCTCTCGGCAGTGCCCTTTGATGAGCACTAGTTTGTAATCTTTTTAAAAATCCTCATCCAAGGAATGAGGACATTTTTTTCTATCAATTTTTAGAGAGTACAAGGGTGGGGATGGGGCAGAGAAAGAGAAACATCAACGTGAGAGAGAGAGACACATTGATGTGAAAGAGACATGGATTGGTTGCCTCCCATACGCACCCTGACTGGGGGTGGGGGAGGGAGGGCGGGCAAGGATTGAACCTGCCACCCAGGTACATGCCCTTGATGGGAATCAAACCTGCGACCCTTTAGCCTAGCCATCATGGCTCAATGGTTGAGTGCTGAACTATGAACCAGGAGGTCATGGTTTGATTCCCAGTGTGAGGTGTGCAAGAGGCAGCCGATCAATGACTCTTTCACCACTGATGTTTCTATCTCTCTCCCTCCTCTCTGAAATCAATAAAAATACACTAAAACAACAACCACCACAATAAAACCCGTGACCCTCCTGTGCCAGGCCTATTCTCTAACCACTGAGCTATGCCAACCAGGGCTCAGAAGTGTGCAATTTAAAAAAAAATATATACATTTTATTGATTTTTTACAGAGAAAAAGGGAGAGAGATAGAGAGTTAGAAACATCGATGAGAGAGTCATCGACCAGCTGCCTTTTGCACACCCCCACTGGGGATGTGCTCACAACCAAGGTCCATGCCCTTGACCAGACCCTTCAGTCCGCAGGCCGACGCTCTATCCACTGAGCCAAACCGGTTTTGGCAGAAGTGTGCAATTTTGATGTTCAATTTATTTTTCCTTGGGTTGCCTGTGCTTTTGGTGCCATATCCAAGATTATGAAGATTTACACGTACTTTTCCATGTAAGGTTACATTCACCCACCTTTCCATCTGTACCCAGATACAGCCAGGCGCGCCTCCCACGTCTATTGGTCCCAGCCCCCGCCCTCCCCACATCGCTATGCCTGCTGCCACATCCCCGCTGTGGACCTGTCCACGCCAAGCCACTTATTCTGCTCACAACTGCCCCGTGTGGTGACCGGCACACCTAGGTCCTCCTCCCAAGTCTCACACACGTTGCCCCCACCTCTGTCTGGGGCCATCCCTCAGCTCCCCCGTTTCTCGGCTGCACTCCTGACCACCCCGCCCCTCCCCCAGGCAGGAGTTTGAGGTGGAGCGGAAGCCAGACCTGCGGCGAGACGTTTACCTCCAAGACATCCACTGCGTGTCCTCACTGTGCAAGGCCTATTTCAGAGAACTGCCCGACCCTCTCCTCACGTACCGCCTCTATGACAAGTTTGCTGTGAGTTAGAGGCTGGGGTGCCGGAGAGGGCTGAGGGGGGGTGTCCTGGTTTGTTCATTGAGCAACAGGACCTGGAGACCCTGACAGCAAAGTGTGCCTCAGCCACCCCAGCTAAACCGCCAAGGCGGTCCCGGCACCTTGGCGCCACTCCGGGCCCCTGGGGCCCCCTGGGGGGGTGGCCCCGGACCAGGACCCACAGAGGATTCGAGGCAGAGTGGCAGTGGGTTGTTCAAGGTCACAAGGCTCTTAAGAGGCACAGCCGAGATCCCACTATAGGCCTGTGGGTCCCGGCTCCGAGCGCTCCCGGCTGCCTGTGCATCTGGGCCAGGCTGGCGTGGGCAGCACAGCTGTTTCTCAGTTTGCCTCAGAGCTCTGGGAGGAAGCAGAGCAGGCTGGGCCACTGACCCGCTTCTGGAACCTTCCTCTAATCAGGAGGCGGTGGCGGTGCAGCTGGAACCTGAGCGCTTGGTCAAGATCCTGGAGGTGCTTCGAGAACTCCCTGCCCCAAACCACAGGTGCCCGCCCTGCCCGCACACCAGTCCTTCCAGGGGCCAGTCCCATGCCTGCCTCTGACCCCTCACCCTGACCCTGGCCCTTCTGCAGGACCCTCGAGTTCCTCATGCGCCACTTGGTGCACATGGCCTCCCTCAGCGCCCAGACCAACATGCACGCCCGCAACCTGGCCATCGTGTGGGCCCCCAACCTGCTGAGGTGCGTGCTCCCGGGAGCGGCGTGGGGACCCTGGCAGCGCTGAGCGCAGAAGGGGGCGGTGCAGGTGGCCGGAGCCCGTGGAGCACAGAAAGACTCAGCGCTGCCCCCGTGGGCGCAGCTCAGCCCGTGGCGCGGCCTCTGAGCCCGCCCAGCCTGGCCCCGCGGAGCTGAGCCGGGGCCGCCCAGGCAGGCTGTGCGCGCTCACCAGACCGTGACACGCAGGCCCTGGTGGGCGCGGGGAGCAGAGAGGAGTTCAGAGGGTGCCTTGGGCTTCCTGGAGGAAGTGGCTTTGAGCTGGAACCCTGTGGGAGAAGGTGGGGATGGGCCGAGGGTGCAGGGAAAAGCGTGAGAGACTTTTAGGGAGGATTCAGGTGAGGATTTCCCGCTCAGCCAGTGAGAACCACTCCCTTTGGCTCAGGTCCAAGGACATCGAGGCCTCGGGCTTCAACGGGACAGCAGCCTTCATGGAGGTGCGTGTGCAGTCCATCGTGGTGGAGTTCATCCTCACACACGTGGACCAGCTCTTCGGGGACGCCGCCCTCTCTGGTGAGTGTCCTCCAGCCCGGCCGTCGCCGCGTGCAGGGAGCCCCGGCAGAGCTGCAGGGCCTTGGAGGTCACTGGGTCAGTCTCCCACTTTGCAGATGAGGAAACTGAGGCTCATGGCGAAGGCCTGGAGCTGCAGGTACAGCAGGTGTGAGCAGGCGCTCCTGCTCTTTGCCGGCAGCGCAGTCTCTTGCTCACCGCCTGGCTACAGGACTAGTGGCTACTGCTTGTTGACCCCCCTCCCCCACAGGCCAGTGTCCTGGGACCTCTGGCCCCCTTTGTCCCTGGGACTCACCCCCGCCCTTGAGGAGCTAGACCAGGGCCTCCAGGGCGCCCCAGCCGGGGAGCGGGCAGCTGCGATGGAGCCGGTGCCTGGAGCCCTCACTTCTCTCCTCCATGGCGACTCCCCTCCCTTCCTAGGTGGGGAGCTGGAGAGCGGATGGCGGTCCCTTCCCGGGCTCCGGGCGTCCAGCAGCCCCGAGGACTTTATGCCCAGGTCGCTGCCCTACCACCTGCCCAGCGTCCTGCAGGCTGGCGACGGCCCCCCGCAACTCCGGCCCTATCACACCATCATTGAGATCGCAGAGCACAAGTAAGGCTCCCCCCCGCCCTCCTCCGGCCCAGCCTCCAGGCCGCCCCTGACCTCTCCCCGCCCTCTAGGAGGAAGGGGTCTTTGAAGGTCAGGAAGTGGAGGTCTATCTTCAATCTGGGTCGCTCTGGCCACGAGACCAAGAGGAAACTCCCACGGGGGCCGGAGGACAGGGGTAAGTTGGGGGAGGCAGGGAGGGGGTCCCCTCGTGTGGGAGCGCCCGGCCAGGCCCTGCACAGCCCTGTCTTGCAGAGGACAAACCTGACAAGGGGACCCTGCGGCCAGCCAAGAGCATGGACTCCCTGAGCGCCATGGCCATGGCCGGGGCCGGGGCCGGTGACGGTGAGTGCCTGCGTGCCGTGGGTGCGGGCAGTGGGGCTGCAGGGGCCTCGGCATCTGTGTGTGGAACCACCTGTGAGGTGTCTGAGGGTGACAGTGTTATGAACAAGACCATCGTGTGCACTTGTGTGTGTGTACTCGCTCACTTCATAAACAGCTACTATTGCTACACCACCAGACGCAGGGCAGTGTCACATGCCAGCCACCATGCTGGCTGCCAGGCTTACAGCAGCGTCTCCTAAATCCAGGGTGTGTTCTCAGGAGCACACACAGACGCTGTGGTGTGGGGGTGACCTGTGACCTCTGTGCGAGGGGCGTGCGGTGGAGGCGGGGGGCGGGCGGTGCCCGCGGCTGTCCTCAGGCTGCGGCCGGTGCTGAGGCCGCGCCCTCTCTCGCAGAGGCGGAGGCAGAGGCGGAGGCAGAGGCACTGCGGGCCCCCAGCAGCCCCCGGGCGCCGGAGAGCTTGGAGGAGGACTCTGCAGAGGCAGCAGAAGGTGAACTGGAGCCCGAGGCAGGGGCCCCAGGCAGCACCAGCTCCGAGCCAGGAACGCCGCGCGCTGGGCGGCCCGCGGTCCGCGCTGGGGGCAGCAGTCGGGCCGAGCGCTGTGCCGGCGTCCACATCTCAGACCCGTACAACGTCAACCTCCCGCTGCACATCACCTCCATCCTCAGCGTGCCTCCCAACATCATCTCCAACGTCTCCTTGGCCAGGCTCACCCGTGGCCTCGAGTGCCCTGCCCTGCAGCCCCGGCCGAGCCCCGCCTCTGGCCCCTGCCCGGGCCCCGGGCCCCCAGGTGAGGACCCGGGCCAGGAGGGGGGCTAGCCCCTGCGGCTGGAGGTCTGGTGCTGGGGCGGGGGGGCCCCACAGGCCTTGGGCTTTGGGTGGTCACCTTCACCTGCCCTCGGTTCAAGATGGGGGGAACCCAGCCCCTCACATGAAATCTATGGTGAGAGGGTCTCTCCTCCACTGAGGGTGGGACACAGGCAGGGTCACTAAGGACAGGAAGCACCGAGTCATAGCGTTAGTGCTGACGGACGGCTAACCCTACTGACGGCCATTCTGTGCCAAGTGCCACGTGAAGGGCACGTGGCACCCGGCGGCCAGGCCTCTGGCTCCGCGTGAACAGCAGCACCACCAGGCTGAGCCTGCGCTGCTTCAGGTCAGCAGGGAGCGGGGCTGAGCTCTGCTCTGAGCTCATTCCGGCGTCACCCCGAGGGCAGCAGCTTCGGGCGGGCGGCGGGCGAAGGCCGTGGCTGTGGGGTCCGTCTGGGACCAAATGTCTGCCACCCAGCGGTCTGGGCAGCCTGTGTCATCTCAGTCTCAGGACCCTCGCGTGTAACATGGAGACCACGCCCTCGTGCACCCGGGAGGAGCCCAGGGCAGGCGGCTCTGAGCCGATGGGTTGGAACGCCGGTCTGAGGGTCAGCATTCCAACCCGTCAGGGCTGGGGCCTGCAGCAGTGCCGGAAAGGCCACCCCGGAGGGTCTGGGCTGGCCTTGACCTTTGTGTTCCTGGGGCCCCCTCTTCCAACAGAGGAGAAGTCCGAGGCGAGTCCAGCCCCAGGCCCCCTGGCCGACTCCGGCCCGGCAGCCTTGGCCGCTGCCCTGGAGGACTGCCTGTCCCAAGAGGTGCAAGACTCCTTCTCCTTCCTGGAGGACTCCAGCGCCTCCGAGCCCGAGTGGCTGGGGGCGGAGGACGGGGAGGCGGCCAAGGCAGGAGCGGCAGGAGCGGCAGCAGCCTTCTCCCCCGGGGAGGACGACGCTGGGCTGGGCTACCTGGAGGAGCTGCTGGGAGCTGGGCCTCAGGTAAGGAGGAGCCCGTCGGGTTGGGCAGTGAGGAATCCCGAGGAAAGACAGGCCCGGGTCCTCAGCCACTGCCGTGCCCGCAGGTGGAGGAGTTCTCCGTGGAGCCGCCCCTGGATGACCTGTCTCTGGAGGAGGCGCAGTTTGTCCTGGCTCCCAGCTGCTGTTCCCCGGACTCCACGGGGCCGGGGCCGGGGCCGGGGCCCGAGGCAGAGGACAATGGGGAAGAAGTCTTCCTGAGTGCCTATGATGACCTAAGCCCTCTTCTGGGGTCCAAACCCTTGGCCTGGGAGGGTCCGAGACAGGCTGGGGGGGTGCAGGCATGCTGGGAAGTGGAGGAGGACGAGGAGATGGAGCCCGGCAGCAGGTGGGACGTCAGGGAGGAGGCTGAGGGAAGTCCAGAGAGCAAGGTGGAGGCTGGAGAGGCAGGTGAAGAAGGCGGGGAAGCGGAGGCGAGCCAAGAGCCGATGGCCAGCTTGAGGGAAGGAAGTGGGGAGGAGACAGAGGCCAAGGCGGAGTCCAGAGGCCGGCAGGAGGGTGGGAGCACGGAGGAAGCCGAGGGCCTGGGACAAACAGGAGAGCCAGGGAAAGACAGGAGACCGGGAGAGGCCGAGGAAGGAGCGGGCGCCCAGGCGGACGCTGGGCGGGCCCCAGAGCAGGGGGCCCAGGAGGGGCAAGCTGCTGGGGCGAGCTGGGACGCTGTCCACGCCCAGGCGGCTGAGGAAGGCGGAGAGGGTGGGGATCATGTCAAAGGGCAGAGGGAGAACAGAGACCAAGCCGCCGGAGAAGACAAAGGGGACGGTGAAGACGGCGCAGAGGCAGCCCAAGGAGCAGCGGGGGCCACCAGGGAGCGGGAGAGCGGGGATGGAGAGGCGGAAGGAGAGCAGGGGGCGGGAGGAGACCATCAAGAAGGGGGCTTTCTTCTCGGAGGGTCGCATGTAGTGTCCCTAGAGGCTGATGATGCCAAAGAGGGCAGTGCCCAGGCCTCTGAGACCCAACAGGCAGCCCCACAGCACCCCCGGCCAGAGGAGATGGAGCCTGAGGGGCAGCCCAGCCCAGAGGGCTGCCATCCGTGCCCCTGTCCCCTCAGCTCGGCTGGCAGTGTGGGCATGCGCCTGGCCTCCACCCTGGTTCAGGTCCAACAGGTCCGCTCTGTGCCGGTGGTGCCCCCTAAGCCACAATTTGCCAAGATGCCCGGTGTCATGTGTAGCAAGATCCACGTGGCGCCAGCAAACCCCTGCCCAAGGCCCGGACGGCTGGATGGGACTCCTGGGGAAAGGGCTCGGGGGTCCGCGGCCTCGCGGTCCTCTTGGAGGAACGGGGGCAGTCTTTCCTTTGATGCTGCTGTGGCCCTGGCCAGGGACCGCCAGCGAGCCGAGGCGCTGGGGGTGTGGAGGGCCCAAACCTGTGCCGGGAGTGAGGACTACAGCCTCATCCCCAGAGCCTCCCCCTGTAGCATGCTCCCTGCCCTCTCCCCTCGGCCCCTCAGCTGCCTAGAGCTCCCCCCTGAAGGCACAGAAGGGTCTGAGCCCCGGAGTCGGTTTAGTCTGCCCCCCAGAGAGCCCCAGCCTCCTCGGCCCCTTTCGCCCCCACAGCGCCGATCCTATGCATTTGAAACGCAGGCGGACCCCGGCAGAGGTGAGGGGCTGTGATCAGGACCAGAGCACGGCCCGGGGGACAGAGTGGTCTTCGGCCTCTGGGGTCCCAGCCTGGCGGTCTCCGGCAGCCTCTTCGGCCTGTGGCCCCCGACTTCCCTGACGGGGAGGCCGTCTGGTTGGTTTGCCTAACTTGTCTCAGGCACAGCACTGTCCCGAGGAGACTCCGAGGAGGCCCGGGGCCGGTTCCTAGGGGGCGAGGTCGCTGCCCAGGGCAGGCAGGCATCCAGAGGCTCGCCCGGGGAGCGCCGCCCGGGGTTCTGCCTCTCGGAGGCCCCAGGGTGGCGGCGGGAGGGCAGGGCCAGGGCGGAGCCGGCTCCCGAGCACTCCGGGCTGCCCGGCTCCGAGCTCCGCCCCGAGGCCCGCTCAGCCCGGCCCGGAGGCTTTGGAGGCCCGTGTCTGGGAAGGTCTGGCTCCCCCAGATCCCCGCAGTCGCCTTAAGGAACAGCGTCTCCTCCCCTCTTCGGCTCTCCGGCCTCGGATCTTCCCGGAGGGACGGCGCCCGCGGACGGGCCGCTGCTCCGGCGCCCCCCCCCCCCCCCCGCCCGGCCGGGCTCGAATAAAGCGTGTCTGTCTCTCCGGCGGCGCGGCCTCCTCATTGGGCGGAGCCGGGGGCGGGGGCGCTGCCCGGGCAGGCCCCGCGCTCGGGCCTCGTCCGGGGACCGCGCGGACCCGGGCCGGCCGGGCGGCCGGGCGGGCGGGGGGCGCGAAGAGACGCTGACACGGCCTCAGGGCCCTCCTGCCTCGGGATCGCGTTCCCCGCCGATCCGCGAGGCGGGCCCTGCGCTGGCGGCGAGGCACCCCCGGCCGCGGGCCGGTCTGCGGAGGCCCCGAGGCAGTGCGCGACCGCCTGCGCAGCCCCCGGAACCCACCGGGGGCGGGGGCCGACCGGAGGAGGGCGTCGGCGTCCCTCTCGCGGCCACCGCCCCGCTTACCGGGAGCCGCGGGTCCCGAGCGAGAGCCGGGGCCCCCGCTGACCCCGAGGTGTGCCGCGAGGAAGTGCGCCCGAGGCCCCGCCCACACGTCCGGGAGGGCCCCGACGCCCTTACCAAAGATGGCGCCGCGGCCGCCGTCCCTCCCACCCTGCCCGGAACTGAACCGGAAGGCCCGGTCCCCAGGAAGGGAAGGCGCCTAGGCTTCAGCGCCGCGCTCCTGGGACCTTCCAAGCCTCCAGGCGGCGGGGCGGGGAAAGGGAGCCGCTGGGAGGCGGGCGGGTCCGGGCCACTTCCGCCCGCACCGGCATGGCGGCCGGCGGGGCGCGCATGCGCAGCTGCCCATGGAGCCCCGAAGACGGAGGTCCCGGTCCCCGGGAGTCGGCGGCTGAGGCGGGTGAGTGCAGGGCGGCCGGGGCCGGAGCGGAGCTGCGCCGGCAGGAACGGCAGCCTCGACCGCGTGCCCGCGTCCCGGCCCGGGAGGCGGGAGGAAGCCTTTGTCTAGGGGAGGAGCCGCCCGCTCTCTGTCCGGCTCGCACGTCCCGCCTCCGCGCCTGTGTCCGCGGCGGGCGCCGGCCCCGCGCCCGCCCGTCGTCCTCCCTTTGTGCCCTCCGAGCACCGCCCGCGGGCCTCCCGCCGAGCGTGCGCGCCGCCGCCGGGAGAGGCTTCCGGACGCCCGTGCGGCGCGGGGACCCCCGGGCCCTCGGAGGCGCCCTCGCTGCCGCCGGCGCCGGGGCCCTGCCCGCGCGGCCCGGCGGCAGGTGGGGGTCCGGGCGGCGGGCGCTTCCCCGCGGGGCCCGCGGCCTTCGTGCAGCGCAGCCTCCTCCGACGGTTTCGCTTTCGGTTCCCTCTGGAGAACACTTTCCTTGGGTCCGGGTTTTCCAAGGGTCGTCGCTGAAGATTTTCCTTGGATGGGAAAGGTTTGGGGGACCCAATGGTAGAAGATTTACCAAAAAGTTTCCCCTTCGCGCCGGGATTGCTTCATTGCTTTGCCCTGTTTCTGTCTGGACCATCTGTCCGCTCGGCGCCCCCCCCGCCCCCCCAGGCCGGCCCGAGGCGGGCACCTCGGGGTGTCTTCCCTTAAGAGCCCGGCCTGGAGTTTCCGCCCTTCTTGCCCAGCCTCCTTGGATTTGGAGTTGTCGTGGCAACATTTTGGCAACGGTGTCGTTCTGAGCTTTGAGAACAGGATACATGTGGTGGAGAGGATACATTTGGCTCAAGAGGATGCACTTGTGCTTTTGGGTGTCGAGCAAACATCATCCATCTGGACACCAGAACAAGAGCCTGTCACTGTAACGGGTCTCAAAGGCCAAGTCTGGTGTTTATGGTTCGTTTGGGAAGGTTTTCCCAGGCAGTGGGCTTCTGGTATCTCCTTCCTGGATTCCTGGATCTGAGAACAGAAATTTGTTGGCACTGAGTTCAGCGTGTGGCTGAGCAGTTGGAAGAGGCATCAGCCTCAGTGGTCCTGTGATTTTGTTTGTTTTTTAAAAATACGTTTCTATTGACGTTTTTTTTTTTTTTTTTTTTGAGGAGAGAGGAATAGAGAAATAGAAACAGCGATGAGAGGAACATCATCAATTGGCTGCCTCCTGCACACCCCCAAATGCGGATCCAGCCCTGGACCTGGGCCTGTGCCCTGGACAGGAATCAACCCCCAACCTTTTGGTTTCAGGGTCAGTCAGCCCTGTGGGTTTTGAAGATGGTGTTCTAATCAGGGCTCTTCCTGATGCCCGTGCCATTGCAGATCACATAGCTGTGATCCTCACCGTCTCGCTTCCGGGTGATTATTCCCTGTCCTGTTGAGGGGAGGGGGCCATTGGTGGAGCTGCTTTTTCAGTCCCTCTCAGCCCATTCCTCAGCATCAGGATAGAGGAAAGGGGTGGTCCCCTGCAGAAATGGGGTTATGTTCCTGGCTGTGTCTAAGTTTTAATACGGGGACTGTTCAGTTTCGTAGGGCCACTGCAAACTCCTGATTTCTGCCAGGACTTAGCACTCAGGCCAGTGAGGCGCCAGGCACAGAGACTCCCGGAGAAAGGCCGTCCCTTGGATGTGCTGCTCACAGAGAGATGAAGGGGTGAGTGGAGACGAGGTGGGTGTGGAGTGGGAGAATGCTGGCTCTGGAGTCAGGCAGCCACGCTCAGGTCCCTGCTGAAGCGCCGTGGCCGTGGCCGGGACTTGGTTTCCTGTCTGTTGAATGCAAGCGCCGCGCCCGCCTCGCAGTGAGTGCCGTTGTTAGCGTGGGGCGGGTGCTGCCTGCTCAGTGTCTGTGTCCATGAGAAACTCACATTCCAGGCTAGCCTGGGGTCTGTTGGGAATGCCAGTGAGCTTTCCATGAACTTCTTCCCTTATCCTCACCCTTGGCCCCTTCACAAACAGGCAGCAGAAAACAGCTGAGACGGAAGAGGGGACAGTGCAGATCCAGGAAGGTGAGTGGTAGAAAGAGAAGTGCGCTGGGATGAAGAGCCCATCATGGCCTCCTCCTCCATGCGCCGTCTGTGCACCTTTCCTCTGATGGCAGCGAGTGAAATGGGGACAAAGCAACATACAGATTCTTCTTGCTCCAGGTGCTGTAGCAACTGGGGAGGACCCGACCAGTGTGGCTATTGCCAGCATCCAGTCATCTGCCACCTTCCCCGACCCCAACGTCAAGTACGTCTTCCGAGCTGAGAATGGGGGCCAGGTAAAGGAGGGCAGGTGCTGCAGGTGCTCTGGGCTGGGCAGGGCGGGAGTGGAGCCTGTCAGACGGAGACCTGGCTTGGAGGGTGAGGTGACCATGTGACTGTTGGGGTTGGGTTTGGAAGAGAGGTAGGTATGGAGTAGGGCTATTCTGAAACCTCCATTGGGGATAGACGGGAGCGGTTGGCTTGTGTCTCTGAAGGACTCTTGGGGGCCTGTCTAGGAGACACTGTGAGGGGCCTGGAGCCTGGCACTTACTCTCTTGTCCTCTCTTCTCCTTCCCCTTTCCTCCCTGCTTCTAGGTGATGTACAGGGTGATCCAGGTGTCTGAGGGGCAGCTGGATGGCCAGACCGAGGGGACCAGTGCCATCAGTGGCTACCCTGCCGCGCAGTCCATGACCCAGGTACGGGAGGGGCTGGAACTCTTTAGAGGGTGCGAGGCATCTTGCCCCCTGGCCCCAGGCACGCTAGACTCTCCTCACTCCCCTCAGGGTTAGCAGCAGCAGATGGTCACTGGACTCTGTCCTCTTGGTTTCCTTCAGGCGGTGATCCAGGGTGCGTTCACCAGCGACGAAGCAGCTGACACCGAGGGGACTGCCGCCGAGACACACTATGCTTATTTCCCTGGCGCTGCTGTGGGCGACGGGGCGGGGACCGCGGCCGGGAGTGCAGCTGCTGTGGTCACCACCCAGGGCTCGGAGGCGCTGCTGGGACAGGCCACCCCTCCTGGCACCGGTGAGCTGCTGTGTGAGGCACAGGCCGCAGGGGAGGGCGGGCAGTGGTCCCGGATTGCTAGGCAGGCAGGGAATGTGGGTCCCTTTTTAACTGTTTGTTTTGTTAATTGTCTTTTTTTTTTTCTGCCCTTTTTATTTTACAGATATATATATATAATTTTTTTAAAAATATATTTTATTGATATTTTACAGAGAGGAAGGGAGAGAGATAGAGAACTAGAAACGTCGATGAGAGAGAAACATCGACCAGCTGCCTCTTGCACACCCCCCACTGGGGATGTGCCCGAAACCAATGTACATGCCCTTGACCGGAATCGAACCCGGGACCTTTCAGTCCGCAGACCGACTCTCTGCCACTGAGCCAAACTGGTTTTGGCTAAAGATATATTTTTATTGATTTCAGAGAGGAAGGGAGAGGGAGAGAGACAGGAGAGAGAGAAGTATCGATGATGAGAGAGAATCATTGATTGGCTGCCACCTGCATGCCCCGTCCTGAGGATTGAGCCCACAACCCAGGCATGTGCCTGACCTGGAATTAAACTGATCTCATGGTTTATAGGTTAACTCTCAACTACAGAGCCACACTGGCCGGCAGAAGTTTGTCATTTTTAGAGGAGGGCCCCAGGGCTTTGGCCTCAGGGCTTGCTGAGGTTCTTAGTTCCGTGCGCTGACGACCTACCCAAACCCTCCCAGGCCAGTTCTTCGTAATGATGTCACCACAAGAAGTGCTTCAAGGAGGAAGCCAGCGCTCCATTGCCCCCAGGACCCACCCTTACTCCCCGTGAGTAACCTGTTCCCTTGTAACCACGAGTGCCAGGGCTTGTGTGATTGCCTGCTCAAGTGCCAATCTGACTTTTTACCTTCATCACTTGGCTGCCCTGGGCTCCGTGGTCAGGAAGTCAGAAGCTCCCCGGACGACTCGGGATGAGAAACGCAGGGCTCAGCATAATGAAGGTGCGGCCGGGGCGGTGCTAGGAGCTGTCTGGTGGGGTTGGACCGCGGTGGTGTGAGGGGAAAGGTCAGGCACTTCCTGCGCCTGTGGGAGTGGGGCTGACACCTTGTCCTCACTGTTCCCGCAGTGGAGCGGCGCCGCCGGGACAAGATCAACAACTGGATCGTGCAGCTGTCCAAGATCATCCCCGACTGCTCCATGGAGAGCACCAAGTCCGGCCAGGTCAGGCCGGGCTGCACGCAGAGTTGCCCTTTCTTCTGCGGTTTCTTGGGGGAAAGTGAGGCCGAGAGTGTGCGCTGCTTTGGGAAGTATCTTCTAGCCCAGCCCTCGTTCTGTTGGTTTTTCCTGCAGAGTAAAGGTGGGATTCTCTCCAAAGCCTGTGATTATATCCAGGAGCTGCGGCAAAGCAACCACAGGTTGTCTGAGGAGCTGCAAGGGCTGGACCAGCTGCAGCTGGACAACGAGGTGCTTCGCCAGCAGGTCAGCTTCCTGTCCCAGGGCGCCCTCTCGGACCCCGAAGCCGCTGAGCCCCGTTGGGACTCTACTTCACTTTCCATAGACAGACCTCGCCTCCCCTTCGCCAGCGGAGGTCGGAGTCGCTCAGGGACCGCCCCTCTCCGCTCCCCCTGCAGGTGGAGGACCTCAAGAACAAGAACCTGCTGCTGCGGGCCCAGCTGCGGCACCACGGCGTGGAGGTGGTCGTCAAGAGCGACAGCAGCTGACGGAGCCTGGAGCGTGGCTCCTGGGCCGAGCCTGCCCTGCCCACTTCTGGCACGGGACTGGGACTGGGAGGCTCAGAGGGTGTTTGGGGCAGCAACCTGCAGGGTGTGAACACGGAGGGTGTGAGCACACTCGGTGTCCGTGCTGGATGCTGGACACACCCGGCGGGCCTGCCTGGTGCCTGCTGGTGAGACCTGGCTGCCCCGGACTCGGGGCTTTCGCGGTTCCCCTTCCCCTGGAGCTCAGGGCTGCACCCGAGGACGCCAGGGGACAGGCTTCAGCGGGACGCGGGGGAAGGAGCAGTGGCGCTGCCCCAGGAGAAGGTGGGGCAGTGGCTGAGACGTGTGTGCAGACTTCCAGGGAGAGCCACAGGCAGGGCCCACGTGGGCCTTCTCCCGTGTGGGGACGGTTCCCCCTTTTTCATTTTTGTCTGAGATAAAGTGTTCAGAGCCGCGATGGACTCCTGTCTGTACTTGGTGGGCCCCAGGGCGGCCGGAGGGGCGCGCTGCGCTTGGACCAGTGCGGCTCGGGCGGGTCCTGGGGCGGATGCTGCCTGCGCTGGAGTCTGGCGCAGTCCCGGGGCAGATCCGCGGGTTTCTAGGGCAGGTGCTGGGGGGGGGGGGGCGCTTCGGGAGGCGGTGTCTCGCTTCCGGTTCCGGTCTGCTCCCGGAGGGCGGAGGCAGGCCGCTAGCTGGCCGGTTGCGTCCCTGCAGCTCGGGGGAGGGGAAGGGGCGCCGCGGGGGCCGGTCCCAGGCTTCCGATCCCCCTGCCCCCGCAGTGCCCACGGTCTGGCTCCCGGAGACCCGCTCGCTCCTGGCCAAGGGCCGGGCTGGCTCGTCAACGTGACGTCCGGGGAGGAGGAGGCCCGGGAACCATCCCGGGGCGCTCAGCATCCCGGTTCGGGATTGGGAGGCCCGCCAGTTGCGGACCAGGGTCTCAGCTGAGAGGCGCGGGAGGCCCGGCCCGGGGTCCCGAGCTCCCGCCAGAGGGGCTGGTTGTGGGGTCCTCCCATGTGGGTGACCCTCCCCAGGCCCAGCCAGTCCTGCTAGCCCTCAGTCCTGAATGCCGGCTCCGCTGGGCGGATCTTGTCCTCGAGGTTGGGGTGGTGCCACGAGGGGCTCTTTTGGGGTTCCTTGGGGAGCCAGTCCTCCAGGCCCACCCTCTGAACTTGAGGTTGCCAGCCCCCCAGCCCCTCTGTCCGGACCCCCTTCCAGGGTCTGAGTTGGAAAGTGCTGCAGACGGACCCTCTGCGGCGGGAGCTGCGGCCTCCTTTCTGCTGTCAGAGGGGCTTGGAGCCAGAGGGTCTGGGGACGGGGGTGCTGCTGGGCCACAATTGGGCCTCCCGGCCGTGCTCACCCTCCTCGTCTCCAGGAGCCTATGGGGAGCGGCTCTGGACAGGAGGCTGGGGAGGAGGGGGGAGGAGGGGCAGCGCTTCTGATCTAAGCATCGGATGCATTTAATGTTTCAGTTTGAATGTTCAGACCTCAGTGCAGCCCTGGGTCATTCTTCCAGTACTAGCCTTCCCCACCCCCTCCACCCTCGCCCCCACCTCCAGCCATTTCCCAAGACCACAGTTCTCTTTCTAGAAAAACTTTTTAGTCCATAATGCACATCACAGTCACCTAAGAGCTGGGGGGGGGGGGGGGAGAGGAAGGGGGCGGAAGCTTAGGCCCCAATCCCAGATTTGGAATCTCTGGAACCCCCAAGTGAGCCCCTCGAGTGTTTCTCCTCTGCAGTGGAGAGAACCGCTGCTCTGGTTAGAGGTCCCAGCCCGAGCCACCGCCCGCCGTGGTCGCTCACCTACATGCTGCAGTGGCTGCTTTAGTACAAAAACAACAGATTTTGTAACTGTGTGTCCTTCAAAACCCAACATGTTTACTGTCTTGTTCTTTCTAGGAGGTTGCCTACCTTTGCTCTAGACTAGCTCTCTCCAACCCGGTCCCGTGAGAACATGCAGCACCTGACTAGTCAGGGGCACTGACCCTTTTCCCGTAGATTGCCAACACAACAATAGCTGCCTGGTATGAATGAATCAAAATTATACTTTTTTTTTTTTATCAGATCTGAAAAACGTATAATCTGTTTGGTGTGCGGTGGGATCTCACCAGTTGACATGTGTCATGAGTTGAAGTGCTGCTCTAGACCTCCAGGCCGGACAGCGGCGGGGAGGGTGGACGCCCTCCAGGCCGGACAGCGGGGGGGGGGGGGGGGGGGGGGGGGCGGGGGTGGACGCCCTCCACAGAAGTGCCCAACACATACAGGTGTGAGAGCTCCTTCGATGCCACCAAAACAGCTTCCAGGTTTATTTGTGTGTGTGTTTTTTTAATCCTCACCAGTGGATATGTTTATTTATTTTAGAGAGGAAGAGAGAGAAAAAACCATCAATTGGTTGCCTCCCAAATGTGCCTTGACCAGGGATCCAACCCACAACCTCAGGTATGTGCGCTGACTGGGAATCGAACCTGAAACCCTTTTGGTGTATGGAACAGCACTCCAACCAATTGAGCCATCCAGCCAGGGTCAGGTCCCACTTTTTGTCAATGCTGTTCTCCAATCCCACACTGGATTTAACAAAATTTTACTAGTTAATGAAAATGTTTACTGAGGCAAAAGTCAACACTGGAGCGCAGGTGGATGACTTCCCTCCTGCATGGTGATCACATGCTGTATATCCTTTTAAATATAACAATGGAAGAGTTTTGAGTTAAATTTGAAAGGTTTTGTTAGAGAGGAAGAGGCAGAGAGAGAAACATCAATTGTGAGAACCAGACATCAAATCCGGTCTGCAGCCTGGCATGTGCCCTGACTGGGAACTGGAACGAGACCCACCCACCTGAGCCGCATTGGCCAGGGCCTTACACTTTACTTCTTCTTTTTTAATAAATTGATTTTTACAGAGAGGAAGTTGAGAGGGCTAGAGAGTTAGGAACATGGATCAGAGAAACATAGACCAGCTGCCTCCTGCACACCCCCTACTGGGGATGTGCCTTCAGTCAAGGTACATGTCCTTGACCGGAATCGAACCTGGGACCCTTCACTCCATAGGCTGATGCTGTATCCACTGAGCCAAACCGGTTGGGCCCTTAAGCTCTACTTCTTAAAGTGTTATTCCTTGTGGAAGAGGAAGTCGGGTGAGAGATGGACCCGATTCTGGAGAAATTCTTTCAGATCTTGCATTCCCTTTTTTCTATCTTTTTCCTTCTGCCCTCCTATCTGACCTCGTCATTTACACTGCACACACTGTAAAGTTTTTCGTTCATCCGAGCTGCTGCTGCTCAGCCACAGAGCTGCCCCACTCTGGGTAATCAGCAAAGTACTGCCTGAGCTTAGCTGGACATGGTCAGGTCTGGAGACAGCTGAAATAGGTGAAAGAGTCTAGCCGGTCTGGCAGAGAGGTGTGTTTCTCTTTCCTCAAATACCCAAGTACTTCTGGTTTTCAGACTGGTTAGTGTCCTTGACCAGAATTGAACCCCAACGCCTCACCTCAGTCTGCGGGCCAGCACTCTAACCACTGAGCACTCTGGCCAGGTCTGGTTCATAATCTTGATAGGCTTTTCCAACCAATAACCTTACCCTTTGCAGTTCTCTCCCTTTCTTGGAGCTGCATCATCAGGTGAGTGCGGAGCCAGCGCTGACTGGCTGTGTGTCCTCCCTTGACTTCTGTCTTCCTTTTCAGACCATGGAGATGCCTCCTTCTCAACAAAGGTTATCTACCCCAGGTTTGTGTTGATAGCATACCTGTGTGCTCACAGCGGCTCCCTCACGTTTCTCTCTCCCAGTGTGCTGTGAGCTCCTCAGAGGGGGACTGGCTTCATCTCCTGACCTGTGGGCCCACAGGTCAAACACGAGTTCTCAGTAGCCTCTGACTTTCAGAATCTCCTCATTTGGCCTTTCTAACACATCTCTGCCTGAGCAATTTTGTAAGGACACCAGAGGCCCGGCCTGAAGGGACTGGGCAAAACAGGCCTAGTGCACGGATTCACCCAGGGCATGTCTGGCCCATCTCGCCCAGTCCCATCAGCCGGATCCCAGCAGCAAACCTGCTGGCTGGAACCTCTGTCCCCTGGTGGTCAGTGCGTGTCATAGCAAGTGGCCAAACGGTCAGAGGGATATTTAGCATATTAGGCTAAAAATTATATAGATTTTTATTTTATCAGAGTTGATGATTCACAATAGCTCTCTGTTGCCTAGTGACTCAAGCACAGGCCTGAGCCTGGCCCATTGAGCGATCTGCAGTCTGACTCGAGCCACCTGCCTTTCCAAAGTTATTGCTCAGTGCCTGCTCCCAGAGCTGCTCCCTGCAGTGGCTGAAGTTGACTTCCCTCCTTCCTGGTCCTGGCTTCACTCACCATTTCCCTTGTTGGGGAAGCTTCCAGTCTCTTAGGGACCACTCTGAGTGTCACAAGAACTGGAGGAATGTATTTGCTGCCTCATCCAGAAGGCTTTTAAACTGGAGGAGAAAAATAAACAGGACGCAAGAAACAAGAGAATGGTGGATAAGGCACACCCTCTGCGGCAGCACTTGGGCTGGGTTATAACCTGCAAGGCTCTTCCCCTTCAGACTGAGCTTCATTTCATTTTTATTTGATCATCTTGACATATAGGAGGAACTCAATAAATAGTGAATTTGTATTGAGGTGTTTAGTAATTCCTGGGGGGAGGTACAAAGGAAGAAATTGAGAGTATTACTCACAAATGGTAGCAAGTTCTATAAAGAGAGAGTTCTGAGGTTGTTTTGACTTACCACTGCTTAATGGTCACTGCAAGTTACTTAAAAAAAAAACCCACAAAAACAAAACCCCAAACACAACCTATTTCAACTATTGGTTCCAATAAGAAAATAATTCTGGAATATAGGGCTCTCATTTTTTAAAAAATACATTTTTACTAGAGGCCTGGTGCCTAAAATTTGTGCATGGGTAGGGTCCCTATAGGCCTGACCTGTAATCAGGGCAGTGGGTGGGGAGGCACTGGCACCTGCCTTGGCTGGCCTCTGGCCTGTGGGCAGCTCCTGTGTTGAGTGTTTGCCCCTTGATGGTTAGTGTGCATCATAGTGACCTATAGCTCCACCATTTGGTCAATTTGCATATTAGGTTTTTATTATATAGGGTTATAATATAGGATTGATTTCCGAGAGGGAGAGGGAGAGAGAGAAACATCAATGATGAGAATCAGTGATTGCCTCCTGCACGCCCCACATGGGGAATCAGGATGGCCTGGCTCAGAGGTCAGGTGAGTGAAGCCAGCGGCTGAGCAGGGAGAGCTCTTCGGACACATCGCATGCGTTCAAGGACATATCCGTGACATTGATAGTCAGTTTGTATTACTTGGAGTATTTGGTGTATATATGCTTAAAGTTATTGAGAAAATGTAATTCTGCTTTCCCCACTCCCCCTCTTCTCTTGTCTGCGCAGGTTCTCAAGTGAGTGCTGGGAGGGGGGGTGGTTACACGGAGGAACAGGGTTCGAGGGTGGTATCCCTGCTTTCCTGGTCCTGGGCCCCCACCTCCCGCATACATATACGGTTTTCATTTGCTAAGGAAGCGACCCACGGTTTCTGTAGCCCCCAGTCATTTCCATACAAACCACCACCAAGAAACAAAGCCAGGCCGGCTCCTAGCTTCCTTATCTGCCCTCCCAGGCATTCCCCTCCCCGGCGCCGGCCCGGCACCCGGCCAGCGGAGACCTCACTTCCGGGGGCCGCCCAGGCAGGTGCGCACCTGGGGAAGGTGGGGCCTGGTCTCCCTGCGGCAGGCTCCCGGCCAATCGGCACGTCGGGCTGGGGGAGCCCCGCCTCCGGGGTGTGGTCGCGGACGGGACTGCACCTGGCGGCGGAGCGGCGGCTGCCTCTGCCAATCGCAACGCGAAGGGGCGTGGCCCCGGCCAATCGGGTTTTTGGGGGCCGGGCCGCGGCGGGACCGGACCGAGCTCGGCGCGCGGCTGGGTCTGTCCCGGGCTCGGCGGCCGCTTTCGCATCGGGATCCCGATCGTGATGGATTCGAAGGCGAAAGTCGGGAGGAAAGAGTTGCTTCTCTTCGCGTCCGTGGTCCAGTGTAAGTTCCCGAGTTCCGGGAAGGGCCGGTGGGTTGGGTCCAAGGTGGGAGCGCGCCGCCCCCACGGCCCTGCCCGCGGCCGGGACGGGCCCGAACCTGCCGGCCTCGCCCTCGGCGGCCCGCGCCCCGCCCGGCGCGCCCCGCCCTCCCGCCCTCCCTCCGCGCCGTCGGCTCCCCTCCCTGACCCCGCGGCGGGGCGCACTGGGGGCGGGTCCCCGCCCCGTCCAGACCCAGGTGAGGGTCCAGCCTCCGCGTGCCCCGGGAAGGCCCGCAATCCCGACCCGCAGCCGCGAGCCCCGCTCCCGAAGGGACCGCGCACTCCCGGGGCGGCGGCCGGAGGGCCCGTGGCCCCGGCGGCCGCGTGCGGGGCCGGAGAGGAAGCAGAACAACTGGTTTTCTCCGACGCCGCTTCCCACGCCGCTCCGGAGGGCCGGGGGGGCGCTCCGGCCCCGCGCTGCCCCGGCGCGGGCTCCTCCCGCGCCGTCCGCCGCCGCCCCCGGCCCGAGCGGGCCGTGTCGGGGGAGCCGTGTCGGGGAGCCCGCCGGCCCGGGACGTGGGCGCCTGGCGGGACGGGGACGGGGCCGAGGCCGTGCCGCGGGCAGAGGTGGGGCGGCCGCGGGCGCACCGGGTGGCGGGGCCACGCCCGGCCCAGCGCGGGCGCCCGGGTGCCGGTCCGAGCGCTGCCCGCCCGGCGGCTCTCCGCCCGCCCGCCCGCCGCCCGGAAGGCAGGGCTTTGCCCCGCGAGGACGCCGCCGCGCTCAGGCCGGGCCCCGGCGGTGGGCCCCGGGATCGTGAGGAGGGACCGCCGCTCCGCTCCGAGCTCCGGGGCGGGGCTGGAGGGTCCCGGCCGGAGGGGAGGGGAGGGCTTCCCGGGAGAAGGGCCGGGCGGTTGGGGCCGTTTGGGGGCCGTCGCTCCCGCTCCGGGGTCGGGTTGTGCTTAACCCCCGCGGGCTCCCCGTCGGCCCCGGGGTCTCGGTGGGCAGAGCGGCCGGCCGCCCCGTCTGCTCCGGGAGGCCCGGCCCGCCTCGGGGCGCGGAGGCCCAGTGGCGCCAGGTTCGGGTGTCACTCCCACCCTTTCCTGCTCCCGCACGCCTCCCCCCAGTGCCCGGCCTCCAGGCTTTGTCACCCGGGCACATGTATGCACACACATTTCGCCACACGTGTGCACACGCACGCACACATTTTGTCACATAGGTACACGCTTGCACACACATGTCATGCAGGCACATGTGCACACACATTTTGTTACACAGGTACATGCGTGCACACACATTTTGTCATGCAGGTACATGCGTGTACGCATGTGTGTTTGCTTGTACTCCCTTTCTCACACACAGAGGCACACTGCAGACACCCATGGCATCCTTCCTCCCGCTCCTCTCTGAAGGGCTTCTCCCACCCGGGCGGCAGGGGAGAGGACCCCCGGCACCAGCAATGGCGGCCACCCCGCGCTCAGGTCTGGAGGTGCGGCTGGGGCGGTGGGTGAGGAAAGGGGCTTGTATTCCCGCCGTCAGCGCGCTCACCCGCCTCCTGCTCCCCGTTCTCTGGGGGGGCCGCCGGCGCTTTGAGGGCCCCGTCCGGGCCCCGGGCCTGGCCCCGCTGATAGGGCGCCGGGCCGAGCCTGAGCCGCTCCGCCCGCGCCGGAAGCTGGCCCTGCCCGGGAGCACCGGCCTCCTGGGCGGGGAGCACCGGCCTCCTGGGGGGGGGGGGGGGAGCACCGGCCTCCTGGGCGGGGGGAGCACCGGCCTCCTGGGCGGGGGGAGCACCGGCCTCCTGGGCGGGGGGAGCACCGGCCTCCTGGGCGGGGGGGGGGGAGCACCGGCCTCCTGGGCGGGGGGGGGGGAGCACCGGCCTCCTGGGCGGGGGGGGGGGCGGCGCTGAGCTGTTAGAACTGGAAATGCTGCTGAGAACCGGCAGGAGGGGCCGGAGGGAGAGCCTCCCGGCCTGACCCGGCCTGGAACTGCTGTGGGGCCTGCGCTGCCCCTGGCTGGGCTCCCAAAGCTTTCCTCCGCCGCCTCCCCTTGCCGCCCCAGCCTCCAGGCCTGCGGAGCGGGAGCTTGTTTTTGAGTTCTGGTTGTACAGCAACGTCAGCTTCATTGGTTGATTCAGTAAGCATCAGTGTTTGCCATGTCTGAGCAGGTGCCAGAGGTCAGGGATAAACAGTGAGTAACACCTGCTATCAGGAAGCTCTGTGGGGCCCTCACCGGTGTGGCTCAGTGGATAGAGCGTGGAATGAAAGGCCCAAGGTTCGATTCCGGTCAAGGGCACGTACCTTGGTTGCAGGCACATCCCCAGTGGGAGGTGTACAGGAGCTGATAGATGTTTCTAACGCTTCTATCCCTCTCCCTTCCTCTCTGTTAAAAGTCAATAAAATATATTTTAAAAAGCTGAGGTACAGAGAAACTGGGCACATGAGCCCACCCAGAGGCACTGAAGGCTCCTGCTAGGGGGTACGTTTGGATGAATTTGTAGCGAAAACCAGGGGCTGGCTGGCTCGTTTCCGCCCCTCCCCTTCCTTCCTTCCTTCCTTCCTTTCTAAAAAAATGAATTAAAAAAAAACATACAAGAAAGCTACTTAAGGAAATTTATAATAACAGGGTGTTTAGAGAAGACAAGGATTTCTTATAAAGCAGTAGAAAGAAGTCACTTTTCCTTTGTGGGTTTGACCTGCGTGCAGGGAATGGGCGTTAGGTGCCCGGAGGCCCCGCCCCGGGACATCCTCGGGCCAGGCGCCTCCCCGTGGTGAGCAGCCAGGGTGGCTCTGCTCCCGGGACCCGGGGACACCACCTAGCAAAACAGAGCAGAACCCGGTCGGGAGCATGGAATGGAAGAGATTACCCTTTTAAGTCTTATTTTTGTGATCCATGCTCTAGGGAGAAAAATGAGAAAACACGGAGGAATACAGAGAACAGCACATTAATCCTATTATCTGGAGAGAAACAATGCTGCCATTCCATTTCAGTCTTTCCTTATATAGTACTGGTACACGTACCAAAATATGCTTTAAGCAAATTCCACTGTGTGGCTAGAACAGAATTTACTTGGTCATCCTTGTTGGCATTTAGTTTTCTTTTTCTTTCCTGTACTAAATAACACGCAGCTGTCCTGTGAATGCATCTTTAAGGGCATCTTTTAAGTCTAACTTGGGTTAGGGTTCCTACCTTGCTGCTTGTAGCTGTGTGATTTGGGGCAGATATGCTCAGCCTAGTGTTCTCATCTGTGAAGCGGAGGGCAACAATAGTACTTGTCTCAAGGTTTCTGTGAGGATCTAATGAGACAGTGCGCACCAGACACAAATCTAAATGTGGGGCTTGGGGGCCTCTCTGCCGTCACTCCACTGGCCTAGATGTCACAAGACCTGCCAGACCCCAGAGGGGGGACTTGGGTTCTCCTGCAGCCACGTGGAGGACAAGCTCAGGAGAAGGGTACACACAGAACCTGTTTTGGAAACACAGTTTGCTAGCTTTCGCATTTCTTGGATACAGAGTGATTTTCAGGCCTCATGTCCGCAGTCTTACAGGTGGCACACCTGAATGTCTGGGAACATGCTGGATTGACTTGGGTGTGAATGCCAGCATCACCCCCTCCCCTCGTTCCTGAACCACTCCTCTCCCACCTCCCACCCTGTGCTGTCCCCCTGCCCGCCTTCCTGTTCTCGCCAGGTCAGGTGGCCTGTGCTCTCTTTGTCTCCTGGCATTTTTCTTTCCTGGAAATTTATCAAGACTCACATGCACACTTCAGATCTTGATGGTGTAGTAATCTATTTCTTTTATTTTTTAAATATATTTTAATTGATTTTTTAAAATATATTTTGTTGATTTTTTTACAGAGAGGAAGGGAGAGGGATAGAGAGCTAAAAACATCGATGAGAGAGAATCATTGATCAGCCGCAACCCAGGTCCATGCCCTTGACCGGAATCAAACCTGAGACCTTTCAGCCCACAGGCCGATGCTCTACCTACTGAGCCAAACCGGTGTTGGCTAGTTTATTGATTTTTTACACAGAGAGGAATTGAGAGAAGGATAGAGAGCCAGAAACATTGATGAGAGAGAAACATCGACCAGCCGCCCCCTGCATATCAAGGCATGTGCCCTCGACCGGAATCGAACCTGGGACCCCTCAGCCCGCTAGCCGATGCTCTATCCACTGAGCCAAACCGGTTTCGGCATCTTTCTTTTTAAAATATATTTTATTGATTTTTCACAGAGAGGAAGGGAGAGGGATAGAGCTAGAAACATCGACCAGCTGCCTCCTGCACACCTCCTACTGGGGACGTGCCCGCAACCAATGTACGTGCCCTTCAGTCCGCAGACCGTCGCTCTGTCCACTGAGCCAAACCGGTTTGGGCGTAATCTATTTCTTAAAAATCTGTTACCTCATTTCACCATTAAAGTTTTATTTAATCACTCAGTGTTTCCTGGTGTGACAATATTTTCATATTTCCTGTTATTCTTTGTTTTGAAATATATTTTTTATTGATTTCAGAGCGGAAGGGAGAGGGAGAAATAGAAACATCAGTGATGAGAGAGAATCATTGGTTGCCTCCTGTACACTAGTTGCAACCTGGGCCTGTGCCCTGACCAGGAATTAAACCATGACCTCCTTCCTGGTTCATAGGTCCCCGCTCAACACTGATCCACACCAGCCTGGCATGCTGATCTTTAATCAATGTGATTGTTTTCTTTTTTATTGAATTAATGTGTACAGCATAATGACTCCTATTTGTTTACATTGTGAAATGATCACCACAGTCAGTCTAGTTAATAGCCATCACCATACATGGTCACAGATGTTCCTCCTTGGGTAAAAACTTAAAATTTTTTTTTAATTCATTGGTTCTTTAAAATTGTGGGGTTTTTTTGAAGTGAGAGAGGGAGAGGGAGGGAAAAAGAAAAAGAAACATCAATGTGTTGCTTCACTTACTTACATATTCATTGGTTGCTTCTTGTATGTGCCCTGACATAGGGATGGATGATGCTCTAACCAACTGATCTACTTAGCTAGGGCTCTGTGATGGTAAAAACACTGAAACCTCTAAAGACTTTTTGTAATACTGTTTGAGCCTAACTATCAACAATTGATTGAGATGGTGCTCGGGAGATTGGTGGATTTTCCTCTATTTTTATACATTGTAATCAAAGGAAGGTATGTAGGTGGGTTACCTGAAATCCACTGGTGATACATTAGAGAGGCGGGAGTGGGGGGCGGAGCTCCTCGGATTGGATAAAAAGTAAAATGATAGACACATACTTAGGTGGGCTTCGGAACAATATCAGTGAAGGAATCTCTGGTCTCCGTCCTGGAGCCCAGCACATTAGGTTGTGCCCCAGGGGCCCAGGAAAAGGGAAGTTACAAGTGACCCGGATGTTATCGAGATGCAGAAAGACAGACAGGCTCAGCTAGGGCGAAGGCGGCCCTTGTCAGTGGAGGTGCCGCCTGGGGCGTAGCTGCCCCCATCGCTGCTTTAGTGAAAGGCCAACCTCAGACCGGCCTTTGTGGTGGCTTCAGGTCTGCGTCTGCAGGACGGCCACGCAGGCCTCCCCGAGCTGTCAGGTCAGCATGAGACCCCTTCCGTCCACAGAACTTTTAAGATTTACTTTCTTAGAAATTTTAAGTATTCAATACAGTGTTATTAACTATACTCATGCTGTATATTACATTCCCACAAACTTTTTGCCAACAATCTGTTTTCTGTATCTATGAAGTTGTGTGTGTTTTGTTTTTGTTTTGCATATAACTGAGATGATGGGGTACTGGTCTTTCTCTGTCTAATTTATTTTACTTTGCACAATGCCCTTCAGTTCATCCATGTTATTATAAAGGGCAAGATTTCATTCTTTTTATCCCCCTCAGAAATTTTATTTTATAATGAATTGTTCATAAACAAGTTATAAATAACTATCTGTAGCTGTATAAATATATAGATATGTTTCCTTTTATTGGATGATGGCATTATATCCCACGAATATAGCTCATTCTGTTTTTCCATTCCTCTACTGATGAAGTTGAATATTTTATTCTTTTATGGCGGAACAATATTTATTGTCTGTTGATGGATACTAAGGTTGTTTTCATAACTCGCTATTGTAAGTGCTGCACTGGGCATGGGGCTGTAACATTTTGAGTTAGTGTTTTTACTTTTTTTTTTTGGCAAATACTCAGGTGAAATTGCTGGCTCATCTTTTTAATTCCTCCCCAGGAGTCTCCATCCTGTTTTCCATAGTTGCTGCACCAATCTACACTTCCCCAACAGTGCACACTCCCTTTCTCCCCGTTCTGGGCAACACTTGTTATTTCTTGTCTTTTTGCTAATAGCTGCTCCTGCAGGTGTGAGGTGTTCTATCTTGGCGGCCGTTTGTATGTCTTTGGGAAAATGTCTATCCAGAACTTCGACCCACATTTCAGTGAGCGCGTGCATGTGTGTGTGTTTGCTATAAAATAGTATGCATTTTAAAAAAACATATTGGACATTAACTCTTTATCAGATATATGATTTGTAAACATTTTCTCTCATTCAATAAGCTGCCTTTTCATTTTGGTGGTGGTGTTCTCTGGGCAGAATGTTGATTCTTTCATTGTGCAGAAATATCATCATGCTGGCTTAGGAATCACCCGGGATTTGGATGACATGCCCATTACTGTGCCCAGCTTATGAAACTGGGCAGCCGATGGGTCCACGCTGCCTGTCACTACTGAGCCAATTCAGCGGAGTCAGGGCTGAATCCTCCAGTCCTGCGGCAGCAAGGAGTAGCGGTCATCACACACTTCTGCACTGCGCCCCATAGGCCAGGTGCTTCTGTTGGGTAGAAGGACAAAGGTTACTGGGGGTGTGGGGTACAGGCAGGGGAAGGAGGCAAAAGGAATAAAAGTGAGTACCAGGGTTGCAGTTGCAGGCCGGCGGGCTGGGCTGGATTCCTGGTTGGGGCCAGAGGTGAATCTTTCCTTGACCGCAGGCAGTTCTGGAAGGATCTGGGCCCTGCCTTCCAGGGTTGACTCCCAGGCCTGTGGGGGTGTGGGGGGCGTGGGGGGGACCGGCTCCGCCAGGTTACAATGTGCTTTACTCAGAACAAAACAACCCAGTTTAACAGAATGATCAGTATTTCTTTAACGATAGCTAGTTCCCAACATTTTATTTTTGTCCCTGGACTCCGACCTTTGATGGTTCTGCTCAGCAGGGATGGCAAACCCCACAGAAGGGCGGAGCCGGGCTGGAGGCTGGTCCTAGAGCACCAGCCCGGGGGTGGGGTGGGGGGTGGGAGGGTGTCTTAAGGGCCCTTAAGGACCACGTTAAAGGCCCATTTCGGGGCCCTGGGGGTAGATGGGATTTTGAAGGAACTGGAAACCTACTGAAGGGGCCTTTGAAGACAGTGGGGTGTTTGCTGTGGAGGCACCTCCTCCCCAGGTTCAGCTGCTAATTCAGAGTTTGCATCACAAAACCTCCTGGAACTTCCCACCCCTTCCTACCCGACCGGCCTCTGCGGCCTCTGCGTGGGCGCCGGTCCCTGGGCGGCCGGCGAGCTGGAGTAAGCTTCCAGGCTGCAAAGGACTTTGAGAACACTTAATTGTTAAGCTGATGAAGCTACATTTTAAAAAAGATAAATGAACACTCATACCCCCCCCCCCCCCGTGAGAACTGAACATTTGGAAAAACACACCTTTGCCAGTATTAATTTTTTTAAAGATTGGGTTTTAAATTAAGTTTGTTTTTTTCTTCTGTTAATGTAAGAAGCATTCAAACCAGTAAAGAAACTTTGTAAGTTTATTTAAACCAAACTATCAACAGTTTCTAGAAGCAGAATCTCAATGTGTTGAAATAATGCTCATTTTCCAGAGAATGGCAATTTTCACCTGTTTTTATAAATTATCATCAAAGGAGGAACCGCTGGTGGGTTACTTGAACTCCATTGGTGGTAGGTTAGCGGGTGAGAGAAAGCAAAGGTGGGTTGTTGAGAGAACCTCTGGGGCTGGAGGAAATGAAGTGATAAGACATACTAATTGCCAAAACCGGTTTTGCTCAGTGGATAGAGCGTCAGCCTGCGGACTGAAGGGTCCTGGATTCGATTCTGGTCAAGGGCATGTACCTTGGTTGTGGGCACATCCCCAGTAGGGAGTGTGCAGAAGGCAGCTGATCGATGTTTCTCTCTCATCAATGTTTCTAGCTCTCTATCTCTCTCCCTTCCTCTCTGTAAAAAAATCAATAAAATATATGTAAAAAAAGAGAGAGAAGACATACTAATTTTGCACAGGTGAGCATAGAATAGTTACCAGTCAGCAATGAACATGACCACAGTAGCTGTGACGGAATGTGTGGTCTCCTGGACACAAGGGTCTGGAGAAAAGAGAAGTTATGAGTTACCCTGACATTCCAAAGTCATGTTATCATAGATGCAAAAGGAAATTGGCTCAGTTAAGATCAAAGTTGATCTTTTTCTGGGAAGCTTACTGCCTTTTAAAAATTTTTATTTTTTTATTTAAAAAATATAATTTATTGATATTTTACAGAGAGGAAGGGAGAGAGATAGAGAGCTAGAAACGTCAATGAGAGAGAAACATCGACCAGCTGCTTCCTGCACACTCCCTACTGGGGATATGCCCGCAACCAAGGTACATGCCCTTGACCGGAATTGAACCTGGGACCTTTCAGTCCGCAGACTGACGCTCTACCACTGAGCCAAACCGGTTTCAGCATACACTGCCTTTAAAAAAAAAATTTTTTTTAAATTGATTTCAGAGAGGAAGGGAGAAGGGGACAGGGAGATAGAAACATCCATGATGAGAGAATCATTTAAAAATTTTTAAAAAATAAATCCTTATTGTTCATATTATTACAAATGTTCCTCACTTTTTTCCCCTCCATTGCTCCCCTCCACCAGGTTCCCACCCCACCCTCTGCCCTTTCCCCACCCCCATTGTCCTCATCCAGAGGTGCACAGTTTATGTTCAGTCTCTTCCCGCCCCCCCACTCCCCTTTTCCCCCGAGAATCCTCAGTCCACTCCCCTTCCATACCTCTGATTCTATTATATTCACCAGTTAATAGTTCATCAGATTTTTAAAATTCCCTTGGGTTTTAGATTCACTTGTTGATAGTTACATATTGGTTGTTCATAATTTTTATCTTTATTTTCTTCCTCTTCCTAAAAAACCCCCCTTCAGCAATTCATATAATTCTGGTTTGGTGGTGATGAACTCCTTTAGCTTTTTTTAATTTTTATTTGTGAAGCTCTTTATCTGGCCTTCGATTCTGAGTGATAGCTTTGCTGGGTAGAGTATTTTTGGCTGTAGGTTCTTGCTATTCATCACCTTGAATATTTCTTTTTTAAAAATATATATTTTATTGATTTTTTTACAGAGAGGAAGGGAGAGGGATAGAGAGTTAGAAACATCGATGAGAGAGAATCATTGATCAGCTGCCTCCTGCACACCTCCCACTGAGAATGTGCCCGCAACCAAGGTACATGCCCTTGACCGGAATCGAACCTGGGACCTTTCAGTCCGCAGGCTGACACTCTATCCACTGAGCCAAACCGGTTTCGGCACCTTGAATATTCTTGCCATTCCCATCTGGCCTGCATGGTTTCTGTTGAGAAATCAGCTGACAGTCGTATGGGTGCTCCTTTATAGGTAACTACCCGCTTTTCTCTTGCTGCTTTTAATATTCTCTCTTTGTCCTTTGCTCTTGGGATTTTAATTATGATGTGTCTTGGTATGGTCCTCTTTGGATTCCTTTTGTTTGGGGTTCTGTGTGCTTCCTGGACTTGTAAGTCTAAGTCTTTCACCAGGTGGGGGAAGTTTTCTGTCACTATTTCTTTCAATATGTTTTCGGCATTTTGCTCTCTCTCTTCTTCTGGGACCCCCATAATTCTGATGTTGGTTCACTTGAAGTTGTCGCAGAGGTTTCTTACATTATCTTCAACTTTCTGGATTCTCTTGTCTTCTTGCTTCTGCAGAGGAGTGTCTTCTGGCTCTTTATGTTCCAAATCTTTGGCTTGATTCTTGTGATCTTCCATTCTGTTTTTAGGACTCTATATAATATTTTTTATTTCAGACAATGTATTCTTTATTTATAGTTAATCCCTTTTCATATCCTCATACGGTAGGTCTCGTTTATTTTATCGGCCTTTTCTAGGAAATTCTTGAAAAATCTTATAAGCGTGGTTTTGAACTCTAGATACAGTTGCTTTTTGTCCTCCATTTCTTTCGTTTGTGATCTGTTTCCTTGTCTTGGCATTTTTGCAGCTTCCTTGAGTTGGTAGGGTGACTTTGTGTGCTAAGGTATCCTATATGGTTCAGTGGGTCAGCCTCCCAGTTACCTGAGGTGGACACTCTTGGTGCTCTCCTTTGTGGACTGTGTGTACAGCCTTATTGTAGTTAAGTCTTGATTGTGGTATCACTGGGAGGAACTGACCTCCAGACCAATTGGCTGTGAGGCTCGCTATGTCTATGCCAGGAGACAGCCTTATTCCACTAGACTTGGAAAATTGCAAAAGCCTCCGTGCTCTGCTTGGATGGGGCGGAGTTTCAGGGTGGAGCCTACAGCCTTGGCTTCCCATCAGCCCCGCCCTATGAGGTTCCTGAGTCTCAGTGTCCTTTGGTACTTGCTGCTTTGGTACTCACTGCAAGCACCTCTGAGAGAAAGGTGCCCTCAAGTTTCGCTCACTATCAGACAGTCTAGTCTCTCCCCCAATGAGCCTGGAACTGGGGTTCAGTGCAGTTGGAAGTGGGGTTAGAAGTGGGGTTCAGTGCAGTTCGGAGCTTTTGTCTTCTTCCCATTAGGGCAATCCAGCGGCATAGTCAACAGTCCATCCTCTGCATGCAATGTGCGTGCCTCCGGGACTCTGCCTTTCGCCGCTCCCCTGAGTTTCCACCTTACAGCCCAGATTCCCTCTGTATGAGCCTGGGTCCCCAGGGTCTGGCCCAGAACGGGTTCAGTGCAGTCGGAGTTGGGGTTCAGCACAGTCCGGAGCTTTTATCTCCTTCCTGCTAGGGAATGCCAGCCAGGCACTCAGCCGCCCCTCCTCTCCGGCTCCGTCCTCTCCGGCTCCGTCCTCTCCCCGTGCCTCCGTACCTTAGGCTTTTACAGCTCCTCTGGTTTTCCTTCTGGTTTTCTCTTTCCTTCTAGTTGTAGAATTTCCAGTCAGTCACTTTCCTGTAGTTCTGGATAATGTCCATTTTGTATTTCAGTTGTATTTTTTGAAATTGTTGTGTGAGGCTGCAGTTAGGCGTTTACCTCTGCCACCATCTTGGTTTCTCCAAAATCCATCTTTGAGAGAGAGTCATTGATTGGCTGCCTCCTGTACTTCCCCTACTGGAAATCAAGCCTGAAACCCGGGCATGTGCCCTGACCAGGAATCAAACCTGGGACCCTTCACTCAAAGGCCAAGCTCTTATCTACTGAGCCAAACTGCTAGGGCCATAGACTGCTTTTTAATTTTAAAAGCTTTAATTTCAGACCATCAGAGATTACTTTGTCTCTGAGGTTGCGATGCCACTACCCAGGCCTTCCCTGAGCTGGCAGGTCAGCTTGTGGCCCCTCAGCCACACTGGGGTGGACACAACCTATCTGCCAGCTTGAGAAATGGGTTTATCTTGTCTGCTGGGCTCCTGTTCATTCATTGCAAATCTGAGCAGGTTTTGCCTGGAGCAGTGCTCAGCTTCTCTCCTGGGGTTACTGCCCGGAGGAGAGGGGACCTGCGGTGACAGTTTGCACTGGGCAGTGGGAGCCTTGGCTGCTTGGGGAGGCCATTTTCTGGAAGGCATCGTGGAGGAAGAAAGGGGAGGGGCTCACGTGGCGGCACAGCGTGCTGTGAGAAAGCAGCTCCACTGCTCCGAGCTGTATCCAGGGTTCAGCTGCTGGAGGGCAAACTGCAGGAGCAGAGGGTGAGGACAGCTCCTCACAAGGTCAGGAGAATTCGGGTGCTCTTAGGCACCCTGGAAGCATGGCTTTGGCCTGCACCATCACTCCTCCCCGGGCCTGCTTCCCTGTGCACAGTGAAGAGGACACCGGCAGTGCCACCCACAGACTCGGCTGCTTTGGAGAAGCAGTGGCTGTGGCCTGTGCTCAGAGCGGGGCCTGCAGGTGGTGAGTGCTCAGTGAGCGTCTCCTCCTCAGCAGTGGGAGAGAGGTGGTCCGAGCGGGATGAGGTTAAGCAAGGCAGAGGAGTCACTTGGAGAATAATTGCAATTCTTCAGGTGATGTTGGCACTAAAAGGTGGCATTGGAAATCAGAGGAGGGGCAGCATGAGGGGATTTGAGAGATGACGTTGTAAAGCTTGGTGTTTGACTAGAGTGAAAGGCAGATGGTGGCAGCCTGCAGGTGACCGAGTAGACGGTGGCCCGCCAACCTGGAGCGTGGGCGGGCGGCAGGGCGAAGGCAGGAGGAGTGGTGGGAAGATGTGGATGTGTCAGGGGAGGTGGTGGCTAGAGATGGCTGGTGTGGTGTACATGGATTTTGGGCTGCACTGAGATTTCCTGGGGAATATGGAGAAGAGAAAAGACCAGGATCCGTGGTCGGCAAACCGCGGCTCACGAGCCACATGCAGCTCTTTGGCCCCTTGAGTGTGGCTCTTCCACAAAATACCACGGCCCGGGCGAGTCTATTTTGAGGAAGTGGCATTAGAAAAAGTTTAAGTTTAAAACATTTGTCTCTCAAAAGGAATTTAAATCGTTGTCCTGTTGATATTTGGCTCTGCTGACTAATGAGTTTGCTGACCACTGGCCAGGATGCTGCTGGGGGGGGGGGTCCACACGTTAAGAGATGGACAGAGGAGGTGAAGCTGAGAGTGGGCTCTGAGGCCAAACATAGAAACCTCTGAGGAGGGTAATGGCAGAGCAGAGTTCTCGCAAAGGAACAGAAGGTAACCAGAGCATGCTGTTGCTCCTGATTCTATGACAATTTTTATGTTTTGGAAATTGGGTGTGATTTATATTCCTCCTATATAATAAAGAGGGCCCAGTGCACAAAATTCATGCACATTAAAAGGGGATTAGATATATTTTAATATTGCTATTTGCCCTCTCTCTGTAACATAAGTGTCAGAGATGAAAGAAAATTAGTAAAATACATATGAAAATCTTCCTCCTGTCAGAGTCTGAGGTGCACCATGGGACACAGAGTCAAGTCCCCACCCACCCACATGCACCTCAAAATTGCGGGAGACCCAGAGCCGCGCCCCCCCCCCCCCCCCCTTTGCACATTTGGTTTGATCCAGACCTGGCCAGTCCCACCCTTCCCAAACCCCACTGGGTCCCTGGCCCAGCACTGAGGTGGGGAGTGTGGCCCGGGCCAGGGGACACACCTTGAGGTCCCCAGTCAAGAAGCTCTTACTAAATTGATGTTGTACCTTATAATCAGGGCATCATAGAATTGTGAAATATGATGGCTGGTGACCTTAGTAAAAGCAATTTTAATACCAAGGTCAGAGCCAAAGCCTTACTGCAGTAGGTGGGTGGTGAATACCCTGTTTCCCCGAAAATAAGACAGTGTCTTATATTAATTTTTGCTCCCAAAGATGCGCTAGGTCTTATTTTCAGGGAATGTATTATGTTTCCATGAAGTAGGTCTTATTTTTGGAGGATGTCTTATTTTCAGGGAAACACGGTATGTGTAATGGTTGGAAACTGTGGATGGACAACTTCCTTAAGAAGTTTGTAGGGTCAATTTTTTTTGCCAAAACCAGTTTGGTTCAGTGGATAGAGCCTCGGCCTGTGGACTGAAGGGTCCCAGGTTTGATTCCGGTCAAGGGCATGTACCTTGGTTGCGGGCACATCCCCAGTATGGGGTGTGCAAGATGCAACTGATTGATGATTCTCTCTCATCGATGTTTCTAACTCTCTATCCCTCTCTCTTCCTCTCTGTAAAAAAAAAAAAAAAAATCAATAAAATATTAAAAAAAAGAAGAAGTTTGGAGGGAAGAGGATTCTGTTGGAGAGGAACAAGATTACGTGGAGGTTTTCTGTGCATGAAAGGCCAGAGGTCTATTGATTGATGCCTTTGACTGGCTTTTTTTTTTTTTTTTAGCAGCTTAAAAAAAGCATGTATTATCTTTTTTTTAAATACATCTTTATTGTTCATATTATTACAAATGTTCCTCATCCCCCCCCCCATTGCTCCCCTCCACCAAGTTCCCATTCAATTCTCTGCCCTTTCCCCATCCCCCATTGTCCTCATCCATAGGTGCAGTTTATGTTCAGTCTCTTCCCGCCCCGCCCCACTCCCCATTTCCCTGAGAATCATCAGTCCACTCCCCTTCCATACCTCTGATTCTATTATATTCACCAGTTAATATTGTTCATCATGATTTTTACTTCCCTTGGTTTTTAGACTCACTTGTTGATAGTTACGTGTTTGTTCATAATTTTTATCTTTATTTTCTTCCTCTTCCTAAAGAACCCCTTTTAGCAACTCATATAATTCTGGCTTGGCAGTGATGAACTCCTTTAGCTTAAATTTATTTGTGAAGCTCTTTATCTGGCCTTTGATTCTGAGTGCTAGCTTTGCTGGGTAGAGTATTTTTGGCTGTAGGTTCTTGTTATTCATCACCTTGAATATTTCTTGCCATTCCCGTCTGGCCTGCATGGTTTCTGTTGAGAAATCAGCTGACAGTCGTATGGGTACCCCTTTATAGGTACCTGCTTTTGTCTTGCTGCTTTTAATATTCTCTCTTTGTCTTTAGCTCTTGGGATTTTATTTATGATGTGTCTTGGTGTGGTCCTCTTTGGATTCCTTTTGTTTGGGGTTCTGTGTGCTTCCTGGACGTGTAAGTCTATTTCTTTCACCAGGTGGGGGAAGTTTTCTGTCACTATTTCTTTCAATATGTTTTCGGTATCTTGCTCTCTGTCATCTTCTGGGATGCCCATAATTCTGATGTTGGTTCGCTTGAAGTTGTCCCAGAGGTTTCTTACACTATCTTCAACTTTCTGGATTCTCTTGTCTTCTTGCTTCTGTGGAGGAGTGCCCTCTGGCTCTTTGTGTTGCAAATCTTGGACTTGATTCTTGCAATCTTCCAATCTGTTTTTAGGACTCTGTATAATATTATTTATTTCAGAGATTGTATTCTTTATTTCTAGTTGACCCTTCATTATTTCTTGTTGATCCCTTATCATATCGTCATAGGTCTCATTTATTTTATCGGCCTTTTCTAAGAGATTGTTGAACAACCTTATAAGCGTGATTTTGAACTCTATATGCAGTCGCTTTTTGTCCTCCATTTCTTTCGTTTGTGATCTGTTTCCTTGTCTCGGCATTTTCGCTGCTTCCCTGAGTTGGTAGGTTGGGAGGATTAGCTGTGTCTATGCCAGGAGACAGCCTTATTCCACTAGACTTGGAAACCTGCAAAAGCCTCTCTGAGTTCAGCTTGGATGGGGCGGAGTTTCAGGGTGGAGTTTACAGTCTTGGCTTCCGGTTAGCCCCGCCCTCGAAGGTTCCTGAGTCTCTCAGTGTACCTCAGTGTCCTTTGGTACTCCCTGCAAGCACCTCTGAGAGAAAGGCGCCCTAGAGCTTCGCCCGCTACCAGACAGTCTAGTCTCTCCCCCAACAAGCCCACAACTGGGGTTCAGAGCAGTTGGAAGTGGGGTTAAGAGCAGTCCTGAGCTTATGTCTCCTTCCCGCCAGGGCGATCTCGCGGCCCAAACAACAGTCTTTCCTCTGTGCGCGCAATGTGGGCGACTCAGGGGCTCTGCTTTTCGCCGCTCCCCTGAGCTTCCGCCTTACAGCCCAGATTCCCCTGTATGAGGCTGGGGCCCGAGGGTCTTGCCCAGGACTGGGGTTCAGTGCAGTCAGAACTGGGGCTCAGCACAATCCTGAGCTTTTGAGTCCTTCCCGCTGGGGCAATTCAGCAGCTCAGCGAACAGTCCCTCCTCTGCGCGCAATGTGCGCGACTCCGGGGCTCTGCCTTTTCGCCGCTCCGCTGAGCTTCCGCCTTACAGCCCAGTTTCCCTCTGTATGAGCCTGCGACCCCAGGGTCTCGCCCAGAACTGGGGTTCAGTGCAGTCGGAGTTGGGGTTCAGCACAGTCCGGAGCTTTTATCTCCTTCCTGCTAGGGAATGCCAGCCAGGCACTCAGCTGCCCCTCCTCTCCGGCTCCGTCCTCTCCCTGCGCGAGCACCGTGCCTCCGTACCTTAGGCTTTTACAGCTCCTCTGATTGTCCTTCTGGTTTTCTCTTTCCTTCTAGTTGTAGAATTTCCAGTCAGTCAACTTTCCTGTAGTTCTGGATAATGTCCACTTTATATTTTAGTTGTATTTTTTGAAATTGTTGAGTGCGGCTGCAGTTAGGCTTTTACCTCTGCCGCCATCTTGTTGTCTCTGTGACTCTGGCTTTTTTTGTTGTGAAATTAGAGCGAATTAAACATTACAATGCAAAGGATGAAGTTCCCTTCAGTGTTGGTGCATGATGTACATTAGTAGACATTGGTGTATGTATCACAGTGTGCAAGTACAGGTTCAAGGTCAAGGGCAAAGGGGGTTGCGATGAGGTGAGGACAACAGAACTGATGAAGAGGAGGCTGCTGGCTGGCTTCGCTATGCTGGCTGCTCCTGCAATTTCAGTGATAAAGGAGAAGGGTTGGTGGGCTGGAGTACTTATACTCCAGGCAGTATTTACATTCATTTATGTCTAACTGAAGAAAACATTGAAGTAAAAAAAAAGGAGCATGTGCAGAGGAGCTATGGGCAGAAGAAGCCATTAACTTAAAAAAATCCAAACCTGTGAAGACTGTTTGTGAGTTTATTTGAGACAAATTGTCGACAATTGTCGGGAAGCAGAATCTCAACGTTCCAGAGAATGGCGGCTTTCCACCTTGTTTTGCACATCATAATCGAGGGAGGAGACATAAGTGGGTCACATGAACTCCATTGGTGATGGATTAGGAGGCGGGAGAAAGCAAAGGGAGGGCCTCTGGGATTGGATAAAAAGTAAAATGATAGACATATTTCTTTACTTAGGTGGGTGCAGGATAGATAACAGTCAACAATTAACTCAGTAACAGTGACGAAACTTGTGGTCTCTGCAGAGTGGTGCCTGTGCTTTGAGGGTTCTGGAAAAAGGAAGATTACTTTCACATTCCAGCAACATGTCGTCTCAGATGCAAAGAGACAACAGGCTCAGTGATGGTAAAGGTTGACCTTTGTCAGGGAAGATACTGGCCTAGGACGTGACTGCCCACCATCACTGCTCTTGGTTTAAGTTTTCATTTCAGACCATCCTTTGTGATGACTTTAGGTCTCTGAGTTTGCAAGACCTCCACACAGGCCTTCCCTGAGCTGGTCAGGTTAGCATGTGGCCCCTTTCATCCACACATCCCCCTTTTGGCCATAAATCAATCCAAAGGATACACTGATGACCAACCTTCTGGTTGGTTCATGGGGTCCCATGGTGGTAGGCAGGCTCATTCCTGGAAAGTCTCAGTGGCAGCATTTGTCTTGCTGAACAGGGTGGACCACTGGGGATGGAGTAAGATTTTAACTTTGGGTGGCACTTAAGGTTGAATTATTATTATTCAAAATAAAGGGAAAATAAATGAGAGGCAGTCAGATCCTATATGTCCTTGTTAAAAAGTATCTTGGATCATTTCTAATATTTGAGCCATCATGATCCAAGTCTTTTTGTTGCTCATCTTAAGTTTTGTTTTTCTGCATCTAGTGTAACATTTACATACCAGGAACAAAAGCAATGATACTAAACCAGTAACACTGATTAGGAACAGAAAATGTCTAATACTAGATGGGGAAGGATCTGAGGGGAACAAGTATCTGCCATTATCCAGAAGTTCTCATTTTCCTTCTGGGCAGTTAGCTTCATCCATTCCCATAGTTAGACAATACTTATCTAGATTAGATGCATATACAGTGGTACCATGGGAAGTATTAGGGAGGTGTTCTTGGAGGGGTTTGTCCAGGATGGCTCTCTGTAATAGATACAGCCTGAAAAAATGTACCAAAGCATATATATATATATATATATATATATATATATATATATATATATATATTTATATTTATTTTATTGATATTTTACAGAGAGGAAGGGAGAGAGATAGAGAGCTAGAAACGTTGATGAGAGAGAAACACCAACCAGCTGCCTCTTGCACACCCCCTACTGGGGATGTGCCCACAACCAATGTACATGCCCTTGACCGGAATCGAACCCGGGACCTTTCGGTCCGCAGACCGACGCTCTACCACTGAGCCAAACTGGTTTCAGCCCAAAGCTTATATTGATAGAAGACCACCAGTGTGTGGCCAACAGAACATTAACTTCATTATCATAGCAGAAAACCAGAGTATCGTTGTCTAGGTGGGAAAGATTAACAGGTACCCAAGTTATCTCTTTCAAGCCTAATAGGAAAAGGGTTCTAGAAAGACAGATATTGTTTCCACAAGGAATCCGTAGGAGAATATATAATAAAAACCCAGTAGTCATAGCCCTGTTGCTATGATACCCACTGCAGCCAGCGAGGCTGGCCCCTCCCCCAACTACCACCCCAAATCAGCCTCTCCCACCCTGATTGAGGGTGGGTGGATAGCCAATCCCCACACTGGGTAGCTGGCCCAAGGGATTGAGCCTGAAACTCTGGCATGTGCCCTTGACTAGAATCGAACCCAGGGCCCTTCAGTCTGCAGTCTGACACCCAACCACTGAGCAACACCAGCTAGGACCAAAAATGTTATTTTATTTTGAAGACAGTAATAACTGAAAATAACAGATTTCTTTCAGGCCATATCCTAAAAAGGTAGGATATGGCCATAAATCTTTTTTTATGTCTTAGGCCTGTATACAAAGGTCTTAAAAGACCCCTGGCCCTGCCTTCTGAAGATTTTAGTTTAACATGTTTATCTTAAAAACTGTGAGGAGCCACATTTAAAAAAACAACAACCGCCACATCCCCTTCCTCAACCATATTGTCACATCATCCAAGTTACACTTTATAAATAGCCTTGCTGTGCTACATACGTGCAAAAAGTACACAAAGTGGGTAAACTACTCTGCCTATGTTTAGTAATCACTTAGTCACATTATTTTATTTTTGTGAAATGAGAACTGATCAAACCTTTCAAGTAGACCCGGCCGACCATAAATATCGCCATATGTTTGATTCACAGTACAGTTGGGCATAAACACTTAGATTACAGTTTTGTGTTTTGTACTAAAACCTTTTCTCCTGTGCATGTTTTCACTAAGATCCTTTGCTCTGGGTTACATGTTGAAAACTGCCCATTACAGATAAACCACCTTTCCAGGTAAGCCTCTGAGAAACATGTACTTATGCACATCAAAGTGTGAGCACACGTTTTCAGGCACACATGTCCTACTGCGCTGCGCTCAGTGCTCAGGGTGCCTGCACTGTACTCCCAGCACATGCTTACCACATGTGTATGGTCATGCACCCAGGTCCCGGGACAAACAGACTGCCCCTGAACTCGGGGAGCCCCAGCAAAGTTAACAGGCGAAACTACACTGGCTGCAGGTGTGACCCTCTCCACCCCCACGGGCCTCGGGCTGCATGGTCCACACCTACCCAGTGGGCGGGCTCTGCCTGAGGCTCTACTCCACTGGAGTGGGGGCGGGGGTGGGACAGCCAGTGCTGGGGGGCGCCAGTGGGTCTTTATTTTTAAAAGACTGAGCCACAGTTGCTGGGCCCCCAGAGCCGCCCTGGCCCGCCCTCCTGGCAACAAATGACAATGAAAACACAACAATCCAAAAAGAAAGATCAACATGGGACACAGCAAAAAGTGGTCATAAGAGGGAAGTTCCTAGCTCTATAAGCCTACTGCAAAAAACAAGAAACAATGGTAATGAATTACCTAATCCTACAACTCAAAGAGTTAGAAAAAGAGCACCAAGGAAAGCCCAGTGTAAACAGAAGGAAGGAAAGAATAAAAATCAGAGCAGAGATAAATGACATAGAGACCAAAGAAACAATACAAAAGATCAACAAAACCAAGAGCTGGTTCTTTGAAAGAATAAATAAGATTGAGTAACCTCTAGCCAAGCTTACCAAGAAGCAAAGAGAGAGGACCCAAATAAACAAAATCATAAATGAAAGAGGTGAAATAACAACAGACCCCGCTGAAATACAAAGGATTGTTACAAAAAACTACGAACAACTCTATTCCAACAAACTGTACAACCTGGAGGAAATGGAGATATTCCTAGAAAAATGTAACCTTCCAAAACTTAATCAGAAAGAATTTAAACAGCACAATAGGCCAGTAACTATGGAAAAATTTGAAGCCTTCATCAAAAAGCTTTTGGCAAACAGGAGACTGAAAGAAGATGGCGGCCTAGGCAGACTCCTAGGCTGCCACCGCATCAACAATACGGAAAAAAAAAACCCAGCTAAAATCGAAAGGGATCGCACCAGACCCACAAGAAAGCTGGCGAAATGGGAAGGCTACAACTAGACACCAAGCAGGGCGCCGCTGCTGCCATGTGGAGTTTAACTATGGCGAAACCGGACCTGCCGGAGATGCTGCCGCCGGGAATGAGGGAAGCCAGACCTCACTCCACCCTGGGGCCCAGGGACTGGGCCAGCATGCCAGCCGCCATGGGAACCAGGGAGCTGATATGGGACCTCTGCCGCGCCTTCAGCGCCTGCCCACAACCATCCCGAGGAGCTTGCGTGGCCCCGGTGAGCCCTTCTCCCATCAGGCCCACCGCCGCAGGGCCGAACCAGAGTCTTGGCCGGGACCCCAAGGAGGGGTGCCACTGCCGTCATGTGAATTTTAAAACTACAGTGGAAATTGAGCCACAAAAGCCACCGCCTCCGCCGCACCCGCCGCCGCTGTCATGAGTGAGGGAAGCCCATGTAGAACAGAGCTCACTTCACCCGGGGCCCAGGGAGTGGGCGGCTTCAGAGCTTGGCCTCCGCGTCAGCAGCCGTTCCGCTGAGACTCCTTGGAGCACGGTCTCCCCGCCCGCAGCCATCCCAGCCCACCCGCCGTGCTAGCAAGGAGCTAGCGTGCTGCCTCCAGTTCTCCACCCCAGCGTCCCAGAGGGGCCGTGTGCTCTGGGTGAACCGTGTGTCCCAGGCGGCCGTGTGCCCCGGGTGATCCGTGTGCCCCAGGGGATTGGGTGTCCTGGGAGAGCCGTGTGCCCTGGGGAAGCAGTGGGACGTGGGGGGAGGGGTGGTGTGAACCAGAGGAGGAGCGGATTCTATTCATGTGGTCCTGAGATAGTCACCATAAAACAAGCAGACTGCCAAATGAGGAGTGGATTCTATTCGTGTGGTCATGAGATAGTCACCATAAAACAAGCAGATTGTCAAATGACAGCTGGGGAGGGGAAGGAGACCTGGGGGGAGATAAATGAACAACCGAAGGACTGGTGTGCATGAATATAAGTGCAACCAACGAACACAGAACTCTGGGGAGGGAGGGCATGAATGGGAGGTGGGGGGGGGCAATGGTAAGCTATGTACACAAATAATACCTTAATAAGTTTTTAAAAAATACAGTGGAAATTGAGCCACAAAAGCCACCGCCTCCGCCTCACCCACCGCCGCTGCCATGAGTGAGGGAAGCCCACCGAGAACAGAGCTCACTCCACCCTGGGCCCAGGGAGTGGGCGGCTTCGGAGCTTGGCCTCCGCGTCAGCAGCCGTTCCGCTGAGACTCCTTGGAGCGCGGTCTCCCTGCCCGCAGCCGTCCCAGCCCGCCCGCCGTGCTAGTGAGGAGCTAGCGCGGCGCCTCCAATTCTTGACCCCAACATCCCAGAGGTGCCGTGTGCCCCAGGTGAGCCGTGTCCCCCAAGGGGGCCGGGTGTCCCGGGAGAGCCGTGTGCCCCGGGGAAGCAGTGGGACCCGGGGGGAGGGGCGATGTGAACCAGAGGAGGAGCGGATTCTATTCGTGTGGTCCTGAGATAGTCACCATAAAACAAGCAGACCTCCAAATGAGGAGCGGATTCTATTCGTGTGGTCCAGAGATAGTCACCATTAAACAAGCAGATTGTCAAATGACAGCTGGGGAGGGGAAGGAGACCTGGGGGGAGATAAGAGAACAACCGAAGGACTGGTATGCATACATATAAGTACCACCAACGAACACAGAACTCTGGGGAGGGAGGGCATGAATAGGAGGGGGGGGGGCAATGGTAAGCTATGTACACATATAATACCTTAATAAATTAAAAAAAAGAAAACTATGGTGCATCTGCACAATGGAATACTATGCTGCCACAAAAAAGAAGGAATTCTCGTCATTAGCAGCAACCTGGATGGAATTGGAGAACATGCTGTGTGAAATAAGCCAGTCAATGAAAGAGAAACACCACATCACTTCACTCATTTATGGATAATAAGGAACATTATAAACTGATGAACAAAAAAATAGTAAAGAAACAGACTGTCCAATTACAGCGGGGAGAGTAGGAGAGATCTGGGGGAGATAAGAGATCAAACGAAGGACTTGTCTGCATGCAAAGAAGCATAACCAATGGATGCAAATCTCGGGGGGTGGGGGTGAGGGCATGTATGGGAATGGGGGAGGCAATGGTAAGATATGTACACATATAATACCTTAATCAAAAAATGGAAAAAAAAGTTAGAAATGATCAGCTACCTCCTGCATGCCCTCTATTGGGGATCAAAGCCCACAACCAAAGTATATGCCTTTGACCGGAATTGAACCCCGGGACCTTTCTTGGGACCTATGCTCCATCCATTGAGCCAAAAAGGTTAGGACAATATTAGTCCCCCCTCCTTTTTTTTTTTTGAGGGAACCCCAGTCAAATTTCCCCCGGATGAGTTTGTACCCCAATAGGGAAGGGGACTGTGTGGCCCTGTGGCAGGTTCCCGTCCACAGCGGCCCGAGCAGCACGCCGAGGGCAGCACCTCTGCCCGCCTCTGGGCTGCTGGGCCACTCTGCGGGCGGGTCCCTGGTGAGCCCTCCCTCAGGCTCTCCTGGAAGCCAATCCGGAGGAAAGGTGGTTAGCGAACGGCAGTCAGTCTTAAGGTGCGTTTCCTCTTGGGCGGTTCTTTTAAAATCATCGTTTTCCCTTTTGGCTCAGTATCTGGTTCATTAGTTCTACATACTTGTTACCTTTCTGCGAAAAGCATACGTGGGCATCAGTGACTTTAGAAACCTCTCCCTATCAGGGGCTTGGGGCCGATGTGACCAGTAAAACAGATGTTGTCCGTTAACGGGCCTCGTTGAAAGGGGGCCGGTTCTGATGTTAAAGCAGCCGTGGGGGCTCAGGTGCCTACCACCTGTGCAGAGCCTCACTCCGGGCAGAGGGAGACTTGCCCGGGCAGGGTCAGTGACAGATCAAGTGGCCCCAGTATCTACAAGGCCCTCAGTGGCTCCCTCTTACGGTGATTTCAGCTTCTCTAAAGAGTCGGGAAGGAGAAGGGAGTACCCCTCCTGGTCCTGGGGCAGCCCTGTGCTCGCTTCTGTGTCTCTCAGTAAATCGCCCTTCAGGCTCTTTTCAGTCTTTCTTATGGCGCCGGGCTTCTTACGGCAAAGGCTCCTCTGCAGGTCCAGCGGCCCTGGCTGTACCTGCGGCCTTGCCCTCGGAAGCCAGCGGTGCTCATCGGAACGGGCCAGCAGAGCCAGGGTTGCATGCTGACAGTTACGTTTGTGAACCCATCAGGGTCCCGGGTAAAGGCGGGAACAATGCTGGTTCCTCTGCCGAGACCAGCTTTTCCCAAAGGGAGCTGCTGGTCCCTCTGCTCCTTTCCCTCAAGTGAGGGCAGTGGAGGAGGCGGGAGGGAAGGAAGAAGGGAGGGGAAAGGGCGAGTCTAGACAAGGAAGCTCAGAAAGCAGGGGCTGGGGAGGCATTTATTAGCTTCAGAATACTAGTTCTGAGGCAGTCTCTAACATTTCTTATTCATTTCCTTTTTTTAAAGAAGAATTTTCTTTCTACGCTTTTCCTTAAAGAAACTTCTAATTTCCAGGTCAAGGTGTGTTTCCCATATAACATTCACTCGGCTCATTGGGAGAGCGGCATTTTTCTAATTTCTGCAGGCCGAATGTTAACTTAGGCGCCCAAGGACAACTGCCTGGGGGCCATCTTTAAGTTGCTGTTTTCCGGTTAAATCTTCCCATTTCTGTAAAGCACTTGCAAGTGAAGGTTTCCTTCCTCAGGAGTTTTAAGAGGGCTGGGGTCCGGGAGCTTCTGGCCTTGGAGACACAATTTCCCCTGTTAATTTTTTATTTTAGTTTTGGATATCTGCAGTCTGAGCAAACTTCCTAGGGATGTTATGTGGTGGGTCCACGTGTGCTGCCTATGGATTGAGCTCCACGAGGTGCTCACCCTCGAGTCCCATTCACCCTCTTAGGTGCCTCAGTTTCTCTCCCGGCTGTCTAACACATCCTGACGGGCTGGGGCCCCGGCAGACCACGCCTTATGGGGTCCCTGGACGAGCCAGTGAGTTAATTCCGGTTGAGGGGGACTCCCTCTGGGGCCCCTGCACGCCGTGGGAAGGACCTCTGACTCCTCCACAAGATCCTGTCACCCGAGGACACCGAGAACCGGGCTGCAGGGAGCATGTCCCCTTTGTCTCCGCAGCTGAAGGAGTTGAGCTCTCATTTATGTAGTGAGGGCTTTTTGCTCAGACTCTCAGAAAGCAATTCTGATTGAAAACTCAAAATCAAAACCAGCCACCCATGTTCCCCTCCAGTCTTGCCTTAGCCTGGGTTCTTACCCTTACTTACCTTAGTTTCACCTCAAGGATTTTAAAATACAGCTCAAATAAAGTCAGATCCTCTACCAAAAAAGTAAGGAAAGGTCCCAGATCCAAGAGACAACCCACCCAAGTTCACCCAATGGGCGGGAACTGGCGGGATCAATGGGCCCCTTGCTGGGGATCCTGCTCTGGGTGCAGGTCTGCAGGATGGTTCTGGGTGAGTTTTGGAATCCTGCCACACTATGCCAAGTAATGTTAATGTAAAAACGTTCAAACCTGTGAAGCATTTTTGTGTTTATTTGAGCCAAACTGTCGACAATTGCCAGAAGCAGAATCTCAACACATTGGGATAATGTTCCAGAGAAAGTTTCCACCTTGTTTTATACATCACAATCAGGAGACCTAAGTGGGTCACAGAACTCCACTGGTGATGGATTAGGGAGGCGGGAGAAAGCAAAGCGGCGAACCTAGGATAGGATGAAAAGTAAAGTGATAGACACACAGTACTTAAGTGGGTGCAGGATAGATAACAGTCAGCAGTTAACTCAGTAACAGTGAGGAGATTTGTGCTTTGAGGGGTCCAGGAAAAGGAAAGTTACTTTCACGTTCCAAGGATATGTTACCATAGATGCAAAAGGACCACAGGCTCAGCTTTGCCAGGGACGATACAGGCCCAGGAGGTGACTGTCCGCCATCAATGCTTTTATTTTTTTTTAGTTTTTATTTATTTATTTATTTTTAAAATTTAGTAAATCTTTATTGTTCAAATTATTACAGCTGTCCCCTCCCCCAATAGCTCCCCTCCACCTGGTCCCCACCCCACTCTCTGCCCTTACCTCCCCACCTTCCTCATCCATAGGTGTATGATTTTTGTCCAGTCTCTTCCCATACCCCCCACACAGACACCCCTTTTCCCCCGAGAATTATCAATCCCTCCCATTTTATGCCCCTGATTCTAGTATATTCACCAATTCTGTTCCTCAGATTTTTATTTTATTTTTTATTTTTTAAAAAAAATTTAAAGCATTTTTATTGCCCTCCCTCCCCAGGGTTCTGTGTTCATTGGCTGTACTTATATTCATGCATACCAGTCCTTCGGTTGTTCTCTTATCTCCCCCCAGGTCTCCTTCCCCTCCCCGCTGTCATTTGACAATCTGCTTGTTTTATGGTGACTATCTCATGACCACACGAATAGAATCCGCTCCTCATTTGGCAGTCTGCTTGTTTTATGGTGATTATCTCAGGACCACATGAATAGAGTCTGCTCCTCATCTGGTTCACACCGCCCCTACCCCCTGGTCCCACTGCTTCCCCTGGGACACATGGCTCACCCGGGACACCAGCCCCTTTGGGGAACAAGGCTCACCCGGGGCACTTGGCCCCCTGGGACACACAGCTCACTCGGGGCACACGGCCCCCTGTTCCTTAGATATTTAATTCACTTAACTTTTAGATTCACTTGTTGATAATATGTATTTGTTGTTTATAATTTTTATCTTTCCTTTTTTTTTTTTCCTCTTTTTAAAGAACATCTTTTAGCATTTCATATAATACTGGTTTGGTGGTGATGAACTTCTTTAGCTTTTTCTGATGTGTAGAGCTCTTTATCTGCCCTTCAATTCTGAATGATAGCTTTGCTGGGTAGAGTAATCTTGATTGTAGGTTCTTGTTATTCATTACTTTGAATATTTCTTGCCACTCCCGTCTGGCCTGCATAGTTTCTGTTGAGAAATCAGCTGATAATCATGTGGGTGCTCCCTTGTAGGTAACTGTTTTTCTCTTGCTTTTTGTAAGATTCTCTCTTTGTCTTTTGCTCTTGGCATTTTAATTATGATGTATCTTGGTGTGGTCCTTTTTAGATTCCTTTTGTTTGGGGTTCTGTGTGCTTCTTGGATTTGTAATTCTATTTTTTTCACCAGGTGGGGGAAGTTTTCAGTCATTATTTCTTTAAATAGATTTTCAGTGTCTTGCTCTCTCTCTTCTGGCACCCCTATAATTCTGATGTTGGTACCCTTGAAGTTGTCCCAGAGGCTTCTTACACTATCTTCAACTTTCTGATTCTCCTCTCTTCTTGCTTCTGTGGAGTGTCCTTTGCCTCTTTGTATTCCCAATTAAAAAATATATATATTTTATTGATTTCTTACAGAGAGGAAGAGAGAGGGATAGAGAGTTAGAAACATCGATATAAGAGAGAATCATCCATCAGCTGCCTCTTGCACACCCCCTACTGGGGATGTGCCCGAAACCAATGTACTGGAATTGATTCCGGGACCTTTCAGTCCATAGCTGATGCTCTATCCACTGAGCCAAACTGGTTTGGGCTGTATTCCTAATCTTTGACTTGATTCTTGTGTTCTTCTCGTCTGCTCCTGGGTATGTGTATATTTTTTATTTCAGTTAGTGTATGTTTAATTTCTAGTTGGTCCTTTTTCATATCCTTGAAGGTATTGTTAAATTTATCGGCCTTTTCTAGGAAATTCTTGCCCCCAGAACCTGGATTTCAAAGTGATTGGTTGCTTATCTCCCTTCAGGTTGAAAAAAAGCCACACTCCTCGTCATCCACCACCTTCCTGATGCGTGTACCTCTGTCCCTCAGCTTTTCAGCATTTGTGCTCCTTTCTCTTTCCTTCTAGTTGTAAGACCTCCATTCAGCCAGCTTTCCCGAGGTTCTGGGTGTTAGACGTTTTGTCTTTTAGTTGTTTTGAAATTGTTGTGCGAGGTGGCAGTTCAGTTGTTTACCTATGCCACCATTTTGGTTTCTCCCCATCACTGCTTTTAGTTGCAGTTTTAATTTCAGACCATCCTTTGTGGTGACTTTAGGTCCCTTGAGTTTTCAAAGCTGCCCGTGGCCTTCCCTGAGCTGGTCAGGTAGCATTTGGCGCCTTTTCTATCCACGAAGCTATGATAGCTATTTGGCTCTTCCTCTGGGTCGTCCACTATTCTTAGTATTTTGTGTTGACTTGTTTAACTCTCAGCAACAGCCCTTTGATAAAGAAACTGTGTTAATCCCCATTTTAAAAAAATAATATATTTTATTGATTTTTTTACAGAGAGGAAGGGAGAGGGAGAGAGAGTTTGGAAACACCAATGAGAAAGAAACATCAATCAGCTGCCTCCTGCACACCCCCTATAGGGGATGTGCCCGAAACCAAGGTACATGCCCTTGGCCGGAATTGAACCTGGGACCTTTCAGTCCCCAGGCCGACGTTCTATCCACTGAGCCAAACCGGTCAGGGCTGTTTATCCCCATTTTACAAATGGGCAAACTGAAGTTGAAGGTGATCAGGTGACAGAGATGGGGTTTGAATGCATCTGGTCCCAGCAGCTGGCTCAGGCCTGGGAAGGGTTAGGACCAGGATGGCTGTGAAGTCCTGGGCGGCCTGGAGGGTGCCAACGACTGATAGTCAGGCAGGCGGCACTGCTGCTCAGTGGAAGGTGTGTGTGTGTGGGGGGGGGGGGGCGGGGGGAGGTTGAGGTGCAGGGTCTTGTATTTAAAACAAGGAACTAGTAGCCTGGGGCACCCACGAGTCAGGATTCCTGGGGAGAATGAAGGTAGATGTAGCAAAAGTGTAATTACTGATGCGTTTTGGATCTGATTATCTGAAAGGACTCAAAAAGGAACTTTAGCTAACGTTTTATGGCATTTTTGTTTGTTTTGCTCTGTTTTCTGTGTGTGTTGCCAGTTATTTCAAAGGTTGGTTTTTAGTTTAATTATGTTCTTGTGGGTGGTGCCATAGGTAAGGTTCTTAGGAACCTAACTGAGGTGTGTCAGCTATTGCACCAAGACAGTGTTAGAGAGTGCTCTTGAGGTCCCCGGTGTGGGAAGGAGGGGAAGGACGCAGACCACAGAAGCCCTGGGTGGCGCCCACCACTTGTAGGTGGGGAGGAGACTTCATGCACCTGCCGTCCTCCCGGGGACCAGGTGTGGGTGCCGGCTGCCCTGCTGTGCCCCTTGTCCTTGGGCAGGCATGTTCTGGCTGTTCTCAGAGGGCTATCTATCTATCTATCTATCTATCTCTATTCTCCTCCTCTCTGTCAGTAGTGTTTATGTGCATTTATTTTAATATTACAAACACTATTAATTAATCCGGGTACGTCTTTCTCCCACGCAGGGGGTAGGAGTGACCTTCGTGATCATTTCAGTTCTGCCATTTCCAAGTGGGAAGCTGGGCAGGACCAGCCACCTAACCTGGAATGAGTTTATTTTCTCATCTGTGAAACGGGGAGGGAAGACGTACCCGGATTAATTTGCAGTGTTTGTAAAATTAAAATAAATGCACATAAACACTAATGACAGAGAGGAGAATAGAGATAGATAGATAGGTAGACAGACGACAGACAGACAGACAGCAAGCAAGAGAAGAGAGAGGGTTGGGAGATGGAGGGTAGGGGAAGGGGCCTGAGAGTGTGGAGAGCCTCTAGCTCACCCTTCAGACGAGCAGAGGGAGCTCAGGGTCAGGCCCTGCTCAGTTGTGTGTAAGGGAAAATGCCGTATGTATCAGGATGTTTGCATTTACCTAGAGGGGGGGTTTAGACTCAAGGCTGCACGTGAAGCTCCATGAGTTTGAGTGTTGGAAACAGGAATGAGAACAAGGTGTGGGGCCCTCCTGCCCTCCCGCAGTTCGGCCCCTATTGCGTCTCGTGGTAGCCTTGGCCCCTCCGGGCAGCCAGCTGCCTGCCTCCTGCCCTGCTATGGAAGTCGCTCTGTCTCTCCACCCGCCACACACCATCCTTCCTTGTCCTCGGGCAGGAGGAGATGCTGGTGAAATTCTCTGAGCCCAGTTCTGGCCTGGCTCCATCTCAGAACCGGCAAGGCGACTTTAGGTTTGTCGCCTCTGTTCCGTGTGTAAAATTGGGTGATAATACTGGTCATGTTAGTCTGTCCTGCTTTTTTCAAGGGTCAAGCGACATCATGTATGAGAAACATGCTGAGATGCACCAGATACCCTATGAATGCTCCTCCTAGGCCGGCTGGTCTCCTGTCGGTGGATTGTGGAGAAGTTGTGAACCTTGAAGTGCTTTTTTGGGGAGCTGCTCTCAATTAGTGGGAATCTAATTAGATTACTGGGAGTCAGAGGGGGGATAATAAAAATGAAATAACTTTTGAAAGAAATGTTTAATTTCCACTAATAACAGAAGTATTGGCCTGCAATTGTAGCAAAAGCATTTGAAGAAGATTATTTAAGATTAGAGGCCTGGTGCATGAAATTCGTGCTCAGGGGAGGGGGGGTCCCCTCAGCCCAGCCTGCACCCTATCCAATCTGGGACCCCTTCAGGGATGTCTGACCACATGTTTAGGCCAAGTGGGAGCAGGCTTAAATGAGCAGTTGGACATCCCTCTCACAATCCAGGACTGCTGGCTCCCGACTACCCTCCCCTGCCAGCCATCTTGTGGTGGCCATCTTGTGTCCACATGGGGGCAGCCATCTTTGACCACATGGGGGCAGCCATCTTTTGTCTTGGTGTGATGATCAATTTGCATATTACTCTTTTATTATATAGGATATTGGTGTGAGATGGGCAAGAGCTTGACTCTGAGTCCTTGCACCTTGGGCGTTCAGGGCCATCGCCAGGTGCTGCCTCCTGAGGGAGCCTTTCCTTCTAGGTTTGCTGGTGCCAGGCAGGGGAGCCGTGTACACTTCCAACTCCGAGGTCAAAATTCCCGAGGATAAACGTGAGAATTGGGAGGAGTTGGGAGGGTGGAGCCGGCCAGGGTCCTGTCTTCTCTATTTGCTGCTGCTTCCTCCCACTCACGTTGATCTCGTCTGTAGCCGCCAAGTTGTCCTGCTCCTACTCGGGCTTCTCCTCTCCCCGAGTGGAGTGGAAGTTTGCCCAGGGTGACATCACCAGCCTCGTTTGCTATAACAACAAGATCACAGGTGAGTCCTCCCCTTGGGTGCCGGGTTCCCAGGGCCTTCCCACCTCCTGCCTAACTGCCTCAGTGTCACGGGCACAGGTTCCCCAGCTCTCCAGCTCCCCCTGCGCCGGTTCCTCTCCCTGCAGCTCCCTTTGAGGACAGAGTCACCTTCTCCAACACTGGCATCACCTTCCACTCCGTGACCCGGAAGGACACGGGGATGTACACGTGCATGGTCTCTGAAGAAGGCGGCAACGCCTACGGGGAGGTCAGCGTCCAGCTCATTGTCCTTGGTATGTGCCAGGCCCTGTGCCCACTGGGCATTGTTGCTTCTCCCAATGCTGGGTGGGCTCTGCTGAGCCTGGGAGCTCGCTGGTGGTGCAGGTGCCCTGGGTGGGGACTCGGTCACAGTGAGGGAGGGAGGCCAGCATGGTGGCTGGGGTATCACCCTCGTCAGCCACTTGGCCTCCAGGAGCCCTCCCTGCCCTGTGGTCAGCATCTTCTCTTCTTTCCAGTGCCACCATCCAAACCCACAGTCAACATCCCCTCCTCCGCCACCATCGGGAGCCGGGCAGTGCTGACCTGTTCAGAGCCGGACGGCTCCCCCCCCTCTGAGTACCTGTGGTTCAGGGACGGAGCCCCGATACCTCTGGAACCCAAGACAAACCGTGCCTTCAGCAACTCTTCCTACAGCCTGAACCCCAAAACAGGGGAGCTGGTATGGTTGGGTGTGCTGAAAAGGGGGGGGGGGGTGACACAGGTACGAAACCCCTAAAGGTGGGGGAGGACCAAACAGCAGGGTGAGCTGGGCTTTAGGATCCAGAGACATAAAAGGCAGGCGCTTGGCTTCTCGCCAGGTCAGGGTGGTTTTCTGCCTCCAGGTCTTCGATCCCGTCTCGGCCTCTGACACTGGAGAGTACTCTTGCCAGGCCACGAATGGATACGGGACCCCTGTGATGTCCGCCGCGGTGCGCATGGAGGCTGGTGCGTGCGGGCAGGGGGCAGGGTGGTCAGGCACGGGCCTTTCCTGCGCGGACCGTGTGGCTGGCACCGTGAGCGAGCATCCTTGTGTCTCTAGTGGAGCTGAACGTCGGGGGCATTGTGGCAGCCGTCCTGGTCACACTCCTTCTCCTGGGACTCCTGGCTTTTGGCATCTGGTTTGCCCACAGCCGGGGCTACTTTGACAGTAAGTCCTCGGCGCAGAGGCCTTCCCTCCTCCCGTCCCCATGTTGGCTCCGCTCCGGCGCTGGGGGGCTGCACGATGGCTCCCCTCTCCCTGGCTGAGCTGCCTCTGATCTGCTGGGACTCACCGTCTGTTTCTTCTCTTCCAGGAAAGAAGAAAGGGTGAGTGAGACGCCGTGCCGGGGCCCAGGGTGGGGTGGAGGTGGAGGCCTGGCCTGGCGGGGAGACGGCCCCTCTGGCTCAGTGGCCTGCACTGTCCTCCTCCTCCGCCCCTTGTTCCCCTGAGGCCTCACGGTCTGTCAGGTTCTTAGTTCTGACCCGAAAGGTTGGCAAGGAGAGGGGCTCAGGTCTGACTGTCCGTCTTCTGCAGGACCGAGAGCAAGAAGGTCATTTACAGCCAGCCCACCGCTCGGAGTGAGGCAAGTGTTGTTGGGGAGGGGCTCTGGGGCCTGGGTGTGTGTGTTCATTGTGTGAACTGAAGAAGAGGAGAGGGCCTTGGCCGGTGTGGCTCAGTGGATAGAGCATCAACTCACGACCTAAAGGGATCTGGGTTCGATTCTAGTCAAGGCCCTGTACTTTTGTTGCAGGATCCCTGGCCTGGGTGGGGCTTGTGTAGGAGGCAACCAATGGATGTCTCTCTCTCTCTCTCTCTCTCTCTCTCTCTCTCTCTCTCTCTGTTCTCCCCTCCCTTCGACTCTTTAAAAATTAATGGAAAAATATCCTCAGTGAGGATGGCCCATAAGGAGGAGGAGGAGAGGAAGGGAAAGGAGGAGGAGAATGGGGAAGGGGGGGAGGGGGAGGGAGAAGGAAGGAGGGGGAGGAGAAGGGAGGGGGAGGAGGAGGAGGAGGAGGGAGGTGGGGGGAGACTGGAAAGATTGATGGGTCCGTCTCCACAGGGGGAGTTCAGACAGACCTCTTCCTTCCTGGTGTGAGCCCTCTGGTCTGCCGCAGCCTTCCTCCGGTGCTTCCAACTCTGGCCCTGAAGCCCGTGCCCAGGAGGCCTGGCATGTTCCTGCCCCGCCCGCGGCCCCTCTGTCATCATGTCGTCCTGTCATGATGTGTTTTTAATGTCAGCCCTGCCCCCTCCCCTCCTCCCGCGCTCAGGCCCTGGGGCCGCCTTCTCCGCGGGCAGCGCCCTGTCCTCCTGTCCTCGGCTGGGACCGCCGTCCCGGAGGTTTGTGGCCTCAGCGCCGCCCCCGAGTGTGCGGAGCAGAAGGACCGAGAATCTGGGAGCCCGGTGGGGCTGGCCAGCGTGGGGTGTGGAGGGTCTGGGCTCCGGCTGGAGGAGACCTGGGGCCCGGCCTGCCCGTGGCAACAGCACCTCGAGGCCCCACGGGGTGGGGGGTGCTTGGGGCTCCCTCGCCCGGGAGGTGAGTCCTTGGACGATGCTGGAAATAAACCCTTGGACCGGAAGCTTCTGTGGTGGGAAGTGAGGTTCTTCGGCTCCTTCGGACCAACGAGGAAATGCCTAATGCCCCGCCCTGCAGCCCGGGCCGTGGGGTCCCATCACCCCACCCTGCCTGCAGCACCGCACACATGGTGGGCACGGACGGCAGGCACCCATGGTGGGGCGGACGGCAGGCACCCGTGATGGGCACCCACGGGCTGACGGCAGGCACCCATGGCATGCACCCACGGTGGGGCTGCAGGACAGGGCGCCAGCCCAGCGGGCTCTCAGGCCTTCGGACAGCTGCGCCTCCTGCAGGAGGGGACACCTGGTGGCTTCACCTGTGGGTGCCGTTCAGGAAGAGACCACCTGGGCCAGCGTGCAGCTGTGTGTGTGTGTGTGTGTGTGTGTGTGTGTGTGTTTGGGTGTGTGTGTGTGTGTGTTTGGGTGTGTGTGTTTGGGTGTGTGTGTGTGTGTATGTGTGTGTGTGTTTGGGTGTGGGAGAGGGAGAGGGAGAGGGTGGGAGTGGGAGGGCAGGCTTGCCCAGCCTGGCCTTCCTCTTGCTCTGATCCTTCTTTGCTTTGGTGGCTGCCCCCGCAGGCCGGGCTATTGCACTGCTAAGAGCCTGTGTGCTATTTGGGGGACAGCACGCACCACTCTGCCATCCTGGGAAATCCCTGTGGGGGGGTCCCAAAAGAAAATCACCAGGCAAAGTTGCTCACCAATCAGAATTCCCAGACGGAAAGCAGAGGTTAGGACACGGTCAGAAGGAATGTGAAGTGGTTTCAATCTGGCCTCATGGGGAGAAGGTGGGAGTGAGGGAAGGGCCAGCGAGTTAGCTGTAACCACCTTGGAATTCACCTCTGGCTGCAACAGCCCCTTTGACTGGGAAAACATGTCAGCTTTGTGGAATGTTAAAACCATTTTTTAAACTAAGTTGTTCACATGAGTTTAAGTCCTGAAGTAAAACATTTAAAGAATTTTGTCCTTCATAATCCTTCTGACAATCTTACTGATTAAGAAATTTGCCCTGATCAGTTTGGCTGGGTGGATAGAGAGTCGGCCTGAGGACTGAAAGGTCCCAGGTCCGATTCTGGTCAAGGGCACATACCTTGGTTGCGGGCACATCCCCAGTAGGGGGTGTGCAAGAGGCAGCTGATCGATGATTCTCTCTCATTGATGTTTCTAACTATCCTTCTCTCTTCCTCTCTCTAAAAAATCAATAAAATATATTTAAAAAGAAAAAAGAAAAGAAAGAAATTTGCCCTGACCAGTTTGGCTCAGTGGATAGAGTGTCAGCCTTCAGACTGAAGGTGCAGCCTCTGTGGAGAACAGTATGAACTTTTCTCAAAAAACTAAAAATGGAAAAGAGAAACCAAGATGGCGGCATAGGGTAGACACCTGAATGCAGCCTACCACAACAAATTTGAATTTAGAACTGGAAAACAGGGGAGGCCTTGCCCTGAAGCACCGGACGGCTAGCTGAGAGGAGGCTCTGCCATCTGGGAAGGAGAGAGAAGGCGTGCTGACCCTCAGAAACTGAAGGTACAGAGAACTGTGTGCTCAAAAAGGCACTGGCTTAATCCAGGCGCGTGGCGAGGGAGGGCCGGGCGGAGATTGCTGCTGGCAGACTCCCGGTGTGTGAAGAGGGCGGACTGGGCTGAATTCACTGCTGGCTTACTCCCGGCATAGAGAGGGCAGTCAGCTAACGCGCTGCTGGCTTTCTTGTTCGAGAGGAAAATAAAATCACCCTATTGCTCTGATAGACAGCCCCAGTCAGGGAGAGGCCAGACTGTCAGGCAGCAGGCACAGATCTCGGAGTTGTGTGAAGCCAGAGACCATTACTGCAGGACTTGGGGAGGAGCCGAGAAGAAAACAAAGCTTGTCTGCACCAACCTGAGACTTCGCCCCATCCAAGCTGAGCATAGAAGCCCTCCCAGAGGCTGGTTTTCTCTAAGGAAGGACTGGCAGGAATCCAAAGCTTGTCTGCGCCTTTACCAAAGAGGTGCGTGTGCCTGCAACCAATCTTGCGAGACCCACCGTGAACAGGACTTTTCTAAGGCAAGGAACAGGGAACCAAAGATTGTCTGCGCCACCCTGAGACTCCGCCCCATCCAAGCAGAGTACAGAAGCCCTCCTAGCTGTGACACTGCTGATCCTCACAGCTAATTGGCTTGGAGATCAACACTTCCCAGTGATACCAACAATAAGCAAGGCTTAACAACAAGACTGCATACACAGCCCACAAAGGGCTACACCAAGACTGTCCACCTCAGGTAACTGGGAAGGCTGTGCTACTGGGCTCTACCAGAACACCTAGCACACAAAACTATTCCATCAAATCAGGAAAACAACTAAAATGCAGACAAGAGGCAGGACACAAGGGAAGGAGATGGAGGAAAAGAAAAGAATGGACTGAGTTCAAAACTACAGTTATAAGGCTTTTCAATAATATCCTAAAAAAACCAATAAAATAAATGAGACCTATGAGGATATGAAAAGGGATCAACTAGAAATAATAAGGGATCAACTAGAAATAAAGAATACATTGTCTGAAATAGAAAAAATATCACACAGAGGCCTAAAAACAGAATCGAAAATCGCAAGAATCAAGCCAAAGATTTAGAACACAAAGAGCCAGAGGACACTCCTCTACAGAAGCAAGAAGATAAGAGAATCCAGAAAGTTGAAGATAGTGTAAGAAACTACTGGGACAACTTCAAGCAAATCAACATCAGAATTATGGGGATTCCAGAAGAAGAGAGAGAGCAAGATACCGAAAGAAATAGTGACAGAAAACTTCCCCTACCTGGGGAAAGAAATAGACTTATAAGTCCAGGAAGCCCACAGAACCCTAACAAAAGAATCCAAAGGACCACACCAAGACACATCATAATTAAAACCCCAAGAGCAAGACAGAGAATATTAAAAGCTGCAAGAGAAAAGCAGGTAGTTACCTATAAAGGAGCACCCATACGACTGTCAGCTGATTTCTCAACAGAAACCATGCAGGCCAGACGGGAATGGCAAGAAATATTCAAGGTGATGAATAGCAAGAACCTACAGCCAAAAATACTCTACCCAGCAAAGCTATCACTCAGAATCAAAGACCAGATAAAGAGCTTCACAAATTAAAAAAAAGCTAAAGGAGTTCACCGCCAAGCCAGAATTTTATGAATTGCTAAAAGGGGTTATTTAGGAAGAGGAAGGAAATAAAGATAAAATTATGAAGAACAAATACGTAACTGTCAACAAATGAAACTAAAAACCAAGGGAATTAAAAAACCTGATGAACAATATTAGCTGGTGAATATAATAAAATCAGAGGTATGGAAGGGGAGTGGACTGATGGTTCTCGGGGAAAAGGGGAGTGGGGTTGTGCGAAGAGACTGAACAAGAACTGCACCTATGGATGAGGACATTGGGAAAGGACAGAGGGTGGAGTGGGAACGTGGTGGAGGGGAGCATTGGGCGGGGGGGGGGGGGAAAGGAACACATTTGTAATAATTTGAACAATAATGATTTATTTTTTTAAAAAAAAGGAAAAAACCCAACTAAAATGGAGTTCCCATTTGACCGAGTAATCTCACTTCTAGGAATATATCTCAAGAAATCATAAACACCAATCAGAAAGGATATATGCACCCCTATGTTCATAGTAGCACAATTTACAATAGCTAAGATTTGGAAACAGCCCAAGTGCCCATCAGCAGATGGGTGGATTTAAAAATTGTGGTACATCTACATAATGGAATACTATTCTGCTGTAAAAATGAAGGAATTCTTACCATTTGCAACAGCATGGATGAAACTGGAGAGCATCATGCTAAGCAAAATAAGTCAGTCAGAGAAAGATATCAAATGATCTCACTCATGTGTGGAATATAATGTACAATATATTTTTAATATATTCTATTGATATTTTACAGAGAGGAAGGTAGAGAGAGAGCTAGAAACGTCGATGAGAGAGAAACATCGACCAGCTGCCTCTTGCACACCCCCTACTGGGGATGTGCCCGCAACCAATGTACATGCCCTTGACCAGAATCGAACCCGGACCTTTCAGTCCGCAGGCCGATGCTCTACCACTGAGCCAAACCGGTTTCGGCTCTAATGAACAATATAAACCGATGAATAAAAATAGAGCCGACGCTCTACCACTGAGCCAAACCGGTTTCGGCTCTAATGAACAATATAAACTGATGAATAAAAATAGAGCCATGTGCCCCAGGGGCCGTGTTTCCCGGCAGAGCCGTGTGCCCCGGGGGAGACATGTGTCCCGGGAGAACCGTGTGCCCCGGGGAAGCAGTGGGGGGGGGGGGGAGAGGGGTGGTGTGAACCAGAGGAGGAGCAGATTATATTCCTGTGGTCATGAGATAGTCATCATAGAACAAGCAGACTTCCAAATGAGGAGCAGATTCTATTCATGGGGTCCTGAGATGGTCACCATAAAACAAGCAGATTGTCAAATGACAGGGGGGAGGGGAAGGAGACCTGGGGGGAGATAAGAGAACAACCGAAGAACTGGTTTGCATGCATATAAGTACAACCAACGAACACAGAACTCTGGGGAGGGCGGGCATAAATGGGAGGTGGGGAGGCCGCAATGGTAAGCTATGTACACATGTAATACCTTAATAAATTAAAAGAAGAAGAAAATAAGTCTACCTTTCATCTAGCACCAATATTCCACCTCTGTGTGCCAATCCACTCAGCAGGATGAGTCTTGTTTCACACAGAGGTACTTCTTGGAAAGTGAGCACCAGATGTTTCTCTTCACCTTCTTGCATGGATTGTCTTTGTAAGACACTCCAGGATTTTTCTTGTTGTACCTGGAGTGCTTTTCCATGCACACAACACAGATGTGGTTAGACATGTCCCCAGGTGAATCTCTGAAAAACGTTTGCCTGGGGTCATCCGTTGACGGCAGGTTTCCTTTTGTGGGTGGTGGTGGGCCGAAGTCCTATATCCACCAATAAGTTGCAGACAGTTTCTGAATATATCTGGTGAAAATAAACTGGCTTTTTTGAAGCAGCTTGCTGCTTTGAAGCACACAAAATATAAAAATTATAACTGGCCCACATAAAAAATTTTATGAAAAGCCGCTGGGGCTAGCGGTAATGACGATGAGACCAGTGAAGGCGGGTCATCTGGTCATTTTTGTTCAACCACCCATATATTTATTATAGTCCTTCACCAGCTGTGGTATCTGTATTTCTTGCACACTGCCATCTTTATTCCTTCTGTTAACTACTACATTTTGGGCTGGATCGAGTAGTTCGAAATAAATGTGATGGGCTTTCTATCCTGCCAAACTAAACATGTTACATTTTCTTGACATAGATAGCAACTGTCACCCCTAGTAAATTCTTTTACACTTTTCATTGACTTAGGAAACTGCTTCCTGTTTTGCTGCAGGATTCCACAATTCCTGTGTGTAATTCTGACCATGCATATTTAGCAAGGGTTACAGAGTTGTAGAACCGGTCCATGACAAGCACATGGGATTTATTTTCCATTGCACATGAGGTCAGGAGACGAATGACTCTATTTCCTACTGCACCCAAGTCTTTTATAGGCATTGGTTCAGCACCAGTGTAGATTTCTGCATTCAAAATGTAGCCGGTCTAACCTTCACAGAGAAGGAAAGACTTGATGCCCCACTTTGTGGGCTTATTCTTGATATACTGCATGATGGCCAAGAGGTTTTTTTGTTTTAAAAAATATATATATTTTATTGATTTTTTTTTTTTTTTACAGAGAGGAAAGGAGAGGGATAGAGAATTAAAAAAAAAATCAATGAGAGAGAATCATTGATCATCTGCCTCCTGTACACCTCCTACTGTGGATGTGCCTGCAACCCAGGTACATGCCCTTGATTGGAATTGAACCCGGGACCTTTCAGTCTGCAGGCTGACGCTCTATCCACTGAGCCAAACCGGTTTTGGCAGCCAAGAGGTTTTTTGTCGAGATCATCCCATCATCTAGGTTCAAATGTTGCTTTAGCAGATAGAAGTGGAGAAATTTGGGGAACAGACTTTCCAAGAAAGGCTTAACTTTATATGTCCCATCTATCTTACCGATATCTGTGTCTTCCTCATCAAATATGTGTAAAAAACTTCAAATCTGTCTTGAGTCATAACACTTCAAAATCCAGAAGAAAACCCAACAAAGTCAGAGCCCTCATTTGTCCAGTAATCCTGATAGCTGGGCTTTGTAAATATGTATTCCATATAGATCCTCAGTGCAAGAAAAGCCTTCATTTCTTCCACTGTGGCATCCTTGAAATTTTTGGCATTGTAGGAGTAGGGCTTTGCTATATGCAATTGGTGGACCTTGAGGTTGATTTTCTCTGTCAATTTTTTGCCAGAAAGTGTCCAAAACAAGGATAAAAAGTCAATCCGTGATAGATCCAGGAATGTTCACTGGACCTTTTCCATCCTCACTGAAATTCAGATGTGTATTTGGTGATACAAAATTCCTTCTCCAACCTTCATCACCACCTAGACATCTCCTCTCAGCTGTTTGAGGGACATGCACCCCTTCTCTTACTATCGATCTAGCTCTAGATCTATAAGGTTCAAGATTCTCCTCATCACTCGAGCTCTCACTGTCTGTGTCACTTGAACTGGAAACGTATTCTTAATGAAATTCTGACTCCTCGGAGTCTGAATCAACCAAAGTATAGATCACCCGTTGGACTGTGATAAGCCTAGACCTACTTCGCTTTCCTGTTGAAGTGCTTGGTTGTTCAGCCGCTCATTTCATTGTGAATTTTCAGAATTTTTTCACGTCAAACCACACAAAGTCAATTCAAACACATGGGGCAGACATTTGCAATGGCTAACCATGATTGGTTGGTTATTTTTAGTTTATGACATACTAGGCAAAGTACCAAAAATTAGGTACAACGGTAGCGGCAGATTTGGAAATTTCCAAAAAATTGGTACAGTGGTCTGGTAGGGTTAATTCTGCTGACTTATTACAGTTGAATAAAAATATAAACATTGTGTGGACAAAAAAAGAGAGAAAATTATCAGACATAGAGTTCGGAATAATGATGGCAAAGATACTCAACAGAATGATAAAAGATATAGTAATAATGAGAACAGAAAGAATTAAATAGCACAAAGAGAAGACAAGGATCAGATCAGTGAATTAGAAGATAGGATAGAAAAAAATCAGAGAACCAAAACGAAAAAAAAGCAATTAAAACACAGGAGCACAACTAAGGGAGCTGTGGGACAACATGGAACAACAATATTCAAATAGCAGGTGTGCCAGAAGAGGCAGAAAGGGAGAAAGGGACAGAGAACATGTTTGAAGAAATAATGGCAGAAAACTTCCCTAACCTGGAAAAGGAACATGTCACACAAATTCAAGAGGCAGAGTCCCAAGCAAGAAGGACCCAAACAGGCTCATGCCCAGACACATCATCATTAAAATGCCAAAAATTAAAGACAAAGAATCTTAAAGGCAGTGAGAAAAAAAAGCAAACTGTTACCTATAAAGGAGCTCCCATAAGGCCGTCAGCTGACTTCTCATCAGAAACTCTACAGGCCAGAGGGAATGGCATGAAGTACTCAAGGTAATGGTAAGCAAGGATTTGAAACAAAGATTACTACATCTAGCAAGAATCATTCAAAAGAGATGCTCAGCCCTAGATGGTTTGGCTCAGTGGATAGAGTGTCAGCCTGCAGACTGAAAGGGCCCAGGTTCGATTCCGGTCAAGGGCATGTGTATGCATTGTGAGCTCAATCTCCAGTAGGGAGCATCCAGGAGACACCTGATAAATGATTCTCATCACTGATGTTTCTATCTCTCTCCTCCCTTCCGCTCTGAAATTCAATAAAAAATATATTAAAAAATAAATATAATGGTCAACCCTTCCCATTTCCTTTTCCCTCAGATCAGAACACTGAAGTCGGTGGTCATAAAAATAAAATAATAGTCAAATAAAGAGCTCCCCTCCACCACACACAAAAAATGGCTAAAGGAGTTTATCACAATCTAGCCAGGATTATAAGAAATGCTAATGAGACTACTATAATAAGAATAAGAGAAAGAGAGATAGAGAAACTAAGGCATACATAATTAAAATGGTAACAAATAAGTGCCTATGAATAATATCCTTGCCCAGCTGGCATGGCTCACTGGTTGAGCATCAATCTATGAACTGGGAGATCACAGTTCAATTCCCAGTCAGGGCAAACACCGGGTTGTGGGTTCAATCCCCAGTGTGGGGCGTGCAGGAGGCAGCCAATCAATGATTGTCTCTCATCATTGATGTTTCTATCTCTCCCACCCTCTTCCTTCCTCTTTGAAATCAATAATAAATAAATATTTTAATACAATAATAACCTTAAATGTAAATGGGTTAAATGCTCCAACCAAAAGGCATAAGGTAGCCGAATGGATACAAAACCATGACCCAACTATATGCTGTCTACAAGAGCACTACCTCAGAACAAAAGACTCAAAAAGGATGAGTATGAGGAATGCAACAAAACTTTCCATGCAAATTGAAAAGAAAAAAAGCTGGGCTAGAAGTACTCATATTCAACAAAATATACTTTAAAATGAAGGCTACCAAAGAGATAACAAATGTCACTACATAATGCTATATAATCCAACAAGATGATATAACACTGGTAATCATATCCACTCAATATAGGAGCACCTAAATATATATATATTTTAAAAATTCTGGAGGACATTAAGGAAGAGATCAACAACAATACTGTCATAGTAGGGACTTAATACCCACTGACTTCCCTGGATAGATCTTCCAGACTAAAAATTAACAAGGAAATAGTGACCCTTAAAGGACACTGAATCAGATAGATTTAGTTGACATTTATAGAACATTTCACCCCAAAGCTCAGAATATGCACTCTTCTCAAGTGCACATGGACCATTCACAAAAATAGAACACATGTTAGGACACAAAACAAGTCTCTACAAGTTCAAGAAGATTGAAATCATATCAAGCATCTTCTCAGAGCACAGTGGAATGAAATTAGAAATCAACTACAATAAAAACACCCCAAAACATTCAGACACATAGATGCCAAATAGCATGTTATTAAACAGTGAATACATTACCAATGAGATCAAGAAAGAAATAAAAAAACTTCCTGTAAACAAATGAAAATGAACACACACAACCCCAAATCTTTGAGACACAGCAAAAGCTATCCTGAGAGGGAAGTTCATAGCACTATAGGCCTACCTAAAAAACAAAACAAAACAAAAATAAACTATTTAACCCTACTACTTAAAGAAATAAAAGAGGAGGACTGAAGCAAGATGGCGGCCCAGGAAGTCTCCTGGGCCGCCATCTCCTCAACAATTTGGAAAAAAACAACAGATAAAACCGAAAGGGATTGCACCAGACCCACAGGAAAGCTGGCGAAATGGGAAGGCTACAACTAGATGCAAAGCAGGACGCTGCTGCTGCCATGTGGAGTATAAAACTACAGCGAAACTAAACCTGCCGGAGCCGCTGCCACCGGGAATGAGGGAAGCCAGACCTCGCTCCGCCCCGGGGCCCAGGGAGTGGGCCAGCCCCGCCGGCCGCCAAGGGAGCTGATGGGGGCCTACGCTGCCGCCGCCGCCGCCGCCGCCGCCGCCACAGCGCCTTTGGCTCCTGCCTGGACGAGAAGCCCGTGAGCGCAACCTCCCAGCCCACCCGCAGTGCTGGAGAGGAGCGGGCACCTGGGCTCGGCCCCCCGCACTCGCCGCCGGGCGGGCAAAGAGATGGTGTAGTATCTCCCTGCCGGCCCAGCCCCCGAGCTTACTGTGCAGGCGAAGAAATCGCGCAGCGCCTCACCGCCCGCAACCAGCCCAGAAGTGGGAGGACTACAACTGGACACCAAGCAGGGCGCCGCAGCCACCATGTGGAGTTTAAAACTACAGCGAAACTGAACCTGCCACTGACGCCGGAAATTAGGTAAGCCAGACCTCACCCTGCCCTGGGGCCCAGGGAGTGGGCCAGCCCTGCCTCCACTACGAGAGCTGATGGGGGCCTAAGCCGCCGCCTCCGCTGCCGCCGCGCCTTCGCCTTGCCTTCACCGCGCCTTTGGCTCCTGCCTGGACGAGAAGCCCGTGAGCGTGAGCGCGACCTCCCAGCCCGCCCACAGTGCTAGAGAGGAGCGGGCGCAGCATCTCCCCTCCCGCACAACCAGCTCGGCCCAGAAATGGGAAGGCTACAATTAGGCACCAAGCAGGGCGCTGCAGCTGCCATGTGGAGTTTAAAACTACGCCGAGTGGAGGACTGAGAAGGTGGGGCAGTTCTGTGCCGTGCTGCCTTCCACTGGTTGAGACCTCCGAGAGCGAGGGCCTACCGAGGTTAGGATGCCCCTACTGTCGCCTGTGGAGGGGCAGCGCTGAGCTGGCCAATATTTGTGGTGGTGGTGCTGCTTGTCCTGGCTCAGGGGAAGCGTTCCACTAAGTATGAAAGACTGGGACATCGCGGGGACTCTCCGCCACCGCCCGCAGCCTGCTCTGCCAGGCCTTCGCACGCACTGTGCTGGCACTGCACCTCCCATTGGCAGACTCGGAGAGTCCTCTCTCCGCTGCCGCATGGCCAGGCCAGGGCATCAGACACTACCACCACGCGGATTTTAAAACTGCAGGGGAAATTGAGCCACAGGCGCTGCCATCGCTCCCGCACCTGCCGCCGCCCCCAAGAATGGGAATCCACCAAAATCAGAGCTCACTACACACCAGGCTCATAGAGAGTGTGGCTTCAGAAATTAGCCTCTGCATCCACAGCAGCTCCACATTCACAACAAAGAGGACACCATTGAGGGCGGACTCTCCCCATGTAGCCATCACAGCCCGCCCACAATCTTCCCAGCACACCCACCATGCTGGGAGGGAAATGGAGCGTGCTGGTGAGGAAATGGCACGGTGCCTTCCATTACCCACTCAGGCGAGCCCATTCTCTGATGCCACATGGCCAAGCCGAAGCTCTCACCACCACCGCCATGTGAACTTTAAAACTACAGTGGTAATTGAACCACAGGAGCGACCTTCAATATTTCACCTGGCACCGCCACTAGCCACTGCCGCCGAGAATAAAGGAAATCCACCAAGAACAGAGCTCACCACGCCTTGGGCTCAGGGAGTGGGCGACCTCAGAACTTAGCCTCCATGTCTGCAGCTGCTCCGCTCCCACACCGAACGAGACACCTTTGGGGGTGGTCCCCCCGCCTGAAACCATCTCAGACCAACTGCAGCTGTCCCAGCCTGCGCCCCATGCTAGCAAGGAGCTGGCGCAGCGCCTCCAGTATGCGACCCCAACACCCTAGAGGGGCCATGGGCCCCGGATGAGCCGTGTGTCCCAGGGGGCCGAGTGCCCCGGGTGAGCCGTGTGTCCCAGGGGGCCGAGTGCCCCGGGTGAGCCGAGTGTCCCAGGGAGCCGAGTGTCCCAGGGGGCCGAGTGCCCCGGGTGAGCCGAGTGTCCCAGGGGGCCGAGTGCCCCAGGTGAGCCGAGTGTCCCAGGGGGCCGAGTGCCCCGGGTGAGCCGAGTGTCCCAGGGGGCCGAGTGCCCCGGGTGAGCCGAGTGTCCCAGGGGGCCGAGTGCCCCGGGTGAGCCGAGTGTCCCAGGGGGCCATGTGCCCCGGGTAAGCCGTACCCCCCAAAGGGGAAGGGTGTCCCGGGTGAGCCGAGTGTCCCAGGGAGCCGAGTGTCCCAGGGGGCCGAGTGCCCTGGGTGAGCCGAGTGTCCCAGGGGGCCGAGTGCCCCGGGTGAGCCGAGAGTCCCAGGGGGCCGAGTGCCCCGGGTGAGCCGAGTGTCCCAGGGGGCCGAGTGCCCCGGGTGAGCCGAGTGTCCCAGCGGGCCGAGTGCCCCGGGTGAGCCGAGTGTCCCAGCGGGCCGAGTGCCCCGGGTGAGCCGAGTGTCCCAGAGGGCCGAGTGCCCCGGGTGAGCCGAGTGTCCCAGGGGGCCATGTGCCCCGGGTAAGCCATACTCCCCAAAGGGGAAGGGTGTCCCGGGTGAGACGTGTGTCCCAGGGGGCCTAGTGCCCCGGGTGAGCCGAGTGTCTTATGGGGCCGAGTGCCCCAGGTGAGCCGAGTGCCCCAGGGGGCCGAGTGCCCCGGGTGAGCCGTGTGTCCCAGGGGGCCGAGAGCCCCGGGTGAGCCGAGTGTCCCAGGGTGCAGTGTGCCCCGGGCGAGCCGTGTGTCCCAGGGGAAGCAGTGGGACCCAGGGGAAGGGGCGGTGAAAACCAGAGGAGGAGCGGACTCTATTCATATGGTCCTGAGATAGTCACCATAAAACAAGCAGACTGCCAAATGAGGAGCAGATTTTATTCATGGGGTCCTGAGATGGTCACCATAAAACAAGCAGATTGTCAAATGACAGGGGGGAGGGGAAGGAGACCTGGGGGGAGATAGGAGAACAACCGAGGGACTGGTATGAATGAACATAAGTACAACCAATGAACACAGAACTCTGGGGAGGGAGGGCATAAATGGGAGGTGAGGGGGGGCAATGGTAAACTATGTACACAGAAAATACCTTAATAAAATAAAATTAAAAAAAAAGAAAAAAAAATGAAAAAAAAATAAAGAACTAAAAGAGAACAAAAAAATCCCAAAGTAGAAGGAATGAAATAATAAAGATTAGAGCAGAAATAAATAACAGATACTAATATATATATATATATATGAAACCAAGAGCTAGTTCTCTGAAAAAATAAACAAAATTAATGAAGAGTTATCCAGACTCATCAAGAAAACTGTATTTCTTGCTGTAGCTCCTGCTGGATGGCCATTTGACAGTAGCTGACCTACACCCCATTAGAGATCCAGAAACTATTGTATCTAGTGGTCTGTGTGAGACAACACCAGATTTCAACTACCCTCATAAGGGACACATTCAAGAGGCAGACTCAATGAGCACCAAAGCCCCACTGGAACAAGTCCTTCCCCATAAATGTGTCTCCTGCATAGCAATTCTTCCATTATAGACACAGAGGATGCTCACAGCCAATTGGCCTGGAGGTCAATTCCTCTTAGTGACACCAACAACACTCAAGACTTAACTACAACAAGGCTGTACACACAGTCCACAAAGGGGTGCACCAAGAGTGTCCACCTCAGGTAACTGGGTGGCTGACCCCTTGAACCATATAGGACACTCAGCACACAAAGCTACCGTACCAACTCAGGGAAGCAGCAAAAATGAGACAAGGAAACAGATTACAAATGAAAGAAATGGAGAATAACAAACGATTGGGCATAGAGTTCAAAACCATGGTTATAAGGTTTTTCAAGAATTTCCTAGCCCAAACCGGTTTGGCTCAGTGGTAGAGCATTGGTCTGCGGACTTTAAAGGTCCCAGGTTCGATTCTGGTCAAGGGCATGTACATTGGTTGCGGGCACATCTCCGGTAGGGGGTGTGCAAGAGGCATCTGGTCGATGTTTCTCTCTCATCGACGTTTCTAGCTCTCTATCTCTCTCCCTTCCTCTCTGTAAAATATCAATAAAATATATATATTAAAAAAAAAAAAAAAGAATTTCCTAGAAAAGGCTGATAAATTTAATGAGATCCTCGAGGATATGAAAAAGGACCAACTAGAAATTAAACATACACTGATTGAAATAAAAAATATTATACAGCCGAAACTGGTTTGGCTCAGTGGTAGAGCGTCGGTCTGTGGACTGAGGGGTCCCGGGTTCGATTCCGGTCAGGGGCATGTATATTGGTTGCGGGCACATCCCCGGTAGGGGGTGTGCAAGAGGCAGCTGGTCGATGTTTCTCTCTCATCGATGTTTCTAGCTCTCTATCTCTTTCCCTTCCTCTCTGTGAAATATCAATAAAATATATTAAAAAATATATATTATACAGAGACCCAACAGCAGATTAGATGAATGCAAGAATCAAGTCAAAGATTTAGAATACAAAGAGGCAAAGGATACTCCTCTGCAGAAGCAAGAAGAGCAGAGAATCCAGAAAGTTAAGATAGTGTAAAAAGCCTCTGGGATAACTTCAGGCATACCAACATCAGAATTATGGGGGTGCCAGAAGAAGAGAGAGAGCAAGACACTGAAAACCTATTTGAAGAAATAATGACTGAAAACTTCCCCCACCTGGTGTAAGTCTATTTGACTTATAAGTCCAGGAAGGGCACAGAACCCCAAACAAAAGGAATCCAAAGAGGTACACACCAAGACACATCATAATTAAAATGCCAAGAGCAAAAGACAGAGAATCTTATAAGCAGAAAAAGAAAAAGTTACCTACAAGGGAGCACCCATACAATTATTAGCTGATTTCTCAACAGAAACTATGCAGGCCAGACGGGAGCAGCAAGAAATATTCAAAGTGATGAATAGCAAGAACTATAACCAAGATTACTCTACCCAGCAAAGCTATCATTCAGAATTGAAGGGCAGATAAAGAGCTTCATAGATAAGAAAAAGCTAACGGAGTTCATAACCACAATAACCAGTATTATATGAAATGCTAACGGTATTCTTTAAGAAGAAAGGAAAAAGAAGAAAAAGGTAAATATATCTATCAACAAGTGAATCTAAAAGTTAAGTGAATTAAAAATCCGAGGAACAGAATAAACTGGCGAATATAATATAATCAGGGGCATAAAATGGGAGGGATTGATAATTCTCAGGGGGAAAAGGGGTGTCTGTGTGGGGGGTACGGGAAGAGGCTGGACAAAAATCATACACCTATGGATGAGGACAGCGGGGTTGCGGGGAGGTAAGGGCAGAGGGTGGAGTGGGGACCGGGTGGAGGGGAGCTATGGGGGGAAAAAGGAGAAATAATTGTAATAATCTCAACCATAAAGACTTATTAAATTAAAAAAATAAACGTGGATGTGAACTTGCAGAGAATGCCCAGGCCTAGTCCGGTTTTCTAGCATCCACCTCCCCCCACCCCTGCCTCCCGCTTACCAAGGGGAGTTCTCCAGCTCTCAGCCACGCTCTCCCCTCCACCCCACAGCGTGTTGGAATGGGATGTCCAGGACAAAGCGGTGTGTCCCCCATGCAGGTCTCCATGTGGCCAGTGCGATGAAGAGAGCTGGACCAGTTCTTGGCTCTACCTTCGCAGGAAGCTGCTGGGCTGGGGAGAGCGGAGGACAAGACGGTGTGAGTCACCGCACCCGGCCCGCTTGGGGCAAACTTGGCCAGTTTGATTGGTGGGAACTGTCAGCTGTGCGAGGGGCTGTGGCTTTCTCAGCAGCATCGTTAGCTCTCAGTCAACCAGAAAGCCTCTGGGTGAGGAAACTGTGGCCAGACCAGTGGTGGCCGCACACTCCCGTCCCCCTGACTGGTGGCTGTGGGGCCTGTGCACAGAGGCTGCAGACAGCCGCCAGGCCACCTGCCTGTGGGGATGCTGGGGCCAGCTTTCACCTTCCTAGTCCTGTTCCTGCATGGACGGCTCAGCCAAGGTGAGGAGGCCCCATCTGCATTGTGTGTGTGTGTGTGTGTGTGTGTGTGTGTGTGTATGGACTAGGGGCCAGGCCCATGGGCGTCAGGTCCTGCCCCCTCTGGGTGGTGGGGCTCCCCATGGCCATTTGGAAATGGCTGAGCACCTGCCGGGGACAGGCTGGCGGAGGGTGGGGGCCCGGGCACAGCCTCGGGCTTGGTTACCTCCGTGTGGTGGGAGGGGTCCTGCCTGGCCTAAGGAGGCCAGGAAATAGCCTCTACCTGGTGCTATTGGCTGCGGAAAGGAAAGGGCTCTGGGCTGGGGTTTCCACCAGGAGGAGGTGGTTCTGGAGTCCAGAGACCACACCTCGTCCCAGAGGCAGGACCCTGGCGCCCAGGAGGGACGGCTGTCCTCTGCTTGTGGCCTGGCCCTCTGGCAGCACCAAGGCCACGGGCGCCTGCAGGGGGGAAGGTGAGACCACTGGAAGCTGCAGAGACTTCGCCAGGAAGTCTTCACTGCAGGCAGCCCTGCCTGGGAGACTTGGAGGGCATTGTGGTGGGTACTGAGGGCACCCTGGGCATGAAGCAAGGGCACAGGTCCATGACTGTTTGTCTGGGGCTGTGAGAAGGCTGAGCTCGGGCTGAGGGGGCAGGAGCCGGGCTTTGGGGATGAGAGTGGCAGAAGGTCAAGGTCGAGGCTGAGATGAGACGATGAGGCTGTGATGGGGTGAGCTCTCCCTCAGCGGCCGGCTCTGCTGGCAGCTCTGCAGCCCTGGCAGGCGGTGCTGGGTGCGGGGCACAGGCTCAGGCTAAGGAAACCACTGGCAGGGTCCTGTGGGGTGGGCCTGGTGGAGGCTGACAGAAACCACTCTTCAAAAAAAATGTATTTTATTGATTTTTCACAGAGAGGAAGGGAGAGGGATAGAGAGGTAGAAACATCGATGAGAGAGAAACATCAATTAGCTGCCTCCTGCACACCCCCCACTGGGGATGTGCCCACAACCAAGGTACATGCCCTTGACGGGAATTGAACCTTTGGTTGGCAGGCCAACGCTATATCCACTGACCCAAACCGGTCAGGGCAAAAACCACTCTTGTTTTAATTTTTTAAAGGTATAGTTAGAAAAAATTTTGGAGCTCCAGAGAAATTGTAAGAAAATGCTTGCATTTCTTCACCTAGATTCACCAGTTAACATCTAATCGCCTTTGCTTCATTCCTTTTCTCTCCACTGGCGTGTGCGTGCACCCAGAAGTGGATGCAGAGGATGGCTTGTTGAGCCACCTGAGAGTAATGCCTCTTTACTCCTAAATATGTTGGCACGTATCTTTTAGGAACAGGAATATTTCCTTATCATATGACTTCATCATAATTGTCAAATTTAGAAAACTAATGCTCTGCCGTGGAGTTCAGAGGCCACTTGTAAAGGTGCCGTTGGCCAGCAGCGCCGAGGCCGCCCGGCCGCACCGCAGACTTGCCCCCGCGGCCTGCTCCTTCCGGCGGGACAGTCACAGCCCCTTCCGGCTCGTCAGGTGTTTCCTCCGATTCAGAGGAGGAAGCCAAACAAGTGCTGCCGCCTTTGTTTTCAGTTCTCCCCGAGGATGACGCTTTCCGCTGATGTTTTCAGAGGGGTGCGCGGAGGGCGGGGTCTGAGAGGAGAAACACTGGTGCGAGAGGGACACCTCGGCTGGCCGCCTCCCTCCCACACGCGCCCAGGACCGTGATGGAGACCGCAGCCAGGCTCAGCCTGACCTAGTGGAACGGCCCCCTGGGTGCTCAGGCCAGCGCTGCACCCCAGCACCGGCCAGGGCTGGGGTTGGTTGGTTTCATCTCGTCCCTTCAGGAGGCATGATGACAGTGGAATGTTTGTTTAAAAACGTGGGTTCTGCAGAACGTAGTGACCGTGCCGGCCCTCACCCTCCAGCTGCGCAGCCGCCCCGGGCGCTCTGGGCCGGAGGAAGCCCCGGGGTCCGCCTCTCCCTGCGAGCCGCTCCCGCCCTCAGCCGGCCCACAGCCTCTCCCCGCCGGCCACTCCCTCCCCGGTTCCCGAACCCGAGCCCACCTCCTCAGCGATGTCTTCTTCCTCCTGAAATGGCAGGCCTGCCACCGAGGCCTGAGCTCACTGGGTTCCACAGCGCACCCCATCCCACGTCCCACGGCTTATGCCTGAGGCTGGCTCCGCGGCTGGCGCAGTGTCCCCCCGGCGGCCTGTCCGCTCTGGTCTGCCCGCTGTGGCCTGTCCGCTGTGGTCTGTCCCTGTGGTCTGTCCACTCTGGTCTGTCCCCTGTGGTCTGTCCGCTGTGGTCTGCCCGCTGTGGCCTGTCCGCTCGCTCTGGTCTGCCCGCTGTGGTCTGCCCGCTCTGGTCTGTCCGCTGTGGTCTGCCCGCTGTGGCCTGTCCGCTCGCTCTGGTCTGCCCGCTGTGGTCTGCCCGCTCTGGTCTGCCCGCTGTGGTCTGCCCGCTGTGGCCTGTCCGCTCGCTCTGGTCTGCCCGCTGTGGCCTGTCCGCTCTGGTCTGCCCGCTCTGGTCTGCCCGCTGTGGCCTGTCCGCTCTGGTCTGCCCGCTGTGGTCTGCCCGCTGTGGCCTGTCCGCTCGCTCTGGTCTGCCCGCTGTGGCCTGTCCGCTGTGGTCTGCCCGCTGTGGCCTGTCCACTGTGGTCTGCCCGCTGTGGCCTGTCCGCTCTGGTCTGTCCCTGTGGTCTGCCCGCTGTGGCCTGTCCCCTGTGGCCTGTCCGCTCTGGTCTGTCCCCTGTGGTCTGTCCGCTCTGGTCTGTCCCTGTGGTCTGTCCGCTCTGGTCTGTCCCCTGTGGCCTGTCCGTTCTGGTCTGCCCGCTGTGGCCTGTCCGCTCTGGTCTGTCTCCTGTGGCCTGCCCGCTGTGGCCTGTCTGTTCTCGTCTGTCTGCTCGCTCTGGTCTGTCCGCTCGCTGCGGTCTCCTCGCAGGCAGACTAGCATCTGGCCAGCAAGTTTTCCGGCTTCTATGGTTCTGGGGTGGGGATGCGCCTCCAGGTTCCTCCCGCGTGCAGTGAGGACATGTGTCCCTCCCGTGTGCAGTGAGGACGCAGCAGCCGCATCCTGGGGCAGCGAGGCTGGAGTGGAGGCGCGAACCGATTGCTGCGAAGCCAGGCCTCCAGCCCCAGGGCCCAGCCGAGGCAGCTGCTAGCTGAGCTCCATCATCAGAGTCCAGAGACCAAGCCATCACCCCTCCACCACCACTTAATGGAATAGAAAGTAAGAAAATGTTGAGATGAGCCGAAACCGGTTTGGCTCAGTGGTAGAGCATCGCGGTCTTTGGACTGAAGGGTTCGGACTGAAGGTTCGATTCAGGTCAAGGGAATGTACGTTGGTTGCGGGCACATCCCCAGTAGGGGGTGTGCAAGAGGCAGCTGGTCGATGTTTCTCATTGACGTTTCTAGCTCACTATCTATCTCTCTCCCTTCCTCTCTGTAAAAAATCAATAAAATATATTTTTTTAAAAAAAGAGAGAATGTTGAGATGAGATGATAAACCTTGACTGTGTAGCTCTTTGCTGAGGTTTCTTATAATCGTAACCAGGAATTTAGGGAGACCTCAACACTTTTAGCTTAGGGGAACATGTATTTGACTTAGGAGATATTTAGTTGTATTATTACATCATGTGAAACATTTGATTTTAATCTCCATTCCCGCTCCTCCCCTGGACGTGTTTGAGCGGCCGTAAGAGGCGCTGGGCTCCACGCCTTCCTCCAGGCCAGTATCTGCCCGGCAGCCAGTGCGTGGCACAGTGCGCTCAGCGCACACACAGCCGCACACGGGCCGAGGCAGCGGGGATGGAGGAAGGGGCCCGTGCCAAGCACTCAGAGGCAGATGGAGGGGAGCTTGGGTCAGAGGAGTTGGGGGACCTTCAGGGCACTGCCCACACAAGTGGGCCTTGGTCCTAAAGGTCACTTTGGACCCCAAATTCTGGTTTTGGCTGTGCATTCTGAGGAAACCCCAAAGGACACGCTGGAGGCTGGGAACAAAATGGGCAGCACCTGGGGAAGAGCTGAAGGGCTGTGGCTGACACTCGACTTCCCAGCGGGATTCAGAAGGCTGCGTGGGGGGTCGGCAAGCTCTTCTCTTCCTCAGAGTGAGTGGTGGCGTGTGGGGCTCAGAGACGCCCGGCCCGCTGGAAGGAGCTAGGGATGCTGAGCCTTTGCTTCTCGGCCACACCTTCCCCCGACGTGACAGGCACAGGGGCACGTCACTGCTGGTCAGACAGACGGCTCTGCGGCCACGCCTTTACCCCATGTTTCCCCCCTCCCCTTTCCAGCCCCGCCCCCCCGCCCCCCCCCCCCCCCCCGCATCCTTGGTTAGCTCCTGTGCGTGATCACAGTAGGCACTCTTGAATTGCCTCTTGCTCCACATCTGATGAGATTGCATTATTGTAGCTGATCATGTTGATGGCAGGACAAGGTTTCGTTGTCCACTGTGACGGCTGACTCACCATTCTGCCGTTGAGGAGGCTGGCTCCGGCTGGGTTTTCTGAGCCTTTTGTGGGTGCTCCATTAGAGTCATTCTGGGAGTTAACTGTGGTAGATTTTGGAATTTAATTAATTAGGTAATTAGACAGCTTCGTTAAGCCCTTGCTATGTTCCAAGACATATGCAAGGTTTTGTGAGGGAAAAGATGAAACAGATGTGGATTCTATCCTGAAAACAAGGAAGGACAGGAAATGCTGAGGTGGCTCAGAGGCAAGCTGTAGTAAGGCACCATGACCGAGGAAACGGAGACTCCGGTGGGTGCCGTGCTGGGCAGGGCCTTGCAGGATGCAGAGCAGTTTGGGAGGAGGGAGGACCCTGCAAGCCAGGGAGCAGCCTGGACAGAAGAGGGCGCACCCTGCAAGGCGGCCTCCTTTTCTGGGAGAGACTGGCCGGTGACAGTGCGGGTCCCAGCAGCGGCTGCAGTCAGGTGGCTGCTGAGGGCAGGGCTGCCTGGGGGGAGCAGGCCTGAGTGTCCTGGGAGGCGAGGGGGCTTGGGGAATGGGGTATCCAACTGCTGTGGGGCTTCGCGGGACGGTCCTGCGCCCACATCTGAGGCTCACGGTTCCCCAGACACGGGGCCCTGAGCTCAGAACCCGCCACAGTCCCGTTCTCAGAGGCCCCCTGCGCCTCCGCCCTGAGGGCGCCCTCCCCTCCCCTCATCCAGAGCCATTTCCTCTGACTCCCTCCCTCAGGGTCAGATGCTTCCCGTCACCCTTCCTCTTTGCCCTCCCTCCCTCCCTCCCTCCCTCCCTCTCTCCCTCCCTCCCTCCCTCCCTCCCTCCTCTCTCCTCTGCCCTCTCCCCTACCCTCACTCCCCCACCTCTGCTCCTGCCTTCCCTCCCCCCACCCTCACTTCCCCCCTCCCGCCCACCCTTCCACCCTCCCCCTATCCTCCTCCCCCTGCCCTCTCTCCTGCCCTCCCCAGGCTGCTGACACCTGCTCAGCGGATGCCACCTCTGTCTCCCAATCCCAGCCTGCTTCCCACTCACTCCATTTCCTCTGCTCCCTGCTTTGGTCACTGGGAGCCGCCTGGGCGGGAGCAGGGCTGGTGGCCATGTGGGTTATGGCAAAGGCCTGGTTCCACCGGCCGTGGGGCTCAGTGGTGAGCACCAGTCCATGGACTGGAGGTCACCGCCAGGGCACAGGCCTGGCTCCATCCCGGATGGGCGGGAGCTGCAGGAGGCAGTCAGGCGGTGATTCTCAGCATTGACGGTTCTGTCTCCCTCTCCCTTCCTCTCTAGAGTAGGTTTAAAAAGGTTCAATTCTGGAAGCATCTGCAGAGTAGAACTGAAAAGGGAGCGGCTGTGGTTGCATTGTCACCTTAGTTCTCTTCCAAGTTGCTCAAACTATGCCTCAGCTCCCAGCGCGATGGACAGCATTGCTCTGAAGCTGCCACTGTCGCCTCCTACCCCAGAGACCCTGGCCTGTCCGGCGTCTCCTTTCGATTTGGGGATGTGTTTCCTCTTGTGAGGCCGTTTTTTTGGTCTGTTTTGTTTTGTTTCATTTTGGACACCATTTATGAAAAGTTTTAGAAGTGATTTAATGCTCTGGTTTATGGTATTTTCCTCCAGGAATAACCCACAGTTCCCTCTGTAATCTAAGTCTATGCACATGATGCCACACGGGGTTTGAGTCTCTGTGAGAGTGAGTTCTTGTTCACTCTTTAATGGTATTTTTATTTACTCACTTTTACGGAGAGAGAGAGGAAGGGAAAGAGAGAAGTCAATTTGCTACTCCACTTGGTGATGCATTCATTGGTTGACTGGGGATCGAACCCACAATCTTGGGGTGACAGGAGACCCTCTCTGGCGGGGGTTCTTGTTCACTCTTAATTCTTAGTGTGTAGCCATTCCTGGCACCGACTCCGAGCCTGGTGGGTGAGGCACCCACTCCTCCTTTCTGAGCTCCTGGAGTTGAGTAAACTCTGCTAAGCTGCTCAGCCTTCCAGCTGCTTTTTATGGAATCAGATGCCTCCAGGGAACAACAGTAAAATCGCTCACCCTCTCACTTTCCTTCTTTCAGATCCTGGCCCTTAATATTTCACCGTTGTTTGGCCCTGGCTGGTTGGGCTCAGTGGATAGAGCATTGGCCTGCAGACTGAGGGTCCTGGGTTTGATTCTAGTCAAGTGCACATGCCCGGGTTTCGGGCTTGATCCTCAGGGTGGGTATGCAGGAGGCAGCCAATCAATGTTTCTCTTTCATCATTGATGTTTCTATCTCTCTCCCTTCCTCTCTGAAATCAATAAAATAAATATGTATTTTTTTAAACAAAGAAAGTTAGGTCAGAGAGAAAACCAAGATGGTGGCATAGGTAAACAACTGGTCTGCCGCCTCACACATCAATTTTAAAATTAAAATTAATATAAAGGACATCTATCACCAAAGACCATGGGAAGCCTGGCTGAAAGAGAAAGGAGTGCAAACGCTGAAAAGCTGAGGAGCCGAGGTACAGAGGCACGCGAATCACGAATCCGGCTGGTGGCTGGCGACTGGGCATGAGGCTCTTTTTGGGGTCACGTGGGGGACCCAGATGCCTACAGGGAGAAGCTGGTCTGTTGGTCATGGGGTCCGAAAGTGAGGGTGACTCTCTTGCAGAGGTGTGCGCAGCAATCACTGTTTGCTGTGCTGGATCCCAGGGACAAGGGGACTTGGAAACCTGGAAGGGCAGGGAAGGCTGAAGGCAGCTATCGCTGTTAGCCACACCCCAGCCTAGTGAGGTACTGAGACCCGCCCCACCCAGAGGCCCCGCAGGCACATTCTACAGACCCGCCCAGGCACCACACAGCTGCTTTTGCATATAAATGGCCTGTATTGTGGCAACTTAACGATATAAACTGCAGCTCCAGCAACAGAACCGCCTAGCAAATGAACTGTACCCCATTGGTGATCCAGAAGCCAGTGTTCCTAGTGGTCCGTTTCAACCCCTCACATCCATAAGTGACACATTCGGGAGATGGACTCAGTGAGCACCAAAGCCCCACTGAAACAAAGCATGTCTCCAGCGCAGCAGTTCTTCCTTTATAGACACAGCTGGTCCTCACAGACAATTGGCCTAGAGATCAATTCCTCCCAGAATACCAAAAGCAATCACGGCTTAATTACACCAAGACTTTGCACTCAGCCCACAAAGGGATATACCAAAAGTGGTCAACTCAGGTGATTGGGGAAGCTGAGCTACTGGCCCCTATAGCTCACCTACCACACAAAGCCACTCCATCAACAAAGGGAGGCAGCCATAATGAGGAGACAGAAGCATGTCACGAACAGGAGAGATAGAGGAAAGTAAAGCACAGGACTACACAGAGTTCAGAATCACATTTATAAGATTACTCAAGAATCTTCTAAAAACCTTTGAGAAACTTGATGAGACCTCCAAGAAGCTTGGTGAGACCTTCACGGACCTTAATGAGAATACAAAAAAAAAAAAAATAGGGAAAAGGACCAGACAGAAATTAAGCATACACTGTCTGAAATAAAAAATATACAGAAACTTGCCGAAACCGGTTTGGCTCAGTGGTAGAGCATTGGTCTACGGACTACAGGGTCCCGGGTTCGATTCCGGTCAAGGGCATGTACATTGGTTGCGGGTATATCCCCAGTAGGGGGTGTGCAAGAGGCAGCTGGTCGATGTTTCTCTCTCATCGATGTTTCTATCTCTCTCCCTTTCTCTTTGTAAAATATCAATAAAAAAAATTTAAAAAAAAGAATATACAGAAACTCAACTGTAGATCAATATACCCCAAGAATAAAACCAAAGATATGGAATATAAGGAAGAAAAAAATCACCCAACCAGAGAGGCAGAAAGAAAGAAGAATCCAAAAGTGTGAGGATAGTGTAAGGAGCCTCTGGGATGGCTTAAAGCGTACCAACATCCAGATTTTTGGGGTGCCAGAGAGAGAGAGACCAGGATATTGAAGGCCTACTGAAAGAAATTAATACAGAAAACTTTCCCTACCTGGTGAAAGAAATAGACTTATAAGTTCAGGAAGTGCATAGAACCCCAAACAAGAGGAATCCAAAGAGGACAACACCAAGACACATCATAATTAAAATGCCAAGGGCAAAAGACAAAGAGAATCTTACAAGCAGCAAGAGAAAAACAACTAGTTACCTACAAGGGAGTACCCATACGACTGTCAGCTGATTTCTCAACAGAAACTATGCAGCCCAGAAGGGAGTGGCAAAAAATATTCAAATTGACAAACAACAAGACCCTACAACCAAGATTACTCTACCCAGCAAAGCTATCATTCAGAATTAAAGGTCAGATAAAGAGCTTCACAGACAAGAAAAGTTAAAGGAGTTCATCAACACCAAACCAGGATTATATGAAATGCTGAAGGGTATTATTTAAGAAGAGGAAGAAGAAGAAAAAGGTAAAGGTAAAAATTATGAACAACAAAGAGTCATCAAATACATACCCACCAACAAGTGAATCAAAAAATCAAGTGAATATAAAAAAATCTAAAGAACAAAATGGACTGATGAATATAATAGAATCAGGGACATAGAAAGGGATTGGACTAACAGTTCTCAGGGGAAAGGGGGTCTGAGGGGTGCAGGAAGAGATTGGACAAAAATCTTACACCTATGGATGAAGACATGGGAGGGGTAACAGCACAGGGTGGAGTTGGGAATCAGGTGGAGGGGAGCTATGGGGGAGGAGGGGGGAAAGAGGGACACCTGTAATAATCTGAATAATGAAGATTTATTATTTAAAAAAAGAAAGTTAGGTCAGAGTCTGTATTACCATTGTAAAAAAAAAAAATGCATTCTGATACCCCCCCCCCCATTTCATTAGCTCTCTGACGCTTTTAACAAATGTCCTTATATTTTGCCCATTTTTCTTCTTATTCTTAGTGAAAGTGTTGGTTAGCATGTCTCTATCTGGTCTTCTGTGATCAGATTAAAACTCCTTGGTTGGTTCCTTATCTCAGGCACTAGTGTGTGCTGTGGACCACAAGTATGACCTGGTCCCAGATGCCGGAATTCTGGGTCAGAAGCCATGCTGACATATAAGAAGTCTGGACTCCACAGGACTCTGGGATGTGGGACAGTGCAGACGGAACACCAAACCCTTTCTATTATTTATTTATTTATTTATTTAATTTATTTATTTTTAAAATAAATTTTTATTACTCAGATTATTACAATTGTGTCTCCTTTTTCTACCCCAAAGCTCCCTACCACCCAGTTCCCTTCCCACCCTCTGCCCTTACCGCCTCTCCCCCCAATTGTCCTCATCCATTGGTTATACGATTTCAATCCAGTCTCTCACTGCTTCCCCACTCCCTTATCCTTCTGATAATTATCAGTCCACTCCCTTTCTTTGCCCCTGATTCTACTATATTCACCACTTTATTCTGTTCCTTAGATTTTTTCCCTTCTCTTTTCCTTTTTTTCAATATATGAATTTCAAGTGGGACACTCTCTCCCATTTGTTTTTGTAGGAAAACACAACAAAGTGTTCTGTAGGAAATGGCTGCAGACTGTCCAAATGTCTCAGGACCATACGATATTTATTATTTTAAATAATCTTTTTAAAATTAAATTATTATCTGTGTACATATCTTAAAATTGCCCCCCCGACCTCCCATACATGCCCTCCCTCCCCAGTGTTTTGTGTCCATTGGTTGTACTTATATGCATACAAGTCTTTCAGTTGATCTCTTATCTCCCCAGATCTCCCTACCCTTCCCGAGTCATTTGATAGTCTGCTTGTTGTTTTACTGTCACTATATCTATCTTATGGTTCATCAATTTATAATGTTCTTTATTATCTGTAAATGAGTGAGGTCATGTGGTGTTCCTCTTTCATTGATTGGCTTATTTCACTCAGCATGATGTTCTCCAATTCCATCCAGGTTGCTGCAAATGATGAGAATTCCTTCTTTTTTATGACAGCATAGCATTCCATTGTGTAGATGTACCATAGTTTTTTGATCCAATCATCTGCTGATGGGCACCTAGCCTGTTTCCTAATCCTAGCTATTGTAAATTGTGCTGCTATGAACATAGAGGTGCATATATCCTTTCTGATTGGTGTTTCTTGTTTCTTGGGATACATTACTAGGAGTGGGATTACTGGGTCAAATAGGAGTTCCATTTTCAGTTTTTTGAGGAAGCTCCATACTGTTCTCCACAGTGGTTACACCAGTCTGCATTCCCACCAACAGTGCATGAGGGTTCCTTTTTCTCTGCAACTTCACCAACACTTGTCGTTTGTTGATTTGTTGATGTTGGCCATTCTGACAGGTGTGAGATGGTATTGCATTGTTGTTTTGATTTGAATTTCTCGGGTAATTAGTGACTTTGAGCATGTTTTCATGTGCCTCTTGGCCTTCCTTCTGTCTTCTTCTGAGAAGATTCTATGAGGTCCATTTCCCATTTTTTAATTGGCTCATTTATCTTCATTTTTTATTATTATTTTTAAAATATATTTTATTGATATTTTACAGAGAGGAAGGGAGAGAGATAGAGAGCTAGAAATGTCGATGAGAGAGAAACATCGACCAGCCGCCTCCCCCACACTCTCTACCAGGGATGTGCCCGCAACCAATGTACATGCCCTTGACCGGAATTGAACCCGGGATCCTTCAATCCGCAGACCGAGGCTCTATCCACTGAGCAAAACCGGTTTGGGAAATTTATCTTCCTTTTATTAAGTTGTATAAGCTGTCTGTAGATGTTGGAGATTAAACCTTTATCAGTGATAACATTTGCAAATATATTCTCCCATAGAGTGGGCTTTCTTGTTGTTTTGTTGATGGTTTCTTTTGCTGTAAAAAAGCTTTTTATTTTGACGTAGTCCCATTTGTTTATTTTCTCTTTAGCTTCCATTGCCCTAGGGGCAGTATCAGTGAAGAAGTTCTTTTGGCATATGTCTGAGATTTTGCTGCCTGTGGATTCCTCTAGTACTTTTATGATTTCCCATCTTATGTTTAAGTCCTATATCCATTTTGAGTTTATTTTTGTGTATGGTGTAAGTTGGTGATCAAGTTTTATTATTTTGAATGTATCTGTCCAATTTTCCCAACACCATTTATTGAAGAGACTGTCTTGACTCCATTCTATATTTGTGCCTCCTTTGTCAAATATTAATTGAGCATAGTGATTTGGGTTGATATCTGAACTCTCTATTCTATTCCATTGATCTATATGTCTGTTCTTGTGCCAGTACCAGGCTGTTTTGAGAACAGTGGCTTTGCAATACAGCTTGAAATCTGGTATTGAGATCCCTCCTACTTTACTCTTCTTTCTCAGGATTGCTATGGCTATTCAGGGTGTCTTATTGTTCCAAATGAATTTTTAGAGAGTTCTTTCTAGGTCTGTGAAGTATGTCATTGGTATTTTAATGGGGAGTGCATTGAACATATAAATTGTTTTGGGAAGTATGAACATTTTGATGATGTTGATTCTATCAATCCATGAACATGGTATGTTCTTGCATCTGTTTACATTTTCCTCTATCTCTTTTTTTCAGTGTCTTGCTGTTTTCTGTGTATAGGTCTTTTACCTCCTTAGTTAAGTTTATTCCTAGGTATCTTAATTTTTTGGTGAGATGGTAAATGGGATTGATTTTTTAAGTCTGTGTTTCTGTAAGTTCACTTTTGGTGTATAGAAATGCCATAGATTTCTTGGCGTTGATTTTGTATCCTGCTACATTGCCAAATTCATTTATTAAGTCTATTAGTTTTTTGATGAAGTCTTTTGGATTTTTTATGTACAATATCATGTCATCTGCAAATAGGGACAACTTTACTTCTTCTTTTCCAATTTGGATGCCTTTTATTTCCTCTTCTTCTCTAATAGCAATGGCTAGTACTTCTAGCACTACGTCAAAGAGGAGTGGTGAGAGTGGGCATCCCTGTCTTGTTCCAGTTCTTAGGGGGAATGGTTTTAGTTTTCTCCCATTGAGTATGATGTTTGCTGTGGGTTTATCATGTAAAGCTTTTATTATGTTGAGGTATGATCCTTGTACTCCCACCTTGTTGAGAGTTTTTATCAGGAAATGGTGTTTGATTTTATCAAATGCTTTTTCTGCATCTATTGATATGACTATATGATTTTTATCTTTCAATTTGTTTATGTGATATATCACGTTTATTGATTTGCGGATATTGTACCACCCTGGCATTCCCGGGATAAATCCTACTTGGTCATGTTGTATGATCTTTCTGATGTTCTGCTGGAGCCGATTTGCTAGAATTTTGAGGATTTTGGCATCTATGTTCATGAGGAATATTGGCCTGTAATTCTATTTCATTGTGTTGTCTTTATCTGGTTTTGGTATTAGGGTGATGCTAGCTTCATAGAAGGAGTTTGGAAGTGTTCCTTCCTCTTGAATTTTTTGGAATAGTCTGGAGGAGGATAGGTTTTAGTTCTGCCTTGAATGTTTGGTAAAACTCTCCTGTGAAGCCATCTGGCCCTGGGCTTTTGTTTGCTGGAAGCTTTTTAAAATTTTTTTAATTAAGATATTATATGTGTACATAGCTTACCATTCCCCCCCCCCCACCTCCCATAAATGCCCTCCCTCTCCAGAGTTCTGTGTTCGTTGGTTGTATTTATATTCATGCATACCAGTCCTTCGGTTGTTCTCTAATCTCCCCCCAGGTCTCCTTCCCCTCCCCGCTGTCATTTGACGATCTGCTTTTTTTATCGTGACTATCTCAGGGTCACATGAGTAGAATCCGCTCCTCATTTGGCAGTCTGCTTGTATTATGGTGACTATCTTAGGACCACATGAATAGAGTCCGCTCCTCTGGTTCTCACCGCCCCTTTTCCTGCTTCCCCTGGGACACACGGCTCGCCCGGGGCACACGGCCCCCTGGGACACAGGGCCTCCTCGGACACACAGCTCACCTGGGACACCCATCCCCTTTGGGGGACACGGCTCACCTGGGGCACACAGCCCCTTGTGACACACGGCTCACCCGGGGCACATGGCCCCCTGGGGCACACGGCTCACCCCACCCGGGGCACACAGCCCCCTGCGACACACGGCTCACCTGGGGCACACGGCCCCATGGGGCACACGGCTCACCCGAGGCACACGGCCCCCTGGGATATATGGCTCACCCAGAGCACTCAGCCCCTCTTGAGCGCTGGGGTTGTGTATTGGAGGCACCATGCTAGCTCCTCGCTAGCTCGGTGGGCAGGCTGAGATGGCTGCAGGTGGGGTGACCGCCCTCAAAGGAGTCTTGTTCGGTGCGGAAGCGGAGCAGCTGCAGACGCGGAGGCTAAGTTGTGTGGGCGCCCATTCCCTGAGCCCAGGGCGTAGTGAGCTCTGTTCTCGGTGGATTTCCTTTATTCTTGGCGGCGGTGCAGTTGCAGGTGGCAGTGGTGGGTGATACAGTGACGGTCGCTCCTGTGGTTCAATTTCCACTGTAGTTTTAAAGTTCACATGGCGGCAGTGGCGAGTCAGACGCTGTGCCATCTCTTTGTCATCACTGTGTGCGGAGAGGACGGGCCAAGCAGAGCCAGCTGCGGGCATCTGGACTCGCTGTGCCGCAGATGGCGCCCATCCCCCTCCAGTGCGGTGCATGGAGGTTGGGCCGAGCTGGCTGTGAGCTGGGAGACAGACACTGCGCCGTCTCTTTGTCGTCACTGTGCGCCATCCCCCTCCAGCACGGCGCGAGCGGAGACCAGGCCGAGCCGACGACGGGCCAGGAGACGCCATGCCAGCACCTCACTGGTACGGCTGGGACAGCTGTGTGCCAGGATGGTTGCGGGCAGGGAGGCTTCTAGTCTGGGCAGGCGCCGAAAGCGCGGCGGAGTTCCCGAATCTGCTCCCTGTTTCCCACGGCGGACCAGCCGGGGTGGCCTAGTCCCTGGGCCCCAGGGCGAGCGAGGTCTGGCTTCCCTCATTCCCGGTGGCAGCGGCTCTGGCAGGTCCAGTTTTGCCATAGTTTTAAGCTCCACATGGCAGCAGTGGTGCCCTGCTTGGTGTCTAGTTGTAGCCTTCCCCTTTCACCAGTTTTCCTGTGGGTCCGGTGTGATCCCCTTTGATTTTAGCTGTTGTCCTCCTCCAAATTGTTGAGGAGGTGGCAGCTTAGGAGACCTCCTAGGCCACCATCTTGTTTCGGTCCTCGCTTTTTAAAAAAAATAAATCTTTATTGTTCATATTATTACAATGTTCCTCTTCTCCCTCCTAAAATGCACCCCTCCACCAGGTTCCCACCCCACCTTCTGCCCTTTCCCCACCTCATCCATAGGTTCACAGTTTTTATTCAATCTCTTTCCGCACCCCCCTCTCCCCTTTCCTTGAGAATCATCAGTCCACTCCTCTTCCATACCTGATTCTATTATTCACCAGTTAATATTGTTTATCAGATTTTTTAAACCTTATTGTTTTTGTACTTTTAAAATTTACTTTTTACAGAGAGGAAGATAAAGGGATAGAGAGTTAGAAACATCGATGAGAGAGGATCATAGATCAGCTGCCTCCTGCACACTCCCCACTGGGGATGTATCTGCAACCAATGTACATGCCCTTGGCTGGAATCGAACCCAGAACCTTTCAGGCTGCAGGCCGACACTCTATCCACTGAGCCAAATGGGTTTCAGCATTCATCAGATTTTTTAATTGCCTTGGTTTTTAGTTTCACTTGTTGATAGTTACATATTTGTTGTTCATAATTTTTATCTTCATATTCTTCCTCTTCCTAAATAACCCCCTTAAGCAATTCATATAATTCTGGTTTGGTGGTGACGAACTTCTTTAGCTTTTTTTTAATTTGTGAAGCTCTTTATCTGGCCTTCAATTCTGAGTGATAGCTTTGCTGGGTAGAGTATTTTTGGCTATAGGTTCTTGCTATTCATCACCTTGAATATTTCTTGCCATTCCCGTCTGGCCTGCCTGGTTTCTGTTGAGAAATCAGCTGACAGTCATATGGGTGCTCCTTTATAGGTAACTACCTGCTTTTCTCTTGCCACTTTAAATATTCTCTCTTTGTCTTTTGCTCTTGGAATTTTAATTATGATGTGTCTTGGTGTGGTCCTCTTTGGATTCTTTTGTTTGGGATTCTGTGTGCTTCTTAGACTTGTAAGTCTATTTCATTCACCAGGTGGGGGAAGTTTTCTGTCACTATTTCTTCAAATATGCTTTCGGTATCTTGCTCTCTCTCTTCTTCTGGAACCCCCATAATACTGATATTGGTTCGCTTGAAATTGTCCCAGAGGTTTCTTACACTATCTTCAACTTTCTGGATTCTCTTGTCTTCTTGCTTCTGTGGAGGAGTGTCTTCTGGCTCTTTATGTTCCAAATCTTTGGCTTGATTCTTGCGATTTTCGATTCTGTTTTTAGGCCTCTGTGTGATATTTTTTCTATTTCAGACAATGTATTCTTTATTCCTAGTTGATCCCTTTTTATTTCTAGTTTATCCCTTATTATTTCTAGTTGATCCATTTTCATATCCTCATAGGTCTTGTTTATTTTATTGGCCTTTTCTAGGAAAAACCTTATAAGCGTGGTTTTGAACTCAATGTCCATTCTTTTCTTTTCCTCCATCTCCTTCCCTTGTGTCCTGCCTCTTTTCTGCATTTTAGCTTCTTCCATGATTTGATGAAATATTTTTGGGTGCTAGGTGTTCTGGTAGAGCCCAGTAGCACAGCCTTCCCAGTTACCTGAGGTGGACAGTCTTGGAGTAGTCATTTGTGGGCTGTGTGTGCAGTCTTGTTGTTAATCTTGCTTGTTGGTATCACTGGGAAGTGTTGATCTCCAAGCCAGTTGGCTGTGAGGATCAGCAGTGTCTCAGCTAGGAGGGCTTCTGTACTCGCTTGGGTGGGGCAGAGTCTCAGGGTGGTACAGACAAGCTTTGGATTTGTCCTTCCTCTGGAGAGTCTAATTTGCGGCGAATGAGAAAGCCATCCTCAAGGAGGGCTTCCGGGCTCCACTTGGATGGGCGGAGTCTCAGGGTGGTGCCAACAAGCTTTGGTTTCTCCTCAGCCCTTCCCTGAGTCCCGCAGTAATGGCTGCTGGCTTCACACACCTCCAAGAGATCTCTGCCCACTTCCTGACAGTCTGGCCTCTCCCTGACTGGGGCCGTTTATCAGAACAATATGGTGGTTCTGTTTCCTTCCAAACAAGAACGCCAGCCATGTATTAGCTGTCCACCCTCTCTGTGTGCCAGCTGCAAACTCACCCGCTCTCTCTTTGCCGCAAGTAAGCCAGCAGCAAACTCAGGCAGCTGCCCTTTCTCTCACACAGATCTCCGCACCTTTACAGTTCTCAAGGCTCAGTGTGCCTTCGCTCTCCTTCCTGGGTGGTAGCGCCTCCTCTCAGCCAACCATCCAGCACTTCAAGGCGATGTTTCCCCTGTTTTCCAGCTCTAAATTCAAAATTGTTGTGGTAGGCTGCATTCAGATGTCTACCCTATGCTGCCACCTTTGTTTCTTCTGTTTGCTGGAAGCTTTTTGATGACTGCTTCAATTTCTTTCAAAGTCACTGATCTATTGAGGTTTTTAGATTCTTCCTGATTGAGTTTTGGCAGGTTATATTTTTCTAGGAATAGGTCCATTTCCTCCAGGTTGTCCAGTTTGTTGGAATAGAGTTGTTCGTAGTGTTTTGTAACAATCCTTTGTATTTCGGCGGGGTCTGTTGTTATTTCACCTCTTTCATTTCTGATTTTGTTTATTTGGGTCCTCTCTCTTTGTTTCTTGGTTAGCCTGGCTAGATGTTCATCAATCTTGTTTATTCTTTCAAAGAAACAGCTCTTGGTTTTGTTGATCTTATGTATTGTTTCTTTGGTCTCTATGTCATTTATCTCTGCTCTGATTTTTGTTATTTCCTTCCTTCTGCTTACACAGGGCTTTTTTGTTGCTCTTTTTCTAACTGTTTGAGTTTTAGAGTTAGATAATTTGTTACCATTTTTTCTTGTCTTTTACAATAGGCTTGCAGAGATATGAACTTCCCTCTCAAGATTGCTTTTGCTGTGTCCCATAGATTTTGGATTGTTGTGTTTCCATTGTCATTTGTTGCCATGATGTTTTTAATTTCTTCCTTGATTTCCCTGGTAACCCAGTCCTTGTTCAATAGCATGCTATTCAGTCTCCATGTATTTGATTTACTTGGATTATTTTTATTGTAGTTGATTTCCAATTTTATGCCACTATGATCTGAGAAGATGCTTGATATGATTTCTATCTTCTTGAATTTGAAGAGACTTTGCCTATGTCCCAATATGTGGTCTATCTTTGAAAATGACCCATGTGCACTTGAGAAGAATGTGTATTCTGTGGCTTTGGGGTGAAATGTTCTGAAGATATCGATTAATTCCATCTGGTGTAGTGTGTTATGTAGAGGGCCAAATGGAAAGTTACCTGGACATTCTTTAGATTGTTGCTGACTAGGCCCGGGATATTGGCAGAATCATGTCAGTTGCACTCCCATCCTGGGAGTACAGAGATGTTCTTAGTTCCTGGCTTGTGTTTATCCAGGAGGAAGGAGTGGGTGGGCCCTGGGCCCTCCCAGGCTCCTTGTTTTTCTGTGAAACCCCCTTGGTGGATTGGAGTATAAATAGATGTGCTGTGTGGCTCAGGAGGTCGTCAGTCTGCTTCTCCAGCAGAGGAGGGTGGCGGCCCTCCCAGCTCCCAGCTTAAAATCTATCTGTGTGTCTTCTCTCTGTATTTCTAATATTTCTCAATCCCTGGCTGCCTCCTCTTAGAACTGGTTTGTTCATCTCTCTTTCTGTGCGGGATGCGGAAAAGGGAGATCCCGCCACATCAGGCCCCCACAGTGTCATTTAGCGTTGATGTTTCTTTGCTGATTTTTTGTTTAGCTGATTTGTCCAAAGGTGACAGTGGGGTATTAAAATCTCCTACTATGATTGTATTGCTATTAATCTCTCCTTTAATGTCTTCCAGCAGTTGTTTTTTTTTTTTTTATGTATTTGGGTGCTCCTGTATTGGGTGCATATATGTTTACCAGGGTTATTTCTTCTTGTTGGATTGCTCCCCTTAGTATTATGAAGTGGCCTTCATTATCTCTTGTTATGTCCTCCACTTTGAGATCTAATTTGTCAGATATAAGTATTGCTACCCCAGCTTTTTTCCCATTTCCGTTCGCCTGGAAAACCTTTTTCCATCCCTTCACCTTCAGTCTGTGGGCGTCTTTTTTTCTGAGGTGGGTTTCTTGTAGACAGCAGATGTATGGGTCTTGCTTTCTTATCCAATCTGTTACCTGTATTTCTTTTGATTGGGGCATTTAAACCATTTACATTTAAAGTAATTATTGATAGGTAGGTATTTGAAGCCATTTTTATTCTAACCCCCTGTGTTCCTTCTTCACTTCCTATTTTTTATTTTTACAGTAGACCCTTTAGCATTTCTTGCATTGCTGGTTTGTTGGAGATAAATTCCTTTAGTCTTTTTTTGTCTGTGAAGCTCCTGATTTCACCTTCAATTTTGATTGATAGCCTTGCAGGGTACAGTATTCTTGGATTCAGACCCTTCCTTTGCATGACTTTGTATATGTCATCCCATTCCCTTCTGGCCTGATGAGTTTCTGTTGAGAAATCAGTTGCTAGTCTGATGGGGGTTCCTTTATATGTAACTTTCTGTTTCTCTCTGGCTGCTTTTAAGATTCTGGTTTTGTCGATGGTTTTTGCCAATTTAATTATAATGTGCCTAGGTGTTGGTCTTTGGGGATTCATTTTATTTGGGATTCTGTGAGCATCTTGGATTTGTGTGGGTTTTTTCTTCTCTATCTCAGGAAAGTTTTCTGTCATTATTTCTTGAAATACTTTTTCCATATCTTGCTCAGTTTCCTTTCCTTCTGGGACCCCTATTATTCTAATATTGTTTTGTTTTGTATTGTCCCAAAGCTCCCGTAGGCTCTCCTCCTGTTTTTTGATTTTTTTCCCTAGCAGCTGCTCTAAGTGGGTATGTTTTTCCATCTTGACTTCTAGCTCACTGATGTGGTCCTCCGCTTCTTCTAGTCTACTCTTGATGCTTTCTATTGAGTTCTTCATAGTAGTGATGTCATTTTTCATTTCTTTTTGGATTACCTTCATTTTCTCTTGGTTCTTCTTCAGATCCTCTTGGTTCTTCTTAATTTCCTCTTGGGTCTTACTCATATTGTCAAATTTGTCTTCCATTCTTTTTAGCCATCTCATGATCATTACTCTGAATTCTTGTTCTGGTAGGTTGCTTACCTCTAACTTGTTTACTTCCTTTTCTGGTGCTGCCTGATTTTCTTTCATGGGCGGGTTGTTTCTTAGCCTCCCCATGATCTCTGTTTTTAGGATGCCTGGTTATATAGTTCTCTCTCTCCTGCTTAGATTTAAAGGTACAAAATACAGCACAACCAGGTACAACACACAAGACACTGAACAGAAATGTGTTTACAATATTAATATCCTCCAATAAAGGTGACTAGAACCCAGCTAACAAAATCATACAATTAAATAAAAAGAATAAGCAAACCAATCTTACAAAAAACCATAAAACTTTGTTATAGTTATCAAAGGGGTAGAGAGAAGGATTATTTTTTTAGGACAGCGACAAGGTAGGTGTGAATGGGCTTGGAGTAGGGGGTTGGGAGTTAGATATACACAGGTAGGATGAAATTTTAGGATGGGGTAAATAGAATAAATAGGGAAAATCTAGAGCAGTAAAGGGTTAAGATAAGCAGGACACCAAAGGGAAAGGGTTAGGAAGAGAGTGATGGCATAAAGGTAGGGTTGAGTTAGAATAGAGCGTTGGAGAAGGAAAGGTATAAATAGTCTGTAGACTAGTAATCCCAAAGGGGGGAAAAAGAGAAAATAAAAAATAAAATAAAAAAGGTATATAACATGGCACTTAAAGATAATAATAAAAATAAACAAAAGAAAATAAGATATAAAAGGTAAAAAAGGTAAAATAGTAGTAGTAATAATATTGATTACATATAAAAATGAATTAATTAAAAAGGTAAAATCAAGTGAACGAAGATGAAAAAAATAACTTCTTGAGTAAACTTTGCAACTGGTGTAAATAAAAACAACAACAACAAAAAAAATTAAACTATTAGATAATCAAAGTAAAAAATTAAATAAAATTTGCAGTAATGAAGGTCATTCACTTCCTCTGTTGTTCTGTCTAGCTCATCAGTTCCCAGTCTGGGTGGTATTTGCAGTTCCCTGTGTTTCTTCAGTGTTGTAATCAGGTCCTGATTTTTAAGCAGTTCTAGAGTCCCTATGTACTTTAGCCTCTGGGTGGCAGTGTTTCTGGGTTGACCTCCAGGTTTCTGAAGCCTTTCTAGCTTTTTTTCCCCCCTCTCTGTGTCCCTGATCTATGGAGGGGTGTGGGTGGGGCAGGACAAGCCAACTGCACTCCCCTGTAACTCTCTCGGGGTCAGATCCAAACATGCTGTTCCTTAGATATCCCCCCACTTAGGAGCCCTGTCCACAGTCAGGGGCGCCTCCAGCCCCAAACCCTGGGGTTTCTTGTAAACCCAGGCCCAGTCCTTCAGCCTCCGTGTGCCTGGCGCGCGCGGGCTGCCACGCCATGGGGGACTCACCGGATCTCCGCAAAATCTGACCTTTTCGCCTTGGGGTGAAGCGCTCCTTTGGGTCCAAGTGTTCGCGCTGATTGTGGTCAGCGTTTTGGGGCGCACAGCTGCTTGGTGGTCTTTGCGGCTGTGGATATTCAGGCCTCTGACACTAACCTCTTCCCCTCAAGATGGCGAGATTTCCCTGTCTGCGCTGTCTGGGAAGGGACCCAGCTGTGGGTGCTTAACTGTCAGGGGCACCCTGACCAGCCGACCCCCAGTTTCCCTGGGTGTTCGCCTTTCTCTTGGCTTGCTCACAGCGCGACCCTTGGCTGCTCTCTCTTTCCTCTTCGGGACCAAACTCAGACCCTGACTACCCGTTCTTCCGCCATTTTCTCCTCCCTGGACATCCTTTTTAAAAAGATATATATATTTTATTGATTTTTTTTTACAGAGAAGAAGGGAGAGGGATAGAGAGTTAGAAACATGGATGAGAGAGAAAAATCCATCAGCTGCCTCCTGCACACTCCCCCACTGGGGATGTGTCCGCAACCAAGGTCCATGCCCTTGACTAGAATTGAACCTGGGACCCTTCAGTCCGCAGGCCGATGTTCTATCCACTGAGCCAAACTGGTTAGGGCAATAAAAACATTTCAACCTAAAACATAAGACAAAAACATTGCTCCCTTTGAGATCTGCAAATAGCTAACTGGTCCACACAGTTCTTTCCTTTGCCCCTTCCTTTCACGCACAGCCCTTGAGCAAGCAAACGCTTCAACTCGAAGGCTTTTTCTTTATGGCCATTGCAGCGCACGGCTATAAAAAATGAGAAAATGTCCACCATCTGGGACATCCCCAGTTTTCTCGCAGAGTTGACAACGTCTAAAGGCAGCTCTGGTCCTGCGTGCAGCCCGCAGAGCTGTTTGCTCTGCCCAGTTTGACGGAGAGGGTAATGTGTTTGCCAGATAAGCCGAAAGGGCCCAGCCCACACCAGCGGGGCCCTGCGTGATACACCCTGACACAGCGGCCATTTCTCACACACATGAAAGGAAGGTCTGGAACTCCAAGGAAAACAGAGGCATCCTCTCGAGTGTGCGCATACACACACACACACACACACACACACACACACACACACACAGAAATGGTGATGGAAACTGAAAAAGATGGAAGGGAAACTGGCATCCCTTAGTCCATTAAATCAATCGGTGCAATTAATCAAGTCTCTTTCTTGCAGTTGTTAGTGGATGGAAGGGTGAGTCCTTGGAGTCACAGGGAAGGTGTGTGGTTTGGCCGTCTAGCCCAGGAGACGGGAGTCCCACCCGTGTGAAGTTCAGCTTTTAGGAGGCTGAGCTGCTGGGGCGGGAGGTGAGCACTCAGTTGGATGTAAATATGCCACTTGCTATGCCTTTATAATTAGTGGTCAGTGCTAAGGGTCAATTAAGACAATTCTTAACATAAAGATGTGATATATATATATATATATATATATATATATATATATATATATATTTGATTCTTTACAGAGAGTAAGGGAGAGGGATAGAGAGTTAGAAACATCAATGGGAGAGAAACACCCATCAGCTGCCTCCTGCCCAACTCCTACTGGGGATGTGCCCACAACCAAGGTACATGCCCTTGACTGGAATTGAACCTTGGACCCTTCAGTCTGCAGGCTGATGCTCTAGCCACTGAACCAAACTGGTTAGGGCTACATAAAGATGTTTTAAAGTAAAGTAGCTCTACAAACTAGAGTGATTAAAAAATGCTGGTTCCTAGCTGGTTTGGCTCAATGGATAGAGCCAGGTTCGATTCCAGTCAGGGCACATGCCTAAGTAGAGGGCTCAGTCCCCAGTAGGGGGCATGCATGCAGGAGGCAGCTGATCAATGATTCTCTATCATCATGGATATTTCTATCTCTCTTCTTTCTTCTGCTCTAAAATCAATTATATATATATATATATATATATATATATATATATATATATATATATATATAAATCCTGGAAGTGAATTATTGAATCTTTTTATTTTTAACATTTAAAAAGATACTTTTATTGATTTCAGAAAGGAAGGAAGAGGGGGAAAGAGATAGAAACATTCAGTGACAAGTGAAAACAATGGATTGACTGCGTCATGCACGCCCCACACTGGGGAACGAGCCCTTGACCTTGACGGGAATCCAACCCAGGACCTTTCAGTCTGCAGGCCGATGGTCCATCCATGGAGCCAAAGCAGCTAGGTCATAAACTATTGATTCTTTTGAAGAATTTCCCATTTCTAGAAAAAATAATGGAAAAAATACCAGAATTTCACAAAAATACCTTGCTCAAAATAAGAACTTTAATATATATATATATATATATATATATATATATATATATATATATAGACTGATTCTTTATACTGTGATCACTTTAAGTTAAATTAGAAGGAAATATCAACTCTAAATTAATGTCCTGGACAATTTTTCTATTTCTCCTGAGAAAAAAATACTTTTCTGATTTCTTATTCTTCTCAGTCAAAAGTATTTTTTTAAAGTTTTTTTTTTTATTAAGGTATTATATGTGTATATAGCTTACCATCCCTCCCCCACCTCCCATTCATGCCCTCCCTCCCCAGAGTTCTGTGTTCGTTGGTTGTACTTATATTCATGCATACCAGTCCTTCGGTTGTTCTCTTATCTCCCCCCAGGTCTCCTTCCCCTCCCCGCTGTCATTTGACAATCTGCTTGTTTTATGGTGACTATCTCAGGATCACATGAATAGAATCCGCTCCTCATTTGGCAGTCTGCTTGTTTTATGGTGACTATCTCAGGACCACACAAATAGAGTCCACTCCTCCTCTGGTTCTCAACGCCCCTTCCCCTGGGACCCACTGCTTCCCCTGTGACCCACGGCTCGCCTGGGGAACACGGCCTCCTGGGACAGATGGCTCACCCGGGCACACGGCCCCCTGGGACACACGGCTCACCTGGGGCTCACGGCTCCCTGGGACATATGGCTCACCCGGGCACACGGCCCCCTGGGACACACGGCTCACCTGGGGCTCACGGCTCCCTGGGACACATGGCTCACCCTGGGCACACAGCCCCCTGGGACACATGGCTCACCCGGGGCACACGGCTCCCTGGGACATATGGCTCACCCAGGGCACTCGGCCCCTCTGGGCCGCTGGGGTCGAGTATTGGAGGCACCATGCTAGCTCCTTGCTAGCACGGTGGGCAGGCTGGGACGACTGCAGGCGGGCTGAGATGGCTGCAGGCGGGGAGACTGCCCTCAAAGGTGTCTCGTTCGGTGTGGAAGTGGAGCAGCTGCGGGCGCGGAGGCTAAGTTCTGAGGACGTCCACTCCCTGAGCCTGGGGCATAGTGAGCTCTGTTCTTGGTGGATTTCCTTTATTTGCGGCGGCGGTGGCGCGTGGCGGTGGCGGGTGCGGTAGCGATGGTCACTCCTGTAGTTCAACTTCCACTGTAGTTTTAAAGTTCACATGGCGGCAGTGGCAGGGACTTCAGTTCGGCCATGCGGAGGTGGAGAAAGGACTCGCGGGGCCGCAAACGGAAGGCGCCGCGCCATCCCCCACCAGCACAGTGCACGGAGGCTGGGCCGAGCTGGCTGCGGGGTGGGAGACGCTGTGCCATCTCTTCGCTATCACTGCGTGCGCAGAGGCTGGGCGGCGGCGGCAGATGGGCTGGCGGGGCCACAAACGGAAGGCGCCACGCCATCCCCCACCAGCACGGTGTGCGTGGAGACCGGGCCGAGCTGGCCTCGGGCTGGGAGATGCCATGCCAGCTCCTCCCCAGCATGGTGGTTGGGCTGGGACAGCTGTGTGCCAGGATGGTTGCGGGCAGGTAGGCTTTTTGTCTGGCAGGTGCCGAAGGCGCGGCGGAGGTCCCGTATCGGCTCCCTGGTTCCCATGGCAGCCGGCGGGCAGGCCCAGTCCCTGGGCCCCGGGGCAGAGCGAGGTCTGGCTTCCCTCATTCCCGGTGGCAGCAGCTCCAGCAGGTCCAGTTTCACCGTAGTTTTAAACTCCACATGGCAGCAGTGGTGCCCTGCTTGGTGTCTAGTTGTAGCCTTCCCATTTCACCAGCTTTCCTGTGGGTCTGGTGCGATCCCTTTCGATTTTAGCTGTTGTTTTTTTCCAAATTGTTGATGAGGTGACGGCCTAGGAGGCTGCCTAGGCTGCCATCTTGTTCTCTTTCCTCAGTCAAAAGTATTTGAGAAAGTGAGGAAAAGCTCCAGTAGATTGGCTCATTTATAGCACATTAAAAAAAAATATAGTCACTTGGGCCCTAGCTGGTTTGGCCCAGTGAATAGAGCATTGGCCTGCGGACCAAGCGGTCCTGGGTTCCATTCTGGTCAAGAGCACACACCTTGATTGCAGGCTCCTGCCGGACCTGGGCCTTGGTCAGGGCACACACTGGAGGCAACCAATTGATGTGTTTCTCTCACATCAATATTTCTGTTTTTCTCTCCCTCTTAAAAATCAATGGAAAAATATCCTCAGGTGAGTATATATATATATATATATATATATATATATATATATGTATATATATTCTATTGGATCTCTAGAAATGTTTTTCTTCTTCTTCTTGCTGGTTTGGCTCAGTGGATAGAGCTTTGGCCTGTGGACTGAAATGTCCCAGGTTCAATTCTGGTCAAGGACATGTACCTTGGTTGTGGGCACATCCACAGCAGGGGCATGCAAGAGGCAGCTGATCAATGATTCTCTCTCATCCATGTTTCTAACTCTCTATCCCTCTCTCTTTCTCTGTAAAAAAATCAATAAAATATATTTTAAAAAAAGGGGGGGGGGAGGAAATGTGTTTCTTCTCTATATTTATCACTTCAAATATTTTTATGCCTCAGTGTTAATAATCTATGAGTATAGATTTTTAGATGAATGTAATGTCAACTATGGATTAATGTGAATTAATTAAATTGACTGTATTACTTTAATGAGAGAAAAGGATTTTGTTTTATTTATTTATTTATTTTTAAAGTCAATAAAAAGTTTTTATTTAAAAGATCTAATGTTACAGGAATAGTACACAGAACTATAATCTGACTATGCTTTCCACACACACACACACACACACACACACACACATATATATATATATATATATATATATATATACACTATTATATGTAGTATACCGACTGTATACAATATATTTAATGGTTTTTCATGGAGTCCACAATATCTTCATTTGGGTAGGCAAAATATTCACTTTCAGGAAATTTTTAATTAGGAGGAGTGTTTTTTCTTTATAGTTCAATTGGCATTACTTAAAAATACAGTCTCTCTATTGATTTAAGACTGTGAGGTTGTTATCCCACCCAAGATAAACTCACTCAGGCCGTAGCTGGTTTGGCTCAGTGAGTAGAGCGTTGGTTTGCAGTTTCCACTGAAAGATCCTGAGTTCAATTCCAGTTAAGGGCACATGTGGGCTCAATCCCCAATGTCGGATCATGCAAAAAGGCAGCCAATCAATGATTCTCTCTCATCATTCATGTCTCTATCTCTCTCCCTCTTCCTTCCTCTCTGAAATCAATAAAAATATTTCTTAAAAAAAAGGAAAAATAAAAACTCACTCAGTACTGCAGTTAAAAAATAATGTACCTTGCCCTAACTCGTTTGGCTTGGCTCAGTGGATAGAGCGTTGCTGGAAAACAAATCAGTTTTACTAAAAAAAGAGATGTTGACAGGAAGTCAGGAAGGCTGGTCAACAACCTTAATTGTTCTAACCTTTAGTTGAGACATTGGTAAGCTGAAGCAGCCTCCACCTTATTTTGTCCCTTGTAAGTGTGTTATTTTCCTGCCTGTAAATTTCTGTTTATGTTGCCTCAGATGTTTTCCCCAAAGCCTTAATAAAAGGGGATGGCAGGGCCAGAGCGGGAGTAGTTCTCCCACTGGAGTTGGACTACCGCCTGGCCCCCCGTATCGCCAAGTTGAATCTCTACAAGTCTCTTCATTTGTGTGCAGCCTTTCTCCAGAACCTGAACCCTGAATTGGAACTCTTTTGTTTTAAAATTTATTAAGGTATTATATGTGTACATAGCTTACCATTGCCCCCCCCCCCCATTCATGCCCTCCCTCCCCAGAGTTTTGTGTCCATTGGTTGTACTTATATGCATGCATACCAGTCCTTTGGTTGATCTCTTATCTCCCCCAGATCTCCATACCTTCCCCCCCACTGTCATTTGACAGTCTGCTTGTTGTTTTACTGTCACTATATCTATCTTTCTGTTCATTAGTTTATAATGTTCTTTATTATCCATAAATGAGTGAGGACATGTGGTGTTTCTCTTTCATTGACTGGCTTATTTCACTCAGCATGATGCTCTCCAATTCCATCCAGGTTACTGCAAATGATGAGAATTCCTTCTTTTTTATGGCAGCATAGTATTTCATGGTGTAGATGTACCATAGTTTTCTGATCCAATCATCTGCTGACGGGCCCCTAGGCTGTTTCCAAATCCTAGCTATTGTAAACTGTGCTGCTATGAACATAGGGGTGCATATATCCTTTCTGATTGGTGTTTCTAGTTTCTTGGGGTATATTCCTAGTAGTGGGATTACTGGGTCAAATGGGAGTTCCATTTTCAGTTTTTTGAGGAAGCTCCATACTGTTCTCCACAGTGGTTGCACCAACCTGCAATCCCACCAGCAGTGCACAAGGGTTCCTTTTTCTCCGCAACCTCGCCAACATTTGTCATTTGTTGTTTTGTTGATGTTGGCCATTCTGACAGGTGTGAGATGGTACCGCATTGTTGTTTTGATTTGCATCTCTCGGATTTTGTTTTAATTCTGATGATCTTAATAAAGCCCTCTACTTATCTGTATTTTCTCAACACTGGGAATTTTTATTAGAAGGTGGATTAATCTAATAATGGCAGAGTAGGAAGGAAATCAAGTGACTGCAGGCTGATTTTGTTATTGTTATTAAAGTTGCATAATCAAATCAAATAATTTTCTATTAAAAAGGAATCAATTTGCGTAATCCATTTAAAAATTGAAACATAACTTGGAGTTCACATCTCTTGAGGTTCAGAGGTCTGGGGCGCAGTGGCTCCATCCCTGGTTCTGGTTGTGTTCCGGGGGGCGTCTCTGCAGCCTGGAGGGTCCCTGATTCCAGACATTTGTATCCGCCGGTTCAGCAAAGCAGCAAAGCGCTCGAGTCTGTGACCGGTTCCAGGAGGAGGACGGGGAAGGCAAAGGGCGCCTCTCACGGGAAGGGGGTGTCAGTGGTGGTCTCTGGCCGCCTGCCGAGGGCATTCCTGAGATAACGGGCCACATTGCAGTCCCGTCAGAGGACTGGAGGGCAGACACACATCAGCGTGAACACCTGATGCTGATCGTTGTACAGGAGAAGGCCCTGGTTTAGAGGAAATTGCCCCTGGTATTTGGGAGAAAAAAATTATAACATTTGCGGGGTCACAGGGTATCACACAGGTCATTTCAGGTTGCTCTTGAAGAGAGGTCTCTGTGCTGTACTGTCACTTTACTGTGGTTTGACTTGGGATGGCTTAAAAAAAAAAAAAAAGCTTCAACAAACGACGCAATTCCAGAGATGTCCACAAGACGGCGACATAACACCACAAAAGCGGGGTTACCAGGTACATGGATTAATAACGGGGATTCCCCCCCCCCCCATAGATACAGTCATTAGTAATGAACTAAAACTTCCCGCAAATGCTCTTTTTTGGCTTTAAACTCAACATTTTTAGGCGTTTAAATATCTGTGTTAATGCCTTCAGAAAATACGACATGAAGTTTTGAAGATTGTTTATTCAAAATAGCATATATATCAAATCGCATATATATCAACATATGTGCACTTGCCATTTGGTTACTGGGATTTAAGAAAGTGTTTAGTTTTAAAAAAAATATGTTATGGATCTCATAAGGGAAGGAAAGGGAGAGGGAGAGAGACATACCAAATATTAGAGAAAACCTTCCATGGGCTGCCTCCTGCACGCCCACTCTGGGGATGGAGCCCACAGCCTGGCATGTGCCCTGACCGGGAATCGAACGGCATGCCCTCCTGGTTCATAGATCGAAGCTCAACCACAGAGCCACACCGGCCAGAGGGCATCGGTATTTTTAACGGTCTCCTCTGCACTCAAAGCTCCAAAGAACAGAGACAAAAAGAACATTTGCTTGAAAATCGGAGGCGAACTCACCAGGCACTGGAAGCTCCGGTCCTTCGGGAGGGACTCTGCTCTCCAAGCCTCACCCCGGCCTGTGACCCTGCGGCCACGGTCAGGCGGCCCAGGACAGGGTCCTCCCGAGAGAGACACTGATTCCTCTGCCTCCTGAAGTGCCTCCTCCCAGGCCTCCAGCCGCTGCCCCCACCTGACAGGCCATTTCCACCCACAGCCCCACAAGCTGGCACAGCTGGCACTACATTTCTCTGAAAGAAAATAACACATTTTCATTGATTTCAGGGACAGTGATACACACCACGGTGAGAATCAGCTGCCTCCTGCACCTCCACACCAGGCGTGGCGGCCCCAACCTGGGCATCGAACCAGGAATCAGATCAGAGACCTCGGGGTTCCTAGGTCGAAGCTCAACCACTGAGCCACACTGGTAGGGCACAGCCAGGTGGAATCGCTGTGCCAGGGAGAGAAAGACTCCTTGGCTGTGGTCTGTTAACTCTGTTAACTTAAGATTAACACTGCATTTGCTCTGAGGGTGCCATGGGTTTGATCCACCCCTATGGAGGGGTCGCCCCAGGTCCCCATCTCTTTCTGTTTGGAGGACCAGGGCCCTTTGGCTCCATCCCTGGTTCTGGTTGCGTTCCGGGGGGCGTCTCTGCAGCCTGGAGGGTCCCTGATTCCAGACATTTGTATCCGCCGCTTCAGCAAAGTGTTAAAGCGCTCGAGTCTGTGACCAGTTCCAGGAGGACCGGGAGAGGGGAAGACTCCATACAAAGGGCGCCTATCACGGGAAGGGGGTGGCAGCGGGGTCTCTGGCCGCCTGCCAAGGGCATTCCTGGGACAACGGGCCACATTGCAATCCCGTCAGAGGACTGGACGGCAGACACACATCAGCATGAACTTTGATTCTGATAGTTGTGCAGGAGAAGGCGCCCTGGTTTAGAGGAAATTGCCATTGAAGCATTTGGGAAATAAGAATTAAAATATTTGGGGTCTCTCGGGGTATCACAGGGTAATTTCAGATTGCTCATGAAGAGAGATGCCTCTGCTATACTTGTAACTTTAATGTAGGTTTGCTTTGGGATGGCTTAAAAAAAGTTTCAACAAACGACGCAATTCCAGATGTGTCCACAAGACGGCGACTCGAACACAAAAGTGGTTTTACCAGTAGTACTGGTTAATAATGGGAATTTCCGCCCCCCCCCCCCATTGAGTTATTAGTAATGAACTAAAACATCCCGCAAATGCTCCTTTTTTTCCCTTTAAACTCGACATATTTAGGTATTTAAATATCTATGATGTTAATGTCTTCAGAAAATATGACATGAAGTTTTGATGATTGTTTATTCAAAATAGCATACATACCAAATCGAATATATATCAACATATGTGCACTTGCCATTTGGTTACTGGGCTTTAAGAAAGTGTTTTGTTTTTTAAAAAAATATGTTATGAATCTCAGAGGGCAAGGGAGAGGCAGAGAGAGAAACACCAAAGATTAGAGAAAACCATCCATCAGCTGCCTCCTGCACGCCCCTCTCTAGGAATGGAGCCCACAACCTGGCATGTGCCCTGACCGGGAATGGAACAGCACACCCTCCTGGTTCAAGGTCGAAGCTCAACCATTGAGCCACAGGGGCCGCTCAGAGGGCATCTGTGGCTTTAATGGTCTCCTCTGCTGCCAAAGCTCCAAAGGACAGAGGCAAAAGGAACATTTGCTTGAGAATCGGAGGCGCTGCTCAGAGACCCGGCTCTCCCTTTAGCAGGGAATGTAAGCATCACACGCCCCTGCTTTTGGGAGTTCTTATTCCGAGAGCATCACCCACTTCACGTTAGTGGCCCTCACGGCTCTGGGTTCTTCACCTCTTCCCACGCTAGCCCTGCAAAGGGAGGCCCCGGAGACTGCTGCACTGGGGTTCCCTTTAAGTTGACCCACATCCTGCCTAATGTTCCTTGGTGCCTATTAACTAGAGAGCAGTGAGAGAGTGTATGTCTGGCAAGTTGTGCTCTAACCACTTAGCAACACCAGCTACGGATTCTATTCACTATTAAAATATACATTTGAACCGGGTCAGGGGTCAGAAGTAATGTTTGTGGATGGGGCTAGGGCTGAGGTGGAGTTAGGGTTTTAGGGCGAGGTGTCAGGTTCAGGGCCGGAGTCAGGGTCAGGGCTTTAAATGGAAAAGGTGAATTTACTTTGCAAAAGGTGAATTTGACGGATTGTATTTCAGCAGCATCAAAATGAGTCTACCTTTCCAGGATCTTAGTAAATTCCAATATTGCTTCCTATCTTTTCAAGTTACTTCAGTGATATTATTATTGAGTGTTTTTTTTCACTCCTAGTTAGTTACTATTATTGAGTAGCTTTTTCACTCCTAGTAAATTAGTTGTAAACACATTGTTGTTCTTTTTTCAAATTTAATTTTTTAATTACTTTTTTATTGATTATGGTATCACATAATTGTCCTCATCCCCCCATTCCCATCCCAAACCCCTCCCCACGTATGCCCCCATCCCCCTGTTGTCCATGGCCACTGGTTAGGCCCATGTGCATGCATACAAGTCCTTTGGTTGATCTCTTCCCCATACCACCACCTTCCCCTACTTTCCCTCTGAGGTTTGAGAGTCTGATCGCTGCTTCTCTTTCTCGGGGTCTGTTTTTGTTCATCAGTTTATGTTCATCATTTCCTCTAGATGTGTGAGATCATGTGATCTAGATTTCCTCTAGATTGTAAGAATCTATACTGAGACAAGCCATTGCGGAGAGGCAAATGAATCAGTCTGCATTGAGTTCCTTTCTGGGCCAACAGAACACATTGTTGTTCTTTTTTTTTTTTAAAATTTATTAAGGTATTATATGTGTACATAGCTTACCATTGCCCACCCCCCCCACCTCCCATTCATGCCCTCCCTCCCCAGAGTTCTGTGTTCGTTGGTTGTACTTATATTCATGCATACCAGTCCTTCGGTTGTTCTCTAATCTCCCCCCAGGTCTCCTTCCCCTCCCTGCTGTCATTTGACAATCTGCTTGTTTTATGGTGACTATCTCAGGACCACACAAATAGAATCTGTTCCTCCTCTGGTTCACACCGCCCCTCCCCCCTGGGTCCCACTGCTTCCCCAAGACACACGGCTCTCCTGGGGCACATGTCTCCCCCGGGGCACATGGCTCACCTGGGCACACGACTCCCTGGGGCATGTGGCTCGCCCGGGGCACATGGCCCCCTGGGGCACGTGGCTCGCCTGGGGCACATGGCCCCCTGGGACACGCGGCTCACCCGGGATACACGGCCCCCTGGGACACAGGGCTCGCCGGGGCACATGGCCCCCTGGGGCACATGGCTCTCCTGGGACACCTGGCCCCCGGGGCACACGGCTCACCCGGGGCACACTGCCCCCTGGGGCATGTGGCTTGCCCGGGGCACATGGCCCCCTGGGACACGCCGCTCACCTGGGGCACATGGCCCCTCTCTGGTGCTGGGGTCGCGAATTATAGGTGCTGCGCTAGCTCCTCGCTAGCATGGCGGGCGGGTTGGGATGGCTGGGGGCGGGGAGACCGAGCTCCAAGGAGTCTCAGCGGAACAGCTGCGGACACGGAGTTCAAGCTCTAAAGCCGCCCACTCCCTGGGCCCAGGGTGGAGTGAGCTCTGTTCTCAGTGGGCCTCCCACACTCACAGCAGTGGTGGCAGGCGAGGTGGTGGCTTTTGTGGCTCAATTTCCACTGTAATTTTAAAATCCACATGGCAGCAGCCCTGGGGTCCTGGCAGAGGCTCTGGCTCGGCCCTGCGGCGGCGGGCCTGAAGGGTGAAGGGCTCGCCGGGGCCACGAATGAAAGGCGCCGTGCCATCTCCCCACCAGCATGGCGGCTGGGCTGGGACGGCTGCAGGCGGGCTGAGATGGCTGTGGGCGGGGAGACCACGCCCAAAGGTGTCTCATTCGGGGCAGAAGTGGACTAGCTGCAGACAGATGCGGAGGCTAAGTTCTGAAGCCGCCCACTCCCTGGGCCCAGGGCGGAGTGAGCCCTGCTCTAAGTGCCCCCCCCCCCCCCAACTCGCGGCTGGTGGCGGCAGAGGAAGGACTTGCCAGGGCCGTGAACGGAAGGCACTGCGCCAGCTCCTCACCAGCATGGCGTGTGTGGAGGCCGGGCTGAGATGGCTGCGCTCAAAGGCATCTCGTTCTGGGCAGGAGCCGAAGGGGCAGAGGAGGCCCAGCATCGGCTCCCTCGCTCCCACGGCGGGCCGGTCAGGATGGCCCACTCCCTGTGCCTGGGGCGGGGCGAAGAGAGGTCTGGCTTCCCTCATTCCTGGTGGCGGCAGCTCAGGCGGGTCCAGTTCCACCGTAGTTTTAAACTCCACATGGCAGCAGCGGCGCCCTGCTTTGTGTCTAGTTGTAGCCTTCCCATTCCGCCAGCTTTCCTGTGGGTCTGGTGCGATCCCTTTTGATTTTAGCTGTTGTTTTTTTCCAAATTGTTGAGGAGGTGGCAGCTTAGGAGACTACCTAGGCCGCCATCTTGTTTCGGTCTGACATTGTTGTTCTTAATCAAAGGTTCTAGTTAACACTTTGTTGTTTAAACACAGTCGTTTTGAAATTTTGTAACTCACAGCTTTGCTCAATTACCTATGCCTGCCTCTTTCAGCTTGAAAGATAAAGTAATCCTGTAGAAATGTGCTAAGAACAAGTATCCCTCATGTTGTGATTTATCAGAATGTAAACATAGAGCAGAGTTATATACTGGTTCTATAGTATAAACACCTTTCTGTTCCATTACTGATCATACAGTGCGTATCTAGGGACCAATAATGCTTATTACGCTAGAACTGAAAGGGCGCTCACTGACAACCAAATCCATCCTCTGCTGTCCTCTTGTGGCCATTTAAGGAATAACACACTGTGCCTCTGTCACTGGCGATGAAATTCCAGCTAAAGCCCTGTGAACGCCACCAAAAATTGTACTGGGGGGAGGGGGGGGGGGTGTCAGAAAATCAGCGAGACTGGCCAGGGCGGCAATCATTCCATCCCTGGAAGGACCGAAGTCACGGCTCTGGGTTCTTCGCCTCTTCCCGCCCCAGCCTGCAAAGGGAGGCCTGGGAGGCTGCTGCGCTGAGGTTCCCCTTAAGGTGACTGGTCCACTCTGGCTACTATGTTCATTGGTGCCATTTTTTAAAACTATGGAGTGGAGATACGTCTGGCAAGCCAATGCTCTAACCAGTGAGCCACATCAGCTACGGGTTCTATTCACTTTAAAAATATATAAGTTTGAGCGTGGTCAAGGGTCAGAGTTCAAGGCTAGGGCTGAGTTCAGTGTTAGTTTTAGGGTGAGGGTTCATGGTCAGAACTGAAAAAGGTTAATTTGCTGTGGAAATGGAGAATTTGCTTTTCAAAGGGGGGAATTTGCTTTGCAAAAGGTGTATTTGGTTTTCAAAAGGGGAATTTTAATTGTAAAAGGTGAACTTGTTTTTGGAAATGCTGAATTTGTTTGCAACAGATGAATTTGGGTCGCAAAAGGTGAATTTGTCTGATTGAATTTCAGCAGCATCCAAATGAGCCACCCCTTCCAGGATCTTAGTAAATTCCAATATTGCTTCATATTTTTTCAAGTTTTTCAAGTGACATTAGGTGATTATTACTGAATACTTTTTTCTCCTAGTAAATAAGTTGTAAACACATTTTTTCCCTGAACACAAGATTCTATTTAATGCTTTGATGTTGAAACACAGTGGTTTCTAAATGTGTTCTTGTAACTCATAGGGTCTGATTGATCTCTGTTTCTGTCTCTTTCAGAATAAAAGATAAATAAAATAAATCTGTAGAAATGTGCTAAAACCAGCATCCCTTATTTTCTGATATATTTTAATATAAACATAAAGCAGACTTATACAGTGGTTTTATAGGATAAATTCTTTTATTTTCCTTCAAGTAAGTAATTGATTATACTGTACACATCTATGTTTCTATATACTTACTTCTCCAGCCCTCAAAAGACACTGTCAGGCAATTCCTGCGCAAAAATAATCAATCCTCTGCTGCCCTCCTGTGGCCATTCAAGGAATAACACACTGTGCCTCTGTCCATGGTGCTGCAATTCCAGGTAAAGCCCCTTGAATACAACCAAAATTTCTACCCAGAAAAAACACCCCCTCAAAATCCTCGAGGCTGCCCAGGGCAACAGTCATTCTCTAGTCAAGGCTCTGTGTTCTTACCTCTTCCCGCCCCAGCCCTGCAAAGGGAGGCCCCCCTAGACTGCTGCACTGAGGCTCGCACTACGGTGACCCATCCCCCCTGCCTAATACATTCGTTGGTGCCGTTGTTAACTGGAGTGGTGAGTGTGTGTCTGGCAAGCAAATGCTATAACCAGTGAGCAACACCAGCTACAAATTGCATGCACTTTTGTTGTTATTGTTCTGAATTTATTTTTACCTCTAATTGACATACAGTAATACATTACTTTCCGGTGTACAACACAGTGATTGAACGTTTTTATCCCTCACATAGTGATTACCCCATAAGTCTAGCTCACTTCTGTCTCTGTTGCCTGTGCTGCAGTGACATCTCCATGCCTTACTTCCTAAGTGGTGTGGTGGACTTTTCCAGGCCCCTGGGGACCACCCAGGGCTGGTGTTGTTGGAGGTGGATAGTGAGCAAGAATGTGGCAGAAGAGCAGCTGGAGGCTAATGTGTTTCAGAGGGTCAAGGGATTGTGTCATGGAGCAGCGTGTGTGACTGCAACATGGGGCTTAGGCTAAAGGAGAAGTTGGTGTTTGGAGCTGATTGGGGGGAAGGAGGTGAGACTCAAAGTCCCATGTGGCTGCTATAACAAGACAGGTTCTTCCAGAAGCTCCAGGGAGAACATCCAAGCCTTTTCTATCTACTGAGATTGGGAGCACCCTGGATACCCCACAGTTCCCAGTGTGATTACAAGAGGCCCTTATAAAGGGGAGGCACTAGGGTCAGAATCTGATAGATAGATGAGGCTGTGCTGCTGGCTGTGGACCATGGAGGCCAAAGGAGAGGCACATCTCAGGGGAGGCTCCAGTGCCATTGTGGGCTTATCCTCCCCATGGCTGTGGATGCCATGCATCAGGTCCTGCAGGTTCTTGTGGAACATGCGGTTGATATGCCCTTGACCATCTTGAGGGCCCTAAGGATGGTGGCTGGCAGGCCAGAGACAGGGATGCCCAATGCCAGACGGTGTGCAGGGACCCAGGGGCCGCCCTGCTCCCTGGGGAGCAGTGCTCCGCCGGCCGCCACTGCAGGGCATGCAACCAGGTCAGTCCCTTGGCAAGATCCACTGGACAGGCTGCGCCCCATTCCTTTCCCCTCACGCTCCCTCTACTCACTTTAAAAACTATAAATTTGAGGGCAGTCAAGAGTCAGAGGCCAAGGCTGGGACTGGGGCTAGGGCTGGGGTTAATGTTTGAGGGGTCAGGGTCGGAGTCTCGGTCAGGGTCAGGGTCAGAAGTGGAAAAGGTGAATTGGAATTGGAAAGAGAATTTGCTTTGCAAAATATGACTTTACTTTGCTGAAGATGAATTTGAGGGGTGAAAGGTGAATTTTTGTTGCAATAAGTGAATTTGTGTTGCAAAATGTGAATTACTCTGTATTTGAGAAGCATCCAAATGAGTCGCTCTTTCCAGGATCCTAGTCAATTCCAATATTGCTTCATATTTTTTCAAGTTACTTCTGTGACATTAAAGTTATTATTACTGAACACTTTTTTTAACCTTAGTAAATTAGTTGTAAACAAGTTTTTTCTGATTAAAATGTTCTAGTTAATAGTTTGGTGTTGCAGCACAGTCATTTTTGAGCCGTGTTCAGGTAACTTAAGGGCTTCTGCTTGATACCTATGCCTGTCTCTTTCAGAAGGAAAGATAAAAAAAAATCCTGTAGAAACGTGCTAAGAGTAAGGACTCCTTATTTTGTGATTTATCAGAATGTAATCATAGAGCAGAGTTATACAGTGGTTTTATAGGATAAACGCTTTCATTTTCTTTCAAGTAAGTTACTGTTTATACTGTACACGTCTGTCTATGGAACTATATACTTATCACACTGGACCTCCAAAGGAAGCTGTCAGGCCAAAAACTATCCTCTGCTGCCTTCCTGTGGCCATTCATGGAATAACTCACTGTGTCTCTGTCCCTGGTGCTCAAATCCCAGCTAAAGCCCTGTGGAGCCGATTAAAAATCCTACCCAGGAAAACATGGTCGCAAGATCAGCGAGGCTGGCCAGGGCGGCAATCATCCCATCCCTGGAAGGACCGAAGTCACAGTTGTGTGTTCTTCACCTCTTCCCGCTCCAGCCCTGCAAAGGGAGGCCTCGGCTGCTGCACTGCCATCATGAAACCCTTTGGAACCTAGAAGCCACCATTATTGAGGCAGCCAGTCCTTACAGAGACGTGCCGGAGTGTGGTGAGACTGCAGCGTCCTCGAGAGAGGCTGCCATTATTGAGGCCATCGGTACAGCGGAGGCCTCCGCTGACCAGGCAGCCAGTACGGGGCAGGTGGCCTTTCCTAAGGCAGCCATCACATTGGAGGCCGCCGTGACCTGGAGTCTGCTACGATTCCAGCAGTGGGTACCGTGGCGGCCGCCGTTATTGAGGTGGCCAGTCCGTACAGCGAGGTGCTGGAGTAATGTGAGAAGCAGTGTCCTTGTGAGAGGCCGCCACAATCCACTAATAAGGCATGGGAGACATGACAGGTCTCCTTTACTAAGGTTACTAGTCATAAGTTTACAAGGTACTAGGATACTGGTTACTAGTTACCCAGTTACCAGGGAACTGATTGCCTGGTTACTGGGAAACTGGTTACCAGGTAACTGGTGCCCAGGTTACTATTTGCCACGTTACTAGTTGCCTGGTTACTAGTTACCAGTTTACTTTTGTGGCCATGCAAGAAATAACACTGTGTGCTTGTGTCCATGGTGCTGAAATTCCAGCTAATGCCCGGTGAACATAAATAATTCTACCCCAAAACAAGAGGGGTGGAAAAAACAACAAACAAACAAGAAAACCTGAAAATCATCGAGTCAGTCCAGGGTGGAAATAATTCCTTCCCTGGATGGACGAGATTTTGCAATCCTTCCTGCCCAGCCCTGCAAACAGAGGCCTTGCTGCTGCAATGACATTGTGAACCTGTGCATTCACTCTCAGTCAGTACTCTAGAGGCTGCCATTATTGAAGCCGTCAGTAACAGCAAGGCCACAGCTAACAAGGCAGCTGGTAGTGGACAGTTCTCCTTTTCCCAGCCAGTAGGTTGGAGGCCAACCTTCTCGAGGTGACCATTTATACGAACCCACTAAACCTGTGGTGGGGACCGTGCACTCCGCCATTATTGCAGGCCGGCATTACTGAGACCTTCCTTACAGAAAAGGCCCCTGTTATCAAAGCAGCCAGTATGAGGCACAGGTTGTTTACCCTGGCAGGCCAGTAGGTGCAGGCCACCTGTCCTGAGGAAGCCAGGGGGTTGGAGGCTGCCAACCTTGAGGCAGGCAGTGATATGGAGCCCCCTGAAGCTCTGGCAGTGGGTATGGTGCACGTTGCCATTGTTGAGGTGCCAGTCCGTACAGCAAGGCGCTGGGTTCCGGGAGACGCAGTGTGCTCGCGAGAGGCCTCTTTAATTGAGGCCTCTCATTCATTGGATGTCACTATTATTAAGGCAGGTAGTTCATTCAGCGAGGTGTAGCAGTATTGGGTGAAGCAGTGTCCTTGTGAAATTTCGCCTTTATCCACTACTGATGCAGGCATGGTGCAGTTCTCTTTTACTAAGGTTACTAGTTATTTATTTGATAAGGTAATAGGAATCTGGTAAGTGTTCCTGGCCACTAGTTTCCTGGCAACTAGGTAAGTTTTTGTCAGGTCACTAGTTGCTAGGTTAATAGTTAGTAGCTTATTATTTACCAGATCACTAGTTATTGGTTTATCTGTTACCAGTGAGTAGTTTCCAGGTTCCTGTGTATCAGGTTCCTGGTTTCTAGTTATCATGTTCCCATTGTGGCCATTTGAGGAATAACACCTTGTGCTTGTGTCTGCATTGCTGAAATTCCAGCTAACACAAGGAATAATTCTACCCAAATACAAATAAACAAAGAAATAAAAACTCAAAACAAAAAAACCCCCTCCAAATTATGGAGTGTGTCCAGGGAGGGAATCCTTTCTTCCCTGGGTGGACTGAAGTCACTGGTAGGGGGTGTGCAAGAGGCAGTTGATGAATGATTCTCTATCATTGATGTTTCTAACTCTATATCCCTCTCTCTTCCTCTCTGTAAAAAAACAATAAAATATATTTTTTTAAAAAGAAGAGAATATACTTATTTGCCCTAACACAATAAAATTCTACACTCCTTCAGTGAAGACTAGCCAGTTTAGGATGAATAATGCTTATCATAAGGAAATTTTGTTGCTAGGCACTATGCAGCACAGCAAAACATAGGAGGTAGATTATTTTGGCCCCATATCCAATAGGAAGATAAGGAGGAAAGGCTTTTTTTTATCCCAGTAGTATAAAGTAGAACCTCTTGAGACTATGTCCTCCATGGTTAGAGTATCTGTTCCCACCTCATAGAGCAGCTTGGCACAGGTAGTAAGTGCTCTGCAGGAGTGTGTGAGCTCATTTTTTTAATTCTCCCCATTAGGTGGCAAATGCCTATAGAAATCATTCTCTTTCAGCTTGTATGGGACATGTCACCAGGTACTATGCTGATGAGCAGCAGCAAAAACCAACTCAGGTCAAAGACCATCTTGGATAACTACATCCAATTACCTTGGAATTTTCACTTGTTAAACATTCATAAAGAGACCTACTGTGGGGTTCCAACAATACAACCTTCAGGAAAAGACAAATCTAGGGAGATAGTAAAAAGGGTGGGTGGTTTCCAGGGGTTAGGGAGAAGGGATTAATGAATAAGCAGAGCACAGAGGATTTTTAGGGAAGTGAGAAGATTCTTTATGATACTGTAATGGTGGGTATGTGTCATCATAATTTGTCAAAACCCATAGGGTGTACAACACCAAGAGTGAACCTTAATGCAAACTATGGACTTTGGTTGATAATCACATCATTCATTGCATGTCCCTCTCCACTGAAATAAATATATCTCCCAGTTGCTGAATATCAAAAACTAGAGAAGCAATCCTGTAACAGAGTGGAATAGGCAGAAGTGTTCCAGCCATGAAGACAGAAGAGACACAATTCAGAGATGGAAGATGCTGACGACGCCTCACCATACCAGCAGACAGCAGCTGTGTGTTACTGAAGGATGCCCAGGACCAAACCAGAGACGGTCGGACCTGCATTACCACCATTTGTCCACCAACCGGATCTGAAATATCATGGCTGACATGTACACATAAGGAACTATTTGATATTGAAATTGGGACTCAAAAGAACTGTTGTGCCGAAACTGGTTTGGCTCAGTGGTAGAGTGTCGGTCTGCGAACTGAAAGGTCCCGGGTTCGATTCCGGTCAAGGGCATGTACATTGGTTTCGTGCACATACCCAGTAGGGGATGCGCAAGAGGCAGCTGGTTGGTGTTTCTCTCTCATCAACATTTCTAGCTCTTTATCTCTTTCCCTTCCTCTCTATAAAATATCAATAAAATAAATATTAAAAAAAAGAACTGTTGTCCCAGAAAGGAACTCACTACAGACTGATTCATCTGCCTCTCAGCATAACCATTATGGCTTGTCACAGTTTAGGTTCTTACAAGGGTATTCCTTGTATCACATGAGTTCACACATCTAGAGGAAATAATGAACAACATAGACTGATGAACAGAAACAGGCCCAGAGGCAGAGAAGCAGCAATCAGACTCTCAAACCTCAGAGGGAAAGTAGGGGAGGGTAAGGGTAAGGGGAAGAGATCAACCAAAGGACTTATGTGCATGCACATGGGCCTAGACAATGGCCATGGACAACAGGGGGGTGGGGGCATATGTAGGGAGGGATTTGGGATGGGAATGGGTGGATGAGGACAATTATGTGATATTATAATCAATAAAATAAATTAATTAATTTTAAGAAATTAGAGAAGCAGTGGGTTTAGGTTGTGTGGTTTATGGGCACTTTCCACTCAATTTTAATGTGCACTTATAACTCCTCTAAAAAAGATAAAGCTTACACATTTTTTTCTTTTCTTTTCTTTTTCATTTAAATTCTTTATAGTTTAAAGTTTTACTTATGTCTCATTCTCCCTACCCCCCACTGACCTCTCCCTGGCCACTCCCACACTCCAGCACATGCCCTCAACCTCCCTACTTTCTGTGTCCAATGGTTATGCTTATTGGCATGCATATAAGCAGTTTGGTTGATTTCTTGTACAGCCCCCCCCCCAAAGTACCCACTCTATCTTCTATTAGCATATGAGAACATATTAATGCTATTTTCAAGACACAGTCACCTTGGTAATTAAGATAAGGATGGAAGTATGAGTGGATAGATGTTATCCCCACAATTGAGTGAAGCCATGTGGACAGACATGAACAAAGCAAATACTTTTAAATGTAAACTAGGGGAAGAAAACAACTGATAAAAGTGATTAAATATCTTGCTTTATAATTATAAACAGAAATTTAGTGCAATATAAATCAGAACTGAATCATCCATATAATTAAAAGACACCTTTACTTCTAATTTTAAATCAGAAATTATTTTTCTGATGTTATCTAAAAAGTATCTTGAAGCATAAGTTAAATAAAAATGAGAACTTATAATTGCCTAATATTGCCCTAGTAATTTATGTACAAACTAGAGGCCTGATGCATGAAATTCATGCAGGAGTAGGCCTTCCTTCCCCTGGCACTGGTTTCCCTCTAGCAACCTGGACCAGGGCTTCCCTCACAGCTCTGGTTTCCTCAGGAAGATTGTTCGAAAGAATGTCCAAAGGGACATCCAGTCTAATTAGTATACTACACTTTTTATTGTCTAAAGTTTTACATATGTCTCCTTCCCCCAGCCATTCCCACCCCGGGCAAGCCCTGCCACCCCAGTGTCTATGTCCATTGATTATGCTAATATGCGTGCATACAAGTCCTTTGATTCTCTCTAACTCCCTATCCACTACCATTTGTCTCTGGGTTTATTCTTGTTCATCAAATTATGTTGATCATTATACTTTTATTATTATATATACCTGTGAAATACCAGGAGCTCAAAAGTAAACAGCATTTGCAAGCAATTATGAATGATGCAGGTGAAACAAGACCCATATAATATTATCGTATTACTAGTACTTGCTCTTAAAATAAAATTTTAGGTCAAGGCCAAAAATTCAGTTAGGGCTGTACCTATTGTGCAGAAAATTTCCATGCAGCAGGCCTAAGACTGCTATCCTTAGAAAGTCCTACTTAAATGGCTACCCTTCAATTAGATCTGAAAACCTGAATCTGGTGGTGGTGGTGGTGGGGGGGGTTCACCTTTCCCTAACTGAGAAGAGTGGCTCCCTGTACCTACAATGGGGTTTTGTACAGCCAATGGGGTTCATGCTGAACACTTGCATCTGTTCTGGGAATCTAGAACTTTGGTACATGAGATGGGGAAGATGCCTATGTGATTAGCGTGCCATAAGAACCTTGACACTGAGTCTGACCAGACTGGTAGATGACACATTTCATGTGTGCTTTCAGAATTTGGCATTGGAATCACTAAGCACCTCCTGGTAACTGCACAGGGTGGGGACTCTTAGAAGCTTGTGCCTGGTGTCACACCTTGTCACACACACCTCTTCTCTCTGTTGATTTTGCTTTAGTTCTTTCACTGTAAAAATCTTAGGTATGAGCACAACTATGTGCTGAGTACTGTAAATTTTTCTAGTAAATAAGCAAGCTTAGGAGTGGGTTTCTGAACCTCTAACCAAATTGCCTTATGTGAAATTACTTTTGGATTGATGTCTTATACATGATTACAATGCAGAAGCTGATTTCCCAAAGTACCTTTCATTGATTTGGTTTCGGTCCATGCTAGTCTTCGAGTTGCCTGTTGATCTGGAACTATTGTAATAAAGATATGAAAGGGATAAATGAAACAATGATGTCAGAAAAATGTGAAACAAGGAACATTCCTATTCAGTCACAATAGGAAAATCAGAATCCTAATGATTGACAATATGTTCTATAATATCAAAGTTCCTATAAGAAAAGGAAGACATCACACTGAAATTTTCTCCAACTAAAAAGGGTTTAATTCCCTTTTATAAGAGTTATAAACCAACCAACTAATTAGGCTAACTGCAAAGCAAAACAAACAAAAACAACGACGTAATTATTATATATACTAAATGAGTGTTCTAATGATTACAGAGTTCTTTTTATTTATTCCTAATCATTTTTAAATTTCTTGTTACACTAACATCATGGCTCACCTCTTGAAGGCAGTTGTTGAGAGGATGAGTCAAAAAGTAAAAGAAATTGTATGCAAAATGTGGGGATGTCCACAGATATTCATTAAACTCAACCTGTATGGACAAATACTGGTCTTTCCTGTTGAACTGTTGCACTTTTCTGCTCATCTATTCTTCATGTGCAATTTACTTCCCAGTGCACTATCTGGAAACCTATAAAACACCTTAGAATTCTCTCTCTCCACTAATTCTATACATGAAAAACATCACAAAAATCTTATGAACTAGACCTCTCTCATGTCTCTGCTTTACTTTGTTGCTGTCAACTGCCCTAGTCAAACATGAGCTCTGAACACAGGGCTCTCACGTGGGGGAAGGAGAAACACTACCAATTATCATTGTTCCCTCTTAAATTAATATGTTATTTTTAAGCAAAACAAATGAGAGAGAAATAGACCTAGAAAACACCAACACTTTAAATGGAATAAGTTGATCTTCCTGACCCATTTCATTACCAATGAATGAAACCTTCATAATGGATTAATGCTAGTCCAAGGAGGCGAAATGTTCCTTTGTCTACCAGGCTCTTTATGTGGTTTCCTTCTATCTATCCTCTACAGGAGGGGTCAGCAAACTAGGGCCCACAGCCCAAAGACAAGCTGCCAGGCCAGTGGAGGAGGGCAGTTGGTGGCAACCAGGCTGGCAGGGGAGGGCAGTTAGGGTGACCAGACTGGCAGGCAGAAGTGGTTAGGGGCAATCAGGCAGGCAGGCAGGCAGGCAGGCAGGCAGGCAGGCAAACGGTTGGGAGCTAGCAGTCTTGGATTGTGAAATGGATCCCAGATCACAGTGGGTTTAGGCTGGGCTGAGGGACACTCCCCACCCCCTGAACGAATTTCGTACACTGGGTCTTTAGTATGTAATATAATGTGTACCAACTTCACTTTACTGGTAAATTTTATATATATATACACACACACACACACATATATATATTAATTATATATAATTATATATATAATTTAATATAATTAATATAATTTATATATAATTTATATATAATTAAAAAAAAAGAAACATCTAAGTAAAAGCAGTCTTTTTGGTCTCCACATATCGACATGTGAGAATAATTTGCTTTGGAACCTTTGCTAATTACTCACCAGGAAAGCAGACACAAACACTGAGAACCTCACAGCTGAATGAGGTATAACAACTGGAGCCCTGATATCATCATCAAACTACCTGCTTCCTGTTATGTTGGCCTCTGATAATGAGGGCACCTGGTATCTGAAGCTAAAAGCATTCTAGCTGATACATTTCCCAAGGTCCAGAGGATAAGATCTAGACCTTTCTGTGGTACAAAAGACTTTCTCTTTTCTTTCTTTCTTTCTTTTTTTTTTTAACTGTTTCCCTTTATTACTGCTATGTATGTGCTCCATGTGAGTGAAGTTGGTGCTTATGTAAGTGGGTTCTCACTTATGGCGAAAATCTCATTATGTCGCACTGTAGGAATGTATCTCTGATGTAACCCAAGGAACTATTATATAGGGTTATTTTCTGTCTGGATCATTTATCCATTGATATACGTGGGGTATTAAAGTCCCCTACTATTATTGTTGTCTATTTCTCCTTTTAGGTCTGTTACTATTTGCTTTATATATTTGGGTGATCCTATTTCATTTTTTTTATTAAGGTATTATATGTGTACATAGCTTACCATTGCCCCTCCCCACACCTCCCATTCATGCCCTCCCTCCCCAGAGTTCTGTGTTCGTTGGTTGTACTTATATTCATGCATACCAGTCCTTTGGTTGTTCTCTTATCTCCCCCCAGGTCTCCTTCCCCTCCCCGCTGTCATTTGACAATCTGCTGGTTTTATGGTGACTATCTCAGAATCACATGAATAGAATCCGCTCCTCATTTGGCAGTCTGCTTGTTTTATGGTGACTATCTCAGGACCACATGAATAGAGTTCACTCCTCCTCTGGTTCACACCGCCCCTACCCTCGGGTCCCACTGCTTCCCCTGGGACACACGGCTCACTCGGGGCACACGGCCCCCTGGGACACACGGCTCACCTGGGGCACACGGCCCCCTGGGACACACGGCTCACCCGGAGCACACGGCCCCTCTGGAGGCGCCGCACTAGCTCCTCGCTAGCATGGGGGGGGGGGAGGCTGGAACGGCTGCAGGCGGGCTGAGATGGCTGCAGGCGGGGAGACTGCCCTCAAAGGTGTCTCATTTGTGCGGAAGTGGAGCAGCTGCGGATGTGGAGGCTAAGTTCTGAGGCCGCCCACTCCCTGAGCCCGGGGCGTAGTGAGCTCTGTTCTCGGTGGATTTGCCTTATTCTCAGTGGCGGTGGCAGGTGCAGCAGTGTCGGTCGCTCCTGTGGTTCAATTTCCACTGTAGTTTTAAAGTTCACCTGGCAGGAGCTTCAGCCCCACCATGTTGCGGTGGAGGAAGGACTCACTGTGGCTGGGAACAGAAGGCACCACACCATCTCCACACCAGCACGGAGGGTGTACTGGGAAGGTTGTGGGCGGGCTGAGATGGCTGAGGGTGGAGAAACCACCTTCAATGGTGTCTCCTTTGGTTCGGAAGCGGAGCTGCTGTGGACCCCGAGGCTAAGTTCTAAAGCTGCACTCTCCTTGAGCCCGGGGTGGAGTGAGCTCTGTTTTCAGTGGATTCCTGTTATTCGCCGTGGCAGCGGGTGCCGTGGCGGGTGCGGCAGCAAAGGTAGCTCCTGTGGCTCAATTTCCCCTGTAGTTTTAAAATCCACATGGCGGTAGTGGAGGAAGCTTCGGCCCGGCCATGCGGCGGCGGAGGAAGGACTCGCTGGGGCAGAGAATGGAAGGTGCTGCACCAGCTCCTCACCATCACAGTGTGCGCGGAGGCTGGGCTGAGCTGAGCTGGCTGCGGGCTCACAAAAGACTTTCATAAGCCTGCCTTAGCTAGGCCTTACCTCATTGCCATCCATCCCCATAGCACACATTTTGCACCTTTGAAACTGTACTGCTCATAATTCCCACAAAGTTCATGTGTATATCTTAGCCCTTGACCTGCTGTTCCTGCTTCCAAACATGTAATCTCTATAGATGTTCCTACTGCCAAACATCTGCCTTCTGCACCTTTACCTGGGAAACATCACATCGGTTTGCATGCTTGCTTTAAAACCCTTCCACATATTTTCAGACTTCTTAAAAGTTGATGGAAGTTAGAGAGACAAAGACACAGAGAGAAACACTGGTTTGCTGTCCCACTTATTTATGCATTCATGGTTTGAATCTGACCAGGCATCAAATCTACACCCTTGGAATATCAGGGACAATGCTTTCAGCAATTGAGAAACCCAGCCAAAGCCTCAGCCACATTTTTAAAACTCTAACTCTCATCATGGACTTAAAGTGTCTGACACATACTAAACACCAACAAAATGAATAAATAGGGATAATTATAAAATGCTAATGACCTCTGGCACCTAGTAAGCACTAAATAAAGTACAGTAAGTAATAGAAATAATGATACTGACAAGCTCTTAGACGACAATGACTGTTTTTAAAATGTTTCAATTCTGCAACATCAGAATAATGAACTTCTTTTTGAAGAATATTGCCCCAGATTTTAAATTACCTACAATTAACTTTGTTAATCAGACGGAATACTACGCTATAAAGAAGGAGATTAAGAAAAACTATACATGCAACTTCCACATTGTTTGGTATTTTTCCCTGCTCTTTCATTACCAAAGCTTCCCTACTCTTACTTCATGCATGGTGGACCATCAAGGGAAATCCACTGTCAGGAATCTTACCAGGAGTGCAACTTTCAGATTTTTGGGGCCCCTTTTCTTCAGAAGTTAGTTCTCTCTCTCTCTCTCATCTCTCCCACCCTTCACTCTCTAAAATCAATGGGAAAGAATATTCTATGTTGAGGATTTAAAAAAAAAATAAGAGCCTCTTTCTTCTCACCCCTGTGCAGTCACTGACTGTCCTTTCCTTTAAAATGGCCTCCACTCCCTCTTCAACAGATTAACTGCAACATCACTCTCCAAATCTCACTTCCAACATGTACAGTAAGGGTTCTAAGAGTTTTTGTTCATATCGTGGTATACTACCATTGTTTTGTTGCCTGTGGACTGGGGCTTCCTCTTCCCACTTGCACTCACCCAGCTCCCCTTGCTGGATACTAGGCCTCCCCCTACCCCCCATACCCAGCAGCACCATTTCCTAAGCCCCTGCCAGCATAGCAGCCAGTCCCCAGCATCACCTCACCCCCCAGGCCTTCAGTCCTCAGTGGGCTCTAAGCCTATCTCCCACTCCCAGGCACTAACTAACAGCAAGCCCTTCCTTCTGGGGTGGAAGGGAGACAGAGCTCCGCCCCCTTCGGTGGACACTGCATTTCTCCAGCCCCCTCTAACTCAGCTTTGGAGTTGTTTCCATGGTGACAGGGCCTGATATATTATATTCTGCATATGTATGTGAGAAAGATAATGGTTGTGCCCAGCTGGTGTGGCTCAGTGTTTGAATATAGACCCATGAACCTAGAGGTCACAGTTGATGACAGGTCAGGGCACATGCTGGATTTGTGGGCACAATATTCAGTAGGGGATGTGCAGGAGGCAGCCAATGGATGATTCTTGCTCATCATTGATGTTTCTCTCCCCCGATTCCTCCTCTCTCAATACAAACATATTTTTTAAATGCTAGTAACTAAACTAAAACATGTATTTCGAATATTTTGTAAATAAGGTTACTTGAGCAATACCTTGTTTCTCGCTTCAATATTTGCCTTGCACGAGAGCAGCCTTTTCACTATGGCCATATTGTGATTACGGACAGCATAGTGGAGAGCAGTGTTGCCGTCTTTGTCTTCTATATTTGGATCCGCACCATGGTCTAGCAGCACATTTGCACAGTTCGTATTCCGGTATTGTATGGCCTGTCAGTATTATGCCAAGAAATAGATTATAACTTCTAAGAATCAAAGTAAACATTCCACAAGTTTCACCAAAGATTTTTAGTTAAATGAGATGAGTTGATTTTTATTCTAAGTAATTAAATCAAACCCATCTCATTCTTTCACCAATGATTCACAGCCAATGAGGTAAATCCATTTTTATTCTAAGTAATTATGCTGACATAGTTGGCGAGTGCATACCTGAATCATAGGTGTCTTCTTCTCAAAGTCACAGAGGTTTAACTGGCATCCTTTCTCTATTAGGAGTCTCACCATCCTTGCACGGCCATAGGCACAGGCCACATGGAGAGGAGTCCTATGGGAGACAGAGCACTCTTTAGGAACTTAAAGGGCACTGACACAAACACACATTATCCATGTCATTGTAAACACTTACCTCTATGACTTCAAAATAAACATTGCGTTTTCTTCTGAAAACAGTGCAATAGTTATTAGTGCTTGTTACTCACCACATTCATGAAGGAGCAGCCTATTGGAGTAGAGAGAAGATGACCTGGGAGTTCAGCTCAACTTGGGTCTGATCCTATTTTACTTCTTAGGTATCTTAATATTTTACTGTCACTTATTATGTATCACTTGGCCTTTCGGTACCTCAATTTCCTCATCAACAAAATGAATATAAAAATAGTAATTTTCTCCCAGGACATCACTGTTAGCTTAAATGAGAATCTATGCAAAATGTTTACTAGAGTTCCTAGCTCAATAAGTGTTAGATAATATTAGTGTCATTATTACTACCACTTTTTAAAGACATTTCAATTACATAAAATGATCTCATTACTCCTACTCTGCAGACCAGTATTTCAATAATTCTAAAATGCTTATCTTCTCACACTATAACATCTCTGACATTGGAATCCAATTTCTAATTCATAACATGTTATAACTATTATTGACAGCATTTAAAAAAGTTTATTGATGCATAAAATACTGGCATCATGCCATCCATGTTGCCTTACATTAAGTGGCATAATGGAGAGTACAACAGAGCTCTTGCAGTTATAATAAATGGTTGACATTTAAATAAATTTAAGTTCTTAAAAGCCTTATGGGGGAAAGAGAATTAAAAAAGCAAAACAAGCCGAAACCGGTTTGGCTCAGTGGTAGAGCGTCGGTCTGGGGACTGAAAGGTCCCGGGTTCGATTCCGGTTGGGGGCATGTACATTGGTTGCGGGCACATCCCCAGTGGGAGGTGTGCAAGAGGCAGCTGGTCGATGTTTCTCTCTCATCAACGTTTCTAGCTCTCTATCTCTCTCCCTTCCTCTCTATAAAATATCAATAAAAAATATATTAAAAAAAAAGCAAAACAAGAATTTTTAAAAGAAATTTATACTTTGATTTTCAAGAAAACATAAGCCAAAGGAAATGCAGCATTCAAATAAATAGGATGATTCATTTTGTCCAATATATAGATGTGCCTGGTATAGATTCTCTGGAAAATAGTTGTTCCCAGGACTCTATTTAACTAGAGTCCTGAGGCACAAATTCATGCATGGGTCTGGCCAGCCCTCCCTGATGGGGGCTGGTCTGGGCCAGGCCAGCAGGGGGGAGAGGCCATGGGCATTTGGATGTCTAGTCCCCCCATCAGGATGGGGGAGATGATTGGGGTTAGGGTCTACCATGGGGAGGGGCCACAGCCAATCAGGACCCCGATCAGGCTGGTTGGCCGCCGCAGTGAGCATCATAGCGACCAGTCATTCCAGTTGTTCTGTTGTTCTGGTCACTTGGCTTTTATATAGAGAGATACTATTATACTTTTCAAAAAGGCAGGGGATATTTATTTTTTTACAATTTCCTACCTTCAGAAATACTTTTGTTTGAAAACAGGGAGAAAAAAGCTTCAACTGTTGTTAAATTCTAATATTTCAATTTTTAATGTCTCATTTTGCTCAAATTGGCAAACATGAACCTTTTAAGAATGAAAAAAAGGTTCTGGGAGAGAGACTGAAAAGTCCTGAGTAGACTATGTCTGCTACACAATAGATATTCAGGTTATGTTTCGTGTACAAATGGATTGAAAGAATGAATAAATAGTGGGAGAGTTCAATATTTTTTAAAGGAAACTTTTATAAATTAAAATGATACTTCTGAGACAGTAACAATCACTTCTATTTTCTATTTTTTTTTATTTTTTTTTAAATAAATCTTTATTGCTCAGATTATTACAATTGTTTCTCCTTTTTCTCCCCCATAGCTCCCTTCCACCTGATTCCCACCCCACCCTCTGCCCTTACCCCCTCCCCCCACTATTGTCTTCATGCATAGGTTATACAATTTTAATCCAGTCTCTGCACCCCACACCCCTTTCACCCTGATAATTATCTATCCACTCCCTTTCTTTGCCCCTAATTCTATTATATTCACCAGTTTATTCTATTCCTGAGATTTTTAATTCACTTGACCTTCTTCCTCTTCTTAAGTAATACCTTTCAGCATTTCATATAATACTGGTTTGGTGGTGATGAACTCCTTTAGCTTTTTCTTATCTGTGAAGCTCTTTATCTGCCCTTCAATTCTGAATGATAACTTTGCTGGATACAGTAATCTTGGTTGTAGGTTCTCCCTATTCATCACTTTGAATATTTCTTGCCACTCCCTTCTGGCCTGCATGGTTTCTGTTGAGAAATCAGCTGATAGTCGTATGGGTGCTCCCTTATAGGTAACCAACTGCTTTTCTCTTGCTGCTTGTAAGATCCTCTTTTTGTCTTTTACCCTTGGCATATTGATGATGATGTGTCGAGAAGAATTTTTCTTTGGATTCCTCTTGTTTGGGGTTCTGTAGGCTTCCTGTACTTGTAAGTCTATTTCTTTCACCAGGTGAGGGAAGTTTTCTGATATTATTTCTTCAAATATGTTTTCAGTATTTTGCACTCCCTCTTCTTCTGGCACCCCCATAATTCTGATGTTGGTGCGCTTGCAGTTGTCCCAGAGGCTCCTTACACTATCTTCAACTTTCTGGATCCTCTTTTCTTCTTCCTTCTCCAGCGGAGTGTCTTTTGGCTCTTTGACCTGATTCTTGTGTTCTTCCATTCTGCTGTTGGATCTCTGCATAATATTTTCCAATTTAGTCAGTTTATCTATACTTTTTAGTTGGGTCTCATGAAGTTTATCGAGCTTTTCTAGGATATTGTTGCATAACCTTAGAACCGTAGTTCTGAACTCTATGTCCTCCATCTCTTTTGTTTGAGATCTATTTCCTTGTCTCGGCATTATCACTATTTTTCAGAGTTGGTAGGATGGCTTTGTGTGTTTGGTGTCCTATATAGCACAGTGGATCAGCCTCCTCAGTTACCTGAGGTAGACACTCTTGGTGATCCCCTTTGTGGACTGTGTGCACAGCCTTGTTGTAGCTAAGTCTCTATTGTTGTGAATTGACCTTCAGGCCAATTGGATGTGGGTATCAGCTGTGTCTACTCTGGGATAACTTCTGTATTGGAGACAGTCTTATAGGATCAGACTTGAAAAACTGCAGAAGCCTCTGCTCAGCTTGGATGGGGCGGAGTCTCAGGGCTGAACTGACAGTCTTGGCTTCTGCCCTGCCCTTGTGCACTCGCCTGAGTTTCCGCCTGACCGGCCCAGTTTTCCCAAGCAAGAGCGTGGGTGCCCCAGGGGCTCACCCGGCCTTGGGCTGGTCTCTGTAGTCTGGAGCTTCTGACTCCTTCCGCTACAGAGAGGCCGCCACCTTGTACAGAGAGGCGGCGGCAGCCTCCGTGGCCAGACCTGGAGCTTCTGACTCCTTCCGCTACAGAGAGGCCGCCACCTTGTACAGAGAGGCGGCGGCAGCCTCCGCGGTCAGACCTGGAGCTTCTGGCTCCTTCCGCTCCGGAGGGGCGGCGGTCAGACCTCAGGGCGTACTTGCTCGCGCGCGCGTCTGTAGACCCTGCCGGCTTCGGCTCCGGTCCCGGTCTCGGTCTCCCAGTCTCCGAGTCTCCGAGTGCCTTTCTCTGCAGTCCAGACTCCACCCGTATGAGCCTGGGACCACGGAATTTCAGCCGGGGTTGGGTTCAGTACAGTCTGAAAGGGTTCCGTGCAACCGGGGATTCCTCCCCTCCCACCGCCAGGCAGGTATTCGGCAGCCGCGTGCGCGAGCGTCTCCTACCTCAGTGCTTTTCGGCTCCCAGTCCGATCCGTGAGCCTCTCTCTTTCTTTCTAGTTGTAGCTATTCCACTCCGCCAGCTTTCCTGACGTTTTGGTGAAGTCCTTTTTTATTTTAGTTGTTTTTTAAATTAAATTGTTGATGAGGCGGCAGCTTAGGAGACTGCCTAGGCCGCCATCTTGGATGTTCTCTCTCTATTTTCTATTTTTTAAATAAACAATCCAGTTGGAGAAAGACAAACATTACAATATCTCACTTATATGTGGAATCTAATGAACAAAATAAACTAATGAATAAAATATGTCCAGAGGTATGGATGCATGGAACAGAATAACAGATCTCAGGGTAGGAATGGGGCAACAGGAAAAGATTAGCCAAAGAACATATATACATATCTGCATAACCCATGGACACAGACAATAGTGTGGGAAAGGCCTGAGGCGGGGTGGAGGCTGGGTTGAGGGGGGACATAAATGGGAAAAAAAAATAGGAGACATCTGTCATACTGTCAAAAACAAGACAAAAAATAAACTAGAGAAATTATTTTTAATTCATTCTAGAGAAAGAGGGAAGGAGAGGGGCGAGTGTGTGAGAGAAAAACATCAATGTGATGGAGTTCAGTTCTCTCCCGTAGGTACTCTGACCAGGGATCGAACCCACAACCTAGATATGTGTCCTGACTTGGAATGAACCCACGCCCTTTTGGTGTACAGGAGCTGTACTAGACAACACTCCAACCAACTATATGAGTTATAATGAGTTATACTGGGTGCTATTTTTGGTATTTTATTTTCATAAGCGCACAGCTAAAATGATTAATCTATAATCATTTGCATATTATATGTAATAAATATATGTAAAATAAAACGCATATTATGTAATTAGATATATGCATACACTCTACTGGCACAGATAAAAAGCAGTCCAAATGCCCATCAGCAGATGAGTAGCTAGAGATGTAGAACAGTTGCACATTGGAATACTACGCTGCTATAAAAAAGAAGGAACTCATATGCTTTGCAACAGCATGGATAGGCCTGGAGATTATTATGCTGAGCAAAATAAGCCAATCAGAGAAAGACAAATACCATATGATCTCATTTACATGTGGAACAAAATGAATTAACAAACAAAATAGGACCAGAGCCATGGCTATAGGGAACAGACTGACAGACCTCAGAGGGAGGGGTTGGGGGGACCCAAAGAGATTAAACAAAGAACACACATGCCTATTTGCACAGCTCAGGGACACAGACCTCTGTGCAGTGGAGGCTGACAGGGGCTGGGTGGAAAGGCACTGAGAGGGGGAGGGGAGTGGGGACATCTGTCACAGTGTCAACAATAAAAATAAACGTAAAAACAGACCCCCTTTACTTCTGAAGATACCGATCCTCAAAAATTTTTTCAAACATAAATCCACAAAAACAGGAAGTGAGCAATCAGTTTGATCAGTACAGGATTCATATTATTGCTCTTCCTCAGTATTATTTCATTCCAAATAATACTAGAATTTTGGTACAGGATCATTGCAGAAATCAGATTTTTTAAAGCAATGCTCATTTTTCTTAATACAAATACTCAGAAATAAATTATATCACATTTTGCACTACTTTTGGCTAAGATCATAGCCTGTTTGTGTGTATGTGTAACCAAAGTTACCTTTTTCTACTTATTATATTGCTATTTTAAGCAGTGCTGAATAAAACAAGCTATGTAATTTGTCTATTTCATAAAGATATTTTAGTATAATTAGAATTGATGCATATAGAGAATATAAATATATTTTAATGTGGTACTCAGCCCCAAATTGCCTATGGCAAAAGTCAGAAGCAACTTAAACTTCAAGCAGCAGTATGAGGATAATCATTGGTCATCCTCACAGGCCATGTGGATAGAAAATACTATTTTCCTCTTTTAACTTAAATTCCTTTTCCTACCAAGGACACTAAATATTTTCCTTTGTCCATTGGTCACTTGTACATATTCAAATGTACTTGTCCACTTTCAACAACAGGAGAGAACTTGGGGATCAACAGAGGTAGGGCACAGACCCTTACCACCCCTCCTGCAACCTGGCAGGTGCCTGAACCTTCTCCCATTCTGAGGGAGGTCTCCTGCCCCCATGGCTGCTTCGCTTCCCATGCAAATTGGGACCCAGCTAACAGACAGAGATGTGGCTGACAGCAGCTGCCATTTCACTGCAACAAGACTTGTTTGAGAGGCCTTGTACCCATGGTGGGGGCAAGTGGGTTTTTAATTTCCAAGTCCAGCCTAGTAGCAGGAATGCTCAGGCCCTTCTCAAGAAGCCAAACAATCAATTCCACTAATACACATATGGTAAATAAAATTGTTGCTAGAGTGTTGCATTTGACAGATGAATAGTAGCCAATTTCTCAGAGGAAATCAATGTGGCTAATGGAAGTAAATGAATATTCTAGAAAAACTGAGTACTGTTCAAAATGCTGTTCCTATAGTATTAACAAAAATTCTTATTGGCAAAATTGCACAACATGTTATGAACCTAATGCAGTTATAGTGTAGCGCAAATAATTAAAATGTAAAAGATATCAAGACTAACTATAAAATTTCCAAAAGTCTCCTATTATTTAAAGTAAAAAAGGGGGTGACAGTGGAAGAATATCATGTAAGGAAAAATATCCTGAGACTAATTTATATCTAAAATTTTTTTTTACTTTAGAAAATTAACCTTTATTTGAAACGCTAACAGCAAGATACCCATAAAAATACACACATGGTGTCAAAATAAGCCAGAGTAAAATTATTTCGGGGGTGGGGGGGGAATGAAAAAGAATCCCAAGTCAAATTTAAAGAGAAAATCCCTTTGTTAACTTTTGGTCGAGAATATGTTTGTATAGTTTCAGAAAATAACTCTGAGACCACCTGGAATCCAGTAATAGAGAGGAATAGACAGAAGTGCTCTAGCCATGAAGACAGAAGAGACACAATTCAGAGATGGAAGATGCTGACGACGCCTCACCATACCAGCAGACAGCAGCTGCGTGTTGCTGAAGGATGCCCAGGACCAAACCAGAGACGGTTGGACCTGCATTACCACCATTTGTCCACCAACCGGATCTGAAATATCATGGCTGACATGTACACATAAGGAACTATTTGACATTGAAACTGGGACTCAAAAAAACTGTTGGCCCAGAAAAGAACTCACTACAGACTGATTCATTTGCCTCTCAGCATAACCATTAAGGCTTGTTGCAGTTAAGGTTTTTACAAGGGTGTTTCTTGGATCATATGACCTCACACATCTAGAGGAAATAGTGAACAACATAGACTGGTAAACAAAAATAGACCCAGAGAAAGAGAAGCAGCGATCAGAGGGAAAGTAGGGGAGGGTGGGGGTAAAGGGAAGAGATCAACCAAAGGACTTGTGTGCATGCGCCATGGACAATAGAGGAGTGGGGGAATATGTAGGGAGGGGTTTGGGATGGGAATGGGGGGATAAGATCAATTATGTGATACCATAATCAATAAAAATAAATTTTTTTTAAAAAGAACATACGTGAGCCCTGATGTAGCTCGGTATATGAGCATTGACCTATGAACCAGGAGGTCACAGTTTGATTCAGAACAGGGCACAGGTCTGAGTTGTGGGCTCAATCCCCAGTGTGGGGGCATGCAAGAGGCAGCCAATGAATGATTCTCAACATTGATGCCTCTATCTCTCTCCCTTCCTCTCTGAAATTAATAAAATATTTTTAATAAAGAACATAGGCATACATTGATATAAAGTGGTTATTGGATTTTATCTGAAGAACGTTTAGCCTAGAAGTTGATCCATTATGGGAATTATCTCTCTTATTAGTCACTTTTCTATAGTATGTAACATTATGGTAAAAAAAAATATGTACATCAAATTGTATATGCTCAATTTCATTTCAATTATTGATATGCAGTTAAATCACTTAAAAGTTGCCAGTAAAGTGTTCTTTAAGAGGAATTATGAGTGGGTCTTTATGTTTTTGTTTCTGCTGCTTATAAACTTGGCCTGAGTGCTAGACCCCAGGTCAGGTGTCCACCAGGGAAATGCTGCAGGGCCCCAGGAGGGAAGTCAGCCCAGTGCCCTGGCTGACAGGAGGGCTGGTCTCCAGCTGGTGAGCCCAAGCAAGGGCACGCCTCTGCCAGGCCCACCCACCTCCTCCCAGTGGACCCCGGGCCCCCAGCCTTGCAGCCCCTATTACCTGCTAATCTGATCTCTCTCATTCACGTCACTTTTCCCTCCAAAGAGGAGTAGCTCCATTTTCCATCGGTTGTTATCTCTGGCAGCTCTGTGGAGCTCACACAGATTTTCGTCTACAAAGCAGGGCTTTCTGCATTTCTGGATACTGTACCCCTCGCTGGCAGTGGTGTCCCTGGCCCTCCTGGTAGGAGTGACCGTTATCCTGCTGGTAGGGGTGTCCTTGTCCTCACTGATAGGGAAGACCTTGGCCACTCTGGTAAAGCCGACCTTGGCCCCGCCGGCAGGAGCAACCTTGGCCCCTCTGGTAAGGCTGAACTTGACCCGGCTGGTATGGCCAACCTTGGTCCCACTGGTAGGGGAGTCCTTGGCCCCACTGGTAGGGGAGTCCTCAGCCCCACTGGTAGGGGAGTCCTTGGCCCCACTGGTAGGGGAGTCCTTGGTCCCGCTGGTAAGGCTGAACTTGACCCGGCTGGTATGACCAACCTTGGTCCCACTGGTAGGGGAGTCCTTGGCCCCACTGGTAGGGGAGTCCTCAGCCCCACTGGTAGGGGAGTCCTTGGCCCCACTGGTAGGGGAGTCCTTGGCCCCACTGGTAGGGGAGTCCTTGGTCCTGCTGGTAAGGCTGAACTTGACCCGGCTGGTATGGCCAACCTTGGCCCCACTAGTAGGGGATTCCTTGGTCCCGTTGGTAGGTGTGAACGAAAACAGCCACTTGCTGACCTGATGAGCTCAGGGAAGGCCTGCGTGGCAGTCTTGCAGACTGAGAGACCTGAAGTAACCACAAAGGATGGTTTGAAAATTAAATATCTAACTACAAACAGGTTATAGTGGGCAGTCATTTTCTAGGCCACTGTTTCCCAGACAAAGATCAGCTTGATCTTTACTGAGCCCATCTGCCTTCCTGCCTCTAAGATAACCTATCTGTGAGATATCTGAGTAACCTGTAACTTCCCTTTTCTCTGGAGCCCCTGGGGTAAAACTAAATGTGGTGGGCGCCAGGACAAATGCCTCAAATTCCTTCGTTATCATGTTAATTATTCCTGCACTCACCTAAGTAAGCATCCATCATTTTACTTTTTATCCAATCCCAGGGCTTTCCCACAGGCTTGCTTTCTCCCGCCTCCTTACTCCATCACCAATGAATATTCATGTAACCCACCTATGTCCCTCCTTTGATTGCAATGTATAAATACAGAAATGTAACCCGCCATTCTCTGGAGCATTATCTCAATCCGTTGAGGTTCTGCTTCCCGGCAATTGTCGACAGTTTTGGCTCAAATAAACTCACAAAAAATTCCTTTACAGGTTTCAATGGTTTTTTTCGTTAACATAGGGGAGTCCTTGAATGCCACTCTGGCATTCTTCAAAAAAGATAGAGGAGAGTTTAGGCTTCAAAGAAGCCTACTTCCCTTCACTTTTTGCACCTCCTGAGCCCAAAACTAGCTCTCTAGCCAACCACCTCACACCACTGCATTCAATCAGGGCAGTTTGGCAGTTTGGCAGTTTGGAAGTAGCATCTCCCAGCTCAGAATCATAGTAACCTAGCAACAGCCTCTGACATCACTGCCCATGTGCACAGATCCTTGCGGTCAAGAGCAGCAAGAGCCCATGTGCAAGGCCCAAGCCTCTCAAAGCTCAGGAACTGCCTGTGGGCAGGGGTGGGTTCTGTTCAAACATCCCTGGGAGCTGGACAAGTATTTCCAGACACTTGCGAAGGTTACTCACCCCGGTGAAAAAGCAGTCTTTGCCCAAGACCAGGGCGAGGGTGGTGTGCTCAAGGTCTGGTGCTCCAGAAAACTCCCATCAAAACAACTCTCAATCTCCTGTGACTCTGTTTTCCTCTTCATCCCTCTGCACCCCAGCCAAGCTCCAGAGGATGTGCCTGATGCAAGAACAGATGGATGTTTCCATGGCTTTAGAGATTGTGGCAATATGTGTCTGCAAGTGCAAATTTGTGGGAAACCAGTGCCTGTTCTCCAGATTAAATAAAACCTCTTTCCATCTGCCTCTTAATCTCCACTTTGGCCCACCTCTTATATTTATCTTTTATTTCCCCCAATAAATGTTTAATCAATCAAAGATTTATTCTGGAGCATGGTGTTAACTTCTAAGAACTTTTTGTTTAAAAAGGGCTATTCACCTGTCACAAACCACCTTTTCTCGCCTAGTTTAAAATGTCACTTTACTGTGCATTAAATTCTCAGGTTGTGTTTTTGGTTTTGGAGTTTTCTGTTCTCATCTATCAAATGGTCTGCTGCTTTTTTGCATCAGTGATACCGTCGTAACAAACCCAGGTACAAATAACTGGAGAGGAGCAAAGGGAAGGCCACATTGTATAGGCGTGTCTTGTGTGCCAGAACACGGCAATTTAACACTCCCCAGGGCTATTCCCCGCAGATGGCAGGGGGAAGGGACTGGACAGGGGAAGAGTAGATGCATGCCCAGGCAAGTCTCTGTGAAACAGGGAAGGTACTTGACTCACTAACACCTGGGAACAGGTCACTGGTTACAATAGGTGTGGCCACCGCAAGTGTGAGGGGACTTGAGACATGCCTCCTAAACAAAGGAGTTCTCTCTCTCTCTCTCTTGCTAGGCCCATGCTCCTGGCCCTCCGGACTCTCATGCTCCTGCTTTTGCCCACATGGCCCAAGGCCGTGTGGACCCCACACACGATCGACTAATGGGCTGCACTAGCCTGATGTTATGCAGGACCCAGCTCCACCATGGAAAGCAAACTGGACACTGGCTCTGCTCCAGGCTCCGCTGAATCCCCAGCCGCACATTTCCCAGGCCTGGATTAAGGGAAACGGGACTTTGCAAACCCAGGATGTCAATCACTCCTCCGCCTGTGTGAGTCTCAGACATTTCTTTTTCTCCAGATATTGTAAGGACCCAACTCCAAGCACCAGTGGGGAAGGGGATACCCACTTCCACCGGTGGAGAACCCACTTCCACTGATAACACTGTGGTGACTTTAGGTCTCTGAGTCTGTACGGGCTGCCAGGCACCTCCCCTGGGCTTGTCAGGTTTAGTCTGTGGTCACTTTTTTACTCTTGATCTTAGCCAAAAGGCCAAGAAGCAATGTGTGGTCACTTTTTTGTTCACACTTGGCCTGTCAAGTATTTGTTTATTGTCTACTTTCTCTCAATGCCATCCGTGAGAAATGAATTATTTTCTTCATTATTTATTTTCATTGATTTTATAAGAGTAGATGCTTAATAGTTTCTCATTAATTAAATGACTGAGCTATGAAATTGCCTCTAACTTATATCTCTAATTTATATCTTTATGTCTCCATCACTTCTCCATACAGAAATGCTTGAAGACAGCTAAGAGGAGGTTCATGCAACCCTATTTACAAATTGTAATGGATTTTAACTGATGTATTTTCAGTTAAAATGAGGGGACTCCCCGGAGACTCCCGTCCCCACAGCCACGGCGGTTGTTCAGAGGGCTCAGAAAGGCCCCATGCGTGCGCATTCCTTCTTTTCATCACTTCATCTCTGTAATATATTCTTGGCATAACCAATGGACACTATGGGGTGTAAGTGCATGTGCTGAGGTGCAGGGGTTATGGGGAAAAGGAGTTATATGTAATACTATATGTAATAATTTAAACAATAAATAATTTTTAAAAATAAGAATAAAATGAAAAGAACCATGACCTCCTGGTTTATAGGTCGAGGCTCAAACACTAAGCTACACCAGCTGGGCTACATTATTTTAAAATTTATGAAAATGCGTATATTTTTTATTGTTGATGGTATTACTGTATATTCTTCGGTGGATCTCTTGTAGTCCTCTCCACCTTCTTCCCCTCAGAGATCTGTCCCTCAGCTCCAGTTAGCCAGTCCTCTGGTCCCATCTAGTCCCTCCTCAGGCATCACTTGCTGGGCCACAACACCTGTATTCACCTGTCAGTGGTCTGCAAACTCGTTAGTCCACAGAGCCAAATAGCAACAGTACAAAGATTGAAATTTCTTTGGAGAGCCAAATTTTTCAAACTTAAACTTCTTCTAATGCCACTCCTTCAAAATAGACTCGCCCAGGCCATGGTATTTTGTGAAAGAGCCACACTCAAGGTGGCAAAGAGCTGCATATGGCTCAAGAGCCTCAGCTTGCTTACCATGGACCTAAGTCATTGGCTGGGATGCTAATACTCCTCTGGGCCCGTTGAGAAAACTACATTACCCAGAAGGAACTGCACTCATGTGGGCGGAGCTAAAGGGCATTTTGGTGTTGGTGCATCCGGTTAGGGCGGGACTTCCGCCTTCCTCCTTTGGTGGTCATTTTCCGTTTTTAGGTTTTTGTTCGGAGATTCACCGGCTTCAGGGCTCCGGTGGGAGCGGGGGAGGCCTGGGGGCCGCTGCCTGCGGGCGGGCGTGTCTGAGGCGCCCGGAGCCCCAACGGCCCGGGACGGCGTCTCCGCACCTCCCGGTCCCTCCGCCCCGCCGGCCCGGAGCCCGCCCTCCGCCGGACGGTGAGCCCCTCCGGGGACCCGCGGGGACGGGCAGAGGGCGGAGGGGCAGGGCCACCCTGTGCGGAGGCGATGGGGCCTGGCCGGGCCTGGGACCGGCTGCGGGGGGTGTGGAGGCGGCAGAGCTGGGCTGGGGGTTCGCACGAGGAGATTCCCTTTCTCTCAGACGCTGGGCCGTAGGTGGTGGTGGAAAAGGGGGCCGTGTTCGAGGCAGAGTCTGACTCTCCCGACGGTGCTCAGAGGAGGACAGACTGGAAGACGGAGGACCGCGCTGTGGGCGGAGGGCCGGTCCTGCGGACGACGGGGAGCCGGGGAGTGAGCCCCGAGCCCCGAGCCCCGAGGGCATCCGGGCCCTGCGGGCACCTGGCCCCGGCCGGGGCGAGGGCCTGAGCGGCGGAGCCCGCAGAGCCTGGTGGTCGCCGGGCTCCCAACAGACTTTTCTTCCCAGAAACTCCTGCAGATGCAGAACCGATTGGGTGTCCGGGTTTGTGGAGCCTATTTCAGGGCCTCACACACTGGTGGCCTCTGAGCTGGTAGAGTCTTGGGACTGTCAGCTGCTCTTGTAGCCCGTGGACCTGGGCCCTTTGAACAGACACTGAGCCCGGACGCCTAAGGCCACAACTAGGACTTCCTGTCGCGGACCTTGTGTTTGGCCACCGGTGTGGTGAGTGCGAGCCTCCAGGACGAGGTTCCAGAATGTGCAAAGGCTTGGAGTGAAGAGTGAGCTGAATCAGGAACCTGCAGGTATGTTTTTTTAAAATACATACATATTTTTATTGATTTTTAGGTGTAGAAATGAAGGGAGAGGGAGAGAGACAGAGAAACAGGAATAAGCAAGAAACAAGGATTGGCCGAAACCGGTTTGGCTCAGTGTTGGCCTGCGGACTGAGCATAGGCCTGTGGACTGAAGGGTCCGGGGTTTGATTCCGATCAAGGGCATGTACATTGGTTGTGGGCACATCCCCTGGAGGCAGGAGGCAACTGGTTGATGTTTCTCTCTCTTTGATGTTTCTAGCTCTCTATCCCTCTCCCTAATCAATAAAATGTTAAAAAAAAAAAAAGAAAGAAAGAAAAGAAAGAAAGAAACAAGGATTGGTTGTCACCTCTACAATCCCTATTGTGGATCCAGCCCATAACTCAGGCGTGTGACCTTAACAGTGCATTGGTGTGTGTTCAACCAATGGAGACACGTCATTCAGGGTGGTAATCACTTTCAAGCAGTGAGTCACGGCTGGTAATGGGAGTAGTAACTCAGAAGAGACAGTGTGAGCCTGAGGACTGGCTTTCTTACTGGGGCCACTATGGGAGGTGGGTGTCATGACACAGCTTAGGGACAGAAGTTGTCATATAGAGAGTGGGGAAGTGATAATTGTTTTGCAGTGTTTGATACCTTTAAAAGATGAGTGGACCTGAGATTAATTGGAGGCTAAAGAGAAATTCAAACAAGATGAGACTAGGGCTGGTACATATAAACTTTTATAAACTCTCACCAGGATTTTGTTGTGATTCTTGGTATGGCCTGGCTGTGGGGAGTTGCAGTCAGTGTTGTGGATTAACTTAGAGGCTTGAGTGGTCATCTGTGAGACTCACTGGGCATGGTGCAGAGGGCCATTGGGACTAGGACTTGAGTGAAGGGTAAGTGAAAGATGTTGACTAGTGAAGAGACTTCAAGTGCAGCATAACAGGAGGTGGGCTCTGGGTATCTGAGATCTGATTGTTGTTCTTAACATATATATATATATATATATGTATATATATATATATATATGTGTGTGTGTGTGTGTGTGTGTGTGTGTGTGATTTTAGAGAGGAAGGGAGAAGGAGAGAGAGATAGAAACATCAAACAATTAGAATCACTGATTGACTGCCTCCTGCATGCCCCCTACTGGGGATCTAGCCCACAACCCAGGCATGTGCCCTTGGTGGGAATCGAACCTGGGACCCTTCAGTCCTCAGGCCAATGTTCTATCCACTGAGCCAAACCGGCTAGCTCTGATTGTTGTTCTTAATAGTTGTGGTTGAAGAAAAAAACAGCCATGGAGAGAGGCCTACATAGCAGGACTCAAAGCTGCCTCATGAGTGTGGCCTATCAGAGTCTGGGCAGTACTTGATCCTGATTCAATATGGCAACCATCCTCTGACCACACACGCTGAGTAATAAGTAAAAGGCCAGGAGATGAGGATGGGGGCTGGGGCTGTGGAAGTGCAGGTGTGAGAGAGGTGTGGTAGGAAGAGTGACATGTACTGGAGAGGGAAGGTGAATTCATGGCCACAGAGCCATGGCATTGACATAAGACTGAATGAAGGAACAGTCTACTTCTGGTGATGCCAAGATGTAGTAATACAGTGAATGTTAGGGTAATTGCCTGTAAAGAAACGGTTTAGGTGCTACATTCTAGGTTCAGAGCTTAGGTGCCATTTAACTAACCATCTGCCTTTTGTTGTAGGGAGTCACACACTGATTGATGAGAATGTGGTAGCTAGCATTCATCAATGTTACCCAGGCTTGTAAATCTCCACTGGCATGGGTAAGAGAGAAGTAGATTATGGAGGTGGTGAACTATAATTTTGCAAAAGAAGGTGATTAGGAAAAAAATTATCCACGCCACAGCAAATTTGCATTGTGTTTGAAGTTGTGCCTCTGGGAAGGAAGCTGTGTGAGAAGTGTCCTTCAAAGAACTCTGTGCAGCAGATGTGAAAAGTGATGGCCTCAGCACCTTGGGGATGGGGTCAGGAGGGTGACGTGTGGTGCCCTGTTTATGGTGTCTTAGGGAACAATCCGAGGGTCTCCAGGCTGTTTCCTGAGAAGAACAGTATCAAGTCACTCACTCTCTATGGCCAACATCCCACTCCATTGATAAGAGGCAGTGTGGCCTACATGGGGGTCCAGAGCTCAGGTATCTTCTTTCTGCTCACCTTAATTTTCTAACAACAGAGGGATACCTAGGTTTCTATTTGGATCCACTTTTTAAAAATATATTTTGTTAATTTTTTACAGAGAGGAAGGGAGAAGAAGAGAGAATTAGAAACATCGATGAGAGAGAAACATTGATCAGCGGCCTGCACACGCCTCCCACTGGGGATGTGCCCACAACCAAGGTACATGCCCTTGAGCGGAATTGAACCTGGGACCTTTCAGTCCACTGAGCCAAACCAGTTAGGCTGGATCCACTTTTTAAGGCTTTACTTGGATATATGTATAACTGGCAAACAATGAAATGTACTTTCCTAATGTGTACTATTTGGTGAGTTTGAACATTTGGATAAAGCTCTGAAACGTGCACAGGTAAAATAAGTTTCTCTGTTACACATACCCATGGTGGGGCAAAAGTAGGCTTACAGTTGTGAGTATACAAAACACAGAGTTTACTCTTTTTTCTTAAATAGCTATGTTATATATTTTAAATGATATTTTTATCAATTTTTAGAGAAGAAGGGAGGAGAGAAACATCAATCTTCCAACTCCTGTAAGCCTACAACTGGGCATCTAGGAACACATGTGCCCCGACCTGAAATCGAACTAGTGACATTTAGTGAATGGAATGATGCTCAATTAACTGAACCACACTGGATATGGTGGCATTTATACTTGTGTTATCATTTATTATTTTCAATACCAACAACTCTAAATCTAATTTTGTCACAGCCTGTATTTACCTCATGTCCTTTTATCTTGTATATAAGAGGGTAATATGCAAATCAACCAAACACCTGAATGATAGATCACTATGATACACACTGACCACTAGGGGGCAGATATTCGATGCAGGAAGTGCCCCCTGGGGGTCAGTGCACTCCCACAGGGGGAGCCCCTCAGCCAAAAGGTGGCTGGCGTAGACAGTCGGTCAGACATCCCCTGAGGGCTCCCAGACTGCACACGGGTGCAGGCGGGGGAAGGAACCCTTCCCTGTGCGCCCCTCCCCCCACCAAGTGCATGAATGTCATGCACCAGGCCTCTAGTTTTAATATATTTTTTATTTATTTCAGAGAGGAAGGGAGGGAAGAGAGAGATAGAAATATCAATGATAGGAGAGAATCATTGATTGGCTGCCTCCTACATGCCCCCATTGGGGATCAAGCCCATAACCCAGGCATGTGCCCTTGACTGGGGTCTTTCAGTCCACAGGTTGACAATCTATCCACTGAGCCAAACAAGCTAGGGCCCTCCTACACTTTTATACTCTTTCTGCTTTGCTGGCATTGTTATAACTTCTTTTGAAATAGGTTTGTTCATATTTTTCATTATTTGTAGGCATTGTCTTACCTAATAATAGACAAACATATAAATTGACCGTAGCCAATCAGTGAGTATGCAAATTAACCCCCAAAAAGATGGCAATTAATTTGCATACATAGGTGCCCAGTGCCTGTGTCCCAGGAACATCCTGGCACCCAGGTCACTGTGAGGTAAGGCCGCATGGGTCCAAAACAACCTGGGAAGGGCCTGAGCGAGACATCCAGGAATTTATCAAAGGTCAAGCTCAGAAATGGGTTCTGAGTTTGCTGCCAATGATATCTAACCAGCCTCCTTTTATTGAAGTTCACCCCTTTGAATCTCGACAGTGATGGTTTTGGGCAGCTCTGGGACAAAGTCCACGTGAATGAAGAAAGAGAACCATATTGGCTTTTTTTCCACTGTCATTTCCTACCAAAACCCACCCATCTCTTTGCCTCTGCACAGCCCCAAAAGAGGTGGTCACATGATCACATAAATGAGGCCCATCACATAGGTCAGGTTCTCATCCAGACCCTCTGACTTTGGCTGCAGCCCTGTGATGTGCTTTGATCAATGAAATATGCTGGGAGTGAAGCTGTCACTTCTAACAGAAAAATCTGGAAGCACTGAGAGTGGCCACTGTCGCTGTCCATCTCTGAGTATGTAGCAGGTATCTACATGGTGGGTTCCTTTTATACCAGTCCCAGGAGAACCAGGGAGGACATGTAGCCTGACCAAGAAAGATACTTCTTTAGTTCATTATCCACAATAATATCTAGTCCATCCTAATGGTTATACATTGCCAACTCTACTCTCTAGGAGGTAGGAGAGCCTACCATTAGAAGCCAGAGTTCTGTTGTTTGAGACACATGGGTTTGACTCCAGCCCTGCCTTTTATTAAACTCCACAAGCAGTCAATTTACCTTGAAATAATAATGCAAGTGAAGCATTGAATCCAGGGCACATGTAGTAAACACTCAGTAACTCTTAACTCCATAGCTTCACAATGGGTACTGACTGTAAACATGTAGACAATGTAGGAAATGTCAACTTGTTCATCTATGTATGTTTTCAATTTTTTTTAAACAAATAGGATAGGATTATGTATATTTTATCTTAACAATGTGATATTTTTTGTTAAAACTAAAAAATGTGATGACTGGAGTGGGTTTCTGGTTGAGTGTAGTCCCAGGAACAGAAGGCTACCAGTTTGATTTCTGGTGATAAACAAGCCAGGCTTTCTCGGTGGATTTTCGGTAGGTGGGAGGGGCCATGCACGAGGCACAAACCAGTGTTGCTCTCTTTCCCTTTCCCTTCTACTCTCTATACTAAAATTCAAATAATAAAAAAAACAACACGTACAAACAATATATCCATTCAGATTTGTGGTCTTTAGGAATAATTGGAATAATGTTTTTCACCTCAGTGAGCATTCTAAATGCTCATGTTATCTGAAATAATATCTCCAAATAAGAGGTCAGTTGCACTTCCTAGAAACGTGGGATCAGCCACCAAATCCTAAAGTTATCATTTCCCAGTGCCAATGAGGTGCTCCAGTACCAATGTTTGCAATGATCAGTCTGTGACTGGGATCTTAATGCCACCTGTTGGACCAGAAAAACTAAATTACCCAAAGGCCAAGGCACCCAGTGATGGCTGTGGTTAGCCAATGAAAGCTCAGGACAGGTGTATTTACCCATGGTGATTGGCTTGGGTATTACTTTGAGCTTCTTTCTCAAGGTTAGCATTTTGAGCTCTTTGTTCTGTTAACATATTCTTAAGCTCCAGTGCTGGATTACAAGAGGATGAACCATCAGAGGCAGTGCCCCCCTTGTGCAGTGGTTTTTCTGTAGCTTGTTGAGCAGAAACAGCCAGTATTGAGGCCTATGTGCTTCCCTGACTCCGTTTTTCTTGCAGAGTTCTGTTCATCCTCACTCCATTTACCCTCCATCCTTGGGTCGAGAATAGTGAATGACTTGTGGGTTACACATAGTGTGATGAATGAAAGAGGGTGACAGGCTGCATGCAATGCCCCTCTTTAAGGTTTTGATTGGTGGGGCTGAGCTGAAAGAATTCAGGAATCCTGAGATTGTTTTGTATCAAAAGGCAAACAAACAAACAAACAAACAACAACAACAAAAAAGTGAAATATTGCGTGAGAAGTTTTAGTTTCATTCTCAGGAACCTAGGACCATCGATGGTGGAGAATAAAAGAGGGACATTATCTGAAGTAGGGTTCAAACTTACCAACTGCTCAGAGGAAGAAGAAACTAGAAGGGAGAGGATACCAGTAGCAGGGCAGAAATGAGAGGACTGAGGCCCTGATGTAATGTGGTCATCTTCAGTCAGTTGGCTCTGGGTCTAGGGAAAGATACTGAGCAGCCAGAGCCCATGGATCCTGGCAGTGTTTGCAAGGCTCTCAACAGACCTTTGCTTTCCACAAATTCCTGCAAATGCAACATCGCTTAGGGATACTGGTTTGTAGAGCTTATTTCAGGGCCTCACACTCTTGTGGCCTCTGAGATAGTGGAGTCCTGGGACTTTCCTGCCACTCTTCCAGCATTTGGACCTGGGGACTTTGAACAAACACTAAGCCCAGATCCTAAGTTCATGTCTAAGGGTATATGAATGCTCCCTGATTTTGACAATTAGAGGAATGAGATGTAGGATATCCTCCCAAAAGGTGTAAACACATGGAGTAAAGATCAAACCAGTTCAGTCTTGCAGGCATCTTTTTAAAAAGAGGGAGGTAGCCCTAACCAGGTTGGCTCAGTGGACAGAGTATCGGCCTGCAGACTGAAGAGTCCCAGATTGGATTCTTGTCAAGGGAATGTACCTTGGTTGCGGGCACATCCCCAGTAGGGACTGTGCAAGAGGCAGTTGATTGAGGTTTCTCTCATCAATGTTTCTAAACTATCCCTCTCCCTTCCTCTCGGAAAAAGATCAATCCTACTTAATAAGATAGCAATATGCAAATTAACCACACACCTGTGACACCCACCAGCCACGCCCACCAGCCAATCAGAGTGAATATGCAAATAAACCCAACCAAGATGGCTACAGCCACAGAGAACAAGAGGGAGGCTTGGGTTTCCAGGCAACAGAAAAAGCCAAGCTTTCCACCTGCCCTAGCTGGCCTAGGTCTCCACTCAAGGTTACAAAGTTTCAATTGTAGAAGGTAAATAAATCCAAACAAAAATGGTGGCAGCCATGGAGCAAGCAGAAGGCTTGTCTCTGTGCCAGGCTTCAAAGTTTCAATTATAGAAGGTAAATAAATTCCAGATACCAGGGCCTCTACTTGGGTCTCCAGGGGGTGTGGCCAGCCTGCAAACCACCACAGGCCCCTTGCTCAGGCTGCCCCACACCCCAAGGGAAGCCCCACCCTGATCCGGGACACCCTTCAGGGCAAACCAGCTGGCCCCAACCCTTGCACCAGGCCTCTATTCTATCTAATAAGAGTAATATGAAGATTGACTATAACTCCAACACACAAGATCAAGATAGCTGTCCCCATGTGAACACAAGATGGCCACCACAAGATGGCCAGGAGGGGAGGGCAGTTGGGAGGGACCAGGCCTGCAAGGGAAGGCAGTTAAGGGTGACCAGGCCGGCAGAGGAGGAAAGTTGGGGGCAAACAGGCTGGCATGGGAGCAGTTAGACATTAATCAGGCTGGCATGGAAGTGGTTAGGGGTGGTCAGGCTGGCAGGCAAAAGTGGTTAGGGGCACTCAGGAAGGCAGGCAGGCAAGCATTTGGGACCCAGCGATGTCCAACTGCCCGTTTAGGCCTGATCCCATGGGCAGTCAGACATCCCTTGTGGGGTCCCAGATTGGAGAGGGTGCAGGCTGGGCTGAGGGACACCCTCACACACATACCCCTGGGCACAAATTTTAGTAAAATATATAAAAAAAGAAGTCTTTAAAAAATTAAATAAATAAAAAGAAGGAATCATTAAAAATGGGAGAAAATGGGATCTAGAGGAGCTTTGTGACAACTTTGGAGCCTGCTCTGCAGGTGATGGGAGCATGGCAGATTTGCAGCAGTGGTGGCAGGTGATCTGAACCAGGTCTCATTAGACTCCTATTGGCTGCAGCATGATGAACAATATGCCTGTGTGGGAGGAGGAAGAAAGACTAGAAAGGAAGCAGCGGTGGTAGATTGGCCGCATATGATTGTAACTGGCCCATGATTGTGGCTGGGGAGATGGAAGTAGCAGTTGCATTCTAGATCGGTGATTTAGGTGTGACCACCTGAATTTTCTAATGTTGGGTTGAGAGAGATGGAGAGGTAATAGAGTTGAAATTAAGGCTTGGATTTAGCGCCTGAATGTATGGAAACATCATCAACTCAGATGGAGAAATTCATAGTAGGAAGTCTTATGTTCATAGGAGATACAAAAACTTATTTTCTGGTCTGTTAGGATATTTCAGAGAGCAGTTCAAGAGCATCTAGAAGACTTCCATAAATGTAGTGGAAAATGTATAGACCACATAGAAGTTGTAGATCACCTTTTTGTGTGTGTGTGTGTGTGTGTGTGTGTGTGTGTGTGTTTTGAATTGGATGCCAAAGAATACTTCAAAGATGAGAATCTGGTTGGTGCTTATTTTCTCTAAACACTTACCAGGTTTGTTGGTTTGTTTGTTTGCTTGTTTTTATTACCATTGCTGTGGCTGGGTTGTTGCTGTCAGTTTAGTGCAGTGATTGGCAAATTCATTAGTCAGCAGAGCCAAATATCAACAGTACAACAATTGAAATTTCTTTTGAGAGCTAAATTTTTTAAACTTAAACTACACAGGTAAGTACATTGTTATTAACTTAATTAAGGAACTCCTAAGCTGGCCTTTGCTAAAAACTCAAGGGGCCAGACAGCCGCATGTGGCTCACGAGCCACAGTTTACCTACCATTGGTTTCGTGGAATAGCTTAAGGGCATGAGTGGTCATCTCTGAGCTTACTGGGCATGGGGTAGAGGGCCACAAGTGATGGGATTTAAGTGATGAAAGGCTGAGACTGGTGAAGAGACATCAAGTGCAGTAACAGTGAAGGTGGGCTCTGAATGTCTGAGATCTGATGTTGTTCACATTAGGTGAGGTGGGAGGGAAAGGAAACAATCAAGGATGAAGACCTTCAGAGCAGGACAGAACACTTCCTCTACGATTGTGAGCTATGAGATTATGGGTAGTACATCACCCAGTTTGAATTTTCTAGGCATTCTCTGGATTATACCTGCTCAATAATGAGTATGAGGCCACGGAGATGACTATGGGCGTTTAGGATATGGGAGTGCTGGTGTGAGACAGGTGTGGTAGAAAAAAATGTTATGCACTTGGAGAGGGTATGTAAATTCATGGCTGCAGGGCCCTGACATTAACATAAGAATGAAAGAAGCGCCCTAACAGGTTTGGCTCAGTGGATAGAGCATTGGTCTGCTGATTGAAGGGTCCCAGGTTTGATTCCTGTCAAGGGCATGTACCTTGGTTGCAGGCACATCCCCAGTGGGGAGTGTGCAAGAGTTGCAGGCATATCCCCAGTGGGGAGTGTGCAAGAAGCAACTGATCGATGTTTCTCTCTCATCAATGTTTCTAACTCTCTGTTCCTATCCCTTCCTCTCTGTAAAAAATGAATAAAATATATATTTTTTAAATAAAAAGAATGGAAGAAGGGTGACTCCATTTCTGGTGGGGACTGGATGGTATGACATGGGGAATTTAAGGGTAATTCCTGAAAAGAGAAGTTGTTATGGTTCTACATGACAGATGAAGAGCTCACACACACACACACACACACACACACACACAACTGCCCCAGTGATCAATAGGAATGAGATAGCATACATCAGTGTCACCTGAGCTTGAAAACCTTCACTGGCATGAGGAAGGGAGACAATAAGGGGGAGACATAAAGGTGATAAATTAGAATTTTGAAAGAAGAAGCTAATTAGGAAACAATCTGTCCTTTGTCACAGCATTTTCATATTTCCAGTGAGTTTGTTCTTGGAATGAAGCTGATGAGAGGAGTGTGGTTCAAAGAATTATGTGAAGAAAAATGATGTAGTGAAATGTTATGGCCTCAGCAATCTGGGTTTGGAGTCAGAATGGTGAAGAGTGATGCCATGTTTTTTGGTGTCTTGGAGGGAAATTGAGAGAAAACATGCACATTACCCAACAAGACCAGTGCCAAATCACTCACACTCCCTTTGTGTGCAACAGCTGTTTTTACCCTAAGTCCCTGACACCCACGGTTATTGAGAAGGAACAGTGTGGCTTACATTGAGGCACAGAGCACAGGTATCTTCTATCTGCTCAACTCCCATTGTTGGAATACACAGCATCAGTAGGAACATAAGGAAAGATTGACTTTGAAGGGAACAAGGCCTGATATCTTCTCTGATGTGGGAAGTAGCCCTTTACAGATGGATGTGGTGGTTAAGAATATGACAGAATTAGAAGAGAATCTTTTATTAAAAAAATAAAATAAAAAAGGGAGAGAGGGCAAAAAAAGAGAGAATCTGATCATGGCTGAATTGTCCCCATTATGACAGGATATGCACTTTGAGGATGTGGTCATTGCCTTCTCTCAGGAGGAGTGGGTGCTCCTTGATGAGGCTCAGAGACTTCTGTACTGTGATGTGATACTGGAAGTGTTTGCACTTGTATAATTTCTAAGTAAGACCTTCACATCTCTCCTAGTGTCCTGAGGTGATGTTCTCTCTTAATTTATTCTCCAGGCATAGCACTCTCTCTCTCTCTCACAACCAGTCCATTGGTTCTGCAAATATTCCTGTCTTTTCAAAAGTGCTATGGCTGCCAGTTCTGAGAAGTGTGGAAAGCCCAGAGCAATAGACTCCACAAACTTCTCTTACAACATTTGCCTCAGCAAGTGCTTGAAGTTTCTGGGAGTAAGGAGTCTTACAGACAGCTTAATTGATCCCATCTGCTGTTTCTTCCTGGAAGGGTAACTATATCCAGATTCATGACTCTCATTTCTCCCCCTTTCCTATTATGATTATGGTCTTTACTTGCATGAACCATGTACTGTTCTTGTAAGACCTCCCTTCGTACCAGGTACCAGTTCTTTTCCATCAGTGTTCAGATGCAGGTGCCATTGGCTACACCACATTTCTACCTTACCTTTTACCTACTGTACTCTTTCCGACATGTCATTTCACCTGTGAGTTCCTGGCTTTAGGCTATGCTAACCTTTATGGCATTTTTACATCATCTGCTCCTGGGCATTGCTGCCTATGCTGTGTTCTTTAACACATGTGTTATGAATTGCCAATGCATGTTTGAAACCTTAAGTAGGTTTCAAACACCAGCTACTTGTTTATTCAGTTTTTCTGGAAATAAGACATAAGCAAAATTCTGCATAGCTTGCCTATGTCACCTGCAGCAGGCTCTGCTGAACACTCTTAGCCTAAGGAAGGACTAGAAGTCTTACCTTCTTCCATGTGGTGCTTCCCATCTTTGTGTCATATTTCTGGTGTGGTCTTCCTTCCTTTATGATATACAGAGGCTCAGAACTTCACAGAATAATCTTATTAATGCTTCCTTCACATCTCTTATCTGAAAATTGCATGGGGCCCAGGTGTCACGGGCGATACACTTTTGTAATGGAACTTCCCCCTGTCACCACAGTCCTCATTCTTTTCCTAACCTTTTTTCTGTTTTCAGGTTGTTGGCATAAAAAGGATGAGAAGGAGGCCTGTTCTGATCAAAGTGTATCTGTACAAGAAGAGTGACCTGTCAGGGCTTCTAAGACAGCCCCAGCAATCCAGAAGCTGCATTCCTGTAAGCAGTGTTTCACAGTGTTGAAAGATATTTTACACCTGACTGAGTTATAAGCAGAATACTTTGAGCACAAATGCTTCTTCAGTGACTCATGTGTGAGAGAACTCTGTTTCAGTGCAAATCCTCACCAGCAACAGAAAGATGTCAGTAGAGAGATCTGGAAAGAAGCTATTACTCATTTATTACCAGCTGTAGCTTCTATTTATCAGAGGTTCCTTCAAACAACAGGGAGTTTAGGGAAGATGTCCAAGCTTTCTCAGAGCTTCTCCAGCCCCAGATCTCTCAGAACACTAAGGAGCCACACAAAGGCAATGAGGTTTCCCAAGAATATCTCAATGGAAAAAGTCATCACCAGTGGGCTGAATTTGAAAAAGCTGCCAGCAAGAAACAAAGTTATTGAGTGTCATGGTGTCTGTTCTGGAGAACTAATTTATGATTGTGACAATTGTAGGAAAGTTTTCAGAGGAATCTTTAACCTCAATCAACATATGAGAGTTCACACTGGAGAAAATCCATTTTGGTGTACATATTGTGGGAAGTCCTTCAGTGCGGGGGCCTGATGTGGCAGGATCTCCCTTCTCCTAGTCCCGCATGGAAAGAGAGATGAACGAACCGGTTGTAAGGGGAGGCTGCCAGGGATTGAGAAATATTAGAAATAAAGAGAGAAGACACAGAGATAGATTTTAAGCTGGGAGCTGGGAGGGCACTGACCTCCTCTGCTGGAGACGCATACTGACAACCTCCTGAGCCATGCAGCACATCTGTTTATACTCCAATCTAACAAGGGGGTTTCACAGAAAAACAAGGAGCCTGGGAGGGCCCAGGTCCCACCCACTCCTTCCTCCTGGACAAACACAAGCCAAGAACTAAGAACATCTCCACACTCTCAGGGTGGGAGTGCCACTGACATGATTCTGTCAATATCCTCGGCCCAGTCAGCAACAATCTAAAGAATGTCCAGGTATCTTCCCATTTGGCCATCTACACTTTAGTCATAGTTCTAAACCAGAGGTGGGCAAACCTTTTTACTCGAGGGCCACAATGGGTTATTAAACTGGACCGGAGGACCGGAACAAAAGCAACCTGACCATGCTGGCACTCTCATCTTGGGCTGCTGGTGAAGGAGTGGAGGGGAGAGCAAGAGAACCCTCCACTCTTTCGGCTCCGTGGGCCCGATAGAACAGCCGAACAGGCTGGATCTGGCTTGTAGGCCGTAGTTTGCCCACGGCTGTTCTAAACTGATTAAACATCAGAGAATTCACACTGTGGAAAAGCCTTTCAAGTGTACTGAATGTGGGAAGTCCTTCAGGTATAAGTGTGATGTCAATAGACACCAGCGAGTTCACAGTGGAGAAAAGCTATATGAGTGTACAGCTTGTGGCAAGTCCTTCAGTCAGAGTTCTAAACTGACTCAACATCAGTGAGTTCACACTGGAGAAAAACCTTTTAAGTGTAGTGAATATGATAAGTCCTTGAGATATAAGTGTGATGTCAATAGACACCAGCGAATTCACAATGGAGAAAAACCATATGAGTGTACAAGTTGTTGGAAGTCCTTCAGTAAGAGTTCTAAACTCATCCAACATCAGAGAATTCATACTGGAGAAAAGTGTTATAAGTAGTGATTTTGGGAAGTCCTTCACAAGTAAGTCTAATGTTAATAAATACCAGAGAGTTCACACTAGGTAAAAGTCTTATGAATGTACAGATTGTGGGAAATTTTTTGCCAAATAATGTAGCCTTATAAGACAGCTGAGACTTCATGGTGGAGATAGGCTTTAAATGTTTAGTGAATTTTTCCTTTTTATTACCCAGAATAACAACACCGAAGGAGAATCTGTGATATACTTTTATCTTAATATGATCCCTTTTTATCAGGACATACCCTCTGATAGATTCCCCAAGTTTCAATTACCAGTGAGGCTTTAAGGAGCTTTGTAGACTGACTTTCCTGCCCAGGTCTACTTTGTGATTGATGTCACTGTGAGGTTTATGGCTGAAGTGATTTCTCCTCTACTACCTGGCTCACCTGTACAGTGTGAATCAATCACAAACCCTGCATGTTTTTTTGTGCTTGAGTAAATTTTCAGTACTCTGAACACATCCTAGGAAGTTTGGCACAGTGAATAACGTTTGCCTGCAGATAGAAGGGTCCTGGTTTTGATTCCAGTCAATGGCACATAATTAGGGTTGTAGGCTTTATCCCCAGTGGGATGCATCGAGGAGGCAGCTAGCTGATCAATGAATGCCTCTCATTGTTGGTGTTCTTATTTCTACCTCTCCCTTCCTCTCTGAAATAAATAAAATTCTTTTTATAAAGGAACAACTGGTAAAATTTAAAGTCACATTTGTAAATAAGTAAATATATAAATAAATACAAAAAGAAATATTCTGAGCTCTTGGCAGGATATTCATTCCTTCCTCTCTGACCAGGAATGAGCCTGATTCAGGGTTTGTCCAGAATACTCATCTACAGCAAAGAAGTAGTCCCTCTTAAGGTGGTTCTCACATTGTGCTGTGATGATTGGCTTTTGTTCTAGTTCACCAATCTGAACCCCCTGGCTCTGGTGTATGATATTTCAGTAAAGATATTTTTTTGTTTTACTTTTCATTGTGTTGGTTCTATTTACTGCATGCCATGACTTGAAAGCACTGTTGTGATCTGTCAGCAAGTGGATGTGAACAGATATTGTGGAGACATCAAATCTTCAGTGCTTCTGAAGGGAGAGCATGATGGTAGAAAGTCACTCTATGTCCACAACCTGCTTATCTTGCATTACTGCCCAAGGCCTTCAAAGAAAGAAAGCATGGTTTTGTCCTTTTAATCCCAGTACCTTGGTTATTGGTGAGGTCAGTGGTCACCCAGAAGAGGAGGATTTTGGTGTTCTTCTGTTCACAATAGGAGTTACGGTTTGTTGTTTTGTTCACATTATGTGCTACATATGTATAAATGTCATAGTCTTGTGACACTTGTTTTAAGACTCTACTATTGTGACACAAACACTATATTCATAGTGATGGGAGAGACTGCATTAAATTAGATCGAATGTCTCTTGAACGTATATTCAAAAATATTTCTGGGCCTATTGGTTGTGTCTTCTGTGTACAGACATTCTCAGCACCTTCAAAACTTTTCCTATATCTGAAGTCAGTGACAGAGAAAATCATTTAATTGTTTTGAGGATTCCCCTGGTTTCTACAGGATATTCCCCTCAAGGTCATTTCTCAATATGTAAGAACTCAATACTGGAGGAAGGATAATCCTGTAATCGGTGCCAAGATGTGTCTTTTGTAACCAGTCAGGATTCCTGTTGATTCCATGGCAGTAGTGTTCCCTGCTTGCCACTACCCTGTTTTCATGAAAATAAAACATCGTCCGAAAATAAGACCTACTTATAGGTTTCCTTCTGAGTGAAATATAAGGCATCCCCCGAAAATAAGGCCCCCAGGCTCTGTCTCAGAGTGAAAATTAATTTACCATAAACTGGTCGCTAGGGCCGCCCCGACTGGCGTCCAGCAACCTTACTCGAAGTCCTGACATCACAGCTCTGTGGAGGCAGAGCGAGGTAGGAGTGAGCGGTGAGTGCACGGCAGGAGAGAGGAGGAGACTTTCGCAGATGCCTGTAGAAGAATAGGAGGATTAGAGCAGACGGGTTGCAGCAAAGGTGGTAAGTGCTGGTCTGTCTCTGGTGATGCTACCTGATGCTCGCGGCCACCTTCATGATGACTGAAGGTTTTCAGTCAGTAGCAGACCCTGCTCCAGCCCAGATCCAGGCCCCATCAAGCCCAGTGACAGTCCCCAGGCAGGCCCCAGGGGGTAAATGTCTGATAAAGGGCTAGGGGGGATGTCTGGTGAAGGTGTTCAGTGAGTGGCACAGGGGTGGGGAGAGGGGGATCACTTAAAATGACACAGGAGGATTGGGGCAATCAAAATGACACAGGAGGATCAAAATGGGTTACTAAAATGGTAATCCCCCCTCTGATTCTCTTGTGCCATTTTGATTCCCCCCTCTGATTCCCCCTGTGTCATTTTAAGTGATCCCCCTTCCCCCACCTTGATACCCCAATTCCTTTTTTTTTTTTTTACCCCTAGAAATGAGTGCAAAAAGAAAACGCTACTCTGTGGAGTACAAGAAAGGAATCGTGGAAGACTCTTGGGGCCAAAATCTTACTGCTTTCTGCAAAGAGAAGATGTTGAGTGTCCGATTGGTCCGAAAATGGCGAGAAGAGTATGGTAACCTCATTGAACAAGTGGACAAGGAAAATGCTAAAAAGCGCAAGTGTGGATCCAGTTGGCAACCATTATTTTCTGAGCTGGAAGACCTGATCTGTGAATGGTTTATGGACAGGAGAGCAAAGGCTTTGGTTGTGAATAGGGCTCAGATTCAAGAATTTGCCCTTGCAATGGTACCACAGTCTGACATAGCCCCTGAAGACTTCAAAGCATCACAAGACTGGCTGGATAATTTCCTTTAGCGAAGTGAACTGTCTTTAAGAACATCTACAACATTGTTTAGGTTGGAAGATACTCAAGTTATTAAGCGAGCACTTGGATTCAAGTCCTTTATTGATGATGCTGACTTCTCTAAATACAATCTTTCCAACATGATTGCTGTGGATGAAACTAGTGTTTATGGGCCAATACCTCAAACAACAATTGAACATCGCACTGCTGCCTCCTTAGTGTACATTCCCTCCACTGCTTATGAAAGTGCACCTGTTTCCTGTATTTTGGAAATTCGTCTGGATGGCACTAAAATCCCACCTTTAATCATTTCTAAGGGCAAGAAGGAAAAGATTGAATGTGTTTTGGGTGTCTTTATTCTTGAAACTGAAAAGGCCTGGGCAACATAAACAGTTATAAGGAAGTGGGTTGATTTAATGCTGCCACTTGTTATGCGAGGGAGCCAAAGAGGTCTGCTAGTCTGGGATGCAGCCAGCACTCACCATGCTAAAGACATGAAGACATTTCTTCACAAAAGAAAAATAGATCAGATAATGATTACCGCAGGAATGACGGCCTATCTCCAGTCTCTTGATATTGCAATAAACAAGCCATTCAAAGACAATTTGTGCATGGAAATTAATGACTACATTGAAAATAGAATGGAGAGAAATCAGCATGGAAACATTGTGAAACCTAAACTGCAAGAAGTTGTGACTTGGGTGAAGAATTCATGGGAGAAAATCACTGACAGTTGCATTGCAAATGCACTGTGAGCAGGCTACCTTGACAAGAAGTACTCATTTAAAGACAATGCTATTGCTAAACATGAGAGATTTGGTCCACTGATTCTGAAAGAAGTGGAGTCACAAGAAATTCACCAGGAAATTCAGGAATTGGATTGTTATGATGATGTTCCAGAAGATGATGACATGATTGTCATTGAATAAATGAGTAAATTCTTGATACTGTAGGATTCACAGTTTGTCTGGTTTGTGTTGACAACTACGTACTACCGTACCATATACAGGCAATAAATCTCCTTTATTTTCATTTAACAATAAATGTGTACCGTATTCTTCATGGAAAAATAAGACATCCCCTGAAAATAAGACCTAACGCATCTTTGGGAGCAAAAATTAATATAAGACACTGTCTTATTTTCGGGGAAACAGGGTATCTATTCTCAGGTACACTATTGAATTATTTTACTTAAAATTCAAAATATGTTTGACCATGCATTTGGTCGAAAAGCATCTCAATAATGTCAAGGTTGCAAGTTTCATCCCTGGTCAAGATGACTATAAGAACCAAACAAAAATGTATAAAAATAATGGAACAAAATTTCCTTTCTCTCTCTCTCTCTCTCTCTCTCTCTCTCTCTCTCTCTCTATATATATATATATATATATATATATATATATATATATATATATAATTTTTTTCTCACTTTCTAAAATATATGTTTTAATCGCCCAGTTAGTCCACACACTTGTGAACACCAGCACAGCCCAGGGCCTGTGGTGACCAGCAGCCGGGGTTCCCAAGAGGGCAGAGCAAGCAATGACCCAGAGAACAGCATGGGAGCTGCCATTGCTGTCAGTGTAGCGGGTGGGGAACCAGGGCTGAGCTGCACACTCACCCCCGGGGAGGATGGCATCAGTGTGATCTCTGTGACTGAAAGCACCAGGAGAATTATCCTCCAGGACAGACCTGTGGTGCCTGCACCGTCCAGCTGGGTGTGGAGAGGGACCTGTTTCAGATTCGGGGGGAGGAAGTGTCCCGATTCCTCTCTGGTATCAAGGCTGTGAGCAGGACAGGGTCCAGGGAATCTGCCAGAAAGAATTGGTGCTGGGCCATGTGTGTGGCTCTGAGGCCCTCCCCAGTCCTAGTCCAGGCCGGTGGCTGCTCTGTTCTTTGGGGCCTTGGTGAGTGGGGAATGGAGCAAGCTCTGCTGCAGGAGTCCCTGGGGGTCATGACCTGGGAGACAGCATGTGCTCCAAGAAAACGTGTGACCCAGGCAGGGCCAGCCTAGTCCACTGTATGAAGTGCTCCAGCCACTGCCCTGCCCAGAGGGGGAGAGGAGCTGTCTCTGCAGAGGCTGATTCCCTGTCTGCCCAGCTGGTGGGGCTGCAGGCTGCTGAGCCAGGTGGTCCCCTGCTGGGTTGCAAGTATCTTCAAGTTTAGCCACTAAAGGATGTTCTAGATATTTATCAATCCAGAGAGAGAAAGTGGCCCTGATCATTTCTTTACCGGTAAACATCCGCCCTGCTGCACTGAGACTGGTCTACTGTCTGCACTGTCCACTGCTCTACACTTCTTCCCGGCCGTGCCTGGGATGTCCCACTGAAGATGAGACATGCTCCTCAAATGAACTGATGGAACCTGAACTCTGAGCATAGCGTGCTGCTGGGGTGTGTGGGTGAAGGCGCAGAGAGGGGGGGTCTGGGATAGGCTGGACAGGGGCAGGGTCCTTGAGGGGGTGGGCTGAGGGAAGGCTCTAGGGATGAGAATTTGAAACAGACTAGATGTAGAGGCAACAGCCAAGGGTGCGCAGCGGTGAGACCTATAAGTACCAAGGGCATGGACACTGTTGACCCCAACTGTTCCAGACTCCAGAGCTACAGAGTCCACTTCCCTTAGGAGCTGGTGTCCTAGTGGAGGACAGCCCTCAGACAATGAACAGCATAGCCATGAGAGGTGACATAAGGTGAAGCCAGTGGTGGTCAGTGGGGGCCTCCCTGAGAAAATCTGAGCAGGTGTGGTAGAGTCCAACTGGAAAGCCTGCTAGCAGATTCACCGCCTATTCCCCCCATTTGGGAGGTGAAGGGAGGTCACTGTGGCTGCTTTGGACAACTGAAACTAGAAAGGGGGTCCTGGCTGGCATGTGGGCGCTGTGGCAGGACTTGACCTTCTCCTCAAGAGGCCTCACAGTTTTCTCCGGCCCCAGGCTGCCCTCAGAAAAGCTGATGGGCAGCCCCTTCCGAAAAATCATTGCCAGCGGGAATTCATATGAAGAATCCAGGGGCTTAACCATGTTCGCTTATTTATGAGTAAAGGTGCATCTGGAAGGCGCTTCAGTTTACTCACCACAAGGAAGTTCTCCAGAGGAAAATGACAAACACAGAAATGTACAAGGAAACAGTGATGACGGTCAGCTTACACAGAATTTCAAAATATTGGCTGGAGGACACAGTAATGGGCAGGATATGCAATAGATGGGATACTATGTGAGATCCTGAGGAGCCTTAGACATTTACAAAAAGCTGTCTCATAACTATGACTCTAATAGTGTGTGTTTTTATTGTTGTTTTTCTTTTCAGAAATCTGTGATATGATTCTTTTAACCTCTTACATGAAAGGAGACAGACTTCCACTGAATTTAGATGATTCTGACAACTGTTCTAGTAGAGATATAGTTTTAGATTTAAACATATGTACTTATGTACTTGAAACATAAACAGCTTATTTTTTTAATTCTGTCCCTGAGAATTATTTATTAATTTGAGGGAGGGAGGGGTGGACGGAGGGAAGGAGATAAAGAAAATAAAAGCGGAAACTGGTTTAGAGTGTCAGCCTCTGGACTGAAAGGTCCCAGGTTTCATTCCGGCCCGTGCGGCTGTTCTATCCGGCCCGTGGAGCCGAAAGAGCAGAGGAGGGTTCTCTTGCTCTCCCCTCCGCTCCTTCACCAGCAGCCCAAGATGAGAGTGCCAGCATGGTCAGGTTGCTTTTGTTCCGGCCCTCCAGTCCAGTGTAAGAACCCACTGTGGCCCTCGAGTCAAAAAGTTTGCCTACCCCTGGCCTAAAGAGTAAGCTTTAGCCCCAGCAACCAGAAACTGACAGGGTCTTTGGAGGTCAGATGCCTCAATGATGCTGACCTGCTGGGCTGGGCTGGGCTTGGACACGGGGCTCAACCAGGTTACTCAATGTCCTTCTGTGTCTGACCTGAGCCATGGACTCAGGTTCCTGGGCGAGGCTTCTAGTTCCTGTGCACAATGACCCTGTCGGTAGCACACCCAGGGAGCTGGGCCTCTGGCCTCTGGTCTGGTGACCTATCCAGGGGGCTGAGTGGGCTGATGATGGCTCCTTTGGAAATAGTTGTGCGTTCTCTCTCTCTCTCTCTCTCTCTCTCTCTCTCTCTCTCTCCCTCTCTCGTTAATCCTCAATTGGTGATATTTTTCCATTGATGTTTCAGAGAGTGGAATGGTTGCCTCCAGCACACACCGGACTAGGGCTGGGGAACCTGCCACCAGGTACATACCCTTCACGGGAATCGAACCCTGGACCTTTCAGTATGCTGGCGGACTCTATTCACAGAGCCACACCAACAAGGCCTAGAGATGGTCGCTCTCCATGCAGGTGACAGTGGGCTCAGTGCTCTGGTGAGGCGAGAGCAATATTTGACGCAGTAGCCCAGACTCCAGGCAGACGGCGCCCAGAGCGTGGCATGGGGACAGAAGGAACCACCCAGCAGCTCTGGGCCTCTTCCTCCCAGGCGGGTCCCCAGGTCTGTGTGCTCCCCCCACAGGCGCCTCTTGGAGCGTCCCTTACCCAATGGCGCCAGAGGGAGCACTGTTGCCTGTGAGTGAGACCAGGTGAAGTCCCAGAAGCGGGGATAACGGGTGCCCATCTGCCCACCCAGGACCATCCCACAGCTGGGCGCATCTCAGCTTGTGCGCACCCCAAAGCGCAGTGTGACCCCCCCCCCCCCCCCAGCTTCCCAGACTGTCCCTCCGGCCCCCATGCAACAATGTGCGGGGCGGTGCCAGCGGCCTCATTTGCATACGTCAGGTCTCGGCCAATGGGCAGAGCGGGGCGGGGGTGGCCACAGCCCAGGCGGTGGCCGGAGCCGCGGCCCTGGAGGAGGGCGCCCTGGAGGAGGGCGCCCCGGAGCCCAGCGCCGCCGCCGCGGGGGAACAGACCCCGGAGCCCGTTCCCCTGGCGATGCCAGACAGCGAGGACGAGTCCAGCCCAGAGACCATGCTGCTCCGGTGGCGCCAGGCCGTGTTGTCGGTGGGGAAACTGAGGAAGCAGATACTCAGAGCCAGCAAGGTGGGGCGCGGGAGAGTGGGGGGCGGAGTCCTCAAGGCCCCCGGACCCGGGGCTCCAGATCTGCCGCCTGAGAGCGCGCGGGGGTGCAGGGAGGGTCTGGGGATGGAGGACGGGGCGGATGGCAGGGCCTCCGTGTGCAGAAGGGGAGCCACCGGGACCCAGCTCGTGCCCCCCTTTCCCCATCCCATCCGGGAGCGCGGGCTCCCCACAGGCATATGCGGACCAGGGTCCCTGCGTCCTGCCCGCGGGCTTGGTGCTCCCCGCGTGCGCCTGGCGATGGGCCTGCAGGGCTGCCGCCCCCTCCGCCTCCCCAGCTCCCCCCGGCCTGGCCCCCATCGGGGGACCCCTAGACAGACAAGTCAATAGTGTCGGACACGCCCCCCGCACACACAGAGGCCGGCGGAGGACCAGGCTGGGGCGTCCTGGAGAGCTTCCCGGAGGAGGAGGCCATGTCTTGGGAGAATGAAGCGGGAGGAGCAATTGGATGTTGGTTGGGGGCTGGAAGGAAAGGAAGAAGGGCATTCATTCTGTGCTGAGGAAACAGGAAAACTGACCTGCAGGCGTGGGATTGGTGTGTGGACAAGCCGACTTGTATTCCAATCCTGCAGCCTCTTCCAGCCACGGCAGGGCTCACCTCGTAACACCTGTCTTATCCTTGACCCCCTGGACCTGCACTCGGCTCTCCCTCCCCACAGCCCCCCAATGTTGCCAGAACCAGGTGAGGGACATCCTTTGGAACACACATTCCTGAGGTCTCACCCTGCGCCTCCCACAAATGGGATCCCGAAAAGCTCAGTCTGAGGCCGAGGCCCTCTCTGCCCTCAGGCTCTCCCCTTCCCCGGACGCTGCCCCGGGGTGTCGGGATCCGGCGGGGGCCCCGGGTGGACAGGGCTGCCCTCTGGGAGATGGTCCTACAGGAGGTCCGTGGGGAGGGGAGATGGACTCCCCGCTGATCCCGGGTGCTCTGAGGGGTCTCTGGGGGCAGGCGCATCTCCTGACCCAGGACACAGGCTGTGAGGCCAAGACAAGGGCTGCAGCCTAAATGGAAATTTAAAAATAGCAGTGCAGCGCTTGCTGGTCTGGCTCAGTGAGTAGAGTGGAGTGATGGCCTGCACACTGAAGGGTCCAGGGTTCCATTCCTGGCCAGGACACATGCCTGGTGCTGGATCTGCAGTGTGGGGTGTGCAGGAGGCAGCGATCCATGGTTCTCATCACTGATGTTTCTCTCTCTCTCCCTCTCCCTTCCTCTCTGAAATCAATAAAAATATATTTTTTAAAAGAATGTTCTGATCTAAGTATCCAAGATCCAGAAACTCTGCCACGGACCTGTTCTTCCTCCCACTCCTGCGGGAAGGCCTCTCCCTCCAGGCTGCCCTTTCCATGCTCTCCTTCCTTCACCAGCCAGCTCAGTGCCCCGCCTCCTGGGAGACAGGCCCCTGGAGACCCCCACCCACTCTGCAGGTTCCCAGAATCCCCCCTGGAACTCCACGAAATGCCCATCGCTGGGGATGTTTGCAATAGTGGGAATCCAGGAGTGGTCTCTTCTATTGTTTTCATTGCCCCCCTTTACTTGAATGCCTTTATAGTGACTCTTTGAAGGAACTCTGGCTTTGGGAGTGACAAGGGTCCCTCTTATTTGTTTTACTTTTGGTTGTTTTTGTTGGTGTGTGGTTTTTTTCATTTCAGAGAGGGAGGGAGAGAGAGAGAAACATCTGTGATGAGAGAGAATCATGAATCAGCTGCCTCCTGCACACTCCCTACTGGGGATTGAGCCCTCAACCTGGCCATGTGCCCTGACCGGAATTGAACTGTGACCTCCTGGTTCCTAGGTCGATGCTTAACCACTGAGCAACACTGGCCAGGCACTCTTGGTTTTGTTTCTATTGGAGCCTCTTCCCTGTGCTCTCACCTACAGAAGGAGCATAATAAACGTCTTTTGAGTGAGTGACATTGTGTACCTTCCTATGTCCTCAGATATGGTTACTCCTTCCAGTAATTTTCATGAAGGACTGAGTTAAAAAAAAAAATTCAACAGACCTGGCTGGCATGGTTCAGTGGTTGGGTGTGCACTGTTGAACCAGGAGGTCTGGGTTTGATTCCTAGTCAGGGCACATGCCCAGGTTGGGGCTCCATTCCCAGTGTGGAGCATGCAGGAGGCAGCTGATCCATGATTCTCTCCCATCATTGATGTTTCTCTCTCCCTCACCCTTTCTGTCTGAAGCCAATAAAAATACACTTATAAAATAATTAACAGCCGAAACCGGTTTGGCTCAATGGATAGAGAGTGTAGGCCTACGGACTGAAAGTTTCTATTTCGGTCAAGGGGATGTTCCTTGGTTGAGGGCACATCCCCAGTGGGGGGTGTGCAAAGGCAGCTGAAGGATGTTTCTCTCTCATCGATGTTTCTAGCTTTCTATCCCTCTCTCTTCCTATCTGTAAAAACTCAATAAAATAGATTTTTAAATCAAACAATGAATGTATAAATAAGTGAATCAAATCGATGTTTATCTCTCTTTCCCTTCCTCTCTCTAAAATCAATAAATATATTAAAAAATTAACAAAGAAATTTTTAAAAAGAGGCTGAATCTGAGAGTGGTGTGTGTGTGTGTGTAAAAGAGAGAGATAATTTGCATCAGATACTCTGATAACAAATAAGTGTATATTATACTTATTTGTCTTTATTTCTGCAGATAATTAGTGAAAAAATAAATGGCATTGAAGGCACGAAACTAGATGACCACTTTCTTGACATGAAAAGGGTAAGAGCATTTTTATGTCAATAGTGTGAAGAATGTGAGTCTCATCACAATATCTCACTCCTATGTGGAGTCTAAGTAACAAAACACCAAACTGATGATCAGAGTGGATGTGCACATGGAAGTGTGGAACCTCGGAGGGAAGGCAGGGGAGGTAATCAGACAAGGACCTTGCATGCATCTGTGCATGGCCCAGGAATGCAGACAACGGGGTGGTGAGGGCCTGGGTCAGCAGGCAGCAGTGGGCTGGAGGGGAAAATGGTAGAAACAGTGGATATAAGTAATAATTTCAACAATACGAATTCTTTTTAAAAAGAGAGAAAGAAATCTAGGGGAAACATTTTTTAAAGGAAACAAATTTGCCTGTAGTTGTGACATGAGACACACCAATGCTGTGAAGGGAGTGGAGTCTAGGATGCTCACCCACAGGTGTGGATGCTGTGACCCAAAAGGTAGTTTTTTCCCCAGGTCTAAGCCCAAATGAAGACCCTTGATTATGAAGGAGCCTTGATATGGCTCACTGGTTCCCTCTAGTGGATAAAATTCAGAATGCTAGCTATATACTAGAGGCCCTGTGCACAAAATGTGTGCACTGTTAGGGGTCCTGGGCCTGGCTGGCGAATGGGGCTGATCTGTGGAGTGGTGGGGGAGGGGGCCTCCACTGGCACCCTCCGTGGCTGGCTTGGGGTCTGTGGGGTGGAAGTAGCTCCTTCATTGAGCATCTGCTCCCTGGTGGTCCGTGGGCATCCTAGCGACTGGTCATTCTGCCAGCTGTTTCACCTTTTGGTCGATTTGCATATTAGGCCTTTATTATATAAGATATGCATTTTTTTTATTGACTTCAGAGCCGAAGGGAGAGGGAGATAGAAACACCGATGAGAAAGAGAATCATGGATTGGCTGCCTCCTGGATGCCCCTCACTGGGGATCGAGCCCATGACCCAGGCATGTGCCCTGACCTGTATCATGGCCTCGAATTTGACCAGGAATCAAACTTTGACCTCCTGATTCATAAGCTGATGCTCAACCACTGAGGCACACCGGCTAGGCAAGTTGGGCAGTCTTGGCAAGCAATTAAAAAGCCCCAGCATGGCCAAAACCAGTTTGGCTCAGTGGATAGAGTGTCAGCCTATGGACTGAAGGGTCTCAGGTTCGATTCTGGTCAAGGGCATGTACCTTGGTTGCAGGCACATCCCCGGTGGGGGGTGTGCAGGAGGCAGCTGGTCGATGTTTCTCTCTCATTGATGTTTCTAACTCTCTATCCCTCTCCCTTCCTCTCTGTAAAAAAACAATTTTATATATATATATATATATATATATATATATATATATATATATATATGTCCCAGCATGTGGCTATGCGCCTTGGAGAGTCAGAATGTATTTCTGGTCTGAGATCCTCATATAGATACATATTGAGGCCCCACGTGGAAGCCCTGGCTGTGTCCCCTGGGCACGACAGCTGAGTAAAGCATCACCAGATCCTGGTGCTGCTCTCAACTGGCCTAAGGGCCTGTGTGGGTGTGTTCATCTTTTCTGACTATGACACAGGGTGACGTCCAGAGCACTGATCACCTGGCATTTCTGTTATGGGAAACATCCATGCATGAGAAAGCATTGGAGGATTATGATGGGACTCCCTTTTTTTTTTAAACGTGTTTCGCCTGGCTGGTGTGGCTCAGTGGTTGAGTATCAACCTATGAACCAGGTCATGGTTTGATTCCTGGTCAAGGCACATGCCCAGCTTACAGGCTCAATATCCTGTGTGGAGCATGCAGGAGACAGCCAATCCATGATTCTCTCTTATCATGGATGTTTCTATCTCTCCCTCTGTTCCTCTCTGAAATCAATAAAAAGATCCTATATAATAAAAGGCTGATATGCAAATTGACCAAATGGCTGAACAACTGGTCTCTATGACATGTATTGTCAGCCAGGGCGCAGACGCTCAACACAGTACCTGCCCCCTGGTGGTTTGTGCACTCCCACAGGAGAGGGCCACTCAGCCAGAAGCCGGGCTCACGACTGGCGAGCGCAGCAGCAGTAGTGGAGCCTCTCCCACCTCCTTGGCATCACTAAGAAAGTCTGACTGCCAGCTTAGGGGCCTAAGCCATCAGTCAAACATCCCCCAACAGCTCCTAGACTGTGAAAGGGTGCAGGCTGGACTGAGGCCCCGCCCCTCTCAGTGCATGAATGTCTTACACCAGGTCTCTAGTGTGTGTGTGTGTGTGTGTGTGTGTATTGATATATATTTTATTGATATATATTTTAAATGTGTTTCTTTAAATCCTCACCCAAGGATATGTTTTATTGATTTTAGAAAGAAAGGAAGAGGGAGAGTAAGAGAGAAACATCAACATGAGAGAAACATCTGGCTGCCTCCCCTATGCACCCTTAACCAGGGATTGAACCTGTTATTTTTGGTGTCCGGGGTGATGCACCAACCTAATGAGCCACCTGGCCAGGGCATGTCGAGACTCAGATCAGACGTGATTGTGACGTTGTCCCTGGTCCCTGTGTGGGGCGTCCCTGGGGCCCCCAGGCCCTCCATTTCCTTCCCGTTATCACGGGAGGAAACCACATCCTTTCCTGGGAATTCATCGTTTGTCACTCACCAATGTTTTATGTGGGGTTTTTTTTTGGGTTTTTTTTTTAGAAAGTAGATCTCGCCAATCAAGCTATTTCAGAAATTCTTTTGAAAGTCACAGAATACATTCAGCCCAATACAGGTAACAAGGTTTGGAACTGTCCCCTTGCCCATTCACAGTGACCCACGCTGACCACCCACATCGGCTGGGCCCTCCCTTAGTGTGATCTAGAAGCAATGCCCTTGGGGTCCCAATCCATTTTTAAAATATATTTTTATTTATTTCAGAGAGGGAGGGGGAGGGGGAGGGAGAGGGGGAGAGAGAGAAACATTGATGTGAGAGAGACACATGGACCTGTTGCCTCCTGTTATGTGCCCCGACCAGGGCCAGGGAACCTGCGACCAAGCTACATGCCCTTGACCAGAATCGAACCCAGGACCCTTCCGTCTGCAGGCCAACGCTGTATCCACTGAGCCAGACTAGCTACGGCTTATTTACTTTTTTTTTTTTTTTGGTGATAATTTAAGAACTTTAATATTATCACTTGCATTACAAATTTCCCAAATCCAGTAGAAATTCAATTTGGTTGACAGAATTTCAGTCTTTCTATTGACAAGTTTCCCAATCACAGTTTAAGAAATTACATTGCACACCTGACCTATGTCCTTTATAAATCCTTCATGCTGTCAGTCATAGGCTCAGTTCATGTGTATAATGAGAATAATATATATAACAGTATGATGCAACTCCAGTTCATACCTTGATTAATCCATTTAAATTTAGAAATAATATTCACCTATAACCTAGCTTATAGTCTAACATATGAAAGCAAATATGGGGGATTCATGTTATAATATGAATTCTATTTTATATTCTTCAATCTAAAGCATATGAACTGGACAAATATGTGCAAATTCAAAATCACTGCAGTAAATTGGGGAAGAAAAGCAATGAATGGAAAGCTATATCTCTCAATAGGTCATTGAGCAAAATATTTGAGCCGTGCCAAGTACAAAATCTTTTTTTTTTCTTTTTAATTATTTTTTTATTAAGGTATTATCTGTATACATAGCTTATCATTGCCCCCCCCCCATAGATGCCCTCCCTCCCCAGAGTTTTGTGTCCATTGGTTATTCTTATATGCAAGCATACCAGTGCTTTGGTTGATCTCTTATCTCCCCCAGATCTCCCTACCCTCTCCCCCCCCCGCTGTCATTTGACAGACTGCCTGTTGTTTTACTGTCACTATATCAATCTTTCTGTTCATTCGTTTATAATGATCTTTAATATCCATAAATGAGTGAGGTCATGTAGTGTTTCTCTTTCATTGACTGGCTTATTTCACTCAGCATGATGCTCTCCAATTCCATCCAAGTTACTGCAAATGATGAGAATTCCTTCCTTTTTATGGCAGCATAGTATTCCATGGTGTAGATGTACCATAGTTTTCTGATCCAATCATCTGCTGACGGGCACCTAGGCTGTTTCCAAATCCTAGCTATTGTAAATTGTGCTGCTGGCTTATTTACTTTTTAAAATATATTTTATTGATTTCAGAGAGAAAGGGAGAAGAAGAGGGAGACAGAAACATCGATGACAAGAGAGAATCATGGGCAGCTGCCTTCTGCATGCCCCCTACTGGGGATCGAGCCCACAACCCAGGCATGTGCCCTGACCAAAGTTATTTAACTCGGGACCCTTCATTCCACAGCCGATGCCCTGTCCATTGAGCCATACAGGCTAGGGATAAATTATTCTTGAGAGAGAGAGAGGAAGAGTAAGAGAGAGAGAGGAAGAGGAAGAGAGAGAGAGGTCCTGATATAGCCTGGTTGTAATGTGTGCACAATTTCCATTTCTCATGTTATGCAGCCACCAACCACTATGCACCCATCTGGGTGACACATGTGCCAATCATGGGAAAGACTAAATAGGTCACGGCAGACTTTTGGCACCTCAGGTCTCTGCCATGGTGCCGAGGGTGCCCTCAGTGTTGCAGGCTGTGTGTGCTGCATACACTGTGCCTGTCCCTCCGCCCTGTCCCTGGGAGGAATCACAAATGACCCTGTCTTGAAGCAAACAGAGTGAAGTGGGGCATACTGGTCCAGATGTCACAGATCCACAGCCAGGGGAAGGTCCTGGAGTCCCCTAAGCCGGAGGACCTGCTGGGCGACTGCATGCTCAAGTACGGCCACAAGCTGGGCACGGACTCCACCTTTGGTGAGTGCGCAGGCCTGGAGGGAGGGCGGCCGTGTCGCCTGTAAGTTACACACAGAGACTTTCTTTTTCTCTTCTTTTCTTTTTTGGATTAATTTCAGAGAGGAAAGGAGAGGGAGAGACAAAAACATCAATGATGAAAGATAATCATGGTTTAGTTGCCTCTTGCACGCCCCCTACTGGGGATCCCAGGCATGTGCCCTGATCGGGCATTGAACCTTGACCTCCTGGTTCCTAGGTTAATGATCACATTTGAGCCACACAGGCCCGCAGGGAGATGGTTGTTTGTTTGTTTGTGTTTTTGCACCTGAGGATATTTTTTCCATTGATTTTTTAGGGAGAGTGGAAGAGAGAGGGAGAGGAGAAACATGGATGTGAGAGAAACACATTGATTGGTTGCCTCCTTCATGAGCCCCAATCAGGGCCAGGGCCCACCCGAGGAGCCTGCAACGTAGGTATGTGCCCTGGACCCACTCGCACCGGGGACTCTGTTCCGCAGGCCAACGTTCTATTCACTGAGCTTCATGGGGATGTTTTCTAAGAGAACCCGCAGCCTCACTGTGCACAGCTTCGGGGTCGCCTGCTTGCAAATGAATGCGAATTAGCTGCTGCCCAGGTACTGGGGCTCGCTCACTGTCCACCCTCGGAAGGCTGCCCGCCCTGCTGGGAGCTCCCCGCAGGACATGCCAGGCTTCCTCCACACCAGGGAGGATCCGGGCGCCTGGCCCTCGGAATGGTCCCGGGAGAGGCCCCCAGTGGACCTGGCAGCAGAAGCTGAGATGAGATGTGCATCATTCCTATTGGCAACTTCACTGGTGGGTGCTTAGCCCTGAGGAGGACTCAATCCTTTTGTTGCTTACAAAGAGGGACTTTGTCCTGCAGCTTTAAAAACCCTTATGGCCAGTTTACAAAAACACATTGTGGTTTGCCTGTTGTGTTATTTTTAATATATTTCATTGATTTTTTACAGAAAGGAAGGGAGAGGGAGAGAGAGTTAGAAACATCAAAGAGAGAGAAACATCCATCAGCTGCCTCCTGCACACCCCCAACTGGGCATGTGCCGGTAACCAAGGTACATGCCCTAGCCCGGAATCGAGCCCGGGACCTTTCAGTCTGCAGGCCGACGTTCTACCCACTGAGCCACGCCGGTTTTGGCAACAAACGCTTTTTTTTTCCCCTCACATGAATTTTATTAAAGTATTATATGTGTACATATCTTACCATTGCCCCCACCCCCACCTCCCATTCATGCCCTCCCTCCCCAGAGTTCTGTGTTCGTTGGTTGTATTCATGCATACCAGTCCTTAGGTTGTTCTCTTATCTCCCCCAGGTCTCCTTCCCCTCCCTGCTGTCATTTGACAATTTGCTTGTTTTATGGTGACTATCTCAGGATCTCATGAATAGAATCCGCTCCTCGTTTGGCAGTCTGCTTGTTTTATGGTGACTATCTCAAGACCACACGAATAGAGTCCGCTCCTCCTCTGGTTCTCACTGCCCCTCCCCCGGGTCCCACTGCTTCCCTAGGGACACACGGCTCACCCGGGGCACAGGGCCCCCTGGGACACACAGCTCACCCGGGGCACACGGCCCCCTGGGACACACGGCTCACCCGGGGCACATGGCCCCCTGGGACACACGGCTCACCCGGGGCACACGGCCCCCTGGGACACACGGCTCACCCGGGGCACACGGCCCCCTGGACATATGGCTCACCCAGGACATACGACCCCTCTTGGGTGCTGGGGTCTCGTATTGGGGGTGCCGCGCTAGCTCCTTGCTAGCACGGCAGGCAGGCTGGGATGGTTGCAGGCGGGCTGAGATGGCTGCAGGCGGGTAGACCGCCCTCAAAGGTGTCTCGTTCGGTGCGGAAGCGAAGCAGCTGCGGATGCAGAGGCTAAGTTCTGAGGCCTCCCACTCTCTGAGCCCAGGGCGTAGTGAGCTCTGTTCTCAGTGGATTTCCTTTATTTGCAGTGGTGGTGCGGGGTGGCGGTGGCTGGTGCGGCAGCGACGGTCGCTCCTGTGGTTCAATTTCCACTGTAGTTTTAAAGTTCACATGGCGGCAGTGGCGGGAGCTTCGGCCCGGCCATGCGGCGGCTGAGGGAGGACTCGCCGGGGCCGCTAACGGAAGGTGCCGTGCATGCTCCCCACCCGCACGGCGGGTGTGCTGGGAAGGTTGTGGGCGGGCTGAGATGGCTGCGGGCAGAGAATTCCCCCTCAATGGTGTCTCCTTTGTTGTGGAAGCGGAGCTGCTGTGGACGCAGAGGCTAATTTCTGAAGCCACACTCTCTCTGAGCTAGGGGTGTAGTGAGCTCTGATTTTGGTGGATTCCCATTCGCGGGGGCAGCAGTGGGTGCGGCAGCGACGGTAGCTCCCGTGTCTCAATTTCCCCTGTAGTATTAAAATCCACATGGCGGTAGTGGCGTAAGCTTTGGAGCTGGCTGCTTGTGGTGGCAGCGGAAAGACTCACTGGGGCGCAAAGGGAATGCGCCGTGCCAGCTCCCCACCAATAAGGTGTGTGCGGAGACTGGGCCCAGCTGGCGGCAGGCCGGGAGACGCAACGACAGCTCCTCGGGATGGTTGTGGGCAGGCGCCGAAGGATCCATAACAGCTCCCTGGTTCCCATGGCCGGCGGGCTGGCCCAGTCCTTGGGCCCCAGGGTGGAGTGAGGTCTGGCTTCCCTCATTCCCGGCGGGAGCGTCTCCGGTAGGTCCTGTTTTGCTGTAGTTTTAAACTCCACATGGCAGCTGCGGCGCCCTGCTTGGTGTCTAGTTGTAGCCTTCCCATTTCTGGGCCGAGCTGGTTTCGGGAGGGGAGACGTGCACCGGCTCCTCTCCAGCACTGTAGGTGGGCTGGGAGGTCGCGCTCACGGGCTTCTCGTCCAGGCAGGAGCCGAAGGCGGGGCGGCGGCGTAGGCCCCCATCAGCTTCTGTGGCGGCCGGCAGGGCTGGCACAGTCCCTGGGCCCCTGTGCAGAGCGAGGTCTGGCTTCCTGCATTCCCGGCGGCAGCGGCTCTGGCAGGTTCAGTTTCGCTGTAGTTTTAAATTCCACATGGCAGCTGCGGCGCCCTGCTTGGTGTCTAGTTGTAGCCTTCCCATTTCTGGGCTGAGCTGGTTTCGGGCGGGGAGACACTGCATGATTTCTTCGCCAGCACAGTAAGTGCGGGGGCTGGGCCGAGCTGGCTGCGGACGGGGAGACGCTGCGCCCGCTCTTCTCCAGCACTGCGGGCGGGCTGGGAGGTCACGCTCACGGGCTTCTCGTCCAGGCAGGAGCCGAAGGCGCGGCGGCGTAGGCCCACATCAGCTCCCGTGGTGGCCGGCAGGGCTGGCCCACTCCCTGGGCCCCGGGGCGGAGCGAGGTCTGGCTTCCCTCATTCCCAGTGGCAGCAGCTCCAGCAGGTCCAGTTTCGCTGTAGTTTTAAACTCCACATGGCAGCAGCACAATTTACAATAGCTAGGACTTGGAAACAGCCTAAGTGCCCGTCAGCAGATGAATGGATCAGAAAACTATGGTACATCTACACCATGGAATACTATGCTGCCATAAAAAGGAAGGAATTCTCATCATTTGCAGTAACTTGGATGGAATTGGAGAGCATCATGCTGAGTGAAATAAGCCAGTCAATGAAAGAGAAACACTACATGACCTCACTCATTTATGGATATTAAAGAACATTATAAACGAATGAACAGAAAGATAGATATAGTGACAGTAAAACAACAGGCAGACTGCCAAATGACAGCAGGGCGGGGGGGAGGGTAGGGAGATCTGGGGGAGATAAGAGATCAACCAAAGGACTGGTATGCTTGCATATAAGAACAACCAATGGACACAAAACTCTGGGGAGGGAGGGCATCTATGGGGGGGGCAATGATAAGCTATGTACACAGATAATACCTTAATAAAAAAATATTAAAAAAAAAAAACTCCACATGGCAGCAGCAGCGTCCTGCTTTGTGTCTAGTTGTAGCCTTCCCATTTCGCCAGCTTTCCTATGGGTCTGGTGCGATCCCTTTTGGTTTTATCTGTTGTTTTTTTCCAAATTGTTGAGGAGATGGCGGCCCAGGAGACTTCCTAGGCTGCCATCTTGCTTCGGTCTCCGAACAAACGCTTTTTGTTTGTGTTTCTGTCCCAGGTGGCGCGATGATCGATATGGGCAAGGCCATGAAGTTGATGGCGGAGGTGAAAGAATCCTTTGATATCAACGTCAGGGAAACTTTTATCAATCCACTCCAGTTAGTCCAAGACGAAGATTTAAAACATATCTCGGTAAGTTTTCTCAGCTGTAAAACCCTGAGTTGCTACTTAAAATGATGTTTGTAGTTAAAACCATGGGGACGTGTCTGTAGGGAGGCAGCAAAAGCATCATCTTAGTGTGGGCGGTGACTCAGATAAGCACTCATTGACATTCACCTGGCTCCCTGGGCGGGAGCCCCAGAGCCACGAGCCCTTATCCTGTAGCTGTGTGTGTGTGTGTGTGTGTGTGTGTGTGTGTGTGTGTGTGTTTCAATGGTAAATATGTTTATTTATTTTAATCCTTATTCAAGGATATTTGTTCCATTGACCATTTTTATTTTTATTTTTTAAATATATTTTTCGTGATTTTAAAAAAATATATTTTATTGATTTTTTGCATGGAGGAAGAGAGAGGGATAGAAGGCTAGAAACATCGATGAGAGAGAAACATCGATCAGTTGCCTCTTGCACACTCCCTACTGGGTATGTACTTGCCCTTGACTGGAATCAAACTTGGGACTCTTGCGTCCTCAGGCCAACGCTCTATCCACTGAGCCAAACCAGTCAGGGCTTTTTTTTTAATTGATATTTTTTTACAGAGAGAGGAAGAGAGAGGTATAGAGAGTTAGAAACATTGATGAGAGAGAAACATCAATCAGCTGCCTCCTGCACACTCCCTACTGGGGATGTGCCAGCAACCAAGGTACATGTCCTTGACTCTAATCAAACCTGGGACCTTTCAGTCCACAGACAGATGCTCGATCCACCGAGCCAAACCAGTCAGGGCAAAATATTTTTATTTTTATTGATTTCAGAGTGGAAGGGAGTGGGAGAGATAGAAAAACCAGTGATGAGAGAATCATTAATCCACTGCTTCCTGCATGCCCCCAACATGTGCCCTTGGCCGGATTTCAACATGGAACTTTTCAATCCACAGGACAAAGCTGTAGCTACTGAGCCAAACCAGCTAAGGCTGTTCTATTGGTTTTTAGAGAAAGTAGAAGAGAGAGGGAGAGTCAGAGAGAAACATCGATGTGAGAAAAACACATTGGCTCTTTGCCTCCTGCTCACACCCTGACCAGCGCCCCCTGCTGGGGAGGAGCCTACAATTGAGCTAAGTGCTCTTGACTGTAATGAAACGCAGGACCCTTAGGTCCGCATGCCAACGCTCTATCCACTGAGCCACACTGGGCAGGGCTATCCTGTGGCTTATTGAAGCCAGTAAGAAGCCAAGCTAAAGGTCCTTATTCCCACAGCCATTACTCAGAGCAAAGGATTTTTAAACTGCGGAGTGGGTTTTCAACGATGAAAATCAAAACATACTCATTGCATCTTTTAAAAATATATACCCTGTTTCCCTGAAAATAAGACAGTGTCTTATGTTAATTTTTTGCTCCCAAAGATGAGCTAGGTCTTATTTTCAGGGGATGTCTTATTTTTCCATGAAGAAGAATATGGTACACATTTATTGTTAAGTGAAAATAAAGGAAATTTATTATCTGTATACGGTACGGTAGTACGGTAGTTGTCAACACAAACCAGACAAACTGTGAATCCTCGGGGCCTTATTTTCGGGGATGCCTTATATTTCACTCAGAAGGAAACCTGTAAGTAGGTCTTATTGTCAGAGGATGTCTTATTTTGGGGGAAACACAGTATATTCATATTTATTTAAGACACAGAGAGAAACATCAATGATGAGAGAGATCCACTGCTTCCTGCACATCCTCTACTGAGCCCACAACCCAGGCATGTGCCCTGTCCGAAAGTCTAAACTGTGACCTGTGTTTCCTGGGTTGATGCTTAACCACTGAGCCACACCGGCTGTGCCTCATTGCTTTTTTTTTGTTTATTTTTTATTTTTTTAAGATGTTTTATTGATTTTTTTACAGAGAGGAAGAGAGAATGATAGAGAGTTAGAAACATCGATGAGAGAGAATCATCCATCAGCTGCCTCTTGCACATCCCCTACTGGGGATGCGCCCACAACCAAGGTACATGCCCTTGACCGAAATCAAAACTTGGACCTTTCAGTCTGCAGGCCGACGCTCTATTCACTGAGCCAAACTGGTTTCAGCCATTGCTTTTTTTAAAATACATGCACAAATGGTCATTAATTTCCATGATTTGATTATATATTTGGGAAATTTTAAAAAATGGCCACATCAAGCTCACACATAAAGAGGATCTGTGTGTTTCTTTCATGGTAGTGTTTACTCAACTCATTCTGTAATTGTTGGGGAACCTTATGGGAGATGTATAATTACTCCAGAACAAGCAGGTCAAACTCAAAGCTAATATGGGCCAAATAAACAAGGTTTAAATGTATGTGGGCTGCCAAAAAAAACAAAAAAACAAAAAAAACCAAAAAAAAACCCCAAAAACTTATATTTTCATAGAAACATATGTTTATTTTGATAGAGACATGCTTATTACAAAGGGCTGAAATAAATGAGTTATTGTTAACATAAAATAATAGAACAGCTTAATAAAAATTAGTATTTTTTCTTGAACATTGATTTAGCAGACACTGGGTAACTGCACAAATGAATAAGTGTAATGCAAATAAACCCATTTTTCTTGTTCTCTGAAAGCAAGATATTTTCTGTTGCACACACCAAACAAGTCAGTCTAAGACTAAGAATGTGGCCATCGGCTGCTAAAATATTCCCTGCAAATATTAGTGGAGAGAAATATTGCGCCGACACATAAGGCGCCTAAGAGAAATGAATGCAACACGGTGATAGTCATCAGTCATTAGTGAACATTGTAGTTCATTATTAAGAATTGTCTATAGCAGCCAAAACCGGTTTGGCTCAGTGGTAGAGCGTCGGTCTGCGGACTGAAAGGTCCCGGGTTCGATTCCGGTCAGGGGCATGTACATTGGTTGCGGGCACATCCCCGGTAGGGGGTGTGCAAGAGGCAGCTGGTCGATGTTTCTCTCTCATCGACATTTCTAGCTCTCTATCTCTCTCCCTTCCTCTCTGTAAAATATCAATAAAATATATATATTTTTTAAAAAAAGAATTGTCTATAGCAGGACATTGTAAAAATTAAATTGCAAATTTTTTATTAAACATTTCTTACATAACTTTATATTGGCTGGCTCTCAGAAATGTTCATTGTGGGCCACATGCAGCCTGCAGGACATGAGTTTGACATGTTTGCTCTAGAAAATACTAGAGATTTGTGTTTTTATGATCTACTTCTTAATAAGGATTCGACCGTAATGCCAGAAGACATATCCATCCCTATTTTTGGTATAGTTAATTTGGTTAGAAGTTACGGACATTAACAGCTGGTGAGAGTTCCTGTAAAAATCTTTGAAAATGGGATCTGAGTGACAATACTGTGTCCTTATGTTTCATATTGACAGTCATCAGTCATCTATCCATCCATCCATCCATCCATCCATCCATCCATCCATCCATCCATCCATTTATGCCATTATCCCTCCATTCATCCATTCATCTCTTTATGCTGTCATCCTCCCAGACATCCAATTTGTTCATTCATTTCATAAATATTCCTTAATAAAAGAAGCCTCTAATAGATGCTGAGGTGCCCACCAAAAAGTAAAGTTCCTGGGTTCCTACCCCTAAAATATAGACCAAGAAAAAGTAATGATCTTCCTTGTAGAGGCACGTTTTGAGGTAGCAGGTCCAGGTCTGTCTCCTCTCCCTCAGCACAACCTCAAGAGGCTGGAGGGCCGCCGCCTGGACTACGATTATAAAAAGAGGCAAGTTGGAAAGATCCCTGCTGACGAGATCACACTAGCAATGGAAAAGTTCAAGGAGTCCAAGGACATAGCAGAGAGAAGCATGTCTGAGTTTTTAGAAAACGACGTAAGTATTGACCCTAATTAGGAGATCCTCCTAAAAATGGAACATGGACTGTATGTTTGTGGGGAAGCTCTTGGGATCCTTTGTTGTTTTAAAAGTTTCCAGAAATCATGCCAAAACCGGTTTGGCCTAGTGGATAGAGTGTCGGCCTGTGGACTAAAAGGTCCCGGATTTGATTCCGGTCAAGGGCATGTACTGTGGTTGTGGGCACATCCTCGGTGGGGGGTGTGCAGGATGCAGCTGATGGATGTTTCTCTCTCATCGATGTTTCTAGCTCTCTATCCCTCTCCCTTCCTCTCTGTAAAAAATAAATAAATATATTTTAAAAATAAAACAAATAAAAATTTCCAGAAATCAGAATTAAAATTTTTTTTTTTAGAATTTTAAAAATATATTTTATTGATTTTTTAGACAGGAAGGGAGAGGGATGGAGAGTTAGAAACATCGATGAGAGAGAAACATCCATCAGCTGCATCCTGCACATCCCCTACTGGGGATATGCCCGCAACCAAGGTACATGCCATTGACTGGAACCGAACCCAGGACCTTTCAGTCCGCAGGCTGACGCTCTGTCCACTGAGCCAAACCAGAAATCAGAATTTTTAAAAATTTATATACTGGTGGCCCGGTGCACAGGTTCATAAACATTGAGAGGAAATTAATTAGAAGATTCCTGCAGGACTTACGTTACTGCAAAAAATTAAATGTCAAAATAGTATATATAATATCTACACTAATAAAGATAAGGTGCAAATTGACCATACCTTTGAGAAGTGCACCAGCCAATCAGGAGTGACTATGCAAATTAACCCAACAAATATGGTGGATTAATTTGCATACTCAGGTGTAGTGGCCGGGGTGTTCCGCACTGCCCCAGCCACTCCAGGCCTCTGGGCAGAGTGGGAAGGCAGAAAGGTGGCTCCATCCAGAGCCGAAGGCTGTGCCGGCAGCCAGGGGAAGGAAGGCCCACTCTTGCACAAAGCTTTCTGCATCGGGCCTCTAGTAGTATAAAAATGAAACATGTGTGCAATTGGTGCCAGTGAGAGCTTTATATGTATTGTGCATGTGTGAGTCAATGTTCATTTTTAAATTGCCAGTGCACGTCATACATACTGGCCAGTCAGTCAGATGCATGTACAGTCAGCCACTTGGCCATATGTGTGAGTGTGTGTGTGTATCTGAAATCAATGAAATATATATATTTCAGAAGAAGAGGGAGGGAGAGAAATATCTATGATGAGAGAGAATCATAGATCAGCTGTCTCCTGCATGCCCCCTAGTGGGGATTGAGCCCACACCCCCGGCATGTGCCCTCACTGGAATTGAACCTTCACCTCCTTGTTCCTAGGTCAGCGCTCAACCACTGAGCTGTGTCCCAGTATTTCATTCTAAGTGTGGTGTGGGAAACAGAGGCTGGCTCCTCGTGTCCTGGGCTCAGCTGAGGGCCTCCACATGACAATAGACTCAGCTTAGTAACCACCTCTCCCCTGGTTTCATTGAGCACCTACTATATGTGTGCACAGCGTCCCGGGATGCATGTCTCTCCTAATGTCAGCCAGGAATGGAGGAAGTGCCTAGTGACAAATGCATCTCTCCATGACATAATCTTGTAGCCACGTGCGAGAGAAGAGCTGTTGATGTCTCTCAGCCCCAAAGTGTTTCAAAGTACGTTCATTTAGCCCTAGCAGGTTTGGCTCAGTGCATAGAGCATAGGCCTGTGGACTGAAAGATCCCAGGTTAGATTCTGGTCAAGGGCACATATCTTGGTTGCAGGCTTGATCCCAGCCCTGGTTGGGTTGTGTGCAAAGGCAAACCAATCGATGTGTCCCTCTCATCAATGTTTCTCTCTCTGTCTCTATCTCTCTGACTCTCTCTCTCTCCCTTCCACTCTCTAGAAACCAATGGAATTAATATCCTCACATGAGATTCAAAACAACAAAACAAAAAGAATATTCATTTAGCTCTCTCCCACAATTCCTTTTCACATTCTGCAATGCCACGCAGATTGCAAACAGGGTGTTAAAATAGAAATTGGCTTTCCTGAGGACAGAGGTGGCAGTCTACTGGGATCATGTGAAGTTGAGTCACTGGACTGTTGAAAAGTATGTGTCGGCCCTGGCTGGTGTTTCTTAGTGAATAGAGCGCTGATCTGTGGATTGAAGGGTCGCACGTTTGATTCTGGTCAAGGGCATGTACCTGGATTGTGGGTTCCATCTCCAGTGGAGGACGTGCAGGAGGCAGCTGATCCATGTTTCTCTCATTGATGTTTCTCACTCTCTCCCTCTCTCTTCCTCTCTGAAATCAATAAAAATATATTAAAAAATAAAAAGTATGTGCCACATCCAAAGAGGTGAAACTGGAGAAATCCGTAGGATTTCACAGGGTCCAGGCTGTCTTTGTTTTAAGGCTTTGGAACCTTGTGGACCGGTGTGTGCTCTTATCCTATGGAGCTTGTATATGCATGCAGTGCGGTTTTCTTCTGCTGCGAATCCCTATGTATCCCACGTGGACATCCAAGTGGATTTGAGACACCCTAAGAACCCATGGTTGAAACAGTCTAAGTGGGTAAAGAAGGTGAATGCATACAGAGAGAAAGCATAGTGTGTGACACCAAATAGAGCCACTTTGTAATGTATTTTTTATTGATTTCAGAGAAGGGAGAGGGAAAGAAACATCAATGATGAGAGGGAATCATTGATCAGCTACCTCCTGCATGTCCCCTATAAGGGATCGAGCCCACAACCTGGGCATTTGCTCTTGGCTAGAGTCAAACCCGGGACCCTTCAGTCCACAAGCCGATGCTCTATCCCCTGAGCCAAACCAGGCAGGCACAAATGCAGCCACTTTGGATCTCTGAGCAGACGTGTCTGCGGTGGGTGCTGTGGAGTGAGTCACAGGGCCGGCTTCGCCCACGGCTGATGAGCAAGAGGACTGAAGAAGTGATGCGGAGGCTCTGGGAGCTGGGCAAGGGAGGCAGAGGAGGCGTGATCTTGTTTTGTGTCTTTGGAGCTGGAGTGTGTGGGATTCGTGCTGGGGACCCCCAGCACCTCCAGCCAGTGGGCTTGCCTCTGTGCCCCCCAGAAATGAGCTCAGTGAGCCCCTCTTTTCTGTGGCAGCACCTCGGACAGGTGGGGAACCTGGGCAGCTGGCAGGCCTGCTGGAGACGCCTCTCCCCCAAATGATGCATCTCCAGGGCTTCCTTGGGGGATATGCCTTTTAATTTTTTTAATCCTCTGATTTCTTTTAATATATTTATATTTTTATTGATTTCAGAGAGGAAGGGAGAGGGAGAGAAACACCAGTGATGAGAGAGAATCACGGATAGGCTGTCTCCTGGCACACCTCACAATGGGGAATGAACTGGCACCCTGGGCAGGTGCTCTGACCGGGAATCGAACCCTAACCTCTTGGTTCCTAGGTTAACTCTCTACCACTGAGCCATGCCGTCTGGGCTGATGTGAATTTTTATGTCCACTGATGTTTGGTCACCGCTTTCACAAATGTCTGGATGGTGGGAAAGAGAGATGCCACCATCTTTAGACTTTATTCCTTTCAGCCTTTTGTCTCAGGGAAGGCTGTCATAGCGGCAAGAACCTACAGAGGGCGCTGCCCTGGGTCCCTCTTGTCTGAGAAGAGCAGGATGTACTTAGTGTTCTGACTGGACTTGAGCAGAAAGGACCCCAAGAGACACTTCAGTGAGGGCGCCGCCCAGCCGCTCAGTGTCGGTTTCCCTTGTGCTAGGAAAAGCTGGATCTCTGTTTCCACATGGACGAGGAACGTCATGTTTATTTTTGTAAAGAAACATTATTTCATTTATTTGTTTATTTTTGGTTAATTCTCCCCTGAGGATATTTTCCCATTGGTTTATAGAGAGAGTGGAAGAGAGGGAAAGACAGAGGGAACATCCAGGTGAGAGAAATGTCCATCGGATGCCTCCTGCAGGTCCGCTGACCAGGGCCCTGGCCTGGGAGGAGCCTGCAACCAAGGCACATGCCCTTGACCAGAAATTGAACCTGGGACCCTTTGGTCAGCAAGCCAACGCTCTCAGAACAATTAACTTTATAGCATAAAAGAAAATCTGAATCAGACTGTTGGACCTCAAAGGAAGGATGGGGAAAAAAGGGAGAGCTCAACCAAAGGACTTATGTGCACACATATGAGCCTAACCAGTGGTTGAGGACAATAGGGGGGTGTGGGCATGAGTGTAGGGGGAATTGAAAGGGGGGTTGAGGACAAATATGTGACACCTTAATCAATAAAGAATTTTTTTAAAATCTGAGAATGTCCTCTCTGTGGAATAGTCAGCATTTGATTGAGTTAAAACACATTTATAATCAGAACTCCATGTGCACATGTGTGGCCGGCATCACTAGCTCTATACACTGGACCTGCGTGATGCTCACCAGCTCCTGTGACATTGATTGAGCCGAGGCGGACAGGGCTTCCCTGCAAGGCCTGGTCCCTGGGCTCATGTCCCGCCTCGGACCCCACAGGCTCCAGCCGCCAGGTCCTAACATCCCCTTCCCTGCAGGTAGAGCAACTCCAACAGCTGGCCGAGTTTGTCCAGGCGGCTCTAGAGTATCACCAGCAGTCGGCCGACATCCTGCAGATGCTGCAGAGGAAGCTGCGGGTTCGGTAAGAGCCTCCTGCGCCCGCTCGAGGATGCGGGGTCCCAACCAGTGGGAACCACTCCCTCTGGCTCTCTGCCTCTCCGTCTCTCCTGCACCTCCCATTGTCCATTATCTTTGTTTTTTTTGTGTTTTTTCCCATGTATATATATTTAGTATATATATATATATATATATATATATATATATATATATATATATAGTTTATTTCAGAAAGGAAGGGATAGGAAGAGAGAGATAGAATCATCAATGATAGCTGAAACCAGTTTGGCTCAGTGGATAGAGCGTCAGCCTGCGGACTGGAAGGTCCCAGGTTTGATTCCGGTCAAGGGCATGTACCTTGGTTGCGGGCACATCCCCAGTAGGGGGTGTGCAGGAGGTGGCTGATCGATGTCTCTCTCTCATCGATGTTTCTAACTCTCTATCCCTCTACCTTCCTCTCTGTAAAAAATCAAATATATATATATATATATATATATATATATATATTTAAAGAAACATCAAAGATAGAGAGAATCATGGATCGGCTGCCTCCTGCCTGTCCCCTACTGGGGATCAAGCCCACAACCTGGGCATGTGCCCTGACTGGAAATCGACCCCTAATCTCCTGGTTCATAGGTCAATGCCCAACTGCTGAGCCATGCCACCCTGGCTACTCTAGACTTTTTTGAAAATGAGTGATATTCTATGGAGCATGTGCAGTAACCCTGTGCATTAAAGTGAGGGGTGAACAAAAAACCCGACCCTATTGTTTGGCCGGGGTTGGATTACAGAAGATTGCTTTATACAGGACTACCATAATGAATATATATGAAGGGGTTTTGGCTTATCCTTTTGACAAAGGGAAAAGTGGTGTCTGATCAGCAAGGTGTCCCCTCTGTAGACGGGTGGTCACAGGAACAGCATTTCATTGAAAACTTCATCTGATAAATTTATTTATTTTATTTTATTTTAAAAATCTTTATTGTTTAGATTATTACAATTGTTTTTCCTTTTTTGCCTCCATAACCACCCTCCACCCAGTCCCTAACCCACCCCTCTGCCCTTACCTCCCAGGTAAGGGCAGAGGGGTGGGTTAGGTATATGATTTTTGTCTAGTCTCTTCCCATACCCCTCAAATAGACACCCCTTTCCCTCTGAGAATTATCAATCTCCTCCCATTCTATGCCTCTGATTATATTATATTCACCAGTTTATTCTGTTCATGAGATTTTTAATTCACTTGTCTTTTAGATTCACTTGTTGATAGATATGTATTTGTTGTTCATAATTTTTATCTTTACCTTTTTCTTCTTTTTCCTCTTTTTAAAGAACACCTTTTAGCATTTCATATAATACTAGTTTGGTGGTGATGTACTCCTTTAGCTTTTTCTGAACTGTGAAGCTCTTTATCTGCCCTTCAATTCTGAATAACTTTGCTAGGCAAAGTAATCGTGGTTGTAGGTTCTTGCTATTCATCACTGAATATTTCTTGCCACTCCCATTTGGCCTGCATAATTTCTGTTGAGAAATCAGCTGATAATTGTATGGGTTCTCCCTTGTAGGTAACTTTTTCTCTTGTTGCTTGTAAGATTCTTTCTTTGTCTTTTGCTCTTGGCATTTTAATTATGATGTGTCTTGGTGTGGTCCTTTTTGGATTCCTTTTCTTTGGGGTTCTGTGTGCTTTCTAGACATGTAAGTCTATTTATTTCACCATGTGGGGGAAGTTTTCTGACATTATTTCTTCAAACAGGTTTTTAGTGTCTTGCTCTCTCTCTTCTTCTGGCACCCCCATAATTCTGATGTTGGTATGCTTGAAGTTGTCCCAGAGGCTTCTTACACTATCTTCAACTTTGTGGATTCTCTTCTCTTCTTGCTTCTCCAGAGGAGTGTCATTTGCCTCTTTGTATTCCAAATCTTTGACTTGATTATTGTGTTCCTCTAGTCTGCTGTTGGGTCTCTGTATAATATTTTTTATTTCAGTCAGTGTATGCTTAATTTCTAGTTGGTCCTTTTTCATATCTTCAAGGGTCTTGTTAAACTTATGGGCCTTTTCTAGGAAATTCTTGAAAAACCTTATAACCGTGGTTTTGAACTCTACATCCAGTCTTTTGTTCTCCTCCATTTCTTTTGTTTATGATCCGCTTCCTTGACTCCTTATTTTCGCTGCTTCCCTGAGTTGATAGGGTAGCTTTGTGAACCTGGGTGTCTTATATGATTCAATGGGTCAGCCTCCCAGTTGCCTGATGTGGGCAGTCTTGATGCACCCCTCTGTGGACTGTGTATACACCCTTATTGTAGTTAAGTCTTGATTGTTGTTGGTGTCACTGGGTGGAATTGACCTCCAGTCCAATTGGTTGTGAGGACCCACTGTGTCTATAATGGAAGAATTGCTGTGCTAGAGGCACATTTATGGGGGAGGACTTGTACCAGTAGGGCTTTGGTGCTCACTGAGTCTGCTCTTGAATGTGTCCCTTATGACAGTAGTTGAAATCTGGTGTCATCTCACACCAACCACTAGATACACTAGTTTCTGGATCTCCAATGGGGTGCAGTTCAGCTACTGTCTGAGGCCACCCAGCAGGAGCTACAGCAAGAACTACAGTTTTCTCCTCTTTGCTTGGGATTTGGTGGTTTTGAAGCTGGAGCTGCAGTTTATTTGTTAAGCTGCCACAATACAGGCCATTTATATGCAAAAGCAGCTGTGTGGAGCCTGGGCGGGTTTGTAGAATGTGCTGGGCAGGGCCTAAGGGCGGGGCCTAAGGGCGGGGCAGGGCGGGGTCTCAGGATGTCACTAGGCTGGGGTGTGGCAAACAGCAATGGCTGCCATCAGTCATCTCTGCCTTTCCATGTTTCCAAGTCCCTGTGTCCCCACGCTCCAGTGCAGTAAGCACTGATTGCTGTGCACACCTATGGAAAAAAGTCATCCTCACTTTCTGACCCAATGGACGATAGACCAGCTTCGCCCCATAGGCATCTGGGTTCCTCGAATAACTCCAGAAACTGGATTTCAATGTGATCAGGAGCTTGTTTCCTTCTGGGTTGAAAAAAAAAGCCACGCACCCAGTCACCCACCAGCCTCCGTACCCAGGCTTTTCAGCGTTTGTGCTCCTTTCTTTTTCAGCCAGCTTTCTTGTGGTTCTGGGTGATAGACATTTTGTCTTTTAGTTGTGGTTTTGAAATTGTTGTGCGAGGTGGCAGATTAATTGTTTACCTTTACTGCCATCTTGGTTTGATATATTTGTTTATTGTTGAAGCCATCTCATATCCAAAGCATCATATATACAAATTTATTCCAAGAAAATTGTAATACTATTGGAACCTTTATGAGGAAGATATCTACCAACCAATAGGATATAAGATGCACTATTTTTATCCTTTACTAAATTTGAAATCCACTGTCCTTTAAAAACTTTTAACTGCAATTACAACCGCAATGTCTGTTTCTCAACATTAGCTCACTTATATTAAGAAATGGTGCTCCTTTTTTAAAACAAATTCATCTAAGTTATTTGTATAATTTGAATGACTTTATAGTCTGGGTTTACAGAATTCAAAGTTTAATTGAAATTTTTGTTTGTTTGTTTAAAGTATTACATATAGTAGTGCATATATCCCCCCCCATTGACCTTCCTCCAGCCTCCCTTACCCCCTGTCATATGCTCTCAGCCCTCTCCACACCCCCCAGAGTATTGTGTCCATTGATGTGCTTATATGCATGCATACAAGTCCTTTGGTTGATCTCTTTCCCCCTCCCCAACACTCCCCAGCCTTTGTGCTATAACTGACAGTCTATTCGGTGCTTCTCTTTTTGTTCATCAGATTATAATGTTCTTTATTTTCTAAAAATGAGTGAGATCATGTGGTATTTTTCTTTCATTGCCTGGCTTATTTCTCTTAACATAATGCTCTCCAGGTCCATCCATGCTGCTGCAAATGGTAAGAATTCCTTCTTTATTATAGCAGTGTAGTAATCAAGTATGTAGATGTACCATAGTTTTCTAATCCACTTATCTACTAATGAGCATTTAGACTGTTTCCAAATCTTAGCTATGGTGAATTGTGCTACTATGAACACTGGGGTGTATATATCCATTATGACTGGTGTTTATAGTTTCTTGGGTTATATTCTAGAAGTGGAATTACTGGGTCAAATGGGAGATCCATTTTTAGTTTTTTGAGGAAACTCTATACTGTTCTCCACGTTGGCTGCACCAGTCTGCATTCCCACCAGCAGTGCATGAGGGTTCTTTTTTCTCCGCATCTTCTACAGCACTTGTCGTTTGTTGATTTGTTGATGATTGCCATTCTGACAAGTGTGAGATGGTACCACATTGTTGTTTTGATTTGCATCTCTCGGATAATTCGTGACTTTGAGCATGTTTTCATGAGTCTCTTGGCATTCTTTCTGTCTTCTTTTGAAAAGATTCTATTTAGGCACGTTGCCCATTTTTTTTATTGGATCATTTATTTTCCTTTTATTAAGTTGTATAACTACCCTGTAGATGTTGTAGATTAAACCTTTATCAATGATAACATTTGCAAATATGATCTCCCATACAGTGAGCTTTCTTGTTGTTTTGTTGATAGTTTCTTTTGCTGAGCAAAAGCTTTTTATTTTGATGTAGCTTTATTTTCTCATTAGCTTCCATTGCCCTAGGAGCAGTATTGGTGAAGAAATTGCTTCAGTATATGTCTGAGATTTCTCTGCCTGTAGATTCCTCTAGTATTTTTATGGTTTCCTATCTTATGTTTAGGTCCTGTATCCATTTTGAGTTTATTTTTGTGTATGGTGTAAGTTGGTGGTCTAGTTTCATTTTTTTGCATGTATCTGTCCAATTTTCACACCACCATTTATTAAAGAGACTGTCTTGACTCCATTGTATGTTCATGCTTCCTATGTCAAATATTTTAAAAAATATATATTTTGTTGATTTTTACAGAGAGGAAGAGAGAGGGATAGAGAGTTAGAAACACCGATGAGAGAGAATCACTGATCAGCTGCCTCTTGCACACACCCTACTGGGATGTGCCCGCAACCAAGGTACATGCCCTTGACTGGAATCGAACCCAGGACCTTTCAGTTCACAGGCTGACGCTCTATCCACTGAACCAAACCAGTTTCGGCCCTATGTCAAATATTAATTGAGCAGAGTGGTTTGGGTCTATATCTGGGTTCTCTATTTTATTTAATCAGTAAATATATATTTGTTCTTGTGCCAGGACCAAGCTGATTTGAGAACAGTGGCCTTATAATACAGCTTGAAATCTGGTATTGAGATCCCACCTACTTTGTTCTTTCTCAGGATTGCTGTGGCTATTCTGGGTCTATTTTTTACTCCACATGAATTTTTGGAGAATTCTTCTAGGTCTGTGAAATATGATGTTGGTATTTTAATGGTATTTGAATCTGTAGATTGCTTTGGGTAGTATGGACATTTTGATTATGTTGATTCTACCAATCCATGAACACGGTATGTTCTTCCATCTGTTTATGTCTTCCTCTGTCTCTTTTTTTTTTCAGTGTCCTGTAGTTTTTTGCATATAGGTCTTTTACTTTCTTAGTAAAGTTTTTCCTAGTTATCTTAGTTTTTTTGGTGTGATGGTAAATGGGGTTTCTTTTTCAGTCTCTCTTTCTGTAATTTCACTATTGGTGTATAGAAATGCCATAGATTTCTTGGCATTTAGAGAAAGAATTCAGATAAATGGTCATTAGGTGAATGAAAAGAATGGAAGACAAATTTGACAATATGTGTAAGAACCAGGAGGAAATGAAGAAGAATAAAGAACAAATGAGAAATGACATCGCTGCTATAAAGAACTCAATAGAAAGCATCAAGAGTAGAGTAGAAGAAGAAGACAACCAAATCAGTGAGCTAGAAGCTCACTGATGGGGAAAAATACTCAAGTAAAGCAGCTTCTAGAGAAAAAAATTAAAAAGTAAGAGGAGAGTCTAAGGGAACTTTGGGACAACACGAAACAAAACAACATCTGCATAATAGCGGTACCAGAGGAGAGGAAACTGAGTAAGGAATAGGAAACCTATTTGAAGAAATAATGACAGAAAACTTCCCTGATATAGGTAAGAAAAACCTCACACGAATCCAAGAAGTCACAGAGTCCCAATAAAAATGAGCCCCAAAAGACCAACACCAAGGTATATTATAATTAAATTGGCAAACACCAACAACAAAGAAAGAATCTTAAAAGCAGCCAGAAATAGACAGAAAGTTAACTACAAAGGATCCCTCATCGGGCTAATGACTGATTTCTCAACAGAAACACATCAGGCCAGAAGGGAATGGAATGAAATATACTAAGTCATGCAAAGGAAGGGTCTGAATCCAAGAATACTGTACCCAGCAAGGCTATCAATCAAAACTGAAGGTGAAATCAGGAGATTCGCAGACAGAAAAGGACTAAGGGAGTTTATTAGCACCAAATCAGCAATGCAAGAAATACTAAGAGTCTGCTGTAAAAAAAAAAAAAAAAAAAAAAAAAAAAAAAGAAAGAAAAATAAAAAGCAAAGAAGGAACATAGGGGTAAAGAATAAAAATTGTGACAAGCAAGTACCTATCAGTAATAACTTTAAAAGTAAATGGATTAAATGCCCCAATCAAAAGCCATAGGGTAATGGATTGGATAAGAAAACTTGACCCATATATCTGCTGTCTACAAGAAACTCACTTCAGAAAAAAAGATTCACACAGACTGAGGGTGAAGGCATGGAAAAATGCTTTTCAGGCAAATGGAAATGAAAAAAAAAAAGCTGGGATAGCAATAATTATATCTGACAAATTAGATCTCAAAGTGAAGGATATAACAAGAGATAAGATAGGCCACTTCATAATACTAAAGGGAGCAATCCAGAAGAAATAACTCTGGTAAACATATACACATCCAATACAGGAGCACCCAAATACATAACAAAACTCCTGGAGGATATTAAGAGAGAGATTGACAGCAATACAATCATAGTAGGAGACATTAATACCTATCACCATTGGACAAATCCTCTACACGAAAAGTCAGCAAAGAAACATCAATCCTAAATTGACATCTCCAGAATATTTCACCCCAAAGCCACAGAATATACATTCTTCTCAAGTGCACATGGATCATTTTCTAAGATTGACCCATATATTTATTTGGTCACAGGTAAAGTCTCTTCAAATTCAAGAAGATAGAAATCATATCAAGCATCTTCTCAGATCACAATGGCATAAAAGTGGAAATCAAATACAATAAAAACAACCCAAAAAAATCAAACACATTGCCCTAACCAGTTTGGCTCAATGGATAGAGCATTGGCCTGTGGACTGAAGGGTCCCAGATTTGATTTCGGACAAAGGCATGTACCTTGATTGTGGGCACATTCCCAGTAGGGGGTGTGTAGGAGGCAGCTGATTGATGGTTCCTTCTCATTGATTATTCTAATAATCTCTTTCCCTTTCCTTTTCTCTCTGTAAATAATCAATAAAAATATATTTTTAAAAAAATCAAATACATGGATACTAAACAGCATGCTATTAAACAATGGTTGGGTTACCAGAGAGATCAAAGAAGAAATTAAAAAAACATCATGGCAACAAACAACATAAAAACGCAACAATCCAAAATCTATGGGACACAGTGAAAGCAGACTTGAGAGGGAAGTTCATAGCTCTACAAGCATACTGGGGGGGGGGGGGGGGGGGGACAAAACAAAACAAAAAAAACAAGAAACAATGGATATAAATTACCTAACTACAACTCAAAGTGTTAGAAAGAAAACAACAAGAAAAGTCCAGTGTAATCAGAAAGAAGAAAATAATAAAGATCAGAGCAGAGATAAACATAGAGACAAAAAAAATACAAAAGATCAACAAAACCAACAGCTGGTTCTTTGAAAGGATAAACAAGATTGATGAAGCTCTAACCAGGCTCACCAAGAAGCAAAGAGAGAGGACCCAAACAAACAAAATCAGAAATGAAAGATGAGAAATAACAACAGACCCCGCCGAAATACAAAGGATTGTTAAAAAACAAACAAACAAACAAAAAACTATGAAAAACTCTATTCCAACAAACTGGAAAACCTGAAGGAAATGGTCATATTCCTAGAAAAGTACAACTTTCCAAAACTCAATCAGTAAGAATGTAAACATATCAACAGGCCAATAACTATGGAAGAAATTGAAGCAGTCATTAAAAAGCTTCCAGCAAACAAAAGCCCGGGGCCAGTTGGCTTTACAGGGGAGTTTTACCAAACATTTAAATAAGTACTAAAACCTATCCTCCTCAGACTATTCCGAAAAATTCAAGAGGAATGAACACTTCCAACTCATTCTATGAAGCCAGCATCACCCTAATACCAAAACCAGATAAAGACAACTCAATGAAAGAGAATTACAGGCCAATATCCCTCATGAACATAGATGCCAAAATCCTCAACAAAATTCTAGCAAATTGGCTCCAGCAATACATCAGAAAGATCATATACCATGACAAGTAGGATTTATCCTGAGTATGCAAGGATGGTTTATCCACAAATCAATAAACATGATACATTATATAAAAAAATTGGGAGATAAAAATCACATAGTCATATCAATTGATGCAGAAAAATCATTTGACAAAACCCAACACCCTTTCTTGATAAAAACAAAACAAAACAAAAAAAACCCTCTCAACAAAATGGAAATAGAAGGATCATCCCTCAATATAATTAAAGCCATATATGATAAACCCATAGTCAACATCATACTCAATAGGCAAAAACTAAAACTATTTTCCCTAAGAACAGGAACAAGACAGGGATGCCCATTCTCACCACTCCTGTTTGAAATAGTAATGTAAGTACTAGCCATTGCAATTAGACAAGAAGAAATAATAGGCATTCAAATCGGAAAAGAAGCAAAGTTGTCCTTATTTGAAAGTGACATATTGTACATAAAAAACCCAAAGACTCCATCAGAAAGCTATTAGATTTAATAAATGATTTTGGCAAGGTAGCAAGATACAAAATTAACACCAAGAAATCTATGGCATTTCTATACACCAATAGTGAACTTAGAAAGAGAAACTAAAAACAAAACAAAACAAAACAAAAAAACCCACAAAAAACAGCATTTCATTTTCTGTCTCTGTATTTTGGAGAAAAAGAGACAGAGAATGAAAGCAAATCCCAGTGGCAGGATCCTGCTGGTCACACAGGAGTTAATCCCCTCACACCCTGAGGATCCTGCTGCTGACTCAGGAGATAAGCCCTCCCACTGTCAGGGTCCTGCTGGTAACATAGGCATTTTGCCCCAGACTCATGAGCTAAGCTCCTCCCACATGAGCCAAGCCCCTTCCATTGACAGGATATTGTTGGTCACACAGAAGGTAAGCTACTGCCAAATGCAGGGTCCTGCTGGGGCTTACCTCCCATGTGACCACTGCCTACTGCTTTATGATAGACGCTCTTCCAATGGATGCTTGAACATCAACATCTTGGGACATCAACTCTACCACTTTGGGCTACTCCAGAGTCAGGGTGTAAAAGTCACCCCCACCCCGCCCCCTCAGGGTGTAGGCTTCTCAAGGCAGAGCCAGTGTGTGAGAGGTTCTTTGGCTTCAGCTGACACTTCTTCTGACGTGTGTATGTGTGTGTGTGTGTGTGTGTGTGTGTGTGTGTGTGTGTGTATTACAGAATCGCGGCTGCCTCCACTCTGGACACAAGAAACTTCAGGACACAGCCCCTGAGAAGGTGTCCCAGCTTACTCAATGTGTCCGTCTCCTCCTCAAAAGGTGAGATGCCTACACTGGGAGCAGGTATGCCCTGCCCTGCGGGAGGGTCTGCCAGAAGCCTGTGCTCACTGCATGTGGCCTGTGCTCCTCTGCCACCGAAGACACTGACACCCTGAATTTCCTACCTCCCCTCCTCCCCCGCCACCATCCCCAGAAATTTCCCTTTCCCTGCTTCCTGGACTCAGATACTTATGTCAATTTTTAAAAACCAGCATCAGGGCCCTGGCCAGTTTGGCTCAGTGGATAGAGCATCAGTCTGCAAACTAAAGGGTAAGAGTCCATTTCTGCCTTTTATATCCCATACATCAGTTTTCTGACTTGTCATTTCATCTGTGATTTCCTGGCTTTTGACTACCTTCACCTTGTGGCCGTTTTGCATCTCCTGGCCCATGCAAGGCTTTCTCTGCAGTATTCTCCAATATTGACCTGCACATGTGTTATGCAGTGTGCATGCATGCTTAAGTAGACCTCAAACACAAGATATTCATTTATTAAGTTTTATGTGGAACAAGATGTAACCAAATTTCTGCACAGCTTGCCCATGTCACCAGCAGGCAATCTCTGCTGCATGCTTTTAGCAGAGGAATGAGCAGGTGGTCCCTCTTCTGTTCCATGTACTGCTTGCCATGCTTGTGTCATATTTAATTTGAGGTCTTCCTTGTTCTTGATCTTCAGTAGCCCAGAACTTCATTGCAGCAGCCTATAAATCCTTCCTGGAAATCTTTTGTTTTCATCCAGTTGCATGAAGCCAAATGCAACACACTTTTGTTATGGGACATCCCATGTCAGCAGTCAAACATCCATTTCCTTACCATATTTCTGTTTTCAGGATATTGGCATAAAATGGATCAGGGAGAGGCCTCTTCTGATGAGAGTGTATCTATACAAGTGGATGCAAAAGTCATAGCTTCCAAGGGCTCCAGCAACTCAGAGGACCCATCTCTGTAAGCGGCATTTCTCCGTTTTGAAAGATATTCTGCACCTGAGTCACAAGCAGCATACTCTGAGCATAAAGCCTTCTTCAATGACACGTGTTAGAGGTTTCCATTTCCATGTAAACCATCATCATCAACAGAGGGATGTCTGTGGAGAGAAGTCCTGGAAAGAAGCTATGGACAGGCCCTTGTTTGTGCGCAGATGAACTTGCTACATCTCAGGGGTGCCTTCAACCACTAGGGAGCCTGAAAATGACTTCTCATCCATGTTACAACTGCTGCATCTACGTCCCAGGCCTCTCTTAGCACAGGCACCCTCACAGTGGTAGTGAGTTTTCACAGAAATTTCTCAGTGGAAAAACTAATCATCAATGGGGCAAATGTAAAAATGCTGCAAGCCACAGATATAAATTTGTTCAACACCAGGTTGTCTCCTCTGGTGGAGTGACATATGAGCATCACAAATGTGGGAGAGGTTTTAGGTCTGTCATTAACTTCAACCAACAGGAGAGTTCACACTAAAAAAAAGTCCTTTGAGTGTGATGATTGTAGGAAGCCCTTTCATCAAAGTTCTCTCCCTGAACACCATGGAGTTCACACTGGAGAAAAACTTTTTGAGTGTAGTGAATGTGGGGAATCATTTAGGCATAAGAATCTCCACTTTACCCAAAAGAAAGTGCACACTTGAAAAAATCTATATGAGTGTACTGATAGTGGTAAGTCATTAAGCATTATCTGTAATCTCATTGAACATCAAAAAGTTCAGACTGGAGGAAAACTATGAATATACTGAATGTGGAAAATCTTCTAGGTACAATAGTCAACTCCTTAACCACAAAAGAGTTCACACTGGTGAAAAGCAACATCAATGTAGTGATTGTGGTAAGTCCTTCAGTCAAATTGGTAACCTCTTTCAACAGCACAGTTTATTCACACTAGAAAAAAAACATATGATTATAGTGATTGTGGGAAATCCTTCAGATACAAGTCCAACCACAACAAACAGCATAGAGTTCACACTGAAGAAAAACATTTTGAATGTAATGTATGTAAGAAATATATTATCCACAAACATGTCCTGGTTATACAAGCCTTAAATGTCCAGAGAATATTTTGTCTCTTACTCAGAATGACAACACTGACAGAAATACTTTGGGACCTACTACCTGAATGTCATCTTTTATAGAAACACTACAGGCCCGGTGCACAAAATTCGTGCATGGCAGGGTGTCCCTCAGCCTGGCCTTCACCCTCTCCAATCTGGGACCCATTGATGGATGTCCTACTGCCAGCAGTCAAACTTCCCTCTCACAATCCAGGACCTTGGCTTCTAACCACTCACCTCGCTGCCTGCCTGATCTCCCCTAACCACTCTGCCTATAAGCCTGCTCACTCCCTACTGCCCTGCTGCCAGCCTTCTTGCCTCTAACTACCTCCCCCACTGGCCTGCTCACCCAAACTTCCCTCCCCTCCTGGCCTGATCGCCCTTAACTGCCTCTGCCTTGGCCCCGCCACCATGGCTTTGTCCAGAAGGATGCCGGAAGGTCTCCTGGTCTAATTAGCATATTACCCTTTTATTAGTACAGATACTGTAGATTTAAAATAAATGTAAACACTCAGTATAGGAACTTCCTCCTCATTATGCTTCTATTTAAGAACTGCCTCTTCTCACAAAATTTCCTGAAATTCAACCAGATAAACTTTAAGTATCAAGTTTCTCCCTGGCTGGTGTCACTCAGGTAGTTGGAGCGCTGGCCCATACACCAAAAGGTCTTGGGGTCGATTGCCTGTCAGAGTACATACCTAGGTTGCAAGAGGTGGCTGATTGATGTTTCTCTCTTCCTCTCCCTTCCTTTCTCTCTCTAATCAATAACATATCTGGCCTAACTGGTGTCACTCAGTAGATAGAGTGTTGGCCTGCGGACTGAAGGGTCCCAGGTTCGATTCAGGTCAAGGGTTGCAGGCACATCCCCAATAGGAGGCAGCTGAAGGATGTTTCTTTCTCATCCATGTTTCTAACTCTCTATCCCTCTCCCTTCCTCTCTGTAAGAAAAATCAATAAAATATATATTTTAAAAAATAAATAAAAACATATCCACAGGTAAAGATTTAAAATGAAAAGTACCTAGTTCCCCATCTCCCCCCCCCCCAATTTTTTTTACTTCAATTTTAACTGGTTCATATTTTTTTTTGAGTAATAAAATAATTAATTTTATAAGATTTTTAAAAAATGAATGATGAGCCCAGACTGGTTTGGCTCAGTGGATTGAGCCTCAGCCTACAGACTGAAGGGTCCTGTGTTCCATTCAGGCCAAAGGCACATGCATGGGTTGTAGGCTCAATCCCCAGTAGGGGGCGTGCAAGAGGCAGCCAATCCATGATATTCTCTCATCATTGATGTTTCTCTCTCTCTCTCCCCCTCTCCCTTCCTCTCTGAAGTATATATAAAAAAAATTTTTTTTAAAAAGAATGAACCGGAACCAAGATGGCGGCCTAAGCAGTCTCCTAAGCTGCCGCCTCATCAACAATTTAATTAAAAAAAAAACAACTAAAATCAAAGGACTTCACTAAAACCTCAGGAAAGCTGGTGGAGTGGAATAGCTACAACTAGAAAGAAAGAGAGGCTCACGGATCGGACTGGGAGCCGAAAAGCGCTGAGGTAGGGAGACGCTCATGCTCGGAGAGGAAGTGTGGCCGCCGAATGCCTGCCTGGCGGCGGGAGGGGAGAAATTCCCGATTGCATGGAACCCTTTCCGACTGTACTGAACCCCAACCCCGGCTGAAATTCCGTGGTCCCAGGCTCATACGGGTGGAGTCTGGACTGTAGAGAAAGGCACCCAGAGACTCAGAGACTGGGAGACCGGGGACCGGGAGCCGCAGCCGGCGGGGTCTACAGTCGCGCTCAAGGGAATGAGAAGGTGATGAGGTCTGACCGCCACCCCTCCGTAGCGGAAGGAGTCAGAAGCTCCAGACTACAGAGACCAGCCCAAGTCCAGGCAAGCCCCTGGGGCACCCAAGCTCTTGGGACGGTCAGGCGGAAACTCAGGGAAGCCGCGGAAGGCAGAGGTCAGGCGGAAACTCAGGCGAGTGCACAAGGGCAGGGCGGAAGCCAAGACTGTCAATTCAGCCCTGAGACTCCGCCCCATCCAAGCTGATCAGAGGCTTCTGCAGTTTTTCAAGTCTGATCCTATAAGACTGTCTCCAATACAGAAGTTATCCCAGAGTAGACACAGCTGATACCCACATCCAATTGGCCTGAAGGTCAATTCACAACAATAAAGACTTAGCTACAACAAGGCTGTGCACGCAGTCCACAAAGGGGATCACCAAGAGTGTCTACCTCAGGTAACTGAGGAGGCTGACCTACTGGGCCATATAGGACACCAAACACACAAAGCCATCCTACCAACTCTGAAAAACAGTGAAAATGCCGAGACAAGGAAATAGATCTCAAACAAAAGTGATGGAGGATATAGAGTTCAGAACTACGGTTCTAAGGTTATGCAAGAATATCCTAGAAAAGCTTGATAAACTTCATGAGACCCAACTAAAAAGTATACATAAACTGACTAAATTGGAAAATATTATGCAGAGATCCAACAGCAGAATGGAGGAACACAAGAATCAGGTCAAAGAGCCAAAAGACACTCCTTTGGAGAAGGAAGAAGAAAAGAGGATCCAGAAAGTTGAAGATAGTGTAAGGAGCCTCTGGGACAACTTCAAGCGCACCAACATCAGAATTATGGGGGTGCCAGAAGAAGAGGGAGTGCAAAATACTGAAAACATATTTGAAGAAATAATATCAGAAAACTTCCCTCACCTGGTGAAAGAAATAGACTTACAAGTACAGGAAGCCTACAGAACCCCAAACAAGAGGAATCCAAAAAGAAATACTCCGAGGCACATCATCATCAATATGCCAAAGGTAAAAGACAAAAAGAAGATCTTACAAGCAGCAAGAGAAAAGCAGTTGGTTACCTATAAGGGAGCACCCATACGACTATCAGCTGATTTCTCAACAGAAACCATGCAGGCCAGAAGGGAGTGGCAAGAAATATTCAAAGTGATGAATAGCGAGAACCTACAACCAAGATTACTGTATCCAGCAAAGTTATCATTCAGAATTGAAGGGCAGATAAAGAGCTTCACAGATAAGAAAAAGCTAAAGGAGTTCATCACCACCAAACCAGTATTATATGAAATGCTGAAAGGTATTACTTAAGAAGAGGAAGAAGATCAAGTGAATTAAAAATCTGAGGAATAGAATAAACTGGTGAATATAGTAGAATTAGGGGCAGGGAAAGGGAGTGGATAGATAATTATCAGGGTGAAAGGGGTGTGGGGTGCAGAAAGAGACTGGATTAAAATTGTATAACCTATGGATGAGGACAATAGTGGGGGGAGGGAGTAAGGGCAGAGGGTGGGGTGGGAATCAGGTGGAAGGGAGCTATGGGGGAGAAAAAGGAGAAACAATTGTAATAATCTGAGCAATAAAGATTTATTAAAAATAAATAAATAAATAAATAAATAAAGGTGGAAAAAAAAAGAATGATGTCTGACTGCCTTAAGAAACCACACTTATGTATGTTATATAGCAAGCGTGTCAAACTCATGACCCACAGGCCACACATGCAGCCCAGCCAATATCATGGAATGTAAGAAAGGTTTTAATAAAAATTTTGTGACTTCATTTTTACAATATCCTGCTGTACATAATTATAATGAGCCACAACGTTTGCTAACGAATGATGTCTGTCAGCGAGCTGCATTCCTGTCCTTCACGTGCCTTACGCACAGGCGCACCATCTCTCCCCACTGACACCGGCAGCAAACATTCTAGAAACTGATGGCTAAGTTGGTGTGCACAATAGGAAATATCTCGCTTTCGGAGAACAAGAAAAATGAGTTTATTTGTGTGACTCGTATTCATCTGTGCCGTGACTCAGCATCTGGTGAGTTCATGTTCAAGAAAAAATATTGATTTTCTTAAAATGTTCAGTTACTTTATGTGAATGATGACTCGTGTATCTCAGCCCTTTGTATTCAGCATTTCTCTATGGAGATAAACCTACGATTCTATGAAAATGGGAGCTTTGGGGGTTTTTTGTGGCCCAAATACATTTTAAAAAATATATATATTTTATTGATTTTTTTACAGAGAGGAAAGGAGAGGGATAGAGAGTTAGAAACATTGATCAGCTGTCTCCTGCACACCCCCTACTGGGAATTTGCCCACAACCAAGGTACATGCCCTTGACCGGAATTGAACCTGGGACCCTTCAGTTCGCATGCCGACGCTCTGTCCACTTAGCCACACTGATTAGGACTTAGACCTTGTTTATCTGGCCCATGCTAGCCTCTGAGTGTGACATGCTTGCCATATGGTTATGTCCTATGGCTGGATGGAGCTTGCTACACTTGCATCTGTTTCATCTGTTTCATTTAAGAATGAAACCACTTCCTTTATATATTCTTGTCATGCTTTGGTATCAGAACATGTGAACTTTATAAAATAAACTCTCCTGATTTCTAAAAAATTATAACGTGGCTCTGGTCCTGAGCTCAGCTGGCTAGAGCATTGTCTTGATATGCCAAGGTCGTGGGTCGATCCCAGTCAGGGCCCAAACAAGAATCAACCTCCCTGACTGGTATGGCTCAGTGGATAGGGCGTCGGCCTGCAAACTCAAGGGTCCCGGGTTTGATTCTGTTCACAGGCATGTACCTTGGTTTCAGGAACATCCCCAGGTGGGGGTGTGCAGGAGGCAGCTGATGGATGTTTCTCTCTCATCGATGTTTCTAACTCTCTCCCTCTCCCTTCCTCTCTGTAAAATAAAATAAAATAAATATTTTTTTAAAAGAATGAACCAATGAGTGTATAAGTGGGACAAAAAATCAATTTCTCTCTCATCTTTTCCTCTCCAGCTCTAAAGTCAATCAATAAAAAATACAGTCAAATAGTTACACTTGAAGATTTGAAAAAAGATATGGCTCCTACTGGGCGAGGCCTACAAATTTCTGAGCACTGCATGCGACTTCGCATGGGTCAAGAGAGTGACTGGGTGTCTGGGAAGATGCAGTCCGAGTTTAGTGTGCTGTGGCTCCCAAAGGGGACCTGTGGCCTTGGGGTTCCCATGGTCCCAAGCCACAGGGGAGGTAGTGTTGGGGAGCTCTGCCTGGAACCCTCCTTTCCTGGAAAGGAGGTGGAACTTCCTCCAACAGGTGGCAGCACCTGTACCAGGGCCCCTGTCAGCCAGGAGACCCTGTGCTCCGGATTCCCCCCATGACTGGCCCTCCAGCTGTCACCTCCTCATGACCCATAACACTGCTAGTCACGACCCTACAGGCCACAGGGCTATGGACAGATAATTTCTCCTACTATTTAAATATATATATACATTTTATTGATTTTTTACAGAGAGGAAGAGAGGGATAGAGTTAGAAACATCGATGAGAATCATCAATCAGCTGCTTCCTGCATATCCCCCACTGGGGATGTGCCTGCAACCAATGTACATGCCCTTGACCGGAATCGAACCTGGGACTTTTAGTCGACAGGCCGATGCTCTATCTGCTGAGCCAAACTGGTTTTGGTTAATAATATATTTTTACTAGAGGCCTGGTGCACGCAATTCATGAAGAGGGAGGAGATGGAGGAGGCCCTCACCCCAGCCTGCACTCTCTCTAATTCAGGACCCCTCGGGGGATGTCTGACTGCCAGTCCCTCTCACAATCTGGGACTGCTGGCTCCTAACTGCTTGCCTGCCTGATCGCCCCTAAACCCTCTGCCTGCCTAGCTGCTGACCCCTAACTACTTCTGCCTGTAGGCCTGATCGTGCCTGTCTTTGCCTGCCTGCCTGATTCCCCTGTAACTGCTTCCCGCCAGCCTGCTTGCCTCCTAACTGCTCTCCTAACTGATCGCTCTCTAACTGATCCACTGCCTGCCTGGTTGCCCCTAACCTCCTTGGCCTTGGCCTCTGCAGCTTTTTTCAGAAGGATGTCCAGAAGGTTGTTTGGCTGTCTGGTCTAATTAGCATATTATGCTTTTATTAGCATAGATTGCTTTCAGAGAGGGAAAGAGAAAGAGAAACATCAATGATGACAAAGAATCATGGGTTGGCTGCCTCCTGCACAACCCCAAAGGGGAAGGAGCCCGCAACCCAGGCATGTGCCCTTGACCGGGAATGGAACCATGACCTCCTGGTTCATAGGTCAAAGCTCAACCACCGAGTCACGCAGGTTGAGCTGAAATCAATTTCTTAAAGAAGAAGTGCAAAGACCTGGTAACCCCGAGGCGGAGGCTGGGGCCACAGAGGCAGGGCCGGAGGGGCAGTTCTCGCAGCTGGGGGGGCGGTGCTGACCTGGGACAGCGCCCTCAATAGCCACCAGCAGGTCCTGCAGGCTCCCTATCCCATCCCGGCAGCATCCAGGGGTTGAGATTCGAGGGGGAGAGAACCTTTGAGTGAAAACCAAAGCTCCTGCCCTGGCTGGTGTAGCTCAGTGGATAGAGCATCGGCCTGCGGACTAAAGGGTCCCACGTTCGATTCCTGGTCAGGGCACATACCAAGATTGCAGGCTTGATCCCAAGTGGGGGGGGGGGGGGCGTGTAAGAGGCAGCTGATCAATGATTCTCTCTCATCACTGATGTTTATTTTTTCTTAAATATATTTTATTGATTTTTTACAGAGAGGAAGGGAGAGGGATAAAGAGTTAGAAACATCAATGAGAGAGAAACATCGATTGGCTGCCTCCTGCCCAGTCCCCACTGGGAATGTGCCCGCAACCAAGGTACATGCCTTTGACCGGAATCAAACCTGGGACCCTTCAGTCTGTAGGCCAATGCTCTATCCACTGAGCCAAACTGGTTAGGGCATCATCACTGATATTTCTATCTTGCTCTCCCTCTCCCTTCCTCTCTCTCTGACAGCAATAAAAAAAAAATATATATATATATTAAAAAAAAAAAAGAGGTGAGTTTTGCCAAAACTGGTTTGGCTCAGTGGATAGAGCATTGGCCTGCAGACTCAAGGGTCACGGGTTCGATTCCGGTCAAGGGCATGTACCTTGGTTGCGGGCGCATCCCCAGTTGGAGGTGTGTAGGAGGCAGTTGATCGGTGTTTCTGACTCTCTATTCCTCTCCCTTTCTCTCTGTAAAAAATCAACAAAATATGTATTTTTTTTAAAAAGAGGTGAGTTTTTTTTAAAAAAGAAAAACAAAAAACCCAACAGCCCTGATGAAATATTTCAAGTGAAAAAATGGGGTTTGGGTCCCAAATTGACAAAGTAACACATGGATCGCCCCTACATTCTATTGGAGTGGATCTAGTTGAACCGGGTTACCTCGAAATGGCAAGACCCCACTTTTTCCACCATTAGGAGAAATGGAACATATGTATGTACATATATGTATGTATGTATATATGCTTTTGGCCAACAATACAGAGGCGTGGAAAAATGATTAAGCTGTTTCTGCCTCTGGTCCACACAGGGGCTCCTTGGCCAGCTCAGTTACAGACCCATGCAGCCCTGACCCATGTGGCTCAGTGGAAAGAGCGTCGGCCTGCAGACTAAAGGTTCCCAGGTTTGATTCCAGTGAAGGGCATGTACCTTCATTGGGGGCACATCCCCAGTGGGGGGTGTGGAGGAGGCAGCTGATGGATATTTCTCTCTCATTGATGTTTCTGACTCTCTATCCCTCTCCCTTCCTCTCTGTAAAAATTCAATAAAAATATGTTTAATATTTAACCAGTGTCCACACACACCAATCTCACACCTGCAGGCCCGTTTTCCTGTTTCCTCAGCACAGAACACCCTTCCTCTTTCCTCCCAGCCCCCAACCTCAATTGCTCGCTCTACTTCATTCTCCCAATCACAGCCTCCTCCTCCAGGAAGCTCTCCAGGAAGCACCCTCTCCCCCCACCCCCGTGTTGTCTGCCATCCTGTGTGTGTGTGCGCGCGTGGGGGCGTGTCTAACACTATTGACCCTAAGTGTCCCCCCACCTGGGGCCAGGCCAGGGCCACAGGGAGAGACTCAGGGGAAGGAAGGCGGTGGGGAACCCTGGCCCGGAGGGAGGCGCCTCCAGCGGGCCCATCGCTAGGCGCACGCGCACGGGAAGTCCCGGGCCGAGGGGGGGGACGCAGGGCCCCCGGCCCGCTGGGACCCCGCAATCCTGCGTGGGAGGGGAGGGGGGAGGCACGAGCGGGACACCTGTCGCCCCTCCTCTCCACGGGGAGACCCTGTGATCGGCCACGTCCTCCGCCCCCAGACTCTCCCTCCACCCCCGCGCACGCGTGGGCGGGCAGATCTGGAGCCCGGGGGTCCCAGAGCGCATTGGGGACCCAGCCCGCACTTTCCCACGCCCCCACCTGGCGGCTGGAGGAACTGCTGCTTCAGTTTCCCCAGAGACAAGGGCCCTGCGCCCCAGAGCCGCGCGGTCTCTGCGCAGGGCGTGGGGACGGCTCCGCCCCGCCTGGTCACGGTCACTTCCAATGCCCCGCGCCGCTCATTGGCCCAGCCGCGGCGTATGCAAATGAGGCTGCTGGCCCCGCCCCCGATACACTGTTGCCTGGAGACCGGAGGACGCCCAGGGATGGGGAAGACCGGCCCAGGAAGCTGGGCGCCCCCACAAACACACACAGGGTCGGTGGTGCTGGGCGCAGGGGCCGCACTGCGCTTTGGGGTGCGCACAAGCTGAGATGCGCCGGGCTGTGGGATGGTCCTGGGTGGGGAGACGGGCACCCCTTGCCCACGCTTCTGGGACTTCACCTGGTCTCACTCACAGGCAACAGTGCTCCCTCTGGCGCCATTGGGTAAGGGACGCTCCAAGAGGCGCCTATGGGGGGAGCAAACAGACCTGGGGACCCGCCTGGGAGGAAGAGGCCCAGGGTTGGTTTTGTCCCGATGCCAAGCTCTGGGCGCCATCTGCCTGGAGTCCTGGTTACTGCGTCATTGTCTGATCAGTATCGTGTGAGCCTCCCTGGAACATGAGCCCACTGTCACCTGCATGGAGAGCAACCATCTCCAGACCTCGCTGGTGTGGCTCAGAGGATGTGGCATCGGCCTGCGGACTGAAAAGTCCAGGGTTGCATCCCAGTGAAGGGCATGTACCTGGTTGCAGGTTCCCAGCCCTAGTCTGGGTGTGTGCTGGAGACAACCAATCACTGACTTGATATCCATGTTTCTCTGTTTCCTCCCCTCCCTTCCACACTATCTAAAAGTCAATGAACAAATATTCTCAGCTGAGGATTAACAAAGGAAGAAGAAGAAGGAGGTGGAGGAGGAGGAAGAAGAGGGAGGAAGGAGGAAGGAAGGAAGGAAGGAAGGAAGGAAGGAAGGAAGGAAAGGAAAGAAGGAAAGAAAGAAGAAACTATCTCCAATGAGTCATCAAAAGCCCACTCAGTCGCCCGGATAGGTCACCAAAAGGGATACTCAGCTCCCTGGGTGTGCTGCTGACAGGGTCATTTTGCGCAGGCACCAGAAGTCTCAGAGTCCATGGCCTAGGCCAGTCACCAGGGGCCTGAAGCAACCTGGTTGAGGCCCATGTCCAAGCCGAGCCCAGCAGGTCAGCATCTTTGAGGCATCTGACCTCTAAAGGCCCTGAGGGCTCCCAAGACCTATAACCCACCCACAAAGAAACACCTCCCCCCTCCAGCCTCCACCTAAAACAAAGAACTCCTCTTTCTGGGCCCTCAGAATATCCATTTGGATGGCCAAGGCTCCCCACCCCTTCCCTTGCGTCCACCCCTGGCATCCACCCCTGGCGTCCTCTTTTCTCCAGGACAGAAGTCATCCAGCCTCTCCTTTGCCCTTAGCTCCCAGCTCCTCTATCCCTAACTTCATCCAAGTGAGGATTGGACTGGGAACCACTCCAGTGTCCCCACATTCCCTCAGGGGGGTGGACAGGAGCATTCTTCCTCTGAGATGGGAGATAACGGATTAGTTGAGCAGAGGGGATGAAGGCACCGATCCTGAGGGTGAATCAGTATGGCTTGGCCCGGTGCTGTGGGCCTGGCTGGGTGACTAGCCACCCTCTCCCCTCAAGGGCAGCTGGGTCAGGACTGGGGCACAGCCCCCTCGTCCTGGGCAGGGCTTCTTGGAACCAGCCCATCTATCTTTTTTCTCCGTGTCCAAGAGTTGTTTAAATAGCACAGGTTTGAAGAAATTTCCCCCTAAACCATCCGACTCTCTACCCTTTGGGAAGGGGGTGACTATATATTTACTTATCTGAGAGACCCAGTGCACGAACTTCATGCACTCAGGGAAGGAGGTCCCTCAGCCCAATTTGTGAGAGGGCACAGGCTAGGCAGAGGGACACCACCAGTGTATGATTGGGACCGGGAAGAGACATGGGAGGCTAGCCAGCCAGGGAGGGCTCCAGGGTGTGTCCAGCCTGTCTTGCTCAGACTCCATTGACCGGACCTCAAAAAAGCTAACCTGAGTCAGAGCATCTGCCCCCTGGTGGTCAGTGCAGGTCATAGTGACTGGTCAACTGTCTGCCCCCTGGAGGTCAGTGCATATCATAGCCACTGGTGGACCAGTTGACTCCCCCTGGTGGTTAGTGCATGTCATAGTGAGCAGTTGAGTGGCCTTAGCATATCATTAGCATATTACACTTTGATTGGTTGAATAGCCAACTGTAAAACCAGACACTTAGCATATTAGGCTTTTATTATAGAGGATTTTACTTTTGTTATTATCCTTGATAATTAAACTCCAATATGTAAATGACTGCAATGCGGAACAACCAATTGTTATTTCATGCACTGACCATCAGGGGGCAGATACTCAACACAGGAGCTGCCCTGCTTAGCCAGAAGCTGGGCTTAAGATTGGAGAGTGAGCCGAAACCTGTTTGGCTCAGTGGATAGAGTGTTGGCCTTCGGACTGAAAGGTCCCGGGTTCAATTCTGGCCAAGGACATGTACCTTGGTTGTGGGCACATCCCCAGTAGGGGGTGTGCAAGAGGCAGTTGATTGATGATTCTCTCTCATCGATGTTTCTAATTCTCTATCCCTCTCTTCCTCTCTGTAAAAAATCAATAAAATATATATTTTTAAAAAGATTGGAGAGTGAAACAGTGGTAGAGGGAGACTCTCCTGCCTCTGCAGCAATGCTATGGACCCCTCAGGAAATGTCTGACTGCCAGCTTCAATCTACTCCCCACGGAGAGAGGGCCTAACCAGCAGGCAGACATCCCCAGAGGAGTCACAGATTGAAGAGGGTGGAGGCTGGGCTGAAGTTCCCATGGACCTGAGTGCATGAATGTCATGTTTAAATACATTTTTATTGATTTTGATTTCAGAGAGGAAGGGAGAGACAGAAACATCAATGTTGGGAGAGAATCAGGGATGGGCAGCTTCCTGTAGGCCCCCCATTGGGGATTGAGCCTGCAAACCTGGTGCCCTTGACCAGAATGGAACCTGGAACTCTTCAGTCAAGGCAGGAAGGGGTCATTTTTTAACTTTCTTACCTTTCTTCATGGTTGATAGTATATTCATTTACATTTCCCTCTGCAGCTAATTTTGATGAATTATCTCTTCATTTAATCAAGTGTAAACTCTACATTACTTTCTCATCATTTTCAAAGTTTAGAGTATTCCATAGATTTCTTTTGCTTTCTCAAAGTAGTGGTGATATACCGTATTTGCCGGCGTATAAGACAATTTTTTGGCCCTGAAAAATATGCCTCCAAGTGGGGGGTAGTCTTATACGGCGAGTATATAACAAACTCTGTATTTTTAGTGGAAATGTTAGGGGGTCGTCTTATACGCCCAGTCATCTTATACGCCGGCAAATAAGCATTTTTCAGAGCCAAAAAATCGTCTTATATGCCGGCAAATACGGTATACATTAGAGGCCCGATGCACGACATTCATGCACCGGGGTGGGGGTGGGGTGTCCCTCAGCCTGGCCTATGCCCTCTCACAGTCCAGGACCCCAATGGGAATGTCTGACTACCATCTTAGGCCTACTCCTTTAAGACAGCAGTCGGACATACCCCTCAGGGTCCTTAGGACTGCCATGGAGACGGGAAAGGCTCCTGTGTGTGCTCGCCAGCAGTGAGCCCGGCTTCTGGCTTAGTGGCAGTCCCCCCATGGGAGTGCACTAACATCTGCCCCCTGGTGGTCAGTGCACTAGTTGTTCCACCTTTCAGTCTATTTGCATATTAGGATATATATATATATATATATATATATATATATATATGTATATGATATATATACCGTATTTGCCGGCGTATAAGACGATTTTTTGGCCCTGAAAAATACTTATTTGCTGGCGTATAAGATGACTGGGCGTATAAGACGACCCCCTAACATTTCCACTAAAAATACAGAGTTTGTTATATACTCGCCGTATAAGACTACCCCCCACTTGGAGGCATATTTTTCAGGGCCAAAAAATTGTCTTATACGCCAGCAAATACGGTATATATATATATGTGTGTGTGTGTGTGTGTGTGTGTGTGTGTGTGTGTGTGTGTTATTGATTTCAGAGAGGGAGAGGAACAGAAAAACATCAATGATTGATGTTAGCAAATCATTGATCAGCTGCTTCCTGCATGCCCCCTACTGGCTGAGCATTTAGCCCATAACCCAGGCATGTGCCCATTACCAGAATTGAACCTAGGACCTTTCAGTGTGCAGGCCAACATTCTATCCACTGAACTAAACTGGCTGGGTGATAGGTTGCTTTTTGGCATTTTTATTTTTTATGCCGAGTTTCTTCTTCCCTTTCTATTTTGTCTTTTTACAGCAGTCCCTTTAACATTTCGTGCATTGCTGGCTTGGTGATAATAAGCTCCTTTAGACTTTTTAAAATTTCTTTTGCCTGTGAATCTCCTTTAATTTTTAGTAATAGCCTTTCTGGATAGAGTGTTCTTGGATTCAGTCCCTTGCTTTGCATCACTTTTATAATCTATTCCCTTCCCTTCTGGCCTGATGTGTTTCTGTCAAGAAGCCAGTTGATAGTCTAATGGGAGATCCCTTGTTTGTAGCTCTGTCTCTCTCTGGCAGCCTTTAAAATTCTTACTTTTTCGGGGTGTTTCCAAATTCTAGTACAATGTGTCTTAGGGGCAGTCTTTTGGGATTCATCTTGTTTGGGACACTGTGTTTCTTGGGTTGTTGTGATTTGTTTTCTTCCCAGTTAGGAAAAGTGTCCTCTCATATTTCTTCAAACATATTTCTATTCCTTGCTCAGCCTCTTGCTCTTCTGGCATCCCTATTATGTGACTGTTGTTTTATTTCATGCTGTCCCAGAGCTGTCTTAGACTATCTTACTGCTTTCTAATTTTTTTTTTTTTACAGTTGCTGCCTGGTTGGGTGGAATTTTTTCTACCTTATCTTCAATATGGCTGATTTGGCCCTTAGCTTCTTCCAGTCTCCCATTGAAACCTTCCATTGTGTTCCTTGTTAAGTCTATGTCATTCTTCATTTCCTCTAGATTCTTACAGGTTGGTGAATTTCTCAACCTTATAACATTTGTGCATCCTTATAACCATTACTTTGAATACTTTCCCTGACAAATTGCTTGCTACCATTTCATTTACTTCCTTTTATGATAATTCTTCTCTGTCTTTCATTAGGGGGTGTTTCTTTGACTTCCTATTTGTTCTATTTCCTTTAAATTGAATATATATTAATCAAACTGCTATGCAACCCACATTTTTTTTATTGGTCTTATGTACTAGATCAGCTGTGGGCAAACTATGGCCCACTGGCCAGATCCGGCCCATTTGGCTGTTCTATCCAGCCCACGGAGCTGAAATTCATGCACAGGGTCGGGGGTGTCCCTCAGCCCATCTTGCACCTTCTCCAATCTGGGACCCCTTGAGGAATGTCCAATTGAGGACTGCTGGCTCCCAACTGCTCACCTGCCTGCCTTTCTGACTGCTCCAAACTGCTTCTTCCTGCCAGCCTGATCAGCCCATAACCACTCCCCTGCCAGCCTGGTTGATGTCTAACTGCTCCACTGCCACCATGTTTGCCCCCAACATCCTTCCTCTGCCAGCCTGGTCACCTCTAACTGCTCTCCCCTGCAGGCTTGGTCAACTTCAACTGCCCTCCCTTGCAGGCCTGGTGCCTCCCAACTTCCCTCCACTGCTTGCCATGTTGTGACAGCCATCTTGTGTCCACATGGGGGCAAGATATTTGACCACGTGGAGACAGCCATCTTGCGTGATGGAGTGATGGTCAACCAGCATATCACTCTATTATTAGATAGGATAGAGGCCTGCTGTATGGGTGGGAGCCTTCTGGTTTGCCCTGAAGGGTGTCCCAGATTAGGGTGAGGGTTCCCTTGGGGCCTGTGGTAGACTGGGCCAGAAGCCTGTGGCGGTTTGCAGGCCAGCCATACCCCCAGCGGCCCAAGCAGAAGCCCTAGTATCTGGGATTTATTTATCTTCTACAATTGAAACTGCTACAGCCTGGAGTGAAGCCAAGTCTTCTGCTTGCTTTATGGCAGCAGCCATTTCTGTTGGAATTTATTTATCTTCTATAATTGAAACTTTGTAGCCTTAAGCAGAGGTCAAAGCAGGCCAGGGTTGTAGAAGCTTGGCTTCCTCCATTGCTGAAGGCAACCCTAGCATGCTGCTCTCTCCAGTTCCATGACTGCCACCATTTCTTTTGGGACTTATGTATCTTCTACGATTGGAACTTTGTAGCCTTAAGTGGAGAACTGGGCTGGCCAGGGTGAGCGGAAAGCGTGGCTTTCTCCATCACCAGGGAAACCCAAGCCTTCCTCCTGCTCTCTCTCTCTGGGTGCAGCCACCTTGATTGGGTTAATTTGCATACTCATTCCTGATTGGCTGATGGATGTGGCTTATGGGGTTAGCAGAGTGATGGTTGATTTTCATCTCGCTCTTTTATTAGATAGGATTCCTAGAATAGCATGATGGACCAGTCCCTCTGCCTATACAGACACTGAAGGCTCTAGGGAACTATTCAGACCCATAAGCTTGGTCTATGCCTCTTTTTCTTCTGTTAAGCTAAAAATGCAGGGTGTGACAGGAAGTAACTCCTGCCCTGAGCCTACTGGGCAGGGATAACTCTTCTGGGGAGAATTGGCCACTAGGTTTGAAATATTAACTATGCCATTCTTATAGCAATATATCCCCCAAAGTCAGAAACAACAATCAGAAAGCATATATGCACACCTATGTTCATAGCAGCACAATGGTAGTTATAGGAGCTACAATTTGGAAACAGCCTAAATGCCCATCAGCAGATGAGTCGATTAAAAACCTGTGGTACATCAACACAACAGAATATTATGCTGCTGTAAAAAAGAAGGAAATCTTATTATTTGTAACAGCATGAATGGGCCTAGATAGCATTATGCTAAGGGAAATAAAGCCATCAGAGAAAGATAAATATCATGTGAACTCACTCATTTGTTCAATATAATGAACATAAACTGATGCACAAAAAATAGAACCAGCGTCAGAGAAGCATTGAACAGACCATTCAAACTAAGAGGGAAGGCACAGGAGGGGAAGGTGTCAAAGGTAAACCAAAGAGCATAAACAGTTGGCATAGAAAGCAAGAGTGTGAGAGCATGTACTTTTGCGTAGGAGCATGTAGGGAGAGGTCAATGAGGAGAGAGGAAAGAGACTTATGTAATAATTTTAAAAAATACAGAATTTAAAGTAAAAAAAAATGTCCCAATTCAGGACTCTTAGCCATGTCTCCCTGCCCTGCTTTCCTCCTCAACCTCTCCTCGGGCACCTTAAGCCTGTGCCTCTCTCCTTGCTCCAAAGCTCCAGGTGAGTATTTGCAATAGAAAAGTTCCATGTTCTGGGTTTAGAGTAAAAAAGCAAAGACAAAACCAAACCAAAATAATGGAACTGATCTTTTGTCTCTCCCTAAACACCACACTCTTTGGGTGCCTTTCGGGGCTTTTGCCTTTGGTCAGTTTTCCCAGAATCCAGCTACAACTGTGGCTTCTCCTTTATGCAGTTGGATGTAACCCACCTTGTGAATGGACATAGGTTTGGTGCAACACCACTTTCTCCTCTACCACTTGACCCACTGGCTTGCTGTCCCTAGAAACTCCATTTCCCAGTTCTTGGCATTCTCCTCTGCCCTTCCTTGTTGTAAATAGTCTGCTCAGCTGCATCTAATTTGTTAATACCAAGTGGATGTTCTTTGATTTAGTTGTATTTTCAATTGGGCTCAGGACAAGATGCACAATACTACTACTTAATCGGCAACCATTTATTATTTATTTATTTATTTATTTATTATTTCATTTATTTATTTTTTACCACTTTCTGATCCTTGCTGTTCAAAGCAGCCAGAGTGATTTCCATGTAAATGCACAGGGCATGCTCCCTGCAGACTCCCACCTGGAGCCTGCCAGGCCTTGACAGAAATCTTCAGTGAAGTCCCCAGTGGCCAATGCTAGTTTCACCTTCCCCCATGCTGCTGTTATCAGTCAAGGTATCCTGGTCCATTCTTTGTGTACAGTCCTCCACTAGTATGCCAGATCCCAAGGACAGGAGACTCTGCATTTACAGCATCTGAAACAATTGGGCTCAACAGTATCCATAGCTTTGGTCTTTATATTTGTCTCTTATGCCCACCCATGGCTATTGACCCTCCATCCAACATGATTCAAATTATCATCTCTACAGCCTTACCTCAGCCCACCCATTCAAGAAACATGGCCCAAGAGGTGGCAGAAGCACGTTCACAGGAACCCAACCCCTCTGCCCCTCAACCACATACCCCAGCAGTACACTATTCCCCATAATCCAGGAACTGTTACCTCATTTCAGGTCTATGCACAGGAAAAACTTAGGGAGGGAGCACACCAACCATATCTCATACTCAGAACGTGGAATTTTATTGAGACCCAGCCTCTCCTTTTGGAAATGCTTGTATTACAGAATGTTCTCACCACTGAAAATACACAGCACTGTTTCCTGTAACATTCATGCTACATCCAGGACGGTCCAGGTAAGGGGGTGGGGAAAGCAATGCTTTATTTTTGATAAAACCAGAGTGCAAATTAATCCCTAATTGGAAAAAAGAGACTTAAACACTAGTGGGTCTCAGCGGTGTGAGTGGGTTGGCTAGAGGCAGGACTTTCTAAAGTGAACTGATTTGGGGGTACAAAGCATCAAAGGGATTCTCCCAGATAAAGAAGTAGGTTCATTTGCAGCAGGAAGGTGCCTAGGGGGTGGGGAGAAGCAGTATGGATGGAGATAGAAGAGCTCTGGTCCAGCACATCTCAGGTAGACACAGAACCCAAATTGCTCCCAGAGCCTTGCCTTCCAAACCCTGTGAAGGACACAGTGTGCCCAGCTACAGTGGGAATGTCCCAGGCAAAGGCAGGAAAGAGTGAGGAAAAGTAAGCTGTGTAGGCAAAGGCCACATCTCAGGGCACTAGAGTGAATGTTTGGATTTTTTTGATAATCCTAATCTGAGGATATTTTGAGAGATAGAGTGCAAGAGAAGGGGGGGAAGAAGAGAGGTATTGAGAGAGACATCAATATAAGAGAGAAAAAAATTAGATGCCTCTTACATCCCATATGTGCTGGGATCAAACATGCAAACTGGAACCACAAAGTCAAGCAGTCTTTCTTTCAAGGCCATGGGCAGCAATACACTATAATACAATATTGGCCAAAGCATAATTTTCTAGTATTATGCTGTCCCTTCTAAAGCACAGAAAGGTTGGGATTCAAATATTATCTGTTGACTCTATGATTATAGCCGAAACTGGTTTGTCTCAGTGGATAGAGCATCGGTCTGCAGACTGAAAGGTCCCAGGTTCGATTCTGGTCAAGGGCATGTACATTGGTTGCGGGTACATCCCCAGTAGGGGGTGTGCAGGAGGCGGCTCCTCTCTCAATGTTTCTCATCGACGTTTCTATCTCTCTATCCCTCTCCCTTCCTCTCTGTGGAAAATCAATAAAAATATTTTTTAAAAACACATCGAAAAAATCCCTCTATGATGATAGATCATAATTGTGCTTGACAATCATCTCTAGAAGTGAAAATAACAAAAAAACTTAAGGCACTAAAGAAAAATATATTTACTAAAAATCATAAACCAGACAGAGTACAGTAACAAATTTGCAGGTTGGTGAATTAGAAAGTAAAACAATTCATAAAAGCATAAACCAATAAAAAATCTCTTCAGCTACAAATGTATCAGGTAGTAGATCTGGGCATGCCCTTCAATCCTCACTTGTACTGGAAACACATGAGGAATATAGTACAGTGTATGTTCCATTAAAAAGGTTTAAATAAAAAAAAAATAGGTCCCAGTCACCTTCAATGTTGTTATTCTAGGTGAAAAAAATAAAAACATTCCCTGTACATTTAACACGTCTCTCCAGTGTGAACTCTCAGGTGTTTAATAAGACTAGGTTTTTGGCTAAAAGGCTTCCCACATTCAGTACACTCATATGGCTTCTCTCCAGTGTGAACGCTCTGGTGATTAATGAATATACTTCTTGAACTGAAGGACTTCCCACATTCACTACACATATATGACTTCTCCCCAGTGTGAACTCTGAGGTGTACAGTGAGGTGAGCTCTTTGATGGAAGAAAACCCCACATTAACGGCATTCATATGGCTTCTCTCCACCATGAAGATGCATAGAAAGGTTAATTTTTTGGTAAAGGACTTCCCATATTCAGTACATTTGTATGGCTTCTCTCTATTGTGAACTCTGTGGTGTTTAATTAATGTACTTCTTTGACTGAAGGACTTCCCACATTCTGTACTCATATGGCTTCTCTCCAGTGTGGACTTTCTGATGTATAATAAGGTGAGATTTTTGACTAAAAGACTTCCCACATTTAGTACATTCATATGGCTTCTCTCAAGTGTGGACTTTCCAATGTATAATAAGGTTAGGTTTTTGGCTAAAAGACTTCTGACATTCAGCACACTCATATGACTTCTCTGCAGTGTGAATTCTCTTGTGGTTAATACAGTTAAATTTTCAGCTAAAATACTTTCCACATTCAGTACACACATATAGCTTCTCCCGGGTATGAACTCTCCAGTGGTTACTGAGTGCACTTTTCTCACTGAAGAACTTCCCACATTCAGTACACTCATATGGCTTTTCCCCAGTGTGAACTCTCTGGTGCGTACTGGGTGCACTTCTCTCACCGAAGGACTGCACATTCACTACACTCATATGGCTTCTCTCCAATATGAAATCTCCAGTGTTTAATAAGGCTGGATTTTTGGCTAAAACACTTCCGACATTCAGTACACTCATATGGCTTCTCCCCAGTGTGAACTCTCTAGTGTTTACTGAGTGCACTTCTCTCATTGAAGGACTTCACACATTCACTAAATTCATATGTGTTCTTTCCAGTGTGAACTCTCTGGTGTTTAATAAGGTTATATATTTTTTAAATTAAGGTATTATATGTGTACATATCTTACCATTTCCCCCACCCCCACTCCCATTCATGCCCTCCCTCCCCAGAGTTCTGTGTTCGTTGGTTATACTTATATGCATGCATACCAGTCCTTCGGTTGTTCTCTTATCTCCCCCAGGTCTCCTTCCCCTCCCTGCTGTCATTTGACAATCTGCTTGTTTTATGGTGACTATCTCAGGACCACATGAATAGAATCCGCTTCTCATTTAGCAGTCTGCTTGTATTATGGTGACTATCTCAGGACCACATGAATAGAATCCGCTTCTCATTTAGCAGTCTGTTTGTATTATGGTGACTATCTCAGGACCACATGAATAGAATCCGCTTCTCATTTAGCAGTCTGCTTGTATTATGGTGACTATCTCAGGACCACACGAATAGAGTCCGCCCCTCCTCTGGTTCTTACCGCCCCTTACCCTGGGTGCCACTGCTTCCCCTGGGACACACAGCTTGCCCGGGGCACATGGACCCCTGGGACACACGGCTCACCCGGGACACCCAGCCCCCTGGGACACATGGCTCACCCGGGACACCAGGCCCCTTTGGGGGATGCGGCTCACCCGGGGCACATGGTCCCAAGGGACACACAGCTCACCCGGGGCACAAGGCCCCTTTGGGGGACACGGCTCACCTGGGGCACACGGCCCCCTGGGACACACGGCCCCCTGGGACACATGGCTCACCCGAAGGTTAGATTTTTGGCTAAAAGATTTCCCACATTTAGTACACTCAAATGTCTTCTCTCCAGTGTGGACTAATTGGTGTTGAATAAGGTGAGATTTTTGGCTAAAACGCTTCCGACACTTAATACATTCATATGGCTTCTCTCCAGTGTGGACTTTCTGATGTATAATAAGTTTAAATTTTCAGGTAAAGACTTCCCACATTCAGTGCACTCATATGGCTTCTCTCCAGTGTGAACAATGTGGTGATTAAATAATGTACTTGTTTGACTGAAAGACTTTCCACATTCACTACACTCATATGACTTCTCTTCAGTGTGACCTCTCAGGTCTGTTTAATAAGACTAGATTTTTGTATAAAAGAATTTCCACATTCAGTACACTCATATGGCTTCTCTATAGTGTGAACTCTCTGTTGTTTATTGAGTTCACTTCTTTCACTAAAGGAATTCCCCCATTCACTACACTCATATGGCTTCTCTCCAGTAAGACTTTCTGATGTAAAAATAAGGTGAGGTTTTCGGCTAACAGACTTCCCATATTCAGTACACTCATATGGCTTCTCTCCAGTTTGAACTCTGAGGTGTATATTGAGGTGAGTTCTTTGATGGAAGAAAAAAACACATTCACTGCATTCATATGGCTTCTCTCCACTCTGAATAAAATGGTTAAAATGCATAAAAGGTTAAATTTTTGGTTAAAGGACTTCCCATATTCAGTACACTCATATGGCTTCTCCCCAGTGTGAACTCTGCTGTTTAATGAGTGCACCAGAGGATTTCCCACATTCACTATACTCATGACTTCTCCCCAGTGTGAACTCTCTGATATTTAATGAGTGCACTTCTTTCATTGAAGGACTTCCCACATTCGCTACCCTCATATGGCTTCTCTCCAGTGTGGACTTTTACATGTTCAATAAGGATTGATTTTTGGCTAAAGACTTCCACATTCAGTACACTCATATGGCTTCTCTCCAGTGTGAATGCTCTGGTGTTCAAGTAATGTACTTTTTTTCACTGAAGAACTTGCCACATTCAGTACACTCATATGGCATCTCTGCAGTGTGAACTCCCTGGTGTTTAATGAATGTACTCGTTTCTCTATAGGGCTCCCCACATTCAGTACACTCATATGGTTTCTGTCCAGTGTAAACTCTGAGGTGTACAGTGAGGTGAGCTCTTAGACAGAAGGAAACCCCACATTCACTACACTCATACATCTCTTCTCCAGGATGAACTCTCTATGTTCAACGAGATTAAAGAATCATCTAAATACTTTCCTACATTTCTTAAACTCATAAATCACTTCTCCAGAAAATTCACATTGACATTGAACAACTTTCAGGATGTGGCTGGTAGCATTTTCACAGTCACCCCACTGGTGATGAATTTTACAATCAGCAAATTGCTATGAAACCTCACTGTCACAGTGTAGCTCCTCAGTGTAGAGAGTGGCCTAGTGTGGGGAAGGTCTGAGTTGTATTGCAAATCTTCCCCAACCTCCATGCTAGTTGAAGGCACCATCAATAAGTAGAAGTTGTACCTGCTGTCCATAGGTTGTTTCCAGGCCTCTTCTCCACATTCATTCCTCTGCTGTTGTCGAGGGTATGCCCTGAAACAGAAGTCTCCAACACATACATCACTACAGAAGGCTATCTGCTCAAAGTATGCTGAATGTGACTCAGTCAGTTGGAAAATATCTTTTAACACAGAGAAATACTGCTTACACAAAAGGGTCCTCTGTGTAGCTGGAGCCCTGTCCTGTAACTCTCCTTGTATAGTAACACTATGATCAGAACAGGCCTCTTCATCATCCATTTTATGCCAACAACCTGAAAAGTGAGAAATGGTGAGAAAATGAATGTTGACTGTGTGACAGGGGGAAGTCTCATTGTAAAAGTGTGTTACACATCACACGTTGGCTCCATGAAATTGTTTGAATATAAAAGATGTGCAGGAGGATGAAGAAGAGGCTCTTGTAACTTTTGGGGGCTAATGAAGATCCCAAGACGGCGAGGCCTCAACAAGTATAACACAAATATGGGAAGCACCACATGGATTAGAATAAGGATCTCCAGCTCTTCCTTTAACTAACAGCATTTACCATGGCTTATCTGCTGAGATCTGGGAGAGCCACGCAAGAGGTTGGTTCCATCTTACGCCAAGTAAAACCCAATAAAGGAGTAGCTGCTTTTGAAAACTCCTTAGCACACATGTAAGTTGAACTCATAAGACATGTGCAATTCAATGTTGCAGAATAATGTAGAGGCACCAGTACAGAGGAACAGGTGATGAAGTAGTGAGCAGTCAGCACTGGGCCTGAGCCACACAGCTTGCTATAGTATTCAGGGAAGAAAATATTACAACATTTGAATGGGGGCCTTATAAGAACAGCCCCTGGTTCATGTTGGTAAAAACCGTAACATGACAGAAGCTGCCACAAAGAACCCTTACCTAGAGAAAGAGTGCAAAAGTTGAAGCCATGCATGTGGCCACTGTTAGCTTCCCATGAAGAGAAAGTGCAAACTGAGTCCCATTAAGCTCATTGGAAGCCGCCTGACTCCCTAACACTTAATGTACTTTTTGAGGTAACAGGTATTATGGATGATGGTGGAGTCCTTTTCTCAGGCTGGCAGCCACAGCACATTTGACAGGACAGTGGGGGAAATTAGCAGAGGCAATTCTCTGGCTCTGGGAGAGAGAAAGCTATGCCTGAGGAATAAAGGAAGAGAGGTCACCTCAGGACACTGGGACATGAAGGTCTTACCTACAGATGATACAAGTGCAAACACTTCCAGCATGACATTGCAGTACAAAAGTTTCTGAGTCTCATCAAGGAGCCCCTATTCCTCTTGAGAGAAGGTAATGGCCACATCCTCAAAATTCACATCTTGTCCTAATGGGGACAGTACAGCTTATGATCAGAGTCATTCCTAATATTATAAATCTATCCTACTACCCACCCTCCAATCACATCTTCCCTTTCCATTCTTCACATCTGAGAAAATGCCAGGCACTCATCCCATGAAAGCCACTGTCTTCTTATATTTGTGCTGATATTCTGCTTCCAACAACAATTAAGGTAGTTTAGTAGATAGAAGATACCTGAGTTCTGGCTCTCCAATGTACGCCACACTGCCTCTTATCAATAGATTGGGTGTCTAAAGCATAGGTTAGTGAGGGATATTGGCCATAAAGACAGTGTGAGTGATTTGATACTGTTTTCTCAGGAAATAGCATTGTAGTCCCTCAGATTATTCCTCTAAGGCACTAAAAACATGGCATTACACGTCATTCTCTTGACCCCAATCCCAATGTGGGAGGCCATTGCTTTGTACTACCTGCTGCACATAGTTCCTTGAATAACACTCATCTCACACAGCTTTCTTCCGAGAGGCACCACTTCAACGGAAATGCAAATAAGCTGTGTTTTGGATAAATTTTTTCCTAATCACCTTCTTTTCCAAAATTATAGTTCACCACCTTCAAAATCTAGTTCTCTCTTACCTTTCTTCCTTACCCATGCCAGTGTAGATTTGCAAAGCTGGGTAACACTAATGAATACTATCTCATTCTTTTCAATCAGTGCGTAAAACCAACAACAAAAGGCAGATAGTTAAATAAAGGACACCAAAGTTCTTAACCTAGAATTTAGTACCCAAGCACCTCTATTTACAGGCAATTACCCAGAAGTTCACCTTATTGGAATCACCAGAAATAGACTCTTCCTTCAGTCACTCATAGCAATGTCATGGTTCTGTGGCCATGAATTCACATTCCCTCTCTGAGTGCACATCACTCTGTCTACCACACCTCTCTCAAACCTGCACTTCCACAGACCCAGCCCCCACCAGCATCTCCTGGTCTTTTACATATTAGTCAGCATGTATGGTCCAGAGTATGGTTTCCATATTGAATCAGGATCAAGCACTGCCCAGACTTTGATAGTCCACACTCATAGACACAGACTTGATTCCTACTATGTAGGCCTATATCCATGACTGTTTATTTCATTCAACCTCAACTATTAAGAACAACAATCAGATCTCAAATATCTATAGCCCACCTCCTCCTATGCTGCACTTTTTGTCCCTTTACTAGACACAGTCAAAAACTCTCACTTAGCCTTCACTCAAGTCCCAGCCCCGATGGCCCCTGCACCATGCCCAGTGAGTCTCACAGATGATCACTCAAGCCTTCTAGCTAATCAACAACACTTACTGAAACTCCCCACATCCAAGCCACACCAAGAGTCAAAAGAAAATACTGGTGAAATTATAGAAAAGTTGGTATGTACCAGCCTTTGTATCATCTTGTTTAAATTACTCTGACCTCCACTAATCTTGGTCCAGTCATCTTTTAAAGGCTTTCGCCACTGCTAAATGATTATCTTTCCCCACACTCTACATGACAATTTCTGTCCCGATGCTGTGTTGTAACACCCACTTCTCACAAACAGTGGCCCTAAGAAGAACACCAGTCCTCAGCTCACACTGGCCTTTCTGAACTACTATTCCCATTACCAACCTGATCATGATTCCCTATATTAAATTGATATACTGTCCTAGATGATGTATTTCATTTTGTTAAGCATATACCCATGCACTGGTGTGAGGTCACATGCCTGGGTTGTGGGCTGAATCCACAGTAGATATTTGCAGGTGGCAACCAATACCTATTTTTTGTTCATCCCTTTTTCTCTGTCTCTCTCACTGCCCCCCCTATCCTTTCTAAATCTAAAGTTAAAAATATATATGTATTTTTATAAATATATCCTGCAGGTTCCTGATGCAGCTCACTATTTACTCCAATCCTTTGCACATTCTGGAACCTATGTCTGGAGGACCTCACAATCACTACACTGGTTGTCAGAAACAAGGTCCACATCATGAAGCCCAACTACTGGCCTTAGGATTCTGGGCTTAGTGTCTGTTCAATGTGCCCAGGTCCAGGGGATACAAGAGCGGCTGACAGTTCCAGAACTCTACTATATCAGGGGCCACAAGTTTGTGAGGCTCTGAAATAAATTCCACAAATCCATACACCTAATAAATTCTACATTTACAGGATTTTGTGGAAAGATTACTGTCTGTTTGGAGCCTGGCAACCACCAGGCTCTATGGGCTAAGTCTTCTCAGTGCCCTTGCCCAGCCCAGAGGTCAGGTACCCTCCAGGAGCCTGTATGATCTCAGGGCTCAGTGCTCACTCTTTCAGTTTCCTTATAATTTACAGGACTTCCCCTTCCTGTCCACAACCGCTGTGTTCTGTCTTGTAGTTGTTATTCCACTGAGCAATGTTAAGAAAAGTTTGAACCCTACCTGATTAAATGTCCCTCTTTTTTTTCTCACAACCATCTATGGCCCCAGCATTCTAAGAGTGAAAGTAAATCTCCTTGTGCAAAACCACACCTCATCTCTTTGTTGCCTTTACACCCAGAACAGGCCTGGGTTTCCCAATCCTCCCCACTCAGTCCCACCATCACCTCTTTACAAGGTGGCTCTGCTGTCTTTCACCCTCTTCCCCATCACCCATGTGTCACCAGGAGGGACTCACCATCTTGAGCACTGGCACCTAGACAGCAGGACCTGAGAGGCCCACTCACCAGGCTGGAGGGTTCAGGGGGACAGGCTGCAGGAATGCTGTGAGCAGAGAGGAACCGGGAGGCATGGAGACACCAATCTCAAGGCTCCAGGCGCCTCAGACACACCCTGAACCGCAGGCAGTGGCCCCCTAGGCTTCCTCCTATTCCTGACCAGTGCCTTGAAGCCTGAGAATCTGTGAGCAAAGACCTAAAAAGTTAAAATGACCACCTAGAGGAGGAAGGCGGAAGTCCCACCCTAATCAGATTTGCAGATCATAATTCCCTTTGGCTCCGCCCACACTTGTGCAGTTCTTTCTGGTAATGTAGTTTTCAAAACAGCCCAGCTTAGCTAGAAACCCCAACAATGAGTTAGGTGAATACAAGTGTTGTGGCAGGGTGAGTGATGGCTGGGGAGGGACAAAATGCATCCATAGGCTTGGCTCACTGCAAAAGACAAACAGATCTCCTAGGGGAAGAGAGTAGTAGAACTGCAAGAGATCCACCAAGGATATACATATAGGGGAAAATTGGAGACATTAGTGATAGTATCAACAATGGAAACTACACGTTTGTTTGTTTTTAAATGATGAAATCCAGCTGGTGTGTCTCAATGGTTGTGCATTGACCTATGAACTAGGAAGTTGTGGTTCTTTTCCTGGTCAGGGCATAACATGGGTTGCAGGTTCAATTCCTAGTGTGGGGGTGGAGTCACGAAGGAGGCAGGTAATCAATAATTCTCTCTCATCATTGATGTTTTTATCTCTCCCTCTCCCTTCCACTCTATAAAATTAATGAAAAAATTTAATACTGTGCATACATACTTGCATAGCCCATGGGCATAGACAATAATGTAGTGAGGGTCTAGAAAAGGTGGCAGCAGGGTAGAGGGGGAAGAAGGGAGTGTGGTATGGGGGAATTGGGAAGATCTGTAATAGAGTCAACAACTACAACAAAAGAATAGTGTGCACTGTCAGTGTGGCTCAGTGGTGGTGCATGTACCTAGGAACCAAGTTATCATTAGTTCCATATTAGGTCAAGGCACATTCCCAGGTTGGCGGCTCCATTTTTGGAGGGGGAATGTAAGAGGCACCTTGACAATGATTATTTCTCATCATCGATGTTTCCACCTCTCCCTTTCTCTCTAAAAATTCAATAAAATATTTTAAGAATGAACAATGTTAAGACTGATTTGACTCAACAACACCAACGTGAGTGTGGGCCATAACATTTTCTCCCAAGGATTGTAAGCAGTCATGTCATGACCTGTCTTTATAGAGGATGTCCCAGGCATAACCAGCCTAAAACAGGTGTGATTCAGGTTTGCCAAAGGTATGTGAGTTCTTAACTTCATACAGAAAAGATTTCACAACATGAGTTTCAAACCCTCAGAAGATTTTGAGGGTACACTTATTAAAGCTGGGATGATGAAAGAAATTAGATTTCTTAGATTATATGCATATTGTTTAAATCATTAACTCATTTTAAAAACTGGTAAAATTTTCTGACTAGACTTTTCAACCAAAGAGATAAAGGCAGTGTAAATAAATGCATAAAGAAATGCTCACCAGCCGAGACCGGTTTGGCTCAGTGGATAGAGCGTCGGCTTGCGGACTCAAGGGCCCCGGGTTTGGTTCCGGTCAAGGGCATGTACCTTGGTTGCGGGCACATCCCCAGCAGGGGGTGTGCAAGAGGCAGCTGATCGATGTTTCTCTCTCATCGATGTTTCTAACTCTCTATCCCTCTCTCTTCCTCTCTGTAAAAAAATAAATAAAATATATATTAAAAAAAAGAAATGATCACCATAAAAATGTATTAGGGGGCCAAAATCGGTTTGGCTCAGTGCATAGAGCATTGGCCTGCAGACTGAAAGGTCCGAGGTTCGATTCCGGTCAAGAGCATGTACCTTGGTAGTGGGCACATCCCCAGTAGGGGTTGTGCAGGAGGCAGCTGATCGATGTTTCTCTCTCATCAATGTTTCTAACTCTCTATCCCTCTCTCTTCCTCTCTGTAAAAAAATCAATAAAATATAAAAGAATTAGTGTTCAATAGCAAAATAACTGTGTAGCATGAAAGAATTCAATATTTGTTAAGGCTTACACAAATTATAGTGTTTAATATTATGAAAAATATAAACTAATCTTTTCAAGAAAGGAAAATGAGTCATTGTATTTAGAGCTGGGGAAGGCAGAAAGAAGGCAAGGAGGTAAATTTAGGGTGTACTAAAGTAGATTTAGAGTTGTTGGTATGGAAATTAATACAATTATTAGTAAATAATAACACAAGTTTACTCTCTTCCCTGGCCATTGCACTTCAGTTGGTTGGGCAGCATCCCTTGCTCTGAAAGCTCACTGGTTTCAGTCCGAGTCAGAGAATACGTCTACGTGGATGCCCTGTGTCATGCAGACTTTCTTATAATTCCTTGGTTAGCAAATGCAAAAGAAGCCAATATTGGACAAAGAGATATTTTTTTTTCTAATATTATTATGTGCCTTCCAAAGCACAGAAAGTTTGGTCCCCACAAATGCTGAGCCATATTAATGGAATCTCTTAAAGGAAACATTAAGAATTAAGGTGCTTATGCAGCTCCTACCTAAGGCAATAGAAACTAAGGAGAAAATAGAGAAATGGGATTACATCAAAATAAAAAGTTTCTGCACAGCAAAAGAAACCATCAACAAAACAACAAGAAAGCCTTAGCTGGTTTGGCTCAATGGATATTTGTCGGCCTGTGAACTGAAGGGCCCTGGGTTCGATTGCAGTTAAGGTACAAAATCAAAATCATCAAAATGTCCATACTTCCCAAAGCAATTTATAAGTTCAATACACTCCCCCATTAAAATACCAATGGCATACTTCACAGACCTAGAAAGAATGCTCCAAAAATTCATCTGGAACAAAAAAAGACCCCGAATAGCTATAGCAATCCTGAGAAAGAAGAATAAAGTAGGAGGGATTTCAATACCAGATTTCAAGCTGTATTACAAAGCCACTGTTCTCAGAACAGCCTGGCACTGGCACAAGAATAGACATATAGATAAATGGAATAGAACAGAGAATCCGGATATTGACCCAAACCTCTATACTCAATTAATATTTGACAAAGGAGGTATGAACATACAATGGAGTCAAGACAGTCTCTTCAATAAATGGTGTTGGGAAAATTGGACAGACACTTTCAAAAAAATGAAACTAGATCACCAACTTACACCATACACAAAAATCAGAATGGATACAGGACTTAAACATAAGATGGGAAACCATAAAAATACTAGAGGCAGCCACAGGCAGTAAAATCTCTGACATATGCCAAAAAAACTTCTTCACTGATACTTCCCCTAGAGCAATGGAAGCTAAAGAGAAAATAAACAAATGGGACTACATCAAAATAAAAAAAGCTTTTTTTTTTTTTTTTTTTACAGCAAAATAAACCATCAACAAAACAACTAGAAGTCCCACAGTATGGGAGAACATATTTGCAAATGATATCACTGATAAAGGTTTAATCTCCAACATCTACAGACAGCTTATACAACTAAATAAAAGGAAGATAATGATCCAATTAAAAAATGGGCAATGGACCTAAATAGAATATTTTCAAAATAAGACAGAAGGAAGGCCAAGAGGCACATGAAAACATGCTCAAAGTCACTAATTATCCAAGAGATGCAAATCAAAACCTGTCAGAATGGCTAACATCAACAAATCAACAAACAACAAGTGTTGGCGGTGGGACCAGGGGCAGCAGTGTGCCCCAGGGGAGCCTTGGGACCCGGGGAGCTGTGTGCCCCTTGGGAGCGATGGGACCCGGGGGAGCCAGGGGAGCTGCTGGGGGGGGGGTGGTGCGACCCCGGGAGCCCTATGGTCATAGAAGCACAATTTACAATAGCTAGGATTTGGAAACAGGCTAGGTGCCGTCAGCAGATGATTGGAGCAGAAAACTATGGTACATCAACACAATGGAATACTATGCTGCCATAAAAAAGAAGGAATTCTCATCATTAGCAGCAACCTGGATGGAATTGGAGAACATCATGCTGAATGAAATAAGTCAGTCAATGAAAGAGAAACACCACATGTTCTCACTCATTTATGGATAATAAAGAATATTATAAACTAATGAACAGAAAGATAAATATAGTGACAGTAAAGCAACAAGCAGACTGTCAAATGACAGCAGGGAGGGTAGGGTGATCTGGGGGAGATAAGAGAACAACCGAAGAACTGGTATGCATGCATATAAGTACAACCAATGGACACAAAACTCTGGGGAGGGAGGGCATGTATGGGAAGTGGGGGGGGCAATGGTAAGCAATGTACACATATAATACCTTAATTTAAAAAATGGTGGGGGAAAAAACAAAACATATTAAACAACAACAATAACAACAAGGCAATGGACCTAAATAGAATCTTTTCCAAAGTAGACAGAGGAAGGCCAAGAGGCACATGAAAACATCCTCAAAGTCACTAATTACCCAAGAGATGCAAATCAAAACAACAATGTGGTACCATCTCACACCTGTCAGAATGGCTAACATCAACAAATCAACAAAAGAAAAGTGTTGGCAAGGTTGCGGAGAAAAAGGAACCCTTGTGCACTATTGGTGGGAATGTAGACTGGTGCAACCACTGTGGAGAACAGTATGGAGTTTCCTCAATAAACTAAAAATGGAACTCCCATTCGACCCAGTAATCCCACTCCTAGGAATATATCCTAAGAAACCAGAAACAACAATCAGAAAGGAAATATGCACCTCATTTATGGATAATAAAGAATAAAGTGATGAACAAAAAGATAGATACAGAGACAGTAAAGCAACAGACTGTCAAATTACAGCAGGGAGGATAGGGAGATATGGGGGAGATAAGAGATCAACCTAAGGACTTGTATGCATGTATATAAGCATAACCAATGGACAAAAAACTGTGGGGAGGGAGGGCATGTATGGGAGTGGGGAGGGGCAATGAAAAAATATGTACACATATAATACCTTAATTTAAAAAATTGGAAAAAATGAAAATATCAATGTGTTGACTTATATATCCTTTAAAAATTTCTTTTTAAACCAGTTGGTTAGGATTACATATATTCTCTCATAGCCTGCTTTTTCTCTTAATAATGTAATGTTTTGAAGGAAAAAAAAGAGGAAGATCCAAGCTGAAATGGCTCAGATGAGCATAGTCCCATGCACAGAAAGATTTCTGGTTCAGTTCTTATTTGAGGGCACCTGCTGTGGTTATGGGCTGTAGCTTATTAGGGGTTCATGTAGGAGTAAGCCATTCAATGATTTTACCCTTCTTTTCTTGGTAAAAGTCAATTAAATTACCTTTACATATCTTTAGTCATTTAGATTTGTAGTTAAAGAATAATTTAATACTTTCCACCTGAGGGAGCATCCTAAGAGTCACGGAATCTGAAATAATGTTTCTAAACAAGAGTTCAGTTTTGTAGACAACAATACCTAAAAAACCTGTTATGATCTCCAAAAACCTAAAGTTGTCAGCTCTCAATATCACTTAGATGCCCCAGAACAGGGGTGGGCAAACTTTTTGACTCGAGGGCCACAATGAGTTCTTAAACTGGACCAGAGGGTCGGAACAAAAGCAACCTGACCATGCTGTCACTCTCATCTTGGGCTGCTGGTGAAGGAGCAGAGGGGAGAGCAAGAGAACCCTCCGCTCTGTTGGCTCCGCGGGCTGGATAGAACAGCTGAATGGGCTGGGGCCGGCCCACGGGCCATAGTTTGCCCACGGCTTCCCCAGAACAATATTCCCAATGGTCAGTGAGTGATTGGGATCCTAGTGCCACATGCAAGGCTATATTGCTGCATTACCCAAAGGGCCACACGCTAAGGAGGGCTGGGTTTAGTCAATGAAGCCCAGGAGAGGAGCATTATCCCTGTGCTTATTGGTTTGAGTTTGACTTCCAGAGTCTTTCTCTTGGTGGGGAATTTGACCTTTGCAGTGTGCTCACAGAATCACAAACTCCAGTGCTGGGTCACGAGGCATTAGAGGCAGTGTCCCTGCAATGCAGTTGTGAGTCTGAGGCTGGTTGAGTCACAACAGGCCATGATTGAGTTCTCCGTGCCTCCCAAACTACTTTCTGCTTCCAGAGTTCAACTCGGCCTCGCGTCTTTTACCCTCCAGGCTTGGGTGTGGGTTGCCTGTCCTGTCCTGCACTCCAGGTCTCAGCGCCAGAACAGTGAGTTGCTTGAGGGTGCCGCATGGGTGGACAGGCTGAAAAGCCACCGTGTAAGGCCGTGGTGGTGTGACTGAGGAGGGAGGATTTGGGGAAATCCTGGTCTGTCTTATACCTAAAGGCAGCAAAGAAGATGAAGCAAAGTTTTGTGTGAGGAATTTTACTTTCATTTGCAGGAGACTGCTGTCATTAATGGCTGTGATTCAAAGAAGGACATGGTGTGAGTTAGGTTTGTAACCTTTTCTCAAACTTCTCAGAGGAAGAACATACTAGAAGAGAGAACATAGCAGTTAGGGACAGGATGAAGAAATCCTGTGAAAGCCCTGATGTAATGCAGGCATCACAGGGTCTGGGGCTGGGCAAGGGCCCTGAGCAGCCTGAGACTATGGATTCTGGTGGTGGTTTCCAAGCTCTCAATGGACCATTACTTTCACCAGATTCCAGCAGATGCAGAAACACTTAAGGGTACTGGATTGTAGAGCTTATTTCAGAGTTTATATGTCTTGTGGCCTCTGAGATATTGTGTCCTGGGAATGTCCCACCACTCTTTTAGGTCTTTGACCTCGAGACCTTGATGGGACACCAAGCCCAAAATTCTAAGTCCAGGACTAGAGTCATATGACTGGTCCCTGTTTTTGGCAACCACTGGAATGGAATGTGAGTTGTTTTTCCAGTCATGGGTTCCTATATGGGTAAAGGCTTGGAGTGAAGACAGCTCATTCAGGAACCCTAAGGTGATCCCCCTCCATTTTTCCCTTTTAATTAAGAACTGAAAATGATGGGACAGGATTCAGATCTTGTGGAGCTTTGTGACAATGTGGAAGTCTGTTCTGTAGGTGATGGGAGCAATGGGAGGTTTGGAGCAATGGAGGCAGGGTATCTGATCCAGGTGTCATTACACTCTCTGTGGCTGCAGTAGGCTGATCAATATAGTTGGGATGAGGCAATAGAAAGACTAGGATGGATGCTGCTGTGATTGTTACAGTTAGTGCCATAGAAATTGGCCACTGGAAATGCATGTGGAGGTGAAATAGGCTTTGGATTCTGGATTGATGTTTGAGGTGTAGCCACCAGGATTTTCTAATTCAGAGTTTGAGAGAGAGAGAGAGAGAGAGAGAGAGAGAGAGAGAGAGAGAGATAAGAGACAAGGATGACATGAAAGATTGTATTTAGCAACTGGAGGTATGGAAGGTCCATCAATTGAGATGCAGATATTCATAGTAGAAACAGGGGGTACCAAAACTTTTATATTTTACCTGTTAGGGTTGTGAATTTCAGGGAGCAATTTATGAGTGACTGAAACTCTGAGGCAGAAAACTTTTTTAAAATGTAGGTAGAGTGTAGGGACTAGGGAAGTGTTGTAGATCATCTTTTTTCTTCTTCTGTTTAATTGGAAACTGAAGAGCAATCAAACAAGACGAGACTGCACTGTTACATATTTACTTGTTAAACATATAACAGGATATTGTTGTGAGTTTTAGCCTAGGTTGTTTTCCTAATTCTGGTTGAATTGCTTAGGGAGTGAGTGGTCATTGGTGAGGCTCACTGGGTATGGAGTAGAGGGCCATAGACTATGGTACCTTAGTGATGAATTCTGTGATTTGTGAAGGAGATCAGGTGCAGTGCTAGTGGAAGTGGCATCTGGATATGAGACCTGATTAGTTTTTCAATAAGTGAGGTTTAAAGAAAACACAATCAGGGAGAGACGCCTTCGTTGCAGGTCTGAAGGCTGCCTCAATGAGTGTGGACTCTCAGACCTCGTGTAGAACTTATTCCTGTTTGAATTTGTCAAGCAGTATTTATACCACAAATGTTGACCAATGAGGAAGAAGTGAAGGAGATGACTTTGGGGGCTGTGGGTGTGGGAGTGCAGGGGTGAGACAAGTGTGGAAGAAAGAATGATGTGGCCTTGGAGAGGGCATGTGCATTCATGGCTGCAGAGCCATGGCAATTAAATAACTGGGAATGAAGGTTGAATCCATTACCTGCTGATACTACAGAGTGGTGAATTTTCAGGTTAATTCCTGAAAAGATGGTGAATTTTGGTGGTACATCCCTGGTCGAAATATGAGGTGAAATATGTGTGCTCACCGGCCTCTTGTTGAGGGCTGCTACAGTGATCAATAGGAATGAGATAGCATACACCACCATCCTTTGGGCTTGAAAATATCCACTGACTTTGGAAAGCAGAATGGTAAGAGAAATATATTACATTGGTGGTGGATTCAAATATTCAAAAAGAAGATGATTAGAAAATAAACTGTGCTCATCATGGCATATTTGTGATACATTTGACTTTTTGCCTCTGGGAATGAAGCTGTGTGAGAGAAGTGTGGTTCAATGAATTATGACCAAGAGACAGTGCAAAATAATGGCTTCAGCACCCTGGGATTGGGTTCAAAGGATTAAAGTGAGATACTAAAATTACCAGGGACTTAAAATAGGAATTCAGGGGAAAATAGGGCATTGCCTGAGAAGCATCATGTCAAATCCTCACACTCTCATTATGGGAATCATCTCTTCCTACCCTGTGTTCATGACACCTGCTGTATTGAATAGAGGAAGGTGGCTTACATCTGAGTCTCAGAGCACAGGTATCACATATATGATCATCTACCCTTATTGTTGTGGAACACACAGTATCAGTAGGAATATAAGGAGAAAGGGACTTTTATGGCAACAAGTCCTAGGTCCCTTTCTTATGTGGGCAGTTGAGGGAGCAAATGGATATGGCAGTTGGGGAGGACGAACATAAAATCATAGTAGAGAAAATGATCATGGACTGAACTGTGCCCGTTGTGACAGGATATGAACTTTTAGGATGTGGCCATCACCTTCTCTCAGGAGGAGTGGTTTCTCCTTGATGAGGCTCAGAGACTTGATGAGGTGATGTCCTCTATTCTTTTATTCTCCAAATGTAAGCTTTCTCTCTCCCCTACCTAGAACATGGGCTCTTCTATTTTATCACTTTATCCTGTCAAATGTACTGTGGATGAGAGAGCTGAGTCATTTGGAAAGAACTGAGCAAGGGTCTCCATGAATGTCCCTCACACACATAGCCTCAAATAGTGTAGGAAGTGTATGGGAGTCAGGATTGTGCCAAATAGCTTCATGGGCCCAGGCTTGCACTTTCACTTTTGAGAAGGTGTCTTTGTCCAAATCATGGCTTCCATTTCTGCACCATTCCTTCAGCTAAAGGCATTTTGTTACTGAGTGTGCCAGGTTATAGTCTTGCATGAACCATGGGAGGTTCTTGAAAGACCTCCTTCCATTGTTTGTATTATTCTGTTCCCTTAATACTATTGCATGCTGTGTTGCTCTAGGAAGGTGCTGTCTATTTACCTCTATTGTCTTTCAATAAAACTCCAAATATCTGTGCTTTATGAGCTTTTACAATAGAAAGTACAAAGATAACCTAGGGTTTTCACAGGGTGAACATGCATGATGATTAAAAGGTTGCCACACGAAACAAGATGGCGGCCTAGGTAGTCTCCTAAGCTGCCGCCTCATCAACAATTTGGAAAAAAACAACAGATAAAATTGAAAGGCATCACATCAGACCCACAGGAAAGCTGGCAGAATGGGATGGCTACAACTAGAGACAAAGAAAACCATCGCTGCCGCCATGTGGAGTTTAAAACTATGGTCGAACCGGACCTGCCACCGCCATGAGTGAGGGAAGCCCACCGAGAGCAGAGCTCGCTCCGCCCTGGGCTCAGGGAGTAGGCTGCTTCGCAGTATGGCCTCCACGTCCACAACCATCCTGGTCTGCCCACCGTGGGAGCAAGGGAACCGATGCCGGGCTTCGGCTGCACCTCCCGGCCCTGCCCAGGTGCCTTGGAGCGTGGTCTTCCCTCCCACAGCCATCTCAGCCCAGCCTCCACGCCCGCAGCTGTCCCAGCCCGCCCACCGTGCTGGGGAGGAGCTGGTGTGGTGCCTTCCGTTTACCCATCAGTCCTGCCACTGCCTGGCTGGGCCGGAGCCTCTGCGGAGCCCACGAGGTAAAGCACTGCTGCTGCCATGTGGAGTATAAAACTACAGTGGAACTGGAGCTGCCGCCACCACCACCACGGTGAGTGAGGGAAGCCCACCAAGAGCGGAGCTCACTCTGCACTAGGCCCAGGGAGTGGGCTGCGTCTGAGCCTGACCTCCATGTCAGCAACTGTCCAGGCCTGCCCACTGTGGGAGCGAGGGAACCTATGACGGACCTCGGCCACACCTTCTGCTCCCACCCAGAACAAGATGCCTTGGAGCGCGGTCTCCCCGCCTGCAGCTACCTCAGCCCAGCCTTTGCACCTGCAGCTGTCCCAGCCCCCTGCCATGCTAGCGAGGAGCTGGCGTGGCACCTTGTGGCCCTGGTGAGCCCTTCGCCTGTCAGTCCAGCCACCACCTGGCCAGGCCGGAGCCTCTACCGAGACCCCGAGGAGGGGTGCCGCTGCCGCCATGTGGATTTTAAAACTAGAGTGGAAATGGAGCCGCTGGAGCCACCGCTTGTTGTTTCTGGCTACCTTGATGTGTTTGCTCTCTTCCCATGACCCATTTTCCTGAACTGCTTTATCTGCAGTATTTTCAAGTAATAGCCTACATATTTGTTATGAAATGCACATAGGTGCCTCACTAGACCTTCACACAAGGTTCTCATTTCTTGAATTTTACTTGGAATAAGATGTAAGCCACATTCTCCACAGCTTGCCCATGTCACCAATAGACAAATCCTGTTGAACACTGTTAGCAGAAGAATGAGCAGATGATCCATCTTTTGTTTCATGTGGTGCTTTCCATGTTTGTTTCATATTTTGTTTGAGATCTTCCATGTATGATGATCTTTAGTGGCACAGAGTATGACAGCAGCATCTTATGAATCCTTTCTATGAGACAATTGCATGTAATCAATGTGTTATGTGCAGTACACTTTTGTAAAGAATCTTCTTTCTGTCACCACAATTGACATTTATTTCATCCTCATTTTTCTGTTTTCAGGTTGTGGGCATAAAACACATGATGCGAAGGCCTGTTCTGAGCAGAGTGAACCTGTGCAAGAAGGATCCCAGGATAGTGTTTCTAAGACAGCTTTAGCAACTCAGAGGACCCCTCTCTGTGGGAGGTGTTTCTCTGTGATAAAAGATATTCTGCACCTGACTGAGTCACAAGCAGCATTCTTTGAGCAGAAAGCATTCTTCAGTGATGCATGTGTGAAAGACTTCTGTTTCAGTGCAAACCCTCACCAGCAACACAGAGATGCCAATGGAGAGAAGCCCTGGAAGGAAGCTGTGGGCCAGGCCTCATTTTTGACCAGGTTCAGCTTCTATTTATCAGGGGTGTCTCCAACAAATATGGAGGTTGGGACACACTTACCAGACCTCTAAGGTTTTCTTCAGGCCCAGACCACTGTCAACACTGAGGAGCCACACAATCGTGAGATTTCAGAGGAATTTCTCAATAGAAGGCATCACCAATGGGATAAATGTGAAAAAGCTGCCTGACACAAACAGACTCTTGTTCAACATCAGGGTATCTGCTCTGAAGTAGTGAATTTTGAGTGTACTACATGTGGGAAAGTTTTTAGATGTATCTTAAATCTCAATAGACTTAGGACAGTTCACACTGGAGAAAAGTACTATGAGTGTACTGATTGTGAGAAGCTGTTTAATCAAAGGTCTTTCCTCATTAAACACCACAGAGTTCACACAGGAGAAAAACCTTTCCAATGCAGTGAATGTAGAAAATCATTTAGGCAGAGTTATCACCTCTTATGCAACAAGAGAGTTCACACTGGGGGAAAGTCATATCAATGTAGTGATTGTGGGAAGTGCCTCTGTAAAAGCTCTCACCTCATCGAACACGTCAAAGTTCACACTGATGAAAGACCATATAAGTGTAGTGAATGTGAGAAATCATTTAGGCATAAATGTTTTTTCCAAATTCATCAGAGAATTCACACTGGAGAAAAGCCCTATGAGTGTAGTGACGGTGGAAAGTCATTCAGGCACTTCTCCACTCTCACACAGCACAAGAGAGTTCACATTGGAGAAAAGCTTTATGAGTGTAGTGAATGTGGGAAATCATTTAAGCAAAAGTCTACTTTGACAATACATCAGAGAATTCACACTGGAGAAAAGTCCTATGAGTGTAGTGATTGTGGGAAGTCCTTCAGTCAAAAATCTCAACTCATTCAACACCACATAGTTCACACTGGAGAAAGGCCACATTAATGTAGTGACGGTGGGAAGTCCTTCAATCATAGTTTTGCCCTCACTGCACACCAGAGACTTCACACTAGTGAAAAACATTATAAGTGTAGTGAATGTGGACAATCATTTAGACAAGAATCTATCTCACAAAACATCAGAAGACTCACATGTGTTAAAAACCATAAGAGTGTAATGATTGTGGAAAGTCATTCTGGCACACGTGCACTCTCAGCAAGCACCAGAGTGTTCACACTGGAGAAAAGCCATATGAGTGTAGTGATTGTGGGAATTCCTTCAGCAGAAGCTCTAATCTCATCCAACTTAACAGAGTTCACACTGCAAAAGAACCTCATGAGCATATGAGATGTGACAAATCTTTTTCCTACAAATCTGTCCTCTTTCAATTCATGATAGTTCACATTGAAGAAAAGGTTTAAATTTTCAGGAAATTTTCTTACTGAGAATAACAACAACAAAGGACAAGACTTTATCCCCACTTACATGAATAAAAACCCATTTTATCAGAACACTTGAGGCCCAGTGCATGAAATTCATGCATGGAGGGGACTGTCCCTCAGCCCAGCCTGCACCCTCTCAAATATGGAACCCCCAGAGGGATGTTCAACTGCTCAATTAGGCCCAATCAGTTGGGACTGAATGGGCAGTTGAATAACCCTCTTACAATCCAGGACTGTTGGCTCCCAACCACTCACCTGCCTGTCTGCCTGCATGATTATCTCTAACCGCTTGTGCCTTCTAGCCTGTTCACACCCTAACCACCCCCTTGGCAGCCTGATTAATGCCTAATTACTCCCCTGTCATCCCGATTGCTCCTAACTGCCCTCCCCTGCTGACCTGGTCCCTCCTCCCCCAACTGCCCATCCCTACATTCCTGGTCACCCCAAACTGCACACCCATGGTGGCCTGGTCAACACAAATGCCCTCCCATGCAGGCCTGTTTGACCCCAATTGCCCTTCCCTGCAGGCCTAGTCCCTCCCTACTGCCCTCCTCTGCTGGCATGGTCACCCCCACCTGCCCTCCTATGCATGCCTGGTACTTCCAAAATGCCCTCCCCTGCAGGCCTGATCATCTCCAACTGCCCTACCTTTCAGGCTTGTTCCCTCCTAACTGCCCTCCCATGCTAGACTGATCACCCACAACTACCTTCTCCTTCCAGCCATCTGTAGTGGCCATCTTTGACCACATGGGGGCAGCCATCTTGTGTGTTGGAGTGATAGTCAGTTTGAATATTATTCTTATTTGATAGGATACACTCTGCTAGATTCCTCATACATTTCTGGCATAAGTCATGCTTTCAGAACCTGCATCACACTTGCTAACCTACTAAAGCCTACTATCTGATAAATGTCAATGCAAATGTTTGTGTGAGAGCTATTTCACCTGTACCACCTGGCTTACCTGAAGAGTGTGCATCAGTCACAACCCCTGCATGTGGTGTGGAGTTTCTTCCCTTTCCGAGTCCCACACGGAAAGCAACAGGTTCCTGAGTGGAGGAGCTGGGGATTAAGAAATTAGAGAAAGAAAGAGACAAGCGACAGAAATAGATTCAAGCTGGGTGCCAGGTGGTTTCCTGTCCTCTGATAGAGAGACAGTGACCCTCACCTCAGACAACACAGCATATTTATTGGTTTCCAAAAGGGATTTTATGATCAAAAGGATTTTCAGGTGTGTCCAAATCCTATTCACCAGGATCTGGGTAAGATCCTTATTTTTTGGTACAAGATTTAGCATATCAAGACCTGGGTGGGTCAAGGTTCTTTTTGTTCCTCGTTCCAAGCACATGGATAAAGATAAGGAATCAGTACTGATAACAGGATTCTGCCAGTGCCCTTGGGCTCAGCTGATTAAAAGAGTGTCCATGTGCCTTCCCAGACAGCTCTCTACACCTGCATATTCTGGGGTTGTGCTTGAGAAAATTATGTATTTTCAGAGCTCTTGAAAATTCCTTTCTGACTAGAGAATTGACCTGACCCAGGTTTTGTCCAGAGCTCCCCTTCTCAGCTAAGAAGTGGTACTTCTTTCAGGGACATTGTGCTCCTTACATTATGCGGTGATGTATTGTTTCAGGTTCCAATTCATCAACTTGCAAATGTCTTGCTATCCTTTGCTGTAGTTTATGATCATATGGAAAGATTTTTTTTCTTTAATTTTGTTGGTTCTATTCATCCCATGGGATCATTGAAAAGAAAGAAGTGATCTTTCAGCATGGAGAGGTGAGCTGATATGCTGGGGTCTCAGACTTTCTGTGCTTTGGAAGGCACAGGTTGATGGGAGAAAATCACTCTTTGTTCAATATTGGCTGATTTTGTATTACTGAGAAAAGTTTTGAGAGTAAATGAGCATGTCTTTGTGGCTATAAAATTATATCTGGCACTTCTTTTTTTGTGTGTGTGGAGGTCAATAGTTGCCATGAACAGGTGGCCTTTATTGTGCTTCTGTGAACAATATGAATTACATTCTGTATTCACAGTATTATGTGTCAGCAATGTTTAGAGGAACTACTCTCCACGTGCTCCAAAAGGCCATGTATCATGATATATGATATTTCACAGGCTGGTGTCATTTGTTTTAAAGCCCAAATTAGCATTGGGACAGAAACACTGATTTTACAGTCATGGCAGACAGTGCAGTTAAATTATATAGAAAGTGCTTCTTCTAGATCCTAATTTTTCCAGGGCCTGTGGCCTGTTTGGACTTTGAGGACATTCTGAGGACTTCCATCACTATTTCCTGTAGCTGGAGTCACTGGCAGACAAAATAACCTCATGCGTTTGTGGATTCCATTGTTCCCTCTAGGGAGGTCACCTCAAGGTTGTTGCTCAACAGGCAAGAACTCAAAGCTAGAGGATGGATAATCCTGTAATCATCCCCAGGATGTGTCTTTTGTAACCAGTCAGCATTCCTGTTGATTCCAATGGCAATACTCTACACTGCTTGCCAAGATTCGCTGCCACTGAGGCAAGGTTGGTCTTCCCAGGAAATGAGAACTGACATGCTACAGAAAGCACCTTTCTAATGTGTGCTATTTGGTGAGCTCTGACCAAAAGATAAAGCTGTGAAACTGTCACACGTGACATAAACTCACCTCTAGCTCATGCAAAGGGTGGCACTATAATAGGCTCACAGTTGTAAGTTCGGATTTTATTTTTAAAAATATTTTAGAAAATAATTTTATTCTCTTTTTGAATGGGAGAGAAAGCGGCTGGAAGAAAGAGATTAACATAGATCTGCTGTCTCCTTCACGCTCCTTACTGGAATACTTTGGGGGATGTACACTGACCTCGAACCAAACCAGAGACTTTTCTCTGAAAGAAATGACATCCAACCAACTGAGGATTCTGGCTTGGCCAGAGTTTGTTTCTGAATTATTATTATTAATTATTGTATTATTTTCCATACCAACAATTCTAAACCTTTTTTTGCCACATCCTGTATTTTCCTACAGCCATGTTGTAATCTCTTTCTGCCTTTCTTGGCTCTCCATGCACTCATGGATTTTCTATTTTTTAGAATAGAATAGTTTATACTGTTCCTAATTTTATAGACACTATTTGATGTGTACTTTTAAATAAATGCTGGTTTCTTCCATTCTACACAGTAATTTTGAGATTCAATACAAATGCTTATGTGAAGAGTGATTTTTTTATTTATTTTATTTTTTATTTTATTTTTTTAAATTAAGGTATTATATGTGTACATATCTTACCATTGCCCCCTCCCACCTCCCATTCATGCCCTCCCTCCCTAGAGTTCTGTGTTCGTTGGTTGTACTTATATTCATGCATACCAGTCCTTCGGTTGTTCTCTTATCTCCCCCCAGGTCTCCTTCCCCTCCCTGCTGTCATTTGACATTCTGCTTGTTTTATGGTGACTATCTCAGGACCACACAAATAGAGTCTGCTCCTCCTCTGGTTCTCACCACCCCTCCCCCTGGGTCCCTCTGCTTCCCCTGGGACACACGGCTCTCCTGGTGCACACGGCCCCCTGGGACACATGATTTTTTCTATTGCTGAGTAGTACAGGATTCTGTACTACTTTATCTGTTGATCTCTGTTGTTTGTTATTTCCAGGTTTCGGGTATTATAAATAAATCTTTTGGGAATATTTTAATTCAATTCTCTATATAGACATACGTTTTACTTATCAAACTGTTGTGTAGGTGAATGTTTTACATTTAAGATATGCAAACATGTGAGTCAAAATGGTCATTCCCTTTGTCTTCCCCCTAACCCACATTATATGAAAATTCCAATTTTTCTGCTACCCTGCAAGGATATACAATGGATAACCTTTTCAAATAGTAATCCTGGAAATGCATATAATGTTAACTTGCTTTTGTTTTAATTTCATCTAATGAGAAAATTTTTATGGTCAACATTTGTTTTTATCTGTTTTGTTTAAATGTCTGCTGAGAATCTTATGCAAATTGTTTAAATTCCAGCAAAGGGCACATGCCTGGGTTGTGGGTACAAACCCCAGGAGGGGGCTTTCAGGAGGCAGCTGATCAATGATTGTCATCATTGATGTTCCTATCTCTCACCCCTCCCTTTCTCTATGAAATATATATATTTCAGAGAGTAATATTTTTAAAAGGGTAAATTAGTATGACTCAGTATTTGTGGGGTCCCAAATGTTTCATGCTTTCAAAAGCATATAAGAATGGCAGAAATTCACTCTTTGTCCAATATTGGGTTATTTTGCATTGCTGACCAAGGCCTTGAAAGAAAGTCCGCATGACTTTGTGGTTCTAATTTGCAGTCTGGTACCTCTATTATTGGTGAGTTCAATGGTCTCCCAAAATAGGAGTCCTTTGTTGGGCCTCTGTGAACAATATGAATTATATTCTCTGTTCACAGTAAGTATTACATAATTCTCAGCAATGTTTAGGGGAACTCCACCATATTGTAAAGGAGCCATGTGCCATTAAGTATGAAATTTCATATGCTGGTATCATTTGTTGTAAGACTCTGCAATTTAAATGGAACCACCATTCAGATAGAAGCACTGTATTCATAGAGAGTAAGAAAGACTGCAGTAAATTGGAGTAAAAAAATGCCTCGTCTAAACATTTCCCACAAATAATCAAAGGTCTGTGGCTTGTGTGATGTTTGCTTATCGACATTCTCAGGGCCTCCCTAACTATTTTATGTGGCTGAAGACATTGGCAGACAAAATAAACACAAGGTTGTTTTTTGAGTCCGCTGACCCATCTAGGGTGGTTATCTCAAGGTTTTCTCAACTGGAAAGACCTCAGAACTGAGGAAGGATAATCCTATAATCAGTCCTAGGTTGTATTTTTTGTGATTTGTCAGCATTCCTGTGGATTTTGATGGTAATATTCTTCACTGATTGCCAATATTTGCTTCCCTGAGGTAAGGCTTGTCTTTCCAGGAAATTAGGAGATAGATGGTATAGCCCAAATAGGATTGTAGTAACAAGATAGAGATATCCAGGTCTTTATGGGAAGAGTTTCTTAAGGATTTATTAAGCACTAGAGGCCCAGTGCATAAAAAATCCATGCACTGGAGTGGGAGTATCCCTCAGCCTGGCCTGCCCCTTCTCACAGACCTGGAGCCCTCAGGGGTCAGTGATCAGGGAAATGCTAGCAGTGGATGCCTCGTCCGGCTATGGTTTCCTGAGCCTCGGGCAGACTTGAGGGGCTGGACAGCCACCATCTGAGGCTTAGGCACCTTGGGAAGACCCTTGGCGATTGGGGGACTGAGGGGACTGGGGGACTCCAGAGGCAGGCATGTGCCTGCCACCCCAGCAGGGCTGAGGGGACTGGGTGCCACCATCTTGTGGCTGTGGGTACAGCCATCTTTGAGAGCAGGGCAGTCAATTAACATATTCCATACCAATTAGCTGTGGGACAGTAGATTAGCATATCTTCTCTCTTTTTTTTGAGGGCAGGACAGCAGATTAGCATATTCCCTCCTTATTGGCTGTGGTGCCACCATATTTTAGGGCAGGCAGTCAATTAACATATTCTCTCTTTTTAGATAGGATATATATAACTGACACGAAACAAAATGCTCTTTTCTAATGTGTACTATTTGGGGAGCTTGGACTTATGAATACAGAAGTGACACCGTTGCATCTATATTAATAAAAGGGTAATATGCTAATTAAACAGAATAGATAGGAAGTCTTCTGGACATTCTTCTTGACCAAGCCGGGGGGCATGTCTAGCCTGCAAACTGCATGTAGCCCCTTGCCCATTCCACCCCCAACCCCCAGTGGGGACTCCCAACCCGATCAATACTAATAAAAAGGTAATATGCTAATTAGACCGGATAGATCGGATGTCTTCCAGACATCCTTCCTGACAAATCCAGGGGCACAGGTGGCCTGGAAGCAGCCTGTGGCCCATTGCCCAGGCCGTCCTGCCTGGGGACCCTCACCTCGATTGGGGGCATGGCCATCCTGCAAACTCTTGGTAGCCTCAAGCCCAGTCCATCTTACCCCCCCCCCCCCAGTGGGGACCTACACAGTGATTGAGGGCATGGCCAGCCTGCAAACTGTTCAAAGCCCCTTGCCCAGGCTGTCCCCTTCCCAGCAGGTACCCCCACCCAACTGAGAGCACAGCCAGTCTGAAAACTCCACATCTGCTCACCCCAGCCAGCCCTGCCCCCAGCGGGGTCCCCCATCTCATTTTGGGGCCCCCTTCAGGGGATGCCAGCTGGTCCCCACCCATACACCAGGCCTTTATGCAATATAATAAAAGGATAATATGCAAATTGACCCTAATGGCAAAACAAACAGAATGACCAGTGGGCCAGTCAGTATGAGGTACACTGACCACCTCTTGGGACCTTTCATGGCCAGCAGGCTCCAATCACCTGATGGCCACCTATGGTGAGTGTGGGGCCAGTGAATGGGTGGAAACAGCCGACCTCCCCTGGTTGTCAGGCATGGATCACCCAATGGTGAAAGGGGACCTGGGGTTTGATGGCAGCTCGGTAAGGTGGCTCTGATTGCAGGACATGCCTAGGTATTATATCCACATATGAATTTTGGGTGCCAGGCCACTAGTCCTATATTATATCCTATATAATAAAAGGGTAATATGCAATAGATGACTCAGCAGAACAACTGGTCGTTATGATGCATACTGATCAGCAGGGGGCAGATGCTCAACTCAGGAACTTCCCCGTGTGGTCAGTGTGCTCCAACAGGGGGAGCTCCACTCAGACAGAAGCTGGACTGATGGTTAGCTAGTGCAGTGGAAGTGACAGGAGTTTCTCTTGCCTGCACTGCAATGCTAAGGATGTCCAACTGACCAATTAAGCCATCAGTTGGACATCCCTTAAGGCTCCCAGACTGCAAAAGGGTGCAGGCCTGGCTGAGAGACTCCCCACCCACGAGTGCACAAATGTTGTGCACCGGGCCTCTAGTGTGAAATAAATGTATACAGCTTACAGCAAAATGATGTGAGTATGCAAAACACAGATTTTATTCTCTTTCTTAAAATAAGATTTTTATAAATTTAAAATATTTTATTGACATTTTAGAAAGAGAGGAAGGGAGAGAGAGAAAAATATGGCGATATGTGAGAGAAACATTGAATTGCTGCCTCCTGCATGTCACCTACAGGGCATCCATGCAGGCGTGTGCCCTGACCTGGAATGAAACCAGTGACCTTTCAGGGCAAGATATAGTGCAAAATTAAAGAAAGCACAATGGTAAATTAAGAGCTTATTCTTGTATTGTTATTTATTATTATATTAATTTCCATAGCAACAACTCTAAACCTACTTACAACATTGTATATATATGTCCTTCCATTTTATATTTTCTTGTTCTGCCTTTCCCAGCCCTCCACGCAGACATTGATTTTCCTTCTTTTATAAGATAGGTTTATATTTTTCATAATTTTATAAGTAGTATAAGACGTGTATTCTTTAAAACATATTGGTAACTTCAGGAGACACAACAAGATGGCGGCAGAGGTAAAAGCCTAACTGCAGCTGCACTCAACAATTTCAAAAAATACAACTAAAATATAGAGCGGACACTATCCAGAACTATAGGAAAGTTGACTGACTGGGAATTCTACAACCAGAAGGAAAGAGAAAACCAGAAGGAAAACCAGAGGAGCTGTAAAAGCCTAAGGTACGGAGGAGGCACGGCGCGCGCGGGGAGAGGACAGAGCCGGAGAGGAGGGGTGGCTGAGTGCCTGGCTGGCGTTCCCTAGCGGGAAGGAGATAAAAGCTCCGGACCATGCTGAACCCCAACTCCGACTGCACTGAACCCCAGTTCTGGGCGAGACCCTGGGGTCCAGGCTCATACAGAGGGAAACTGGGCTGTAAGGCGGAAGCTCAGCGGAGTGGAGGCAAAAGGCAGAGCCCCAGAGTCGCGCACATTGCGCGCACAGAGGACAGACTGTTGTTTGGGCCGCGAGATTGCCCTAGCAGGAAGGAGACATAAGCTCCGGACTGTTCTTAACCCCACTTCCAACTGCTCTGAACCCCAGTTGTGGGCTTGTTGGGGGAGAGACTACACTGTCTGGTAGCGGGCGAAGCTCTAGGGTGCCTTTCTCTCAGAGGTGCTTGCAGCAAGTACCAAAGGACACTGAGGAACACTGAGACTCAGGAACCTCCGAGGGCGGGGCTAACCGGAAGCCAAAGCTGTAGGCTCCACCCTGAAACTCCGCCCCTTCCAAGCTGAACTCAGGGAGGCTTTTGCAGGTTCCCAAGTCTAGTGGAATAAGGTTGTCTCCTGGCATAGACACAGCTGATCCTCCCAACCTACCAACTCAGGGAAGCAGCGAAAATGCCGAAACGAGGAAACAGATCACAAACAAAAGAAATGGAGGACAAAAAGCGACTGGATATAGAGTTCAAAACCACGCTTATAAGGTTGTTCAACAATCTCTTAGAAAAGGCTGATAAAATAAATGAGACCTATGAGGATATGAAAAGGGATCAACTAGAAATAAAGAATACATTCTCTGAAATAAAAAATATTATACAGAGTCCTAAAAACAGATTGGAAGATTGCAAGAATCAAGTCCAATATTTGGAACACAAAGAGCCAGAGGACACTCCTCTGCAGAAGCAAGAAGACAAGAGAATCCAGAAAGTTGAAGATGGTGTGAGAAACCTCTGGGACAACTTCAAGCGAACCAACATCAGAATTATGGGCATCCCAGAAGATGACAGAGAGCAAGATACCGAAAACATATTGAAAGAAATAGTGACAGAAAACTTCCCCTACCTGGGGAAAGAAATAGACTTACACGTACAGGAAGCACACAGAACCCCAAACAAAAGGAATCCAAAGAGAACCACACCAAGACATATCATAATTAAAATTCCAAGAGCTAAAGACAAAGAGAGAATATCAAAAGCAGCAAGACAAAAGCAGGTAGTTACCTACAAAGGGGCACCCATACGACTGTCAGCTGATTTCTCAACAGAAACCATGCAGGCCAGATGGGAATGGCAAGAAATATTCAAGGTGATGAATAACAAGAACCTACAGCCAAAAATACTCTACCCAGCAAAGCTATCACTCAGAATTGAAGGCCAGATAAAGAGCTTCACAAATAAATTTAAGCTAAAGGAATTCATCACTGCCAAGCCAGAATTATATGAATTGCTGAAAGGGGTTCTTTAGGAAGAGGAAGAAAATAAAGATAAAAATATGAACAAACACGTAACTATCAACAAGTGAGTCTGAAAACCAAGGGAAGTAAAAATCATGATGAGCAATATTAACTGGTGAATATAATAGAATCAGAGGTATGGAAGGGGAGTGGACTGATGATTCTCGGGTAAATGGGGAGTGGAGCGGGGCTGGAAGAGACTGAACATAAACTGCACCTATGGATGAGGACAATGGGGGATGGGGAAAGGGCAGAGAATTGAATGGAAACTTGGTGTAGGGGAGCAATTAGGGAGGGGAATGAGGAACATTTGTAATCATATGAACAATAAAGATTTAGTTTTAAAAAAAAAAGAAACCTAAAAATCTATTAAAAGTAACTATTTAAAGCCCAGAATGTGTGGCTCAGTTGGCTGAGCACTGTCCCATGCACTAGGAGGTTACCAATTCAATTCATGGTCAGAGCATATGCCAGGGTTTCAGGCTCAGTCCCCACTAGGCAGCATGCAGGAGGCAGCCAATCAATGTTTCTCTCTCTTCAATGTTTCTATATCTCTCCCTCTCCCTTCCTCTCTCTGAAATCAATAATATATATTTTTTAAAGTAACTGTTTAAAAGATTACTTAATAAAGTTACCTTTCGCACACACAAAAAAATAAAACATATTGGTAACTTCAATGCCACAGTTATTTTGAGATTCAATACTAATGCTTATATGAATAGTTAATTATTTATTACTAGAGGCCTGGTGTGTGAAAGTGCATGCACTGGAGGGGGGTCCCTCAGCCCGGCCTGCCTCCTCTCACAGTCTAGGAGCCCCTCAGAGGTAAGAGGTGACCCAGCAATCAGGGAAAGGTGGTGCCCCATCACACCTCTGCTGCTGCCACTCTGGTGGCCCAATCCTCGGCCGGCTCTGGTTACCTGAGCCTCGGGCGACCCTGGGAAGCTGGGCAGCTGCCATCCAAGGCTTGCCTGTGCCTCAGGCCAGCCTTGGGCACCTGAGCAGCCACCATCCCACCTATTCCTACTCCTTGGGCTGGCCCTGGTTGGCTGGGGGCTCAGGGGACAGGACTCTGGAGGCAGGCACATGGAGCAGGGCCCTCTTGGTAGTGGGCCTGGTCATTCGAGCACCTGCTGCCCCATCGAGGCAGAGGGGACAGGGGACCACCATTTTGTGGCTGTGGGTGCCACCATCATTGCAATGGTGTGAGGGTCAATTAGCATGTTCCCTCTTTATTAGATGGGATTGCTCAGTAGTATTGTGTTCTGTGAATTACTGCTTTATCTATTGATCTCTCTATGGTTTTAGGTATTTCCAGGTTTGGGTTTTTGTAAATAAATTAGCTAAAAAATACTGTGTTCAATTCTTTGTACAAATGTATGTTTTTCTTATCTGTTACAGTATAGCTAAGTATTTTATTTTTTTAAAATGTGCAGAACTGTGATCTAAAATGGTCATTTCCTTTGCCTTCCCAGCCACCAACAGTAATGAAAATTCTAGGTTTGCTTTATCCCTGTGAGTACATGCAATATTTAATATTTTTAAGTTTTAGGACTGGAAATTGTAAAGGAAGAGTTTATTCTTGTATTGTCATTTATTTAGTACTAGCTGTACCCAGCCACGCATTGCTGTGGCTCAGTCTGGTTAAGTGGAAAAGAGAAAGTGCATGTTTCTAATATGTTTAATTTCACAATGCTTGTGGGTATACAATGTTTTTTGTTGTCCCATTGTCTGTGCAGATACAGATTGCCTGGTTTGCCAACTATAAGACAGGCAACATATAATTGTCCATGTGAGAAGCAATCCATGTCGAGATCTAAACTGCACAATTCTAAAGTTTGGCCCTGAGCTTTGTTGATGGTGATTGCAAACACCAATCAAATTGGGAATTGCAATCTCTTAAATTGAAATGGCATATCCATAGGAATCATAGGAATGAGGACATCTTTACCTTTGAAAGGTCCTGTCAAGACTGTTGCTTCTACGATATTGCTCATTTTTTTCTGCAAGTCGCGTGCCATTGCAAAGCTTTGTCTGGTTGATATCTCACAACATGATAACTGCACGCCGATTTTTCAGTTGTAGTATGTGTGGTGGCATCCCTAGCAGATCGAGTGAATTCAAAAATTCTGATGGTAATTAACCGCCTCATCTGCTTCCACAAGTGTTGACGGACTAGCATGTGACTGCCTCTCTTTGAATGTTAGATTGAATAATATTAAGTTCGTAGACATCTTTGTTCTTGGCTGCAAGAATAGCTCATTCACTCAGCCAATTGTGATTCTTATAATTGGTTTGAATATTGGGAAATACTTTTTCAACCAATTCTTCTTTTGACATCAGTAAATTGCCTCAGGTTGGCCTATAATGTTTGAGTTTTTTAGTTCATGCAGAAAAGATTTCATAACATGAGTTCAAATATTTTGAGGGAACATTTATTAAAGATGGAATTAATGAAATTCTAGTGCTTAGGAACGAACAAGGAACAGCAGAGACTAGGTGGGGCTCCTTTGGGTCTCTAAAAACACTACTGTGAGGTCATTGGAGAATCAGAGAAAAGAAGTCCTTGAGCACAGGTTCAGGGGCTTAGCCAGAATGGACTGTCACTGCTCATTGCTGCCTCAGTTTCTAGTTAAGCAGGATCCTTTAAAAGCTTATGAAAGTCTGGCTGTTGTGCTTCAATGGTTGAGCATTGACCTATGAAACTGGAGGTCATGGCTGCATTCCCAGTCAGGACACATGCTCAGGTGGTGGCTGGATCCCCATTGTGAGGCATGCAGGAGGGAGCCTGTCAGGGATTCTCTCTCATCATTGATGTTTATATCCCTCACTCCTCCCTTCCTCTCTGAAATAAATATATATTTTTGAATGTATGTTTTAAATAAATTATACTTACATCTGAGTTTAAAAAATGATTTAAACTTGCCACTTCCCCATTATTTTACTATTTCATTATGAAAGTTCTTGAGCATGTTTATACCTATTGGATCAATAAGTTGGAAATACAATATAATGATTTAATACTGAAATATCTCATCAGACCATATTCAGTACTATCACTTTGGAAGTTTGAAAGTGACAATGAGAGTATTTACACCAGAAAAACTAACAAATACTACAAATCTTGACTTCACTTAAGAATGTTAAAAAAAATTGACAGTTCCAAATAATTTTATTTTGAGAGTTTTTGAGCATATTTGTTGCTATTGTATAAGCATGTTGCAAGTAAAATATGATGTGCTATTGATATATCTTAATAATGTTCAGTGCCATCATTTTAATAGTTTGCAACTGACAATGATGAGAATATTTACACAAGGAAGAGTAACAAATATTACAAATCTAGACTTCACTTAATGTATTATTCAATTCTTAAACTTAAAAAAGGGTTCTGGAGAATGTAAACAATGCAGATTAAATGTATAAGTATGCTGCAAGTTGGCTTAAGTTGAAAATAGGGAGGATAAAAATGAAGAAGTTCCTTCCAGTATTCAAAACCAATGGTTCCATATGGCAAAGAAGTCACTTGAGTCACTGACAAATGAGTGAAATTCAAACATATGTCTTAGATGCTACACAGTCTTCCTTCAGGTTAAAATAATGAAATTATTTAAAGAATTTGGAAAACATTATGAGCTGACTTTTTTTTTTTTTAACAAAGGAGATAAAGACAGTGTAAATAAATGTGTGAAAAACTGTTCACCATCAAAAACTCTTAGGTAAATAGAATTCGGACAAAAGTGAGTTAACACTAGACTCAATTCTGGGTGCTCTTAAAAAAAATTAACCATTGCATGTGCTAGCAGAGTTACATAAAACTGGATTTATTTTATACTGTGGGTTTGTGGAGGAAAAAAGCAATGACTATTTTGGGTCACATTTTCACATATCATAACGTGTGAAACATTCACCTACACAACAACAGTTTGATAAGTAAAACATATACATAGAGATAACTGAACACAAATATTCCGAGAACACGTTTCAGCCAGGGGGTAGGGGTGAAATAGCTTCTGCACAAATACTCCCAGTGATATATCAATAGGCTTGTAGGCAATGCAGATTCCTAAAGCCCCTCCTGTACCTGAAACTTATGAGGGTATGTGCTGACAAAAAGGGGCTTATATTCAGGTAAATGGGTCTGAAACCTTCTCCTTCAGTGTTGTTATCCTAAGTGAGAAAGATAAAAATACTCCCTGAACATTTAAAGCCTTTATCCTGTGCAAACTCTATGGTGTTTAATGAGGTTAGAGATATCACTGAAGTACTTTCCACAATCACTACACTCCTAAGGCTTTTCTCCAGTGTGAACTCTGTAGTGCTGAATGAGGGTGAGGGTAACTTTTTGTCCCACAGTCACTACACTGATATGGCTTTCCCCCCATATGATTTCAGTGGTATTGAATGCTGGTGAGGATTTTCATTCAAAAAGAAGGCTTTCACACACGAATCCCCAAAGAATGCTTTCTGTATAACAAATTCTGCTTGTAACTAAGTCAGGTGCAGGGAATATTTTAACAATGCAAAACAATGCTTACACAGAAGGGCCTTCTGGCTTGCTGGAGCTGTCTTAGAAGCCCTGATCTGTGCCTCTACTTCCACAGATACACTGCTCAGAAGTTGCCATCCTTTTTTCCATTGTATGACAAAAACCTAATAAGGAAATGAATGTTGTCAATGGTACCATGGGGATGATCTGATACAAAATTGTATTCTACATAATACACTGTTTCCATGCAATTGTCTGAAAATAAGTGGCATGCAGGGAAGATTAATAAGAGGTTCCAGTGTCCCCAGGTCCAAGGACTAGAACAGATGTAAGACAGTACCAGGACACCACAATTTCAGAGGTCATAATTTCAGGCAGACAGGCAGAGTGGTTAGGGGCAATCAGGCAGGCAGGTGAGCGGTTAGCAGCCAGCAGTCCCAGATTGAAACAGGGATGCTTGACCACCAGTTTAGGCCCAATTAGAACTTACTGGCAGCGAGACACCCTTCAAGGGGTACCGGATTGTGAGCGTGCAGGCTGACTGAGGGACCCACCCCCTCAACCCTGCCCCATGCACACATTTCATGAATTGGGCCTCTAGTAAAACATAATCATTTGCTACTGAAATATCTTATCATATCCTTGTTCAGTGCCATCATTTGGGCAGTTTAAAACTAACCACAATGAGGGTATTTACATGAGGGAAATTAACAAAGATTATGAACTTAGACTTCATTTAATGTATTATTAAATGCTTAGACTTATAAGAGTGGTGTAGAATGTTAACCATGCATGTCAAACCTGAAAGTATAAGGTACATATGGGTTTAAATTGTACATAGAATAAAAATTGAGAAAACCAGTTTTTCCGTAGAGTATTCAAAACCTATAGTTCCATTTAGCAAAGAAGTCAGTTGAGTTATAGAGGAATGAGTGAAATTCAAATATATATCTCAGATTGTGAACTGTCCTCATATTGGTTACATAAATTATTTTAAAATAGGCAAAAATTCTGAGCCAACATTTTAACAAAGAAGATAAAGACAATATAAATAAATGTATGAAACAATGTTCACCATAAAAAAATTCTTATGGAATAGAAGTAAAACAAAAGCAATGCCACATATAGGCAATTCTAGGCCTTCTATCTACACTAAAAAGATAAAACATACAAACTGACCACCACTCTGCTATACCCACCAGCTAATCAGGAGTGAGTATTCAAATCAGGACAAAGATGGCCAATACCCAGCTGCAACAGGACACCTGCTATGAGAGGGCGGTGGGGGTGGGGGTGGGGGTATGTAGGGGGGCGCTGGGGTGAGGGGTAAAGGGATCTAGAGAAGCATCATTCTGGCACAGATGAAGACAGTAGAGAAGATGGCAGACTCCAGCCAGACTCTGCAGCAAAGAAGAAGGCAGACCCTGGCTGGAGTCTGCAGCAAAGGTGGCAGACAAAATATCTGTGGCTTATACTGCATATAAGCAAAGAAGCAAAGGCCTGGTCCCAGAGGGAAAGTGGTATTGGAAGCCAAAGGAAGGAAGGTCTATTGCACAAATCTCTTCATGCAACCTGCCTCTAGTTTAAGAAGATTAACCATCACATGTGATGCCAGAGTTGAACAAAACATTGGAGTGAATTTTTATATACTGTGCCTGGGTGAAGGCAAAGTGCATGAGCATTTTAGATCACAGTTCTGCAAATGTTAAAATGTGAAACATAAGCCCTAGCCAGTGTGACTCAGTGAATAAAGCATCAGCCTGAGGAATCAAGAGTCCTGGTATCAATTCCAGTTAAGTGCACATGCCACTTGCTCCCCAGTGGGAGGAGTGCATAAAGCAGCCAATCAATGAGTTTCTCTCATTATTGATGTTTCTCTCTTTCTCCCTCTCTCGTCCTCTCTGAAATCAATAAAAAATATACATATATAAAAGGTTTTTAAAAAAATGTAAAACATTACCTAGACTGCAAATGTTTGATTAGTAAAGATCTATAACAATAACTGAACACAAATATTCCAGATTTATTTATAATACCCCAAATCTGGAACTAACCAATTTTATAGAGGTAAATAAGTGGTTATCAATAGAATACAATACTACTCAGCAACAAAACAAGTTCAATATTCACATAAGCATTTGCATTTGATCTAAAAATATCTGTGGCATTAAGGAAATCAATATTTGTAAAAAAGCATACAGCATTTCCTGTGAGGAACAGCTTTGCCTCAATGGCAACAAATCGTGCCAAGCAGTGAACACTACTGCCATGGAATCAACAGGAATGCTTACTGGTTACAAAAGACACTGATTACAGGATTATCCTTCCTCCAGTATTGAGTTCTTATATATTGAGAAATGACCTTGAGGGGAACACCTTATAGAAACCAGGGGAATCCTCAAAACAAATGATTTTCTCTGCCAATGACTTCAGCTACAGGAAAAGTTTTGGAGGTGCTGAGAATGTCTGTACACAAAGGACACAACCCATAGGCCCAGGAATATTTTTGGATTTACGTTCAAGAGATATTTTCTATCTAATTTACTGCAGTCTCTCCCATCACTATGGATATAGTGTTTCTGTCTCGATAGTAGTTTAACCAGAATCTTAAAACAAGTGTCACAAGACTATGAAATTTTGTACTTCATGGCACTTGGCTCCTTTGCAGTCCGTGGGAAGGAGTTCCCCTAAACACTGCTGATACATATGTAGCACATACTGTGAACAAAACATAACTCCGATTGTGAACAGAAGGAAAGCAAAATCCTCTTCTGGGTGACCACTGACCTCACCAGTAACCAAGGTACTGGGATGTAAATTAAAACTACAAAGCTTTGCTTTCTTTCTTACAAGGCCTTAGGCAGCAGGTTGTGGACAAAGAGTGATTTTCTGCCATCATGATTTCCCTTCAGAAGCAGTGAAGATTTGATGACCCCACAATATCTGTTCACATCTACGTGCTGAGAGATCACATCAGTGCTTTCAAATCATGGCATGCAATAAATAGAACCAACACAATGAGAGGTACGACAGAAAAAACACCTTTACTGAAATATCATGAACCAGAGCCTGTGTGGTTCAGATTAGTGAACTAGAACATAAGCCAACCATCACAGAACAATGTGAGAAGTACCTTAAGAGAAACTACTTTGCAGAAACCAAGATGGCGGCATAGGTAAATGCCTAACTGCAGCCTCACATAACAATTTCAAAAATATACAACTAAAATACAAAATGGACATTATCCAGACTACAGGAAAGTTGACTGACTGGAAATTCTACAACTAGAAGGAAAGAGAAAATCCGAAGGAAAATCAGAGGAGCCATAAAAGCCTAAGGTACGCAGACACGGTGTGCGCCTGGGGAGAGTACGGAGTCGGAGAGGAGGGGCGGCTGAGTGCTTGGCTGGAATTCCCTAGCAGGAAGGAGATAAAAGCTCTGGACTGTGCTGAACCCCAGTTCCAACAGAACTGAACCCCAGTTCTGGGAGAGACCATTGGAACTAGACTCATACAGAGGGAGTCTGGGCTGTAAGGCGGAAACTCAGGGGAGTGGTGAAAGGCAGAGCCCCGGCGTCGCGCACATTGCGCACAGAGGATGGACTATTGACTCTGCTGCTAGATTGCCCTAGCTGGAAAGAGACAAAAGCTCTGGACTGTGTTGAGCCCCAGTTACAACTGCACTGAACCCCAGTTCTAGGCCAGACCCTGGGGACCCAGGCTCATATGGAGGGAATCTGAGCTGAAAGGCAGAAACTCAGGGGAGCGGCGAAAGCAAGTCCTGGAGGTGTGCACATTGAGTGCAGAGAACGGACTGTTGAATGTGCTGCTGGATTGCCCTAGTGGGAAGGAGACAAAAGCTCCAGATTGCTCTGAACACCACTTCCAACCCACTTCCAACTGCACTGAACCCCAGTTCCGGACACATTGGGGGAGAGACTAGATGGGTAGTGGGTGAAACTCAAGGGCACCTTTCTTTCAGAGGTGGTTGCAGCGAGTACCAAAGGACAATGAGGAACTCAGACTCAGGAACCTCATAGGGCGGGGCTGACAGGAAGCCAAGGCTGTAGGCTCCACCATGAAACTTCGCCCCATCCAAGATGAACACAGAGGCTTTTGCAATTTTCCAAGTCTAGTCAAATAAGGCTGTCTCCTGGCATAGAAACAGCTGATCCACACAGCCAATTGGCCTGGAGGTCAGTTCCTCCCAGTGATACCAACAACAATCAAGACTTAAGTACAACAAGGCTGTACACACAGTCCACAAAAAGCTGCACCAAGTGTCCATCTTAGGTAACTGGGAGGCTGACCCACTGAACCATATAGGACACCTTAGCACACAAAGCCACCCTACCAACTCAGGGAAGCTGAAAAAAATGCCAAGACAAGGAAACAGGTCACAAACGAAAGAAATGAAGGACAAAAAGTGACTGGATATAGAGTTCAAAATCATGGTTATAAGGTTTTTTTTAAGAATTTCCTAGAAAAGGCAGATAAAGTAAACAAGACCTATGAGGATATGAAAAGGGATCAACTAGAAATAAAAAGGGATCAACCAGAAATAAAGAGTACATTGTCTGAAATAATATATATATATATATTATACAGAGTCCTAAAAACAGAATGGAAGATCGCAAGAATCAAGTCAAAGATTTGGAACATAAAGAGCCAGAAGACACGCCTCTGCAGAAGCAAGAAGACAAGAGAATCCAGAAAGTTGAAGATAATGTAAGAAATCTCTGGGACAACTTCAAGCGAGCCAACATCAGAATTATGGGGGTCCCAGAGGAAGAGAGAAAGATACTGAAAGAATATTGGAAGAAATAGTGTCAGAAAACTTCCCCGACCTGGTGAAAAAATTAAACTTACAAGTCCATGAAGCGCACAGAACCCCAAACAAAAAGAATCCAAAGAGAACCACACCAAGACACATCATAATTAAAATTACAAGAGCAAAACACAAAGAGAGAATATTAAAAGCAGCAAGACAAAAGCAGGTAGTTACCTATAAAGAAGCACCCATACGACTGTCAGCTGATTTCTCAACAGAAACCATGTAGGCCAAATGGGAATGGCAAGAAATATTCAAGGTGATGAATAACAAGAACCTACAGCCAAAAATACTCTACCCAGCAAAGCTATCACTCAGAATTAAAGGCTAGATAAAGAGCTTCACAAATAAATTTAAGCTAAAGGAGTTCATCACCGCCAAGCCAGAATTATATGAATTGCTAAAAGGGTTTCTTTAGGAAGAGGAAGAAAATAAAGATAAAAATTATGAACAACAAATACATAACTATCAACAAATGAATCTAAAAACCAAGGGAAGTAAAAATCAGGATGAACAACATTAACTGGTGAATATAATAGAATCAGAGGTATGGAGGGGGAGTGAACTGATGATTCTCAAGGAAAAGGGGATTGGGGGTGTGCAGGAAGAGACTGAACATAGACTGTGCCCCTATGGATGAGAACAATGGGGGGAGGGTGGCATAGGGTGGGGTGGGAACCTGGTGGAGGGGAGCAATGGAGGGGGAAAAATGAGGAGCATTTGTAATAATATGGACAATAAAGATTTATTTTAAAAAATTAAATTAAATATAAAAAAGAGAGAGACTACTTCTTTGCTGTAGATGGGTATTCTGGACAAATCCTGAGTCAGGGTCATTCCTGGTCAGAAAGGAAGGAATGAAGAACCTGCCAAGAGTTCAGAGTATCCCATTTTGTATTTATTTATGTATTTACTTATTTACAAATCTGTGACTTTAAATTTTGCCAGTTGTTCCTTTATTAAAAAGAACTGTATTTATTTCAGAGAGGGAGAAGTAGAGATAGGAACACCAATGATGAGAGGCAATCATTGATCAGCTGCCTCCTCCATGCACCCCACTGGGGATCAAACCCACAACCCCACCATGTGCTCTTGACTGAAATCAAAACCAGGACACTTCTATCTGCAGGCAAACACATTATCCACTGTGCCAAACTTCCTAGAGTATTGAGAATTTACTCAAGCACAAAAGAAAATGCAAAGTTTGTGATTAATTCACATTGTTCAGGCGAGCCAGGTTGTAGAGTATAAATCACTTCAGCCATAAACCTCACAGTAACATTAATCACATAGTAGACCTCGGCAGGCAAGCCAGTATAGGCAGCTCCTTAAAGCCTCACTGGTATCTGAAACTTGGAGAATCTAACAGAGTGTATGTCCTCATAAAAAGGGATCATATTAAGATAAAAGTATAAAATAGATTCTCTTTATTTTGGGTAAGAAAAAGGAAACATTCGCTACACATTTAAGGCCTATCTCTACTGTGAAGTCTCAGGTGTCTTATAAGGCTACATTATTTGGCAAAAGCTATCCCACAATCTGTACACTCATAGGGCTTTTACCCAGTGTGAACTGGCTGATATTTATTAACATTAGACTTACTTCTGGACTTCCCACAATCACTAAACTTATAACACTTTTCTCCAGTGGGAATTCTCTGATGTTGGATGAGTTAGAACTTACTGAAGGACTTCTGACAACCTGTATACTCATATGGCCTTTCTCCATTGTGAATTTGATGGTGTTTTTTGACATCACACTTATGTCTGAAGGACTTATCACATTCACTACACTTATAAGGCTTTTCTCCAGTGTGAACTCTCTGATGGCGAATGAGTTTAGAACTATGACTGAAGGACTTGCCACAAGCTGTACACTCATATAGCTTTTCTCCAGTGTGAATTCGCTGGTGTCTATTGATATCACACTTATATCTGAAGGACTTCCCACATTCATTACAGTTATAAGGTTTTTCTCCAGTGTGCATTCTCTGATGTTGAGTGAGTTTAGAACTCTGACTAAAGGCCTTCCCACAATATGTACACAGAAATGGCTTTTCTCCAGTGTGAACTCGCTGGTGTTTATTGACCTCAGAATTACTTCCAAAGGACTTCCCACATTCACTACACTTATAAGGCTTTTCTCCAGTGTGAATTCTCTGATGTTGAATCAGTTTAGAAGCCTCACTGAAGAACTTTCCACAACCTGTACACTCATATGGCTTTTCTCCAGTGTGAACTCGTTGGTGTTTATTGACCTCAGAATTACTTCCAAAGGACTTCCCACATTCATTACACTTATAAGGCTTTTCTCCAGTGTGAATTCTCTGATGTTGAATCAATTTAGAACTCTGACTGAAGAACTTCCCACAACCTGTACACTCATAAGGCTTTTCTCCAGTGTGAACTCGCTGGTGTATGTTGAAACGACACTTACATCTGAAGGACTTCCCACATTCACTACACTTGAAAGGCTTTTCCACAATGTGAATTCTCTGATGTTGAATCAGTTTAGAACTTTGACTGAAGGACTTGCCACAATATGTACATTCATATGGCTTTTCTCCAGTGTGAACTCTCTTATGTTGATTGAGGTTAAAGATTCCTCTGAAAACTTTCCTACAATTGTCACAACCATAAATCAGTTCTCCAGAATAGACACAATGACATTCAACAACTTCCTGTTTCTTGCTGGCAGCTTTTTCACATTCAGCCCACTGGTGACCACTTTTTCCACTGAGATATTCTTGGGAAATCTCCCTGCTGCTGTGTGGCTCCTCAGTGTTCTGAGAGGTCTGGGGTTGGAGAAGCTCTGAGGAAGACTGGACATCTTCCCTAACCTCCTTGTTGTTTGAAGGAATCTCTGATAAATAGAAGCTATACCTGGTAACAAATGAGGGTCTGTCCATAGCTTCTTTCCAGGAGGACTCTCCACTGACATCCTTCTGTTGCTGGTGAGGGTTTGCACTGAGACAGAGTTCTCTCACACATGAGTCATTGAAGAAGCTTTTGTGCTCAAAGTATTCTGCTTGTAGCTCAGTCAGGTGCAAAATATCTTTCAACACTGTGAAACACTGCTTACAGGAATGCGGCTTCTGGATTGCTGGGACTGTGTTAGAAGCCCTGATGGGTGATTCTACTTGTACAGATACACTATGATCAGAACAGGCCTCCTTCTCATCCTTCTTATACCAACAACCTGAAAACAGAGAAAAGATGAGGAAAAGAATGAGGACTGTGGTGACAGGGGGAAGTTCCATTACAAAAGTGTGTCGCCCGTGACACCTGGGCCCCATGCAATTTTCAGATAAGAAGAGATGTGAAGGAAGCATTAATAAGATTATTCTGTGAAGTTCTGGGCCTCTGTATATCATTAAGGAAGGAAGATCACACCAGAAATATGACACAAAGATGGGAAGCACCACATGGAAGAAGGTAAGACTTTTAGTCCTTCCTTAGGCTAAGAGTGTTCAGCAGGGCTTGCTGCAGGTGACATAGGCAAGCTATGCAGAATTTTATTAATGTCTTATTTCCAGAAAAACTGAATAAACGAGTAGCTGGTGTTTGAAACCTACTTAAGGTTTCAAACATGCATGGGCAATTCATAACACATATGTTAAAGAACACAGCATAGGCAGCAATGCCCAGGAGCAGATGATGTAAAAATGCCATAAAGGTTAGCATAGCCTAAAGCCAGGAACTCACAGGTGAAATGACATGTCGGAAAGAGTACAGTAGGTAAAAGGTAAGGTAGAAATGTGGTGTAGCCAATGGCACCTGCATCTGAACACTGATGGAAAAGAACTGGTACCTGGTACGAAGGGAGGTCTTACAAGAACAGTACATGGTTCATGCAAGTAAAGACCATAATCATAATAGGAAAGGGGGAGAAATGAGAGTCATGAATCTGGATATAGTCACTCTTCTAGGAAGAAACAGCAGGTGGGATCAATTAAGCTGTCTGTAAGACTCCTTACTCCCAGAAACTTCAAGCACTTGCTGAGGCAAATGTTGTAAGAGAAGTTTGTGGAGTCTATTGCTCTGGGCTTTCCACACTTCTCAGAACTGGCAGCCATAGCACTTTTGAAAAGACAGGAATATTTGCAGAACCAATGGACTGGTTGTGAGAGAGAGAGAGAGTGCTATGCCTGGAGAATAAAGTAAGAGAGAACATCACCTCAGGACACTAGGAGAGATGTGAAGGTCTTACCTAGAGATGATACAAGTGCAAACACTTCCAGCATCACATCACAGTACAGAAGTCTCTGAGCCTCATCAAGGAGCACCCACTCCTCCTGAGAGAAGGCAATGACCACATCCTCAAAGTGCATATCCTGTCATAATGGGGACAGTACAGCCATGATCAGTTTTTCTCCTAATATTCCAATTCTGTCATATTCTTAACTTAGCACATCCATCTGTAAAGGGCTACTTCCCACATCAGAGAAGATACCAGGCCTTGGTCCCATCAAAGTCAATCTTTCCTTATACTCCTACTGATGCTGTGTCTTCCAACAATCATAACGGGAGTTGAGCAGATAGAAGATGCCTGTGCTCTGGGCCTCAATGTGAGTCACACTGTTCGTTCTCAATAACCGTGGGTGTCAATAACTTAGGGTAAAAAGAGTTGTTGCACATAAATGGAGTGTGAGTGATCTGGCACTGGTCTTGTCAGATAATATGCTTGTTTTCTTTCAATTTCCCTCCAAGACACAAAAAAACATGGCATCACTCTTCACCATTCTGACTCCAAACCCAGATTGCTGAGGCCATAACATTTCACTACATCATTTTTCTTCACATAATTCTTTGAACCACACTCCTCTCATCAGCTTCATTCCAAGAACAAACTCACTGGAAATATGAAAATGCTGTGACAAAGGACAGATTGTTTCCTAATTAGCTTCTTCTTTCAAAATTCTAATTTATCACCTCTATAATGTCTCCCCCTTATTGTCTCCCTTCCTCATGCCAGTGGAGGTTTTCAAGCTCAAGTGACACTGATGTATGCTATCTCATTCCTATTGATCACTAGGGCAGCCCTCAACAAGAAGTGGCAGTGAGTGTGTGTGTGTGTGTGTGTGTGTGTGTGTGTGTGTGTGTAATGTGAGCTCTTCATCTAGCACGTAGAACCACAATTTCTCTTCTCAGGAATTACCCTTAAATTCCCCATGTCATACCATCCAGTCCCCACTAGAAATGGACTCACCTTCTTTCATTCTTATGTTAATGTCAGGGCCCTGCAGCCAAGAATTCACATACCTTCTCCAAGTGCATAACATTTTTTTTTCTACCACAACTGTCTCACACCTGCACTCCCATATCCTAAGCACCCATAATCATCTCCTTGGCCTCATACTCATTATTGAGCAGGTATGACCCAGAGAATGCCTAGAAAATTCAAACTGGGTGATGTACTACCCATAATCTCATATCTCACAATCGTAGAGGAAGTGTTCTGTCCTGCTCTGAAGGTCTTCATCCTTGATTGTTTCCTTTCCCTCCCACCTCACCTAATGTGAACCACATCAGATCTCAGACATTCAGAGCCCACCTTCACTGTTACTGCACTTGATGTCTCTTCACCAGTCTCAGCCTTTCATCACTTAAAACCCATCACTTGCAGGTCTCTACCCCATACCTAATGAGCTCAGAGATGACCACTCATGCCCCTAAGCTATTCCACTAAACCAAAGGTCGGTAAACTGCAGCTCACAAGCCACATGTGGCTCTTTGGCCCCTTGAGATTTTAGCCAAGGGCAACTTAAGAGTACCCTAATTAAGTTAACAATGTACTTACCTGTGTAGTTTAAGTTAAAAAAATTTGACTCTCAAAAGAAATTTCAATCATTGTACTGTTGATATTTGGCTATGTTGACTAATGAGTTTGCCGAAGACTGTGCTAAACTGACTGCAACAACCCAGCCACAGCAATGGTAAAAACAAACCAACAGCCGAGGCCGGTTTGGCTCAGTGGTAGAGCGTCGGGCTGCGGACTGAAAGGTCCCAGGTTCGATTCCGGTCGAGGGCATGTACATTGGTTGCGGACACATCCCCGGTAGGGGGTGTGCAAGAGGCAGCTGGTCGATGTTTCCCTCTCATCGACGTTTCTAGCTCTCTATCTCTCTCCCTTCCTCTCTGTGAAATATCAATAAAATATATTTAAAAAAAACACACACACAAAAAAAAACCAACAAACAAAAAAACAAACCTGGTGTTTAGAGAAGAAAATAAGCACCAACCAGATTCTCATCTTCTTTGAAATACTGTAGCATCCAATTCAAAACGAATACACAAACAAACAAAAAGGTGATCTACAACTCCTATGTGGTCTATACATTTTCCACTACATTTAAAGAAGTATTTCTATTGAACTGCCCATCAAAATTCTAGATGCTTAAAAAAAAATGTATCTAAATTGGAAAAAAAAAATTCTAGATGCTCTTGAAATGCTCTCTGAAATACCCTAACAGGCCAGAAAATAAAAGTTTTTGTATCTCCTATGAACATAACACTTCCTACTATGAATTTCTCCATCTGAGTTGAAGATGTTTCCATACATTCAGGTGCTAAATCAAAGCCTTAATTTCAACTCTGACTATTGACTCTCTGCCTCACTCAACCCCAATATTAGAAAATCCAGGTGGCCACACCTAAATCACCAATCCAGAATGCAAGTGCTATTTCCATCTGCACAGCCACCATCATGAGAAAGTTACCATCACAAGGATCCAATCCATCACAGCTGCTTCCTTCCTAGTCTTTCTTCCTCCTCCCACACAGGCATATTGTTCATCATGCTGCAGCCAATAGGAGTCTAATGAGACCTGGTTCAGATCACCTGCCACCACTGCTGCAAATCTGCCATGCTCCCATCACCTGCAGAGCAGACTCCAAAGTTGTCACAAAGCTCTTCTAGATCCCAGTTTCTCCCATTTTTAATAATTCCCTGTTTTTATATATTTTATTTTTAAAATATTTAATAGGTATTTACTGACAGGAAGGGAGAGGGATAGAGAGTTAGGAACATCAATGAGAGAAACACCGATCAACTGCCTCCTGCACAGTCCCTACTGGGGATGTGCCTGCAACGAAGATACATGATCTTGATCAGAATCAAACCTAGGACTCTTCAGTCTGCAGGCCAACACTCTATCCACTGAGCCAATCTGGGTAGGACTACCTCCCTTTTTAAAAAAAGAGGATGCCTGCAAACCTCTGAACTAGTTTGATCTTTACTCCATGCGTTTACAAATTCTAGGAGGACATTCCACATCTCATTCCTCTAATTGCCGAAATCAGGGAGCATTCATACAACACTAGACTGAACTTAGGATCTGGGCTTAGTGTTTGTTCAAGCTTTCCAGGTCCAAAGGCTGGAGGAGTGGCAGGAGAGTCCCAGGACTCCACTATCTCAGAGACCACAGAATGTGAGGCCCTGAAATAAGCTCCACAAACCAGTATCCCTAATCCATGTTGAATTTGCAGGAATTTGTGGAAAGCAAAGGTCTGTTGAGAGCCTTGCAAACATAGGCTCTGGCCGCTTAGTGCTTTTCCATAGGCCCAAGGCCAGATGACCTGGAGATGACCACATTACATCAGAGCCTCAGTCCTAAAGGCACTCTCTTGCCTCATTTGCTATCTTTCAAAGGACTTCTCATTCCTGCCCTGCTACTGGTATCCTCTCCCTTCTAATTTCTTCTTTCTTTGAGCAGTTGAGAAGTTTAGAACCCTACTTCAGATAATGTCCCTCTTTTATTCTCCATCGATGGCCCTAGGTTCCTGAGAATGAAACTAAAACTTCTCATGCTATATTTCCCCTTGTTTTCTTCTTGTTGTTATTTGTTTGTGTGCCTTTAGATACAAAACAAGCTCAGGATTCCTGAATAGTTCCAGCTCAGCCACAACAACCGAAATCTTTCAGGGGGGCATTGCATGCAGGCTGTTACCCTCTTTCATCCATCACATCATGTATCATCCACAAGTGACTCACTATTCTGGATGTTGTGACCTGGGCTGCAGACCTGACAGGCACACAAGGATGGAGAGTAAATGAAATGAGGATGAATAGAACTCTGTAAGAAAAATGGAGTCAGGAAGGCACATAGGCCTCAATACTGACTGTTTCTGCTGAACAAGCTACAAAACACTTCACAAGGGAGGCATTGCCTCTAAAGCCTCATTGTCTTGTAATCCAGCACTGGAGCTTAAGAATATGTTAGCAGAACAAAGAGTTCAAAATGCTCACCTTGAGAAAGAAGCTGAAAATAATACCCAAGCCAATCACCATGGGTAAATACACCTGTCCAGAGCTTTCATTGGCTAACCACAGCCATCATTGGGTGCCTTGCCCTTTGGGTAACTTAGTTTTTCTGGCCCAACAGGTGGCATTAAGATCCCAGTCACTGACTGATCATTGCAAACATTGGTACTGGATGTTATAGCTGGCAAGACCCTGTTGAGGCAGGACTCCAGTCCAGGGGAGGAATGAGCTCTCAGACCCACAACAAAGAATGTAGCATGATGTGCATTATGTTAGTCTAAGCTAACTCTGTCTGCAATCCCCGACCCCCAGGCATGTCCTGTTCCAAGTAATCGCAAGGCAGCACAAACAAAACAGACCAGGTCAAACAGAAACCGCTTAAACTGAAAATAAGCCCTCCCCCCACCCCAGGTGTTGTGCAAACTTTTAATGATGTTACTGTACTAGTGGAATTTTTCATAGCTAATAGTGTGATAGGTTATCATGACCCTAGGACAGACAAAGAACTCTGCCTAGTCAGCTATAGCTCCCCCCACCGTTGCAAAACAACTGCCAGCTAGCCTAAATTACAATAAGCCAAGGTCTCAAAACAAACTATAATGGTAGAGGAATAGCCTTCAGCTTTCTTGTTATGTAAACTTTAGCTCATAGACTAGTGTTTATAAAAATTAACCAATTAGAATTTGCTAAATAGACTAAGCCTCAAAAAAAGATAAAAGTAGGCTTTCCTGTGTGCTCGGGGCTCTCTTTTTTCTTTTCTCACTGCTGCAACAGTGGGGGGAGAGCCCGGATTCGAATTCGTCAATAAAGGCATAAATTCTGATCTGGCATCTTGGTGGTCTTCTCTGGGGGGTCTCTCCACACACTGGAGTGCCTCAGTGGCACTGGGAAATGATAACTTTAGGTTTTGGTGGCTGGTCCCAGGTGTCTGGGAAGTGCAACTGACCTCTTATTTGGAGATATTATTTCAGATAATATGAGAATTTCAGAATGCTCACTGAGGTGAAAAACATTATTTCAATTATTCCTTAAGACCACAAATATGAATGGATATATTGTTTTTATGTTTTTTTAATTTGATTTTTAGTATAGAGAGTAGAAGGGAAAGGAAAAGAGAGGAACACTGATTTGTTCCTCCTGCATGGCCCCTCCCACCTAGTGGGAATCCGCCAAGAAAGCTTAGCTTGTGCCTCACCAGAAATCAAACTGGTAGCCTTTCTGTTCATGGGACTACACTCAACTAGGGACCCACTCCAGTCATCACATTTTTTAGTTTTCACACAAAAAAATATCACATTAAGATAAAATATACATAACCCTATCCTATTTGTTTAAAAACAAAATTTGAAAATATATATGGGTGAACAAGTTGACATTTCCTACATTGTCTACATGTTTGCAGTCAGTACCCATTGTGAAGCTATGCAGTTAAGAGTTACTGAATGTTTACTACATGTGCCAGGCCCTGGATTCAATGCTTCACATGCATTATTATTTCAAGGTAAATCGACTGCTTGTGGAACAAAATGCAGGGCTTGAAGGCAAACCCATGTGTCTCTAACAACAGAGCTCTGGCTTCTAATGTTAGGCTCTCCTTCCTCTTAGAGAGTAGAGTTGGCAATGTATAACCATTAGGATGGGCTAGATATTATTGTGGATAACAAACTAAAGAAGGTGTCTTTCTTGGCTTTCTTGGTCAGGCTACATGTCCTCCCTGGTTCTCCTGGGACTGGTATAAAAGGAACCCACCATGTAGATACCTGCTACATACTCAGAGATGGACAGCGACAGTGGCCATCTGTTTCCAGATTTTTTTGTTAGAAGTGACAGCTTCACTCCCAGCATATTTCATTGATCAAAGCACATCACAGGGCTGCAGCCAAAGTCAGGGGGTCTGGATGAGAACCTGACCTATGTGATGGGCCTCATTTATGTGATCATGTGACCACCTCTTTTGGGGCTGTGCAGAGGCAAAGAGATGGGTGGGTTTTGGTAGGAAATGACAGCGGAAAAAAGCCAATATGGTTCTCTCTTTCTTTTTTCCACGTGGACTTTGTCACAGTGCTTCCCAAAGCCATTACTGTTAAGATTCAAAGTAGTGAACTTCAGTAAAAGGAGACTGGTTAGATATCATCAGCAGCAAACTCAAAACCCATTTCTGAGCTTGACCTTTGATAAATTCCTGGATGTCTCGCTCACTCTCTATTATTGCTGAAGTGAAGACCTGCATGTTAAGAAGGTTGATTGGGAAGGATACAGGACTTTAAGCATTTCAGTATCCATGTTCTTTGAAATCAATATCAGTCACTATTCTATCTCCAAGTCTCTATCTTTTGCTTTGGCCAGGTGAGTGCTCCATTAGGTGAAGCTAATTGTCAAAATGGTGACTTAACACCAATGTTGATACTAGGTATCCATTCATTCTGTGCCTAAACTTGTGCTAAATGTGGCTGCTCCATAGTTCTCTGCATCCCCATTGGAGAGAGCACTAGGCCTAATTTTCCCTCCTCATCCCAATGTTCCTGGGTGTCCACACTTACCTAGTAAATGCTGAGGGCCCAGATGTCAGAAAGTGATGCTCTGAGCAGCCCAAGGCACATCCCCTATTCAGTGTCACCTTAGCTTACTCATGGGCAAGGGATTGACCTTCTCATCAGGGACCAGGAGGACCACTAAACTCTCCTAGCCCTCTCCAGGGATATCCAGTTACTCATTCCTAGCGGGGAATCAGGGACCTAGAATTCTTCCTCCCATATACACTCATCCACTGATTCCTTTCCAAGGATCCAAGATCTCCCCGATCCTCCCTGAAGGCTTAGAGTACTTCCAAAACAGCACCTCCATATTCTATACCTTCTTTCTGCCATCAGTCTCCCCCAATTCTCCACCTTTGCTCAGCCGGGGGCTCTATGACCTTTCACTTCATACATCCATAAGCCTGACATGGGACCCAAAGGGGTAAAACAGAGGCTTGGAAGAGCAGGTGAAAAAGGGGCTCAGCCTGGAAACAAGGAGGATATTATCCTCTAAATCACCCCTTTGGAGATGGCTATGCAATTGCCTGTTGGGGTGCATACATACACAATCTCACAGGGAACATACATATACCATAAGTAGAGAAACACACAGGTACAGAACACCCCCAGGCAAAGACTGGCTCTCAGGTGCAGGGCTTGTGCCTAGGCTCACACAGACCCAGACTACAGACTTGGACATCACTTTGAGGGGAACACACACAAACACATAGATAAAAACACACAGGGCCACCAAGACAATGTCACAAGGCATACCAGCACACACGATGGACACACACAGGCACACACAAGAAGAGGCATACATGGAGATAGAAGAGTGACACAAAGAAAATAAAAACACACACAGATACAATCAGGCATACACAAAGTAGCAGCAAATTCACACATACAACCAATATTCATACATGCAACAGAAATACTCTCTCAAATGCTGACTCCTACTAATACACTGTTTGAGGGAAATATTAAGAACTGAAGTGTTTCCTGGCCAGGTGGCTCAGTTGGTTGGAGCATCATCTCATAACATGCTACTCTCCCCTCCGCAAAAAAAAAAAAAAAAAAAAAAAAAAAGATTGTGGATTTGATCCCTAATCAGAGCATGTACAGGAAGCAAGTGATCCATGCCCCTCTCACATAGTTGTTTCCTTTGTTTCTCTATCTCTTCCTCTTTCTCAAAAATCAATAAACATATCCTTGGCTGAAGATTAAAAAGGAATAAAAAAATAAGATATTGAATTTTGAATAACATAGCATTAAATATAGAGCCATCCTCCAAAACAGGTGTCTTAAATCATTTGAACTCAGTCAATGCATGTCTTATTTTACCTAAGAAGCTAATACAATCATTTTGTAAAACATGTATCTGGCTGGGAGAACACCGGTGGCACAGAAACCACACCATCTTGAAAACCAGAACTGATTGAGACGAGGATCCTAGCCTTGCCACCAAGTAGTCTGGTCTTGGTAGCAAACCGGGACCATGCAGCTGCTCTGAGAGAAGACCTGCGACCACAGCTGCAGATACCAAGACTACAGGCACCCTGGCTGAAGATTTCTCTGAGTCCCAAAGCCAATCCCTCTCCCTCACTGTCCCTGCAGCAGCAGATAGGAACTGCCAGACCCTGAACTAACAACAGGGCTTTCTGCACACACACAGCAGTGACAGCTCTCCCTGACTTGAAGTCTTGGTGTTGGACACGGGAAGTTTGTTTCCCATGAGCAGGCTCCTCCCCAAGGCCGGGAGACTGCTGAATTTGACCTTAAGTGTGCATCTTTGGGAAGATTGTTTGCTGCAACCAGACCCCGCACCCACGCAGAGCAGGGAGACAGCACCGAATTTGAGCCTGGATGTACAAACTAGGGGAATTTGTTTCCCACAACTAGGTTCTGTGCCCAGGCAGGGAGGTTGTGCTGAATTTGAGCATAGGTGCACAATCTTGGGAAGATTGTATTTTGCAACCAGATCCTGCACTCACGCAGGGAAAGAGTGCTGAATTTGAGCCTGAGGGTGCAAACCAGGGGAGTTTGTTTCTCACGACCAGACCCTGCACCCTAGCAGAGAGGCTGCCCTGAATTTGAACCTGGACATGCCAACCCAGAGAGTATGTTTCCCTCACCCAGGCTCCACGCCCAGGGAGGGAGGATGTGAATTTGAGCCTGGGGGCACGAACTCGGGGAGTTTCTTCCCCAAGACCAGACCCCATACACACTCAAGGGGGTATCACTGAATTTCAGCCGGGGTGCATGGCCATGGAGAGTTGGTTTCCCTCAGTGGACACCCGTGGGATCAGCCCCCACACCCACACTGAGCGGCAGTATCAGCTGACTTTGATTCAGGGCAAGTGCACACAGAGGCTGTTTTCTGCAGGAAAAGAGTGGACATCCTACAAACCATGCGACTGCGTAACCAAATTTCCAAGCAGATCAGGGACCCTGAATCTCCATGCAACGGGCAGCAATGAGCGCCAGTGACTAGGCTCTTTCTCATTGCATGCACCTGGGATCCCTGATTCCCAGTACATTCACACATTAAGAGCAAGCAACTCCAATTCTTGGCACATGCGCACATAGGGACCCTGATTTTTGGTGTGAGGTAGCACCAAGCAACAGATTCTTATACTCAATTCTCAGTGTGGACACAGAGAGTATATGACTCATCACACGCACTAGGGGATTTTGAATTTTTGCACAGCTCAGCAGGTTCTCTGTTTCAACATGATGCAGGCAGGGCCCAAGATTCTAGGTGCACACACGAGGCCACACTAAGCACCTGTGACTCTGACCAGGGGCTAATGTGGCTCCCACCATCGCATAACAGCCCCACTTTGTGGTGTCAGAGCTCTTCAGTGTCACTTTGAGGTGCAAAACACCACTGCACATGGCCCAGGCCCCTTCAACTCAACATTTGAACCCTCTGGTGATAATCAGAATGGGGAGACAATAAAACAATCCCCAGAGGAAAGAGAGGAGGAATCACCAAGAAAGGAAAAAAGTGAAATGGAAGCATGCAACATGACAGAAAAGGAATGCAGAGCAATGATCCTACAGTTTATACACAGGATGGATGAGAAAAATCAACAACCTATGCAAAAAGCAAAAAGAAATGAAAAATGAGCTAGCTACAATAAAAAACACCATGGAAGGGTTCAATAGTAGAATGGAAGAAGCAGAAGACTTAACTAGTGAATTAGAAGATAAAATACAAAAACAAGCCCAATCTGAACAGAAACTAGAGAAAAAAATTAAAAAGCAGGAGGAGAACCTAAGGAAGCTTTGGGACAATGCAAAACAAAATAATATAGGTATAAGAGGGCTGCCAGAAAGACAGGATGAGCAGCAGGGATTAAAATTTTATTTTGAAGAAATAATGACAGAAAACTTCCCTGATATGAGGAAGGAAAAAGTTACACAAGTACAGACAGTCCCAAGAAAGATTAATTCCAAAAGACACACACCAAGACACACCATAATTACAATGGTAAGTGTTAATGACAAAGAGAGAATCTTAAAGGCTGCAAGAGAGAGAGAGTTACCTACAAAGGATCCCCAATTAGATTATCAAATATTTTCTCAACAGAAACACATCAAGCTAGAAGGGAATAGAAGGAGATATACAAAGTGATGCAAAACAAGGGTCTGAATCCAAGAATACAGTATCCAGCAAGACTATCAATCAATTGAAGGGGAAATCAGGAGCTTTGCAAACAAAAAAAGCCTAAGGTATTTTATCACTACCAAGCCAGCAATGAAAAAAAACAAAACAAAACAAAACAAAACAAAACAAAACAAAACAAAACAAAAAAAACCCCAAAGGGAATGCTGTAAAAAGAATAAAGAGGTAAGAAGGAACACAGGCCCCCCCCCAAAAAAAAATAAAAATGGCTACAAACAAGTACTTTTCAATAACTTTAAACATAAATGGATTAATGCTCCAATCAAAAAATATTGAGTGGCTGAATGGATAAAAACATGTCATATATATATTGTCTACAAGAAACCCACCTCAAAACAAGGGAATCTCAGAAAACAACTCTGAGACCATGTGGATTCTGGCAGCAGAGAGGAATTGGCAGGTCTACTCCGATCATGAAGACAGAAGAGAAGCAGTCCAGAGATGGAAGACACTGACAATACCTTGCCAAAGTAGTAGTCAGCAGCTGTGTACCACTGCAGGTGGCCCAGGACCAAACAAGAGAGGGTTGGACCTTCATTACCACCATCCAGAACTGAAAAATCACTGCTGACATGTACAAATAAGGAACTGTTTGACATTGAAATTGGGTTTCAGAAGAACTGTTGGCCCAGAAAGAAACTCAGTACAAACTGATTCATATGCCTTTCAGAATAACGATTATAGCGTGTCTCATTTTTCATTCTTTTTTTAATTAAGGTATTATATGTGTACATAGCTTACCATTGCCCCCCCCCACCTCCCATTCATGCCCTCCCTCCCCAGAGTTCTGTGTTCATTGGTTGTACTTATATTCATGCATACCAGTCCTTTGGTTGTTCTCTTATCTCCCCCCAGGTCTCCTTCCCCTCCCCGCTGTCATTTGACAATCTGCTTGTTTTATGGTGACTATCTCAGGACACACGAATAGAGTTTGCTCCTCCTCTGGTTCTCACCGCCCCTCCCCCTGGGTCCCACTGCTTCCCCTGGGACACATGGCTAGCCCGGGGCACACAGTCCTCTGGGACACACGGTTCACCCAGGGCACATGGCCCCCTGGGACACACGGCTCACCCGGGCCACACGGCCCCCTGGGACACACAGCTGACCCAGGACACCTGGCCCCCTGGGGCACATGGCTCACCCAGGGCACACGGCCCCCTGGGACACACGGCTTACCTGGGGCACACGGCCCCCTGGGACATATGGCTCACCCAGGGCACACGGCCCCTCTGGGGCGCTGGGGTCGCATATTGGAGGTGCCGCGCTAGCTCCTTGCTAGCAAGGCAGGCAGGCTGGGATGGCTGCAGGTGGGCTGAGATGGCTGCAGGTGGGGAGACCCCCCTCAAAGGTGTCTCATTCGGTGCGGAAGCGGAGCAGCTGTGGACGTGGAGGCTAAGTTCTGAGGCCGCCCACTCCCTGAGCCTGGGGTGTAGTGAGCTCTGTTCTCGGTGGATTTCCTTTATTCGCGGCGGTGGTGGTGGGTGGCGATGGCAGGTGAGGCAGCGATGGTTGCTCCTGTGGTTCAATTTCCACTGTAGTTTTAAAGTTCACATGGCGGCAGTCGTGGGAGCTTCGGCTCGGCCATGCAGCAGCAGAGGAAGGACTCACTGGGGCCTCTAACGGAAGGCGCCGTGCCAGCTCCTCACCAGCACGGTGGGTGTGCTGGGAAGGTTGTGGATGGGCTGAGATGGCTGTGGGTGGAGAGTCCGCCCTCAATGGTGTCTCCTTTGGTGTGGAAGCGGAGCTGCTGTGGCCACAGAGGCTGTTCTGAAGCCGCACTCTCTCTGAGAGCGGGGCGGAGTGAGCTCTGATTTCGGTGGATTCCCATTCACTGGGGCGGCGGCGGGTGCAGCAGCGATGGTAGCTCCTGTGGCTCAATTTCCCCTGTAGTTTTAAAATCCACATGGCGATAGTGGTGGAAGCTTTGGCCCGGCCATGTGGCGGCAGAGAAAGGACTTGCCGGGGCCGCCAACGTAAGGCACCATGCCAGCTCCCCACCAGCAAGGCATGAAGAGGATGGGCAGAGCTAATTGTGGGCTGGGAGACGCTGTGCCATCTCTTCGCCAGCACAGCGTGCGCAGAGGCCAGGCTGAGCCGGCTGCGGGCGGCGGTGGCGGATGGACTTACCGGGGCCGCAAACAGAAAGCGCCGCACCAGCCCCCCACCAGCACAGTGCGCGCACGCGCGTGGATACCTGGCCGAGCCGGCCGCGGGCCGGGAGATGCTGTGCCAGCTCCTCACCAGCACGGCAGGCGGGCTGGGACAGCTGCGTGCCGGGATGGTTGTGGGCAGGGAGGCCGCGCTCACAGGCGTCTCGTTCCGGACAGGCGCCGAAGGTGCGGCGGAGGTCTTGTATCAGCTCCCTGGTTCCCACGGCAGCCGGCGGGCTAGCCCAGTTCCTGGGCCCCGGGGCGGAGCGAGGTCTGGCTTCCCTCATTCCCAGCGGCAGCGCCTCCGGCAGGTCTGGTTTCACCAGTTTTAAACTCCACATGGCAGCCGCAGCGTCCTGCTTGGTGTCTAATTGTAGCCTTCCCATTTCGCCAGCTTTCCTGTGGGTCTGGTGCGATCCCTTTCGATTTTAGCTGTTGTTTTTTTCCAACTTGTTGATGAGGTGGCAGCCTAGGAGGCTGCCTAGGCTGCCATCTTGTTTCGGTCTCTCATTTTTCATTCTTATAAGTATATTTCCAGTAGGATATGATCTTACTCACCTGGGGGAAATGCTGAACAACATAGACTGATGAACAAGAACAGACCCAGAGATAAGGAGCCATGGATCAGACTTTTAGACCTCAAAGGGAGGGTGGGGATAAAAGAGAGAGATCAACCAAAGGTTTATGTGCATACATATGAGCCTAAACAGTGATCAAAGATAATGGAGGGGGAGGGCATAAGTAGGGAGAGGTAGGGGATTAGAATGGGGGTTAAGGACAAATATGTGATACCTTAATCATTAAAGAAATTAAAAAATAATAATAAAATAAAGTAAAATACCATCACAAAACACACACACACACACACACACACACACACACACACACCAAAAAAACCCCCCAAAAAACAAAAAACACCAAAAAACAAGGGACTCGTGTAGATTGAAAGTGAAGGGATGAAAAATCTTCCAGGCAAATGGAAATTAAAAAAAAAAAAAAAAAAAAAAGCTAGGGTAATAATACTTATCTCAGACAAAACAGACCTTAAAGTGAAGGCCATGGCAAGAGATGAAGAAGGCCACTTCATGCCGAACTGGTTGGGCTCACTGAATAGAGCGTCCGCGGCCTGTGGAGTGAAAGGTCCCAGTTCGATTCTGGTCAAGGGCATGTACCTTGGTGCTGGAAAACAAATCAGTTTCACTAAAAAAGAGATGCTGACAGGAAGCCAGGAAAACTGGTCAACAACCTTAATTGTTCTAACCTTTAGTTGAGACATTGGTAAGCTGAAGCAGCCTCCACCTTATTTTGTCCCTTGTAAGTTTCTGTTATTTTGCTGCTTGTAAATTTCTGTTTATGTTGCCTCAGATGTTTTCCCCAAAGCCTTAATAAAAGGGGATGGCAGGGCCAGAGCAGGAGTAGTTCTCCCACTAGAGTTGGACTACCGCCTGGCCCCCCGTATCGCCAAATTGAATTTCTTCAAGTCTCTTCATTTGTGTGCGGCCCTTCTCCAGAACCTGAACCCTGAATTGGAACTCTTTCTATGCGGGCCATGAAAGTGAGTCCTACATCTGGCGTCTTCAACGCGGGACTTCTAGAGGAGAAGGTATTTTTCACCTAAGAGCGAAGGAAGGAAAAAGTTACACCGGAATAAGGTGTGGAAGATTCACTGGAAAAAGGTGAGGGAAATTCACTGCGCTCAAAGCCCACGGCCAGCTGCAGAGTCTCGAACTGTAAGTAGGGTGGGAACGTCTTTTCAGTCAGGCTAAGGGGGAAGAATTAGGTTATAAAGTAAACTTTATTGTTAGAATTTTTGAATGCTTAGGGAATTAAAAAAAAAACTTTCAGAAAGTATTATTTTATAATTTTTGTTTAATGTTATAGAACATAACCCTTGGTTTTAGATCTTAAATGTTTGGCAAAAAGTTGGTAAAAACAAAAAACTGTTTCCCCATGGGGAACATAATCTTGCGTTTGCCAGAGCCTTTTAGAGAGGCTGAGGAGGAGCTTCCGCCCCTCGTTCCCTCCTCGCCTCCCAGAGAGGAGCAGGAAAAACGTTGAAGGAATGGTCTTCATGGCCCCCTCCACCTCCATGTCCTAATCCTGAAATATTTAATTCACCAATAGAATCCCCTATACAGAAAGTCATAAGAGAAGGAATGAAGGACATGTCGGTGGAAGAAAGGCTTGCTTTTCCTATTATACAAGTAGCTGACCCACAGTAACCAAATCAGATAAGAAGCCATGAAAAATTGATTTTAAAATGATAAAAGCTTTGCGAGAAAGTGTTGTTGAAAATAGAACAACAGCTCCTTTTTGAGGAGAAATCATAAATAATATTTCTGATGCATTTTTAACTCCTTCTGATTGGTATACTCTGGCTCGTGCCACTCTGGATGGAGGAAATTATTTACTATGGAAAGGGGAATACTTGGAAAAATGTCAAGAGCAAGTCCGCACAGACGGAGGGCCGAATGCTCAGATAACTTATGAAATGCTGGCAGGACCGGGACAGTATATGGAAGTACAAAATCAGCTACATTATGTGCCACAGGCATATGAGCAAGTTAGACTTTGTGGAAGGAAAGCCTGGTATGCTTTACCAGCAAAAGGGGACCCTCAGGGAGCTTTTAGTAAATGTACGCAGGGACCTACAGAGTCATCTTCTGATTTTGTGGCTCGTCTCACTCGAGCAGTGAGACGACAGTTCAACATGAGGCAGCAGGAGATATTTTAATTCAGCAATTAGCTTATGAGAATGCCAATGCTGAACAAATGCCTGACGCCTCTGAGAAGAAATAGTACCATTACAGAGATGATTCAAGCATGTCAGAATGTGGGATAAGGCACTTTTCAAGCAAATTTACTTGCTGCTGCAGTAACAGGTAGAAATAAGAGGTGTTATAAGTGTGGAAAAATGGGACATTTCCAAGAGGAATGTAGGCAACTGAGGACACAAGGTAACACTCTAGGAAGAGGCGTGAACACTCCGCCTCAAGATTTAAGCATTCCTCGATGTCATAGATGTCAGAAAGGGAACCACTGGGCCAGTTCTTGTAAATCAAAATTTCATAGAAATGGGCAGCTGCTAGATCAAGATAGATGGCAAGGTCAGGTGCCAGGAAATGGCCAAAGGGGTACCCCCAGCCCCGTCATCAATAGGGGAAGCCTGCCCTCCAAGGCCCACAGTGGATTCTCTCATCCGAGCAACTCCAGGAAGCACAGGCCTGGATCTTCACAGCACTATAGCAGTCACTTTAACCTCCCATATGGCTCGGCAAGCTATTCCTACAGGAATTTAGGGACCTGTGCCACTAGGAACTTTAGGATTAATCTTAGGGAGGAATGGAAACACTCAAAGGACTAACTGTCCTGCCTGGAGTCATTGATTCAGAGTATGAAGGAGAAATTAAAGTTATACTAGAATGTAATCATGTCATGCAAATTACTCCAGGACAAAGAATTGCTCAGATACTACTTCTACCTTATGTTCAGCAAAGTGAGGCTACAAATAGGAAAAGAGGAATGCAAGGATTTGAAAGCTCAGACATCTATTGGGTACATGAAATTAGCAAAACCCGTCCCATGATTAATTTAAGAATAGAGGAAAAACAATTTAGGGGTCTAGTGGACACTGGAGCGGATGTTAGTGTTATCAGCAAAGAATTCTGGCCTCCAAGTTGGTCCACGGTAGAAGCTATGGGCTCAGTTAAAGGGGTAGGAGTTCCTGATAATACACAACGTAGTGCTGCAGTGTTAAGGTGGCAAGATGAGGAAGGACAGACAGGATGGTTTCAGCCCTACGTCATTTCTGGAATTGCAGTCAATTTGTTGGGCCGGGATATTTTAGAAGGTTTACAGGCATGTATTGTTACCGGCAAAGGAAAGCAGTTAACAACTGAGATAGGATATCAACCTTTTTAGGAGTGGCCACTGCTCAGTCTCCTCACCCCCATGCTGATCCTATACAATGGAAAGATGATAGACCTGTATGGGTGGATCAGTGGCCATTAACCAAGGAGAAATTAAGTCATATTCATGAATTAATACAAGAGCAATTAGAGGCTGGCCACATAGAACCTTCCAATAGTCCATGGAATACACCTATATTTACAATCCCTAAAAAGGCAACAGGAAAATGGCGATTATTACATGATCTTAGAGAAGTTAATGCTACTATGCATTCCTTGGGAACTTTACAACCTGGGCTCCCAGCACCTTCACAAATCCCTTTAAATTGGTTTCTCATAGTAGTAGATCTTAAAGATTGTTTTTTCACCATTCCCTTGCCACCTCAAGATAAAAAAAGATTTGCATTTTCAGTACCATCTATTAATAATATAGAACCTATAGATATCAATGGAAGGTATTACCTCAAGGAATAGCCAATAGCCCTATTCTGTGTCAATAATATGTGGCTCAAACTGTTCAGCCTTTAAGAGACAAATATTCCCAATATTACATTATTCATTACATGATGACTTGCTCTTAGCAAGCCCACGGGAAGAACAGACCTTGGCCATGTTTTCCCAATTAGAAGAGGAGCTCCCTAAATGGGGCTTAAGAATTGCTCCAGAGAAGGTACAACAAAACAAAACAAAACAAAAACAAAACAAACAAACAAAAAAAAAACACCTTTCCAATATCTGGGAACCATAATTGAAAACCAATGTGTTAGGCCTCAGAAGGTGGAGATAAGAAAAGATTGTCTTAAAATTTTAAATGACTTACAGAAATTATTAGGGGACATTAACTGGTTGAGGCCTTATCTGAAGATCTCTCTACAGGAGAAATGACAAATTTATTTAGTTTACTTAGAGGTGACTCTAATCTTTCTTCTCCTCGAACTTTAACAGATGAAGCTAGGAATGAGTTGCTAAGAGTTGAGCAGGCAATTTCCTCAGCCCAAGTAGCACGGGTACAGCCGAATTACCTTTATTAGGACAAATTAACCCCACTGCAAATAGTCCCACTGGAATTATCGTTCAAAATAAAAATTTTCCTGCCATAATTGAATGGGTCCACTTAGGGCATCAATCATCTAAAACTGCGGTTACATATGTAGAACTGTTAACCCAATTATTATTTCAAATTAGGAAACATTGTAAACAGCTTAGAGGGGAAGAGCCTCAGTGTATCTATCTCCCCCTCACTGGGAAGCAATTAGAAATGTTATTTCAGACTGATATAAATTGGCAAATTGGGTTAAGTGGATATTCAGGGGAACTTAGCTGTCCCCTATTAAAATATAAATTACTATAGTTTTTATATAATACCGCCTTCCTTATACCAAAAAATACTAGGCAGGAACCTATTCTTGGAGTTTTAACTGTTTTTACTGATGGATCATCAAATGGGAAAGCTGCCTATCACACAATAAATTCGGATCGAGTCATAGTGGTCAATCATACTTCTGTACAGAGAATTGAACTAGAAGCTATTAAGGCTGCATTGCAGGATTTCCAAGAGCCTCTTAATATAGTCTCTGATTCCTTTTATGCTGCAAACTTAGTGAATAGAATTGAAACTGCCTGGTTGAAATGGCTTAGTGACCAAAGTTTATTTTTACAATTCAAACAAGTTCAGCAGATTGTACAACAGAGACAATATCCTTTTTATATCACTCATATCAGGGCTCATAGTGTTTTGCCTGGTCCTTTAACCAAAGGAAATGCACAGGCTGATCACCTGTTTGCTTTATTTAAAAGAAGCCTTAGAATCTCATCAGCTTTTACATCAGCCTGCCAAAATGTTGTCTAAACAATTCTCAATCACCCAACAATAGGCAAAACAGATTATTAAGGAGTGTCCAACTTGCATGTTACATCTACCTCAAGAGCCTAACACAGGAGTCAACCCCAGAGGTTTGCTAAGAAATCATATCTGGCAAATGAATGTAAGGCATTATAATCCCTTTGGACGCCTTGGGGCATTACATGTCTCTGTAGATACTTTTTCAAAAGTCCTATGGGCTACTGTATCTACAGGAGAAACGGCAAAGCAGGTCATTAATCATTGTTTAGCTGCTTTTGCCGTCGTTGGAATTTCAAAAATTATTAAAACTGATAATGGGCCTGCTTACACAAGCTGTCAATTTCAGGGATTTTGTAAAAAGTGGAAAATTCAGCACATTACAGAAATACCTTATAATTCCCAAGGACAGGCCATTATTGAACGACAGCATTAGCGGCTCAAATCCCAATTTGAAAAACAAAAAGGTGGGATGATGGAGAAATCACCTGCAGGCAGGCTACACCAAGCCTTAATTACTTTAAATTTTTTCACTTGTAATGATGAAGGTAGGACACCTATGGAACTACATTGGCATCAAAATAAAACAAAAGAAAATGGTCTAGTTAAATGGAAGGATCCCGAATCTGGTTTATGGAAGGGACCTGATCCATTATTAACCTTTGGCTGAGGGTATGCTTGTATATTCCCAGAGAATTTTTCCAAACCAGTGTGGATTCCTGCTAGAAATATTAAACTGCAACAGGGATCCAAGAGAGAAACTAGCCAGACCAATGAGATTCTTGCACCTGGAGCAACACCATGCAGCTGCAGACAATCAACTACCTCAGCCACAGAGAGCAGTGACTCCAATGAGTCCACCGAAGATGAGAAGCAAGAGGAGGATGAGCCAGACAACAAGCAGCCCAGAGACCACCTAACGCATGGTAAAGAAGACAGTACAGACGCCTAACACCCAAGAACGTCTTTCCTGCCACGCTAACAGTAATCACCTGTACGGTAATATTACCTGGGGTAAATGTGGAAGTATTTCATATGTATGCTCCTGACCTTTCATGGGTAAGAACCCTTACATGGGCTGATCCCCCAACTAATGTAGTATCTAGGAGGAACATGGATGGGACAAAGAAGTAGGGGACTATCACTACTTTCTCTTGGGAGAGGTGCAGAAAATATAACTAAGACCTTATCTATTTGGAAAAAAAAATTTGATAGCCAGTTTAAAATTTAATTTCCATGGCCTTGAGTAAAGAATATCCTTACATGATATTATTCTACAATGTCATTATAACTTTGATATTTTATACCAGCATATACCAAACAAACTTACAAACTAATTCTTTGAATATTTGGCATCAATTTAAAAGCATATGAAAGGATTTAATCCATTCCACTGTGTGGAAGGCCCCTTGGGAAGGCACTTAAGCATTCTATATTGGCCCTTCTTGCTCTTTTTCCAAAGAGGGACCCACTTCTCACAATCCAATTACAGCTGTTGCCTGAGTTTTCAATTTATCCTGAGGTTGAAGCCTTGTGGTGGCTGGTACCATGGATCTGTCTCTTGCCCAATGGCGTAAGCTGGATCCTCCCTGGAGAAGAAACCTGGGTCCCCAAGATATGTGATCAATGCCAGGGCCCCACCATCAGGTGAGAGGATCCCAAGGCAGGTACTGGGCATGGAGGCCATAGGGGAAAAAGCTACCAAGGAGACAACTGAAACTCATATCACCTTGCTTGGCCCCGGAGGATGGCTGGTTAGCCAATGACGGGTAAGATTCCTCAAGGGAGGGACAACCTAAGACAGGCACAGTCGCAGAGGGGCCTTCAGGAGAGAACTACAGGGTCAACAGAGGTGGGCACAGATCCTTACCCCCCAACAATGCAGGGGCTTGAACCTTCGCCCCTTCTGAAGGAGGTCTCCTGCCCCGTGGCTGCTTCGTTTTTCCCATGCCCAGCTCAGATCGGGACCCAGGCAACAGACAGAGACTTGTCCAGCTCTGATTGGTACCCAGGCAACAGAGACTTGGCTGACAACAGCTGCCCTATGTCTAAAGCTAGCCTAAAATCCAGGAATGCTTAGAAATTTCTCAAGGATGCAAATAATGCTTTGCATTAATATTGACAGGGTAAACTAAAATTATTGTTAGAATATTAAATTTTACAGTAAAATAGTAGTCAAGTTTTCAGATTAAATTAAATTGGCTAACTGAGAGAGACCGAAGCAAGATGGCGGCCTAGGAAGTCTCCTGGGCCGCCATCTATCGCACCAGACCCACAGGAAAGCTGGCGAAATGGGAAGGCTACAACTAGACACAAAGCAGGATACTGCTGCTGCCATGTGGTTTAAAACTACAGTGAAACTGGACCTGCCGGAGCCGCTGCCGCCGGGAATGAGGGAAGCCAGACCTCGCTCCACCCCGGGGCCCAGGGAGTGGGCCAGCCCCGCTGGCCGCCACGGGAGCTGATGTGGGCCTATGCCACGCCTTCGGCTCCTGCCTGGACGAGAAGCCCATGAGCGCGACCTCAGGCATCCCAGCCCGCCCGCAGTGCTGGAGAGGAGCGGCACAGCTTCTCCCTGTCCGCAGCCAGGTCGGCCCAGCCCCCGCGCTTGCTGTGCTGGCGAGGAGATCGCGCAGCATCTCCCCGCCCGCAGCCAGCTCGGCCCAGAAATGGGAAGGCTACAACTAGACACCAAGCAGGGCGCCGCTGCTGCCATGTGGAGGTTAAAACTACGGCGAAACCGGACCTGCCGGAGCCGCTGCCGCCGGGAATGAGGGAAGCCAGACCTCACTCAGCGGCCAGCCCCGCCCTCCGCCATGGGAGCTGATGTGGGCCTCCGCCTTGCCTTCGGCCCCTGCCTGAACGAGAAGCCTGTGAGCGCGACCTCCCTGCCCGCAGCCATATCAGCCCGCCTGCAGTGCTGGAGAGGAGCGGGCGCAGCGTCTCCCTGTCCGCAGCCAGCTCTGCTCAGCCCCCGCACTAGCGTGCAGGCGAGGAGATGGTGTAGTGTCTCCCCGCCCGCAGCCAGCTCGGTCCAGCCCCCGCGCTGGCTGTGCTGGCGAGGAGATTGTGCAGCGTCTCCCCGCACGCAGCCAGCTTGGCCCAGAAATGGGAAGGCTACAACTAGACACCAAGCAGGGCACTGCTGCTGCCATGTGGAGTTTAAAACTACAGCGAAACTGGACCTGCTGGAGACGCTGCCTCCAGGAATGAGGGAAGCCAGACCTCACTCCACCCTGGGGCCCAAGGACTGGGCCAGCGCCGGCCATGGGAACCAGGGAGCTGTTATGGAACCTTCTGTGCCTGCCCACAACCATCCCGAGGAACGGTCCAGGTGTCTCCCGGCCTGCGGCCAGCTGGGCCCAGTCTCCGCACGCACCTTATTGGTGGGGAGCTGGCGCGGTGCCTTCCCTTTGCGCCCCGGCGAGTCTTTCCGCTGCCACCGCCAGCAGCCGGCTCCAAAGCTTACGCCACTACCACCATGTGGATTTTAATACTACAGGGGAAATTGAGACACAGGAGCTACTGTCGCTACCGCACCCAGCACTGCCGCCCCTGCGAATGGGAATCCACCGAAATCAGAGCTCACTAAGCCCCGGGCTCAGAGAGAGTTTGGCTTCAGAACTTAGCCTCTGTGTCCACAGCAGCTCCGCTTCAGCAACAAAAGAGACACCATTGAGGACGGTCTCTCCACCCGCAGCCATCTCAGCTCGCCCACAACCTTCCCAGCACACCCGCCGTGCTGGTGAGGAGCACCTTCCGTTAGTGGCCCCAGCAAGTCCTCCCTCAGCCGCCGCATGGCCGAGCAGAAGCTTCCGCCACTGCCGCCATGTGAACTTTAAAACTACAGTGGAAATTGAACCACAGGAGTGACGGTCGCTGCTGCACCAGCCACCGCCACCCTCCATCACCACTGTAAATAAAGGAAATCCACCGAGAACAGAGCTCACTATGCCCTGGGATCAAAGAGTGGGCAGCCTCAGAACTTAGCCTCCGCATCCGCAGTTGCTCCGCTTCTGCACCAAACGAGACACCTTTGAGGGCAGTCTACCCGCCTGCAGCCATCTCAGCCCGCCTGAAACTGTCCCAGCCTGCCTGCCTTGCTAGCAAGGAGCTAGCGTGGCCCCTCCAATATGAGACCCCAGCTTCCGAGAGGGGCCGTGTGCCCTGGGTGAGCCATATGTCCAGGGGCCGTGTGCCCTGGGTGAGCCCTGTGTCCCAGGGGGCCCTGTGCCCCGGGTGAGCCCTGTGTCCCAGGGGAAGCTGTGGGACCCAGCAGGAGGGGCGGTGAGAACCAGAGGAGGAGCAGACTCTATTCGTGTGGTCTTGAGATAGCCACCATAAAACAAGCAGACTGCCAAGAGGAGCAGATTCTATTCATGTGATCATGAGATAGTCACCATAAAACAAGCAGATTGTCAAATGACAGCAGGGAAGGGAAGGAGACCTGGGGGGAGATAAGAGAACAACCGAAGGACTGGTATGCATGAATACAACCAATGAACACAGAACTCTGGGAGGGTGGGCATGAATGGGAGGTGGGGGGGAGGGCAATGGTAAGATATGTACACAATATAATACATGAATAAAAAAAATTTTTTTAAATAAAAAAATAAAAACTAAAAAAAAATGGCTAACTGAAATAATATTCAAGAAAATTTCATTGTATAAAAAGTTGTTTCTAAAGTATTAACTAAAAATTTCTATTGGTAGTTCATTTCATGATAAAATTGCTTAACATGTAATGAACCTAAAAGCACTCATATTTTTGTGCAAAAAATTACAATTTGAAGACTGCATTATAAAAATTTTCCAAAAGCCTCCTAATAATTAAATCAAAAAGGGGGGATAGTGGAAAAATATTATGTAAGGAAACATATTCAAAAAATATTTTTTTCTTTAAACAACTAATTTTTTCTTGTATACTAACAGCAGGATGGAAAATACACATGATGTCAGAATAAGCCAAAGGAAAATCGTTTGGGTAAAAAATTAAAAGGATCCCAAGAAAAATTTATAGAAAAGATTCCATTATTAACTTTTGGTCGAGAATATGTTTGTATATTTTCAGAAAACAACTCTAAGACCATATGGATTCCTGCAACAGAGAGGACTTGACAGGAATATTGCAGCCATAAAGACAAGAAGAAAAACAATCCAGAGATGGAAGATACTGAGGGCATCTTGCCAAGCTAGCAGTCAGCAGCTGTGCATCGGCTGCAGGTTGCCCAGGACCAAACCAGAGGTCAGACCTGCATTGCCACCGTTTGTCCACCATCCGGATACCGTTGAGGACATGGACTCAGAACTGTTGGACATTAAAATTTGAACTCGGAACTTTTGGACATTGAAATTTGGACTCAAAAACTGTTGGACATTGAATCTAAGATTCAAAAACTGTTGGCCTGGAAAGAAACTTACTGCAGACTGATTTCATTTGACTCAACATAGCCATTGTTGCTTGTTTCATTTGTTTATTTCTAGTCTGCATATGCAAATTTTTAAGAAAAAAAAAAACAAAAACGGGGGAAATGCTGGAAAACAAATCAGTTTCATTAAAAAAGAGATGTTGACAGGAATCCAGAAGGCCCACTCCCACCACTCCTGTTCAACATAGTACTGGAAGTACTAGCCATTGCTATCAGATAAGAAGAAGAAATAAAAACTGTCCTTATTGGCAGATGACATGATACTGTACATAGAAAACCTTAAAGACTCCATCAAAAAATTATTAGACTTAATAAATGAATTTGGCAATGTAGCAGGATACATAATTAACACCAAGAAATCTATGGCATTTCTATACACCAATAGTGAACTTACAGAAAGAGAGACTAAAAAAGCAATTCCATTTTCCATTCCGCGTGCACGCACACACACACACACACACACACACACACACACACACACACACAAAATAATAATAATAATAATAATAATAATAATAAAGATACCTAGGAATAAACTTAACTAAGAAGGTAAAGACCTATATGAAAAAAAACTATAGGACACTAAAAAGAGAGATAGAAGAAAACATAAACAGATGGAAGAACATACCATGTTCATGGATTGGTAGAATCAACATCATCAAAATATCCATAATACCCAAAGCAATCTATGGGTTCAATGCAATCCCCATTAAAATACTAACAGCATATTTCACAGACCTAGAACAAACTTTCTAAAAATTCATCAGGAATAAAAAAAGATCCCAAATAGCTGCAACAATCCTGAGAAAGAAGAATAAAGTAGGTGGGATCTCAATACCAGATTTCAAGCTGTATTACAACGCCACTGTTCTCAAAACAGCCTGGTACTGGCACAAGAACAGACATATAAACCAATGGAATAGAATAGAGACCCCAGAAATCTACCCAAACCACTATGCCCAATTAATATTTGACAAAGGAGGCATGAACATAAAATGGAGTCAAGACAGTCTCTTCCATAAATGGTGTTCGGAAAATTGGACAGATACATGGAAAAAATGAAACTAGACCACTAACTTACACCATACACAAAAATAAACTAAAAATAGATAAAGGACTTAAACATAAGACGGGAAACAATAAAAATACTAGAGGAATCCATAGGCAGAGAAATCTCAGACATATGCCAAAGGACTACTTTACTAATACTGCCTTAGGCAATGGACAATAAAGAGAAAATAAACAAATGGGACTACTTCAAAATAAAAAGCTTTTGCATGGCAAAAGAAACCATCAACAAAACAACAAAAAAGCCCACTACATGGGAGAACATATTTGCCAATGTTATCACGGATAAAATAAATCTCCAACATTTTCAGGGAACTCATACAGCTTAACAAAAGGAAGATAAACAACCCAATAAAAAAATGGGCAACGGACCTAAATAGAAACTTTTCAAAAAAAAAAAATACAGAAGGGAGGCCAAGAAACATATGAAAACATGCTCAAAGTCACTAATTATCCCAGAGATGCAAATCAAAACGACAAGGTGGTACCATCTCACACCTGTCAGAATGGCTATCATCAACAAATAGCAACTGCTGGTGAGAATGTGGAGAAAAAGGAACCTTCATGCACTGATGTTGAGAATGCAGACTGGTGCAGCCACTGTGGAGAACAGTATGGAGTTTCCTCAACGAAAAATGGAACTCCCATTTGACCCAGTGATCCCACTTCTAGGAATATATCCCAAGAAGCTAGAAACATCAATCAGAAAGGACATATGCACCCCTATGTTCATAGCAGCACAATTCACCATAGCTAAGATCTGGAAATAGCCTAAGTGCCCATCAGCAGGTGAGTGGATTAGAAAACTGTGACACATCCACACAATGGAATACTATGCTACTGTAAAAAAGAAGGAATTCTTACCATTTGCAACATGGATGTTACTGGAGAGCAGTATGCTAAGTGAAATAATCCAGGCAGAGAAAGATAGATATCACATGATCTCACTCATCTATGGGAAATAAGGAACAACATAAACTGATGAACAAAAATAGATCCAGAGACAGGGAAGAATCCATCAGACTGTCAAACCTCAGAGGGAAGGAAGGGGAGGGTGGGGGAAACGGGGAGAGATCAACCAAGGGACTTATATGCATGCATATAAGCCTAACTAGTGGTCACAGACAACAGGGGGGTGGGGGCATAAGGGGAGAATTAGAAAGATAATGGAGGATGAGGACAAATACGTAATACCTTAATCAATAAAGAAATTTTAAAAATATATGGTATATCTGTAGGAAAAAAAACACACACCACAATAATGCCAGCAGTTTTATTTATAAAACCGCAAATGTGAAAATAAACAAAACCATAGACTGATAAAAAGATAAGTGAATAATCCAAATAATACAATATTTATTAGAAACAAAAAATTAACTATTTACATAAATGTTATTGGTGAATCTCAAAATAACTGTGTAGCATGAAGGATGCCAGTGTTTCTTAATGATACACCTTATAATGCCTACAAATAATGAAAAATATGAACTAATCTATTTCAAAAGAAGTTATATCAATGCCAGCATGGAGGGTTTGGGAAGCAGAAAGAATATAAAAGGGTAGGAGGGCCCTAGTTTGGTTGGCTCAGTGGATAGATCGTCAGCCTGCAGACTGAAAGATCCCAGGTTTGATTCCAGTCAAGTGCACATGGCAGGGTTGGGGCTCGAACCCCAATGGGGGCATGCAGGAGGCAACCAATCATTGATTTTCTCTCATCAGTGATATTTCTAACCTCTCTCCCTCTCCCTTCCTATCTGAAATCAATAAAAAAAATATTAAAATAAAAGGGCATGAGCTAAATACAAGGTGTGGCAAAAGTAGATTTAGAGTTGTTGGTATTGAAAATAATTAATAAATAATAATACAGGTATATTGCCGAAACCGGTTTGGCTCAGTGGTAGAGCGTCGGTCTGCGGACTGAAAGGTCCCAGGTTCGATTCCGGTCAAGGGCATGTACCTTGGCTGCGGGCACATCCCCGGTGGGGGGTGTGCAAGAGGCAGCTGGTCGATGTTTCTCTCTCATTGACGTTTCTAGCTCTCTATCTCTCTCCCTTCCTCTCTGTAAAATATCAATAAAATATATTTAAAAAAAAAATAATACAGGTATAAACACCACCATAGCCAGTGTGGTTCAGTTAATTGAGCGTCATTCCATTCACGAAAATGTCACTGGTCCAATTTCAGGTCAGGGCACATGCGTTCCTGGATCCCTAGTAGTGGGCTTACAGGAGCCAGAGATTGATGTTTCTCTCCTCCCTTCCTCTCTAAAAATCAATAAAAATGTCATTGAAAATATATAACATAGTTATTTAAGAAGAAAGAATAAACTGTGTTTTGCATACTCACAACTGTAAGCCTACTGTTGCCTCACCATGGATATGTGTAACAGAGAAACTTATTTCACTTGTGAACATTTCAGAGTGTTATCCATATGTTCAAACTCACCAAACAGTACACATTAGAAAAGTACATGTCATTGTTTGCCAGTGATACATATATCTAAGTAAAGCCTTTAAAAGTAGATCCAAATAAAAACCTAGGTATCCCTCTGTAAGAAACTAAGTTGAGCAGATAGAATATATCTGAGCTCTGGACCCCACATGTTCTCCACACTGCTTCTTATCAATGGAGTGGGTGTCAAAAGCATAGGTTAGAGGGGATGTTGGCCATAAAGAGAGTGAGTGATTTGATACTGTTCTTCTCAGGAAATAGCTTGTAGAACCCCGGTTGTTCCTCTGAGACACCATACACATGGCATCACACGTCACCCTCCTGACCCCATCCCCAAGGTGCTGAGCTTATCACTTTTCACATCTGCTGCACACAGTTCTTTGAACATTTCTCTCTCACAGCTTCCTTCCCAGAGGCACAACTTCCAAGGCAATGCAAATGTGGCATAGTGTGGATAAATTATTTCCTAATCACTTTCTTTTCCAAAATTATAGTTCACCACCTCCATAATCTACTTCTCTTACCCTTCTCTCCTACCCATGCCAGTGGAGATTTACAAGGCTGGGTAACGCTGATGTATGCTATCTCATTTCCATCAACCAGTGTTTCACTTCCAATAACAAAAGTCAAGTGGTTAGTTAAATGTCACCTAAGCTCTTAACCTAGAATGTAGCACCTAAACTCCTCTCTTTAGAGGAAATTTCCCTAACATTCACCCTATTGTCACATTCGGCAGCACCAGAAACAGACTCTTCCCTTCATTCACTCTTATGTCAATGTCAGGTCCTGCGGCCAAGAATTCACACTTCCTCTCCGGGCGCACATCACTCTCCCACCCCGCCGCCCCCTCCCGCCGCCCGGCCCGCTCTCAGGCGCCGCCCGGATGCCCTCGGGGCTCGGGGCTCGGGGCTCGGGGCTCACTCCCCGGCTCCCCGTCGTCCGCAGGACCGGCCCTCCGCCCACAGCGCGGTCCTCCGTCTTCCAGTCTGTCCTCCTCTGAGCACCGTCGGGAGAGTCAGACTCTGCCTCGAACACGGCCCCCTTTTCCACCACCACCTACGGCCCAGCGTCTGAGAGAAAGGGAATCTCCTCGTGCGAACCCCCAGCCCAGCTCTGCCGCCTCCACACCCCCCGCAGCCGGTCCCAGGCCCGGCCAGGCCCCATCGCCTCCGCACAGGGTGGCCCTGCCCCTCCGCCCTCGGCCTGTCCCCGCGGGTCCCCGGAGGGGCTCACCGACCGGCGGAGGGCGGGCTCCGGGCCGGCGGGGCGGAGGGCGGAGGGCGGGGCGGAGGGCGGAGGGCGGGGCGGAGGGCGGAGGGCGGGGCGGAGGGCGGGGCGGAGGGCGGAGGGCGGGCTCCGGGCCGGCAGGGCGGAGGGCCGGCGGGGCGGAGGGCGGAGGGCGGAGGGCGGGCTCCGGGCCGGCGGGGCGGAGGGCGGAGGGCGGGGCGGAGGGCGGAGGGCGGGGCGGAGGGCGGAGGGCGGGGCGGAGGGCGGAGGGCGGGGCGGAGGGCGGGGCGGAGGGCGGAGGGCGGGGCGGAGGGCGGGGCGGAGGGCGGGGCGGAGGGCGGAGGGCGGGGCGGAGGGCGGAGGGCGGGGCGGAGGGCGGGCTCCGGGCCTGCGGCGGGGCGCTGGGAACGGAGGGACCGGGAGGTGCGGAGACGCCGTCCAGGGCCGTTGGGGCTCCGGGCGCCTCAGACACGCCCGCCCGCAGGCAGAGGCCCCCAGGCCTCCCCCGCTCCCACCGGAGCCTTGAAGCCTGTGAATCTCCGAACAAAGACCTAAAAACGGAAAATGACCACCAAAGGAGGAAGGCGGAAGTCCAGCCCTAACCGGATGCACCAACACCAAAATGCCCTTTAGCTCCGCCCACATGAGTGCAGTTCCTTCTGGGTAATGTAGTTTTCTCAAATGCCCAGGCCAATACTAGCATCCAGTCTATGACTAGGTGAATGTGGCAGAGTGAAGCCTGGCGAGGGACTAGATGGGAGCAGAGGCCTGGCTAACTGGAGCTGACTAACAGATCTCTGAGGGGAAGGAGGTGGAGAGGAATGCAAGAGATCCACCAAAGTTTATATACGGAGGGGGAAATGGGAGACATCAATAATACCATCAACAATATAATATATATGTATTTTTATAAATTTTAAAATAATGTATCTGAGCTAATGTAGCTAAGTGGTTGAACCTCGACCTATGAACCAGGAGATCATGGTTTTTTCATTTCATTTTTATTTTTTAATTATTTGAGAAACCAAGATGGCAGCATAGGTAAACACCTAACTGCAGCCTCACACAACAATTTCAAAAAAAAAAAATACAACTAAAATACAAAATGGACATTATCCAGAACTACAGGAAAGTTGACTGACTGGAAATTCTATAACTAGAAGGAAAGAGAAAACCAGAAGGAAAATCAGAGGAGCCGTAAAAGCCTGAGGTACGCAGACACGGTGCACACGGGGAAAGGATGGAGCCAGAGAGGAGGGGAGGCTGAGTGCCTGGCTGGCTTTCCGTAGCAGGAAAAAGATAAAAGCTCCGGACTGTGCTGAACCCCAGTTCCGAGAGCACTGAACCCCAGTTCTGGACGAGACTTGGGCACATAGGCTCATACAGAGGGAATCTGGGCTATAAAGTGGAAACTCAGGGGAGCAGCGAAAGGCAGAGTCCTGGAGTCGCGCACATTGCGCACAGATGACGGACTGTTGACTCTGCTGCTAGATTGCCCTAGCTGGAAGGAGACAAAAGCTCTGGACTGTGTTGAGCCCCAGTTCCGACTGCACTGAACCCCAGTTCTAGGCCAGACCCTGGGGACCCAGGTTCATACAGAGGGAACCTGGGCTGTAAGGCGGAAACTTAGGGGAGCTGCAAAAGGCAGAGCCCCATAGTCATGCACGTTGCATGTAGAGGATGGACTGTTGACTGTTCTGCTGGTTTACCCTAGAGGGAAGGAAAGAAAAGCTCTAGACTACTCTAAACCCCACTTTCAACCCTATCTCCAACTGCACTGAACCCTAGTTCCGGGCTCATGGGGGAGAGACTAGACTGGTAGTGGGTGAAACTCGAGGGCACCTTTCTCTCAGAGGTGCTTGCAGCGAGTACCAAAGGACACTGAGGAACACAGACTCAGGAACCTCATAGGGCAGGGCTGACAGGAAGCCAAGGCTCTAGGCTCCATCCTGAAACTCCGCCCCATCCAAGATGAACACAGAGGCTTTTACAATTTTCCAAGTCTAGTCGAATAAGGCTGTCTCCTGGCATAGACACACAGCTGATCCTCACAACCAATTGGCCTGGAAGTCAGTTCCTCCCAGTGATACCAACAACAATCAAGACTTAACTACAACAAGGCTGTACACACATTCCACAAAGGGGTGCACCAAGAGTGTCCACCTCAGGTAACTGGGAGGCTGACCCACTGAACCATATAGGACACCTTAGCATCCAAAGCCACCCTACCAACTCAGGGAAGCTGAAAAAAATGCCAAGACAAGGAAACAGGTCACAAACGAAAGACATGGAGGACAAAAAGCGACTGTTTATAGAGTTCAAAACCATGGTTATAAGGTTTTTCAAGAATTTCCTAGAAAAAGATGATAACCTATGAAGATATGAAAAGGGATCAACTAGAAATAAAGAATACATTGTCTGAAATAAAAAATATTATACAGAGTCCTAAAAACAGAATGGAAAATCGCAAGATTCAAGTCAAAGATTTGGAACATAAAGAGCCAGAAGACACGCCTCTGCAGAAGCAAGAAGACAAGAGAATCCAGAAAGTTGAAGAAAGTGTAAGAAACCTCTGGGAAAACTTCAAGAGAACCAACATCAGAATTATGGGGGTCCCAGAGGAAGAGAGAAAGATACTGAAAGAATATTGGAAGAAATAGTGTCAGAAAACTTCCCCCACCTGGTGAAAGAATTAGACTTATAAGTCCAGGAAGTGCACAGAACCCCCCAAAAAAGGAATCCAAAGAGGACCACACTAAGAAACATCATAATTAAAATTCCAAGAGCAAAAGACAAAGAGAATATTAAAAGAGAAAAGCAGGTAGCTACCTATAAAGGAGCACCCATACAATTTTCAGCTGATTTCTCAACAGAAACCATGCAGGCCAAATGGGAATGGCAAGAAATATTCAAGGTGATGAATAACAAGAACCTACAGCCAAAAATACTCTACCCAGCAAAGCTATCATTCAGAATCAAAGGCCAGATAAAGAGCTTCACAAATAAAAAAGAAAGCTAAAGGAGTTCATCACCACCAAACCAGAATTATATGAATTGCTGAAGGTTTTTTTTTTTTTAAGGAAGAGGAAGAACATAAAGATAAAAAATTATGAACAACAAATACGTAACTATCAACAAGTGAATCTAAAATCCAAGGGGACTTAAAAATCTGATGAATAATATTAACTGGTGAATATAATAGAATCAGAGGCATGAAAGGAGAATGAACTGACAATTTTCTGGGAAAAGGGGATTGGATGGTGCGGGAAGAAACAACAAAAACTGTGCACCTATGGATGAGGACAATGGGTGTTGGGGAAAGGGCAGAGGGTGGGATGGGAACCTGGTGGAGGGAAGCAATGGAGGGGAAAAAATGAGGAACATTTGTAACAATATGAACAATAAAGATTTATTTTTAAAAAAGAAAAAAATTATTTATTGTTTAAAGCATTACATATAGTATTGCATATAACTCCTTTTCTCCCATTGAGATCTTCTCAGTCACCCCCAAGCCTCAGCACATGCCCTTACCCCCATAGAGTCTGTGTTCATTGGTTATGCTTATATGACTGCATATAAGTCCTTTGGTTGAGTCCTTGACCCCATGGTTGGCAAACTGCGGCTCTTTGGCCCCTTGACTGTGGCTCTTCCACAAAATACCACGGCCTGGGCGATTGTGTTTAGAAGTGGCATTAGAAGAAGTTTAATTTTAAAAAGCTTGGCTCTCAAAAGAAATTTCAATCATTGTACTGTTGATATTTGGCTCTGTTGACTAATGAGTTTGCCGACCACTGCCTTAACCCCTCCTTTCCCTGACTTTTTGCTGAAGTTTGACAGTCTATTCAATGTTTCCATGTCTCTGAATTCATTTTTGTTCACCAATTTATGCTATTCTTTATATTCCACAAATGATGAGGTCATGTGATACTGGGTCTTTTTCTGGTCAGGGTACATACATGGTTTGCATGCTCAATTCCCAGTGTGGGGGTGGAGCAATGCACGAGGCAAGTCATCAGCAATTCTCTCTCATCATTTATGTGTTTTTCTCTTTTTCTCCCTTCCACTGTCTAAAATCAACAAAAATATTTTAAACAAAGTATATACATAAAAGCATAGGCCATGGACATAGACAATAATGTGGTGAGAGACTAGGAGCAGTGGAGGCAGGGTAGAGGAAGAAAAGGGGAGAGGACTATGGCAGACATTGGGAACATCTGTAATAGAGTCGGCAATCCTATATAATAAAAAGCTACCATGTAACTGGTCGTCATGCCCTTGAGCCCTTACACCCTCACGCCGGAGTAGGGGGACCTGAGGCTGACCCAGGGCAGTTGGGGCTATGCCAATTGACTCAGTGTTGGGCCGTGGGACTGAGGCCAATTGGGGGGACCTGAGGCTCTGCCCCCCACCCCAGAGCCAGGGTTCAGGGACATGAGGTCGGGCTGGACTACCTAAGGATGCACACTCAACCGAAACCTGAGGACCAGGGGAACTGAGGCAATGCCCCTGCCCCCAGCCTCGTGCTGGAGCCCAGGGACCTGAGGCCACACCTCCTACCCAGGGGCCTGGGCTGAGTGACCTGAAGCTGTGCTCCCCACATCAGCACCAGGACTAGGGCACCTGAGGCTGCACTCCCACCCAGCGAGGGCTGAGGCAGGACCTGAGGCTAGGCACTGGGGCCGTAGGAGTGAGGCGAAAACAGATGTTTTAGATGGTGAAATGACTTCCTATTGATTAAATCATGAATTCATTTTAAAAATTGGCAAAAGTTTCTGATCAGACTTTTCAACAAAGGAAATAAAGACAGTGTAAATAAATGAATAAAGAAATGCCCACAATAAAATTTCTTGGTAAATGGAATTAAAACAAGTTAACACTACTAATTTTCAGGCCTACAACTAATATTAAACATCGAATGTGCTCACAGGGATAATAAAAACTAGAATATTCAATATTGTGGGTGTCTGGGAAGGTAAAGAAAGTACCATTTTAAATCACAGTTCTGCATATATTAAAAAGTAAAACACTCACCTATACTGTAATAGTTAGATAAGGAAAACATACATTTGTATGAAGAACTAAACCCAATATTACCAGAAAATTTATTTATAATTCCTCAAACACAGAAATAACAACAACAACAAAAAACATAGATAAAGTTGTTATTTACAGAACACAATACTAAATAGAAAAACAAAAAAAATAATATTTCACACAAGCATTAGTATTGAATTTCAAATTAACCATGTAGCATGAAAGAGTTCCATACTTGTTAAAGAAGCGTTTATAATGTTATGAAACATGTGAACTAATCTTGTAAAGGAAGGAAATGAGTGACTGCATTTAGACCTGGAGGAGGCAGCAAGAGAGATTACAAAAGGGCAGGAGGTAACTGTAAGGTGTGGTAAGGTAGGAGTAGAGTTGCTGTCAGGAATTAATACAATAGTTAGTAAATATGAGAATAATAAAAGAATAATCTCTCTGGCCGTTGCACTTCAGTGGGTTAGGCACCATCCTTTGCTCTGAAAGCTCACTGGTCCCAGGCCAGGCCAGGGCACGTGCGGACCTGGATGCCTGCAGGTGGTGGCTAGGAGGCAGCAGTTCAATGTTCACAATATCTCCATGGCTCACTCTCTCCCTCCTCTCTTTCTAAAAGGTCAATAACATTATTTTTTAAAAGGAAAACAACTTATATAAAACTAGTGGCCCTCAGCCCAGCCTTCATCCTCTCCAATCTGGGGCCCCTGTGGGATTGGGTCTAAACTGGCAGTTGGACAGCCCCCTCACAATCCAGGACTGCTGGCTCCTAACCGCTTACCTGCCTGACTGCGTGATTGCTCCTAACCACTCTTAATGCTGGCCTGTTAACCCACAACTGGTCCTCTCTGCCGGCTTGCTCCCAACTGCCCTCCTCTGCCAGCCTGATCACCACCAACTGCTCTCCCCTCCAGGCCTGATCACTCCTAACTGCCTCTGCCTTGGCCCCAATACATTGCTTTGTCTGGAAGGACATCTGGAAGATATGATGGTCTAATTATCATATTACCCCTTTATTAATATAGATAGGATATCACATATTGCCATAACTATAACTTATGTACTAGTATTACTCTATGATAATACGTACTTCATGCAATAGGAAGCCATCTAATACTTTACATTGTATATGTTGTAAGTTGTAGAACATACTGTATTCCTAGAAATAATATACATCCTATGGCCAGAACAGGTTTGGATCAGTGGACAGAGTGTCGGCCTGCGGATTGAAAGGTCCCAGGTTCAATTTCGGTCAAGGGCATGTACCTTGGTTGCGGGCACATCCCCAGTGGGGGGTGTGCAAGAGGCAGCTGATCAATGATTCTCTCTCATTGATGTTTCTAATTCTCTATCCCTCTCTCTTCCTCTCTGAAAAAAAAAATCAATAAAATATATTAAAAAATATACACTCTATGACTTCCCTTCCTGATTTGAGAATGGTTCCCCAGTTCTTTGAATGTTTTCTGGACCCTAATGTAATTTTTTTTGTCATTCAGTATAACTTTTACTGTTTATTGCACATAATTTGAAGTCTTTAATTTCTCCCCACCAAAGATTCAAAGGACTATTTTTCTAAGAATTTAACATTAATATTAGTGAATTCATGTATTCATGTGTGTTTTTTGTAAACATCTGAATTATTCACATTGTCATAGATCCTGGAACTCATAAGCCTGGACCATGCACAGGCTGGCAGCAAGCCAGGAAGCCACTCTGTAAGAAAACAGATATTCTGCATAAGGAGAAAAGTCATAGCACAACATTTTTTTAAAAAAAATATATATTTTATTGATATTTTACAGAGAGGAAGGGAGAGGGATAGAGAGCTAGAAACATTGATGAGAGAGAAACATTGACCAGCTGCCTCCTGCACACCCCCTACTGGGGATGTGCCCGCAACCAAAGTACATGCCCTTGACCGGAATCTAACCTGGAACCTTTCAGTCCGCAGACCGACGCTCTACCACTGAGCCAAACCGGTTTCAGCAATAGCACAACATTTAATGTCCAACCTGAGTCACCTCAGAATGGACTTCTTATTTCATATAGTATCGAGAACTCAACTGCTTGGTTGGTGGCAGGGTTGAGATGGTTTCAGGAGGATTATTCCTGAAATAATTAAGGAAAGTGGGGCTCAATCTTTCTTCTTGGTTGCTTGCTCCTCCCCAGCACCTTCATCTTACTTCTCACCCTCAGCTTCTTGGGCATCTTCTCCTTCACCTTCACCTCCTTCTTCTTCCTCCTTTGCATCCTCAATTCTTCTTCAGCACCTTCTTCCTTTTCCTCTCCTTCCTCTTCACTGGCCACTTTCTTCTCCTTCTTCTCCTCCTCTTTAGCTTCTCCTTCAGAGGGGGGTTCATCCTTAGCTTCCTAATGGACTCCTCCACCTTGATCCACTCCTCCTGGACATTGCTGGTGTATTAAGAAGGGAAGGAGCATGTGGACATCAAGTAGGAGCTAGTCTGTAAACCACCTTGAACAGATCTACCAAAGATCAGGGAACTTCCCACTGGTTAAACTGAGCTGGGTCTCTTCACCTTCCAAGAGTTTCCTGTAAGCTGCAATGTCAATGTCCAAGCCACATTGAGGGGGTCCTGGTAGTCTTTTAAATATCATTCCATTTCACTCTCTGTAGTTCTCAACTCATTTTCTAATTTGTTGATTATGTCCTGCATAGCACTAACACCAGAGTTCTGCTTATCCTCCAACACTTGCAGCTGCTTTCCCAGAGCTTAGCTCATGCCCCGGCATGCTTTGATCTCCAGGGTCTTGGCCTTGAGCAGGCGGCGGCTTTCAGATACCTAATCCTTGGCGGCACACAAACCATAGGTGTTCTTGGCAGTGCTCTTGGTTTACATGGTGAGCAGCTCTTGTGCCATTCTTCATGTCCTTGGCAGCCAGCTTCTCCTACTGGGCGCCAATGTCCTTGCAGAGAGGTTGGATTTGGAGAACATGTCCATCTCCATGGAGATCTGAGCATACTGGATCTGCACCTGCATCTTGGCAATCTCCTCTTCATGCACCTTCTTCCGAAAGGTGATTTAGTCCATCAGGCTGTTGGTGCATTTTCAAGCTCAGCGCCCACAAGAGCCACCTTGTCTGCACCTTTTGGGGTCTCTATCAGCCAGCTATCTGTGTCATCATGGTTCAGCATCTCTCCCTGGTAGCATGCCTGCAGGTTGCTTCCAGGCCCTTCCAAGCCCTGGTGCCTGCTGCCCACTGCCTTCTTCTTGCCGGGAGAGGGCACAGTGGGCTGGAGCACAGGCATCCCATTTTCATTCAAATGTTCAACTCTGGCCTGCTCCACTGGTGTCCACAGGCGGCCCAGGGCACACAGTGATCCCAGACACTCTGGCCACCCCAGCAACATCAGGCTCAGCCCACTGGCCTGCCTTTACCCAGATGGCTGCCTCGACCCCATGGATGGCGGCAGGTGCTGCCCCCCAGGCCTGTCCGACCCTGATGGTGGCCTGGAAGTCTGGCATTGTTTGCCCAGCCTGCCCAGTTACCGATGGCAGGCTGAACCCCATGGGCGGCGTCAGGTGCTGCCCGCCAGGCCTGCCCAGTCCCCGATGGCAGCCTGGATTCTACGGGTGGTGTCTGGAATGTCCTCCAACTCCACCCTGCCTGCCCAGTTACTGATTGTGGCCTTGACCCAGCTGATGGTGTCAGGCACTGCCCACCCAGCCTGTCTGGTCCCTGATGGTGGCCTGAACCCTACTGGAGGCATGAGGCTCTTCCTACATGGCCTGCATGTCCCCGATGGTGGCCTGGCTACTGCAGGCCTCATCAGGCACTGCCTGCCTGGCCTGCCCAGTCCCCTATGGTGGACTGGACCCCGCAGTGGCCTCAGACACAGCCCACCCTTCCTTCATATGCAAATTTACCCTCCATCTTTGTTGACTTAATTTGCATATTACTCCTGATTGGCTGTGGGGGTAGTAAAGGTATGGTCAATTAGCATGTTTCTCTTTTATTAGTATAGATTATGCATAACTGTAAAAATTAGGTTATGAACTTTTTAATAAACATTTTTTACATACCGATATATTGGCTGGGCTGCAAAAATATTTGTTGTGAGTCCCATGTCACCAGCCAGCCCCAAGTTTGACATGCTGGGACTACATGCTCCCTCTATCTTCTGTCTCCAGCTTCCTCTGCCACCCCCTTGTGGCTTTCCTGGCCCCTGAGTCTCCCAAAGCCTTTCTCTGACCCAGTCCTGGTCCAATTTAGCAAATGCACTGATCTTCTTAGCCAGGCCAGCCTCTAGCAAAATACAGGGAGACTATATTAGCAGGGATTTGGAGGGACATGTGACAGGCTGTGGTTGAGCAGTGAGCACAATCGTAGGAGGGGCGGGCATAGAGGGAGAGAGATTGAAGAGCAGGAGAAGGGTCACAGAAGGGGAAACAGGTGCATAGAGGGGAGAGATGGCAGTTAAGGAGAAAGGAGAAACTGAGACAAGATCATTTCCTGATCTCAAAACCAGAAAAAGCAGGGTGCCCCCAGCATGGGTCACTTCTCACATCACAGCAGCTGCCCCATGTAGTCTAATGTCCCTATAAAATGTCGATTAAGGCTGACAGCCTAATCCCATGCCTACAGGAGGCCCCACCACACACCAGAACATTCCAACGCCTTTCTGAGAAGACAGCCAGCATCCGAGCTGCGGGACCTGGCACGGCCCTCACCTGCTCGGGGAGCTGGGCCCAGCCAACCTGCTTCTTGCACTATTTGCATAAGAGTATGTGGGCAGCTGGACCTCTCCAAACTATAGACTTAAATACTTATATAAAAAGCCTCTACTTCTGGGGTAAGAATACCAGTTCCATGATTCAGTGTTGGGTTAATTACTAGCACACCAAGTGCTCCCATGCTTGGCCCACCAGCCCCACAAACCACGTCAGTTTCACCTGAAGCAGGGACCCCAGTGTCCCTCACAGAGCAGAGGTTGACACTTCAGGGTCCCCAGCTACAAAAGCACCAATTCCTGCAATACCAGCAGTTCCGAATGCCCTGATTAGTCCATCTTGGATTGGGTTCAAATACATTCTTATTACATGGCATCACCACAAAATACTGCAAGTGAATCAACAGACACATGGAAAAAAAAAAGTGAAGATGATGACTACCCTGTTTCCCTGAAAATAAGACAGTGTCTCATATTAATTTTTGCTCCCAAAGATGCGCTAGGTCTTATTCTCAGGGGATGTCTTATTTTTCCATGAAGAAGAATACGGTACACATTTATTGTTAAATGAAAATAAAGGAAATTTATTACCTGTATACAGTACGGTAGTTGTCAACACAAACCAGACAAACTGTGAATCCTACAGTATCAAGAATTTACTCATTTATTCAATGACAATCATGTCATCATCTTCTGGAACATCATCATAACAATCTAATTCCTGAATTTCCTGGTGAATTTCTTGAGACTCCATTTCTTTCAGAATCAGTGGACCAAATCTCTCATGTTTAGCAATAGCACTGTCTTTAAATTAGTACTTCTTGTCAAGGTAGCCTGCTCGCAGTGCATTTGCAATGCAACTGTCAGTGATTTTCTCCCATGGATTCTTCACCCAAGTCACAACTTCTTGCAGTTTAGGTTTCACAAAGTTTCAACGCTGATTTCTCTCCATTCTATTTTCAATGTAGTCATTAATTTCCATGGGCAAATTGTCTTAGAATGGCTTCTTTATTGCAATATCAAGAGTCTGGAGATAGGCCGTCATTCCTTTGGGAATCATCTGATCTACTTTTCTTTCATGAAGAAATGTCTTCATGTCTTTAGCGTGGTGAGTGCTGGCTGCATCCCAGACTAGCAGACCTCTTTGGCTCCCTTGCATAACAAGTGGCAGCATTAAATAAACCTACTTCCTTGTAACTGCTTGTGTGGCCCAGGCTTTTTCAGTTTCAAGAATAAAAATTCCCAAAACACATTATATCTTTTGCTTCTTGTCCCTAGAAATGATTAAAGGTGGGATTTTAGTGCCATCCAGACGAATTGCCAAAATACAGAAAACAGGTGCACATTCATAAGCAGTGTACACTAAGGAGGCACCGCGCCGTTCAATTCTTGTTTGAGATGATTGGCCCATAAACACTGCAGTTTCACCCATAGCAACCATGTTGGAAAGATTGTATTTAGAGAAGTCAGCATCATCAATAAATGACTTGAATGCAAGCGCTCGCTTAATAACTTGGGTATCTTCCAACCTAAACAATGTTGTAGATGTTCTTAAAGACAGTTCACTTCGCTGAAGGAAATTATCCAGCCAGTGTTGTGATGCTTTGAAGTCTTCAGGGGCTATGTCAAACTGTGGTGCCATTGCGAGGACAAATTCTTGAATCTGAGCCCTATTCACAACCAAAGCCTTTGCTCTCTTGTCAACAACCCATTCACAGATCAGGTCTTTCAGCTCAGAAAATAATGGTTGCCGACCGGATCCACACTTGTGCTTGTTAGCATTTTCCTTGTTCACTTGTTCAATGAGGTTACCATACTCTTCTCGCCATTTTTGGACCAATACGATACTCAACATCTTCTCTTTGCAGAAAACAGTAAGATTTTGGCCCCAAGAGTCTTCCATGATTCCTTTCTTATATTCCACGGAGTAGGTTTTTCTTTTTGGGCCCATTTCTAGGGGTAAAAAAAAAAAAAAGGAATTGGGGTACCAAGATTGGGGGAGAGGGATCACTTAAAATGAAACAAGGCGAATCAGAGGGGGGAATCAAAATGGCACAGGAGAATCAGAGGGAGGATTACCATTTTAGTAATCCCTTTTTATCCTCCTGTGTCATTTTGATCGCCCCCTCTGATCCTCCTGTGTCATTTTAAGTGATCCCCCTCCCCCTACCCCTGTGCCACTCACTGAACACCTTCACCAGACATCCCCCCTAGCCCTTTATCAGACATTTACCCCCTGGAGGCCTGCCTGGGGACTGTCACTGGGCTTGATGGGGCCTGGATCTGGGCTGGAGCAGGGTCTGCTACTGACTGAAAACCTTCAGTCATCATGAAGGTGGCTGCGAGCATCAGGTAGCATCACCAGAGACAGACCAGCACTTACCACCTTTGCTGCGACCCGTCTGCTCTAATCCTCCTATTCTTCTACAGGCATCTGCGAAAGTCTCCTCCTCTCTCCTGCTGTGCACTTACCGCTCACTCCTACCTCGCTCTGCCTCCACAGAGCTGTGATGTCAGGACTTCGAGTAAGGTTGCTGGACGCCAGTCGGGGCGGCCCTAGCGACCAGTTTATGGTAAATTAATTTTCATTCTGAGACAGAGCCTGGGGGCCTTATTTTCTGGGGGATGCCTTATAACAGAAGGAAACCTGTAAGTAGGTATTATTTTCAGAGGATGTTTTATTTTTGGAGAAACACCATAGGATGATGCTGGCTTTATAGAAGGAGTTTGAAAGTGTTCCTTCTTGAATTTTTTGGAATAGTCTGAGGAGGATAGGTTTTAGTTCTTCTTTGAATGTTTGGTAAAACTCTCCTGTGAAGCCATCTGGCCCCAGGCTTTTGTATGCTGGAAGCTTTTTGATGACTTTTCAATTTCTTCCAAAGTCACTGGTCTATTGAGATTTTTAGATTCTTCCTGATTGAGTTTTGGTAGCTTATATTTTCCTAGGAATATGTCCATTTCCTCCAGGTTGTCCAGTTTGTTGGAAAAAGTTGTTAGTAGTATTTTGTAACAATCCTTTGTATTTCGGCAGGGTCTGTTGTTATATCACCTCTTTCATTTCTGATTTTGTTTATTTTGGTCCTCTCTCTTTGTTTCTTGATTAGCCTGGCTAGAGGTTCATCAATCTTGTTTATCCTTTCAAAGAACCAGTTCTTCGTTTTGTTGATCTTTTGTATTGTTTCTTTGGTCTCTATGTCATTTATCTTCATTCTGATTTTTATTATTTCCTTCCTTCTGCTTACACTTGGCTTTTTTGTTGCTCTTTTTTGAACTCTTTGAGTTGTAGAGTTAGATAATTTGTTACATTTTTTCTTGTTTTTTTCAATAGGCTTGTAGAGATATGAACTTCCCTCTCAAAACTGCTCTTGCTGTGTCCCATAGATTTTGAACTGTTGTGTTTCCATTGTTATATGCTGCCATGATGTTTTTAATTTCTTCCTTGATTTCTCTGGTAACCCAGTCCTTGTTCAATAGCATGCTGTTTAGTCTCCATATGTTTGATATCTTTGGATTATATTTATTGCAGTTGATTTCCAGTTTTATGTTACTGTGATCTGAGAAGATGCTTGATATGATTTCTATCTTCTTGAATTTGAAGAGACTTTGCCTATGTCCCAATATGTGGTCTATCTTTGAAAATGACCCATGTGCACTTGAGAAGAATGTATATTCTGTGTCTTTGGGGTGAAATGTTCTGAAGATGTCAATTAATTTCACCTGATCTAGTGCATCATTTAGGGTTGATGTTTCTTTGCTGATTTTTTGTTTAGATGATTTGTCCAAAGGTGATAGTCGGGTATTAAAATCTCATACTATGATTTTATTGCTATTAATCTTTCCCTTAATGTCCTCCAGCAGTTTTTTTTAAAAAAATCTATTTGGGTGCTCCTGTATGGGTGCATATATGTTAACCAGAGTTATTTCTTTTTGTTGGATTGCTCCCTTTAGTATTATGAAGTGGCCTTCATTATCTCTTGTTATATCCTTCACTTTGAAATATAAGTTGGCAGATATAAGTATTGCTAACCCAGCTTTTTTTTTCATTTCCATTCGCCAAGAAAACCTTTTCCATCCCTTTATCCTCAGTCTGTGTGCATCTTTTTTCCTGTAATAGGTTTCTTGTAGACAGCAGATATATGGGTCTTATTTTATTATCCAATCCATTACCTTATGTATTTTGATTGGAACATTTAATCCATTTACATTTAAATTATTATTGTTGGATACTTATTTGTCACCATTTTTATTCTATACCCCTGTGTTCCTTCTTCGCTTCCTATTTCTTTATTTTTACAGCAGACCCTTTAGCATTTCTTGCATTGATAATTTGCTGGTGATAAATTTCCTTAGTCTGTTTTTGTCTGTGAAGCTCCTGATTTCACCTTCAATTTTGATTGATAGCCTTGCTGGGTACAGTATTCTTGGATTCAGACCCTTCCTTTCTTTGCCTTACTTTGTATATATCAATCCATTCTCTTCTGGCCTGATGAGTTTCTGTTGAGAAATCAGTTGCTAGTCTGATGGGGGTTCCTTTATATGTAACTTTCTGTTTCTCTCTGGCTGCTTTTAAGATTCTTACTTTGTCATTGGTGTTTGCCAATTTAATTATAATGTGCGTTGGTGTTGATCATTTGGGAATTGTTTTGCTTGGGACTCTGCAAGCATTTTGGATTTATGTGGCTTTTTTCTTCTCTATTTCAGGAAAGTTTTCTGTCATTATTTCTTCAAACATTTTTTGATGTTTTTTAAAAATAAATCTTTATTGCTCAGATTATTATAATTGCTTCACCCCCCCATAGCTTCCTTCCACTTGGTTACCGCCCCACCCTCTGCCCTTACCACCACCCCCCCGCCGCCATTGTCCTCATTCATAGGTTATACGATTTTAATCCAGTCTCTTTCTGTACTCCACACCTCTTTCCTCCTGATAATTATCAGTCCACTCCCTTTCTTTGCCCCTGATTCTATTATATTCACCAGTTTATTTTGTCCCTCATATTTTTAATTCACTTGATCTTCTTCCTCATCTTAAATTATACCATTCAGCATTTCATATAATACTGGTTTGGTAATGATGAACTCCTTCAATTTTTCTTATCTGTGAAGCTCTTTATGTGCCCTTCAATTCTGAATGATGACTTTGCTGAATACAGTGATCTTGGTTGTAGGTTCTTGCTATTCATCACTTTGAATAGTTCTTGCCGCTCCCTTCTAGCCTGCTTAGTTTCTGTTGAGAAATCAGCTGACAGTCGTATGGATGCTCCCTTATAGGTAACCAACTGCTTTTCTCTTGCTGCTTGTAAGATACTCTTTTTGTCTTTTGCCCTTGGCATTTTATTTTATTTTTTAAATATATATTTTATTGATATTTTACAGAGAGGAAGGGAGAGAGATAGAGAGCTAGAAACATCAATGAGAGAGAAACATCAACCAGCTGCCTCTTACACACCCCCTACTGGGGATGTGCCCGCAACCACGGTACATGCCCTTGACCAGAATCGAACCTGGGACCTTTCAGTCTGCAGACCGACGCTCTACCACTGAACTAAACCGGTTTCGGCATGCCCTTGGCATTTTAATTATGATGTGTCTTGGCGTGTTCCTCTTTGGATTCCTCTTGTTTGGGGTTCTGTACACTTCCTGTACTTGTAAGCCTATTTATTTCACTAGGTGGGGGACGTTTACTGATATTATTTCTTCAAATATGTTTTCAGTATTTTTCACTCTCTCTTCTTCTGGCACCCTCATAATTCTGATGTTGGTACACTTGAAGTTGTCACAGAGGCTCCTTACACTATCTTCAACTCTCTGGATTCTCTTTTCTTCTTGCTTCTCCAGAGGAGTGTATTTTGGCTCTTTGACTTGATTCTTGTTCCTCCATTCTGCTGTTGGATCTCTGCATAATATTTACCAATTTAGTCAGTTTATGTTTAATTTCTAGTTGGGTCTCATTAAATTTATCAGCCTTTTCTAGGTTATTCTTGCATAATCTTATAACCGTGGTTTTGAACTCTATATCCTCTATCTCTTTCTTTCAGATCTATTTCCTTGTCTTGGCATTTTCGCTGCTTCCCAGAGTTGGTAGGATGGCTTTGTGTCTTTTGTGTCCTATATAGGTCCAGTGGGTCAGCCTCCTCAGTTACCTGAGGTAGACACTCTTGGTGCTCCCCTTTGAGGACTGCATGTACAGCCTTATTGTAGCTAAGTCTTTATTGTTGTTGGTATCCCTGGGAGGAATTGACCTTCAGGCCAATTAGATGTGGGTATCAGATGTGTCTACTCTGGGATACCTTCTGTATTGGAGACAGTCTTATAGGATCAGATTTGCAAAATTGCAGAAGCCTCTGTGCTCAGCTTGGATGGGGCTAAGTCTCAGGGCTGAGCTGACCATCTTGGCTTCTCGTCAGCCCTGCCCTTGTGCACTTACCTGAGTTTTCGTCTGACCTCTGCCTTCCTCAGCTCCCCTGAGTTTTTACCTGACTGTCCCAGCTTCCCTATACAAGAGTATGGGTGCCCCAGGGGCTCGCCCCGGAATAGGGTTTGGTCTCTGTAGTCTGGAGCTTCTGAATCCTTCTGCTACAGAGGCCAAGGCAAACTCCAAGGTCAGACCTCTGTGTGTACTCACTAGCGTGCGACTGTAGACCTTGCCTGCTGCAGCTCCCATATCCCCTGGTCTCCCAGTCTCTGAGTCTCTGGCTGCCTTTCTCTACAGTCCAGACTCCACCTCTATGAGCCTTGGTCCATGGAATTTCAGCCGGGGTTGAGGTTCAGTACAGTCGGAAAGGGTTCAGTGCAATCGGGAATTTCTCCCTTCCCTCCAGCCAGGCATTCAGCTGCACTTCCTCTCTGTGCACGCGAGCGTCTCCCTACCTCAGAGCTTTGTGGCTACCAGTCTGATCCGTGAGCCTCTTTCTAGTTGTAGATTTCCCACTCTGCCAGCTTTCCTGTGATTTTGGATGAAGTCCGTCCTGATTGTAGTTGTTTTTTTTTAAATTGTTGTGTGAGGCAGCAGCTTAGGTGCTTACCTAGGCCGCCATCTTGGTTCTTCCCCCCTCGTCCTCCCCAAACATTTTTCTATGCCTTCCTCAGTTTCCTTTCCTCTGGAATCCTTGTTATTCTAATATTGTTTTGTTTTGTATTGTCCCAAAGTTCCCTTAGGCTCTCCTCCTGCTTTTTAGTGTGTTTTCCCCCCAGAAGCTGCTCTAATTGGGTATTTTTTCCATCTTGTCTTCTAGCTCACTGATGCAGTCTTCTGTTTCTTCTAGTCTACACTTGATGCTTTCTATTGAGTTATTTACAGTAGCAATGCAATTTTTCATTTCTTCTTGGTTCTTCTTCATCTCCTCTTGGTTCTTACTCATATTGTCAAATTTGTCTTCCATTCTTTTTAGCCATCTTATGATCATTACTCTGAATTCTTACTCTGGTAGGTTGCTTTCCTCTAATTCATTTACTTCCTTTTCTGGTGATGCCTGCTTTTCTTTCATATGCAGGCTATTTCTTTGTCTCCCCATGGTCTCTCTTTTCAGGATATCTGGTTATGTAGTTCTCTCTCTCCTTTTTATCCTGCGGTGGAGCACTCCCTTTAGTGCAAGTGTTCTTGCTGCCTGGGACTGGTGTTCTGGGGCTCACAGCTGCTCGGTGGTTGCTGAGGCTGTGGATATTCAGGCCTCTGACAAGATCCACTTTACCTTCTCCTGGAGTTCGCCTGCCCCTTAGCTTTCTAACAAACACTCCCAGCAGGACCCTCAGCTGCTCTCTCTCTCTCTCTCTCTGCGTCGGGACAAGGCTCAGAATCCATCCATCTATTCTTCTGCCATTTTGTGTCCTTCCGAATTCATTTTCATTAGATTGACATAGCATGGGCAGGTTCCCTCAGAGCATTTCAGAGTTCAGGGCTGGGACTAGGAGGAGGCATAGTGGACACAAAATTCAAGCATCCTTTCTCTCAGGTTCATGCTGGCCCTGTTAGAACCTAATGATTCCTTCAGGGAGGCCTGAGTTCAACCTCACGTTTATAGGTGGGAAACTAGGACTCAGAACTGGGGAGAACTGTGAGAGACCTTACTGCTGATTGATGACAGGTCTCCCTGTCCTCAGTGACCCCTGACTTCTGCTTGAAAGAAAGAGGGAGGAGGAATAACTGTCAGTACAGAGCCAAATAAGTAAACCTTGTTGACATGCATGTGTTTAAGAAAAAATAAGAGACTAATTCCCATCTCTTTGAGGTATTATTTATAGACCATCATCAACCAAGCAGGCTGGGAGGGGAATGAAATTTCTTCACAAGCTTAGCATATTGTCAGGACTGCTTCTGTACTTTTCTGATGACTTGCCCCTAATTTTGACTGTACACATCTAATTTGTATTTCTAAATTATATGCTTTTACTACTGTTCTGGTATACAGTATGCATGATAGAATGAAAAAAACAAAAAAGAAGCCTAAATTAGTATAATTTCTGTCCATTTTGTGAGGGTCAATTCAATGAAAACAGGATTACCTGTGACCCTTAACCTTGCATATTTAAGCTGCATCATCTCAATAGGCTGAAAGAGTGTGGACAAGTTGGGGTGTCCACCAAACTCTGAGTGTGGACCTTTCCCTTGTACCTCCACATAGCTCACTTCCTGTAGGTGACACAATCTTTTGACATATGAACCATGGAAGGGAGCCAGTGGCATGAGGCGGTAATGTCGCAGCCTGTCTCTTAGCTGACAAAGGAAGCACTGGTTTTCCTGCACCGAGTGGATGTGCTCACACCCGTGCCTTGCCTTAGGGCCCTCCAGTCCTGACTGCGGAGAGGCAGAGGGAATGCAAACCTCACAGACTCCTTAACCTGTAAGTGCCACACGTCCAAAACGGGAACCATCCCCACAGGCCACGGTATTTTGAATTTTAATTTCAAAAGTCAATTTGCAATGAATAGTATAAAAGTAAATGCATTACTTCCATTTGGATGTTCTTGAATATTTTCAACTGAAAATTCACATGAAAAATGATTTTAGAGTTGGTCAGGTCTGCCTCTTAGGGAAAACATTTTTCTTTATAGAAGCCTGTGGCCTATGAGGAAGGTCTGCCGCTTGTGTAAATTAACAATGGGTTGCTAATTTACATCCAGGTATGACAGCCAGGAGTCCTAGAAGAAGTGATTGGTCTGATTGCCTGTCCCAGGGTTTACTTTGATTCAAATGTATTTCCACAGAGAAAATCATCAGAGCCAAGTTGACTTGAAAATCATGGAGCAAATCTTCTAAAGGAGGAAAAGCAACGAGCCAGACTCCAAAACACACTCCCTAAGGTAATAGTGGTAATAGTTTTGAAGCTTGACTACTCACTTTTTGTGGATTCTTTGCTTGGAATCATTTTCCTCAAACTGTCTTCTCTTTGAAAGGTTAGGCAAGGCTAAGGAACACTGGGCCTCACTGGAATAAGCAGCTGTATGCCAAGGTGTGTTAGTTTTCTAGCACAGCCATAACAAAATACCACCGACTGGGTGGCCTGAACAAAGACATGTATTTTCTCACAAGTCTGGGGGCTGGAAGCCTGAGGTCGAGGCCCAGGCAGGGCTGGTTTCTTCCGAGACGTGTAGGTGGTTGTCTTCTCCCTGTCGTCACACATCAAACCAAACCACAATCCTGGATCCTGGAGGTTTGACTTCAACATACGAATGGGGTGGGGGCGGGCACAGTTCAGCCGATAACACAGAGCAAGCTGTTTATCTTGAGCAAGTTCTGTGGGCTTAAGTATCTTCTCTATTTTACTAGTAACAGTATTTACTGAAGGAAGGGCCAGGTGTGATTTCAAAGTGCTTTCCATTTTTGCAGATGAGGAAACAGGGCACTGAGATCTTAAGAAACTTGCCCACTTTTCACGCCACCCTCTCACTTTCAGCACCAAAACCAGTGGCAACCATGGGCCTGTGTATTGGGAACGCACCATCCCTCGCCTTTCATTTCAGCTACTCTGACATTTCCCCAAGTGGGTCCAGCCCCCCGGAGTCAGCCTAGTGATGCTCTGGGGAAGGAGGAGTCATTTTTTTTGGGTGGGTATCATTTCCTTCGGGCTTCACATCAAAGGTTTGAAGTAAATAACACGTGTCTGGTCTCAGGTGGAAGAGGAATTGAAGGCCCAGATTGAAATGTGGGAACAGAAACACACAACAGTGTTTTTGGTCAATGGGAAGAAATTCGTGGAGTATGTGATTGAGCAGTGGGAGATGCATCGGTTAGAGAAAGAGCAAGCCAAGCAAGAAAGGGTACGTGAGCCCAGTTTGGGAAGAGGGAAAGGTGTTCATGTGAGCAGCCCAGACCTGCTCTCTCCCGGGATGTGTCACTGTTGCTTCTGTCACACAACAACTGAAGAACAAAAAGCAGACAGAGACAGAGATGCTATATGGCAGTACTCCCAGGTCACCCAAGAAGCAGTGAGGAATGATTCACACCACATTGGCAAAGTGCGCAAGGTAAGGAGGCTCCATGTCTCACTAGTGATGAGGGCGTGTGGTGGGCAGGGCCACGGCTGTCTCCTACCATCTGTCATGCAGAGATTGTCCTGCAGGGATGGCGAAGGGTTTTTGGAGATTTTCTGTTGAGTCCATTTGAGATTGAAGCATTATTTCTCTTCTCCTACTCCTACTTTCAATATATAAAAACCATTTTAAAAGCACCTATACCACAATTCCAAGAAGACTACTAAAACTATTTGATGTTTTTCTTGCTTTTTTATAAAAAACATTTTTTTTTTATTGATTTCAGAGAGGAAGTCAGAGGGAGAGAGAGAATCATTGATTGGCTGTCTCCTGCAAGCCCTGCACTGGGAATCAATCCCACAACCTGAGCATGCGTCCTGCTGGTTCATAGGTTAGTGCTCAACCACTGAGCCACCTTGGTTGAGTTTAAAACAGCTTTTTAAAAAAGTATATTTTATTGATTTCCTACAGAGAGGAAGAGAGAAGGGAGAGTTAGAAACATGGATAAGAGAGAATCATTGATCAGCTGCCTCTTGCACCCCTGCCCCCTACTGGGGATGTGCCCCAAACCAAGGTACATGCCCTTGACCAGAATCAAACCTGGGACCTTTCAGTCGGCAAGCCGACACTCTATCTACTGAGCCAAACTAGTTTTGGCAAACAGCTTTTAAAAATAATGTATATTTACAAAGTAGAGTTCACATTATATAATTTTGATTTCTGTCTCTTGGCATATTTTATGTTGTTTGTGGATTTTTCTTCATTGCATCAAACTTTCTTCAAATTCATGTTCATTGTTAGCTACTTATTTCTGTCCTCTTAACCTTTTATGAAACAATCCCTATTGTTCAATATTATTATGAAAATAATTTGAACTTCTTAAAACATATAACACTAATATTCAGTCCCAGAAAGGTTTATTTTAATTAAAAGTTTGAGAATCTCTGTGCTAAGAGTATAAGTTGGGCTAGCCTTGCTGTCAAAGTGCTGGCCTCATATGTTTCTTGTTTTTTAATTTATTATTTTAATTTTAAATATAGGTTAATTTTTAATTGACTCTAGATAGAGAGAAGAAGGTTGAGAAAGAGAAAAATATTTATTTGTGTTCCACTTACTAATGGCATTCATTGGTTGATGTATATCCCCTGACCTGGGATCGAACTGCAGTCTTGGTGTGTTGGGACAGCATTCTAATTAGCTGAACTACTCAGCCAGGTTCTATTATTCTTATTTTGTAATTACAGTTGGTGTATGCCTGAAACTAATATAATGCTGTACCACCCAGTGTTTAAACATTTAAATAACTTAAAAAGTGATCACCCCGATAAGTCCAGCCCCACCTGGCACCATGCCTCGTCCCTATTGACTCTGTTCCCTGTGCTGTGCTTTCCCTCCTCAGGACTGCTTTGTCATCACCAACTTGTTCTTCTTAATCCCTTCATCTTTCACCCAACCTTCCAACCCTCCTTTCTCTGGTAGCCATCAAATTTTCTCTGTATCTATAAGTCTGTTTCTGGTTTTCCCCCATTTTTTATTTTGTACTTTTTCTTAAAAAATCTTTATTTTTCAAATTTTTACAGTTGTTCCTTATTTTTCCCCCTTGCTCCCCTCCACCCAGTTCCAATCCCACCCTTGCCCTTAACCCCCTCACCCGCTGGGACTGTCCTAGTCCATAGGTGTATAATTTTTGTCCAGTCTCTTCCCGCCAACCCATACCCTTTCCCCCTGAAAGTTGTCAGTCCACTCCCTTTCTATGCCCCTGATTCTATTATGTTCACCAGTTTATTCTGTTCCTCAAATTTTTTATTCATTTTATTTTCAGATTAACTTGCTGATAGATATGTATTTGCTATTCATAATTTTTATCTTTACCTTTTTCTTCTTCCTCTTCTTAAAGAATACCTTTCAGCATTTCATATAATACTGGTTTCTAACTTTTTATCCCTCTCCCTTTCTCTCTGTAAAAAATAAAAATATATATATTTTAAAAATAATAATCTAACAATTTTTTCATTACCTTGGCCCTTCTTGTTTGTTTACCTCAAAATTTGCTGTAGTCAAAATCTCCTGGTAGAAGAAGGGTAATCCTGCTATCAGTCTCAGAATGTGTCTTTTGTAGTCAGTCAGCATATCTGTCTATTTTGATGGCAGTAGTCTTCCCTGCTTGCCAGTGTTTGCTGCCATTGAGGCAAAGCTGCTCTGCCCAGGAAATGAGAATTGACATGCCACAAAGCGCACTTTCTAATGCACACTAATTTATGTGCTTTGATGTAAGGATAAAACTGTGGATGTGTCACACATGAGAAATGATTATGTGTCACCAATATGTCCGCTTGGGCAAAAATTGGTTTAGCAGTTCTAAGTATACTAAACACAGAACTTATTCTTTTAAAAAATATTTGAATAATTACATTTATTTATTTATTTATTTATTTATTTATTTATTTTTTACGGAGATGGAAGAAGAAGGGAGAGAGAGATACATTGTTCTCTTGCATTTTCCCTGCCACCTACATATGATGGATATGGGCATGTGATCTGTTCTGGAATGGAACCAGCAACCTTTCAGTAAATGGGACAATGCTCAATCAACTGAACCATACTTGCCAGGGCAGAGCATATTTGTGTATTATTATTTATTAATTATATTTTTCATACCTAAATCTACTTTTGATACCTTTTACCCTTTTATAATCTCTTTCTGTTTTCTTCAGCCCTCAGTGCAGTCATTAATAGTCTTTCCAATACAATATATTAGTTCATATTTTTCATAATTTTATAGGATCTATAAGGTGTGTTGTTTAACAAATAATTGTTTTCGATTTGAGGAAGAGAAACCAAGACGGCGGCATAGGTAAATGCCTAACTGCAGCCTCACATAATTTCAAAAAATACAACTAAAATATAAGGCGGACGTTATCCAGAACTACAGGATAGTTGACTGACTGGAAATTCTATAACTAGAAGGAAAGAAAAAACCATTAGGGAAATCAGAGGATCTGTAAAAGCCTAAGGTACGGAGACACGGTGCATGCGTGGGGAGAGGACAGAGCTGGAGAGGAGGGGCGTCTGAGTGCCTGGCTGGCGTTCCCTAGGGGGAAGGAGATAAAAGCTCCGGACTGTGCTGAACCCCAACTCCGACTGCACTGAACCCCAGTTCTGGGCGAGACCCCGGGGTCCCAGGCTCATACAGAGGGAATCTGGGTGTAAGGCAGAAGCTCAGGGGAGCAGCGAAAGGCAGAGCCCCCCGAGTCGCGCACATTGCGTGCAGAGGACAGACTATTGACTATGCTGCTAAATTGCCCTAGCGGGAAGGAGACCAAAACTCTGAACTGTGCTGAGCCCCAGTTTCAACTACACTGAACCCCAGTTCTGTGCGAGACCCTCGGGCCCCAGACTCATACAGAGGAAATCTGGGTTGAAAGGTGGAAGCTCAGGGGAGCTTCACAAATAAAAAAAAGTTAAAGGAGTTCATCACCGCAAAACCAGAATTATATGAATTGCTGAAGGGGATTATTTAGGAATAGAAAGAAGATAAAGATAAAAATTATGAACAACAAATACATAACTATCAACAAGTGAATCTAAACCAAGGGAAGTAAAAAACATGGTGAACAATATTAACTGGTGAATATAATAGAATCAGAGGCATGGAAGGGGAGTGGACTGATGATTCTCTGGGAAAAGGGGAGTTGGGGGTGCGGGAAGACACTGAACATAAACTGTGCACCTATGGATGAGGACAATGGGTGTTGGGGAAAGGGCAGAGGGTGGGATGGGAACCTGGTGGAGGGAATAAATGGAGAGGAAAAAATGAGGAACATTTGTAATAATATGAAGAATAAAGATTTATTTAAAAAATAAAAAATAGTGGTTTTCTTCATGAAACACAGTTATTTAGAGATTCAACACTTATCCTTATGTGAATAGTTACTTTTTGATTGGTGAGTAGTATTGTGTTCTCTGCATAATGACTTTGCCTATTGATATGTCTATGATTAGGGTTATTTCCAGGTGTGGGGTATTATAAATAAACCTGCGAATATTTGTGTCCAGTTATCTCTATTTATGTATACGTTTTACTTATCAAACTGTTGTTGTGTAGGTGAATGTTTCACACGTTAAGATATGTGAGAATCTAAAAAATGAAAAAAAAGAAAAAAAGAAAAGAAAAGAAAGGAAAAAAGAAAAGGAAAAAAGAAAAGGAAAAAAAAGAAGAAAAGAAAAAAAAGAAGATATGTGAAAATGTGACCCAACATGGTCATTGCTTTTGCCTTCCACAAACCCACATAATAAAATAAATCCAGCGGAGGACTGAGAAGGTGGGGCAGTTCTGTACCGTGCTGCCTTCCACTGGTTAAGACCTCCAAGAGCAAAGGCCTATCGAGGTGAGGATGCCCCTACTGTCACCTGTAGAGGGGCAGCACTGAGCTGGCCAATATTTGTGGTGGTGGTGCTGCTTGTCCTGGCTCAGGGGAAGCGTTCCACTAAGTCTGAAAGACTAAGACATCGCGGGGACTCTCCACCACCGCCCACGGCCTGCTCTGCCAGGCCTTCGCGCACGCTGTGCTGGTGCTGCGCCTTCCATTGGCAGAATCCTCTCTCTGCTGCCACATGGCCAGGCCAAAGTATCAGACACTACCACCACGCGGATTTTAAAACTACAGGGGAAATTGAGCCACAGGAGCTACCATCGCTGCCTCACCCGCAGCCGCCCCCAAGAATGGGAATCCACCGAAATCAGAGCTCACTACACACTGGGCTCATAGAGAGTGTGGCTTCAGAAATTAGCCTCTGCATCCACAGAAGCTCCACATCCGCAACAAAGAGGACACCATTGAGGGCGGACTCTCCCCATGCAGCCATCACAGCCCGCCCACAATCTTCCCAGCACACCCACCATGCTGGGAGGGAAATGGAGCGCGCTGGTGAGGAAATGGCACGGTGCCTTCCATTACCCACCCAGGCGAGCCCATCCTCCGATGCCACATGGCCAAGTCGAAGCTCTCACCACCACCGCCATGTGAACTTTAAAACTACAGTGGTAATTGAACCACAGGAGCGACCGTCAATATTGCACCTGGCATCGCCACCCACCACTGCCGCCGAGAATAAAGGAAATCCACCAAGAAGAGAGCTCACCACGCCTTGGGCTCAGGGAGTAGGCGACCTCAGAACTTAGTCTCCATGTCTGCAGCTGCTCCGCTCCCACACCAAACGAGACACCTTTGAAGGTGGTCCCCCCGCCTGCAACCATCTCAGCCCAACTGCAGCTGTCCCAGCCTGCCCCCCATGCTAGCAAGGAACTAGCGCGGCGCCTCCAATATGCGACCCCAACACCCTAGAGGGGCCGTGTGCCCCGGGTGAGCCGAGTGTCCCAAGGGGCCGAGTGCCCCGGGTGAGTCGAGTGTCCCAGGGGGCCGTGTGCCCCGGGTGAGCCGAGTGTCCCAGGGGGCCGTGTGCCCCGGGTAAGCCGTACCCCCCCAAAAGGGAAGCTTGTCCCGGGTGAGCCGAGTGTCCCAGGGGGCCGAGTACCCTGGGTGAGCCGAGTGTCCCAGGAGGCCGAGTGCCCCGGGTGAGCCGAGTGTCCCAGGGGGCCGAGTGCCCCGGGAGAGCCGAGTGTCCCAGGGGGCCGAGTGCCCCGGGAGAGCCGAGTGTCCCAGGGGGCTGAGTGCCCCGGGTGAGCCGTGTGTCCCATGGGGCCGAGAGCCCCAGATGAGCCGAGTGTCCCAGGGGAAGCAGTGGGACCCAGGGGAAGGGGCGGTGAAAACCAGAGGAGGAGCGGACTCTATTCATATGGTCCTGAGATAGTCACCATAAAACAAGCAGACTGCCAAATGAGGAGCAGATTTTATTCATGGGGTCCTGAGATGGTCACCATAAAACAAGCAGATTGGCAAATGACAGCGGGGAGGGGAAGGAGACCTGGGGGGAGATAGGAGAACAACCGAGGGACTGGTATGCATGAACATAAGTACAACCAATGAACACAGAACTCTGGGGAGGGAGGGCATATATGGGAGGTGAGGGGGGGCAATGGTAAACTATGTACACAGAAAATACCTTAATAATATAAAATTTAAAAAAATAATAATAAACTGTAGTGTAGTCTAAAAAAAATAAAATAAAATAAAATAAATCCAGTTTTATGCTACTCTCCTGCGATCACAAGCAATGGTTAATCTTTTAATATATATATATATATATATATATATATATATATATATATATATATATATTTGATTTCTTACAGAGGAGAAGAGAGAGGGATAGAGAGTTAGAAACATCGATGAGAGCCGAAATCGGTTTAGCTCAGTGGTAGAGCGTCGGTCTGTGGACTTTCCAGTCAAGGGCATGTACATTGGTTGGGGGCACATTCCCGGTAGGGGGTGTGCAGGAGGCGGCTGGTTGGTGTTTCTAGCTCTTTATCACTCCCTTCCTCTCTGTAAAATATCAATAAAAATATATTTAAAAAAAGAAACATCGATGAGAGAGAATCATTGATCAACTGCCTCTTGCCCACCTCCTCCTGGGGATGTGCCCACAACCAAGGTACGTGCCCTTGACCAGAATGGAACCCGGGACCTTTTAGTCCCCATTGAGCCAAACCAGTTTCGGCAATGGTTAATTTTTTTAAAGAGCACCAAGAATTGAGTTTAGTGTTAACTCACTTTTGCTTTAATTCGATTTACCTAAGAATTTTTTCCTTTATTGATTAAGGTATTACAAATCTGTTTTTATCCCGCCATTGTCTCCCCACCCCCCAATCCTGCCCTCAATCTCACCCCCTGTTGTCTGTGTCCATTGCTAATGCTTCTATGCATGCATACAAGTCCTTTGGTTGATCTCTACCCCTTACTCCCACCTTCCCCTACTTTCCCTCTGAGGTTTGAGCATCTGCCTATGGCTTCTCTGTCTCTGGATCTGCTTTTGCTCATTGGTTTATGTTGTTCATTATAATCCACAAATGAGTGAGATCATGTGATATTTATCTTTCTCTGACTGGCTTATTTCACTTAGCATAATGTTCTGCAGCTCCATCCATTTGCAAATGGTAGGAGTTCCTTCCTTTTTACATCAGCATAGTATTCCATTTTGTAGAGGTACCACACAAATCAGAAAGGATATATGCACACCTATATTCATAGCAGCACAATTTACAATACCTGAGAATTTTTAATGGTGAACAGTTTTTCACACATTTATTTACACTGTCTTTATCTCCTTTGTTAAAAAATTCAGCTCATAATCACTTTCAAATTTGAAAAATAAATTCATTATTTTTTTATAAAATATATTTTATTCATATTTTACAGGGAGGATGGGAGAGAGACAGAGAACTAGAAACATCGATGAGAAAGAAACATTGACCAGGTGCCTCTTGCACACCCCCTACCGGGGATGTACCCACAACCAATATACATGCCCTTGACCGGAATCGAACCCGTGACCTTTCAGTCCACAGACTGACTCTCTACCACTGAGCCAAACCGGTTACGGCTAAATTCATTATTTTAACCTGAAGGAGGATTGTATAGAACAGGGATGGGCAAACTTTTTGACTTGACGAGGGCCACAATGGGTTCTTAACCTGGACCGGAGGGCCGAAACAAAAGCAACCTGACCATGCTGGCACTCTCATCTTGGGCTGCTGGTGAAGGAGTGGAGGGGAGAGCAAGAGAACCCTCCGCTCTTTCGGCTCCATGGGCCGGATAGAACTGCCAAACGGGCCAGATCCAGCCCTCGGGCTGTAGTTTGCCCAGGGCCTTCAACTGCAGCGTGTGCCTCTCAAGTCCTCCCAGGCCAGCTTCAGTGTGTGTGTGTGTGCTTCTCCCGTGTCCGTCCCCTCGTGTTGCAGGGACACCAGCTGAGGGGGGGTGGGGAGGAGGTGTGGGGGGTGCCGAAGTCCACCGTCCAACTGTTCAGGGGGATCTTTCCTTGAGATCCCTGTTAATCCCATCTGAAAGGTGTGTGTGGGTCCACTTGGGGCAGGAGCGCCCTCACCCTAAACTTGATTGGATCAAGCCTGGGGGCCTCTGATTGTTGGAGCTCGTGGCTCCTCCCCGCATGCTCTGGGCCTATAAGTGGGCGGGTGGGGAGGCAAGGGCTTTCATTTGCAGACATTCTCAGCCCAGGGAGCTTTGCGCTCTGTGCTCCTAGAGGGAACTTGCTTTCAGGAGAGAGATCTCGCAAGGAACTTGTCCTTTGCACTCTGGGAGGGAGCTTGTTGTCGGAGAGGGATCTGGAAAGGACCCAGTCCACTGCGCTCTGTGCTCCGCGGGGGAGCTTGCTTTTGGGAGGGAGGACTTGCTTTTGGGCGAGGACCCAGTCCTCTGTTTTCTGCGGGGGAGCTTGCTTTTGGGAGAGAGCTCTCGCGAGGACACAGTCCTCTGCGCTCTGTGCTCTGCGGGAAAGCTTGGACCCTATCTGCAGACATGGAAGCCGCTTCTGCGCACCTGGGTGAGGAGTTTCAGCTGAGGCGCTCCCCGAAGCTCGAATCCTCTGGATTCGGTGAAGGGGCTGCGGAAGTCCACGGGGGACCCCGCGGGCCTCGAAAACCACAAGTGCCCAGGGAAAGCAGGTGTGCCCCGCGGGGCCCACTGGCTCCCGCGGAGACCCCTTGGAGTGGGAGCTGGAGCGCGGGGAGACCCTGCGCGGTGGGGGCCGGGCTTTGGAACCTTGGGAACTCCTGCTATGCCAACGCGGCCCTGCAGTGCCTCACATACACCCCGCCCCTGGCCCGCTACCTGCTGTCCAGGCGGCACTCGGGGGCCTGCGGGCGGCGTGGGGCGTCCTGCACCCTGTGCGCCCTGCAGGCGCACGTGACCCGGGCCCTAGTGTGCCCCGGGCACGCCATCGTGCCCGAGGTGGCGCTGCTCGCGGGCTTCCACGCATGCCGGCAGGAGGACGCCCACGAGTCCCTCCTGTTCACGCTGGAAGCCCTGCAGCGGGCCTGTGAGCCCGCCCCGCAGCGGCCGCCCTCGCCGCCGCCGCCGCTGGGGGGCGGGCCCTCCCAGGAGGACGCCACCCTGATCCGCGGGATCTTTGGAGGCCACTGGAGATCTCGGGTCCAGTGTCTCTGCTGCCAGGGCGTGTCCGACACCCTGGATCCTTACCTGGACGTCGGCCTGGATATCCGGGCGGCGCAGAGCGTGACCCAGGCCCTGGACCTCCTGGTGAGGCCCGAGTGGCTGGACGGTTACCGGTGCAGCAAGTGTCTCCGGAGGGTGCAGGCCACCAAGACGCTGCGCCTGCACGCGGCCTCCAGGGTGCTCGCCTTGGTGCTGAAGCGGTTCTCGGCTCTGGGGAGGGCAAGGTGGAGAGGGACGGCGCTACCTGGAGCAGCTGGACCTGCGGCCCTATCTGTGGCGGGGACGCCGCGCGCTCCCGCCGTTCTACCGGCTGTACGCCGTGCTGGTCCACGCGGGCCGCACCTGCCAAGGCGGCCACTACTTCTGCTATGTCCGAACCGCAGGGGGAGGCTGGTTCAAGATGGACGACGCCCAGGTGTCCGCCTGCGATGCCTCTGTGGCCCTGAGCCAACGCGCCTACGTGCTCTTTTACGTGCAGACCAGTGAACTGGAAGGAGACGGTGGGAAACCCAGGTGCCCGCGGACTGAGCTCAAGCTTGCGCCGGCGTCCACCCAACGGGACCCCGAGAGTGCCCCCGACTTCACAGGTCCCGGATACGATGAGCCCGTCAAGCACACCAGCTCCGAGCAGCGGCCACGGCTCCCGGAGCCGTCCCGGCCCAAGCCTCGGTTCAGTTTCAGCGAGCTCCGGTGCGCCCTGCCCGCCGGAGCCCTCGCCCCCTGAGGTTCTGGGCACTTTATTTTTTTAAAAATTATATTTTATTGATATTGTACAGAGAGGAAGGGAGAGAGCTAGAGAGCTAGAAATGTCGATGAGAGAGAAACATCAACCAGCTGCCTCCTGCACACCCCCCTCCTGTGATGTGCCCGCAACCAATGTACATGCCCTTCACCAGAATCGAACCCGGGACCCCCCAGTCCGCAGATTGACGCTCTACCACTGAGCCAAACCGGTTTCGGAGTTCAGGGCACTTTAAATCTCCTGCTAGGCACGACAGTCCTTCGTGCTTAGAGCATCCACAGATGGGCAGGAGGTAGAGGAAAGGAAGAAATGGCATCCACCACTCAGGGGTGGCATCCTGGGTGTGATGGCCGCGGGCTGGCACTTGGAAGCAGCAGGTGCTATGGTAGCCAGAAGAGCTCAGCTCAGTGCAACCCTAGGCTGTCCCTCCACCCCAGGCGTGTTTCCTGCCGCAATCCAACAGTACAATCTTGGTGGCAGCTCAAGGCCCAGTAAGACTGGAGAGCGGTGTGAGAGCCAGGGCTGGTGCCTGGTTTCTCAGCACTGTTCTGGCCCCTCTGCAGAGCAGATGCCAATGGGAGGAGGGATGATGTCCAGGGAGGAAGGAGTGGGGGAAGGTATGCATTCCTCTCAGTCTATCTTCCTTGATCACAGGTGTTATCTCCTCACTTCACACACACTCCCATTTCTACGCCCTGTAGAGCCGGCTCTAAGCCAGACAGGGAGGAGGCGGGAGGGCTGCTCCTGGCTGCCAGCTCCCTCTGCTCCCCCTCCCTGGGCTCCCTCCAGCCTGTGAGGTGAGGTTGGCCGGGAGCTGCCATCACTCTTGTTTTATAGATGAGAAAACAAGTCCGCACTGAGGTAGGAGGACTTGCATTCTCTTTCTTAAATTACATCTTTTCCAGCCCATGATGGTCCTGAGACACAAGCAGAATCAATGGGTTACTGGGACTTAGTGCTGTGCAAGAGAGGGTCCAGCAAACAAAGCTCTCCTGGCCCCAAACTCCATCCACCCCAAGTCCCTTCCATCCCCAAGGACCCCATCTCTCCTCTCCTACAGCCCCAGCTCCATGGATCGTATGGCATGACCCTTGGTTCTTCTGGAACCTCCTCAGGTCCTGCCTGCCTGCAGAACCAGACAGCTTTGTGCTCATATCAGAGGCGGAGGCACTGATGGAATTGCAGAGTGAAAGCCTGCAGGAAGCGGCTCCCCAAGTCTGGATTGTAAACACAGATGACTAAAATAGCGACCCTGGAACTACTCTCTCAGCCAACAGCCAGCTCCTCAGCCTGGAGCTTCAGCCACCATTGGCAAATGTGCTTTCTAACAAATTTTAGTATGCAAATTAGCAGCTTCCCAACCTGGACTGGAGGTGGAGAGCTGAACCCAACAATAAGCTCTCCCTCCTCCCCCAGGAGGGATCTGCAGTAGCGCAGGCTCCCTGTCACTCCTCTGCATCCTCTCCCCACAGGCCATCGACCAATTCACTGGCTTGCCATCATGTTTAAAGCTCAGAGATTATTAGCAGTGGAACATGAGTAATAAACGAACACACTACCTTGCTAGCTCTGCATGTCCTGCGAGCGCGGGGCTGACTGTCAAAGCCAGACTCGTCCTCGTCTGCCAGGGCAGACGGGATCGGGACAGGGGCCCTTGCAAGGCCACAGACTGGTGGGTGGCAAGCAGGTCAGAGAGCACTCTGAGGACCCACACCTGGGGTTCCCTGATTCCTAAGCAGAGCACTGAGCTTCATGGAAAATAGGGCAGCGATGGTGAGGTGTTAATGCCAGAAAAAGAAGAACTGGGTCCTGTGGTGCACGCTGAGTTGATCACGCTGACCTTCATTCCCTCGTCTGAACAAATGGGTCAGTCACACCTTCGCTCCCAGGATGTCTGGTGGGATTGGATGGGAAACCTAATAGGAAGCACCTGAAAGCAAACTTACACATAGTGGGGATGGTGGCCAAGCAGGGAGGGGTGGAGGTAGAAGAAGGCTTCTTTGTGCTGGAGTTTTAGGATGCCTGGAATCACCTGACTGGTCATTAAAGGATTAAATTCTGGGCAGCACCTTTCCTGGCTCCTCCCACGCCTACAAAAGGCTTACACATCTGCACACCCATGTACACTTGTGGGTGCTGTATCTGCTGTGTGTAGGTGGCAGGAATTCAGCACTTTTGGAGCATTTGTTCTAGTTCTGTGAAAAATGCCCTTGGTATTTTAATAGGGATTGCATCGAATCTATAGATTGCTTTGGGTAGTATAAACATTTCAATTATATAAATTCTTCCAATCCATGAACATGCTATACATTTCCATTCTTTTTTTGTATCTTCCTCTATCTCTTTTTGCAATGTACTCTAGTTTTCCAAATATAGATCTTTTACCTCCTTAGTTAACTTTATTCCTAAGTATCTGCTTTATTTTTTAATATATATTTTATTGATTTTTTACAGAGAGAAAGAGAGAGGGACACGGAGTTAGAAACATTGATGAGAGAGAATCATCGATCAGCTGCCTCTTGCACACCTCCCACTGGGGATATGCCTGCAATCAAGGTACATGCCCTTGACTGGAATATAACCTGGGACCTTTCAGTTTGCAGGCTGACACTATCCACTGAGCCAAATCGGTTTTGGCTAGGTATTTTATTTTTTATTATTGTTGCAATGGTAACTGAATTGCTTTTTTTACTTTCTCTTTCTGAGAGTTCATTATTAGTGTATAAAAAAACAATGTTGATTTTATATCCTGCTGCTTTGCCAAATACTTTTATTTTTGTAATATATTTTTATTGATTTCAGAGAGAAAGGGAGAGGAAGAGAGAGATGGAAACATCAATGATGAGAGAGAATAATTGATTGTCTGCCTTCTGCACGCCCCCTACTGGGGATTGATCCCACAACCCAGGCATGGGTTGAATCTGGGACCTTCAGTCCACAGGCTGATGCTTTATCCACCGAGCCAAATTGGTTAGGGCCCAAATTCATTTATTAAGTCTAATAGTTTTCTGGAGTCTTTAGGGCTTTCTCTCATATTATCTGCAAATAATGAGAATTTTACTTCCTCCTTTCCAGTTTGGAGGCCTTTTATCTCTTCCTCTTGTCTGCTTGCTGTGGCCAGGACTCCCAGTGCTATGTTGAATAAGGGTGGTGTAAGTGGACATCCTTGTCTTGTTCCTGTGCTAATGGAAACCCTTTTAGTTTTTGCTCATTGAGTATGATGTTCACTGTAGGTTTGTCATAAACTTTCTTTGCTATGTTGAAGTATGATCCCTTTATTTCCACTTTCCTAAGTGTTTTTATCAAGAAAGGGTGCTGGATTTTGTCAAATGGCTTTTTCTGCATCTGTTGATACGATCTTTCAATCTGTTTATGTGATGTGCGACATTTATTGATTTGTGAATGTTTTGCCAGCCTTTCATCCGCGGAATAAATCCCACTTGATCAAGGTGTATGATCTTTTTAATATAATACTGGATCTGATTTGCTAATATTTTTTTGAGGATTTTAGCATCTATGTTCATCAGGGATATTGGCCTGTAATTTTCTTTATAATGTCATTATCTGGATTTGAAACTAGAATAATGCTAGCCTCATAAAAAGAGCTTGGGCGTGTTCCTTCCTCTTGAAATATCTGGAACAGTTTTAAGAGTATAGGTGTTAGTTTTTCTTTGAATGTTTGGAAAAATTCTCCTGTAAATCCATCCAGTCTAGAACTTTTGTTTGCTGGAGTATTTTTTATTACTGCTTCAATTTCACTAGTTATTATTGGTCTACTCAGGTTTTCTGATTCTTCCTGATTCACTTTTGGAAGGTTGTATGTTTCTAGTAATTTGTCCATTTTGCCTAGATTGTTCAGTTTGTTTGCATATAGTTGTTCATAGTATCTGCTTGTAATCCTTTTGTATTTCTTTATTTTATTTTATTTTTTTTAAATATATTTTTTATTGATATTTTACAGAGAGGAAGGGAGAGAGAGAGAGAGCTAGAAACGTCAATGAGAGAGAAACATTGACCAGCTGCCTCTTGCACACCCCCCACTGGGGATGTGCCCACAACCAAGGTACATGCCCTCAACCGGAATCGAACCCGGGACCTTTTAGTCCGCAGACCGATGCTCTACCACTGAGCCAAACCGGTTTCAGCCTTGTATTTCTTTTTAATTTTTTTAAATTAAGGTATTATATGTGTACATAGCTTACCATTGCCCCTCCCCCCACCTCCCATTCATGCCCTCCCTCCCCAGAGTTCTGTGCTCATTGGTTGTACTTATATTCATGCATACCAGTCCTTCGGTTGTTCTCTTATTGTTCTCTTATCCCCCGGGTCTCCTTCCCCTCCCCGCTGCCATTTGACAATCTGCTTGTTTTATGGTGACTATCTCAGGACACACGAATAGAGTCCACTCCTCCTCTGGTTCTCACCGCCTCTCCCCCTGGGTCCCACTGCTTCCCCTGGGACACATGGCTCACCCAGGGCACATGGCCCCTTTGGGGGACACGGCTCACCCGGGGCACACGGCCCCCTGGGACATATGGCTCACCCAGGGCACACGGCCCCTCTGGGACACTGGGGTCGCATATTGGAGGCGCTGTGCTAGCTCCTCACTAGCACAGCGGGCAGGCTGGAACAGCTGCAGGCGGGCTGAGATGGCTGCAGGCGGGGAGACCGCCCTCAAAGGTGTCTCATTCAGTGCGGAAGCGGAGCAGCTCTGGACGCGGAGGCTAAGTTCTGAGGCCGCCCACTCCCTGAGCCTAGGGTGTAGTGAGCTCTGTTCTTGGTGGATTTCCTTTATTCGAGGTGGCAGGTGGCAGGTGGCAGTGGTGGGTGCAGCAGTGACGTTGGCTTCTGTGGTTTAATTTCCACTGTACTTTTAAAGTTCACATGGCGGTAGTGGCAGGAGCTTCAGCTCGGCCATGTGGCGGTGGAGGAAGGACTCTCCGGGACTGCTAACGGAAGGTGCCATGCCAGCTCCTCACCAGCACGGCGGGTGTGCTGAGAAGGTTGTGGGTGGGCTGATATGACTGCGGACGGAGAGTCCGCCCTCAATGGTGTCTCCTTTGGTGCGGAAGCAGAGCTGCTGTGGACGCAGAGGCTAAGTTCTGAAGCCACACTCTCTCTGAGCCCGGGGCGTAGTGAGCTCTGATTTTGGTGGATTCCCATTCTCGGGGGCGGCGGTGGGTATGGCAGCAACGGTAGCTCCTGTGGCTCAATTTCCCCTGTAGTTTTAAAATCCACATGGCGGTAGTGGCGGAAGCTCTGGCCTGGCCATGTGGCATTGGAGGAAGGACTCGCCGGGACTGCCAACGGAAGGCGCAGTGCCAGCCCCCCACCAGTACAGCGAGCTCGGAGACCGGGCCAAGCCGGCTGCGGGCCAGGAGACACCGCGCCAATTCCTCACCAGCATGGTGGGTGGGCTGGGACAGCTGTGTGCTGGGATGGTTGTGGGCAGGGAGGCTTCTCATCCAGGCAGGCGTCGAAGGCGTGGTGAAAGTCCCATATCAGCTCCCTGGTTACCACGGCGGCTGGCGAGCTGGCCCACTCCCTGGGCCCCTGGGTGGAGCGAGGCCTGGCTTCCCTCATTCCTGGTGGCAGCAGCTCAGGCAGGTCCAGTTTTGCCATAGTTTTAAACTCCTCATGGCAGCAGCGGTGCCCTGCTTGGTGTCTAGTTATAGCCTTCCCATTTTGCCAGCTTTCCTGTGGGTCTGGTGCGATCCCTTTCGATTTTAGCTGTTGTTTTTTTCCAAATTGTTGATGAGGTGGCAGCCTAGGAGGCTGCCTAGGCTGCCATCTTGTTTCGGTCTCAATCCTTTTGTATTTCTATGGTGTCTGTTGTTATATTGCCACTTTCACTTCTGATTTTATTTGGGTCCTCTCTCTTTGTTTCTTGATGGAACTATAAAATATCCAGAATAACTGCAGCAATCTTGAGAAAGAAGAACGAAGTTGGAGGGATCACAATACCGGATATCAAACTCTACTACAAAGCCACTATAACCAAAGCAGCCTAGTACCGGCACAAGAACAGGCATCAGACCAATGGATCAGAACAAAAGCCACAGAAACTGACCCACACCGTTATGGTCAATTAATATTTGACAAAGGAGGCAAGAGCATACAATTGAGTAAATACAGCCTCTTCAACAAATGGTGTTGGGAAAACTGGACAGACACATGCGAAATGATGAAAATAGACAGCCAACTTACACCATACACAAGAATAAACTCAAATGGATAAAAGTCTTAAATGTAAGGCATGAAACCATAAAAATATCTTAGAATAAAACATAAAATCTCAGACATCTTATGTAGCAGAATTTTTGCCGACACATCTCCTAGGGCAAAGGAAATAAAGGAGAAAATAAATAAATGCTTTAATCAAAATTAAAAGCTTCTACACAGCAAAAGAAAGCAACATCAAAATAAAAATGGAACTTCCTGTATGGGAGAAGATATTTTCCAATGATACATCTGATAAGGAGTTAATATCCAAAAGCACTCATACAATCCATCAAAAGGAGGACAAACAATATGATTAAAAATTGGGCAGAAGACCAGAATAGACATTTCTCCAAAGAGAACATACAGATGGCCAAGAGACAGATGAAAAAAATGCTCAAAGTCACTGATCATCAGAGAAATGCAAATTAAAACCACACTGAAATATCACCTAACACCTGTCAGAATGGCTACCATCTAAAAAATCAACAAATACAAGTGCTGATGAGGATGCAGGGAAACGGGTGGGAATGTAGACTAATGCAGTGGAAAACAGTGTGGAGTTTCTTCAAAAAATTTAAACTGGAACTTCCATTTGACCCAGCCTTCCCACTTCTGGGAATATATCCTAACTAGAGGCCTGGTGCATGAAATTCATTCATGAGGGGGTGGGAGGGTTCCCTCAGCCCAGCCTGCACCCTTTCCAATCTGGGACCCCTCAGGGGATGTCCTACTGTCTCTCACAATCCAGGGCCACTGGCTCCTAACCACTAGCCTGCCTGCCTTCCTGATTGCCCCTAATCCCTCTGCCTGCCTGCCTGATCACCCCTAATTGCTCCCCTATGGGCGTGAATGCCCCTAACTGCTCCCTAGCTGGCCTGATTGTTCCTAATTGCCTCTGCCTCGCCCTGAGACCTGAGACCCAGGATTCCCTCCTCCAGCCAGTCACAGGCACCAAGGACCTGGGTTTCCCTCCCTCTAGCTGGCCACAGGCACCCAGGACCACAGAGGGGGCAGCTTGTTCCTCTCCTGGGCTGCAGCACTAGCACAGCTGCTAGTGCCCAGGACCTAGGGGTGGGCCACAGGTGCAGCTGCTGGCACCCAGGACCATGGAGACTGTGGGGTATGCAGATTGTCCCTCTCTTGGTTGGTCCCATTCCTCTCTCATGAGCTTATTTGTGCCTGGCTGGTCACCATTCCTCCCTCCCCAGTGTTGAGTGTTTAAGTCGTTATGGTATGAAGATATGAGGGCATGACGACCATTTGCATATTAGCTCTTTATTATATAGGAAAATCCCAAAATGCCAATCAGAGAGAATGTATACATCCCTCTGTTCATAGCAGCACAATTTACAATAGCTAAGATTTGGAAACAGCCCAAGTGCCCATCAGCAGATGAGAGGATAAAAAGCTTTGGTATATCTACACAATGGAATGCTATGCTGCTATAAAAAAGAGGGATATCTTACCCTTTGAGACAGCATGGAGGGACCTGGAGAGTATTGTGCAAAGTGAAATAAGCCAGTCAGAGAAAGACAAATCACATGATCTCACTTATTTGTGGAATCTAATGAACAATATTGACCAACAAAAGACCCAAAGCCATAAAGGTATGGAACAGACTGACATAATTCAATGGGAGTTTGGGGACAAGAGAGGAAAACCAAAGAACTTATGTACCTATATGCGTAGCCATGAACATGGGCAATAGGGTGGGGAGGACCTGTGGGTGGGAGGGTAGGGGCTGGGTGGAGGGGACTGAAGTGGGTAAGCAGGAGACATCTGTAATACTATCAACAATAAAAATACACCATAGAAAATAAAATCAAGATGTTTTCTGACTTTCTCTTGACCAAGCCCTATGAGACTAGGATTTTTATGGTCCCAATTTTACTGCTGAGCAGACAGCCTTTGGATATGGTAACTGCCTTGTCCAAGGCTGCATAGTAAGTAAAGAGACAAGGACTCTAACCCCAGATTGGCTCTCTTCTGCCACTTTCCACAGCACCAGGTACCTCCCACACTTTACAAGGCTCCTCCCCAGCCAGTGCTGCCAGGAAGCCCCTCCACAGGATGCTTCTGGAGTTGCTCAAAGGGAGCCTTCAGGCTGTTCTCCTTGACCCATTCCAGCCTGGATCCTTGGTCTTAACATTCAGTGAAACTGGGCATGCACCTGGCAGGTGGGGCTTACTGCCTGCTGTGGGTTTGCGTGATGTGTCAGCCCATCTCTTCTCCATAAGCCTCTGGGGTACAACACCCAGAGGGCAGGGCATGCTTCTACTAGGTTAGATGGGGCTAGCCAGAGGGTGGGGGCGCATCTGAATCAGGCCCCAGCCTGTGGGAGCCCTGGAGCAGGTTACCTGCTCCACTGGTTTGATAAGAGGCTCAGTTCCTTATCAGTCAGTCTCTAACGAGAGGCAAGGAAACAAGAATGGACAGGACAAAGGACCCCTTTTCCCATTCTGATTCTGTAAGTCACATGACCTTGGCAAGCTGTCCTCTCTTAGAGTCAGTTTCCTCACTGATAAAGGATGATTGGACTAAATCTGACTTGACAAACGTATTTTGTCCTGTGCCATCTGTGTCCCAGGTAGTCTATATTTGGTCCCAGACCTGTTTTGACTCAGCTGCAGGCACCACTGACAATCAGTAGGAATGGACATAGGAACCAAGCTGGCACTGCTAACCACTGCCAACACCAGGTGGCTGGGGTCACTATGCATCCATGCCTAGCTCCTGATCACACCCCAAGAACCAGGGGTCACCAATAACTCATCCTAGGACTCTGGGTCCATCTTCACAGCCCTCACACAGGCAGCCTTCTCTAACGTCCTTCATACCTGTAGTCTCCATGCCCTACTCTGCTTACTGCTCCCCCCTATAACTAACTCTGCATGGGAGTAAATGGATTTTGGGGTCCCCATCTCACACTAGGTATCTAGAGAAACTCCTGGGGCCAGACTTCTGCTTGCAGAGACTCCTTCTGATTCACTGCAGTGCATTGCCCTCACCCCAATCTATAAAGTTGGGCTCCAAACCCATAGACTGCCTCTGCTCTCAACAGACGTCCCTGTCCAGTCCATGTTGATGGCAACCTCAGCTGGGTTAGAGGAGTAGGTAGTGCTTAGGGCCAAGGCCTGGCAGGTCCAGGACTTGTTAATCTTTGTTCAGCTCTATTATGGGTTACACTAATTCCACAATCCACCAGGGAAATGTATTTTGAGATCCACACAACCAACACTTAATCCCACATATCTGTGAGTTGAAGCAGCCTATCCAAGGTTTCCAGCTCCAAGGCACATTGCTACCCTGTTTCCCTGAAAATAAGACAGTGTCTTATATTAATTTTTGCTCCCAAAGATGCGCTAGGTCTTATTTTCAGGGGATGTCTTATTGTTCCATGAAGTAGGTCTTATTTTAGGAGGATGTTTTATTTTGGGGGAAACACGGTAGCCTAGCTAGTGCTCCAGGACACCAGGTCTCTGCAGACAAGGGAGTCACACATGAAGCCACCCATTCAACAGTATTTACTGAGCACCTACTGTATGCAGTACTGTCCTGGTTTAGGTATTGGAACTCAGAAATAGACACAGGCCCTGTGCCAATGGTGCTCCTGCCTGAGGGGAAGACAGACAGTGACTTCTGTCCCTGAAGCCTGCAAGAGGGGCCTCACCGTGCCTCACTGCCATCCACCTCCATTCGCCCCAAGGTGAGCTGTTAAGTTTCTTCTTGCTGGATGCTGGAGCTGGAGCAGAGACCAGCTGGCTCCTTGGAGAGGCATTGGCCAACATGGAGAAGCCGTGTACACAGAGGAAAGGGCAGTTCAGTGGTTGGGTTGTGTAACCTTGTGCAAATCACTGTCTCTCAGAGCATCTGTTCTCTCCTAGAACTAATAACCCCTACAGCCTGAGGACCTGTGAAGACATATGAGGATGGGCACTTGAGGTACAACAAGAGCCTGGGAACATAGGACCATAATCTGCTCCACTTCAGCTCCAGAAGCCCAAGGTCAAGCTCTGAGCATCCCCTCGACCTACTCCCTCCCCAAAGAAGAGCTGAGGGAAGAGAGATAGCCTACAGAGCCTTCTGGTGGAAATGCGCCCTCAGCTTAGTCTAATTGCTGTAACTGCTGGTGTACCTCCGATTTGCACCCTACTTGGAGACCTCATGTTCCAGCCTATTTACTTTAGACTCTTCCTTTTCAAAGGACAGTGGAATGGTGCTATTTTACCTCCAACTGATCCATTTTCTCTACTGAGTTTCTCACTCTGTACTCTTAGATTTGGGTCATCTGATGGGGTGTCTACAACATCACCTAGCCTCATAGAGCTCAAGAAAGCTAGCCATGCCTGGCTGTTTTGGCTCAGTGGATGGAGCATCAGCCGGTGGACTCTGGGGTCCCGGGTTCAATTCTGGTGAAGGGCATGTATCCTGATTGTGGGCACATTCCCAATGAGGGGTGTGCAGGAGGCAGCTGATAGAGGTTTCTCTCTCATCGATGTTTCTAACTCTCTTTCCCTCTCCCTTTCTCTCTGTAAAAAATCAATAAAATATATTAAATAATAAATTTTTTAAAAGCCAGCCAGTGGTCCCTGTCTTCAGCGCTCTGCCATCAGGACACCCATCTAGTATCGGGCAGATATGGAAGGTCTGCATGCATTTTCTCAGGGCCCAGCCTGTGGCATGCAATGGCTGTGACTGTTACACAAGAGCTACCCAGGAAACATGTGCTATATCCTCTTATTTCTGTGGTGTCAGTTGCTACTTTTCTTTAATTATTGATTTTATTTACTTGGATCCTATCTCTTTTTTTCTCTATGAGCCTGGTTAAAAGCTTCTGAATCTTTTCATCTTTTCAAAGAACCAGCTCTTGGTTTCAGTGATCTTTGGTATTGTTGTCTGTTTATTGTTTTTTTTTAGTCTCTATGTCTTCCTTTCTACTTTGATCATTATCTTTTCTTCCATCTACTTATTCTGGGCTTTGTTTGCTGTTCTTTTAAGTGTAAAGTTAGACTTTATTTTAGGTGTGAGGTTAGACTGTTTATTTCAGATTTTTCTTGCTTCTTGATAAGGGCCTGTATTGCTATGGACTTCCACTTAGGACTGCTTTTGCTGTGTCTCAGAGTGTATGTTGTTGTGTGTTCATTTTCATGTCTCAAGATAACTTTGATTTCTTTCTTAATCTCATCGTTTAGTAACTTTTTATTAAGCTTCCATGTGATTGTGTGTTTTTCAGGTTTTTTTTTTTTTAAATCTTGTAATTGGTTTATAATTTCATACCATAGTGGTCAAATGAGATGCTTAATATGATTTCAATCTCCCTTTATTTAATAGCACTTACTTTGTGTCCTAGCATGTGGTCTTTTCTAGAAAATGTTCAACTTGCAGCTGAAGAGAATGTATATTCTGCTGTTTTTGGATGAAATGCTCAATAAATGTCAATTAAATCCAACCAGTCTAGTGTGTCATTTAAGGCCATTGTTTCCTTGTTGATTTTCTGTCTAGAAGATTTACCCACTGATGTCAATGGGGTGTTAAAACCCCCAATATGACTGTATTACTGTTGATCTCTCCCTCTATGTCCATCCAGATTTTCTTTATATATTTAAGTGTTTCTGTGTTTGGTGTACATATGTTTATAAGGGTTATATCCTCTTGTTGGACTGATCCCTTTAGCATTGTCTCTTATTATGGACTTTGTTTTTAAGTCTATTTTGTCTGACATAAGTATTGCTACTCCATCTTTTACATATCTCCACTTGCATAAATATGTTTTTCTATCTTTTCACTTTTAGTCTGTGTGAATCTTTTGTTCTAAAGTTGGTCTTTTGTAGACAGCATACATGTGGGTCTTGTTTTCTTATCTACTCAGTTACCCTATGTCTTTTGATTGGAGCATTTTTTTCCCTACAGATTATAAGTTTTATTTATTTTATTATTATTTTTTATATTAAGGTATTATAAGTGTACATATCTTTCCATTGCCCCCCCCACTCCTATACATGCCCTCCCTCCCCAGAGTTTTTTGTCCATTGGTTTTGCTTATGTGCATGCATACAAATCCTTCGGTTGATCTCTTATCTCCCCCAGATCACCCTACCCTCCCTGCTGTCATTTGACAGTCTGTTTGTTGCTTTCCTGTATCTGTATCTATATTTTTGTTCATCAGTTTATAATGTTATTTATTATCCATAAATGAGTGAGGTCATGTAGTATTTCTCTTTCATGGACTGGCTTATTTCACTCAGTATGATGTTCTCCAATTCCATCCAGGTTGCTGCAAATGATAAGAATTCTTTCTTTTTTATGTAAGCATAGTATTCCATTGTGTAGATATACCATACTTTTTTTTTATCCAATCATCTGCTGATGGCCACCTAGGATGCTTCCAAATCCTAGCTATTATAAATTGTGCTCCTATGAACATAGGGGTACATATTTCCTTTCTGATTGGTGTTTCTGGTTTCTTAGGATATATTCATAGGAGTGGGATAACTGGGTCGAATGGGAATTCCATTTTCAGTTTTTTGAGGAAACTCCATACTGTTCTCCACAGTGGTTGCATCAGTCTGCATTCCCACCAGCAGTGCATGAGAGTTCCTTTTTCTCTACAACCTCGCCAACACTTGTCGTTTGTTGATTTGTTGATGTTAGCCATTCTGACAGGTGTGAGATAGTACTGCATTGTTGTTTTGATTTACATCTCTAGGATAATTAGTGACTTTGAGCATGTTTTCATGTGCCTCCTGGCTTTCCTTCTGTCTTCTTTTGAGAAGATTCTATTTAGGTCCATTGCCTATTTTTTAATTGGCTCATTTATCTTCCTTTTATTAAGTTGTATAAGCTGTCTGTAGATGTTGGAGATTAAACCTTTATCAGTGATAACATTTGCAAATATATTCTCCCATACAGTGGCCTTTATTGTTGTTTTGTTGATGGTTTCTTTTGCTGTAAAAAAGTTTTTATTTTTATTTTGATGCAGTCCCATTTGTTTATTTTCCCGTTAGCTTCCATTGCTTTAGGGGCAGTATCAGTGAAGAAGTTCTTTTGGCATATGTCAGAGATTTTGCTGCCTGAGGCTGCCTTTAGTATTTTTATGGTTTCCCCTCTAATGTTTAAGTCCTGTATCCATTTTGAGTTTATTTTTGTGTATGGTGTATGTTGGTGATCTAGTTTCATTTTTTTGTGTGTCTGTCCAATTTTCCCAACACCATTTGTTGAAGAGACTGTCTTAACTCCATTGTATGTTCATCCCCTCTTTGTCAAATATTAATTGAGTATAGTGGTTTGGGTCGATATCCGGATTCTCTATTCTATTCCATTGATCTACATGTCTGTTCTTGTGCCAGTACCAGGCTGTTTTGAGAACAGTGGCTTTGTAATACAGTTTGAAATCTGGTATTGAGATCCCTCCTTCTTTATTCTTCTTTCTTAGGATTGCTGTGGCTATTCAGGGTCTTTTTTTGTTCCAAATGAATTTTTGGAGAGTTCTTTTTAGGTCTGTGAAGTAGGCCATTGGTATTTTAATGGGGAGTGCATTGAACCTATAAATTGCTTTGGGAACTATAGACATTTTGATGATGTGTAGGACTCTCTTTCACAGCCCACATAGAAAGAGTTCCAATTCAGGGTTCAGGTTCTGGAGGAGGGACACACACAAATGAAGAGACTTGAAGAGATTCAATTTGGCGATATGGGCGACCAGGCAGTAGTCCAACTCTAGTGGGAGAACTACTACTACTCTGGCCCTGCCATCCCCTTTTATTGAGGCTTTGGGGAAAACATCTTAGGCAACATAAATTTACAACCAGGAAAATAACAGAAACTTACAAGGGACAAAATAAGTTGGAGGCTGCTTAAGCTTAACAAAGTCTCAACTAAACGTTAGAACAATTAAGGTTGTTGACCAGCCTTCCTGGATTCCTGTCAACATCTCTTTTTTAGTGAAACTGATTTGTTTTCCAGCATCTCCCCCGTTTTATTTTTTAAAAAAATTTGCATATGCAGACTAGAAATAAACAAAAAATGAAACAAGCAACAATGGCTATGCTGAGAGTCAAATGAAATCAATCTGCAGTAAGTTCATTTCTGGGCCAACAGTTTTTGAATCCCAGATTCAATGTCCAACAGTTTTTGAGTCCAAATTTCAATGTCAAAAAGTTCCGAGTTCAAATTTTAATGTCCAACAGTTCTGAGTCCACGTTAGCAATGGTATCCAGATGGTGGACAAACGGTGGCGAAGCAGGTCCGACCTCTGGTTTGGTCTTGGGCAACCTGCAGCGATACACAGCTGCTGACTGCTAGCTTGGCAAGGTGTCCTCAGCATCTTCCATCTCTGGATTGTTTTTCTTCTTGTCTTTATGGCTGGAATATTCCTGTCAACTCCTCTCTGTTGCAGGAATCCATATGGTCTTAGAGTTATTTTTTGAAAATATACAAACATATTCTCCACCAAAAGTTAATAATGGAATCTTTTCTATAAATTTTACTTGGGATACTTTTAATTTTTTACCCAAACAATTTTCCTTTAGCTTATTCTGACATCATGTATATTTTCCGTCCTGCTGTTAGTATTACAAGAAAAAATTAGTTGTTTAAAGTAAAAATTTTTTTGAATATGTTTCCTTACATAATATTTTTCCACTATCCCCCCTTTTTGATTTAATTATTAGGAGGCTTTTGGAAAATTTTTATAATGCAGTCTTCAAATTTAAATTTTTTGCACAAAAAATATGAGTGCTTTTAGGTTTATAACTACCAATAGAAATTTTAGTTAATATTTTAGAAAAAATTTTTTGTACAATGAAATTTTGTTGAATATTTACTTATTTCAGTTAGCCAATTTAAATTAATCTGAAAACTTGACTACTATTTTACTGTAAAATTTAATATTCTAAGAATTTTAGTTTACCCTGTAAATATTAATGCAAAGCATTATTTGCATCCTTGAGAAAGTTCTAAGAATTCCTGGATTTAGGTTAGCTTTAGATATAGGGCAGCTGTTGTCAGCCAAGTCTCTGTTGCCTGGGTCCCAATCAGAGCTGGACAAGTCTCTGTCTGTTTTGCCTGGGTCCAAATCTGAGCTGGACAAGTCTCCATTTGTTGCCTGGGTCCCGATCTGAGCTGGGCATGGGAAGAACGAAGCAGCCACAGGGCAGGAGACCTCCCTCAGAAGGGAAAAAAGTTCAAGCCCCTGCAATGTTGGGGGGGGTGAGGATCTGTGCCCCACCTCTGTTGACTCCCTAGTGCTCTCCTGATGGCCCCTCGCGACTATGCCTGTCTTAGGTTATCCCTCCCTTGAGGAATCTTACCCATCATTGGCTAACCAGCCATCCTCCGGGGCCAAGCAGGGTGATGTGAGGTTCAGTTATGTCTCCTTGGTAGCTTATGCTCCTATGGACTCCATGCCCAGTACCTGCCTTGGGATCCATTCATCTGCTGGCGGGGCCCTGGCATTGATCACATATCTTGGGGACCCAGGTTTCTTCTCCAGGGAGGGTCCAGCTTATGCCCTTGGGCAAGAGACAGATTCATGGTATCATCCACCAGGAGGCTTCAACCTCAGGATAAATTGAAAACTCAAGAAACAGTAGTAATTGAATTGTGAGAAGTAGGTCCCTCTTTGGCAAAAAGAGCAAGAAGGGCCAATATAGAATGCTTAAGTGCCTTCCCAAGGGGCCTTCCACACAGTGGAAGGGATTAAATCCTTTCATATGCTTTTAAATTGCTGCCAAATACTCAAAGAATTAGTTTGTAAATTTGTTTGGTATATGCTGGTATAAAATATCAAAATTATAGTGACAATGTAGAATAATATCGTGTAAGGATATTCTTTACTCAAAGCCATGGAAATTAAATTTTAAACTGGCTGTCAATTTTTTTTCCAAATAGATAAGGTCTTAGTTATATTTTCTGCACCTATCCCAAGACAAAGTAGAGATAGTCCCCTACTTCTTTGTCCCATTCATGTTCCTCCTAGATACTACATTAGTTGGGGGATCAGCCCATGTAAGGGTTCTTACCCATGAAAGGTCAGGAGCACACATATGAAATACTTCCACATTTACCCCAGGTAATATTACCATACAGATGATTACTGTTAACGTGGCAGGAAAGACATTCTTGGGTGTTAGGCGTCTGTACTGTCTTCTTTACCATTCATTAGGTGGTCTCCGGGCTGCTTGTTGTCTGGCTCATCCTCCTCTTGCTTCTCATCTTCAGTGGACTCATTGGAGTCACTGCTCTCTGTGGCTGAGATAGTTGATTGTCTGCAGCTGCATGGTGTGGCTCCAGGTGAAAGGTCCTCATTAGTCGGGCTAGTTTCACTCTTGGATCCCTGTTGCAGTTTAATATTTCTAGCAGGAATCCACACTGGTTTGGGAAAAAATTCTCTAGGAATATACAAGCATACCCTCTGCCAAAGGTTAATAATGGATCACGTCCCTTCCATAAACCAGATTCGGGATCCTTCCATTTAACTAGACCATTTTCTTTTGTTTTATTTTGATGCCAATGTAGTTCCATAGGTGTCCTACCTTCATCATTACAAGTGAAAAAATTTAAGGTAATTAAGGCTTGGTGCAGCCTACCTGCAGGTGATTTCTCCATCATCCCATCTTTTTGTTTTTCAAGTTGGGATTTGAGCCACTGATGCTGTCTTTCAATAATGGCCTGTCCTTGGGAATTATAAGGTATTCCTGTAATGTGCTGAATTTTCCACTTTTTACAAAATCCCTGAAATTGTCAGCTTGTGTAAGCAGGCCCATTATCAGTTTTAATAATTTTTGGAATTCCCATGAGTGCAAAAGCAGCTAAGCAATGATGAATTACGTGTTTTGTCATTTCTCCTGTAGATACAGTAGCCCATAGGACTTTTGAAAAAGTATCTACAGAGACATGTAATGCCCCAAGGTGTCAAAAGGGATTATAAGGCGTTACATCCATTTGCCAGATATGATTTCTTATCAAACCTCTGGGGTTGACTCCTGTGTTAGGCCCTTGAGGTAGATGTAACATGCAAGTTGGACACTGCTTAATAATCTGTTTTGCCTGTTGTCGGGTGATTGAGAATTGTTTAGACAACATTTTGGCAGGCTAATGTAAAAGTTGATGAGATTCTAAGGCTTCTTTTTAAAAATATATTTTATTGATATTTTACAGAGAGGGAGAGAGATAGAGAGCTAGAAATGTCAATGAAAGAGAAACATCAAGTACTATGTCAAACAGAAGTGGTGAGAGTGGGCATCCCTGTCTTGTTCCTGTTCTTAGGGGGAATGGTTTTAGTTTTTGCCCATTGAGTATGATGTTTGCTGTGGGTTTATCATATATAGCTTTTATTATATTGAGGTATGAACCTTGTACTCCCATCTTGTTGACAGTTTTTATCAGGAAAGGATGTTGGATTTTTGTCAAATGCTTTTTCTGCATCAATTGATATGACTATATGATTTTTAATTTTCAGTTTGTTTATGTGATGTATCACATTTATTGATTTGCGGATATTGTACCATCCTTGCATTCCGGGAATAAATCCTACTTGGTCATGGTGTATGATCTTTCTGATGTTCTGTTGGAGCCTATTTGCTAGAATTTTGTTGAGTATTTTGGCATCTATATTCATGAGGGATATTGGCCTGTAATTCTCTTTCATTGTGTTATCTTTATCTGGTTTTGGTATTAGGGTGATGCTGGCTTCATAGAAGGAGTTTGGAAGTTCCTCCCTCTTGAATTTTTTGGAATAGTTTGAGGAGGATAGGTTTTATTTCTTCCTTGAATGTTTGGTAAAATTCTCCTGTAAAGCCATCTGGCCCTGGGCTTTTGTTTGCTGGCAGCTTTTTGATGACTGTTTCAATTTCTTCCCAAGTAACTGGTCTATTGAGATTTTTAGATTCTTCTTGATTGAGTTTTGGCAGGTTATATTTTTCTAGGAATATGTCCATTTCCTCTAGGTTGTCCAGTTTGTTGGAATAGAGTTGTTCGTAGTATTTTGTAACAATCCTTTGTATTTTGGCGGGGTCTGTTGTTATTTCACCTATTTCATTTCTGATTTTGTTTATTTGGGTCCTCTCTTTGTTTCTTGGTTAGCCTGGCTAGAGGTTCATCAATCTTGTTTATTCTTTCAAAGAACCAGCTCTTGGTTTTGTTGATTTTATATATTCTTTCTTTGGTCTCTATGTCATTTATCTCCGCTCTGATTTTTGTTATTTCCTTCCTTCTGCTTACACTGGGCTTTTCTTGTTGCTCTTTTTCTAACTGTTTGAGTTGTAGAGTTAGATAATTTGTTTTTTCTAGTCTTTTACAATACGCTTGCAGAGATATGAACTTCCCTCTCAAGATTGCTTTTGAAATACTAGCCATTGCAATTAGAGAAGAAGAGGAAATAAAAGGCATCAAAATTGGAAAAGAAGAAGTGAAGTTGTCTCTATTTGCAGATGACATGATATTGTACATAAAAAATCCAAAAGACTCCATCAAAAAACTAATAGACTTAATAAACGAATTTGGCAATGTAGCAGGATACAAAATCAACGCCAAGAAATCTATGGCATTTCTATACACCAATAGTGAACTCATAGAAACAGAGACTAAAAAAGCAATCCCATTTACCATCGCACCAAAAAAATTGAGATACCTAGGAATAAACTTAACTAAGGAGGTAAAAGACCTATATGCTGAAAACTACACGACACTGAAAAAAGAGATAGAGGAAGATGTAAACAGATGGAAGAACATACCATGTTCATGGATTGGTAGAATCAACATCATCAAAATGTCCATACTTCCCAAAGCAATTTATAAGTTCAATGCACTCATTAAAATACCAACAGCATACTTCACAGACCTAGAAAGGACTCTGCAAAAGTTTATTTGGAACAATAAAAGACCCCGAATAGCCACAGCAATTCTGAGAAAGAAGAGTAAAGTAGGAGGTATCTCAATACCAGATTTCAAGCTGTATTACAAAGCCACTGTTCTCAAAACAGCCTAGTACTGGCACAAGAACAGACATATAGATAAATGGAATAGATTAGAGAATCCAGA